>OX411815.1:24162336-25440669 GCA_948253155.1 Leucoma salicis | reverse complement strand
AATATGGTTCCGGTGGCCCGCCAATAAAGGCGGAGAGACAGCACACGGCGGGTTTTTATAGTAGGTGAGGGCCCTACACTACCCTGTTTGTTAAAAAAAAATCGATATAACTTGATGGTAGAGATGCCCATCTGTAACATTTTTAATGGTTCCCTGCATTATTTTCCAGCGCCCTTCATAATACCATGTCGCGTAGATGACGCCGAATGCCTTAAGGCCTCCGCGCAGAAGGCACTCCCAATCGTGGCTGCCGGTATCCCAGAGTTTAATATAGCAACTTTGGACCCCATGCACATGGAGCAGGTGAAGACTACCCAGGCGGGACTTGATATGGACTTCAGAAACACATCTGTGACGGGCTTAAGTCGTAGCAAGGTTTTGAGTTTGAAGTGAGTGAGTTTTTTTCGTGAAATAATTATGTTGGGTAGAATGGTGATGATGAGGAATGAAAAATATGGGTATAATGTGAATATATTATTCATTTAACGGGAGTCGTAAAAGATTGACACTTGTAACTTGTTCTCTCCTACATTTCCTTATTAGTATTTCATCTGTGTGGTGACGGACTAAGAATACAAATGTCCCATTCTTTCCCACGGGTGTCACATGAGGCGACTAAGGGAAGTAAGCAATTATCATCCATTGCATGACTGGTGGTAGGGCTGGGTACCAAGTGGGAATACTCACTTGGTATCGGGTCCGAGCGGGTCGGTACCACCATCTCCCGTGTGACCGGCCATGAAGCACATCGTTGCGTTTTGGCTTTAGCAGGAGATAGCCGTTTATATTTCATTTCATATCTGTGAAATGAATTGGTGAGCAGCGGCTTGACAATACTCTCGGTATAGTTGAGCCCATGGGCGACGGTTACCATTTACCATCAGATGGATCGTAGCTAGACTGCCAAAACATGCAATAAAAAAAAAAAAAAGTACTGTATAATTATTCTATGTTTAATAGGTTCCTGTACACCTCCTCATACGCTTTCTATTGGCCTTCCTCTTCATCCCTTTATCCTATATCCATACAAAGAGTATTCTAACTGTATTCATCATCCTAAGCTCCCCTCTCCCAGCAATTATGCCCCTTGTGTTGCTAGCGACTACAGACGCACAAAATATTATTAAATCACATGACTTATGATATTTTTTACCGCGTGCGTCTGTACCTACTCACAAGAGGATACCTAGGTACATTATATACATACTACTGTAATTTTCGTTAATGTAGGTACCCTCTAACGGTTTTTTATTTATTTTAGGATGAATAATAAGATCTATTTACAGATTAATTCTTAACGTCGGTTACGTTTCATCTCGGAAATCGCTTTAATGATAAATATCATGAATTTATCTCTGCCTGGACTTGCAGTATCTAATTTTGTAGCTGCATTTATTATTTCTTTCTAGACGGGTTGGCTCACACACGCACTTAGACCTGAAGTGTTCAGTAGACATGGTTGGAGATTACAACCTAGGAGGACAGCTGCTCATCATGCCTATTGAAGGCAAAGGGAGATACAACATTAAGATTCGTAAGTATTGAATTATGTTGCTAATTGTGATTGATATGCTGCTCAGATGTGAACAAATTGGTCCCAGCTCAGGGTCTCTCTACGTGATAGAAATCCGTGATATGATAATTCTTTGGACAAAGAATTACCCGACATAGCCAGAATCTGCTGGATTGGAAATAGGCAAACTACCATTGAAGATTTTCTTCTTTGTTTCTCGAGTGGCGACCACGTATCGGACAACGCAGCGTAGTACGGCCTTCCATCAGGCAGATTGACGATCTGGTCAAAACCATTAATGAGTCTATCACTCATTGTGGCACTCTTGAAGGGGTCTACGTCCAGCAGTACACTACAAAAGGCCGTTAGATGGATGGGCGTGCTCCTTTTGATACCTGGGACCAATGACGCTGAACATGGTTGTCGCGCTAGCCATTAACATTCAGATTTTCAAAATAATATTAAAATGAGTAGTACCTATATCTTTAGTTCATTCTAAGGCCCTCACCGGATAAACAATGAAGTAATGTAATACAGTTCAAGTGGTCTGCCAATACAGGCGGAGAGATGTCACACGGCAGGTTTCTTTAATGGGTGAGGGCCCCAAACCACCCTGTTCCTTGCCCCCCTGAGTGTGCTGTTAGGTACATTTTTTCCCGCCTTAAAATTAAATAAAAGGGCCTCACCGTGTAGTACCTTATTTTTACCTGGCTATCACTGTGAATATTACTACTATTGTGTTAATTACAGGTGAAATTATCGTGAAGATCGTCTTCCAAGTAGGGGAGAAGGTGGTAGATGGACAAAGCTACTGGACGGTAAAGAACTGGAAGCACACATCTGAAGTACAAAAGGGTGCCCACTTTCAATTCAACAACCTTTTTAACGGCAATAAACAGCTTTGTGAGTATATTTAATAACATTGGCTGACCGTCCAGCGGTTTAACTGGTAATTAGCAAGCTCATAGACTTATCAAGAAGCCAGAATATAAACTCTCCTTCGTCATCTTCTCATCCTCCTCATCTTTTTTAAATTTTTCTAATCTATTTTCCTGAGATTTTTTTTTAGTAAAGACAACACCCTGTACTAAGGAATAATCCTTGTATCGCGGGTGATAATAATAATAAAAATAATAATAATCCATTTATTTGCTCGAACATGGTATGATACAGGTGTCAGCTTAAATCTAAGTACATCATATTCTGCCCCTTCTGGCGTGCAAATAGTCCTATATTAATTAATAATTATGTAATAAATATAAAATGTCAATGTAATAAAAGCAAATCAATGTTAATTATATTTTCAATAATGTCAATTTATACTTGTTATATTATTCTTTAATACTGAAACTTTAGAAACGTACTGACTTTAGAAACGTACAATTTCACGGACACAAAGTACACCCAGACTCAGAACAACCATTTGTGGATCACACAGAGTTGTCCTGCGTGGGAATCGAACCCACAACACTCGGGCGATGGCCGGTATTTAAATCACTCCGCCATCTGTGCTGTCACACACATACTGGTAACACGCTAATGAAATCTCAAGTATCCCATCTCGGTAGTATAAACAATACAGTGAAGCCACTGCTCATCCAGAAAGTTCACGATACACTCGGAAGAGCACATATTACTAGATAACTATGGAGCGAAATCAAGACAAGGTTACTTAAAATGTTCAGTACCAGACCTTATCCTTAGTTTCGACTTTTCCTTCTGTGTATGCTTAATTTGATCTTCTTATTGATAAATAATATCTGATAACTTATTTTACTTTAAACTGAAATACCTTATAACTTCCCTGTAATACCTGATAACTTCTTTTACCTTGAACTGAAAGCTGTATCTACAAAGCTGTAAAAATGAAAATTTTTATTCGATTAATTTGTGATGGATAGCATTCCATGGATGTTGAGACATCATTGCATCTAGTTAATATTTGCCCGTGGCCGTGTGGGGCCGGCTTTAGAATTGTCCCATCCCTCTCTACCCACGGGAGTCGTAAGAGCCGACTGAGGGAATACCGCGGGAGTGGGCAGCAGCACTCTCTCGAGTATTAACAACATCCACTGCGATCGCCAACCCGCCTGCCAAGCGTGGCGATTACGGCATTATTCCCCATGACGGGACCGCTCGTTGTGGCGTTCTCTTGGGGAGGCCTATGCCCAGCAGTGGACGTTGAAAGGCTGATGGATGGATGGATGGATGGATGGAATATTTGCCTAATTTCTTCCAGGATTCGAGCACACTCTTATATAGACCATATATATTTTGTAGATGAAGAAAAATGAAGAATGTTTCAAATTTAAATTCAAATTCAAAAATGTCTTTACTTCCCAGGCTGATTATAATAGCACTTTTAATCGTTAAAATTTACCTACTACGAACTAACACGAGCGCCTGAGGGAAGAGCATCCGCAACTAATATCGCGATCTCAATCGCCACAAGCGACCTAATTCCGTAGTAAGACTTTTCAAGAGTTTACTAGAACAAACTTTTGTCTAAGTAGAAAACGAGAGACAACTGCGAGCAGAATTTGAACTTGTATCCTTCTCGATTCGGGCGAATGATTTAGGTATTTTAGAAACTTTGATTCGGAGATCTAGTAAATCTCCGATCTCACCTCGCATTGCTTTTTTAATATTTTTTTTATAACCCACGCCATCTACCGGATGTATTTGCACATTTTTTTTTCAGTAACAATTATTTTTTGAGCAAATTCTCAATATACAACATTTGTTATAGTAAAGCAATGAATGTGTCAAATGCTATAAAATATAAACGGCAAAGAAGATTCCTTATGATATTATATTTTTCAGCGGATGCAGTACACCAATTTGCTAACGAGAGATGGCGCGAAATATTTGAAGAGGTAGCGCCACCTATAGTAAAGGCGATAGTCGCTCAGATCCTGCACGAAACCACCAAACTCTTCAGTAAAGTCCCCATCAAGGAGATGGTCTTAGAATAAGACATTTTTATTATAAAAGTAAAGTGTAAATATAAATATGGTTGGATGCAGTGGTGCCTTTTCTTTTAACTATCTATATTTATTTTTGTTTGGTCCCAAACTAAGCTTAACGCTTGTGCTATGTTTTTTTTTTGTAAATGCATAAATTTAATAAATAGAAAACACCCAGACGCAGTACAAATATCTGTGTTCATCACACAAATAAAATTGTCCTGAGTGAGAATCGAACCCACGGTCTCGTGCACGAAAGTCGGTTACAGTACCGACTAAGCCACGAGGCCCGTCGTATATTAGTATATACGTTAAATAATAATAATATTATTACTTGGTCTAGTGAGTTTGTTTCTTTATTACGATTTCACGTTGTAATTAAGTCGATTATCATAAAATCTTTCATCTAGGTACATGGATGAAAAATTTTATTGTCCGGAACTCAGAACATGGGCTTTTAATCACAGACAAATGAATAGTTCTCTTGAGATAGCTATTTTTACGTAGAGATAATTAGTGTGCCGTAGATGTTTTTATATTCTGAAGTGAAAGCGGACGGAGTCGTAGGCAGAATCTATAAGTGAATAATAAAAATTTAAAAAATGCTTACCTAGGCGCAAAGTATATTGTGGTACGTTTTTAAATGTTTACAGTTCATTTGACAGTTTTCGGTTGTAACAATCATTCTCTAAAAGAAGATGCTAGCTTCAAGATTGGGACTAGCGTAGGAGTAAAAATTTATGAGACAACCGGTACAATCTTACAATTTTTTATATGTGGCAATGGCAAGAGTAATCATTTGCGTAAATCTCATCTCCTCGTATAATGACTATGTATGTCTGCTTAATATCTTAAAATGATGTATTAATCATTATAACCAGCTTGTAAGGAAGAAGAAAGTTTTCTCGTTTGAGCACCGCCTTATAATTATGATACGCAATGTTGTACTGCGGCGTTATTTATCCAAAGCATGGTGCACGGGTGGTCCGCAGACTACAAGAGGTCATAGCTCCCTCAGACATGCTAAAAACAAGGAGCGTAAAACCTCCCCCCTATCCTCTCTTTAGTATCTCCTCTATCCTGCCCCTATTATCCTTCCGCTCCACCTTCTATTCTTTGCAGATGGCGACGCGTGGGTGATGTCTCTGGTGTTGCTACCGTCTATAGGCCAAGGGGCATCGCGTAGTATAAAAAAAAAACACGAAACGGCATAAACGATATATGGCTGCGTCAGTCGTGACTGTCCTACTAAGCTTTTTATTATCTCTCAATAATGTTTGTTAAGTAAAAATAATTCCATTCATCCATCCACCAGCCTTTTATCGTCCACTGCTGGACATAGGGCTCCCCAAAATGGGGGTCTTACCATAATCGCCACGCTTGGCAGGCGTGTTGGCGATCGCAGTGGATGTTTTTAGTACACAGGGGAATGCTGCTGCCCGGTCCCCCAGTAATCCCTTAGTCGGCTTTTACGACTCCCTTAGGAAGAGACGGGGTGAAACTATTCTTGGTGCCGGCCCCACACGGCGAGAAAATAATGAAACATGCTTATTTTTTACCCGACTGCGAAAGAAGGAGGGTTATGTTTTTCGAGTAAACGTATGTATGTATATTTCTTTGGCACGCCCTAGTGCCTAAACAGCTTGTCGTATTTTTATGTGAGTGGTGCAATGATATTGTATATAAAAAAGAGGCAGATATGTTACAAGCGCGCGTTTTATGAAGACTCGAAAACGTCCTGATTAGGACGTTTTGTCTTTAGTCCGTGTCGACGAGTAAACTCGTGAGCTGTCATGTGCATTGAGTACAAAAATAACAAATATGCCATCATGTGTGTTTAAAAAGTGTACAAAATACGATACCAAAGTTAATAAAACACAAAGGATCGCCTATCACATGTGGTGACGGATTAAGAATACAAGTGTCATCACCCCATTCTTTCCCACGGGTGTCGTATGAGGCGACTAAGGGAAGTAAGCAATTATCATCCATTGCACGACTGATGGTAGGGCTGGGTACCAAGTGAGAGAGAGGAGTACTCACATGGTATCCGGCCCGAGCGGGTTGGTACTACCATCCCGTGTGACCGGCCATGAAGCACATCGTTGCGTTTTGGCTGTAGCAGGAGATAGCCGTTTATATTTCATTTCATCTGTGAAATGAATTGGTGAGCAGCGGCTTGACAATACTCTCGGTATAGTCGAGTCCATGGGCGGCGGATACCATTTACCATCAGATGGACCGTGGCTCGTCTGCCACTAAATGCAATAATAAAAAAAAAGCATATAGAAAATTATATAACTATTGGCATATTTCAATAAAAATATTTTTGTAATATTTTTATAAATGGCTGTCAATGAGACATTTTTTCACAAGAGCTATAAGGTCGCCTGCACTGTGGACATGTATAGTACATAGGGGAAACATAGGCATTAAAGATAGAGATTTTAAACGTAATTTACTATGAACGTAACATATCTTGTGTAAAATATCATTGGAGACACCAGTCAATAGACACACAACGCAGTCGGAGGCATCTGCTCACTCCGAGATTTTGTTGCTCTATCTATATCACCAATCAAATTATGAGAAGTGAGCGTGTTATGCCTCCGACAGCGTTTGTGAACACTGTCAACAAAGATTATTCAAAACCAAAATAAAATATTCAAATTAAAATCTAGTTTCTATCTTTTCAGTTCTTCAATGAATTTAATAAAGATGGCAGATATTGACGCAGTCGGGTTTATTTTTAATATTTTTTTTTTGTAGAATGAATATCGCTTTTGAACTTACTTTATTTGAACAGTTAGTACCTTGTCTATGGTAAGAGATAAGTTTCGTGAAATAGTTCCTCATCACTAAAAGGTTAAGAACCACTAATCCAAGGAAATCTATCAGCTAAATACCACTGGTTTTCATTTGCAGTCCTGTTCTTTTCATTTCGGATCTGGTAAATGGCTAGCATAAGCACATATTAGTTGGCAAACAAGTAAGTACCTATACAAATTGAGATCATCCCATTCCGCTCCAGAAAATAATCATTGACATTGTTGAAGCTCGTGCCTGACATTGGAAAATTTATAGGTACATACATCCTACTGTCACTTACTAATATTATAAACTAACTTCGGCCAAGACCTCATCATTTCGTTTATATTTTTAGTTATCGACAAAGTACACAGTATTTTTTTAAATCTATTCAAGAGCTATAAAATTATCAAAGTTGCTTCAGTGGTTTTTACGTGACGAGCTAGCGAACAAACATTTTTCTAGAAAATTGTTTTAGCTCATACACGCTTAATAGAGTACTTTTTATCTCAAATATCTTCAAAATTCAAATACAATTTTGTACATAGAGTACTTCTGCCTATGTACTCTATACTCTGTATAGCCAAAAACCTTTTAGTTGTTTTTTTCTGGACAACAAATTTTATTTTAAATGCATATTATATAACGTATATAGGTAATCTTCAAGTATTCACAAATAAATAACACAAGGGCCAGCAAATGCATGCACCAATGTCGCGATTTCAATCGCCATAAGCGGCCGTGTGGGGCCGGCTTTAGAATTGTCCCACCCTTCTCTACCCACGGGAGTCATAAGAGCTGACTGAGGGAATACTGGAGGAGTGGGCAGCAGCACTCCCTCGAGTATTAACAACATCCACTGGGATCGCCAACCCGCCTGCCAAGCGATTACGGCATTATCCCTCATGGCGGGGGGGATGGGAAGCGGCCGAATTCTGTTGTAAAGCCTCTCTTGAGAAGAATCCGGCAAGAAACTCCTGCCTGGGACACTTTTTTAAATTGCTTAGTTGTTATTATAATTGTGTAGCATGAAAGGTGTGCAATCAAGACAACATACAATAATTATTAAAGTATAGTGAGGTTAGGTAAAACGTTGAATTGAATCCTTAGTATTGAAGTTGTTGTATGTGTAAAGGGCGCATCCATCTTCATTTGGCACATAATTTATTTATTTATATATTTATTAAGGCACATCAACAATATACATAATATATATAATTTTCACAGGATGTGTAGGCAACATGTTTTTCTAGTATGCATATCTGTTAAAGACGTACACAACATTCATAGTTTAACTACACAAATGGTTTTACCATTAACAAAGGAGTCACATGACTGGACTAGTGAACTAATCTCAATCAAAAACATTATAGGCAATTTAGATTTAAAACGTGCTAAAAACTAAATTAATCTCCTTTTTTTCGATTCAAATTATACGTTCGCCATACTCTCTGCCAAGAAAGTACCGGGAAAGGATGATTTGTTTATGGTTCCAAATTCAAATTTTTGTTTTTTTTTGTTGTTGTTAGATTAGCACAACTGTTATCCATTTTGGCGCGGAGTTAGAGTTGCATCTGTTATTTATATTAAATACAGTGATATTTTTAGTTATAATGATATAACTAAAAATAATTCGCAATACACACTAGATATGAATCTAGTGTGTATTGCGAATTTAATAATGGACAAAAACTTCGAACAAAGAGTGTCTTAAATTTTGCATCGCCAATGGAATTTCGTGTTCGGAGTCTGAAAATGTTACAGAAGATTTAGATATTTTTATATATATTTTTAGCATTTGACATGCTTAGCACTATACATTAAACACAAAGCGAAAAATGTGAAATCGAAAATAACAGTCACGAGCAGGATTTGAACCTGCATCTCCTGGATGGCTGGCTTTGCCAATTCAGCCATCGTGACAATTGCTCCTGACTGCTAATCTCGATAACACATTAATATTTAACGTCTTTGGGTGACGCCTGCGCCATCTGTCGGAAGTATTTTCATACATTATACCGACCAGGTAAACTTAATTTTACAATTAAGATTTTTACCTAATAATGACGACGAAGTCGTGGGTAATTTGCTTTATATAATTAATCGATTAATCACTTGACAACCTTAACCTTGAAATATCTATTAAGGACACGACATTCCATTGATTATCGATTATCCTGTCGTTCTTGAACTCGTCGTAGTTTAACTGTTAAAATATTTGCATGTTATTTTTACAAGTTATGTATACTTATTCAAAAGGTTATTCCCCACGTATGTTTTAGTTCGAGCAACTAAATAAACTTTTATTACGTTATTTATCAATACCTATTTGAAATTATAAGTGTCTACTCTGCATGTCATGTACTTAGGTACTTACCTACTTATAAAAAATGTGGCCGGATATTTACTGGTCACTTTACAAGTGAATATATCCAGCTAGTGCCCGCGGCTTCGTATGTGTTAACATCGGAATTGAGTTCAGAGAAATGAACAAATTACGATAAAAATTTGTGCTGTATAAAACAGAGCCATCTAGTGATTATCTATAGAACAAAAACATAGTCTCACGCCTGTATCCCCGAAGGGCTGTTTTATATACCCAACGGTTCGCCGACTATGTTTAAGTCCCACGTAATACCACCCATCCACATAACTTTTTCCGTGTGGTGACGGACTAAGAATACAAGTGTCACCACCCCATTCTTTCCCACGGGTGTCGTATGAGGCTACTAAGGGAAGTAAGCAATTATCATCCATTGCATGACTGGTGGTAGGGCTGGGTACCGAGTGGGAGTATTCACTTGGTATCAGGCCCGAGTGGGTTGGTACCACCATCTCCAGTGTGACCGGCCATGAAGCACATCGTTGCGTTTTGGCTCATGATCAGCAGTCGCTCACAGTGCCACTGCACCACCGAGACAGGTAGTTAAGATCTGATTTAATTTTCAGTAAAAACTCTCTTTTTTCACTTTCACAAATAATTTGTTTTTTAAAAATGTGTTTGAATAAAACGTCTTCCTGTCCAAGTCAAAATTAAAAAGAATTAAAAAGAAGATTAAATCATCCAATGGCCACAAATCTCTGAAACCAGTAAAATGAATTTTAATGCGGTTACCAATAGGCAAAGCTTACTCTAGAGCAGAATATAGGCTAAATATAATATAAATCGAATCTGAGAAAAACACACTGATGGCGGAGTGGTTCAGATACTGCGTTGTGATGCCTGTGTTGTGAGCCCGATTCTTATACAGAGCAAGTCTTTGTGTGACCCACAAATAATTTTTGTGAATCTGCCACTGCTTTATATTTATCCGTAAAATTTTATGTTTGTAAGGTTTTAAGAGATACAGTGATGATTTCCAAATACAAATTGTTCTCCTTTTAATAAAAATGAGTTATCCTCACTCAAAGCAAATTTTATGTGGATAAAGTCACTGGGCAAAGGCTAATCTTTATTTATACAAATAAATAAAATTTATGTGTTTATTTGTTGTCTAAATAACAGCTGTTTACTAAATGCATAATATATAAATGTATACGTAATATTATGATTCCTTACCTAGAGTAAAAAAAACATTTTTTAAATTTATATCTGTCTGTCAATTTATTCCGCCTAATCTCCGAAACGGCTGGACCGTGTTGGACAGGACTTTCACTTTTATTTTGGAAATATAATTAGTTTCTCACAAAATAACGACAATATCGCGGGTATCAGCTCGTATTTTAGGAATTGTTGACGTATATGTTTTGTTACAACAAAGACATGAGTGCCATCATCAAACCTGGCAGTGTGCTGCACACTGCCAGTTTAGTTTTAGTTGGTTATCATAGACGCGGCTGGTAAAAGATGACATCATGGCACACACTGACCACATCACTCGGGTCTGACGTGACTGGTTTTATGCTCTAGTAAACTCTAGTTGATTTCACTTGCTAATAATCGTTGAATTGGTATTTTCCGATCCAAACTGGACACAAAGTAGCCTCGATTAGCACTTATAATAAATGTGTTTTCAATAAATATTTGTTTACGATAAATTAAAAAAACT
The DNA here is from genome assembly GCA_948253155.1 of Leucoma salicis. NCBI lineage: Eukaryota > Metazoa > Arthropoda > Insecta > Lepidoptera > Erebidae > Leucoma > Leucoma salicis. Next base: position 25,429,333 of record OX411815.1, on the reverse strand, counting down.
TATGGATATTATAAATGCAAAAGTAAGTTTGTTTATTAGTTATGCTTTCACGTTGTAACGTCTTCCGTGAAAAAATCACCCATATTCTTAACAAATTTTTTTATGTACACTGAGCATACAAAGCCCATTTAATCTATCTTCGATCATAGTCGATATTAGCCAAGTTTTTACGCGTCTGAGTATGCTGGATGATCTTTCAATTTTAGCAGTTGAATAAGGCATTGCCAGTATAATTTCTAGGGCTGTCTTCACCTTGGGGTAAAAAGATTCTGCTATTTCAATAAACTCCGTTATTCCGATACTTTCTAAGTCCTGCTGTTGCTAATTTATCCAAAAAGTGCGCCATAGTTCGGCTTCAAATATAATCCCTTCTAATCCATAAATTGAACTTCCTTCATACATTTTTTTAGTTCTGGAACTGTAATTTTAATTATCTGAGCAGGGTGCAACAATGAAAGACTAAACGATGGTGAATGGTCTTTGCCGTATCTCACATCTAATGAAGAAGATAAAGATTTTTTTTTATTGCCAATGGTGGCAGTCCATCAAACGGCCCACCTGATGGTAAGTGGTAACCGGCGCTCATGGACTTTGGCAACACCAGGGGTACAGCCAAGCCGCCGCCTACCGTGAGTAAAGTGCTCTTCTCAAACCTCGTTTAAAGAAGGACATGTCGTAGCGCTGGGGAAAACCGCAGCAGGAAGTTCATTCCAGAGCCTACACGCACGTGGTAGAAAAACGCACTGGAAACGAACCGTCTTGGACGAGATCATTGAAATTGGTAGAGTTACTCCTTGGAAGTGTAGCGCCACGACAAATGCAGTGAACGCGCAAACCTGTGTCTTCGTAAGGTTGAATTGAACAAAGTTCTTTTATCCCCATTCCGAGGCCCGCCTCAAGACTTTTCCGACACAAGTTGTGCCCGTCTCTCCTCCAGCATGTTCCGAGGAACTTTCTGATGGCCGGCATATAGTGCATCACCCGTACTGACATCCGCATAGCAACGCATATTCTCTATCGAGAGGATGTCATTGATATGCAGGAAGAACAGCGTCGGGGAGAGCACCGAGCCTTGTGGTACGCCAGCATTAACCTCCATGGTATCGGAGCAGCAGCCGTCTACTATGAGTTTGATGCTCCGATGCCGCAGGAAGCTGGCGATCCATTTGCAGAGTCCCTCGGGGATTCCATAAGATGGTAGCTTCGACAGAAGGGCCCTATGCCAGACTATCGAACGCCGTCACGATGTCCAGGCTAACTGCTAGCGCCTCATCCCTACTCTCCAAGGCCTCAGCCCAACGCTGGGTAAGATACACAAGAAGATCACCAACGGACCAACCGTGACGAAAGCCATATTGGCGGTCACTGATCAGCTGGTGATCCTCTAGGCACTGCAGAAGCCAGTGGTTAATAACCTTCTACAAGACCTTAGAGAATAGAGATGTCATCGCAATCGGCCTGTAATTCGACGGGTCCGACCGGTCACCTCTTTTGGGAATCGGGTGAACATGGGCAACCTTCCACGAAGCTGGAACCCTGCCGGTACTGTATGAGAGAAAGGGTCCTACAGGCGCATAAGGACGGGGGTCAACTCAGGGGAGCACGTTCGAAGAACCACCGCAGGGATGCAATAGGGCAGGAATATGGAATAGGACACGTATAACGAGCGACGAAAATACTCGCTGAGCGAAGCAGCTGGTTGATTTGTTGGCGGCTTACTATTCTAGGTAAACGCAGCTCAAGGTTCAAAGTAGCAATTTCTTTAGCTGATTTGATTAAATCTTCACTCCCTTGTTCCGCGGAACGCCTGTGTTCTGCAACTGCAGTGGTTAATGTTTGTACATGTTCTGCACATCTTATTATATCCAGCGTTTTAGACTAATATATTTGCGACGGTAGTAGTAGTAAAGTAGATAATCCTCTAATATTCATTCTATAACCAGCATTACCCCTTTAGCCGCTCTTTCATCTAAACAAAATAAGAACTTCCGACGACAGATTACAAATTTATATAATTACAAATACGCTACGGGTAAAATTTCGATATTATTTAAATAAAATAGCATAGCATCAAGCCTGTATTCCTCGAAGGGGAAGGCAGAGGTGTATTACAGAACCACGGTTCGCCAGCTATGCTCAAGTCCCACGTAATAGGGGGCAAAACTATTGCCGTCTACCGGGCACATTTTCAAACTCCAGGCTTAAGAAAAACGAACCAGTTCAAAAACACTGCCCGACCCGGGGAGCGATCGCGAGCCTCATGATCAGCAGTCGTTCATATCTACCGCTGCACCACAGAAGCAGTTATTTTATTATTTGAATAACAATATCCCGCTTTCCAGTAAGGTGTTTAATTCAATTGAGACGGTCGATCGAGAGATAGTTTTGCTGACTGATGCCCTTATAGATGGTAGCAATAAGTCTGTTCCTAAAGTCGATTATTCTCTCTCTTATAAATCAAACTCATTGCTTAAACTAAAATATTCAACTCCTGTCTGTCAACGAATAGTTTGGGTTCCACCGTTCTCACTCGAACACTCAACAACTCGCTCGTGTTAGTGAGCACATATCTCATAGTCTTCTACATACATATCTATAGATTATCTACATACTAAAGGAACGAATGCATTTTGATTTACTAAATCAATAGCTCAGTCCCATAATTAACAGACCCAGTAATTTAAGCACCAAAACAACAATAAAATATATATTTAATACCCTAATCCGTCCCTATATTGCATATGCCGCGCCCGTTAGGAGCAGTATGTGCCATGTAAGCTACAAGAGACTGCAATTCTTACAAAACAAAGCCTTAATTGCTTATAATACAGTTTTTGTAACAAATTTAACTAAATTACACAAATAAAGTAATATTCCTAAAATTCAAGATATGATATGCCTCATTATAAGATTTTATTTATTTTGCGACTGTAATCATTAAACAAACGCTCTCATTAAGTAAATCTGGTTCATTGAACCTTCCATATATCGACGCTTACAAGTGATATCGATTACCCCATCACTATCTATCTCTTGGATAAGATCAATGACGACTACAGAAGTGAATGGGGCTTAACCTTCTAGATGCATTTTAAACGTTTTGAACTCTTTGTTTGTGTTTGAAAACTATATTACCTACTACAACAAAAAAGCAATGTTAAAAATATATTATAAATAAATTATTATTTACAATCTTATAATAAAATATTATCTTACCTTATTAAATAAATTATTATTTTATATTTAGTTAAGTAATTGTTTCATACTTACTTACGTACCATCACACCATTTCCCTTGCGTGGTAGCCAGAGAGAACAGAGTGTCAAAAGGTTTTATTCTTGCATACATATCTCGCGCTTCCTTATCATTAATAATTCTCTTCATACACGCTCGCTGGTTTCGGAGACTCTTGACTCCACCTTCCTTCAATACATGACCGATTTGGTCTAGGTAGGCGAGTCTCGGTCTCCCCCTGTACCTACATCGTTTCACTTTCGCATTGTACTCGTATATCTTCTATAACAATCGCTTGTCCGGCATTCTTTCCACATGTCCAAACCATCGAAGCATTCCCTTTTGCATCTTTAAACCAATAACAGGCGTACATCACTCGCTCAAGGCCCCGAGTTAAATGCCTACCGCTTCACGTACCGCCCACAGTACAACCGACAGAAGGCTGTCGCATGCGCTCGCGCGTGTAGTATTGATTAAAATAAAATTATTTACGCGATTTAGGGTATTTCGACACTAAAATTTAATAACCGATAATTCAGAGCTAAAACTCTAAACGCCTGATCAACAAAAAAAAAATTATAAAAAAATAATCCGACTTGAAAATAATATTTAAAATGATATAAAAAGTAATCAAATAGAATCTAATAGAAAAATAAATTTTTAAGTTTTATAAACGACAGCGTTGTTGCTGTCGGTGGAGTCAGGAGTCTCCGAAACCGGCGCGAGCGGAAACCGGAGAGTGTATGAAGAGAATTATGAATGTTGAGGAAGCGAGAGATGTATGCAAGAATAGAGCCTTTTGTCACTCTGTTCTCTCTGCCTACCCCGCAAGGGAGATAGCGTGATGGTAAGTAAGTAAGTAAGTAAAATCATCATAGGTGCAACCCTAGCGCATTTGTTGAATGACGCGGTTGCCCGAGGATCATGCGGCGGGTAAAACAATTTCAACTGTATTTTTGCGTCCATAAGGTACATTTCTTCTCGCTACGAACAATTAGCATTATTCATTTTGTAGGCTATTATAGAGAGATTTTGGACAAGTTTTAATGGAAGTGATGTTTCTGTCCGTAGGACTAGTATCTATTCTGTGCTAATACTCTTTCATACCTACTCGCTTTCTTACAACGTTGTTACGAATGCGGTCCGTCAGTCTAACTCCACAGATTTTCCGTAGAGATCTCCTTTTTGCATACCCAACTCTCCCTTCCATACAATAATGTTGGGACCATAGATATATCTAGTATATGTCTATAAACTAAGTATATCTATGGTTGGGACACGCACTGCGTTATGTATTGAGATACGTATACGTGCCTTCTGGTTGGGATGGTGGCTGCCGAGAAGTTGTCCTAATGTTCCGTTCGCTCTATTTCCCGCATTTACTCTTCTCTCTATATCATTGGTGTACCTATACCCGACTGATTATTTCATAACTTACATATATTTGGATATAATTGGCTATCACATTATATATTTATTCATATTAATTACATGTAGAAACTTGTTCAGTTAGTCTGTTTATTTTTCTTGTATCTATTAACTTTTAATAATTTCAACATTTTCAACTGTCATGAGGTCAGAGGAGACGGAATATATTTTTATGCTATATCTAACTGATTGTAATTATTATAACTTAAACACAGGTCTGTGCTTCGTATGCGTCGCCAATTAGTAAAATGTACCATGCATCCAGTAGGTTAACCCTACTTGGAGTACCTATATGTACTGTACTGCGTGTTCCAAGGGCAGGGGAGGGCGTACGGTGGGTACTGCGTGTCCTGCTTGGTCTTGTATGGTCGTTGATGATTGGTTTGCGGGTAGGTTAGGGTCCGAGCAAGTATGCCGTCCGCAGCAATCTTATAGTTATACGTACCTTCTAATTTTGAATATTTACTCTTTAAATATATGTTCCGTTTCGTATTACATAAGTGAAGGTTGGTTGAAATTGCTTAGTTAATGTACCTTTGAATTAAAAGTGTGCAAAAAGATATACCTAACTGTTTTTATTGGACGTAGAGACAAATGTGATGAGGAGATTGGGTATGGCCGTAAGGTCAGTGCGATAGCTCAGCGGTTTAGAGCACTTCCCCGGATTAGAACGGACGCAGGTTCGATTCCCGCTCGCACTAAAGTTCTCTTTTTCCTCGTTCAAAAGTAATTTGTACTTTATAGTAGCTGAGCATATCAAGTGCTAAAATTAAAAAAAAAAATGTTTTTATCAATTTAGGATTTATAAAGAATTATAAAAAAGCATAGCATCACGTTTGTATTCCCCGAAGGTTAGGCAGAGGTGTTTTACAAATCCACCGTTCGCCAGCTATGTTTAGGTCCCACGTAATAGGGGGCGAGCCTATTGACGCCTACCGGACACATTTTTACATAAATTAAAAAAAAACTTTTATAGGCGCTGTTAGCCTGATATACTAGTTATCCTTTAAGATTCTAGTGTTCGTTATGTTAATAAACCGTGTTTAATTAATAACATTTTTTATATTTTTATGGTAAATAAAGAACTTTGAAAATTAAGTCAAGTAAGATAATTAATTGACGCGTCATCAAAGATGAATCACGTCTGACATATCTTTATTTAAATTAAATATATGACCTTCTCGTGGTTTACAATTCTTGATTTTCACACAAATACTCAACATTGGTATTGGTTCGGCGGGCCGTTCTCCGCAACTCCACGTCTAAGCTAAGCGCGTGTTTTGCGTGAAAATTCTCACCATATTATAAATATAAAAGTATTTGGAGTACAAAGTCCCTGCAAAATGGACACTACCTATTGGATGTCTATATTTGCATGGAGCATGTACTGAGAGTGATGGCAAAGTGTACCTTTCTCTAATTTTTACTAGTGGATGCCAAAACGTGATCGATGTTACGCCAAATTTAAGATCGTGTGTAAAAACTAGTATGTAGTAATTAAAAGATAATTAAAAGATTAATTTTAAGGGATCTTACTTGTTTTTTTTGTTATGTTTATATATTTTTAAGCATTATAAAATAACTTCTCCTGGATCTGCTTGTTCTGAGGTACTATTATTATAAATTAGATTCTGCCCGCAAATCAGTCTGCGTGAACTTCAGAATACATATATACTTCACTCAGCAAACTAATTATTTCTATGTAAAAATAGCTATCGCACGGGAATCATTCATATTTCCGGGACAAAAGGTAGCCTATGTCCTTTACTGGTCTCCAGATCATATTCATGCAAAATTTCACGATGATCGGCTCAGTAGTTGCAGAGAGAAAGCGTTTCAAACAAACAAATTCAGTTTTGCATTATGATATTAGGAAGGATTAGTAAGAATGTACTAGACATAGTTCTGTTACAGCTCTTAATAGTGTATCTATCATACCTAATAATAGACGATTATTTTTTAGTTTTCATCAAAATGTGGATACGCTATTCTAGAGTTACTTAAGTTTTGGCTAAGGAAGGTTAAGGCGAAACTGGTTTTATATGAAATACGGCTAAATTATACAATAACCTAAACATTTAAATTTTTGAACTGATCAAATATACCAATAGATTTGTCTTAAAGCTGTTACAAATCGAATTTAATTTTTCTGGCAAGAAAACTGGTTTTTAATAAAAGGATATAGGTACCACAAAGAGCATTTATTTATCTATACTTCTATACAAATAAATTAAATTGAAGTATACGTTTGTAATGTCTAAATTACGGCTTTTTACTATATATATATATTTATTAAGTGTTACCATTTTTTATTTTTTTTTCTGGCCGTTTGTTGCGGATAATCTCCGGAACGGCTGGACCGATTTGGACAGTACTTTCACTTCAAGATAGCTAATTTTCTAAAATGTAAATAAGGGTACTGCTATTTAAAAAAATAAAACTAGGGTGCCGCTCAAACAAAACTAATTTCTACACGCGGGTAGCAGCTAGTATACTATTAAAAAACTGAAATAACTCGTTACAGTTTGTCAGAGTCCTGAATAAAAAATCTGACTCCAGTCTTGTTCTAAAGTCACCAGTTGTTTTCTTAGTTTGGTCGTGGATGTCAAATAGGCAGTCGCTCCTTGTGAATACTGGTGCATGAGCTAAAACTGTACAGGGAGGTTAGGCGGAATCTATGAGATTCCGCCTAACTCACAATCGACATCGTATCGACTCGCTTGTGATTGGTAGGTCTCAATAATCCGTTGGCCAATCACGGTGATCTGTCAACCAATCACAGTGATCACGATACGATCGACATGTGAGATATGAGATTCCGTCTAACCCCGCTGGGCTCGTAGAATGTAATTCACTAAATCGCATCGACATCGTATCGTCTCACTTGCGATTGGTAGAGAAACCGAGGCGTTATGTCGCAATAATCCCTCGGCCAATCACGGTGAGCTCTCAACCAATCACAATGACACGATGCGATGTCGATATGATTTAGTGAGATACATTCTAACCTCCCCGATCGAAAATCGACCCCAACAAAGTTTGAGATTAGCGAGATGGTAACAAAACTGAAACAGAGCTAGAACATTAAAGAAAATATACATTCAGTCAAGAAAGTATTGGGAAAGGATGATTTGTTTGTGGTTCCAAATTCAAATTTTAGTTTTTTTTGTTGTTGTTAGATTGGCACAACTGTTATCCATTTTGGCGCGGAATTTGAGTTGCATCTGTTATTTATATTAAATACAGTGCTGTTTTTAGTTATATCATATCTAGTGTGTATTACGAATTTCATAATGGACAAAAACATCGAACAAAGAGTTTGTCTTAAATTTTGAATCGCCAGTGGAATTTCGTGTTCGGAGTCACTGAAAATGTTACAGAAGGCTTACGGTGAATCGAATTTATCAAAAACACGTGCTTATGACTGGTACAAAGCGTTTAAAAGCCGTCGAGATGTGATGGAAGATTTGCCTCGCTCTGGTAGGCCATCAACGTCTGAAACTGAAGTTAACATTGAAAAAGTGAAGGAAATAGTGACTGAAAATCCTCATTCTACTTTGAGAGAGATAGCTGCCGAACTTTTTGTGCCTCACGAATCGATCCGTACTGAATCCGTACCATTTTAAATAATCACTTGGGTATGAAACATGTTTCCGCTCGGCTAGTCCCAAAAGACCTGAATTTTCTCCAAAAACTCAATCGCATGAGAGTCGCTGAGGACATGCTAGAATGAGTCAATTCCGACCCAACATTCATGAAACGCATTGTTACTGGTGACGAGACGTGGGTTTACGACTTTGACATACAAACTAGTCAACATGCTTCGGAGTGGCGACTTCCAATTGAACCGAAACCGAAAAAACCACGCCAAAGTCGATCAAAAGTCAAAGTCATGTTGACTGTTTTCTTTGACTGTCGCAGTGTTGTGCACTCGGAATTCTTGCCAGAAAGTCAAACGGTAAATAAAGAATATTATTTGAGCGTTATGCGGCGTTTAATAGAGCAAATTCGACGGAAAAGGGCAGATTTGTGGAAAGAAAATTCTTGGATTTTGCACCACGATAATGCGCCTTCGCACAAGGCCATCATTGTGAATGAATTTTTATCCAAACACTTAACAAATACCATCGAGTAACCACCATATTCACCAGATATGAGTCCAGCCGACTTCTTTCTTTTTCCTAAACTCAAATTACCACTTCGTGGCACCCGTTTTCAATCTTTAGAAGACATAAAGGAGAATTCGCGGCGATAACTCAACTCAGAAAAAATGTTTAGTTGATTGGATTATTCGTTGGCGTAAGTCTATCGTTTTTGAAGGAGCATACTTTGAAGGTGATAAAATAAATTTGGATGAATAACAAAAAATTTGTGTAATATTGATCTTTTTCCGGTACTTTCTTGACAGAGTAGTATTTGCTAAAACAAGGACGACCTTGCAGTGTCTTTTGCACATTTAATCCTGTTAATCAATATTAATCCGGTATAGTATCCATTCATCAGCCTTTCAACGTCCACTGCTGGACATAGGCCTCCCCAAGAGAACGCCGCAACGAGCGGTCCCGTCATGGGGGATAATGCCGTAATCGCCACGTGCTGCTGCCTACTCCCCCGGCATTCCTTCAGTCGACTCTTACGACTCCCGTGGGTAGAGAGGGGTGGGACAATTCTAAAGCCGACCCCACATGGCCCGGCCCGGCTCGATATAGTATAATATACCTACCGAAATAAAGCTGTAACAGAGCTGTGTCGATATTTGAGAAAAAAATACTGTATAAGGCTATATAGGCGTGTCTAAACACAAAACGATTTTTTTTTTTAGATTTTTTGTCTGTTTGTCCGTTTATCTGCTTGCCTGTTTGTCTGTTTGTTCATTCACGCATCACGCAAAAACTACTAAACGGATTTTGATGAAACTTTTAGCTCTTGATTAGAATTAAAAACTGGTGCACATTTTTTATGCAACGTGGGCGGCAAACAAGCATACGGCCCACCTGATGGTAAGCGGTGGCCGTAGCCTATAGACGCTAGCTACACCAATGGGATAAGAGGTGGAGAGGAAGGATATCTTCCTTATTGGGCGGGAAGCGAAAGAAAAACTTAGAATGCCCCAGTAGCCTTACTTTTGCTAGGCTGGTGGTAAGAGTCCACCAATGGTAGAAACGTCATCCAATCAACGACCAAAAAAGGAAAATTCGAAACAAACCCTATACCAACCCGTCTGGCCAGCGTGGTATAGTAGGCCAAAACCTCTTAACATGGCAAGGCACCCAAAACAAAGGCCCCCAGTTCCCAGTAGTCCCGCTGCCCGCTGCCACGGTAGCGGTCGCGGTAACAGCGGGGCAAGGGGTGCGAAGAATCTCCGGGCTACGACAAAAGGCTACCAAAAACACCTGACCCTGGCTACGTACAATGGGCGCTCTCTACGGCTGGACCAACACCTCACTGAACTCGAGGTAGAACTAGGCCGCATAAACTGGCACATATTGGGGTTATTCGAAGTCCGAAGACAGGGTGAGGACACGATAACCCTAGAGTCAGGCCATCTATTCTTTTTTCGGAAAGGTGATAGGCCCTCTCAGGGCGGTGTCGGTTTCCTGGTCAACAAAGCTCTCACAAGCAACGTTGTGTAAGTTAGCAGTGTGTCGACACGGGTAGCGTACCTCATAATTAAAATCACTAACAGGTACCAACCCTTAAGGTGATACAGGTATATGCGCCGATATCGAAATACTGCGACGACGTAGCCGAAGCCATGTATGAAGACATAGCCAAGGCATTACATGGTACCACCAAGGCTCACTACAGCGTTGTTATGGGGGACTTCAATGCCAACGTGGGAGTATAAGAACGCGGCGAAACGAAAATCGGACTCCACGGCGTGGGGCGTCGAAACCACAGGGGGCAGATGCTGGTAAATTTTCTGGAGTCGCAGGGGCTCTTCTTGATGAATTCTTTCTTTAAGAAGAAGCCTCATAAAAGGGGACATGGCGAAGCCCCGACACTGTGACGAGGAACGAGATAGACTTTATCATGACTGACAGGAGGTCTGTATTTAGAGATGTCTCCGTGATCAACAGGTTTAATACCGGCAGCGATCACCGACTTGTTCGAGGCGTTCTAAATATAGACTTCAGGGCCGAAAGGCGTCGCATGGTGGGGTCTACTCTCAGACCTACTGCACCTCAAACAGCTTTGGGGTCCGAAAAGTTCAAACTGGAGCTTCAAAATCGTTTCGACCTGCTGGAAACCGAAGGCAACGTTGACGAGAAAACTGACACAGTGGTCAAAACGCTACAGGATGTGTCTCGAAGGGTTTTTCCCGGAAAAAGCAGTAACAGAGGGTCTAAACTCTCACTCGAGACTCTCGAACAGAGGCAGAGACGGCAAATGTCATCCACGCAGGCGTTTTCGCCAGATGGGAGAAACCTCAACCGGAAAATCCGGAAGCTGGTGCGACGTGACCTCCGATGTTCCAACACCCGCGCCATCGCGGCTGCGATTGAACAGAACAGAGGCACCAAAGTTTTCGCTCGCCAGCTAGGCAGACCCCATCTTACGAAACTTAATACTGCGGATGGCAAAACCGTGACCTCCAGGTTCGAGATACTCGAGGAAATTGAGTTTCTATAAAAACCTGTACTCATCACGGATGACTAAACCCACAAGACCCAGCGCTGACGACCACAGAGCCCCACTGACACGCCATTGCACTGAAGTCATCCCTGATGTCAACCAGGACGAGGTCAGAGTGGCTCTCGAGCAGCTCAAAAACAATAAGTCGCCAGGTGATGACGGAATCACCACTGAGCTTCTAAAAGCAGGCGGGACTCCAATCCTAAAAGAGCTAGCGAGCCTCTTTAATTCCGTCATCCACCAGGGTTTAACACCCCAAGCGTGGAGCGGGAGTGCGGTGGTTCTGTTCTTCAAAAAAGGTGACAAAACCTTGCTGAAGAACTACAGACCTATCTCACTCCTGAGCCACGTTTACAAGTTGTTCTCGAGGGTATTCACAAACCGCCTCGCCAGAAGACTTGACGAGTTCCAGCCTCCGGAACAAGCCGGGTTTCGAAAAGGCTACAGCACCGTAGACCATATCCATACTGATCGGCAGATTGTACAGAAGACCGAAGAGTATAATCAGCCGCTGTGTATGGTTTTCGTGGACCACGAGAAAGCCTTCGACTCCATCGAAACCTGGGCGGTTTTGGATGCTCTGCAGCGGTGTTGCATCGATTGGCGCTATATCGAGGTGCTGAGATGTCTATATGATACCGCCACAATGACCGTTCAGCTCCAAGACCAAAAGACCAACCCGATCGAGCTGCGTCGAGGGGTGAGACAGGGGGATGTAATATCCCTCAAGCTCTTCACCAATGCTCTCGAAGACGTCTTCAAGACACTGGACTGGACTGGGCGGGGCATAAACATCAACGGCGAATACATCTCACACCTTCGGTTTGCCGATGATATCGTCATCGTTGCGGAGTCACTGGAACAGTTAAGCGGAATGCTGCATAGCCTAAATGGCCTCTAGAGACGTCGGCCTCGGCATGAACTTGGATAAAACCAAGATCATGTTTAATGAACATGTCGCGCCGGGACCGGTCTAAGTCGATGGTTCGATGCTCGAAGTTGTTCAGGAGTATGTCTACCTTGGACAAGTTGTCCAATTTGGTAGAAACAACTTCGAGAAAGAAATCAACCGCAGGATCCAATTGGGTTGGGCAGCATTTGGCAAACTACGCCACGTCTTCTCTTCGCCTTTACCGCAATGCCTGAAGACTAAAGTCTACAACCAATGCGTCCTACCTGTCATGACTTACGGGGCCGAGACGTGGATACTCACAGTGGGACTAGTCCACAAATTGAAAGTCGCGCAGCGGGCTATGGAGCGGGCTATGCTCGGCGTCTCTTTGAAGGATAAAATTCGTAATGAGGTAATCCGACAAAGAACCAAAGTTACCGGCATAGCTCGCAGGATCAGTAATCTGAAGTGGCAATGGGCTGGTCACATCTGCAGAAGGACCGACGGACGATGGAGCAAGACCGCGACTTGGTAAGCGTAAAGTAGGACGGCCCCCAGCTAGATGGACTGACGACCTCAAAAAGGTCGCTGGGACAGACTGGATGCGGAAGGCGGAGGACCGTGTGAAATGGCGCGTGTTAGGAGAGGCCTATGTCCATCAGTGGACTGCAATAGGCTGATTGATTGATTGATTGAGGAAGAATAGTAAGGAGAGGTTAGGATGGATACTATAAATATTTACGGACATTTTCACACAACTTCCTCTGGTCCCAAACTAAGCGTAATGCTTGTGCTATGGGTACTAGATTTTTTTTTTTGTAAATACAACATATAATAGATAGAAAACACCCAGACGCAGTACAAATATCTGTGTTCATCACACAAATAATTGTGCTGAGTGGGAAGTTACACTATCGACTACGCCACGAGGCCCGTCAAAATACTAAGGAGAGGGTAGGATAATAAGAATTAGGGCCCGGGGCTCTTACTCACCATACAAACCACAACGTGCACATTATATGAGCACTTTTTTTTTTGTTAATAAATAATAATAAATAATAAATAAATATTCAGGGACATTTTCACACAACGTCCTCAGGTCCCAAACTAAGCTTAACGCTTGTGCTATGGGTACCAGATTACGGATATAATACATATACTACTTTTTTTTTTGTAAATACATACATATGATAGATAGAAAACAACCAGACGCAGTACAATTATCTATGTTCATCACACAAATAATTGTCCGGAGTGGGAATCGAACCCACGACCTCGTGCACGGAAGTCGGTTACACTACCGACCACGCCACGAGGCCCGTCGGGAAAAAATTCCCTTAACCGCACACCCCGTCGTTCGGGGCAACGAACAGGGTAGTGTGGAGCCCTCACTCACTAAGTAAACCCGCCGTGTGCCGTCTCTCCGCCTTTGTTAGCGGGCCGCTGGAACCATATTACATTCCTTCAGTGGTAACGCTACCGTTGTTTTTCGTCGATCTTCTGTGAGAGGGTGGTACATCCCCGATCGATAATTCATGCTGGGATAAACAAGGCTACTACTAGATATTTATCCCGCATCAATATCGGAAACCAGAGATATAACATAAATCTAGCTTAGGTACGAGTTTTTTATATGCATAAATCTGGCCCGAGTGAGTAATTCCTGTATCACTGAGGACTTATATTAATACTAGCTGACCCGGCGAACTTCGTACCGCCATATATTTTTTCATGAATAAATATTGCAATTTTATAAATTGAGACAAAGTATCCTATCTCTTAAGTTGAAACAAAACACACATTTAAAAAAAAGGTTAATATCTGTTCTATAGTTTCGGAGTTCATCCCGGGCAAACATCGCGACACTGGAATTATATAATATATAATAATTAATAGATAAAAAGTACACGTGTGTACGAATTTAATTCATATTGAAGTATCTAAGTACCTATATACTACTAGAGTCTGTCCGTGTGCACTTCAAAATATAATTACATCACTCTACGCTACACTAAATCTCTATGTAAAAATTTGTATCGCACGCATTCAGACTAGACGGAGCACCATGAACAATCCAATGAAGCCACATAAAACCATGCCAAACTTGTAATTACACGCGCTCACGTACGCAAATACAAACAAAAACATGCCAACGCCACCACACATTACCCCAAATGACTCGACGATTGCGTACGTCGTCAGCGCCATAATATTCCCTATATGATTTGCTGTAAACTTACTTCCTTAAGTTATAAACATAAAACTTTAAAAAAATACCCATTTTATAGAGATTATTTCTTTCCGTAGACAAAACTTTCACGCACACATTTTCAAAAAAGTATGCGTGTGGTGACGGACTAAGAATACAAGTGTCACCACCCCATTCTTTCCCACGGGTGTCGTATGAGGCGACTAAGGGAAATAAGCAATTATCATCCATTGCATGACTGGTGGTAGGGCTGGGTATCAAGTGTGGGCGGCAGCGGCGGACCTCGTGTTACTCAACCGAGGGTCCGCCCAAACGTGCGTGCGACCCTGGGGCGGCTCGATAGTGGACCTTTCGTTCGCTAGCCCCGGTGTCGCCGCACGCGTAAGGAGCTGGCGGGTCCTGGAGGAGGTCGAGACCCTATCTGACCACAGATATATTCAGATAGAGGTCTCCCGGAACCTTCAGGGCGCCAGCAGGGGTCACGCGGCGGACAGAACTCCCGCTTTTCCGCGATGGGCTGTGGGTAGGCTCGACCGGGACCTGCTAGTGGAGGCGGCCATTTTTCAATCTTTGCTGTCTCCCCCCCCTGACGGAAGACGTGGACGCCGAGGCTGGCCGCATTCGCGGCATGCTTACGCAGATCTGCGATGCGGCCATGCCCCGTGTGCGGCGCCCGCCTCGACGGAAGGGGGTCTACTGGTGGTCCCCGGAGCTGGCGGACCTCCGTGCGGCCTGTATTCGTGCCCGGAGGTCCTACACCCGCAGCCGCCGTCGCCGAATCCGCGACGAAGAGCGGGAGGGCCGGCTGTATGCAGCGTACAGCAGTGCTCGCGCCGCGTTAAAGCTGGCCATCTGTCGCGCCAAAGATGCGAAAAGGCAGGAGATGCTGGAGGGTCTCGAGCGTGACCCCTGGGGACGCCCGTACCGCGCGGCGCTTAACAAGCTCGGAGACCCTCCAGCCGGGCTTCCTCTCTGAGGTGGTCGAGGGACTTTTCCCTTCACGGGCGGTGCACACGCCCCCGGTCATGGCTCCGCCAGATGATGACCGGGAGGCCAACGTCGTGAAGGTACCGCCCGTGACGACGACGGAAATTGGGGCGGCGGTAGCGCGTATGCGGAGAGGCGCCGCCCCCGGGCCGGACGGGGTTCCCGCCCGAGTGCTGGCCCTGGTCCTCGACCATCTCGAGACCCGCCTCGGGGGACTGTTCGGCGCTTGCCTGGTGTCCGGACGGTTCCCTGACTGCTGGAAGGAGGAGAAGCTCGTGCTCCTGCCGAAGCCGGGACGGCCTCCGAACACAGTCTCGGCCTTCAGGCCCATCGTGTTGCTGGACGAGGTGGGCAAACTCCTCGAGCGGGTAGTCGCTGCCCGCATCGTCCGGCACCTAGGAGCGGTCGGCCCCGACCTGTCCGACGCCCAGTTTGGATTTCGGGCGGGTCGGTCTACGGTCGACGCCATTCTGCGCCTGAAGGCCGCGGCTGCGGAGGCCGTCACCTCGAGGGATGTGCTGTTGGCGGTGTCGCTTGACATCGCCAACGCCTTCAATAGTCTGCCATTCGGCTGCATCAAGGAGGCACTCCGGTACCATGGAGTGCCCCTCTACCTAAGGCGGCTGGTGGTGGACTACCTCGACGGCCGCAGCGTCCTCTTCGTGGACCGGGAAGGGGACGTTGTAAGGAGGGCTATGTCGTGCGGCGTCCCGCAGGGTTCGGTTCTTGGGCCGCTCCTGTGGGACATCGGCTACGACTGGGTCCTCCGTGGCCGGCTCCCCCCCGGGCTGGGCGTAATTTGCTACGCAGACGACACGCTCGTCACAGCCCGGGGCTGGACCCTCGAGGAGGTGGCAACGCTGGCCACCTCAGGTACCGCGGAGGTGATCAGGCGGATTGAGGCGCTGGGGCTTAGGGTGGCCCTTGAAAAGTCGGAGGCCCTACTATTCCATGGGCGCCGACGGGGCCCGCCCTCCAGCGCCTCGATAACGGTCAATGGGGTGGGCTTGCCAATCCAGGCCCACATCAAATATCTGGGCCTGGTATTGGATGGACGGTGGCACTTTGACGAGCACTTCCGCCGTCTTGCGCCAAGGCTCGTCAACACGGCGTCCGCCCTCGGGCGACTTATGCCGAATTTGGGCGGACCGAGTCTTGCGTGTCGACGACTCTACGCGGGGGTAGTACGGTCGATGGCGCTGTACGGCGCGCCCGTGTGGGCGGAGTCCCTGGCCGCTCGCAATAGGGCCCTTCTGTGGCGTCCACAGAGGGTCGTAGCGGTCAGGGCAATACGCGGGTACCGCACGGTCTCGACCGATGCAGCCTGCGCGTTGGCCGGAACCCCCCTGTGGGATCTGGAGGCGGAGGTGCTCGCCGACGTCTATCGGCGGGCGTCGACGGCGCGGGCGGGAGGCAGCCGCCCCTCGCCGAGCGCAATGTCATCGTGGCGGGAAGATGCCCGCCGCGCCACCGTCCTAAATTGGAAGTCTCGGCTGGAGACGCCCCGAGCCGGTCTCTGGACCGTGGGGGCGCTCCGGCCGATCTTGGAAGAATGGGCAGGGCGGCAGCACGGGCTCCTCACCTTCCGGTTGGTGCAGGTTTTGTCGGGGCATGGTTGCTTCGGCAAATACCTGCACACGATCGCAAGGAGGGAGACGACCCCAGGCTGTTACCACTGCGACTGCGACGAGGACTCGGCGCAGCACACGCTCGAGTCGTGCCCGGCCTGGGATGTGCAGCGCCGGGAACTCGTTGCAGTCATAGGCGTGGACCTGTCGCTGCCGGCCGTTGCGCAAGCGATGGTTGGCAGTGACAGGGCCTGGACCGCGGTCGCCGCCTTCTGCGAGGCTGTCATCTCGCGGAAGGAGGTGGCGGAGAGGGCCCGTGAGGAATCCTCTTTCGCGGACCCGATTCGCCGCCGGCGCGAGGGGCGGCGTGCGCGCGCTTACTTGCGCCTGATGCCGCCCTAGCCGAGGCTGCGGACGGTGGGGTCGGGGAGTACCCTGCCATCCGCGGAAGCCTACCGCGAAGGTGCGACGCCCAAGTGCGCGAGGCGTCGCTCAAGAGAGGGTGCCCGTAGGGGCTGCCGCCTGCGAATCGCGGTCGTAACGACGCGGTACCCGTGATCCGCCGTAGCAAGGGCGGGTGGAGGCGCACGGTGGGTTTTTAGTGGGTGAGAGCCCCATTCACCCCGTTGTCTCCCCGGGCAGCGGGGTGTGCGGTAGGACATTTTTGCCCACCAAAAATAAAAAAAAAATAAAAAAAAAGGGCTGGGTATCAAGTAGGAGTACTCACTTGGTATCGGGCCTGAGCGGGTTGGTACCACCATCTCCAGTGTGACCGGCCATGAAGCACATCGTTGCGTTTTGGCTGTAGCGGGAGGTAGCCGTTCATTCTTTCGTTTCATATTGGTGAAATAAAATGGTGAGCAGCGGCTTGACAATACTCTCGGTATAGTTGAGTCCATGAGCGACGGTTACCATTTCCCATCAGATAGGCAGTGGCTCGTCTGCCACTACATGCAATAAAAAAAAATTGGCTTCACTTTTTAGTTGAAAAGACGTCATCTTTATTTTTCACTTAGTGAAGTCACGCAAACCATTGATTTTTCCGAGATGAAAAGTACGCTACATCCTTTACTGGGCTTCAGACTACATATTATATGCCAAATTGCATGATGATTGGTTAAGTAGTTACAGTCTGAAAGCGTAACAAACAATCAAACTCACTTTCTCATTTATCATAATAGTAAGGATTATAGAATTTTAAATATTTTTTTTTCCACCAATTTTTTTTTTTTGAGATTTTTTGTCTGTTTATTCGTGTTCCACGCAAAAACTACTTAATTGACCTTAATTAAACTTTTTTTGTTTGATAGCTCTTGATTGGATTTCAAAACTGGTATACAAAATATCTTGCTCGTATATCGCTTCTATACCGGGAAGTAGAGATATAACCAAAAACTAGTTTTTAATAATAAATAATAGGAAAAAAAGATCCTCCTCTTAAATATTAACAGCGAAACATGTAATGTTGACTGTAAGGTATGACGTCACGCAGTTCTCTTAAAAGCGAGTTGACGTCCTCGCTCATGTCGCACAGACCGCGGTCCTGTCTCAGTAGTAAGTGTGAAGTTCCAACATGCTGAAGTATATTTTGTTACTAGCTGCGCTGACCGCAGTGACCTCCAGTTCTGGTGAGTTCGTATTTTATTTATTACAAGCTAATCTATCATTCACGCGGGCTATTGAAGGCAGTCGGTAAAAAATTGCTCATTGTGGCTCTCTTGAGGAGAACCAGCAATAGATAGCAAAATGCTGAAAGATGAATGAAGATGACAATCCTTAAAAATATGTTACTATTTTTAGATATAAATAAATAAATATTCACGGACATTGTCACACAACTTCCTCTGGCCCCAAACTAAGCTTGTACCAGATTACGGATATAATACATATTTATACTACTTTTTTTTGTAAATACATACATATAATAGATAGAAAACACCCAGACGCAGTACAAATATCAGTTTTCATCACACAAATAATTGTCCTGAGTGGGAATCGAACCCACGACCTCGTGCATGGAAGTCGGTTACACTACCGACTACGCCACGAGGCCCGTCAAAATAGATATACTTAGCGATAAAAAATTTGGCACTTTGTGTCAAATCCTCCATTTATATTATATGGGTAAAATGATAGAGATCTGCCGTTGTCATCACGGAAAAACTACTACATAGATATATTCATTTTTAATTATTTTTTTTAAGTTTTATTTCTTAGATACGTGGCTCTTTTAAAGTATAGAAAAAAATATTGCGATATCTTCATATATAAAGTTATTTTTTTTTAAGAAACAAAATTTTTATATGCACTACGTGTTCAATGGTTTAGAAGTCCCCACTTCTTCGTGGCAAGAAAATACTTGAAGGAAAGGGAGGCTTCTGTGTGTTCTACCTCTGCCTCAGGATGTTAATATAATAAGCAACGTAAACTAAGTGGCGGGTATTGACTAGTCCTTATCTAGTCCACGCAGTAGCGTGTCAAGCTAAGTTCAAGCTAAAGAATTAGCGAGCACTACCGTGTGTAATATTACACGAACCATTTGGAGCCACTTTTGACTCTCATAAACAGTATTTTACGTAAACATGTCAAATTTGGCTCATATATTGAGATTTGCAATTTCATATACACACCTCAACGGTTATTTAGATACTAACCAGAGTTAGTCCAAAAATCGTCATTTGTATCACTATAGATCAAAACTCTAACCCAGTTCCAGATGACCTAGAAAGTTTAAATTTGGCATCCAGATAGGTAGTTGGGTGAATACAAAGGAATAAATCAGAAACTAGTAATTATTTATCATTTTATATATAAAAGCAAAGATATCCCCATCAAAAACATAAATGTAAAATGAGAGCCACGATCAATATTAAGATATATGCCTTGATTGTTGATAGCAACGACAAAAGAAGTGAGATCTAAATGGGTGCCAAGTTCAATGGTCAGGCATAAAATTTATTTAAAACAACATAAAATATTTTATAACAACTTAAAATATAATTTCTTCTTATAACTTAGGATATATTGAAGCTTGAGGTATGACTTGGCTAGTTTTCATATCCTATAGGATAGTAATTTTTGCGTAGACGTCATTAGTTTGCCGTAAAGTGACGTTTTCTGAATTGCACGCGAACGAAGCATTTATAAATACATATTAAATAATAATTACATTAACAAACACATATAAAATAATTAAAAATACATATGTACAATTTATTATTTGTGAATGAGGCAAAAGAGAACTTTAGTATGAGCGGGAATATGACCGCAAGGGAATACGGTACGGGGTGCGGTAGCTCAGTGGATTAGAGCACTTCCCCGGATTGGAAGGGACGCAGGTTCGATTCCCGCCCGCACTAAAGTTCTCTTTTTCCTCATTCACAAATAATAATTTGTACTTTAAATACATACAACCCTAAATTTTCACCCTTCTACTGCCAACATAGAAATAATTTATATGGCAAAACAACGTTTGCTGGGTCAGCTAGTAGGTATTAAATAATAATTTAACGATAGTATTGGCCCTGCGGAAATTATATACCTAGTTCCATTTATTTTCTATAAATCTGATTCAAAACGCGTATTTTGAAGTGGTTTGTTTCAACAGCCAGGAAGCCAAAATAAATGTTGACATTTATTTAAACCGCAGTCAGCTTCAGGAACTCAATGAATTACAATTTAAAACTTATTAAATATAATTTTCATATATTCTTTATTTGTATGAGTGTTGAAGATTACCGACGTCTAAATGTCAACCTGCGTATTAAAAACTCAGATTATAACATTAATATAAAAAGGTTTATAAAAAAGGTGACATTTTTTGGCACTAACTTCTTTTTTTTTTTCTTTAAAAAAACAACTTCCTGCACTAAGTAATCCTTGTATCGCGGAGAACTTTACAAACATACAATTTCCTGTGTGGCAATCGAATCCACAACACTCGGGAGGCCGGTATCTAAACCACTCCGCCAAGTATGAGTACTCAATTGTTGAATGTGAAACCATTCGGTGTGTTTTGGTTGTAACGGGAGATTCGTCAGTCTTTCCATTCATTATTTGACGCGGTTTGGCAGTTCTATCAGTAGTACTGAGTCCATGATCAGTTGTTACCAGGTGCTATCAGGTGGGCTCTGGCTCGTGTGAGCAATTAATAATCAGTGGGTCTAGCCAAGTTGCATTTATGATCGCTCCTGACTGCTAATTTAAATTATCACGATGGTTGAATTGGCAAAGCATCTGGACGGTATCCAGGAGATGCAGGTTCAAATCCTGCTTGTGACTGTTATTTTCGATTTCACATTTTTCGCTTTGTGTTTACGTAGGTACTAGGTAGGTAACGTAGGTTACTATAAGTTAGGGTTGCCAACCGTCCTGTTTTCCCAGGACATGTCCTGGTATTTTAAGTGTCCTAGGGTGTCCTGGATAGTTTTTAAGCAGCGTCCTGGGTTTTTAAATCGTTCTAATAAAGTCACGTATTTGATGGGGTTGAAAAATATAATAAAAATAATTAAGTTTGTAATATATATAATATTAGAATGTAGCTAAGTTTAAAGAATTTGTTAAATACTAGTGTTTCGTTAATATTTTTGTAACTTTTCAACATATTTAATTTTTATGTTACTTCCGAAAATTTCGGATATTTTTATTAGAAAACTTAAGTTTAATTTAGCGTGTTTTCAGAATTTTTTTTTGCAACCCCTTTTCTGTCCCACTTAGGCGCGGGTCTGTTCTCATGGTGAGAGGATTTCAAAACATATTATTTAACTAGCTGATACCGCAACTTCGTCCGCGTGGAATTTATTTATTTTCTTTTTTAGTGCAGAATCCAAATTGTTTTTCCAAAATAAAAGTAGCAATCGCCGTCTTGTGACTCCCATCCAAATCAGTGCAGCCGTTCAAGAGATTAGCCGTGGATGTTCACTGGACCGCAAAGCAAAAGGGTCAGTTAGAAAATCTTCAATATCTTCAAAAGTATCTGACCTAGCTTTATGAAATAAAGACTAAATTAAAGAATATTTTAATGTGCTTAAATGAAAATAAAAAAAAATGAATTCAGGCATTTTATTTTTAATAAATGTAAAATAAATAAAAATACATAGTTTTTCCAGTATTTTTGTAAATATAGATTGGTTACAGATGTGCCGTTTTACCGCATTTTAGTACTTTGTTTGCCTCCACGAGCTCGCAATATTGCTGTTATGCGATTGTGCATACTTTCTACTAGGTTTTTGAGGCAATGCTGCGGAATATGTTGCCGTTCCTCTATTAGCTTTTTTCATTTCACTTAGCGTGATTGGCGGCGGATTCCGCCCACGTACACGTCATCCCAGTTCGTCCCATGCATGCTCAATTGGGTTTAATTCGGGGCTGCGTGCTGGCCACTCCATGTGTGTGAAGAAATCCTGGCCCTCGCGTGAACAGAGCCTCCGCTGTATGGTACTTTTTCTTCTATAGGTAGAGGCTTAGTTATAGCGCTCTCCCGGTTTTCTGTACACTCTTTTTCTCCCGTCGTGCTAGTATAAACAGAATCAAGACTCGTCTGAAAACATAACTCTTGACCAGTCATTCAGAATTCAATTCTCGCATTCTCTACCATAACTCAACGTTGAGTTTCTGTGGTGTCTTTCTAGTTTTGGGCCATTTGCAGTTCTTAATGTCTTTAAATTTGCTTCAATCAGACGCGGCCTTACTGTATCCGTACTCACTACTTTAACAGCCGTAACAAAGGGATTTTTCAAAATTGTTGACAAACTATATAGCGATCCACCCGCGCCGTCGTGCATCTTGTTTGGCCTGTTCCAGGTCTGAATCCAGTTTCATGGAACCGATAGAGTACTCGCTGAACTGTATAAAGAGTCACTCCAACAGTTCTCGCTGTATTTCGCTGACTGTGCTCATCTTCAAGCATTGTCAGGATCCTGGTACATTATTCAGGGGTTTACGAAATGATGACTTCAGAATAATATTTTTTTTAAGGCAGATACACCATATTTATAACTTTTTTATTGTAAAACTAAAACGACCATGATTTTACATTTACAGTTTTTTATACAATTATCAAAAATAAATAAAAACTTTTATATATTATTTTATGTGGCATTAAGTATTCTTTGATTTAGTCTTTATTTCATAAAACTAGGTCAGGTATTTTTGAAGATATTGAAGATTTTTTAACCGACCCTTTTTTTTAGCGGTCCAGCAATGAGCGCGATATCCGATGTACTTACTTATTTATATCTATTTGAATCCGTATTCATTCACAATTTCGTGTGTTTTATTATTTTGCGCGGTGTTGCTAATTGTTTTTCGAAAATAAAAATAGGCTAAGTTACTCCTTATAACAACAGCTATCTGCTAGTAAAAGTCCCGTTCAAATTAGTCCAGGCACTCCGGTGTGGTATTCATTCGCAACTTCATGGGTTTTATTTTTTTATATGCGGTAGGTAGGTATTCTAATTATTTTTGTAAAATAAAAGTAGGTAAGTTATAATTCTAAAGCCGGCCCCACACGGCTCTATTACTGCGTCCTGATTTTAAACTGAATTGTCCTGGTTTTTCGAACTTAAAATCCTTGTTTTTGATATTAGCGGTTGGCAACCCTACTATAAGTTATTGTAAGTTATTTTTTAGGCGAAAAAGCAAAAAACTTGTATTAGAGGTTTGTAATCTGGATTTATTTTGCGGTATAACTAACGTGACCATTTATTTTTTTGAGACAGCACGACGGTTTCGGTATTAAGCAAAAATAACTTAAACATTTATTAAAAAAAAAAACAAGAAAATATGAACAATGTATTGGTAATAATAATTATCTAATTTGATATAACCTACGTTAGATTACAATCTCAGACGCATTTGTTTTTTAAATTTGTTGGTGGAGTAAATCAGTTTCAAAATGTCGTATTCCAGTCATCATTATATACATTTGAATTGAACAGTGAACCGAGGAAGCCATTTTTATATAAAGTTTTTTGGTTATATCTCAGGTTCCTGGTATAGTAGCGGGATAAAATGTCATTATGTCAAATCAAGGCGATTCAATTAAAAAAAGTTGCATCAAAACTCATTTAGTAGTACTTTTAAATAAATTCTAGTTTCAATAATTTCCTAGTTTTTCGATTATATCTCAGGTTCCCGATATAGTAGCGGGATAAAATGTATATCAGTTTTTAAGTCTAATCAAGGCCTTTCAAATAAAAAAAGTTGCATCAAAATCCCTTCAGTAGATTTTGTGTGATGTGCGAACAAATAAACAGATAAACAGACAGACAAAAATTCTAAAAAAAATTGTTTTGTGTTAGACACGCCTATATAGCCTATTACAGTATTTTTTTCTCAAATATCTTAAATGTACAGACACAGCTCTGTTACAGTTTTATAAGATATTTGAGAAAAAATGACTGTAATAGACTATATAGGCGTGTCTAAACGCAAAACAATCTTTTTTTAGATTTTATGTCTGTTTCTCTGTTTGTTTGTTCGCGCATCATGCAAAAACTACTGAACGGATTTTGATGCAACTTTTTTTATTTGATAGATCTCGATTAGAGTTAAAAACTGGTGTACATTTTATCCAGCTACTATATCGGGAACCAGAGATATTACAAAAAAAAGAATTTTCAAGTTACCGTTGTAAGATGTTTTGTTGTACCTACCTAGGTATTGGTACTTATAATGGAACAACCTTTTAACCTTACTTAGGTTACTATTCCAAATACGTACCTACTTAAAATAGCGGTTCAATAAAAAAAAGAACAAACTGCCCTAAAATCACGTTAATTCCCCAAGTAGTAACATTGTATTTCAATTAGATCAGATTTACATAAATAACGTAGCCTATTTTGTTTAACATTATCAAGTTCCCGATTACAGAAACCGGATAAAACGAATACCAGTTTTTAAGTCTAAAGCTATCGAAAAAGAAATGTGGTATTTAAATTGGTTCAGCGAGTTTAGACACGTAGTTTTTCCAATTTTTTATTGCTTATGGTGTCAGACGAGCTACAGCCCGAATGATGGTAAGTGGTAACGGCTGCTAATGGACTCAACTTACTGTCAAGCTACTGCAACCATTTCATTTTAAGGATATGAAATAACAAAATAATAAAATATATAACTTAGGGCTGCTTCATGGCCGTTCAAAAGGGAGAAGGTGGTACCAACCCGCTAGGGCCCGATAACAAGTGAGTACTCTCACTTGGTATCCAAACCTACGACCAGTAATGCAATGTGTGATAATTGCTAACTTTTCTCATAGGTCTCGCACGACACCCGCGGAAAAGAATGGGTGGAGTGGTCCGTCACCACACAGATTAAAAATGTACAGCCTCCAAAAAAACTTATATCTAAAATGTACTTATATACACAGCTCTGTTACAGATATCTTCTATTACATATAATAAAATTGAAATGTCTATTTGTAATGTCTAAATAACAGGTTTTTACTAAATGTATACAAGAGTATATACGCTACCTATAACAAAATACCAATTTTTAAAGTTTTTGTCTGTCTGTGTGACTGTTTGTTCCGGCTAATCTCTGGAACGGCTAGACCGATTTGGACGGGACTTTCACTAGCAGATAGCTGTTGTTACAGCATGTAACTTAGTGAACTGTTATTTTGGAAAAATAATTACGGTTCCGTGAAAAAAAAACATGAAATCGTGAGTTAATAAAATCTCCTGAATGGTTAGACCGATTTGGATGGGACTTTCACTAGCAGATAGTTTGCGCGTTGTTATAAGGAGTAATTTAGGTTTTCTTTATTGCATTTAGTGCCACGGCCCATCTGCTGGTAAATGGTAACCGACGCTCATGGGCTCAACTATACCGAGAGTATTGTCAAGCCGCTGCTCACCATTTCATTTCACAGATATATGAAATGAAAGAATAAACAGCTCCCGCTACAGCCAAAACGCAACGATGTGCTTCATGGCTGGTCACACGGGAGGTGGTGGTACCAACCTGCTCGGGCCTGATACCAAGTGAGTGCTCCCACTTGGTACCCAGCCCTACTTCCCTTAGTCGCCACGCGTGTGCGCATGTCGTATGCGACACCCGTGGGAAAAAATGGGGTGGTGACACTTGTATTCTTACTCCGTCACCACACGGACATTACTTTAATTTAGGAAAAATAATTAAGGTTCCGCACAAAAAAACAAAAACCCGTGAGATTTGAAATTGTGAATGAATACCTACCGATTCAAATAGATACGTATATAAATCGAATATACATCCAATATCTTACTAATATTATAAACGTGAAAGTTTGTGATGGTGTTTGTTACTCTTTCACGCAAAAACTACTAAATGGATTTTAATGAAACTTTACAATAATATAGCTTATAAGTACATCAAAATAACACATAGGCTATAATTTATAAAGTTTTTTTTATAGCCAACAGTGGCAGACGAATCTCCGAACCGGCTGGACCGATTTGGACGGGATTTCCACTAGCAGATAGCTGTTGTTATAAGGAGTAACTTAGGTTACTTTAATTTGGGAAAAATAATTAGGGTTCCGCACAAAAACAATAAAACCCATGATATATGAAATTGTGAATTTATAGGTACCGATTTAAATAGATAACTATATAGGACCTACATCGAATATACATAATATATTTTAACTAGCTTTCACACATGTGGCCTGAAGGCAATAAATGATTTTTTTCTCAGACACAAACATTTTATGTTAGTTATACATAGGTATTACTGATACACCAACAAATCCTACCTACTTAATATAATAGATATAATCCCTCGCCGCGCGCTTAATGTGTAGCGCACACTATTGAAGAGCTAAAAAGAATCATAGAAAACTCAACCAACTCAACCCTCCATTTCACTCAACTCTTTCTTAAATAGATACCTACACTAAGCAAAGAACACACCTTTTTTTTGTTAGGGCGAGAAAAAAATTACCTACGAGTAACCGCTAACCCCGTCATTCGGGGCAACGGACAGGGTAGTGTGGGGCCCTCACCCACTAAATAAACCCGCCGTGTGCCGTCTCTTCACCTGAACTGTGTTACATTTAGTGGTAAGCAAAGAACACACCTGCCAAACGTCTTAGAACAGTGGTTTAGGTTGTGCGTTGATGTATCATTCGAGTAATGTACATTTTAATTTTATGAATACAGATAAGAATTCAATATAAACAATGTAAATATACCTATACTCATCAATAATTAATTAGGATTTGTAACTACAAATACACACAGGTACACCTGTACCTATCTGTATAACTAACATAATACTTTTAATATCCGAATGTGGAAAAGGTGAGACGGTATCTAACCACTAATTCCCATAATGTCGTTGAATTTTCCCTTTAAATTCAAAAGACTTCAATTTCAAAGGTTGATTTATTTAAAGTACAAATTATAATTTGTGAATAAGGAAAAAGAGTATTTTAGTACAGGCGGGAATCGAACCTGCGTCCCTTCCTATCCGGGGAAGTGCTCTAATCCACTGAGCTACAGTACTATCTTTTAGACATACCCAATCTCCTTATCACATTTGTCTTAACGACCAACGCCCTCTATCGGAACGCATTTACATGCAATCCAATATAGTAAGTTTAATTTTGCAATTAAAATTCATACTATTTGATGGCGTGATTTTTTTAAACATTTTTGATCTATATTTTAGCACTTGACATGCTCAGATACTCTTAAAGTACAAATTATAATTTGTGAATAAGGAAAAAGAGTATTTTAGTACAGGCGGGAATCGAACCTGCGTCCCTTCCTATCCGGGGAAGTGCTCTAATCCACTGAGCTACAGACTATTTTTTTGACCTACCCAATCCCCTTACCACATTTGTCTTAACGACCAACGCCCTCTATCGGAACGCATTTACATGCAATCCAATACAGTAAGTTTAATTTTGCAATTAAAATTCATACTATTTGATGGCGTGATTTTTTTAAACATTTTTGATCTATATTTTAGCACTTGACATGCTCAGTTACTCTTAAAGTACAAATTATAATTTGTGAATAAGGAAAAAGAGTATTTTAGTACAGGCGGGAATCGAACCTGCGTCCCTTCCTATCCGGGGAAGTGCTCTAATCCACTGAGCTACAGTAATATCTTTTAGACATACCCAATCTCCTTATCACATTTGTTTAAACGACCAACGCCCTCTATCGGAACGCATTTACTTGCAATCCAATATAGTAAGTTTAATTTTGCAATTAAAATTCATACTATTTGATGGCGTGATTTTTTTAAACATTTTTGACCTATGTTTTAGCACTTGACATGCTCAGCTACTCTTAAAGTACAAATTATAACTTGTGAATAAAGAAAAAGAGTATTTTAGTACAGGTGGGAATCGAACCTGCGTCCCTTCCTATCCGGGGAAGTGCTCTAATCCACTGAGCTACAGTACTATCTTTTAGACATGCCCAATCTCCTTATCACATTTGTCTTAACGACCAACGCTCTCTATCGGAACGCATTTACATGCAATCCAATATAGTAAGTTTAATTTTGCAATTAAAATTCATACTATTTGATGGCGTGATTTTTTTAAACATTTTTGATCTATATTTTAGCACTTGACATGCTCAGCTACTCTTAAAGTACAAATTATAATTTGTGAATAAGGAAAAAGAGTATTTTAATACAGGCGGGAATCGAACCTGCGTCCCTTCCTATCCAGGGATTCCTATGCGTTCCGATAGAGGGCGTTGGTCGTTAAGACAAATGTGATAAGGAGATTAGTTATGTCTAAAAGATAGTACTGTAGCTAAGTGGATTAGAGTACTTCCCCGGATAGGAAGCGACGCAGGTTCGATTCCCGCCTGTACTAAAATACTCCTTTTCCTTATTCACAAATTATAATCTGTACTTTAAGAGTAGCTGAGCATGTCAAGTGCTAAAATATAGATCAAAATGTTGATTTATTTATTTTTATGAAATTCCACGTGGACGAAGTCGCGGGTAACAGCTAGTACTGTTATAAAACTGTAACAGAGCTGTGTCTGTACAATTAAGATATTTGAGAAAAAATTACTGTAATAGGCTATATAGGCGTGTCTAAACACAAAACATTTTTTTTTAGAATTTTTGTCTGTCTGTTTATCTGTTTGTTTGTTCGCGCATCACACAAAATCTACTAAACGGATTCTGATGCAATTTTTTTTATTTGAAAGGCCTTGATTAGTCATAAAAGCTGGTATACATTTTATCCCGCTACTTTATCGGGAACCTGAGATATAACCGAAAAACTAGAAAATTATTTAAACTAGATTTTTTGTAGAATTTATTTAAAAGAACTACTAGATGGATTTTGATGCACCTTTTTTATTTGATAGGCCTTGATTTGATTTAAAAACTGATAGATATTTTATCCCGCTACTATATCGGGAACCTGAGATATAACCGAAAAACTAGCTGTTGGCTGCGGCGAAGCCGCGGGCAAAGGTTAGTACTATTATAAATCTGTAATAGTATCTGTACATTTAAGATATTTGGGAAAGAAATGGCTGTAATAGGCTATATAGGCGTGTCTAAACACAAAACGATTTATTTAGAAGTTTTGTCTGTTTGTCTGTTTATCTGTTTGTTTGTTCGCGTATCACGCTAAAACTACTGAACAAATTTTGATGCAACTGTTTTTA
Organism: Leucoma salicis; assembly: GCA_948253155.1. Lineage (NCBI taxonomy): Eukaryota > Metazoa > Arthropoda > Insecta > Lepidoptera > Erebidae > Leucoma > Leucoma salicis. The sequence continues at coordinate 25,399,747 of OX411815.1, read as the reverse complement.
TTCGGTAGCTCTTGATTAGACTTAAAAACTGGTAAACATTTTATCCCGCTACCATATGCACCTGAGATATAGCCTAAAAACTAGCTTTTGGCTGCGGCGAAGCCGTGGGCAAAGGCTAGTTCTTAATATAGTTGAGTCCATGAGCGGCAGTAATGACTTATCATCGGGTGCTAGGGACCATAAGCAATAAAGAAAATGTGAAAGTCTAAGTCGTTAATCTGTACTTAGCCAGTCAGGGGATTGTCATGGTTTTGTGATTTTTTATGTGGAACTTTCAGACCCGGTTTGTAAGGAGTACTGTGTAGTGTCTAGCCGCGTTAATTCAAAAAGGCTATCTCTAATAGTGCACTACAATGCATATGCATAGCATTCGCATTTCCATGACGTAGGAAGAAAAAAAAGTATTTTTAACACAAAGTGCCAATAAGGTGATATCTAAAATAACAGTGACGAGCAGGATTAGAACCTGCATCTTCTGATATACCATCCCAGATTCTTTGCCAATTCAGCTATCGTAACGATTGCTAGAAACTGCGAATTTCGATAACACATTCCTTTTTAATGTCTATGTTGAGTTGTCTGTAGGTCTACGCTATCTGTCGGATGTATTTGTATCATTATTATTCCGACTAGGTGAGCTAGTAAAATATATATAATATATATAAAATATATCAAAGTATTTTTAATTATATTAAAATTTTGATCTGTATTTTGTGTCCATATAGTGACGGACTAAAAATACTAGTGTCACCATCCCATTCTTTCCTACGGGTGTCGTTTGAGGCGACTAAGGGAAATTAGCAATTATCATCCATTGCATGACTGGTGCAGGTAGGGCTGGGTACCACGTGGGAGTACTCACTTGGTATATGGCCGAGCGGGTTGGTACCACCATCTCCTGTGTGACCGGTCATGAAGCACATCGTTGCGTTTTGGCTGTAGCAGGAGATAGCCGTTTATTCTTTCATTTCATATCGGTGAAATGAAATGGTGAGCAGCGGCTTGACAATACTCTCGGTGTTGTTGAGTCCATGAGCGACGGTTACCATTTATCATCAGATGGGCTCGTCTGCCAATACATGCAATAAAAAAAAACTTGCCTTGCTTAGCTACTTTAAAGTACAAATTATTTGTTAATAAGGAAAAAGAGAACTTTAGTGCGAGCATGCATCGAACCTGCGTCCCTTCCAATCCGGGAAAGTGCTCTAAGCCACTGAGCTACCGCACTGACCTTTCAGCCATACCCAATCTCCTCATTACACTTGTCTTAGAACACTTCCCGGGATTGGAAGGGACACAGGTTCGATTCCCGCTCCCACTAAAGTTCTCTGTTTCCTCATTCACAAATAATTTGTACTTTATATTACAATTTGTACATATCCATATTTTATTGGCTTGGCCATTTACCAGAACATAAGAACGAAAATATTAAAATAGAAAATCATAGCCACGAACGGGATTCGAAGAGATCTAATGTCATTATATTCAATGACAGATATAAACACAAGTTGCCAAGTTTGTTAACGGAATATTCTTTATGAATATTTTACATAAAGAATTTTATGTCATCTAAGAAATATTTTAATAATCTTAGATAAGTTATTTTATAGTAGATATATTTGCTAAGTCCAAGGTTTTGTTCACAAGGAATTCGGTCGCTTCTTGCTTAACTATTTTTAATATTGAAAATATCAGATTAACTCTTAAATTAATAATACGTCTAGATGGACATTCGGCGTTATGAACGCGTCAAAAAAATTGGGGTGAACTTTTTATCCCAATGCTGTTAGTGTCAATCGTGACGTCACTTGACACGGCTGTATCCAGGAGCAATAATGTGTCATTTAAAATGTCAACGTGTGTAATTTTAGTGTGCCGAAACTACAAAAATCGGAAAATGAGCACTAAAGATATCTCTTATCATCGGTTAGTAAAATTATTTCATACCATAACTAGCTAAATAAGTCATTTATATATTCGGAAAATAAATTAATTATAGTTCGTAATTTTTTGTGTGATACCAGTTTATGAATTTAAATTTCCCGCGTAATCTTGCAATGTTGATGATATTTTAACGATAGAAACATTACTTATTATTAAACGTAACTGGTACGCACGGGTTACGCACGACACAAACACAAAATGCACAAGCGTAATGACAGCTGTCACACACACTTGCATAATAATTCCCGCCCGTTTTATATGACATTTATAGAGAGATAAGAGTGACACCCTATCTAGACATATTATTAATCTAAGGATTCAATGTTATATTTTCAATAAAAAAATGAAAACATATCTATTTTATCACGAAATAATAAATTAATAGCCTTTGTCCTTTCTTATCGGTATCGGTGTGCAAAATTTCAAATTAATCCGACGTCTTGAAGAGGGTGAACATAACGTTCAATGATTCCGTGACATAGATAGATAGATCATAGAGACGAGTACATACCAAGTTAATATATGGGTATTATAAATTAAATTTCGTCCCGTTAGAATAGGTTCTCGATATCTCAGGGAAAAATAGGTTTTGAATAGGATTTGCTTAACGTTTGTTTTTAATCGACTGCTGATCATGAGATCTAGGCTTCGATCCGCGGGTCGGGCAGCGTTATTGGGCTTTTTCGTAAAAAGAAAAATTCTCAGTAGCAGCCCAGAGTTTGGAAATGTGCCCGGTAGAAGCAATAGGCGCGGCCCTAATCCATCCATCCATCCATCAGCCTTTCATCGTCCACTGCTGGATATAGGCCTCCCCAAATTGGGGGTTTTACCATAATCGCCACGCTTGTCAGGCGGGTTGGCGATCGCAGTGGATGTTTTTAGTACACAGGGAAACGCTGCTGCCCGGTCCCCCGGTAATCCCTCAGTGGGTTTTTACGACTCCCATAGGAAGAGACGGGTTGGAGCTATTCTTGGTGCCAGCTCCACACGGCTTGATACGTGGGCAGCCCTAATACGTGGGACTTAAAAATAACTGGTGATCCGTGGGTCTGTAATATACCTCTGCCTGACTCTATCTTCGGAAAATACAGACGTGATGCTATGTTTTGTTCTTAATGCCTAATTTCAAATCAATCAAGTAAATAGTTTTAGATCTTATGATGAGTGTGTGAGTAGATGTTATTTCGCAAATTAAGATTAATAATAATATCTATGGTATTACGCTATTACATATTACATTGCAAGACTAAATTACTTCTTGGATTTTTTGCAAATTACGATTACGAGCCTCAAGGTCTATCTACAAGAATAATACCTATTTTTTGCATTGCAATGGCCAATTACGAATGCAATGTCCGTGATTCTGAATATTTATGCTTTATTTATACATATCGACTAATAGCTTTTAATGATTTTAGCCTCATCGTATTTAATTTTATCAATCAATACCTACAATTTTCTTGGCATCCTATTCAAACAAAATAAAGCATATATTCCAATCTAAGTCAACTCCCAAAATCCAATCCGTAATTTCAGCGTTGAGCGGGAACAGTCGAACAGGCAGATAGATAAGCATTTAAAAACCTTTGTTAAACACAAAGTGAAAAATGTGAAATCGAAAATAACAGTTACGAGCAGGATTTGAACCTGCATCTCCTGGATACCGTCCAGATGCTTTGCCAATTCAGCCATCGTGAAAATTGCTCCTGACTGCTAATTTCGATAACACATTCATACTTAACGTCTTTGGGTGACGCCTGCGCCATCTGTCGGCAGTATTTTCATACATTGTACCGACCAGCGGGTCTAGCCAAGTTGCATTCTATGATCGCTAACGCTAATAGAAAACTGTTAAAATGTATGGAAATATGACATCTCTAACGTTAAGTCACGTGACTTAGCGTTGTAGATATTGTTAAAGACTCGGATAAATATAGGCTTTTATCTAAGGTCATAGATATCAAATTCCCATACACTTAAATAGTTTTCTATTAGCGGTAGCGATCATAGAATGCAAATTGGCTAGACCCGCAGGTAAACTTAATTTTACAATTAAAGTAAGTTACATTGTACCGACCAAATAAACTTAATTTTATAATTAAGTAAAGTAAGTTTAAGCATGAATGTGTTATCGAAATTAGCAGTCAGAAGCAATTGTCACGATGGCTGAATTGGCAAAGCATCTGGACGGTATCCAGGAGATGCAGGTTCAAATCCTGCTCGTGACTGTTATTTTCGATTTCACATTTTTCATGTTGTGTTTAATGTATAGTGTTAAGCATGTCAAATGCTAAAAATATATATAAAAATATCTAAATAACCTTTGTTATATTTCTCTTATCGATAATAAGTAGGGCTTATTTCCCACTCAACCCGATTGGAAAGCCGTCCCAAATATTGGGAGATATTTGGGAGTAATGGGTTCAATAAAATGATTTAAAATTATACCCTGATAAAGGTAAGGCTCGTAAAAAATAGATGTGAGAATTTTTTGAAATACCAGACGAGATAATTTTTTTTTATTTCTTGAAGATTCAGAGGATACATGATGATAAGTGTTAAGTGTTGCTCGTGGACTCAGTAGTACTAAAAACGCAAGCAAGGTAGGTACCCCATTGTGAACCACGATAATTTAAAGTAATGGGAGTTTGATTTTTCCTCTTGATCAAAACACATTGTCATTTATTGTTGTTTAAAACTAAAGATGGTGGAATCTACCTGTTTGGGTACTATATCACACTATAGTACCGATTGTTATCATCAAGGAAATAATTATTATCTTAATTCTTCCTTAGTGCCTTTCATCACACCATGCAAGCCATTAGACAATGCTTGCATCAAGTCTTCCGCACAGGCGGCAATCCCCGCATTTGTTTTGGGGAGCGCGGATCTCGGAGTCAAGTCCCTGGACCCTTTGCATCTTGACGTCATTCAGAGCGATCGAGGTGGATTGTCCTTGACTTTCAAGGATACCACCGTGAAAGGGCTAAAGGACTGTATCGTGGAATCTATCAAGTAAGTTTTTTCAGTTTTAAGCTACATTACCATTTGCATATAGGTACACACTGAAAAAGAAAAATGATTTTTTTCCGTGGTATAGCTATTTATACATAGAGATAATTAACGAGCCGTAAATCGACGTATTTCTATTCTAAAGTCCACGAGGATGAAGTCACGGGTAGAATCCAGTATATGTTTTTTTACCGACGTGTCGGCTGGTGCAACTTAAGGATGTTTTACCAATGCATTTTGTATACGACTCTTACATGAAGAACAGCTATATTTTTACCATATCCAGCGAACAATTTAAATAAATACTAACTTGCTTACCACCAAGGTCAGATCCAGGTGAAGTCATGGGAATCATGACTCCTGAGCTAGGATCTGCTAGCAATAATTTACCTAATCTCATTATTAAAGCCTCTGCATGGTCGAAAACACATGCGATTGACATGTGATTGTGACTTAATGCTGTTACTATAATTAATTTAGGTATTATTGTAATTGAATTTAGGCTCTGTTTCATTAGAATTCGAATTCATGATCACCCCTGACTGGTAGTGAGCTGGATCCGTCTTTGCTTAGCACGGTTTGAGACCGTCCCCTTAAATAAACCTAAGAATTTTAAAGCTACTGCAAATATTATTTTTTTCACCTATGTAACTAATACTTAAGATTACATCACTAGTTTTTCGTTTAAACTGCTAATGCTTGACTTGTTATTTATCCGAAAAAAATTAGTTATATTTTTACACTACATTGTGAAAAATTGTGTAAACATTATTGTAAACTTAACTATGAGAAGTAAACTAAGAGTATATTTACCTTTTTTCTTTTTTTTGTTTAGGCGGGTAAAAATGTTCCTAACCGCACACCCCGTCGTTCGGGGCAACGAACAGGGTAGTGTGGGGCCTTCACTCACTAAAGAAACTCACAGTGTGCCGTCTCTCTGCCTTTATTGGCGAGCTACTAGAACTATGTTACATTTCTTCGGTGGTCCGCCGGCGGCTTACCCTTTCGGGTACCCTCATCTGAGCGACGCATCCGCACACGGAGCGTCGCACCTTCGCGGGCCTTGCAGGTGGCGGACGTTCCCCGGTCCATCCACCCGCCGCCCCAGCTAGAGCGGCACCGAATCCGGCGTTCGCCCCGGTTTCGGCAAGAGTACCAGCCTCCCCTCCTTCCAGCAGTCAGAGAACCGTCCGTACGCCAGGCACGCGTCGAACAGTCCCCTGAGGCGGGGCTCCAGGTGGTCCAGAGCCAGGGCCAGTACCCGGGCGGTTATCCCATCTGGGCCGGGGAATCTGTGAAACAGCCGCCCCCATTTCCGACGCGGTGACGGGCGGTACACTGAGATCGGCCTCCCGGTCGCTACCTAGCGGTGCCATGACCGGCGGTGTGTGGGCCCCCCGTCGTAGGAATAGACCCTCGACCACCTCGGTGAGGAGGCTGGGCTGGACGGTCTCTGTGAGGGGGGGGGGGGGTGTGTTGTGAGTGCGGAGCTTGTTAAGCGTCGCACGGTATTAGTGACCCAAGGGGTGTGGCCCGCGAGGTGCAGTACGCCTCGTACAGCTGGCCCTCCCGCTCCCCATCGTGGTTGCGCCGGTGACTGCGGGTGTAGGACCTCCGGGCACGAATGCACGCTACACGGAGGTCTGCCAGCTCCTGGGATCACCAGTAGAGCCCCTTCCTCGGAGGATGACGTCGCACACGGGGCATGGCCGAGTCGAACACCTGCGTAATCGCAGCGCGAAATTGGCCAGCCTCAACGTCCACCCCCTCGGTCAGGTCTGGTGAATACAGCCAGCTGGTGAACAGTACAGCGATTCAACGATGGCTGCCTCCGCCAGTAGGTCCCTATCCAACCAGCCCACAGCCCACCGCGAGAACGCGGGAGTTCTGCACGCTGCGTGACCCCTACTGGGGCCCTGAAGGGACCGGGAGACCTCAATCCGGATATACCGATGATCGAACAAGGTCTCTACCTCCTCCAGGACACACCAGTTCCTCACTCGTGCTGCGACGTCGGGGCTTGTGAACGAAAGGTCCACTATCAACCCGCCCCGTTGCCGCACGCACGTGTTGACGGAGCAGAGATTTAGCAAACAGAGGTCCGTCAACGCCGCCCACTCTACCACTGCCGCTCCATGGGCGTCTATCGCAGGGGACCTCCATGCCGTGGATTTGGCGTTGAAGTCCCCCACGACTAGGACGTGGCTAGGCGCCAGTCGCCATATCGAGGAGGAAGAGGATAGTGTCGCGGTTGAATTTTAAGCCATAAACATATCCTCCTCCACCCGAGATGGTGGTGAAGCCACACTAGGGGGGGCAGCCTGAGCCGATTGGCTGATCCCCCCTTTTTTGGGTCTGTCGTCGGGAGTCTGCATCCCTCCCGCCCCATGGCCTGTTGCATGCCACGCATCGGGGTAGTGAGGGGCGGTGGTGCAGGTAGCCGCCCAGTGCCCTGCCTGACCGCAGCGGAAACAAAGACCACTGCAGTCAAAAAAGCCGCAGTTAGTACACGTCGGCCGGGTGTGTCCGACCGCCATGCACTTAAAGCACCTCGCGGGCCGAGGTTCTAGCACGGTGACTCGCGCGGAACTCCAGCCCACGAGGAGCCTGCCTGCGTCGGCCAAGGTTTTGGCCGCCACGACAGGGCAACTCGTCCAGACGGCACCTACACCGCCGGGACCGGTCCGAATGGACCCCATTCTGACGGCATTCGAGCATCCGGTTTTCGAGGCAATAGCCTCCCGGACGTCGTCCGCCGTCACCGAGTCATCCAGACCGGAAATGCGCAGCTCGGCGCACTTTGCCGGTCTGGTGACGCGGACTCCACTCCCCTCACCAAACATACCCTTGAGCATTTCAGCCACCGTGTCGGCCATCCTAGGGCCCTCCGCCCCAGGAACTCGAGAATTCGAGCCCCTGTGCGGGCTAGACGGGTCCGGGTGGCGACGACTCAGATGTCGGAGACGTCTGAAGCCTCGACGCAGTGGGTTCCGCAGCCCGGACAGCCAGAGACGCGGTCCCCATCTTCCTCTTGCCCCGGGATTTCTTCCTCCCGCCGTCCACTGTCTGCCAACCCGCTTCAGAGGGTGCAGGGCCGGACGGCACGGGAGTTGGGATTTGAGAATCCCGGGGAATGATTTCTGAGGCCATCGATAGCTGGCCAGCACGCGAGAGTGTAGGGAACTCCTCACTGGGCTGGCCCTTGGGGTGCTGCCCGGTTCTTTGCGCCGCTTTCGCCTTCGCGTCTTTTCCCGGCCCCTTGGGCGATGCAGCCGCGGTCGCGGAGTAGGTGGCCACGCGGCCGCCCTGACAGGGCAGTGGCGTTGGGCCTGAAGGTAGTGCATCCTTCTTCCTGTCCGCGGCCAGCGTCAGTTGGACTCGCGTCTCCGGCGGCACCCTAGTGTTTAGGGAGCCGATGCGCGGGTCAGAGACCGAGTTTACGCGATCCATTATTTGGCGCATCTGCTCCTCTGTGAGGAGTCCTGAGGCCAGAGGCTCCGCGCCCGCTGTTGAGGTAGAGGCGAGCCCTGAATTGGCTCGCAGGCTGGCAAGCTCCTTTCGGAGCTCCGCCACTTCCGCCTTGCAGCGACAATTCGCCTCCAGTTTCCCGGTCCCCCCCGGCACTGGATGACGCCGGAGAGTCTACTGCTCCATAGGCCACCTTGGTGGCCTTATTTAATGCATCAGCGCGGCTGCCCTGAAGGCCCCGTGACCCATTAGCCACCGTGGAAACGATGGCCAGGGTGTCGGAAACCCTCCGGGCAGCCCGCTCCGGAGACTCCTCCTGGAGCCTTGATGTGAGGAGGGTCACCCGCTCCTTCATTGAGAACCCTGTTCCCAGGTCCTCATTCGTAGCTCTGTCCACTTCAGACAAGGCGCGCTAGATCGTGCGCCTGGTGGCGCCACGGACCCTCTTCACCGGTCTTCCCGGCTTCGCTGGCGGAGGCATCTCAGTGGAGCTGTCCTCCTACTCCGACACACCTCCCCACCGCGCTATCGAGCGCTTCAAAAGTCGTGAGGGCCGCTCCGTTGATCTATCTGCCGTCCGCTGAGACTCCGTTGCCATTGATGTCGCGCCTACGGCCTTTGCGCCGCCGTCACCGCCATGTGTCTCCATTCCCGACGTGCTTTCGAGTGCCGAGCCGCTATCCACAGGACTCCTCGCGGGTGTAGGTTTCCTCCCGCGGGTGCTCCGCTTCTTCGTCTCCTTCTTTTTCTCGTTAGAGGCGTTGGTTGCCCCTTCCGATACTCGGGGCTGACAGGGCCAGTCTTGGTGCACGGCCCTGTGAGGGATTCTCCGGACGCGTTGCGCCCGGTACCCTCTGGAGGTATACATAAGTTTTCAACGTCCGCCATTTTAGAGTTTAAAGTCCTTCGACTGTGGTGGTGCCGCCCTCGCGACTGGATACCCTCCAGCCATTCATCCCTCGCCGGGCGACAGAGCTTGGATTGGGGCGATTTTTTATAGGGGTTTTCTTCCCCGCGGTCCGAAGACCCCCGGTCCTGTTCTCCAGGATTACGGGTCGGGCCAAACGGTGGTCTGCATCAGACCGTGCCCATCACTCGTAAGGCCCGGTGAGCCCGTCGCCCCTCAGGCTCAAAAGCCCTGTCTCCGTCTCCCAAGGCCGGGGGGGCCACTAAAGGCTCGCTGGCCCTCCACGGCAGACGTTCGGACCACTGCAACCAGTGAGCCCGTCGCCACTCGGGCTGAAAGCCCTGTCTACGGGGACGGGGAGGTCACTGTGTCCTCGCTGTCCCCAACCAGAGTCGGGGGGGGGCACTATGGCCCCGCTAACCTCCACGGCAGACGTCTGGCCCATCCGCTGTGCCCTCTGTTAGTCAGAGGGACACGCAGAGACCCGTCCCCTGCCGGGATTCAGCCGCCGGCATCAGAGTGCCGACGTTGCCCGGGGTGCACCAACGCGGAGGTATCCTGACCCGCACCCCAAGAGTATATTTACCTACTATTCGTCAAAATACTGCAAGATTCAGATTGCCTGATGAACATGAGACTAGTTGAAGAACACAAAACTGGTTGCAATACCGAAGACTATAATTAGTGAATTGCCATCAACAGCCTTTTCTTTTAATAATGGTTACCCGGTTTGTGTATTTGCCAAGGACTTATTAAGGATATACCCTTAATTCTTAACTCTTCTTTCAAATGATAATAAAAATTCTCCATTAAATTTGAATTTTCTGTTTTTTTCTTTAAAAAAGTAGGGAACCTCGAAATGATCACCTCTTATAAAATTAGTCACAGTCAAGTCATCGACATGCCCCAGTAAAGTGGTGGCGACCTTACCTTGAGAAGCTTTTATGGAGTTTTGGAGGAAACACGAAAAAAACACGTTACGCAGCATTACATCACTTGCCAACACTTATGCACATTCACAAATAGTTAATTAGCAAAATACCACCACTTTTACACATTTATACTTGAAATAACACAAGCTTTGGATATGTAGAGCGACGACTTCATTCTTTCATGTTCCCGCCAAAACTCCTTTTAGTAGTCTCTGGATTAAGAGGGATTTTTTTAGTCTACACTGGCCCTATCCGGTTTACAGACCTCAAAAGCCATGGCTTCAGAAAATCTATCAGGAGGTATAATATGTACTTATAAACATTTGTAATTGTGTTACTACCGACAAGTCTATGTTTAAAATAGTTTACTTAAACTACTTCTTACCATGACCCAGAGAAATTGAGTCATAAACACGTTGCTTGCTAAATGTCCTTGTTAAACACATAAAATGTTTTTAAGCATGTTTTAATTGTTAAACATGTTTAAAGCAGACTAGTTTAACTCACAGATTTCAAGAAAAAGATTTTACTTTAGTTTGAGGATTTGCTAATGTTATTATAACCACTTCTGAGAAAGAAACACTTCTGAGAAAGAAAGAAAACAACGTCTTTTATAACCATACAAACGCGAGAGATTCCGTCACAGCTATTTTAATTGTCATTGTCCAATTCGTAATGTGTAGTAGTCACGAAAATAGAAAGATGTTGTGATACCCTAGTGGTAAAACTAAGAACTGCAAATACAATGGTATCAAGTTCGATCCCCAGTCCGAGTTCACGGAACACACCTCTGACGTTTCGAGATTTTTCGAGAATATGTAAGAATTTGTTTACAAATTATCACTGCTCGGTGAAGGAAAAGATCGTGAGGAATACTGCATGCCCGAGAGATTTTCTCGACGGCTTGTGAAGTCTGCCAACCCGCACTCGGTGGACTACGGCCCAATAGTATTTATTTATTATATTATTTACACTAGTAAAATCTATGTAAAAAAAATTGGGGAGGCCTATGTCCAGCAGTGGACGATGAAAGGCTGATGGATGGATGGACAAATAGTAATCTCTACCAGGCCACCTTAGGATGGACATGAAATGTTAGGTAAAGAGAGGTAGAGTTGTAGGTGTTTAAAAGATATCATAATACAAATTATAGATAATTGAACATGTATTCAAATTAGATATAACATAAATACCTATATAGTGGAACGTGATGGGATGTAAAAACAGTTTTTTACACTCACGTATTAGGGTAATATTTTATCCCTGATTTTCTGGAAATGAAAAGAAAGAAAGATTATTTATTGAAACGAACATACATAGATATTGAAGCAAATACACAGAAAGAAAGAAAAACCTTGTCCGTTACAATTCTAAATGCTTTCCAAACCTCTTATAAACGTACATCCGATAGTTAGCTAGAGGTAGTAGATAGATAGATATCACAATACAATTTATTAGAATGTGAAATAGAAATACATTACAAATTAATGTATTTTTATTATAATAGCTGCTGTTAATAAACACAATTATAGACGCTTGTACTGCTTTGTTGTGTTGTGTGTCTAATTATAGACGCTTGTATTTAAGATCGTATTTTGGTCTCTTGGCTAAGTTCAAAGTGTAGTATGTAAATTTAAACTTAGTCTTAAAACGTTTGGGACGGATTTCTAACGAGTCATGTATTTGATCTATTCAAGACCTGTCTTTATCTGTAGTTATCTTTTTAAATCTTATCAATATCTAGTTTTAGCCCGCTACTTCTTTTGGTCTTCCGAGTTCGGGTTGAGAGAAATAATAAGTGCTTTTAGGCGTAGCCACTGGAAAAAAAAAATCTATTATGTTTATCCAGACTAAATATATATCACCAAATTTCATTCCAATCTGTGCAGACGTTAGATGTATATGCATAGATCTTTTGGTTTTTTCTTCGAGATAAATGGTTTCATATTAGTTTGTAGGCACCATTACAAAGGTAAAAGTTATTTGAAAAAAAAATACTCTATACGCTATTTCGTGGTCTGTGAACATAAAAAAATTTCTTTTATAATTTTTTTCTCTTTGTTTGCATACCACGCAAAACTAACTAAACAGATTTTAATGGACTTTTTGTTTGGTAGCTGTTCATTAGACTTAGAAATATTATCCCGCTACTATATCGGGAGCAGACACATACCTAACCTAAACAGGTACTAGCTTTTTTTCTGCGGCGGAGCAAAGGATAATTGTCCTAATAAAAGCTTTTTATTTTAAATGTTACTTGTTCCGACTAATCTGCGAAATTGCTGGAAAGATTTGGATGGGGTTCTCACTGACAGATAACTAATGTTATAAGGATTAATTTAGGCTACTTTGATTTTGGCAAGATAGTCAGGGTTTCGTGCAGTAAAAACTAAACTAAATTCTGTACTTAAACTTAAAAATTAACACAATATAATTATACTTGGGTTTTTAATTATCATTGAATGTGAATAAACAGGAAGTTGGTGCTAATTCGTGGCAAATGATCATTGGACCGGTTTCCTGACCACTCTTACCAGCACTTAAATTGTAAACATCGTTAAGACATTTCAAAAAGTTCTAGTTCTTTCTATAGCCTTATTGCTACTAGGCTGAATGACCAAAATAGAATCCTCTCACAAAATACCAGCTTGAAGTATTAGCTAGCTCTCGTTGCTTGTGTGAGAGCACCGCAGGCCCTTTTGAATATACTAATATCATGCTCCCTATATCTGTCCGTGCGTCATTTGAGGTTCATACTGAAAATCAGCGCTGTGTTTGTGTACCACAGTACGGCATCAGGCTGAGTGTGGATCTCGTTGACGCTGTCACGACATACAATCGATAAATTATAGGTGTGTAATTTCGGAAGTCGACAAAACGTAATAAATATGTTAAAATGTTGAAGTAATTAACTGACGTGAATAATTATGTGGTTGTGTGGTTATTGTTGTTATTGTATGAAATAAAAGCTTTTCTTTCTTTCTTTCTCTTCTTCATTACAACCCGCTCCATACTTCACATAATATCTTTTTATCTACCACCGTGCGAGCGATGAAGGTCTCTCGTCTATAGGCTACGGTAACCGCTTACCATCAAGCGTACCGTAATTTTTGCCAGCATTAAAATAGTATTAAAAATAACCTTATCTTTATCAGCGACGTCAATAACGGTCACAGGTGCATCTCCATGAACCATGAGATTTGGTGCATGGCAGTTTATTAGTGAGGACGTTACCTTGTTGTGTGTGGTTGGAAAAAATAATTTCTTTGTGTTTCAGACATGATTTAAGTAAAAGAAAGGATGTACTGACGGTGAGGTGTACTGTTGACTTGACTGGAAACTACAAACTGTCAGGACAGCTGCTTGTATTCCCTATCAATGGTGAAGGGAAATATCGTATCAAAATACGTGAGTAAACATCATCAACCTATCGCAACCATTATCAGAGTTACTCTATCAACCAAATTATTATAATTGATGTGAAATATCTAATGCATGAATGAGGGTAAAATCGGCTGTTAGAGTGGCGACGCTTTTATTTGACTTATCCCGTTCAAATATTGCAAGTTAGATTTGACACACTTCCCGTTTTCCGATTGAGCTGAAATTTTACACGCATGTGTATATCGCGTGACAATGCAATATTATGATGACATGGAGCTGATCTGATAATGGAACCTGAAGGTGGACATAGGAACTCTATAATGAAACGGCGCAATACCATCGAGGTTGGGCTTGTATGATTCGTCTTGACGAGTACTTTGCCTCTAGATGGTATCCAGGGGCTGATGATGAAGCTGGAAGGTGACCACAGTAATTCTATAATGAAACGACGCAACCCCATCGAGTTTATAATTCCTCTTGAGGAGTACTTTGTCAAGTTATGATCATTTTATTTCTACAAAATAATTTCGATGTTTTCACACCTGGTAGACGTCCCGCGACGTCTAGTTTTTTTATTATTATTTAGATATTTTTAGCATTTGACATGTTTAGCCATATACACAATTATTATATTATTCCTTTATTTCAGGCAACCACGGCCCATAAAAAACATACATAAATATTATTAAATTATAAACTAATAAATATGCTATATCTATACTTATTATACATATATAGGCGTGTCGCTATTTTTTAGATTTTTTATCTGTTTGCCTGTTTATCTGTTTGTTTGTTCGAGCATCACGAAAAAACTACTGAACGGATTTTGATGCAACTTTTTTGTTTGATAGCTCTTGATTAGACTTAACAACTGGTATACATTTTATCCCGCTGCTATACCTGGAACCTGCGATATTACCTAAAAACCAGCTTTTGGCTGCGGCAGAGCCGCGGGCAAAGGCTAGTTATAAAATAAAAGTTAAAATCTAATCTACTGTACACGAACTGTTGGTGCCATAGTGCGCTGCGTGGTGTCGCGTAACCTTCCGCGAAATCTTCAAGACACGACACCCTTCGGCCAAAACTCTTCCTTGAGGAAGGTCGCAATATGCTGAGTCCCAAGCAATTGATTTCGAAAATGGTGTAGTAATTAAGAGACTAGTCACCTGTGCACAGTATCGGGGGTTCGATTCCCATACAGAATTATTTATGTGACTCCACAAATGGTTGTTGTACGTCTGTGTACTTCGTGTCATTACAGTTGTACATTATAGTTTCTAATACCCCACGATACAAAGATTAATTCCTACTGCGGAATGTTGTCTGTAAAAAAATAATATGAATAATTAGTGCTATATCAGTTCTTCGTAGATTTTTTACTGGGTTAAGGTCAAAACCTCGCGAGGGCTGGGTCAAGGGTAAAATCTTATGCGATGTTCGTATCTCCTACATTCTACATTAATGATTTCAAGTAAGAGATTCCATTAAAAAATACGTTCTTATACATATCGCCCGGTGTGACAATGTGTGACTACGAGGGAGAGGGGCTCTAAGGCAATGTGAAGTTCGCAGTTTACCTTTGCTTTTAATTACAACGATTAAAAAAATCGACAAATCCTATTAGGGGGTTTTTTAATGCTTTTAATTACAACGATTAAAAATATCGACAAATCCTATTAGGGGGTAAAAAAGCAAAATTTTGCATGTTGAGTATATAACTATTTTGTGAACAGGCATGTAAAACACTTATATCGAGTCACTTGATATTCAACGTTCTGCCTCTGAGTGAAATTAAAAAAAAAAACAGTAAATATTTTACATTTGAAAATATCACAGTATCTATAATTTATTTTTTATTTTGTAAATGGTAACCCATTGTATGTGGTTAATAGCTCCAAGGATAATATAAAACTGATAGTTTGTTTTTGCAACATTAATTGCTACATAGTTGGCGTCCAACCATTGTTTCTATGTACCTAGGTACTACTATTATCTGTTATGTCCATAGTTTTTTCTTATATGCCTTCCGCATCCTGGAGCTGATATATTGTTAATTTTTATTTATTATTATTTATTTTATTTGTTTGAGGCGTTGGAAGAACCATCTGCCTAACAGTAACTTATAAACATCGTTATTCTCTCATCACACGTAAGTTTAGTTCATAAAACAAGTCATAGTCGAAGTCAATCATATAAAATTAGTCAGTCAAGTCAAATTCCCACTCCAGTTAGACGATGGCAACCTTACTGAAGCTTCTATGGAGTTTTGGAGACAACAGGAAAAAACACGTTATGTCGCACTACATCACTTGCCAACACTTATGCACATACACAAATAGTTAATAAGCAAAAGGCCACCACTTTTACACATTAATACTTGAAATAACACAAGTTTAGGAAAATAATGCAGAGCGACGACATGATCTTCTTCGTGTTCCCGCCAAAATATATTGTTAATATTATCTTATCTATATACCTATACTTATATGGAATTTAATAATCACGCATTTTGTATGGGAACCGAAATAGGTATAAAGTCTTATCCTAACTTTTGAACAAGAACCGATATTATATTAAAATAGGTTGGTAAGAAGAAAAGAAGATTCAGTTTATGATAATTATGTAAATCATCACGATATCATCTAAATTACATGAGCAGGTGTACATTTTTTGGCAAACCAACAAGGTATTTGTTTATTTCAAGCTATTTCTACTATTGGGCACGAGGTCTCCTCTCAGAGAGAGAGAAGGGGATTTAGGCCGAAGTCTATAATGCTGGCCCAGTGCGCGTTCACAGACTTTACAAGCAATCGAGAAAATCTCTCTCACGATGTTTTCCCTCACCGTAAAAGGAATGTATTTCAAAAAAAAAATTAAAATCAGAAATTTGTGCCGCGAGAGGTTTAGGCCCTGAACTGGGAATCAAACTCTATTCCACTGTAGACGCAGGTTCGTATGCCGCTCACGGTAAAGATCTCTTTTTTCCACTTTCACAATAATTTGTTCTTTAGCTTTTTAATCAATTCTAAATCGACGTCTTGTAAGGAGCATAATTTACTTTAGATTACTTGTATCGCGGGGACTTTACAAACATACAATTTTACAGACACAAAGTACACCCAGACTCAGAACAACCATTTGCGGATCACATAAAGAGTGTGTGGGGATCGAGCGCACAACACTCGGGCGGCAAGCCGATATCTAAACCACTCCGCCATCTATGCAGTCAAACCTGATTATGTCAAACCTGTGTGGAAATGTATTTTCTGAAAGTAATTATAATATCTGGTTTTCAGGCGACATTGTGATTCAAACGCGATCTCAACTGGCGACAGTTGACGGTCCTGACGGCAAAAAACACTGGCACATCGAAAGCTGGAATTTCACCAGCACTGTGAAGACCAACGCGAGATTCGAATTCGATAACTTATTTAATGGCAACAAAGCTCTATGTAAGTTTTAAATACATTCTTCTTCTACTTCGTGTATTCGCACTGGTATTTCGTTCGATAAGTGAGAGTGCCGAGGGCAGTAAATCATATAGGCACACTCACTATCAACCATCCTAAGTGATGTACATTCCATGTAAAGGTATCTGGTGTTTCTAGCATTTATAAGCTAAGGTGACGGCTTCCCAGCGGGTGGACCGTATGCTTGTTTGCTTCCCTCATAAAACTATCACAATACACTTAACTTACCCAGATGTAAAGAGGTTAACATTGTATATTCATTGACTATATAAGACTAGATATTGTGGCTCCACAAATATTAGTTTTGGATGTAAATATGTTCTCTGTTTGGGCACAATCCCATATATTTAATTTATCCGTGTGGTGACGGTCTAAGAATACAAGTGTCACCACCCCATTCTTTCCCACGGGTGTCGTACGAGGCGACTATAAGGGAAGTAAGCAATTATCATCCATTACATTACTGGTGGTAGAGCTGGGTACCAAGAGGTAGTACTCACTTGCTATATAAGGCCTAGCGGGTTGGTACTGCCATCTCCTGTGTGACCGGCCATGAAGCATAGCATTCGCAATAAAAAAAATCTATAATGCGTTAGTCCCCCGTGATATAGAAAACATTATTACATATATTACATTGAATTTCAGCTGAGCCCGTTGAATCGTTCGTGAATGCAAGTTGGAGAGAAGTGATGGAGGAAATCTCGCCGCCGATCGTGCATGCCATCGTCAGTCCTGTGGTTGAAGCTGTCGAGGCGCTGTACAAAGCCGTAGCGGCCGAAGATCTTGAACTTTAACAATGTATTTGATAAAAAAGTATAGGAAGAATTCTGAAAAAAAATAATATAAAAAAAAAAAATACGAGCATAGCGTTCCGTTTTTACGTCATCCATTTGTTTGTGATATTTTCTAAATTATTGTACATAAGTACCTAATGTAGTTTGTAATAAACTTTTGAAACACAAGTTTGTATATATATTTTTTAATTTTTGTTAGATACTTTATTAATGGCCTTTGATCTCGGGCACAAACGAGGTCATTAACCCGGCCCTAGGGAACATAGAGTCATCTTAAACACAAAGTGAAAAATGTGAAATCGAAAATAATTAGCAGTCAGGAGCAATTGTCAGGATGGCTGAATTGGTAAAGCATCTGGACGGAATCCAGAAGATGCAGGTTCAAATCCTGCTCCTGACTGTTATTTTCGATTTCACATTTTTCACTTTGTGTTTAATGTATAGTGATAAGCATGTCAAATGCTAAAAATATATATAAAAATATCTAAATAGAGTCATCTTCTCTATTTTCCACTAGGGTAAATCCTGTCCGGCGCGTCCATGTCGCGAGGGTGGGCACCTCTCACTTCCGTAGGCCGGAGTGACCAGGTGGCAAGTTCGGATAGGGACCAGATACTGCGGGGTATAACGCGGGACCCATGCCCAAGGGTACGGGCGAAGTCCTCAACGGCTGCTAAGGCGGAAATGGAGCCCATTGGTACGGCGAAGCAGGTGGAGGAGGCATATACCTAGTGGAAAGCTGCCCTTATATATTGAGGCCACAGGTTACACTAGAGTTACTCTAGCGGGCAGGGTAGAGTAATAGGGATGGCGGCGGAAGAGACTTCGGTCCAACGGTGGCTCCCCAGCTCTCCAAGAGAGTCACTGCCTTGACGTCAGGTGGCAGCCGGTCGTAAAAATTTACAGCCACTATATGTTCCCCTCACATGAAAAAGAACAAAAAATGAAAAAGGGCAATCATATTAGGGCGTACCCCGCAAGCGACGTAGATGCGAAGGATGCGATTTCTGATGCGAACATAATTAGGGCGTACCCCCCAAGCGACGAACGGTTGGACAAGAACAAAAGTTCGCATCTAAATCTTGACAAAATAAGGGTTGCAACTTGGAACTTGGGGTCTCTGTCAGGAAAGAGCCAAGAATTAAGCAAAATACTACAAAATAGGAGTATAAACATCTGCTGCTTGCAGAAAACAAAATGGAAGGGCTCAAAGTCCAGAGATATAGGTAACATTTACCAAGTCATATATTATGGCACGGACAAAAAACGAAACGGTGTGGTAATAGTGTTAGATAACCACTTTAAATCTTGTTTAATAAATGTCACGAAGAAAAGCGATCGTCTAATTTCTGTTAAATTTGCCTTAGACAACCAGCATGTTATAAATATTATATCAGCTTATGCTCCTCAGACAGGCTGTATAGCGAGTGAAAAATCTGATTTCTGGGAAGACTTTGACGAGCTTATACATAATATACCCCCGAATGAAATCAAGATCATTGGAGGAGACCTAAATAGGCATGTGGGTGCCAAAAATACTGAATATCCTGACGCGCATGAGGGATTTGGAATCGGCTACAAAAATAAACAAGGTGAAGAAGTCCTGGACTTTGCTACAAGACATCGCCTTACTATAATAAATACGAATTTTCAAAAGAAATCAGAGCACCTAATAACATACAAGTGTGCCGGGAACGCCTCACAAATAGATTTCTTCATGTCAGATATCAGCATGAAACAAAAATTTAAGGACTGCAAAGTAATACCAGGTGCATCTTTAACATCACAGCACCGCCTACTTGTCGCAGTATATGTACTACCCAAGCCCATCAAAAATGTAGTAGTTGTAACAAAAAGGACCAAAAATGGAAAGAACTAGATGGTTCCAAAGGTAAATTACTAATAAACACAATGAAGGACTACCTCAGAAATGATATTGAAATGGACTATACAAGCGCCGAAGATATGTGGTATAGGTTCTAAAGACAGTGCAATACTAAAGCAGTGGAGTATTTTGGAGTCTCTAAAGGTCCCCTGTGTATAGGGAAAGATCCGAACTGGTGGAATAATAAAATAGAAGAAGCTTTGGTTGATAAGAAAGAAAAATACAAGAAATGGCAAAATTCTCAACTTGATGAGGACAAAAATGTTTATAAATAGGCTAAAAAACTAGCGAAATCATGGGTAGCACAAGAGCGACAGAAGTCTATGCAGACACTCTACGAAAACTTAGAAAACGCTAAATCTGAAAGTGAAGTTCTTAAGATAGCAAAACGTAGACACAAGGCGACAATAGACATAAAAGTTAATAAATACATCAAAAATAAAGATCACAAATTATTAACAGACAACTCACGAATAATTGATAGGTGGTTCGAATATTATAAAGAACTTCTTAACGAGGAATTTACAAATGAAAATCCGTTGCCCCTTGAGCCTGTCTGTGGCCCTGTACCCGAAATTAATATCATAGAGGTTAAAGAAGCGGCGGGTAAAATGAAAAACCATAAAGCCCTGGGACCAGATGAGATACCAGCGGACTTTTGGAAACGCCTCGGTCAAATTGCTGAAACATGGCTGACCAAACTATTTAACATAATTTTAGCTACCGAACCTATACCAGACTCATGGCGCCAGAGTTACATACTTCCGTTTTATAAAAATAAGGGTGATGTGGCACAGTGCGGGAACTACAGAGCTATAAAACTGACCTCTCACACGCTGAAAATTTAGGAACGAATATTAAATTAACGTCTGACCAATCTCTCTAAAATAACCCCAAACCAGTTTGGCTTCACTGTATCGAAATCAACTACAGACGCAATACAGGCCCTCAGAATACTGATGGAGAAATACACCGTTTTATAAAAATAAGGGTGATGTGGCACAGTGCGGGAACTACAGAGCTATAAAACTGACCTCTCACACGCTGAAAATTTAGGAACGAATATTAAATAAACGTCTGACCAATCTCTCTAAAATAAACCCAAACCAGTTTGGCTTCACTGTATCGAAATCAACTACAGACGCAATACAGGCCCTCAGAATACTGATGGAGAAATACAGATGCAACTGTAAGGACTTACATCTTGCCTTTATAGATCTAGAAAAGGCTTTCGACCCAGTACCGCGTAAACTGGTATGGCAAGCTCTTCGAGCTCAAAAAATGCCAGAACACTACGTTCGGCTTGTTCAAGACATGTACAACAATGTCAATACCCGGGTACGAAGTCTAGCAGGTCTAAGTAAGCCATTCGAAGTCAAGGTGTGGTGTACATCAGGGATTTGGTGATGGAATATCTAACCAAACATATACAAACCCCAATACCGTGGACAATGTTATACGCCGACGACATAGTCGTGGCGACAGAAAAGGTGCAACATCTGCAAGATCTCCTAAATAAGTGGACCCTAGAGACATATGGTCTACGGGTGAGCAGGAACAAAACAGAGTACATGAAATGCTCTTTCAGTGGAAACAATGAAACAGAAACTATATGCATTGGGTCAACATCTACCCCCACAGTAGGAAAATTCAAGTACCTAGGCTCCATGTTTACTGCGGATGCCAATACAGATGATGATGTTACAAACAGAATAAATGCAGCGTGGCAAAAGTGGCGGTCACTTACAGGAGTACTGTGCGATCCACGCATGCCCATAATAATCAAAGGGAAAGTCTACAAGACTGCAGTTCGCCCAGCGCTATTATACGCCTCTGAGTGTTGGACAGTCAAAAAGACCCACGAACAAAAAGTACATACCACTGAAATGAAAATGCTGAGGTGGGCAGCAGGTGTGACTAGGCTTGATAGAGTGCCTAATATATATATACGAGGTAGCTTTAAAGTCGCACCAATTACAGACAAAATGACTGAACAGCGCCTCAGATGGTATGGACACATAAAAAGACGGCCTGAAGATCATGTGATGCAAGTGGCCATAAACCTACCAGAACACAAACGAGGTAGAGGACGTCCCCTTGCAACTTGGTGGTCAAATGTAAAAAGAGACCTCAATCAAGCCCAATTGCCAGAAGCGACAACCCAAGACAGACGGTCTTGGCGCAGGAAAGTGAGGAGACCCGACCCCAAATAATGGGAAAAGGGAAGGACAAAGAAGAAAAACTTTATTAATGGATGCTATGTATATTTCAGAAGTTTCTTGATCCTTTTCGTTATTTCCACAGCGTATATAAATTTGTAGGCAGATTGTTTTTCTGAGCCCTGCAATATAGGTATTAGGTACTTACCTACTTCTACTACACCACTAACCCTTTTTTTTTGTTAAGGCGGGAAAAATTTTTCTAAACGATAAGGTGAGCTATCGTTCGGGGTAACGAACAGGGTAGTGTGGGGCCTTCACCCACTGAAGAAACCCGTCGTGTGCCGTCTCTCCGCCATTATTGGCAGGTCATCGGAATCATATTACATTCCTTCAGTGGTCCGCCGGCGGCTTACCCTTTCGGGTGCCCTCAACTGAGCGACGCATCCGCACACAGAGCGTCGCACCTTCGCGGGAGGCCTTGCGGGTGGCAGACGTTGCCCGGTCCATCCACCCGCAGCCTCAGCTAGAGCAAATATTCACGTCTGCGCCACCCCAGTCGCTGGTGGCGATTCGGGTCTGCGGAAGGATCAGCCTCCCTGGCCCTCTCCGC
Source organism: Leucoma salicis (assembly GCA_948253155.1). NCBI lineage: Eukaryota > Metazoa > Arthropoda > Insecta > Lepidoptera > Erebidae > Leucoma > Leucoma salicis. The sequence goes on along the minus strand of OX411815.1, from coordinate 25,377,179 downwards.
CGCTTCCTTCCGCGAGATGACCTCCTCGCAGAAGGCAGCGACCGCGGCCCAATTCTTGTCGCTGCCAAGCATCGCTCTGACGACGCTCGGCAGCGAGAGGTCCCCCCCACCGAGTTCACGCCGCTGCTCGGCCCAAGCCGGGCACGAGTCGAGCGTGTGCTGCGCCGTGTCCTCATCGCAGCCGCAATGGTAAAGAGGTACGCATTTGTATAATGGTAAAGAGGAATGGTATAGAGTCGCTTTTCTCCTTGCGACTATGTGCAGATATCTGCCAAACCAACTGTGCCCCGACAGCACCTGCAGCAGTCGGAAAGTAAGGACTCCGTGCTGTCACCTTGCCCACTCTTCCAGCACCGGCTGGAGCGCCCCTACGGTCAGAAGACCGGCCGGGGCGCCTCCAGCCGCGCCCTCCAGCTGGCCATGGCATCTCGGTGGGTGTCGCCCTGCCGTACACCCCCGCGTAAAGCCGTCGGCATGCATTGTCGGGTCCGCCTAGAGCACCGACAATCCTCGGGGACAGTTGACGGAAGTGCTCGCAAAAGCGCCACCGCCCGTCCAGCACCAGGCCCAGATACTTAATCCGAGCCTGCACCCCAATTTGGTCCTCGTCCACCGTGATCGAGGTACCAGCAGGTGGCCGACGTCGGGGCCCATGGAAAAATAGGGCCTTCGACTTATACAGGGCCACTCTAAGCTCCAGCGCCCTGATCCTCCTGACCACCTCCGAGGTCCCTAAGGTGGCCAGGAACGCCGCTTTCTCGAAGTTTCCACCCCAGGCCACGACCAGCGAGGCATCCGGATAGCAGATAACGGCCAGCCCGGGGGGGGGAGCTGACAGCGTAGCACCCAGTCGTAAACCGATGTCCCACAGGAGTGGCCTTAGAACCGAACCCTGTGGGATACCGCACGACATGGGTCTCCTCACAACGTCCCCTATGCGGCTGATGTCAAGCGACACCGCCAACAGCACTCCACCGCCGGCGACGACCGCCGCGGCCACGGCCCTAAGGCGCATAATCGCGCCGACCGTCGGACGACCAGCTAGTAAACCGCTGAGTGTAAGACAAGTCGGGTCCGACGTCGCGCAGGTGCTGGACGATGCGGGCAGCGAGGAATTTCTCCAGCAGCTTACCCACCTCGTCCAACAGCACGTCACCACTAACCCTGCATTATATAATATGTCTTAGTGTCTTCTTCGTAATCTATATCTTCTGTTTTATGGTATACATTATTGGCACGCATAATTGCTAGTGAAATTATATGCAGTAATTTTGCGCCTAATGGATTCGGTATGGGGCGTTTGAAGAGAGGCTTATTAAGACATTTTTTTTTAAATAGCAAGCATAGACGTCGCGGGACGTCTACCAGATGTGAAAACATCGAAATTATTTTGTAGAAATAAAATGATCATAAGTTTTTCAATGTGTACTTTTATAAAATTATGACATGTGTAACATAACGGAAATGGACATAAATCATTATCAGACCCTGGATATCATCTAGGACTGAAGTACTTGTCAAAACGAATCAAACTATTCAAAAGTTGATGGGATTGCGGCGTTTTATAGCATAGTGCCCATGGCCATCCGGCTCCATAATCAGACCCTGAATATAATCTAGGACTATGGTACCTACTATTTAAGATAACTCAAACTAGCCCTAAATCGATGGGTTCTGACGTTTAAATACCGAGTACCCATGGCCATCTTCCAGCTCCATTATCAGACCCTGAATACTATCTAGAGAGTAAGAAAGAAAGAAAGAAAGAAAGAAAATATATTTTATTTTTGATCACACACGACAAGTTATGTACAACTATGTAAGCAGAACAAATCAATTAGTAAATGCGTGAGGACAAAAATAAGGTACCCATCTCAGCTTGTGCTGCAACACCTTGATGCTTCAGCGCTGATATTCTGATGGCCCCACGATAGGTTAACGAATGCCAAGCACGTAGCTATGCCTTAGCAATACCCAAGTATGTATACAGGATTTATATTCTTACAACAATTAAATCTAATAATAATGTATATTAACATAAAAAGAAACAAAATATATTATATAAATAAAATAAATGAGTAGTAAGAAATAATGTAAATATATACTACGAAATAATGTTAATATATAGGTACATAATAGGAATATAAGTAGGTACTTAGAAGAACAACAGAAAATAGCAGTCAAGCAAGAGCAATAAATATGTCATATAAACATCCACAACATTAGACACGCTGGACCATTTACACAAACACAATGTGAAACAGAAAACAATAATCACAGGTGGCATATGAACATAGAAATGCAACTAATAGGCTAATCTGGTTAGAAAATAACGAAGCTGAAATTAATTATAAATTACAATATTCCATTTTGCTACAAGGACAACCGAGGAGTAGATTATGAGCACTCACGTGCCGGTAGTAGACTGAAATACTATAACACACATTTTAGGAAGCACAAATACGAGTAATGCTATAGTATGAGTTTTTGTTCACTTAACAAAATTTCTTTGAATTTAATTTTAAATGTACGCGATGTTTTCAAAGAAAGCAGAGGTGGTTTAAGCACATTTCAGCGCCGAGTGGCAGCGAACTTGAAACTTCCCCGAAAAGCAGCTGTGCGGTGTTTATTAGTGAGCAGAAAGTAAGAGGATGCCCTGGTTTTGTATTGATGTCTCTCCGGAGACCACGACAATTTGTTGTAGAGATAGCTTGGTTTCTCATCTCTTATAATACCAAACAACAAAGTCGTCAGATGAAGCTTTCTGCGAGCAGACATCTTTAAAAAAGAGATTGTCAGCATTTAAAAAAGGGGTAACATGCGACCGTGGAGGGACGTCATAACAAATTTCTCTCTAACCTAGTGTTTTGCCACTTTGCATGCATTTCGTTAAATATATTTAAATTCAGTGTTTAAATTGTTTAACTGCGTTAATAAAGTGAAATAACAGAGAAAATATGTCAAAAAGGAAGATATCTGATGAAAATTATGAACAATTACTAAAGAAATTGAAGGTGATCGAAGACGAATTACGTCGTCACAAACGAAGTGAGAAACCTGTAAAACGCTGTAGGGTGCGTGTATTATCCAGTTCATCAGAGTCGTCGGAGGATACTTCAACATTACCGTCATAAAAATATGGTAAGTAACGAAAACATATACATATTTTTTCCTTGTGATAGGTACCTACCCACATAACCTTAATTATCAGTTTTCTCGGAAATCATTCATAGATATTGCAATATGGTATTGCGGACAGTTCTAAGGGCTGTTTTTTACCAAAACTATGGCGTTGTGAATAGCTACCAGGGCTATTTCTTCACCAAAAACAATCGCATGAGATTGAGCAGTATCTACCCACATCTGGCGATAATGAGTTTTGTGAACAGTACATAGGTCTGTTTTTTAACTCACGCGCTATGATGTAGTCTGATATGATTTTAATTCGTTTTCAGACAAGGAAGTATGCGCGCAACCGCCCAATGATACGACTTGCGACAATGGCGCGCTACTGGGGCCTGCGTGTTTTGATGTCGCTGATGCTGCTAACACCGCCGACACTGCCGACATGGTCGGGACGGCCTACACAGCTGCATCTGTTGATGTGGCCAGCACCGAACAGAACACGCTGGCTGTCGAAGTCCTGGAAATTCTGAGGGTCAACCCCACAACAGATAAAAAATATGGCAATGAAATCCAAAAAGATTTCGCCGTTCGTTTAGAACACAGTGCTATAGAGGGGTTGTCAAAAGACAATCGAAAGGAGCTATTGGACACGTGCCTCGTACCAAGCAACTGCAAACATATTGACGCTCCAATTCTGAACCCGGAGCTCAAAGCTGCTTTATATGAACCTGTCATAAAAAGAGATAGATCTATAGAAGCCAAGCAAAAAGTTATTGCTGCTGCGATTGCGAGCCTTGGCCAGGCAATCTCTCTGACAATATCTTCAAAAGATACTACCTTGTTACGTCTTCTAATGGACACGAGTCGCATGTTGTGTGATTGTCAACATAGTGATACACTGACTAGACGTATCTATGTAATTAATTCCATCAAAAAAGACATGAAGGAATCTCTTCAGAGTGCCATGACCGATAGTTTTCTGTTCACGGATAAACTTACTGATACCTTAAAAGCCGCTAAGGCGATAAACAAGTCAGGCGCAGAATTGAAGATTATCACTGCTCCTAAACCTGGCCGCAACAAGAAGTTTACAACGCCAGCGTCGTCGTCAAAAAACTGGAAGACGAATCCTCCTCTTCGCAAGACAGCTCCACCAGCGACGAAGGAGACGGTGATGAGGAGTCAGCGCGCCAGCTCATCGAGGACGTCACAGATTCGGCGCCACAGCCGCCGCTGACGACTGAGGTAAAATACGCTGGTAGACTAGCTTATTTTGTTGATAAATGGTCGCTCATCACTCAAGATCCATTGGTCTTGTCTTATATAGGTGGATATAAAATCCCTTTCTCGCGACCTGTCGTTCAGCTTTGTCCTCCACCACCTAGAACTTGTTCTAGTTTGGAAAAAGTTTACTTTGAGAATGCAATCAGAAACTTAATTTCCATAGGTGCAATCTCAAAATGTCAACCGAGTGATGGTAAATTTTTATCTACTGTGTTCCTAGTGCCGAAACCGAATGGTAAAATGAGATTTATCCTAAATTTAAAAAGTTTAAATAAATTTATACACACACAATATTTTAAATTAGAAGATTTTCGCACAGCCCTAAGACTTATTTCTCGTGACTTGAATGGATGGGTTGTGACCAAGCGTCCAGACTTCGAGGACGTGCTTGGTTCATTTGGTGATAAGAGACTGAAAGATGCAGGTAGGCCCATTGCGGATGTATGTATGGAGAGAAACCTTATTGTGTCAAACACATTTTTTCAACATAAGGATATCCATATGTATACATGGAGAAGGAATGAACAGAGAAGTATGATATATTTCATTCTGGTAGACAGTCGCCTCCGAAGTAAAATTCTGGATACAAGAGCCTACACGGGTCCCACTGTCGACACGGACCACTATCTCGTTATTGCGAGATTTAGTGGTCTGTTCAGAAAGTGGAGACACTGGCGAGAGCGTGTCCACTTCGGAGGGACTTGAAAGAATAAAGATAGAAAAGTTGCAAAAAGAAAGTGTAAGATCAAAGTATGCAGAGATGATTGCAGAAGAAAGGCTAACCAAAAATTTCGAGAGCAACACCAAACTTTTCAGGAGAGAGGTGAAGAAATCTCGGAGTAGTTGGTCAGCTTTCAGAATGAGTAAAATAAAGTCTAAAGGTAGTCACGCAAACACAAGATGTGTTAAGCCAATGGAGTGAATATTTGGGAGATATGTATGCGGATGTACAAGGTGATGCCGGCGCCACATGTGGTCTAACAGATCAGCATTCGGTACCAGCATCCTCTGATGACATTAGTATGGACGAAGTTGAATGGGCGATTAGAAGCTTATAAAATGGTAAGGCAGTGGGTGCAGCATGGTGTCTGCTGAGATCATCAAGCTTAGAGGCTCAGGTGCTGGGAATCCTTCCTGATGCTTCTCAATTTATGTTGGAGCTCAGGAATGGTTCCCAAGGACAGGAGAAGCGCAGCCATCGTGCCCTTGTTTAAACAAGGGTTCACGTTATGACTGTGCAAGCTACAGAGCCATAATCTTGACCAGTTTGGCATCCAATGAGTATGGTAAGATTATTGAAAGGAGAATGAGGATGGTGTCTGATGAATTTTTGTGTGAGGCACAAGGAGGTTTCAGGTGTGGAAGGGGATGCATGGATCAAGGGTTTTGTCTAAGCAACATTGTGGAGCTTATGTGCGGCTGGATGATGGCATGTCACCCTGGTTTGATGTCAATATTGGCATTAAACAGGGCTGCGTTCTATCAGCCAGACTGTTTATATATCGTGGCAATCCACGACTGACCTGCATACTCTAATCGACGTAATGGCAGAAGATTCTAAGAAAAGAAAAGCTTACGTGTGAATGTGAGCAAAACCAAAATAATTATTTTTGAAAGAGAAGAAGCCAGTACAGGTGCTAGAGTAGCAATAGGAAATGGTGTGCTAGAACAAGAGGATAACCAAAATGGTCCCTTGATTAGGGCGCAAAATCATGTCGTCGCTCTACATTGTTTTCTAAAACTTTGTTATTTCAAGTAGGTAGTAATGTAGTGTCCTGTTTTGCTAATTAACTATTTGTGTATATGCATAAGCTTTGGCAAGTGATGGAATGCAGCGTAACGTGTGTTTTCGCGTTGCCTCCAAAAGTCCATAGAAGCTACTCATTTCAATAGTCGCCACTACTTTACTGAAGCATGACTTTGAGTTGACTATGACTAATGTTATGACTTCGACTGTGACTTGTTTGATGAATTAAACCTAGAAGCAGAAAATAATAGACCTTAAATAAATCTGGCAAATACTAAACCAAATAGCCATTATAAAAAAAAATGCAACCAATAACCCAAAAACTATGAATTCTATGAAACAAACAACAAGTTTTGGCGGGAACACGAAGAATATCATGCCGTCGCTCGGCATTATTTTCCTAATCTTATTTTATTGCAAGTATTAATGTGTAAAAGTGGTGGCCTTTTGCTTAACTATTTGTGTATGTGCTTAAGTGTTGGCAAGTAATGTAGTGCGACATAACGTGTTTTTTCCTGTTTCCAAAACTCCGTAGAAGCTTCAGTAAGATCGCCATCGTTTTACTGGAGTGCGACTTTGACGACTAATTTTATATGACTGACTTCAACTACTTAATTGATGAAAAACTTACCTGATTAGAGAATAAATGACGTTAATGTTACTGTTAGGCTGATGGTTCTGCCAATGACAAACAAATATAACAAAAAAAAAATAACAAACCACACAACAGCTTAGAGATGTGCCAACTCGTAATAATCACAACTCGATTTAACTCGAGTTGAAATTCTCGTAACTCGAATTGAACTCGAGTTACGTGACTCGAGTTAAATGGATGAAACTAAGTGAATAATGATTTTTTTTATGTGTAGCTTCCAAACTGTTGTAAAATAATTTAAACAAATTCGTAGTAAACTAGATCACTCGTGCGGAATTCCGCAGTTTGATATATTTTATCGAATCAGATTCGAAATCTATCGAAATATCGAACTTAAAAAGAGAGGGGGTAAATCATGGAATTTTATAAAGGAAAAAGGAAGATTTCATAAACAGGCTACAGAAATAATACATACTGGTCTTTGTCGGCGGCTTCGCCGCGGCCAAAAGCTAGTTTTTAGCTTATATCTCAGGTTCGCGATATAGTAGCGAGATAATTTTTTTACCAGTTGTGAAAGTCTAATCAAGAGCTATCAAACCAAAAAGTTGCATCAAAATCCGTTCAGTAGTTCTTACGTGATGCGCGAACAAACAAACAGATAAACAGAAAAAATCTAAAAAAATATTGTTCTGTGCTCAGACGCCTATATAGCCTATTACAGTATTTTTTTCTGAAATATCTTAAATGCACAAACATAGCTCTTTTACAGCTTTATAATGGTATAGAAGTAGATATGTATAGGGACAAAATTATAATTAAAGTAGGTATAATTGAATTAAGAAAAAAGGTGTTTGTTTTATGTATCATATAATATGTATTTTGGTTTAAATCTTTGTAACCTAAAGTATTTCTATTTATTACCATCAAAACCAGTTTTATAACAGCCTTCACATAATATTAACAGTCTCACTTTGATATGTACCTAGCATCATAGGTACTTACTTATGCTTATAATTGTTTAATTATCACAATCAAATTGCTCTTATAAAACTTAGCTAACTAAACTAACTTATAATCACGCCATTTCCCTTGTGGGGTAGGCAGAGAGAACAGAGTGCCAAGAGGCTCTATTCTTGCATACATCTCTCACTTCCTCTACATTCCTGCCGACCGCATTGATTTTACTCTCATGCTCCTTTTTGCATACCCAACTCTCGCTTCCATATAATAACGTTGGGACAAGCACTGCGTTGTGTATTGCGACACGTGCCTTCTGGCTTAGGTGGTGGCTGCCGAGAAGTTATCCCAATGCTCCGTTCACTCTATTTCCCGCATTCACTCTTCTCTCTACATTAGTGGTGTACCTTCCATCCCGACTGAATCCACATCCAAGATATACAAATTCATCCACTTAGGTATTATTGATTATTATCATTTATTACTTTATTATTGTATTATATTGCCTTTTTACTTTATACTTTAATTAGAATTTTTAACTAATCAACAAGTAAAAGGACGGATCATTTATATATTATAATGTATTTTTATCTAATAATAACAGAAACTTATTATTAGATAAAAATACACGTACACGTAATTTGTTTCTACTGGGAAGTTCATAATCAGCGTTCAATGCTTTGAATATTGTTGAAAGCCAAATCAATTCGAGTCAGACAGATAACAACTCGAATTAGTTCGAGTTAAGCTTAACTCGAGTTAACTCGGGTTAATAAATCGAGTTGACACATCTGTACAACAGCTGACAGCACAGCAAGAATTTGAGGTTATTTTCGTGAACATAACTTCAGTGCCTATTCGCAAATTTCTTTTCTTTTCATTCCTAATTCCTATACAGCTACTACCGTAGGTATTACATACTCTGACTATAATACTGTACCTTCCAATATGTTATGTCCGGAAGTGTGGGAATTTCCGGCGCCCAAAGTTATGGAATTTAAAAGAAAAAATCAAGATTTACTAGCTGTAAAAAGTTACGTAGGTAGGAATAGTTTTTATAAAAGCCTAGTTCTAACTTGCCCAGATGAGATACAGCCTCCTAGTTTTATTCATCAAATAGTGACAGAGGATAGTGATTATTATAAACTCTCAGACTGCTCACTTACAGAATTTGTGGAACCTATTTTCATAGAAAATTTCGTAAAAAATGGAAACATTTACTGTATATCGACAAATAGAAACTGTATCACTCAAAACTGTGCTGCTATAAGCCCCGATGGGATATTAACGTTGCATATTCTAAAGCATATTTTTCAGACTTTAGGTTTTGAAGGTACAAAACGTCCACACGATTATTACGAAATTAAAATAGATTTAAAATCTATTAACAACCACAACAAAATAAAATCAAGGCTGAGTAAATTAGAATTATTTGATTTCAATATAACATGGGAACCTTACAAAGAAGACATATGCCCCTCATCTATAGCAAAATATTTTCATGACCGCAATGTTGGTATATCAGTGCATTCATTAAGTGTGAAGAATATGTTGCCAGATATCACAGAAGTACCATCTGTAAGAGATGTTGATGCTGATGAACTTGCTGAGTGGATAGGTATACTGGCCCATGAGGCTGACTTGAATCAAGAGGCGGCATATATTAGCTCTTATAGTCAACCAGAGAGTGAAGATGCACTTATAACAACAAGAATATCACTTTATATTGTAAAAGGTTTCATACCTTCCTCATTAGTCTGTGATTTATGTGATAAATTGAATGAGTTTGTTATTTCGAGAGAAACGGACAACTATTGGGCATCACTAAGTGTACAAAGTGATGAAAATAGTCTGTGGCAGTGGAATGCCAGCAGTCCAAAAATGTTTCAAGCTCATGATTCATCCTGTAGCATATTTTTTACTCATAATGGTCATATTGTCTATTCAATAGGACAATTAATATATTCATAAATCTAAAACTTTTATTTTATTTATAGCTTAACTATAAACTATACCTCGATAGTACTGACTGCAGCTTGCCAGCATTTTCCAGAAATATAGTTATAAAAAAAATGTCCCAGCTAAAATAATGGTAGAAATTAATATCCTAACCATGGAGCACACTTGCCAGTTATAATGGGATACAAACTCAAATCTCGTCAACTGCTTTGACTGACATTATATTTATGTATAATGGTCATAATGTACCTGTATTTGAAATAAGCTTTCTGTAACACCTTTTGTAACGTTATGTATCAATAAAGAAACAAATTGACATGAAAGGAAAAAAATAACGAAAAAAAAAATTTAGAATTTATTGAAACAAAACATGTAGGTATTATTGACAAAATAATGCCCTGCACCTGAGATACAAAATAAAAAAAACAACCAATCATTTATTCTCGGACATATACTAGGAATGATTAAATACAAATACAACACCTACATACACACTTAGTATAACTGCTATGAATGCGGACATAAAGTTTACATATATATTTTTTTATTTTTGCAACATTGTAAGCAAAGATGATTACCAAACAGGCATAATTATAGTTTTTCTGTATCCAATACCAATAAAAACTAAGCACTCAATGCAAAAGATACATTCTGTGTGTATGTTAAATTCAATACAAAATAAACTCAAACATTTTAGTATAGAATATACTAAACTGTGTATAACTTTAAATATTGACAGAAAGCATAACATATTATGACTACCGAAGAAGGGACACATTTCACAATAAAATTCTTATGTTTAAACTAAAGTACTCAGAGATATGTTAAGTGCCTTTCTATTGTGGATGAGAAGTATTTATTGTGACCAATTAATATAGATGACAGCATACAACAAGAATTGTTTAAAAACAATTTAAACAGGCACTCCTTATGCCTTGGCTAAGCCGATAACTCCACAGCCAACACGCCCTCCAGCATTGCCAGTGGTCTTGCTCAGCTCATGACCACCAAGTCCCATGTCATCTGGGTCTGCGTGAACTACCATTGTGCGCCCAATGATGTTGTGGGGCCCTGGTAGAAGGGTGATGATAGAATCTTGGATGCAGACCTAAAACACACAAGTCACAATTTTACAATAATAACTTATATTATGATGAAAAAAATAGCTTCAAATGGATTTTTAAGAATTTAAGGGCCATAGCCGCTGCAATACTAAGAATACTGCTCATCATTTAATTTTAGATAGGAAATTAATAGATGGCTATTCATATCTCCCGCTACAACAGAAGTGTTTCATTGTTACGCGGAAGACCGTGATACCGACTCGCTTGTGCCTGATTACTAGTGACGTACTCCCACCCGGTTTCAAACCAACAGTAATGCAATGGGTGATAATTGCTTACTTCCCTTAGTCGCTTCGTACTATACCCGCGGGACAGAATGGGGTGGTAACACTTGTATTCTTAGTCCGTCACCAAACGGACATCAATAACTGCTATCTTCCCATGAAAGTTTCATCGAATTTGTTATCCCTTTCGGAGATTAAAGAACAAACAAATTTCTTTTAGGTTAGGTGCTATTTACCTTATATTTTGTTAAGGCGGGAAAAATGCACCTAACCGCACACCCCGTCGTTCGGGGCAACGAATAGGGTAGTGTGGGGCCCTCACCCATTAAATAAACCCACCGTGTGCCGTCTCTCCGCAGATATGCATACTGGCAGACCACTGGAACTATGTGACATTACTTCTGTGGTAGGTGCTATTTACCTAACAGCATTTATCTGTACCTTGGCAACACCATCTTTCCCAGCTTGAACATTGCCGAGGTCCCCTACATGGCGGACTGTAGCGTCGGGAGCTCCGTGATCAGCCTTGTGCGGGTTGAAGTGAGCACCGGCGGACGTACAGCCGTTGGTATTGTCACCGAATTCGTGCACGTGGAATCCATGTTTACCCTGAAATTTAAAAAATAAAATAATTACTGCAAGACTGTCACTCTCACTGGAGTATATTACACGAGTCAATATTATATATCACGATCCTATAATCCTTTTTAAGCCTAATCAAGATTAGGCTTAAAAACTTTTTTAAGCCTAATCAAGATTAGGCTTAAAAACTCTTCAGCTAACCTCTCTTTATCTATCAAACAAAAATGATTTAATTAAACTTGTTTTAAAAACTATTGTGTGAGGCGCGAATAGACAAACAAGAACAGAGACGCGTAAATAGCATAGCAGAGACACGTTATATACATCACACACACATATACACCCACAATTGTTTTTTTTAATTATTATTATTATCTTTTTAATTTTACATGTTTTTATTTTACCAAATGTACTGCTCTAGGGAGAAGTCACTGTCGTCTGAAACACAACTTCAGCTAGTTCAGACGCCAGGTAATTCAGTATAATTTAAATACTTTGTTTAATGTCAATATATTTTTTTTCATTTTCAGTTACAGACAATAGTAGCTCTGTTACAGCTTTATTAGTATAGATACTATAGACTTTTTTTTTTAAAGAGAATCGCCCTTTTCTTTGTTAAGGCGGGAAAAAATGTAAGTACCTAACCGTATACCCCCTCATTCGGGGCAATGAGCAGGATAGTGTGGGCGGCTGCGCAAAATCAAAACCTAGCAAGTGTAATTGAGCAAATTTTACAGGAGATGCAAAATAAACATTTTCCTTGACCATTAAGAACACTGCATCTTTTTGGTAGTGGTTGCGTTTTAATATTATTAAATACAACTTGATTTACATTATGAGTTAGTTTAATTCAGTTTAAGTCAAATTGTACAAGTTTTATGTGCTTTACTAAAGTTTGATTTGGAAATCCAACATAACTGTACCGATATAAAATCCAAAATAAAAGCCTAGCATAGTAACTTTCTAGGTGTTTGAACTGGTTTACCTAAATAATTTTTGTGCAATGGTCATAGTACAATAAAAACCTACCAACATCAGTAGCAATGTTTTTGTATTAGATTTTTGAGTTGTACTTATCGTCGATTGTCATGTTAATATTTAGTAGGTAGCGTAATGATAATAAAAAAATCATATTAAGTGTTTAGTAAAGTAGTTTGATCAATAATCAATATCACACGAGCGAAATAGCTGCATTCCAAGAGCTTGAAGACATCTTCCAATGCAGCGGTAAAGAGTTTCGGCGACGCTCGGTGCGCGGGCTGCGCTGACCTCCTACCCCGCGCACCTACTTCACACTTCACTTGCTATTATTTGCTATAGATAGTCAGTGGAAATTTCGGCCTATACCTCAGTCGTTTTGTAAACCAAATAGCTAGTATAACACAATTCCAGTTCAAATACTTAGCATAATGTCCCATCCAAAATTCGTATACCTAGTAAGTCTCATTTCCAAAGCCAAAAATCTAGTATGTACCGCACTTAATAGGCTTTTGGACTTGGAATTGTTACTTGCTAGGTTTTTGACTGATATTTCATATTAAATGTGCATTTACTAGGTTTGGTGTTTTTATAACTCTAGTCCTAATGCAGATAAAAATACGGCTGTTTTTGCATTAAACGCAGCAAAAAAAAAAACTTTCAATTGTTTAAAAAGTAATATTTCGAAAAAATGTCCCTTGCTAGGTTTTGATTTTGGACAGCCGTGGGGCCCTTACACACTAAATAAATCTGCAGTGTGCCGCCTTTCTGCCTTTATTGTTATTATTATTATAAGAGAACCACCTTGTCCTACGCTATAAACCCTGTGTCACGGGGACTTTACAAACTTAAAATTGACAGACACTGCATACACATATTAAAGATAATACTTTAATAGGTAGGTATATTCGGAAGCCGTATGTAATCGAACATTGCGCCACACGTCACGACCTTGTCGCCTTGTTTTTAGGTATCTACTTACCTACTGATAACGCATTAATTATGCATTTAACAGTTTATATTAATTCCGTACATTAAAATAGCATAGTCACTATGTGATTACGTAACTTCTAATCATAATTCTAATAGCATTGCACGTTATACAAAGTTTATGATTAACATTGACAGCTGGCATAGAGGTTTAAGTGCCATCCTGTGTCAAAGGTTGTAGGTGTAGGTTTGATTCCTACACACCACTGAAATAATGTAAATCAGTTCCAGTAGTAGGTCAGTACAAAATTGCCCGCCTTAACAAATAAAAAAGGTTTGATTCCTGCACAAATATTTATATTTGTCCCGAGTCTAGGGTGTAATTTGTGTGACCACTGAAGGAATGTAATATAGTTCCGGTGGCCCGCCAATAAAGGCGGAGAGACGGCACACGGCAGGTTTCTTTAGTGGGTGAGGGCCCCACACTACCCTGTTCGTTGTCCGGAACGACGGGGTGTGCGGTTAGGAAAATTTTTTCCCGCCTTAACAATAAAAAAAAAAGGTGTAATTTGTTGTCTTTCGTACAACAACTACATTATATTATTTGTATATTATACATTATCATTTCCAACAGACAAACAAGCTAAGAGGTCAGCTTGCAGTTGAACAGAATAATTATCAATTAGGTAGGTAGTCAAGACAATCTTGTCAGCCGCGGCTCAAGAACGCAGACTATCAAAACTTGACTTAGATTAAATTTGGTAGCAAAAAAAAAAAGTATGATTTGAATGCTGATAAACTCGGCAATTCTAAGAATTTTGCCAAGTCGCTGTTCACCATTTAAATTACAGAAAAGGAAATTAATTAATGAAAGGCAGTCTCCATGACATACTGATACGTTTCACAGTCAGTGATACGTAAGCCGGTGTACCGAACCGCTCGGATCCGATAACAAGTACTTCCTTCCACTTGGTACCCAGCCCTACCACCAATAATGCAATGGGTGATAATTACTTACTCCCCTTAGTCGCTTCTTACGATCCCCGTGGGAAAGTATAGAATAGTGACTTATATTATTGCTTCGTCACTGTTGTGATTGGTAGAGACAGTGAGGCGTGATCTCACAATATTTCCCGAGTCAACCACGGTAGCCCTCAACCAATCACAACAACAAGATGCGATATCGATACTTATACGATATATATATATTTATATGATATTTTTGTTTCCTTCCAACCCTCTAGTGATACCATCAGAGACACCTGCTATCAGAGACACCTGCCTAATGGGACAGCAATGGGTCTGTGGGGTTAGGCAGAATCTCATATCTCACGTGTCGATCGTATCGTCATCACTGTGATTGGTTGAGAGCTCACCGTGATTGGCCAACGGATTACACGCGTCGGTTTCTCAACCAATCACAGTGATCACGATACGATCGACATGTGAGATATGAGATTCTTTCTGCCTAACCCCCCTGAATGTTTTTGTGAATAAAATTTATTAACAATAATAAAAAATAGCTCTAATAAATTTGTAAAGCATTATTGTAATGAAAAACAGGACAGAAGATTCAATTTACTTTTTCCTCAATAATTATTAAATCATAATTATTTCAACAAACATATTAATTAACAATAAATAAATTATATTACTAACATTAACCACAAAATAAACGGGAATTACATATACTTTATATATCCCCGTAAGACATGGACTCTTCTAACATAATTCTTTAGCACTAATCAGCACTATCCTCCTCATCTTTTCCAAGCGAGCAAGGAGGCTTATAATTATTGATGTGAAACTATTTTGGTCGCGCGATATATGTGGGTAGACATGCTCATAAAAAAATAGTAGTGACACCACTGACCAATCAACAAATGGACCTCGTGTCCGCGCTCAAGTGTACGAACCAAAAAAGAGAGAAAATGCCAAAAAAGTAACATTGGCGCGCAAGTCTCGTTTGGTAGACCGATTTGACTAACGTTCAATATTTATCGTACAGTATTGTGAAAACGTGTAAAAACTAAGTGAAAAAAAAATAATATTTTCATTAACTAAGTTGACTATTGTTTTATCATTTGCAAGTATATTTTGCTTAAAAACAAAGAATTTTATTTAAATTCTGAATATTTGCAAAAATAAATCAACACATAATATTTACTAGAAGCTACATAAGGTGAATCATGGCCCTATTGGTAGAAACTACATAAGCTCAATACTATTATAATGGTGGTACAAGGTTTCAAATTAGAATGTTGAAGTTTGTATGTATTAATATAGACTGTCTATTAGAGACGGTTTTTTCGTGAATTTTCTACTAGACCCGCCCGACCATTTTCATTAGGTCAATGAGTGACGCAGCTATTTTTTTTAAAGGACAATATACATTTCACATATACATATATAGGTACTATATGTGTTAAAATACATATATGTATGTATTGCACATAAAAACACGTACTCATATTTTTATCTATCTATACTATTATAAAGCTGTAACATAGCTACGTCTGCACATTTAAGATATTTGAGAAAAAATTACCAATAGGCTATATGGGCGTGTCTAAACACAAAACGACTTCAAAATACAAATTATTATTTGTGAATGAGGGAAAAATGGAAATTTAGTGCGGGCGGGAATCGAACCTGCGTGTCCAATCCGGGGAAGGGCTCTAATCCACTGAGCTAACGCACCCCTTTCGGCAGTACCCAATCTCCTCATCACATTTGTCTTAACGGCATGTCAAGTGCTAAAAATACAGATCAAAATGTTTACAAAACGACTTATTTTAGATTGTTTGTCTGTCTATTTATCCGTTTGTTCACGCATCACGCAAAAACTACTGAACGGATTTTGATGCAACTTTTTTTATTTGATTAGACTTAAATACTGGTATACATTTTATGCCGCTACTATACCGGGAACCTGAGATATAACCTTAAAACTAGCTGTCGGGTGCGGCGTCGCAGGCGAAGGCTACTATTTAATTAATAAACCCACATAAGTCCAGATGAGGTGCATGTTCATGTTTAACTATATGAACTAATATCATCTGGCAGTCAAAATTTGACTATAATCACTATCACAAGTTTACTAAGATTTGCATTGTTACAACGATCGGGAAGGTTAAGCAACTTCCGCTCTACTGGCAATCAGATGGGTGACCAAAAGTGAACGTCTATTCGTGGACACCTGACCTGCTGCTTTGTGCTTCGGAAAGCACATTAAGTGGTGAGTCCAGGTTGTCAAATTACACCCTGGCAGTCTAGCGCTTGCCTGTGGGGCCTGCACCAAGAATAGCTCATCCCGTCTCTTCCTATGGGAGTCGTAAAAGCCGACTAAGGGATTACCGGGGGAGCGGGCAGCAGCGTTCCCCTGTGTACTAAAAACATCCCCTGCGATCGCCAACCCGCCTGCCATGCGTGGCGATTATGGTAAAACCTCCATTTTGGAAAGGCCACACACGGTCTTCTGTCATGAAGCATGTGTCGTCCAGCAGTGGACGATGAAAGGCTGATGGATGGAGTCTAGCGCGTAATTCTTAATATGGAAAACACTTTTTTCTTTATTGCAATTTTGTTTAACTCCACATTCTTAACGATTTTCAATAATATTACGGTTGTTTTTAAAAGCTGGTGTGGTTGAGAAAATTATCTACAAAATAGCATTCTATGCAGTTTTCAAGAGACTTAGTTTTTATTGTTTTTGTTCATTCAATCCATGTAAACATTCATAACGAAAAAATACTTAAAAATATATTCCATAATAATTTACTTACCTCCGTAAGACCTGTGATCTGACCACTCAAAACTACCGGTGACTTTTCATCCTGTAAAAAGTTAAATGAGATTAGATCTGTGTAGTAGGGACTAAGAATACAAGTGTCACCACCACATCCGATCCCGCGGGTGTCTTATAAGGCGATTAAGGGAAGTAAGTAATGGCATTGCATTATTGGTGGTAAGGCTCGGTACTAAGTGAGAGTACTCACTTGTTATCGGGCCCGAATGGATTGGTACCACCGTCTTCTATGTGACCGGTCATGAAGCATGTCAGTGTGTTTTGGCTGTAGCAGAAGATAGCCATTTATTCTTTCACTTCACATCTGAGAAATGAAATGGTGTGCAGCGGTTTGAATATACTCTCGGTATAGTTGAGTCCATGAGCGACGATTACCACTTACCATCAGAAAATCTTGGAAAAAATATGAGAATAGACATGCATGGTTTCTGCTGTGTTAGAAATAAACCTATAATAATAATGTAAATAACTGAACCGGGATTGATCAATCATCAGGGAAAGGACTGTTGTAGCAAACAAACCTGATATTGTGTTGGTTGATCGATCTGAGCAATGATTATTGATATCACCATCCCACATAATCAGATTTTTGTGAAGGCTAAGAAAGATAAACAGATGTAAGTATATCTGGACTTGGCTCAGGAGTTTGTTGATATGTGGGACGTGGATTCGATGATTATTGTGCTGTAGTGGATTCAGTTAATGGATTCATAGCCAAGAGCCTCAATCAACATCTTAAGAGACTCAAGTTATAGAAAGCAATACTTCTGGACATAGCATGCATCACAAGCAAGGCCATGTTTCTGGTACCCTAACCACTGACAGTTTGGCCCTTGTGCCCACTAGAGATGTGTAACTCAGTAGTGATTGATACAAAAGATGTATAATCCTTTCAAAATGCGTAATCAATCTTTAAATCTTTGGTTTCGAAAATACATCTTTAACTCACTAGCTCACTACGTTAGGATTGAATAGATGGAATGATGGACGTAGATTTAGAATGAGACAAAAGATAAAGGATATTGTGAATTGAAAAGAGATAACATAAGTTGTAGGCACGCACAAACGCACTCTTAAAATATAATGACGATAGGTACACAAAAACTTAGACTCTCTGTCTTTTAAGTAAAAAGCTCAAAACCAGTTGCGACTTGAGGGAATGAAAGAATAACTACATGAATCAATAGATATTTGCATCACTTATGATCAACTGAATGAATAACGTCATTCGTAACCAAAGATTTAAAAGAGTGATTTAAATCTTTCGAAGAAAAAGATTTATAAATCCCTGATCTCATTGGTGATTTAGTTTGCGCATCTCTGGTGCCCACTGCTAGTGGGTCTACACATTTTTCATATTTTTAAATATTTTGTTATTTTTTATATAAATATATTTAAAAAATTATATAAGCATATGTGAATAATTGATCTAGGACTTATGAAATCAAAGCAGAAAATATAAGAATGACTTTTCAAAATACATATACCTATTATGTATTTACCAAATAATTTCAGTGAAAGAAAATATCGTGAGATATTTTCAAGAGATTTTTGATCTATATTTTTTAGCATTTTACATGCTCCACTACTTTTTAAAGTACAAATTATTTGTGAATAAGGAAAAAGAGATTTTTTGTACTAGCGGGAATCGAACCCGCGTCTTTTCCAATCCGGGGAAGTGCTCTAAGCCACTGAGCTATAGTACAGATCTTTCGATCATCCCTATCGACATTATCACATTTGTCTTTACGACCAATGCCATCTATCGGAAGCATTTACATACATTAACCCAATATAGTAAGTTTAATTTTGCAATTAAAATTCATACTACTTTTACCAAAAAAAATATATTTTCAGTGATTCTGTTGGATTAAATTTGGTACTACTAATCGCCTAACCTCAATCTATTTCTACATATTTCTAGAAGCCGGCACAATAAGATTATTATAAAAAATATGATATTGTGTCTCTCTATTTGCGAGCTAATAGGTTGATCGTAAATACCCTGTTTTACTTGTTAGAAATAAGAAACACCTCAAGGTCATTTCTATAACTAGTAAAAAAATACCTTTTGGTCGAAGTAGATGGTACCGGATACATCGCCTGAAATAACACACACCGCTTTGGCCATGATAATTTTGTTCTATAACTCTAGCAAAAACACTTCGAGTTAACTAGCTCTCGCTGTCACAAAGTCACAATCAGTTCTGCTGTATGAATTATATTACAAAACTAAAGAATTACCATTCGTTTTCAACTTACAGCGTAGTTAAAGTAGTCTATGCTATGTTTTTTTTTTGTTTGTTTAAGGCATTGGAAGAACCATCAGCCTAACAGTAACTTATAAACATCGTTATTCTCTCATCACACGTAAGTTTAGTTCATAAAACAAGTCATAGTCGCAGTCAGTCATATAAAATAAGTCAGTCAAGTCAAAGTCCCACTCCATTAAGACGATGGCGATCTTACTGAAGCTTCTACGGAGTTTTGGAGACAACAGGAACAAACACGTTATGTCGCATTACATCACTTGCCAAGACTTATGCGCATACACAAATAGTTAATAAGCAAAAGGCCACCACTTTTACACATTAATACTTGAAATTACACAAGTTTAGGAAAATAATGCAGAGCGACGACATCAATTCAATTCTTCATTCTGGCGGTCCCGATGATTTCGCCAAAGAGCGACGACATGATCTTCTTCGTGTTGCCGCCAAAACTCCTATGCTATGACGAGTTGTCACAGAGGTCGGTAACTTCCCCACATTGACCTATCAAAAATATAATGCGCAGAAATGGTGCCATCTGTGTTAAAGGGAACTATAAGTTTTACAATTGTTTTACATACCTGTTAATAGATGGAGGTAGCTATAAAACAATATTATTATAACATAAAACTATTTGGTAGAATAACAATTTATATTTACATATCTTAATATTTATGCTGTGAATTTAAATTTTTAATAAAAAAATATATATTTTCGATAACATTTTATAAATATTTTTTTACTGGTAACGTAAATGATGGCCACCACGACACTAATAATAATAATAATAATCATTTATTTTTCTCACCACAATAGATAGATTTGTAAGAGTAACATAAACACACTTAATTAGGGTTCATATTGTGGGAGACTGGTGCCTAAACTAGGCTCTAGGTCTGTATTTCAGGACACCAGGTCTCCTCTCATTCCGGCCACATGTTCTTTAGTGGAATTATTATGTAAATGAAACTAGTATTTAAAGGGTGAGTGCTTGCGTGTATCTATGAGTATGTAAAGCGAGTATGTGTGTGTTTAGTGTGCAAGTGTGTGCGTGTGTTTGTGTGTGTTTGTATGTGTTGTGTGTCCTGCCTAGCCCTACGACTATGAAGTCTTGGGGTCGTCGAATAAGGAAGTTTATTCTACACTAGTAAGAGGTGTGAGTGAATGTTGGTGTGATATGTTATGTGGTAATGTTATTTGAGTTATCACTGAATTAAACCGGACAGGTAAGTAGTCTTTCAGTTTCGTGGTAGTTTAAGTCTTGTAGCCAGGCTGTTAGCTCATTTTTGCATATATTCTTATTAAGACTAAAAATATTCACTTTCCTGTTTATTTTGTTGTATAGGAAACCACCCAAGTAACAGTAAAAGCGGTTAGCAAATTTTGTTTTGAAGTACGTGTTGCGACGATCAACGGGGTTGTAACGCCTTTTATGATTAGTAGTAGGTGTTTTATAAGTTAGATGTTTATGCTGTTTTAGCAATGTGTTAAGTATAAAAAGCTGCCGCACAGTTAACAATCTGGTATCCTTATATAACTGCTCCGTGGGATATCGGTATGGTAAAAAGTGTGATACTTTTAATATAACTCTCTGGGCTCTCTCTAGTACAAGCATTGTTGTTTTAGGGGCTCCGCCCCAAGTGGTAATACAATAGGTGAGCAAGGACTGAACGAGCACTAAATATACCGATCTTAGTAACTTAGCATCGGCCACGTGTCTTAATTTTTTAAATATAAATATTAATTTGCGAACTCTGGAGCTAAGGGTATTTATATGGTCTTGAAATTTTAGTGTAGAGTCAATGATTACACCTAGATATTTTGTTTTATTAGCGCTAACTAAACTAGGACAAGTGCATATGCTATTATGTGGCTCACTGCAAGAGTGTACCTTTAGAGACTGGGATGATAACGAAGCATTCATCGCATTATTCTTAATGGAAAAATTTATGTAACTTGTTTTATCAATATTTAGTGTCAGTACATTGTTTCTTAGCCATTGCAACACAAGATTAAACCCAGACTGCGCGTATTTAGAGACCTCTTCCCATGACTGAGCACTAAATAATAAAACTGTATCGTCAGCAAAACTAATAATTTTGCCTCTAGGGAGAGTGAGCGAGCCCAGCTCGCTCATATAGATGAGAAAGAGAGTCGGCCCGAGAACGCTACCCTGTGGAATACCATAGGTAACTGAGCATCCATTACTAGTGTAATCATCCATTTTAACTCTTTGGGTACGACCAATAAGATAGTCCTTAAAGAGTGCCAGTTGTACTCCTCTTATTCCCATCGCTTCCATCTTACGAATCAGTATGGGAACAGAAACCGTGTCAAAAGCCTTAGCAAGGTCTAGGAAAATACCCAAGACTTTTTGTCCAGCATCTAGTTTAGTAACTACATAGTTGGTTAGTTCATGCACCGCATCAGATGAGGATTTGCCTTGTCGAAAGCCAAATTGACAAAGTGGTAAAAAATCACGTTTTTCTATGTAGTTAACAAGCCTCTTATTTATAATCCTTTCGAGTATTTTCGATAGACCAGAAAGGACTGATATAGGTCTATAATTATTGACACGGGTTCTGTCCCCACACTTATATATAGGATGTATTATAGCCTGTTTAAAAGAATTAGGGAATTGACCTGTGGAAAGAGAGAGGTTGCATATGTATGTTAAGGGAGGTACAATGCTGTCTTTATGTTTTTTTAAGAGACTATTAGAAATACCGTCCGATCCCACAGCGCAGCTACTTCGAAGAGATGTTATGAGCATAGCTACTTCGTCCTCATCTGTCGGTAACATCACCATAGACTTCAAAGTGTTGTTAGTTACTTGTGTCATGTTGTTATGTTCTGTTGTGTGACCTACTATTTTATCGGCTAAATTTTTGCCCATTGAGGCAAAGTATTCATTTGCAGCGTTGGCAGAGAGCATTGGTGTGGCTGCAGAAGACAGTAAGTGAGAGTTATTTTCCTTCTTTTTATTTCTGTTAGTAATATTGTTTATAGTTTTCCAGATTTGTTTAATGTCAGTACCTGCTTTATTTAATTGGTTTTTATCATAGTTATTTTTTATTGTAGAAAGTAATTTATTACAAAAGTTTCTATATCTGGTATAAGTTAACCTCAGAATGTCATTATTGGGAGCTACTTTAAGCTGTTTATGTAATAAGTCGCGGTGTCGGATGCAACGTAGTAATCCAGGTGTTATCCATGCCTTCACTATTTTTTTACGGTTAGAAACTTTTATAACCTTAGAGTTGGATTCGATTACCTGACCAATTAGGCTAATCATGGTCTCCGCAGCTAGATGAGGGTCTTGTGTTTTATATACTTCACTAAAATCAATATTTTTTAGTTTCAGATGTAGCTTATCATAGTTGATGCGCACTGCGGTTTTTGTTACTGATGAGTTGGAGGATTTTTTGGCAAGAAACAACAGCACCGTGTCGTGGTCAGTTAATGCCGAATTAGCTACTAATGTTGCTGCAGGGAGACCCGTTTTCAGGACAAAGTGATCAAGGCAAGCGTTCTGCCGTGTTGGCAGAGTGTGGGCGGGTAGTAGGCCATGGGACGCCAACAAGTTTAGGTAACTGTCTTTAGCTATATCTTGGTACTGGTCATGAATATTGATGTTAAGATCGCCAGTGAGTATAATGTTAGTGTAGTGTGAGATATTACTTAATATGGAATGTAATGAGTTCAGAAAGTTGCTAATATCTCTATACCCAGGTGGTCGGTATATAGCGAGTAGTACAGTATTACGATCGATTTTTATTTGAAGACAGTTACCATCCGTGCAAATTGGTTCCTCTACGGTTACCTTGCGGTCTGCGTGTATGTAAACAACCACGCCCTCATTTTGAGTGAGATTTCTATTTGTCCTATAGTAATTATAACCTGTTAGCTGTGGAATGTCATGTGCATTTGGTAGCCAGCAATCGGTTAGTGCAATTACATCCCATTCAACTTTAGTTCTGGCAAGAATAGTTAGAAATCCTGTCATGTTCTTGGATATGCTCCTAATATTCTGAGTGAGCACTTTGAGAGAATGCTGGGGTAAAAAATTACTTGGCACGCAATTGTCTAGATCGCAAGTTGATGAGTCAGATACAGAAACTGCATCTATGTTGTGTAAATTATTTTTATTGTGATCGAATTTTAATAACGGATATATCAGGAGGGACATTTCGTAAGATAAATTTATATGTGTCTAGGGGTATCATTCTAGTAGATGCAGTCTGGTGCCATATGATTAATAAGCATTGTTTCCAGCGAGTTGGGAGTTGTATAGCTTCAAAGCTTAAGTTATTTGTTACCAGGTCACAGAATCCATCAATTAAGTCAGTAATGCATAATGTTAGCAATAAAAGATGTTTGTGTGGAGTTGTGATTATTATCAGTGTAGTATAAAAAAGCAAAGCATAGCCAGGCTTAAATTTGTACGCATTAGTAAGTTGTAATTGATATGTGTATCGCAAGCAAGCCTCGAATTGCCGTGCTAAGAATAGTAGGCGCTTATGTAGTATAATTTTTAATAATGCAAGTTTGAATAGCAAGTAAGCAATGTGTTGCAGTGATGTAAATACTAGGCGTTTGTGTAGTGTAGTTGTTAGTGATAATAGATAATATGTATTAGCAATTTGTTTACAGTTTAAAAAGTAATTATGAATCTTAAAACTAAATAGCAATATTTTTAAAACATAGAGTGACAACAAGACTATAGTATTGTTACTAGGCAGTATTTGAACTTGATTACACTTTAAAATATATTTTATTATTACATTATTTCTAACTGTTATTAGTTTAATAATATAGTACAGTACAAAGATAATCTGTTTGTATATAAACCATGCAGTAAACACGAAGTGTCGCGCTAGTCACTTGTGCTGTCGTAACTTCGCCAGGTCTTCTTCAGTTTTGATAAGACGTTTAGGTTTACCTTCCATCTCGCGCACATAAACTTTGCCATTAGCTATCCAACATTGTTCATACTCACTACTTTTTATGAATTCCCGTGCAAGATAATACAGACGCTTACCTAGTGATGTAAGCAACTCAGAAATGTACAGGGGATGTTTGGGTCCTTTTTCAAGCAAGTGGGTGGTATTAAGACGATTATCTTTGTTGTTTTTGTTGAAAATTTTTATGGACCTCAGGAACTGTTCCTTAGTCATGGCGGAGGAGAATTCTACGATGACTGTCCCTGGTGTTTCTGATTTGTTTTTAAAACGAAATATATTTTTTTTATATCAGATCTCAACAGGGGTAGTTCGACGACGTGGCTAATTTTTTGTATAGAATCAGTCAGAGAATCACTTGTTTCTGGTTGTATGATAGGAAGGTTTTTTATTTCAATTGAAGCAGCTTTCAGGTGCTTTTCTAGGAAGTCCACCTTACTTTCAAGAGTTTTAATTGTCACCCTGCTGTTACTGCATTCTGTCTGCAACTTTTTTATTTCCAACATAGCATCGTCGTATTTTTCTGATAAAAAAGACACAGTCTTTTGGATTTCATAATTTTGATTTTTGATTTCTCCGTTTTGAGTACATATTTTAGCATTTTGGGTTCTAATGTCCTGGAGAGCCAATTGCAGAGATTCTATTTTATCATTTTGGTTTGTTTGGTGTGTTACAAGTTCAGCAAACATAGCTCTCATATCTGTCATCATAGCCTCCATTCGTTCCAGTTCATCATCGTCACGCCTTCTTTTCCTTTGAGTGATGTTGTCATTTGTTGATGAAAGGTTCGGAACAGAGGCGTGAAGTGGCGATGATGACTTAGAAACCTTCGATTGTGGCGGTGGTGTTCGTTTCATGGTGTATCAGCTGTTATACCTGTTAAATCTATAGATTCAATAGCCCCAGCGCAGGTATTTTGGATTGCACTCGAGCGTCAAACAATTCCGAGTGCGGCCGAGTTATGCCGATGGAGCGGTTGAGGGCGTGTCCCTGCGAATATCGTAGCACGGTCGGTCGATGAACCCGTTTGACAAGGTCGATGCCTCGTTCTTTTTTAAAAAAATAACAAATCAATGTTGTCGTTTGCACAATTAAAAACTGCGTTTACTACTACGCCACTGGATCACTAGCAAAATAACTTTGTTCACCGTGTAGTCTGTATAATACGCTAACTAATGGTATAACTTTATAGACGGAAAATCCACTTTTTTACGCTATTTATGAGTATGTTATACCAACGCAAGACGTGCGCGTCCGGACAGCAACAGGCCCGAGAGGAGACTGATACTTGAAGTACGTTAAGTTTAAAACTTTTCTGTAATTCTGTACATGTTCGTAGTTCTCTGTTCTCTCTAATAATCTGATTTGCGTTCTTTTACAACTTTTGGACTGTGCTTAATTCTTGATATCTGCTGTAAACGTTTGACCCTGCTTCTCCCTTGGACCCCGTGATAAGATACGATTACGATTGACCCTACGCTGACCCTATACTGGACCTTGATTGCTTTTGAGATTTGGTTTTGACGACAGTTTTTAAAATGCCAAGAAAGACTGCCTTTAAGTGCTGTTTTGGATGTATCCCGTGCAAAGGTATGGTTTGTATAATTTACATTTTACAACGTTATTTAAAGCATAATGAATTTTCTGTTCGAGCCAACTGCTAATACTTGTACTATGTTGTACCATTGAACTTCATAGGATACTCTAATAATAAATTATAGTCTCAGTTAAAACTTGAATAAAGAGCAATAATAATGCTAGTAAAAATGGGCTATAAGTAAACCCTCGTATCAATCTAAAAAAATATCTTACCAGGGCCGTGTTACGACGCGTTGCCAACATATTGTAATCCACCATGCCTACAATATACAGTGTGGGGTACAGATGCGAGTAATAAAAATATAGTCTTTTGTACAAATAACGTATAAAAGACTTTTGTACCCTCTCTACTTTTTGAGTGCACTGCACTGTATAAGGATTCCAAATTATGGCATTTGTTTCTAATATACTGCGAACATATGCATTATACAAAACAGTGATTGATAGTCTCAGGTTAAGGTCTCTCGACTGACGGATTACGAAACCTAAGTTTTTACGGGCTATCGCACAAGTTTTTGAGATGTGATCATGAAATGTTAGTTGGTTATCGAACCAAGTACCAAGGTCTTTTACGGTATTAACTCGTCTTATTGTTGTGTCTGATATTTGGTAGTCGTGAAGGATTGGCGAGCGTTTTCGGCTATGTGACATCACGACGCATTTGTTAATATTAAGGTCTAAACTATTGCGTGTTCCCCACTTAACTACGTTATTGATGTCAGTTTGTAAAACCGTGCAATCCGACTGTGTGGTAATGGGAAGTGCCAACTTTACGTCGTCCGCAAACATTAGGCATGAGCTACATTTTATCTTTAACGGCAAATCATTGATTAATATTAAAAATAATAAAGGGCCGACACAGGACCCCTGTCCAATGCCAGAATTAACTGAATATTCATAAGATAAAGTTTTTTCATATGTAACATACTGTTTTCGTCCTGTCAGGTAATCCGCAAAGAATAGAATAAGATTTTTAGAGAATCCTGTAGTTGCTAATTTATACAACAACACGTCACTATCGACTTGATCAAAAGCTTTTTGGAAATCAAAATAAGCTACATCTACTTGTCTTCTGGCATCGATTTCAGGCGTAAAAATCGAGGTGATGTGCAAAAGGTTTGTTGTAGTTGAACGGCCAGGCAAAAAACCATGTTGTTGGTCACTGAACCATCCCCTTAACTGATTATAAACTGATGTATATAATATATATTCCATTACTTTAGCAAACACAGACAGAACTGCAACTGCCCGATAATTTTGCATGTCAGATTTAGATCCACTTTTGTGTATCGGGTGAACCTTTGTGGTTTTCCATGCTTGTGGGTAAATATTATGTTTTAAGGATAGATTGAATATATGAAAAAGTGGATTAATAAAGACCTGGTAACAATCCGTCACAATAATTTGTGGAATACCATCAGGTCCCTGGGTCCATTTTAATTTAAGTTTTTTTAGTGCGTTTTTAACGTCATATTTACTAATGTGTTGCACGCAAACCCTTACATCAGGTGCGATAGGAGAAGAGGGCGAGTTCATAGCCGCCGCTAGTGTCGCGAGTGGATACAATGCAGGCGGACGTGATAAAAACACATTTTCAAATTGCGACGCAAATGTATTTGCCACTTGCTGCGAGTTATTCATGCTAAAACACGATAGTTCATTGGAATGTCTATGCTGTTTAATGTGAGACCAAAAGCTATTCGGATTACGTAGTATATCGTTTTCTAGTTTACTGAAGTGATTCTCTTTATTAATGTTTAGTGATAATTTAAAGTGCTTACGATAATATGTAAATGATGCATAATACATTTGGCTACAAGTTATTGTGTAGACAAAACCCACAGTAGTGATTAGTTTTAGTTATTGCCTTTTTAAAAATTTTTAAATTTAATTAGCTTTCAGCCGTACAAAAATTTAATAATCCATAACAGTTGTTGCCTACTGAGTTTTCTGGCCGGATCTTTCTCAGTCAGGCCGCGTTCCGATCCGGTGGTAGCTTTTTAGACTTAGCTTTTGGCAAAATCAATATATTTAATAATATAAACTAATAACCAAGATTGTCTTCTTACTGGTAGTAATTGGTAGTTTATGGTAGAATTTTTGAGCACTAAATAAAAACAAAAAATTTTAGTTTAAAGAGGAGTATTATACTCATTTTAATATCCTAACTTAGTCTCATACATTGTAAGCATAAAAAAAAAATTTGAAGTAAATATTTTAATTGTGTTTCTAAACGAATATTAGGTGGGTTAAAATAAATAAACCAAAAATTTTGTAAAATCATATACTGTGGGTAGACGAGACCGTTGAAATAACATATCAGCTTTGGACGTCTATCATCTAAGTCCACCCGTGATCATGAATGCTGTAAAGTATTCGAAACGTCGGGATAGTAGTAAAATTAAGTAAACGCGATAGATTCCGTAAACGAAGTTTTATTTCAAAATGGCTACAAGTTGTTTTCTATAGATTGTGGTAATGATTTTTTAAATGTAAGTAATATAATACTTCACGATTATACCACAAGGGATATGTGTGAACTTTGTATGACGGTAGGCTATACGGTACAGTCTCCTCGAAATGGCTATACACTAAACTATACATCTGCTCCACGGCACTATTAGTATCTAAACAATCATAAACAGGTGACCAATCTGTTCGTGATAAACGTAGGTATAATTCATGATAGTTCGCTTTTCTAAAATTACGTGTAGGTATGTGAGATTTAAAATTACGTTGAGGGGGAATATAACGATTGTTAGCAGTATAAAACCTGTTCACAAATGCCATGATATCAAGCGGTAGGTGGTGCACCTCTGGCTCAACAAGACCTACCTCGGATGCCGAGACAGAGACTGTTAACTGGTCCTTACAACTAAGTACTAAATCTAGAATACGATCAAGGTCATTAGTAACAGTATTGTATTGAGTTAAGTTACTTGAAGTTAGTAAAAGTTTATATTGGTCGCGTACAGATGCAGAGGCGGAGTAAAGATTAAAGTCACCAATTACCACCACAGGAGCTATTTGTAGTGATATAACATGTTCGATATAATTAAATATTGAGTAGTACCGACTATTTGGTATTTTAGGCGGAAGGTATACAACGCAGCATATAAAACGGTACTTCCCAATATCAATTAAACCAGTTACAACCTCATCATCGGAGGCACAGTTACAAAGGATAGGACGGAGCTGATATGGTTGACGAACTGCACGTAACACACCACCACCACCACCTTTAGTCCTGTCGTAACGCAGAACGCTGTAAGCTGGGGGAAATAATTCAGAGTCGTAAACACTGTCATCCAGCCTTGTTTCAGTTAGCGCTACGATGTATGCAGGGAAGTCACAGTGTAGATTTTATTTCTCTCGTTCTACCTTTTAAACCTCGTACATTTTGATAAAAAATATTTATCTTCTTAATTTTCTGTTTGTGATCTCGTTTGGTCACGAAAGGAACGGCTTGGTATATTTCACCACGGTTTGATGTGAACGTCTTCAGCCCAGTTCTCAGCAGATAAATACTTAGTAACATATTTGCTCAATACGGTTAATTTGAACAAATGCATAATCTCCTCGTGCTTGTAAAGCCTCGGCTGAACAGTTATCATCTGGACAAATGGTCTGTAAATATTCTGTCACCTGTTCCACTGTAGTTCCGACTTTCACGTAGTAGAGATGTAGTTGCGATTTACGTTCTGCAGCTGATAACATCGTAGACTTGGGAGTGGCTGTACCACGAACAACATTCTCGACTGATCGTCGAGCGCGTCGACGTTTCACCTCTGCCCAATCGTGCTCGATAGTAGTTGGCTCGGTCACAGTAGGATGAGGGCGCGCATTAGTCGATTCGTCCTCCAAAGTAGTGAGTTGCGGTGGTGACTCCACACTCTTAGTAGGGGCCTCAGTCACTGACGCACTCGTGGATGCGTTGGTTGAGATAGCAAGTACTTGTCGTGCCTTCCGAGTATTGGCTGAGAATGCCGATGTCGCCCGAAGCCGAGCTTGGCGGATTGGCCGAGTATTTAACTCGGAAGCTGAGCTACTCACATTGCCGTTAATGTTAATATCTCCCGAATCATTGCTTAATTGTTTAATTAGCTTATTTTGTTCATTTACGAGCTTTTCTAATGAAACCACTTTATTCTGGAGGTTCAACACTGTACGAGTTAACTCGCGAATAGCACTTTCAACACTTTTATCCGACATAACTATTTTTAATAGATGATCACAGACAGAATACACTGTACCGGTGTAGAGCAAGATAGTAGGCGGGTCAGGGTCAAACGTTTACAGCAGATATCAAGAATTAAGCACAGTCCAAAAGTTGTAAAAGAACGCAAATCAGATTATTAGGGAGAACAGAGAACTACGAGCATGAATAGAATTACAGAAAAGTTTTAAACTTAACGTACTTCAAGTGTCAGTGTCGTGTTGGCCATCATTTACGTTACCAGTAAAAAAATATTTATAAAATGTTATCGAAAATATATATTTTTTTATTAAAAATTTAAATTCACAGCATAAATATTAAGATATGTAAATATAAATTGTTATTCTACCAAATAATTTTATGTTATAACAATATTGTTTTATAGCTAACTCCATCTATTAACAGGTATGTAAAACAATTGCAAAACTTATAGTTCCTTTTAACACAGATGGCACCATTTCTGCGCATTATATTTTTGACAATCGTACTATGGAAATTTGTACATACCCAATTATACGTAACTAAAACATTAAATTATTATTTATTACACTACATAAACTAAACTAATTAGCAGAAGATGGGAATTTAGAAATTTTTGAATTTAATACCAACAAATTATTATTATTTGAACAAAATCTCTCTGACACGTGTGACAACCATCTCATCCCACCTATCTCATCAAGATATTCGATGAAAATCCCCTTGTCGACTCTATGAAATGAAGTCTACGACGTCTCTACTCTCTTATGTCAAATAGTCCATACGCCATACCGTCAAATTACTAAAAAAAAAATTGATTCGCCTCCACAGACTACTTGTTCGCTTCGCTCCGCATCGCAATCGCAATCGCATTTTCGCATCATAATCTATACTATAGTATAATCAATTCATATTTCATATAACCTCAAAAATAACTTGTCATGATATAATAATTACTGCATTTTTGGGGTATACTCAGCGGTGTAGGCAGTAAAAACTTTGTGAGTTAAGTGCTTCCAACGTAAGACATTTAACATAGTAAAATATTTGCTTCCAATACAATTGAAATGGAAAATAATAATTT
Organism: Leucoma salicis; assembly: GCA_948253155.1. Taxonomy (NCBI): domain Eukaryota; kingdom Metazoa; phylum Arthropoda; class Insecta; order Lepidoptera; family Erebidae; genus Leucoma; species Leucoma salicis. Next base: position 25,345,756 of record OX411815.1, on the reverse strand, counting down.
GATAACAAGGACACCGGAACGATGTACCGTTGTGGTGAGTTATATAAATAATATTAATGCAGAGAGCATAAAGAGTACATACACAACGCAGTGCTTGTCCCAACGTTATTATATGGAAGCGAGAGTTGGGTATGCAAAAAGGAGTATGATAGTAAAATCAATGCGGTCGAAATGCGATCTCTGCGGAGAATCTGTTGGAGTGACTGAGTGAGGCTGACTGACTGCATTCGTAACAATAACGTAAGAGAGCGAGTAGGTATGAAAGAGAGTATTGGTGTAAAGATGCGAAAGGGAATGCTCCGATGGTTCGGACAGGGGGAGACCGAGACTTACCTACCTAGACCAAATCGGTCATGTATTGAAGGATGGTGGAGACAGGAGTCTCTGAAACCGGCGAGCGTGTATGAACAGAGTTATGAATGTTGAGGAAGCGAGAGATGTATGCAAGACTAGAGCCTCTTGGCACTCTGTTCTCTCTGCCTACCACGCAAGGGAAATGGCGTGATGATAAGTTATAAAGAGTATACATTATTATGCGGATGACAGTCAAGTGATGTGCAAATACTATCACGAAATCCCACGGAACTTGCTAGCGGATAAACAGACCTAACTTGAAGTTGTCGGTTCTAAGGCGGGCCTCGGAATGCGGTGAAAAGAACTTGATTCAAAAGGATCTAAGTAACAAAACACTATCTAAAAAAGGACTTAATATTAGCAAGAAGGTTGTCGCAATTTAACGTAATGAAGCATGCAAGGTGGTTAAAAAGAGCCAAGTAAGAAGGATTTAGGCCGTAGTCCACTGCATAGTGCCCAGTGCAGAATTTTGTGTTATGTAAATAATAAATAGCCTCTAATTAATTTCAATTATAAACTTGCTTATATATTCACATTATCAAATGTACATTTATAATTTTTCAGGTGCATGAGGATATAACGGAAGCTGATAATCTGGAATCGAGAGTAAGAATGAATTCTTATTTCTAATTGAAATAGTAGGCTCTAAGTATATCTGATTTAGACAGTTATCTCTTAAATCCAGGCAGGCAATCTACAAAAATACCCTACCAGTAAAAGCTATATAGTTGATGTCTAATGAGTGACAGTATGCTGGTCAATTTTACTACAAACTGATTTTCTGTTGATTGTACAAAGTAGTGACTTAATTTAATAATTAATATTTTCAGGTATGTCCACTCTGCAATTCAAAGGTCAAATTGTACCAAATTCATTTTAATGAAAAGTTTTTGATGTGCAGCAATATTGACTGTGAATATCCTTTTGGAATTTCTGATTATCATGTTTACAAGATAGAGTCCAAAGATGAATTGGCTGGACCTGAATATTCAAGACATGGATCTCTGACTTCGGGGTCTACATTGTCACAGAATGATTGGTCAGAACTAGACAAGTTACTACCAGCTGGAAGCCTGTTTAGTCCGGGATATTCATCCCCACAGCCATTTATAGAAAAATCTTATGATACACGGTTACATGACATTGCCAAAAAGTCTGAAGAAAATGAAGCGAAGATAAAACAAGATGTTAAAAAGATTAAGGAGTTGAATAACATATTGCACGAGCTAGACAATCCATTAGAATGTGTCAACAACACAAAATGGTTACTAACCATGGCCGAAATGCAGGAACGCTCAGGGGTACAGTTGTTGAAAGAGAAAGAAATGGCAAAAGTGAAAAGTTCAAAGCCACATATAGGTTCGGGAGAGTTGAAAATAGATATTGATTCCACAAAAAATGTGATATCTGTGCAAATTGAAGCTAAATAATATAAATATCCAAATAAATAAAATGGTTGATTGTTGCACTACCTATAAAACTAAGACTGAAATATTATAGTAGACAATATTCAGAGGCCCTTGTTTCATTTCAAACTTAACTGAATCAATTGTGATAATATATATTTGAATTGTCTACAAAAAACATGAGCTCAAAATTCCATCCATCCATCCATCCATCAGCCTTTCGATGTCCACTGCTGGACATAGGCCTCCCCAAGAGAACGCCACAATGAGCGGTCCTGTGCGCTCATATGGGGGGTTAGAGCTGAGTTCAAAATAGTAAAATAATATTTTTACATATCACTTTGTCTTGCACTCACTTGTCGCTTTCCAACAATAATTTATTATTAGGATCCATTTATAAAACTCAAATAAAAATTATTATATACTTTTTCGGAATCGGTGCTAAATTTTCGCTTTTCGGTTAAAATTCAATCAAAAGTAGTGCCACTTCAAAAAGGTATTTAATAAATTAACACAAAGTGTGAAAATGTGAAATCGAAAATAACAGTCACAGACAGGATATTTTCGATTTCACATTTTCACACTGTGTTAATTTATATGGTTTTTCTAAGCACGTAAAATGCTAAAAATATATATAAAAGTATCTAATTAAGTATATAATAGTTATTATTTAGGTTTTGCAACTGTTACCTAAATTATTTTAAAAATCAAGACAATGTTTAACACATAAATTGAAGTGAAAAAAATGTTATTTTACACTTTTGAGTCGTGTTTTTTGAAGGTGGTTATTTTTGAATAAATTTAAGTATGTAAATCAATATTTTTCATTTCCTTTTCTGTTTTTTATTTGTTTGCTTTTTTTTTCTTACATATAATTTTATATTTTTCGTAGGTACTCAATTTTATTTTGTATTTTTTAATAATAGTTCGCTTTATAAACTGGTTCAGTAATCTAAATGTCGTATAAATCATGGCCCCTTATTGGGCCATGGTATAAATGACATTTCAAAGTAGTAATATATACTATTATAAAGCGGTAACAGTGCTGTGTCTGTACATTTAAGATATTTGAGAAAAAAATACTGTAATAGGCTATATAGGCGTGTCTAAACACAAAACAATTTTTTTTAGAATTTTTGTCTGTTTGTTCGCGCATCACACAAAAACTACTGAACGGATTTTGATGCAACTTTTTTTATTTGAAAGACCTGGATTAGACTTAAAAACTGGTATATATTTTATTCCGCTACTATATCGGAAACCTGAGAATAATCGAAAGACTAGAAAATTATTTAAACTAGAATTTATTTAAAAGAACTACTAGATGGATTTTGATGCAACTTTTTTTATTTGAAAGGCCTTGATTTGACTTAAAAACTGGTAGAAATTTTATCCCGCTACTATATCGGGAACCTGAGATATAACCGAAAGACTAGCTTTGGCTGCGGCGAAGCCGTTGGCAAAGGCTAGTTTTAAATATAAATGACATTTTAATGTTACACATGAAATAAAACCAAAGAACATATTACAATACGTTTAAATAAAACGTCGATTGCAGCCTATTGGCAGTCTATCCGTAACCATGTAAATAAACACAACAATAGTATTTAAAACGTCGCCATAATAAAAAAAAATATATATCAGCGATAGATTAGGTAGGTACGTAATGTAAAGATAGTTTTATTACTTTTATTTCATAACAATAACTACTTATTGCCATGTTTGTGAGCTGAGCCCGAGGACTTAAAAAACCGATTGAAAGATGTGTGCCATGCGAGAATTGGGGATTTAACGCGATGCTAATGTCCGCAGTCTTATTTAAATAACAAAATTTAAAACTATAACTATTAGGCAAGAATGGATTAGTTACTGCACAGTTTACGAGAACAACTGAAACAGACGGAGCCGAGGCTGATTGTCTGATCGTTGCGGTGTTCCATATGACTTAGTTCCTTTTTGGCTTTTGTGGGGCATCGGTTACGGCTGAGCGTTGCGCGTTATGTGGTAACCGCCGTTCATGGACTCGGCACTACTAAGAATTCAAATTCAAAAATATCTTTATTTCATAGGCCTATTAACACAGACTACTATACCTACTACTTCCTATTAAATAGCACTTAAAATCGTCAAGAATACACTAATAATTAATACGAGCGCCTGAGGCGAGTGCATCCGCAATAACAAAGTGGCGATTGCAATCGCCACAAGCGGAATACTGGCGAGAGTGCCGAGCCGATATTCACCCTTTCATTTCACGTAGGTATGAGAAATGAATGAATGGACGGTAATCTATCACTACAATGGAAATACATCGAAGTGTTTCGCGGTGGATCACATGGAAATGACTCCATGGTACCGACCCGATCGGGCTAGATAACGCCTCTGATTGAGGTAGGGTTGCCAACCGTCCGGTTTTCCCAGGACATGTCCTGGTATTTTGAGTGTCCTGGACAGTTTTTAAGCAGTGTCCCGAGTTTTTAATACGTTCTGATAAGGTCATGTATAATTGGTGGGGTTGAAAAATATAATAAAAATAATTAAGTTTGTAATATTAGAATGCACCTAAGTTTAAAGAATTTGTTAAAACTAAAGTGTTTCTTTTATATATTTATAACTTTTTTTAACATATTTAATTTTTATATATTATTCGAAAAATTTCAAATAGTTTTATTAAAAAACTTACTTTAATAAAGTATAAATTATTTGTGAATAAGGAAAAAGAGATTTTTTAATAGTAGCGGGAAACGAACCCGCGGCTTTTCCTATCCGGAGAAGTGCTCTAAGCCACTGAGCTATCCTACTGATCTTTCGATCATCCCAATTTCCTAATCACATTTTTCTTACGACCAACGCCATCTATCTACACTAAAAATCTCTTTCCTTATTCACAAATAATTTATACTTTAAAAAGTAGCGGAGCATGTCATTTGCTAAAAAGTAGATCTAAAAAACTTACTTAAATGTTATTTAACGTAATTTTTCAGAATATTTTTTGCAACCCTTTTTCTGTCACACTATTGGGCACGGGTTTGCTCTCATGGTGAGAGTATTTCAGAACATATTACCTAAGTATTTAATTAGCTGATACCCGCAACTTCGTCCGCGTGGAATTTATTTATTTTCTTTTTTAGTGCAGAATCCAGATTGTTTTTCCAAAATAAAAGTAGCAATCGCCGTGAGTCCCGTCCAAATCAGTTCAGGAGATTAGCCGGAACAAACAGAAGACTGAGAGATAAAATCTTTAAAAATTGGTAATTTGTTACCTATAGGTAGCGTATATACTCTCGTATACATTTAGTAAAAAGTTGTTTACAAACAGAAGTTCAGTTTTATTTATTTGTATAGATTATGGCTACTTTATTACTGCGTCCTGGTTTTTCCACCTTGAAATCCTTGTTTTTGAAATAACGCGTTTGGCAACCCTAGATTGGGGGATGGTTAAGTCCTCCAGATCGGACGAATGCTCCAAGAATGGCGACGATGACCTGCCAGGGGTGAAGCGGGACTCATGTGACGAGCATATACCTATACCCCGCTGAGAAGACATTAATCTACTCCCGTTTTAATTTCATTGCCATCACACCTTGAATTTTGTAGATAGTTACTATGTTTCATTATACTACATGAAGGAAATCCTTATAATCATATAGGAAATGCTTAGTTAATGTAGAACACAAATAACATTATACAATTTGTTATTGTAGGTACAGAATGGAGAGCAAAATTCAACGATGTGAAACGTCCTTTTTATTAAGCCTAGTGGTTTATATAACCGAGAAAGTGTTACAAGATATTCTGACAGAACAGATTTGCATCCTTCTTTATATAGTGGTTTAAAGCTGAATTGAAATGATACATAATAAATAATTATTCAGATTTCACAAGGAGTCAACTTCACATTGTCACAATTGTTGCAAGTTTTTTTATTTTATTGCATGTAGTGGCAGACGAGCCACGGTCCATCTGATGGTAAATGGTAACCGTCGCCCATGGACTCGACTATACCAAGAGTATTGTCAAGCCGCTGCTCACCAATTCATTTCACAGATATGAAATTAAATATAAACGGCTATCTCCTGCTACAGCTAAAACGCAATGATGTGCTTCATGGCCGGTCACACGGGAGATGGTGCTACCAACCCGCTTGGGCCAATAATTGGGATACCAAGTGAGTACTCTCACTTGGTACCCAGCCCTACCACCAGTCATGCAATGAATGATAATTGCTTACTTCCCTTAGTCACCTCATACGACACCCGTGGTAAAGAATGGGGTGGTGATACTTGCATTCTTAGTCCGTCACCACACGGAAAAATAGTCCCCTCTAATTATTCATTACGTCACAAAATCTAAATCCCTCTCCGTTTCTTCGTAGCAGGTTTCTTGTAGTCACATAATAGTTCAAGCGTTAAGGTTAGTCGAAACGGACTTGTGTAGAGTCGGAAGTAAAGGGATTATTGGTATAGTAAAGGCAAGTGCGTTAAGAAAAGATAGGAATGGGTTGAAGGAACAAGACGAGTGGTGTTGTTCACAATGCTTGCAGAAGAGAGTACATTAGAAGTGACTCAATAAAAAGGTTTTTGAGAGAACAAGCCCTTTCAGAGCAACACACGTGACGTGGATGTCACGTGGTGTCTCTTTGCATTCAGGACATAGTGTATTTGATTTAAAAACAAAATGTTTTTTGCACAGAAGATTATGACGAGGAGGCGGAGAGGAAAAAACCTTATTCTAAGCGTGGAACCATTATCAAAGTTCGTACGACTACGTTTCACAATTCCGTGCTTCTTCGTGGGCAGGAAAGAAATGATGAGTGGGGTACGAGAGGTTGTGAAGAAAAAAATTACAACTATAGCTCATACACTTATTGCTGCTGTTCGCCCTCGATGTTTCATATCCCCTATTTTGTCCAGCATCGCTCTGCTCATATACCGAAAATATGGATCCAAAAACTCGGTGGACCTTCTGTCGAAGTTGGGATTGAGTGCCTCTTATTACGAGGCTCAGCAACTGGAGCTCTCCACCATCCACCATACGGAAGAGCCTATTTCAATTGAAACGTTTTTTCAGTTCGCCTTTGACAATGATGATTTCAATGTATCCACTCTCGATGGCCGGAATACTTTTCACAGCATGGGAGGTATCAAATGTGTTACACCCGCTAACACTCTATGTGTGTATGCATCCAAAAATGTCAAAAGGTTGAATTCTGCTCCTGCCCAAGAAGAAGTGGGCAAGCTGGGAGTTCTGGAGGTGCAAACATTTGAGGGTAGGGGAACCAACGCATTACAACAAATTACTATGGAAGACATGAGCTTGCTGAAGCTCATCCCCACTGACATATTCACACCCACCATTCAAGATCTCTTGTGGATGAGTGGCAAGTGGCTCCAGGAAATGGAACACACTTTGGAGATGCCTACCATTCCAGAATGGAAAGGTTTTATGCAATTGACGAGTACATTGATTAACAAAGAAACAACTTTGGTAACTTTTCTTCCATTTATCAATTCGCCACCAAATGAGTACAGCACTATACGCACAGCATTACAGTATGCTTTAGAAAAGAGTTAGGAGGTAGGAGCCACCATTTGTATTGTAACATTGGACCAGCTTTTATATTTAAAGGCCAGGGAAATCACGTCTGGGACTATTATGGTGAGACTTGGTGGGTTTCATCTTCTAATGTCCTTTTTGGGTTGCATTGATCACACAATGGCTGGATCTGGATTTAAAGATATACTATGGCAAATTTTTGCTGCTAATTCAGTTGACAAAATGTTAACAGGACATGCCTACAGCCGAGCCGTTCGAGGACATTTGCTCGTTCAGCTTGTTTTAGCTCATATTATTCTGGATGGAGCCAATGTCTCAGAAGAAGAGAAGAGGGACATCTCGACTATGTTGACAAACATAAAAGAATTTCCTCCAGACAAACTTAAAAAAAATGCTCCCCTGATGTCTACTTTGAAAAAAAATCAGAACCATCTGGCAACCCTTAAAGAGAATGGGCCTACCGCTGCTTTGTGGGTGCAGTATTTCAATATGGTTACCCTCCTGAAGAAATACATTGATTCTGAGCGTTGCGATGATTGGGACGGCCACTTGGCGTGTGTACAATAGATGATCCCATTCTTCCATGCCAGTGGGCACTTCCAATACGCGAAATGTGCCTATCTCTACGTGCAAAACATGATGCAACTGAAAAACAGCCATCCCCAAACGTACAAGGAATTTGCAGAAAAAGGCTTCTTTACCATTAATCGTACAGGCATGCCTTGGGCAGGAGTTTGGTCAGATATGGTCATAGAGCAAACTCTCATGCGCTCCATGAAAAGTTCAGGTGGCCTGACGCGGGGGAGAGGAATTACTGATTTTGTATTGGCCAAATGGATTTGCGGATCACCAGGATGCACTGCCATCTGCATTTCATTGGAGGAGTACGCCAATGTGGTTTTTGCTAGTGGAGAACAGCACGTTGATTTCCGACTATCACGGCAACAGAGAGATTTACAAGATCGAGCTAAGATTCGAGAATGGTTCAGTGAACATCCCCCATTTCCAATATTGAATTCGCTAATGTCCTTGTCAACGGGCATCCTGGGAAATTCCAAAATTAATTGCCACCAAGCTCTAGATATTGGCACCAAAACGATGCAAAGTTTCACTGGGCACAAATTCAGTGACATGACGCAGTCTAAGAAGAATGTGGTTTTGTCACTAGCCAGTATGAGCAGTAGCATTAAAATCAATGGTGAGACAGTTACTGTTAACCCTTTGACAATTTTCCAAAGAACTGTCATAGCAAAAAAAGAACGAAGAAGATGTTGAAGACCTTTTGACTTATGAACTAACCCCATTCCCAATGGCTCTGTTCCAAGAGGGTTTAATGCGAAAAGGGAAGAAGTCATCCCTCTACGATGTTTTGCCAGTAGAAAACAACGCAGCTCTCGATCTCAACCAAACAACCAATGTGATAGATGGTGGTTTCCTACTACACCGTATGAAATGGAACCCGTCCTCCAACGTTTCTATGATTTGCCATCAATACATTACCTACGACCAGAAAAATTACGGTCCAAATTTTGTGGTGGTTTTTGATGGTTACAGTGATGTCAACAGCACTAAACGAGCAGAGCAGAAGCGACGAGGTCTGACTAAAACGTCGGTTGATATTAACTGTAACGAAAATACGATCATCACTGTTCAACAGGAGCATTTCCTCGCCAACGAAAAAAATAAAACGAGGCTGAGTCAGTTCCTCACCAAGAAAATGACAGCAGCAGGGATTGAAGCAACTGTTGCAACAGGAGATGCTGATATAATAGATATAAATATATAAATATTCGCGGACATTTTTTCACACAACGTCCTCTGGTCCCAAACTTAGCTTAACGCTTGTGCTATGGGTACCAGATTACGGATATAATACATATACTACTTTTTTTTGTAAATACATACATATAATGCATAGAAAACACCCAGACGCAGTACAAATATCTGTGTTCATCACACAAATAATTGTCCTGAGTGGGAATCGAACCCACGACCTCGTGTACGGAAGTCGGTTACACTACCGACTACGCCACGAGGCCCGTCTGGTACTATTGTCAGATGCGGGTTGGATAAGGCTGCCGTTCATCCAACTGTTGTGATAGTTCGGGAAGATGTCGATTTGATAGTCCTTCTCATGGAATTGGCTCCACCAAATATTAACGTGTTCTTTATGAAACCAGGACGTGGAAAGGTGGAAACCAAATTGTTTTCAGTGCTTCAACTTCAACAGCTTCCATTTGCCAAGACAATTCTCCTTCTCCACAGCTTCTCCGGATGCGACACCACCTCCGCAATCCATGGAAAGAGCAAAGTGGGAACTGCTAAGCTGTTCACAGATAAACCAGACCTGACCCAAAAAATCTCAGACATTTTTAATGAGCCTTCAACATCACCTGAGATTATTGAACAGGCCGGCGAGAAACTGTTTCTGGCAATTTACAAAGCGCCTAACCAGGAACAAAATCTAAATAAATTACGATACTCAGCTTTTTTGAGAGCATCAATGAAGCTAAAATCAGATCTGGCCACTCTTCCTCCTACCAGAGGAGCTTCGAAGCAGCACTCGTTGAGAGTTTACCTACAGGTATCATTAACCACAGAAGTTGTCAAATCCTGTAATTTAAATATGTATATGAGCTAAATACTTACGTTGATGTTATTACATCTTCTACAGATACAACAATGGCTCAGCAAGCCCCTACCACCTACTCAATGGGGCTGGGCTAGAGGAGACGATGGCATCCTAAAGCCAGTGACAACAAACGATTCTGTGGCACCTGAATCCATCCTCAACAGCATATTTTGCCGATGCACGACTGGGTGTGGGGTGAGATGCGGCTGCCGGAAAGCAGGAATTGTCTGCTCCTGTGTTTGCGGTGTATGCTCCGGCTCATGCACTAACGGAGCCCCAATCGAAAACACCGTCGACGATGATGTTGATGATGATATTATGTTAGATTTAGAAGATAATTATATATTTTTTTAATACATGCCTTATCTACTTAGAAATGTATCTTTATTTTATTATTGTCTATCTTCTTTCCTTCACATCTCGTTAAATATTGATCCCAGCGAAAAAGTGTACAGGACCTTTTTTGTAGAGAATTTTATGTAGATTGCTTGAATGAAATATTTTTTTTGCTATGAGCCACCGTTAACGAGATATATAAGAAATCTTTAAAAGGGGACCTTAACGAATACATAATAGGATCTCGCTTCATTCTAAAATTTACTTCGGGCCGGCGCTGTATCTAGGTAAGTACAAAATATGTTTAGATCCACTACCTATACGAAAGCCGTTCTTACTTAGTTACTTACTTACTTATCATCACGCCATTTCCCTTGCGGGGTAGGCAGAGAGAACAGAGTGCCAAGAGTTTCTATTCTTGCATACATCTCTCGCTTCCTCAACATTCATAACTCTCTTCATACACGCTCGCCGGTTTCGGAGACTCCTGACTCCACCTTCCTCCAATACATGACCGATTTGGTCTAGGTAGGTGAGTCTAGGTCTCCCCCTGTACCTACATCCTTCCACTTTCGCATTGTATATCTTCTTAACCAGTCGCTAGTCCGGCATTCTTTCCACATGTCCGAACCATCAGAGCATTCCCTTTCGCATCTTTACACCAATACTCTCTTTCATACCTACTCACTCTCTTATTTCGTCGTTACGAATGCGGTCAGTCAGCCTCACTCCACAGATTCTCCGCAGAGATCGCATTTCGACCGCATTGATTTTACTCTCATGCTCCTTTTTGCATACCCAACTCTCGCTTCCATACAGTAACGCTAGGACAAGCACTGCGTTGTGTATTGCGACACGTGCCTTCTGGCTGAGGTGATGACTGCCGAGAAATTGTCCCAATACTCTGTTCACTCTTCTCTCTACAACAGTTGTGTACCTTCCATCCCAACAGAATCCACATCCAAGATATACAAATTCGTCCACTTGTTCTAGCACACCATTTCCTAATGCTACTCTAACATCTCTTATGGCTTCTTCTCTTTCAAAAACCATTATTTTGGTTTTGCTCACATTCACACGTAGGCCCCTTTTCTTACAATCTTCTGCCATTACGTCAACTAGGGTTTGTAGGTCAGCCGCGGACTGCACTAATAAAACCGCATCGTCTGCATATAGCAGAGACCTAACCACTGAGTCGCCCATCTGAACTCCCACATTCATTTCATTCAACCTTTGTAGACATTTATCCAGATATATGATAAACAGTCTGGCTGATAGAACGCAACCCTGTTTAACGCCGATATTGACATCAAACTAGGGTGACATTCCATCATCCAGCCGCACACAAGCTCTGCAGTCCTTGTAGTTGGACTGCACCGCTTGCAGCAGTCTACCGTTAATACCATATTCCGGCAAAATGTCCCAAAGTTCCTTTCGTACAACCGTGTCAAATGCTTTCTCCAAATCCACAAAACTGCAGAAAACCATCTGGCCTACAGCCAGATGCTTCTCCACAATGTTGCGCAGAGAAAACACTTGACCCATGCATCCCCTTCCACACCTGAAACCTCCTTGTGCCTCACACAAAAATTCATCAGACACCATCCTCATTCTCCTTTCAATAATCTTACCATACACTTTAGCTGCCAAACTGGTCAAGCTTATGGCTCTGTAGTTTGCACAGTCATAACGTGAACCCTTGTTTTTAAACAAGGGCACGATGACTGCGCTTCTCCAGTCCTTGGGAACCATTCCTGAGCTCCAACATAAGTTGAGAAGCATCAGGAAGAATTCCCAGACACATGAGCCTCCAAGCTTGATCAGGCGTTCTTAAGTTCACTAAATCATAGAAATTTTTATATATATTTTTAGCATTTTACATGCTTAGCACTATACAATAAACACAAAGTGAAAAATGTGAAATCGAAAATAACGTGTGAATCGAAAATCGTGACTGTTATTTTCGATTTCACATTTTTCACTTTGTGTTTGATATATGATAAATATATTTATACCTTTGTTATTGCTCTGTACTTATCCTATAGATTGGTGAAAAGATAGATACCTAGCTAAAGTCTAGTATTACAAAGGTTTCTAACGGAAATGCTACAAGTAAACAGTGAAAGCGGACGCTCGATTGACTCGACAAGAATAGGTTATTAATTTTTCCCTTACGATATTTATAGATTTTCACGCATTAAAAGCGTGTCGCGAAGTACCTACCTAATGTTTTCGCAAGGGGTAGGCTACAGTTTGGGGTTGACGACATTTTATTTAATTAACTAAGTATGTAATATTGTAATGAATTACGTGAACGGTAACTGTTTAACTTGTTCAAATCTCAGACCAAATTTGGTCTGAGGTTCAAACCTGATAACATGTTTAGGTAGTTAAGTGCCTTCTTAGGTACTTTGTTTTTTTTGTTAAGGCGGGATCAAATGCTTTTAACCGCACACCCCGTCGTTCGGGGCAACGAACAGGGTAGTGTGGGGCCCTCACCCACTAAAGAAACCCGCCGTGTGTCGTCTCTCCGCCTTTATTGGCGGACCAAACCACATTACATTCCTTCGGTGGTGCCTTCTTAGGTACCTACTCAGCAAAACTTTAATTAAGTAATAAAAACTGGCATTATACCAACAATACAATATGACAAAGTACAATTACCTACATCTCTAATTTTGTAACAAAATGTGGAATAAATATTCAATTAAACACAGATTCTTTTATTTGTCACCCAACAATCTTTTGACAAATTTCGTTTTACGTCTACACAACTTTAGGCGGGGAAAAAATGTTCTTAACCGCACACCCCGCCGTTCGGGGCAACGAACAGGGTAGTGTGGGGCCGTCACCCACTAAATAAACCCGCCGTGTGCTGTCTCTCCGCATGTATTGGCGGGCCACTGGAACCATGTCGCATTCCTTCAGTGGTTACATTGACTTACCTAAATGTGGCTATAATATGTCTAACATCGCGATTAATCAAGAACTGAATTTAATATTCAATTATTTACATAATGTACCTAAGTATATCCTTAGTGCATCACCCCATAGAAGACAATGAGGAAAATCAATCGATTATTACCTACTATTAAGATCACACGCCTTAAAAAATGCGGGAAGCTTCAGTAATCGCTCTGATTGAGAGCGAAAGTTTCCTTTGTTGAAATCTGTGATGGCTATTGTTATAACATATTTAATTATTACGTCTATGAAGACAATCTGGGAACTAAATTAACATTTTCTTGTGATTTTTATACGCGTGGTTGAGTAAAACTGGTGATAAGAGCAAGCATACAGGTAGAAAAAAGAGGTGATGATCTTCAAAAACAACAACTACTTAATCAAAATCGGTTCATTCGTTCAGGTGCTATAATGCCACAGACAGATACACACTACAAACTTTAACACCCCTTTGATCATCAGGGGTTAAAAAGCAAGGCTATTCTTGCTATTATTTTAAATATACAAGTGCGTTTTATTGTTATGCTTTCACGTCATAACTGCCCAATCGACAACACCCTGCATTATGGAATAATCCTTGTATCGCGGGGGACTTTACAAACATACAATTTCACGGATACAAAGTATTAACAACATCCACTGCGATCGTCAACCCTCCTGCCAAGCGTGGCGATTACGGCACTATCCCCATATGAGCGAAACACATGTTGTGGCGTTCTCTTGGGGAGGCCTATGTCCAGCAGTGGACTTCGAAAGGCTGATGGATGGATGGATGGAAAGTACACCCATACTCAGACGGTGGTTACTATAACTCAAATGATGGTTACCATTTGTGGATTACAGAAACCTGTCCTGTGTGGTAATTGAACTCCTCACTCAGGCAAATTTTTTTTAGATAGTCTATTATTATACATAGGTATCAGAGTCCAGTTTTAATTTTGTGACCTCAGTTGTTATGGAAAATGAAGAGGCACTAAAAGCTTTAGTGTGAGGGAAATACTTCTGAGGGTGTGGCAGGATATTTGAGCAGTTCCAACTTGACTTTCCTTAATGTACGATGGACTGACTTGTTATGCTGAATCTGTAAGGACTACAATTAACGTTATTAAAGTATGAATATTCATGAAATCTTAATTTACCTTTATGAATATAACTTGAACAAGATTCAATCCTATTAAGGCCCGATACCCCTTCTTTATCCTCACTCTTATAAATAGTCCTATCCACATACTAATCCATACTTTAACTAAACTGAACCCACTAGTAAAGCATTCGGTGCTGCTTGCCACATACCTATTAAATCAGGCGGGTTATACCTACGCTTGTTTGCTATCCTTGTGATATACATTTGGAAACCAAGCGGGTTTCAAAACAATTCAGTTTTGTATTTGACTTCTGTCAGAAGTCAAGTTTTGTCCGTGTGGTGACGGACTAAGAATACAAGGTCACCCTTTCAGTACCCCATTCTTTCCCATGTGTGTCGTATGAGGCGACTAAGGGAAGTAAGCAATTACCATCCATTGCTTGACTGGTGGTAGGGCTGGGTACCAAGTGGGAGTACTCACTTGGTATCGGGCCCAAGTGGGTTGGTACCATCATCTGTGTGACTGGCCATGAAGCACATCGTTGCGTTTTGGCTGTAGCAGGAGATAGCCGTTTATTCTTTCATTTCATATCGGTGAAATGAAATGGTGAGCAGCGGCTTGACAATACTCTCAGTATAGTTGAGTCCATGAGCGACGGTTACCATTTACCATCACATGAGCCGCGGCTCGTCTGCCACAAAACGCAATAAAAAAAAAATCCGGCGCTTTAAAATTCAATAAAATTTAATATCGGTAAGTCTGAAACTTTTATCCCCTAAATGGTAAACGGAAGTGAAACATTTAACGTACCCATATCTTGTATAAATAACTTAGCCCCAAAGTAATAAAGAACCAGCCTAGTGCGTGAATGCATGTAATGCTTGCCGGTAGATGGCGTTAGTCGTAAGACAAATGTGATTAAGAATTTGGGATGATCGAAAGATCAGTAGGGTAGCTTAGTGGTTTAGAGCTCTTCCCCGGATTGGAAAAGATGCGTGATTCGGTTCCCGCCCCTACTAAACATCTCTTTTTCTTTATTCACAAATAATTTGTACTTTAAAAAGTAGCGGAGCATGTCAATTTCTAAAAGAAATATATCTAAAACCAGCCTAGCCAAACAGTGTCAGACTTCGGACCCGAAGTAGTAGAATTAGGAATCCCTACAATTGCGATGTTACAGTGTAGAGAAAATGGACCGCATGCGTCAACAATTGATAAGTTTCATTCAGAATCAAACCTTTCTACCAGAGCCCATTTTCGGATTTTCCTTCACTTGCAGAGGAGTCTGTTTACTATAAACGACAGCTTCGTTTAATAAAACTGTGAAGCAAACTTGTCAAAAAATGATTGATAAATTAACCTTTCAATACAGTATCCCTTGTTTGAAAGGTTTAGGAAAATATCGTGAAGGTACTCGAATGACTGAAAAATTTCCTTTCTATTCACTGAGCTAGTGGACTATGGCCTAAATCCCTATTGCAAATTTGGAGGGAGACCAGTGCTCGACAGTTATAGCTCAGTAATTCATTAGAAGAAAAAAAAAACTCAATCATGCAATTAGATTTAAAATGTGCAAATTTCAAAATATATTCGTCTTAACAAACCCGCACGTAATGCCGAGGCGCCATTCTAGACCTTAGCAAGCTTATATAGGATGCTGCGCTGAGATCTCGTCTTACTTTCATCACGCCAGTGAACGGAAGAGCTGTCTGTGACGTAATTGTGCTCATGTGGTTTTTATTAGTGCATTACATTCTGTTAAGGTAGGTCAAGTATAAATTAAGATTTATTTTTTAATTTGACTATAAGGGTTACCAACGCTACTTTTTCCCTAGCGCTAATTCCTTCGTAGTGTGAGCAAAAAATAATAATAATTTAGGTAATTTAATGACCACATTAAATATTAAGGCTTTGAGGGTTTTTATTGCTTCTGATAGCAGACGGGCCACTGTTTACCTGATGGTAAGTGGTAACTGCCGCTCATGGTCTCAGCAATAGTAATACTTAGTGCCAAGCCGATGTAACACTTATTGTTGGAAGCGCGTATAATATGATAGACTCGCTGAACCGGCAAACGTTGTTTTGCAATATAAATTATTTCTGAGTATTTTTATGGAATTTCTAGCGTAGATATAAATAACTAACTTATTGTAAGTGTGTGAGGATGTGGTATATGAGTGAAAGAGGCATGGAGCGCTGTGAACGATGACGGATTATAAAAAAAAAATACTAATATCGCTATTAAAAAATAGAGGTTGGCAATAGAAAGGTGAAAATTTAGAGTTGTATGTATTTTTTAATATGAATAATAAAAAAAAAAATTCCAAAAATAAAAAGAATATTTTTGGGTTGGACCACCCTTATCACTTAGGGGTATGAAAAATAGTTTACATCCTACTCTCAGACCTACTGAATATACAATATTTCATAAGAATCGGTCCAGCCGTATCGGAGGAGTACACTGTGACATGAGAATTTTATATATTAGAGAGATATAGATGCAATACCTACTATAAGTATAATTATTATATGCAAGCGATTCCAAAAGTAAATTACATAAAATTTCGCCTGTATGCATTAAATAATCGCAGAACTCAAAAATAATTAATTTATTTATTTATATTTCTTTTTTAAATAATTTATAATATTAAATCTAGAATACAATGATATCACTAGTATTAAAATTTTGCCGCTCTCCATAATTCATTATGTATATTAAATATATTACTTATATTATGTTAACACAAAGTGCGAAAATGTGAAATCGAAAATAACATGCACGTGCAGGATTTGAACCTGCATCTCCTGGAATACCCTTCCAGATAGCTCGGGACCGCGAATTTCGATAACACATTAATTCTTAATTTCTTGGGAAACGGCTGCGCCATCTGTCGGAAGTATTTACATAGTATTCCGACCACATAACATAGCTGACCAGGTAAAATAAATTTTACAATTATGATTTATACCAAATAATAGTCACCTTTTTTTTTGATTAGGCTGGAATAATGTACCTAACCGTACACCTCGTCGTTCGGCAAAGCACAGGGTTGTGTGCTGTACCGTCTGTCCGCCTGTATTGGTGGACCACTGGAAATGTGTTACATTACTTCAGTGGTCCGCCGGCGGCTTACCCTTTCGAGTACCCTCTACAATAACGGTCACCCAAGACATTAAGTATGAATGTGGTATCGAAATTCACAGTCCCGGGCAATTGTCACGATGGCTCAAATGGCAAAGCATCTGGGACGGTATTCCCGGAGATGCAGGTTCGAATTCTGCTCGGGACTGTTATTTTAGATTTCACATTTTCGCACTTTGTGTTAATTTATATGTTTAGATATTTTTATATATATTTTTAGCATTTGACATGCTTAGCACTATACATTAAACACAAAGTGAAAAATGTGAAATCGAAAATAACAGCCAGGAGCAGGATTTGAACCTGCATCTCCTGGATACCGTCCAGATGCTTTACCAATTCAGCCATCCTGACAATTACTCCTGACTGCTAATTTCGATAACACATTCATACTTAACGTCTTTGGGTGACGCCTGCACCATCTGTCGGCAGTATTTTCATACATTATACCGCCCAGGTAAACTTAATTTTACAATTAAGATTTTACCTAATAATGACGCAAACCCTATAAATATTTAGATATTTTTATATATATTTTTAGCATTTGACATGCTTAGCACTATACATTAAACACAAAGTGAAAAATGTGAAATCGAAAATAACAGTCAGGAGCAGGATTTGAACCTGCATCTCCTGGATACCGTCCAGATGCTTTACCAATTCAGCCATCCTGACAATTACTCCTGACTGCTAATTTCGATAACACATTCATACTTAACGTCTTTGGGTGACGCCTGCACCATCTGTCGGCAGTATTTTCATACATTATACCGACCAGGTAAACTTAATTTTACAATTAAGATTTTACCTAATAATGACGCAAACCCTATAAATATTTAGATATTTTTATATATATTTTTAGCATTTGACATGCTTAGCACTATACATTAAACACAAAGTGAAAAATGTGAAATCGAAAATAACAGTCAGGAGCAGGATTTGAACCTGCATCTCCTGGATACCGTCCAGATGCTTTACCAATTCAGCCATCCTGACAATTACTCCTGACTGCTAATTTCGATAACACATTCATACTTAACGTCTTTGGGTTACGCCTGCACCATCTGTCGGCAGTATTTTCATACATTATACCGACCAGCTAAACTTAATTTTACAATTAAGATTTTACCTAATAATGACGCAAACCCTATAAATATTTAGATATTTTTATATATATTTTTAGCATTTGACATGCTTAGCACTATACATTAAACACAAAGTGAAAAATGTGAAATCGAAAATAACAGTCAGGAGCAGGATTTGAACCTGCATCTCCTGGATACCGTCCAGATGCTTTACCAATTCAGCCATCCTGACAATTACTCCTGACTGCTAATTTCGATAACACATTCATACTTAACGTCTTTGGGTGACGCCTGCACCATCTGTCGGCAGTATTTTCATACATTATACCGACCAGGTAAACTTAATTTTACAATTAAGATTTTACCTAATAATGACGCAAACCCTATAAATATTTAGATATTTTTATATATATTTTTAGCATTTGACATGCTTAGCACTATACATTAAACACAAAGTGAAAAATGTGAAATCGAAAATAACAGTCAGGAGCAGGATTTGAACCTGCATCTCCTGGATACCGTCCAGATGCTTTACCAATTCAGCCATCCTGACCATTACTCCTGACTGCTAATTTCGATAACACATTCATACTTAACGTTTTTGGGTGACGCCTGCACCATCTGTCGGCAGTATTTTCATACATTATACCGACCAGGTAAACTTAATTTTACAATTAAGATTTTACCTAATAATGACGCAAATTGGTAAAGCATCTGGACGGTATCCAGGAGATGCAGGTTCAAATCCTGCTCCTGACTGTTATTTTCGATTTCACATTTTTCACTTTGTGTTTAATGTACAGTGCTAAGCATGTCAAATGCTAAAAATATATATAAAAATATCTAAATATTTATAGGGTTTGCGTCATTATTAGGTAAAATCTTAATTGTAAAATTAAGTTTACCTGGTCGGTATAATGTATGAAAATACTGCCGACAGATGGTGCAGGCGTCACCCAAAGACGTTAAGTATGAATGTGTTATCGAAATTAGCAGTCAGGAGTAATTGTCAGGATGGCTGAATTGGTAAAGCATCTGGACGGTATCCAGGAGATGCAGGTTCAAATCCTGCTCCTGACTGTTATTTTCGATTTCACATTTTTCACTTTGTGTTTAATGTATAGTGCTAAGCATGTCACGTGCTAAAAATATATATAAAAATATCTAAATATTTATAGGGTTTGCGTCATTATTAGGTAAAATCTTAATTGTAAAATTAAGTTTACCTGGTCGGTATAATGTATGAAAATACTGCCGACAGATGGTGCAGGCGTCACCCAAAGACGTTAAGTATGAATGTGTTATCGAAATTAGCAGTCAGGAGTAATTGTCAGGATGGCTGAATTGGTAAAGCATCTGGACGGTATCCAGGAGATGCAGGTTCAAATCCTGCTCCTGACTGTTATTTTCGATTTCACATTTTTCACTTTGTGTTTAATATATAGTGCTAAGCATGTCAAATGCTAAAAATATATATAAAAATATCTAAATATTTATAGGGTTTGCGTCATTATTAGGTAAAATCTTAATTGTAAAATTAAGTTTACCTGGTCGGTATAATGTATGAAAATACTGCCGACAGATGGTGCAGGCGTCACCCAAAGACGTTAAGTATGAATGTGTTATCGAAATTAGCAGTCAGGAGTAATTGTCAGGATGGCTGAATTGGTAAAGCATCTGGACGGTATCCAGGAGATGCAGGTTCAAATCCTGCTCCTGACTGTTATTTTCGATTTCACATTTTTCACTTTGTGTTTAATTTATATGGTTAAGCTATTGATTTTATGTCTGATATCTCTCCGGTGTTGTCGGGACCTCATCCCATCATACTATCAGAGTGAAGGAACAGAGGGTGTACACACTAGTCTACTATAATATCTCCTGCTAACATGGCTGCCCTAGTATAAATTAAATAAATAAATATTCATGGCATTTTCACGCAACGTCCTCTGGTCCTCAAACTAAGCTTAACGCTTGTGCTATGGATACCAGATTACGGATATAATACATACCTATACTACTTTTTTTTTGTAAATACATACAACATATAATAGATAGAAAACATCCAGACGCAGTACAAATATCAGTGTTCATCACACAAATAATTGTCCTGAGTGGGAATCGAACCCACGACCTCGCGCACGGAAGTAAGTTACACTATCGACTACGTCACGAGGCCCGTCAGTATCTTTTGATACTGTCAGCCGTGGACGAAATTACGGTTTAAAAAAAACATAGCATCATGCCTGTATTCTCCAAAGGGGTAAACAGAGGTGTATTACACACCCACGACTCACCAGCTTGTTTAAGTCCCACGTAATAGGATGCGAGCCTATTGCCGTCTACCGGGTACATTTCCAAACTCCGGGCTGCTACTGAGAATTATTCTTTTTACGAAAAAGCTCAATATAACTGTTCGACCTGGGTATAGAACCCGAGACCTTATGATCAGCAGTCACTCACACTACCGCTGCACCACAGAGGCAGTGCGAGTGACTGCTGATCATTATTATCATACTAAAGTTTTATTTACCTTTCAAATGTATGTTTGGTTCGTTCGTGTTATCTAACAACGTTAAATAAAACTAGTGGGCCGGCAGAAGTTGTTCTGCCCAAATGTTGGTATGCCTTATTTTTTTGGGCAAACAATAATAAGACGCTGAAGTTCACTTTGTCTTCCCAGATGCGGTGGTCAGCAACGTATGTCCTGTTTGCCGTAACGTTCTACGGTGGAGGTGATGTCAAGGCATCGGGTGTGTATCAATTTTTCTTTAACAACCTTCATCTTTGTTGTCAAGCTCACTGAGCCAGAGATGCTAATCTTGCCTATATAACCCTTAATGCAGTGTTGTGGAAAGCAGGAATAACCGATTCTCAGTGTCACAGCGTGCCATAGAGTTAGTAATACTCGGGATCTCTATACGAAATACGGAGATCTTTAATTATAAAACTACAGTGCCAGCGGAAAGGTCACATTGTTCCCTCGGTTACCATTGGAAAAGAAACGTTCTCAACTAAGGGCAACAGCGATCACACAACAGACAACATAGCGTATGACGTTGTCTTACAAGAAGTAAACCAAATAAGGGATGATCAAGAAAGAAAGGCTGATATGTTTTTTATACTACGTGGGTGAAAAACAAGCACCTGATGGTAAGCGGTACGCTAACCCTAGATGCATTAGCCATCATTAGCTCTTCAAAGATATGAGGTGGTTTGGCAGGATATTAAGGAGAGGATAGGAAAGATACTAAAGGGAGGATAGGAAAGGTAATAAGGAGAGGATAGGAAGGGTAATAAGGAGAGGATAGGAAGGGTAATAAGGACAGGATAGGAAGGGTAATAAGGAGAGGATAGGAAGGGTAATAAGGAGAGGATAGGAAGGGTAGTAAAGAAAGGATAGGTAGGTAGTTGTGTACCTACTGTTGATTAACGCCGATCTTCTCTGAGATTCCCCGATGGAAATACCACTCTCTCAAAGAACCTTTTCTTTTTGTTTTTTGTTAAGGCGGGAAAAAATGTTCCTAACCGCACACCTCGTCGTTCTGGGTAACGGTCAGGGTAGTGTGGAGCCTTCACCCACTAAAGAAACCCGCCGTGTGCCGTCTCTCCGCCTTTATTGGCGGGCCACTGGAATTATGTTACATTCCTTCGGTGGGTAGCCTCTCAGAGAACCTGCCCATTCATGGTGGTAAAAACATAGCTATACCACTATTAAACGTGTATATACGATAAGGCATTGTTTAATAGCTAAATAATATAATTTATACTTTTTCATTTCTCCACAGAACTCTGAATAATATAGATATTACTAGATATTAGAACTCTGAATAATATAGATATTATTCAGAGTTCTATTATATAGAGAATATAGATATTATTCAGAGTTCCGTGGTTGTATAGCTATTGTCGGGTGGGGCCGGCACCAAGAATAGCTCCACCCCGTCTCTTCCTATGGCAGTCGTAAAAGCCGACTAAGGGATTACCGGGGGACCGGGCAGCAGCGTTCCCCTGTGTACTAAAAACATCCACTGCGATCGCCAACCCGCCTGCCAAGCGTGGCGGTTATTGTAAAACCCCCATTTTGGGGAGGCCTGTGTCCAGCAGTGGACGATGAAAGGTTGATGGATGGATGGATGGATAGCTATTGTACATAACTACTTTTAATGAAGATAAATGTACAAATTACGCAACGAATTATTCCGTAATTGTTGAGTCTACATAACACATAGTTATTGAATACCATATATTGACTTTAGTGCGTGTCATGTTTTATAAATGAGGGCCCATGACTTGCCAGTCCACGAAATCTTCATGTCTCATGCTACTACTTCCTAATAATGTATTTTCTTTGAAATATCTATAAATTTGAATTACAATAGACTAGTAACTATTTTTAATTGTGTAAGTTATAGAATAGCGTTTTATTCTACTAAAATAGTTGAGCATGTCAAATGTTAAAAATAACAAAAGGGTTTATAGTGAATCGCGCCATCGTTTAGTAAGATTTTAATAATAGATAATTGTAATAATGAAGCTTACCTTATAACCCCCGCTGTACACACTCGTCTATTTGTCTCGCGAACCTCTCTTTCACCCTCGTCTCGTAGAGGCTCGACACGAGAGCGCACCATGTACACACTCGTTTTATCAATTAAACTTCGGATGCCCGTCGCGATGGACGTGGAAAAAACAATTGCGGTGTTTATTTTTTTTATTAGTTATTGTAATAAAAAACTAAGCAAACGAGTGTGTACAGGCGCGCTCTCGTTTTCATCGCAAGTCTCACCGAGACCCTTCGACTCGTGCACAAAAAATCGACACGCTTCCGAGACATAGCGAGAGCCGCGAGACGAGACGAGGCTACCATGTACACACTCGCCCTCGGCCTGTCTCGTTGTGTCTCGACGAGTGTGTACAGCCGGCTAAATGCCGGATAAATTTATAAAGTAGATGACGCCCATAAGACAAAATGTGAGGTGGAGATTGGGAGTTGCAAATAGGTTTCTACGATAACCGAGCGGTCTAGATGCATTCTCGCATTTCCTGTATCGGGAGGATACAAGTTTAAATTAATAATTTTTTTGTAAAGGCAGGAAAAAATGTAATTAACCGTACACCCCGTCATTCGGGTAACGAACAGGGTAGTGTGGGGCCCTCACCCACTAAATAAACACGCCGCGTGCCGTCTCTTCGCCTGTATTGGCAGGCTACTAGAAGTTTAAATTAATCTTAAACTTCTAGTAGCCTGCCAATATATTTGTATTTTTTTATAATTAACATAGCATCACGCCTGTATTCCCCGAAGGGCTAGGCAGAGGTGTATTACACACCCACGATTCGCCAGCTATATTTCAGTCCCACGTAATAGGAGGTGAGCCTATTGCAGTTTACCGGCCACATTTCCAAACTCCGGGCTGAGAATTTTTTTAAAAAAAAGCTATAACGCTGCCCGACCAGGGGATCGAACCCGAGACCTCATGATCGAGTCGCTCAAACTACCACTGCATCAAAGATGCAGTTAAATTAATCTTGCGTGTAGAATATCTCTTTTTTCCACTTACACAAAATATTGTTCTAGTGGAATAGTCAAGTGCTACTCACAAAGTTAGTCACAATTATTCCATTACCTAGATCAGGGGTCTCCGGTGCCGGATTTGGCCCGCGGGCCAAATCCGGGCCAAATCCGGCTCGCTGGTGATATCAATCCGGCCCGCGACAGCTTAAGATTAGTGTAATCAATCAGGCTCGCGACAGCCAATGTCTTGTTATTGTTTCTATTGCTGTGATAAGTTGAAGAAGAAAACAAAGAATGATAATTACCCGGCTTTATTTCCTTGCAAGGTAAAACTTAACGACAGAAATTATTACGGAGAAAACTTAACATAGGCATATTAATAACTAACAAATAAATAAGAAAAGAAAACATTAATGACACTTATTTATGTAAATGTGTTTTGGCCCTAGGAGCACACTGAAAAAATCATTATGGCCCTAAGGCTTCAAATTTGGAGACCCCTGACCTAGATGAAGGTATAGGTACTTACTTACGTCAAAAAATAGAACAAATGGAATCGCAAACATGTTTATTCCTACCCTGCTATTGGGCATGAGTCTCTTTTCACACGGAGAAGCATTTCAGCCATAGCCCACAGTCCACTCCTAGCTCGGCTTGCCCAATGCGTGTATATAGTTAGTTTTACAACAAATAGGGTAAACTGTATAATGATTGGCACTCTAAGCATATTTGAGATTGATATATATATTTTTTAAATTGATAGTTATTTAAAAAGTCAGCAAACATTGATAAAGGGTTCTCTGATATGTATATTTTCAAATGAATATGCACTAATCAATTTAATTAAGGATTTTTAATAGAAAAACAAAAAAGAAGAAAATAATATTTGAAATTACAGTCATTGGCACCATAAGTAATTAACACATAGAAATCAGTCATTGACACCTAATAAAGTAAGATTATAACAGAAAATTGGTCAGAAAAAGCACTCATTGCCATTATTTACCTAAAAACTAAGCATAATAATAAATAATCTATGTTACAGTCGTTAATTGATGACCCCTTATTAGTAAGTGATGTTTTAACAGTTCTGCATGGCGCCGGTATATATTTATTTTCTTTAGTGCTGCCAGCTATAATATTATAAAACCTACTTTTTTCTGCAAAAAATGTTACTATTGCAGATTAAGAAAAAGAATAGAACAGATGTTTTTTGCTATACCAGTTCTTAATATTTGCATTTAAAATCCCAAGTGCCAATGACTAAGGGGGTGCCAGCAATACTACAGTTTACCCTACTCATGTGTAGATAAACACCGGGTCGATGCCTAGCCACTGATAGTCATTAACAAATCTGGAAAGAAACGGAGGACTTGTTATTAGCTCTCTTTTGTGGGTTAATTATTCACCATCTCCTTATTTCCCATACACATTTTCTACTCTCGGATATTGCTAATATTGCTGGGTCAATAAGTTGCGAGTACCATACCCAGTAGACAGTACAAAAATGCTTAAAAATAACATCTAAGTTGTATAACGCGTATGAACTTTCTTGATTTCACCAATTCGGTAATTGTGATTTGTCATTATTTCTCGATGTAGAAGGTAACACCTTAGCTTCACAGTTATTGTAACCACTTTCAAAACTACGAAGCTTTTTATTAGTTTTGAGAGAAACTAGTGGTCTTGTAAAAACATAATTCCTTTCATTTCACTGTCCCGTTTAACAAAATATTATACATTAATTCGGAATTCGGAAATGAAACTTTACTGTAAATAAACTCTAATGAATTAACTGCGAAGTAATCGAATCACTTGGACGTCAAAAGCGTGGGACATTTCACAGGTAACATACAAAACCGTTATTCATTACATCTGTTACTTTCCTTTACACTAACTGCCAAAAGTAACACTGAGTATAGAGTCACCAAACAATCTTACTGCTAACTTAAACAAAATAAGACATCAATAATAATAAATATTTTATATATTGTTAAAAGACCGCACCCTGCACTGAGGAATAATCCTTGTGTCGCCGGAGACTTTACAAATATACAATTGCACAGACACAAAGTACACCCAGATTCAGAACAACCGTTTGTGGATCACACAAATAATTTTCCTGTATGGGATTCAAACTCGCAACTCTCGAGTGGGAGGTCGGTTAGGGCTCGTTTGAAATGTCCTGACTAGAACTTCAGTCATAGATGATATCCAGAGTCTGATGATGGAGCTGGAAGGTGACCACAGTACCTCTGTAATGAAACGACGCAACACCATCGAGTTTGGAATCATTTGATTCGTCTGACAAGTACTTTGTCTTTAAATGGTATCCAGGGTCTGGTGATGGAGCTAGAAGGTGGCCATAGGAACTCCGTTATAAAACGACATAACTCCATCGAGTTTGGGCTCGTATGATTTGTCTTGACGAGTACTTTTTCTCTAGATGGTATCTAGGGTCAGACGATGGAGCTGGAAGGTAGCCACAGTAACTCTGTAATGAAACTAGGTACGCAACCCTATCGAGTTTATACTCGTTTGATTCGTCTTGAGGAGTACTTTGTCAAGTTATTATCGTTTTATTTTTACAAAATAATTTTGATGTTTCACATCTGCTAGACGTCCCACGACGTCTAGATTTTTTTTTCTGACGGAAGTAACGCTTACTAGTCTGTGTAGTTTCCGCTATTTAAAAATAATAATTTGGATTGGTCGTAAGTATATGTCATATACTCCACGCTTCTTGACTTATACGCCAGCTAGTGGCAAATATCATAATCAATTAGGATTATTTATTTCCAAATTTTCAAACGAATCAATTGTGAATAGCAAAGTGAATAAAAATTCAACAGTTTAAAAAAAAGTATTTTAAATTGCAATTTTTTTTTTCCGTCAACGCCAAAGATGTTTTACTTCAATCGCGCGTAAAGGTTACACGCACACACTTTTTTTTATAATACGCGGATGCGCCGATGGTTATTGGTAACAGTATCACTCACGCGTCGCCAATTCCAAGGAAAAGGATTGCAGGTGGAGAGGAAAGATAATAAGGAGAGGATAATGAGGCGGTTTCACCTCCGGCGCTCTCGTCGCACGTAACACAAAAGTAGAAGTACCTACCACTGACCATCTGTGAGAGGGTGGTACTAGGATGGAGCTGGCCATTCATGCTAGGACAAGCAAGGCTTCTGTTACTAGCAACCATGAATGAAGTCCAGCTGAAGGTACGGGGTCGTAGACTACTTATATATGTATACCTACATTAGCAATATCAGAAACATTTTTCGTGGGCTGCCTACTCCAGGAAAACGGGGTGAGGCTTTACCCAAGCTCAAGATTCCGAAGATTGGTTTCAAGTTTTTTTTTATTACATATGGTGGCAGACGAGCTATGGCCCACCTGATGGTAAGTGGTAATCTTCGCTCATGGACTCAACTATACCGAGAGTATTGTCAAGCCGCTGCTCACCATTTCATTTAACTTATATGAAATGAAAGAATTAACGGCTATCTCCTGCTACAACCAAAACACATCTATGTGCTTCGTGGCCGGTCACACAGGGGATGGTGGTACCAACCCGCTCGGGCCCGATAGCAAGTGAATACTTGGTACGCAGCCCTTTGTTTTTGTGTTAAGGTTGGAAAAAATGTTCCTAACCACACACCCCATCGTTCGGGGCAACGAACAGGGTAGTGTGGGGCCCTCACCCACTAAATAAACCCGCCGTGTGCCGTCACTCCGCCTTTATTGGCGGGCCACTGGAACTATGTTACATTTTTCTGTGGTACTTGGTACCTAGCCCTACCACCTGTAATGTAATGGGTGATAATTGCTTACTTCCCTTAGTCGCCTCATACGACACGCGTGGGAAAGAATGGGGTGGTGACACTTGTATTTTTAGTCCGTTACCACACGGACAAGTAGTTCGGGATCACCAATTTTATTAACCTTTTCGCAAGCTTCTCCATTGAACCTAAGATGGACAGATGATATTTAGCACCATATCGGTCCAAACGTGACAGATATACGACCAGACTTGAGCTTTACATAGTATTAAAAGCTGTCCTGATGGGAAGTCACACTTTTGCAAGTACCTACGCCAAGATTTCTTACCACTGCTTTTGCCTTGGATACAATGAACCGCCTGACGTTAAGGTTCGAGTATATCTCAATACTAAGCAACTGAAGGTGGTCAGTAGAACATAAGGTGGATTCTATTTTCGGAACAGGAACTGTTTTTGCAGAGATAAGACATATCTAAGTGTTGGTGGTATTGAATCTCACAAGATTTGCATCGCCCCATTCGGAGATTGCCTGAAGTATAAGATTTACGTGCTCAACCGTAGCCTCCCTGTCTTTTTTTCTTTTCTTTTTGGAATGTGGACGTGAGCCTAAATAACATAATTTCAAAAGACTGACTTTAGTCAGACTGAAGTTAGTGATGCTTGCATATGACGTGACAACAGATAGTCATGCAGGTTAAAAAAGATATCGTTACGATATAGTGGAAACGTGGCCTCAGTAGACTTTGGTCTGATCATTACTACCACTGTCAAATTAAAAAAGACTACAGTGAATTTACTGAAAATTTCCAACAAATTAAAAAATCATCATGGCACTAATATTTCACAACAATTTCTTACAGGTATTGATGCGTATTTGAAGGAAGAATTCAATGTTTTAAAACAAGTATACGGCAAGACCTCAGACAAGGACCTTTACGGAGTAACATTACCTGCAAGCGTCATAGACAATGGCGACAAAAAATCAGCATCAGAGAAAAAGGAACGTTATGTGTTTAACTATAAAGATCCAGATTCCCAAGAATACGATACATATTACCTAGCAGATGAATTAATGAAACAAACTCCAAAACTGCCAAAGAAAAATCCGGCTAAATCAGCCGTTCATTTCATTGGTTCAAATTTCAAGCCAATAACCCAAGAAAACGACCCAGAGACTTACAATTATTTAAAACATTTAGAAGAATCTGATAGAGAAGAGAAAAAAAATCAGGCCAACATTATTAGAGGTAGGCCTTATTTAAAATATAGCTCTACAGATCCAGAAGAAACCGATGGTTATAAAAGTATACAGGATATCCTGGATGCACACGAAAAAAATAAAAGAAAAAGCCACAAACGTGAAGAAGATGGACTAAAATACCCTAAGACTCCAAGGAATAAAAAGAAGAAGCCTTTTAAACCTTACGAAAATATTAACAAGCCTAGGTGTTTTGGCATTAGATGCCGGCCAAAAGGTGCTGGTAAAAGATGGAGAAGGAGGCCTTATATGAGGCCTGTAAAAACTGTTGTTGTCATGTAGTTATTTAGTATTAGATATTATTATAGGAAATGTTATTTAATAGGCGATGACTGATGACAGTTATTTGTTTCTTAAGTTTTTTGGTATTTGCGAGACCAATCAATTTTAAGTTAGTGAAGCGGTCAGTGATATCGTGATTGCGTGAATGATGGATTCCTGAAATCCCGTTTGATGTGTCTCTTGTTTTACTTAAAACAAACTTGCTAGACAGCATCCTACCTGGTGGTAAGTGGCAACGTAGTCTTGAGTCTGGAGCGCAGTTTTGTAAATCTACTCTTGTCTTAAGCTACCCTAAAACGGGGATGAAGGAATTGATTTATTTAATTCCTGCACACCCTCTCCTAAATGCCATTAAAAAAGTATAATTTATAATAGATATGGGTTAAATATGTCAACCACCGTATGTTATAGATTACAAATCGGTCTATGGTACATAATCTTCGGAAACAATAAGTTTAGGAAGATATGTTGTTTCTCGCATGGGGGCTGGTCAGCAACTCGGCTATATTGATTTAATTCAGCATTTCCTGAAGTAGAGTTAATTTTGAGGATTTTACCGACAGATGAAAATTTTAAAATATATATTTTATAAAAAATTTAATATGATTGTGATAAAATCTTTAAAATTCCTGGTATTTCTGGTTAAGATTTTTCGGTTTTTAAGTTTATAGTGTAGTAAATTATTAAAAACATGTTTATTGAATATTATGTAAAAGTTCTATGGAAAAGAAGTTAGAATTAATAATTATTTAGATATTTTAATTTAATATTACACTAAGGTTTCTAATATTTATTTCATTTTTTATTTTAGCGTATACCTGTTATATTTTGTAACATTATTGTTGAATCGTTTATAAGTTAAAACTAATATTATTGGATTTTAATAAATGTTGGTTAGAAACAATATTTTTTTTTACATTCTCAATTTATTTACTTGAATAAATTATTTTAAAAATAAATAAAGGATGTTGCGGATAGGTTCAAGCCCACGAGTTTATGAAAACCCGTTCCTAAAGCTTCAGAACTCTGAGTTAGTAATCAACCTGTGCTTAGTAACGTTACTGTCTATTGAGAGACTATTATAAATTATCTAATACGTAAAATTTACCATATTTTCTTATTATTATCCGTGACAATTTATAATTTGGATTTGGTATGAGAACCACTTCGATACTTAGTTTGGATTTAACTTATCAATTCAATTAATAAGAACATTAGTTATATTTATGGTTACAACTCCATTCTCTCAACGAAGGTGTTATAACAGGTAATTTAAAAAAGTAGTTCAAACATTCAATAAAAATACAAGAAAGAATAAAACATGTTATGTCACGCATAATAATTAGGTATGCTCGTAAAACTATAAATATATTACTGAGTGGGGTAAAAAAATACAACAATATTATTTAACGTAATTTAATGCTTAATAGTAATTACTTATTACGTAATTATTTTGCGATTCATTTTACGTAACTTTCAAAGGAAAATTAGTAAAATGAACAATTTTATTTACTGCTTCCTCACTCATAACACAACGCTCTTACGCACAATCGTCGCGGCAAGCAGAGTAACCAAAATAATAATTAATAAATTAAACATAATTAACATAAAATAAATTGTCCTGTCAATAAATTACTGCGTCCTCATTAGTTATTTATTAAGAAGACAATTTAAAAAAAGAGAGACTAATTCATGCACAATTATGAACTATTCATGAAATTAATACTGGATTTGCATAAAAATTAAAAATATACAAATAAATAAAATTGAAGTGTCTGTTTGCAATTTCTAAATAACAGCTTTTTATTAAATGTATATGTAAATATATACGTTACCTATAACAAAATATCAATGTTAAAGTTTTTGTCTGTCTGTCCGTGTGTTTGTTCCAAAATAATCAGGCTTCGCGAAGAAACAATTCCACGCGGATGAAGTTGCAGATAGCATTTAGTGAGTTTATATAATGAATACATTATTTTTTATTGTGCAGTTTATGTAGACCAGATAATCTTAAAATTGATTTCTGAAATGCAAAGTAATTTGGTCGATATTTGTGTGCGATTTTCGAAAACAAAATTTATACCGACTGCTAAATACAGTTTCTTAATCGTCATTAAGTGTGGCGTAAGTAAGCTTATATATAAAGAAAAGTGCCTTACATATAGAGGCCACACGATGTAATTTGATTGTATATAAATTGGAAAAAAATACGGATTTAAATTCTGCTGATACATTAATCATATTTATTTTACCTGACCGTTAGTTTAATGCAAAGTTCTTGTACCCCATATATCAAGTGTGTTAAATAATAATTATTAACAATAAAAAAATGTACTTAACAGCATTTAGTCGACAATCGTACCCAACTAAAACTAAAAAGATAAATCTATGGCATTCAAATTGTTATACAAAACTATATATTATACCTAATTAGACAAATATATATATAATACGAGGGATATTAAATTTATCACTGAAACGGATTTTTTATGCTTCAATAAGTTTAATAAATAAAGTTGGGGTTGGTATCACTCTGTCTGCCTTGGCCGTTGGCGATGGGGTTCACGGAATTTCGGGTTTTCTGCTTGTTGTCTTGGATGCTCTGTAGCAGGAAGGGAGGCGCTGTGGTCTGCTGCCGTTGCTGCCGGTTGTCCAGCTCATGCCTCAGCTCCTCTACGAACTGCCCACCCGTCTGACTGGAGAAATACGGGAATTAAGAAGAGTTCATACAGTAATTTTTGAGTCATTATTTTTGTAAAATACTGGTCGCACATGTCAAATATTGTAGGTTTAATTCTCACACAGGACGATGGTTTGTTATTGTGCCTGTTGTGTTTATAAAGTTCCTTGCATTAAATTTTGCAATATATAATATAACTAGCTCAACCGAAACGATGGACGGCGCTCGAGCGGGAATCGAACCTGTGTCCCTTCTATTGTAGGTTATATTCAACAAATATGAAGTCGTATTACTTTCTTATATCTTTTAATTAACGAACTGCACAGGCACATAGGTACATGAATATAATATATGACATTGTTGACACGGATAGAAGGAAGTTGAAATACAGTATTGCCAAGCAGTATTGTAATATTTATATTGCTATAATTAATATACTATTCGAATACTTTCCAATCCGGGGAAGTGCTCTAACCGATAAGCACTGACCAACGGCCATACCCAATATCCACATCACGCAGGTTCGATTTCCGCTCGCACTAAAGTTCTTTTTCTCCAAATTTTTCACAAATAATTTGTTCTTTAAAAAAATTAGAGCTGAGCATGTCAAGTGCTAAAATACAGATCAAAATGTTTAAAAACTTGCTGTGATTCTATAAAAATAAAAAATGTGATTTGCACATTTGACTTTGTGAAGGATCTATCTTAAGAAAAAAGATGTGAACGAATCCTGTACCTGTGCTATTTGGGTGATACTATGAGTGGTCTCCCTGACATGAGTATTAAAGATTAACTGAACGAAATACAGTATTAAGTAAATGACATGGAGAATGATTCCCACTGGCTCTTAGACAAATATGTCCATAGCGCCTAAATGACAATAACTAATGGCCTTCCAAAACCACTTTTTATCGCCTGTCCGGATTTATACAGATTTGTAGTGATAGGTATATCTCGTGTTCCTGGGTTATCGCTTTTTTAAGATTATAAAGAATAAACTTTGACTTAAAAATACCTTTCATTTGCGTAATAAAATTATTGTTATTTATATCATAACAGCTTTATATAATCCAACCTCTGAGGTGAGCCTCAAACCGCGATTCCATTTGTGTTAGACTATAAAATATTATTGTTTATAGACCACATAATTACTTAGTTATGTCAGATACCACCTATTTTATAACAAAATATTCAAAAGATGTACTTGATATCTATTCTTTAGATAATATTTTTACTGCATGTAAAAATATTTTAACAAGTAAAAAGCCAAATATATAAAGCTGTTTATTTATTAAGGCTCACCAACGATTGCTTACATAAATACATTAAATTAATGCTAAAATTAGCAACATGCCACAATATAACAATCACTTTAAGGTAAACACCACTTGCAAGATAAAAAGAAAGATACAATACAGAAAATGTAAATGCATTTTGCTCACTTTAAAAACGTTATATTATTATTTATATGTAATGATGGTACATAAATGGAATGAATATATGTATTTGAAAGTACTAACGAAATAAACCCAACTATTCAATTTTTGATAGACAGCTAATAATAAATGTTTGATCATCTAAAGAATCAAAATGCAGGTCAATTAGATCACTACATCCATTCATCAACCTACACAAACGTGCATATAGTGGGAATTTGCGCCCAATACGGTTCTCCTTAGTGGCAGACACAGTGGCGTGATGGAGTTACGTGGAATCCTGGCAGGAACACGGAATCGAAAGAGTTCTAAAAGTCTGGGACAATCTATTTTATATTTTAAAATCTTACAAGCAAACATTATTTCAATAATGTTTCTACGATCGGCTAAAGACTTCATGTTAAAATACTCCAATCTGTTTTTGTAAGAGGGATTTTTTTTTGTAACACCATTAGAAAATGCCAGATGCCAAAGGAAACGCTTCTGGACACGTTCAAGACGTAGCGAATGGGTAGCATAATGTGGCCGCCATACGACACTACCATATTCTAATATACTGCGAATTAAGCTGTAATAGAGCAATATCTTTGTGTTGTTGCTACTGAATTGCTTACATATCCTTAAGACAAAACCTAACATTTTGGATACTCTTTTAATAATATCATCCACATGTGGCGTAAATATTAATTTCTTATCAAATACTACGCCAAGATCACGAATTATCTCGACTTCATTAACTTTGGCATTATTAATACAATATCCGAAATCAATAATGTGTTCCTTTCTTGTAAATCTGATGTGATAACATTTTTTGTATTTAATAATATACGGTTTTCTTTACACCACTGAATTAACCCATATCGCTCTGGAGACATTTAGCATCCTCTACTGAATTTATTATTTTAACGAACTTGTAAAATCCATAAATTATTTGCTGGTGATGGACAGTTCAGTATTATCTGATTTACATTCTGATGACGTCCAATTAATTTTACCTAAATTAAAATCTTCTAGAATGCATATATGAGAATCAGACATTTTTTCGATGGCCAAGTTACAATGATCAATATAATGCTCTAAAGAAAGGCGGTGTACTGGTGGAGGCAAATATACTGCATAAAAAATTATTCGTCCGAAACTACGCTTATCAGGTATATCTACCGACACCCAATGGTCCTCACAATTACTCTCCCACTGCTTAAGGTGTTTAGAGTTAATTTTTTTACTGACAGCAATTAAAACTCCACCGCCTTCTTTGGCAGATCCCAAGTTAGAGGTCTCTCGGTCTCTCATGTACACCACATTTATACTGTTTTTATATACACATACACATTTATATGTTGTGTTACGGAAATAAAAGTAGTATATGTACTATATTAGTAATCTGGTACCCATAGCACAAGCATTAAGCTTAGTTTGGGACCAGAGGACGTTGTGTGAAAATGTCCGTGAATATACACGGGTATAAATTATACACGGACTCAGCGAATATATTTCTGAACCACACAAATATTTGTCTAGTGTGGAAATTGAATCTACAATACTTGACATGCAGATACATTAAGCATATTTTTTATTGAAAATAAAATAATGTGTAAAGGTTCAAATATTATAAATGGTTATAAACTTATGGGTTGACTTTAATATAAGTGGACAGCCTTCACAAACCTTTACAACTCTAGGCTCCACATTAGTGTACAATCCCTGTATAGCATTGAGATTTAAAAAAAAACAAAAAAAAAACATATCATCACGCCTGTATTCCCCGAAGGGGTAGGCAGAGGTGTATTACACACCCACGACTCGCCAGCTATGTTTAAGTCCCACGTAATAGGGGGCGAGCCTATTGACGTCTACCGGGCACATTTCCAAACTCCGGGCTGCTACTGAGAATTTTTCTTTTTAGGAGAAAGCTCAATAACATTGCCCGACCCGAGACCTCATGATTAGCAGTCGCATACACTACCGCTACACCACCGAGGCAGTTAAAGAGTTACAAACAAAATATTTATGATTAACAAAACTATAAACCCAGACTCAGAACAACTGTTTGTGGATCAATAAAATGTTCGGTGTGGGAATCAAACCAACAACATTAATTACTGGATTTTGTTATTTAAATCACTACGTCATCTATCCAAGCATTGAAGAAAGCTCGTACCGTTCCTGCTGCCGATCCTGGTATCGACCACTCTCCACGTCAGAATGCGCGTCTTGTCCCATGTACATGGAGTACCCGCGTCGGGACAGCTCCTCGTCTGGTGACAGTGCCGGGTTATGGAACGCGTGGTTTTTATCCTCGTCCATCCGTAGTTTCCTTGAAGGAAGAGCTTAGGAGTTAAATGTGTTTTTTCTTATACTAAAGCATGGCTAACAAGTAAACAACCCGTTATATTACTTGCATTATAATAGACAAAATTTCGGTACTGTGCGTCTAGCCAAGTTTCATTCTATGATCGCTAACGCTAATAGAAAACTATTTAAATGTATGGGAATTTGACATCTCTAACGTTAAGTCACATGACTTAGCGTTATAGATATTGTTGAAGACTTAGATGAAATAAATATAGGTTCTTTATCTATGGCTTTAGATGTCAAATTCCCATACATTTAAATAGTTTTCTATTAGCGTTAGCGATCATAGAATGCAACGTGGCTTGGCCCACTGAATCGGTTATCTACAATTCTACACTACTATTATAATAAAAGGAAGGCCAGTTTAAGAGTCGTAACCGACGAGCATGCGTGAAAGAGCTGATAAAAGTAGATGAAGCAAAAGATGTGTGTCAGGATCGTAGCAAGTGGAGAGAAGTGGTCTCTGCATAACCCTACGAGAAAAAGGCGTGACAATATTTATAACATAGCATAGCATCACGCCTGTATTCCCCGTAGGGGTAGGCAGAGGTGTATTACACACCCACGACTCACCAGCTATATTTAAGTCCCACGTAATAGGAGGCGAGCCTATTGACGTCTACCGGGCACATTTCCAAACTCCGGGCTGCTACTGAGAAGTTTTCTTTTTAGTAATACAATAAATAAACAATATTTATGATACTATTATAAAACTGTAATAGAGCTATGTCTGTACATTTAAGATATTTGAGAAAAAATTACTGTATTAGGCTATATAGACGTGTCTGAACACAAAATATTTTTTTTTAGATTTTTTGTCTATTTGTCTGTTTGTTTGTTCACGCATCACGCAGAAACTACTGTACGGATTTTGATGCAACTTTTTTTATTTGATAGCTCTCAATTAGACTTAATAACTGGTATACATTTTATCCCGCTACTATACCGGGAACCTGAGATATAACCCAAAAACTAGCTTTTGGCTGCGGCGAAGCCGCGGGCAAAGGCTAGTATACTATAAATGTGAAGGTGCGTTTGTTTGATTGTTAGATTTTTATGCCGTACCACTGAAGGAATGTAATATAGTTCCGGTGGGCCGCCAGTAAAGGCGGAGAGATGGCACACGGCGGGTTTCTTTAGTGGGTGAAGGCCCCACGCTACCCTGTTCGTTGCCCCGAACGACGGGGTGTGCGGTTAGGAAATTCTTTTCCCGCCTTAACAAAAAATAAACAAAAAACTTATCAATGGATCATGATGAAATTATTCATATAGTCCATAGATAACCCGGAAAGGACACAGAGTAGTTTTTATCACGGAAAAGGACATGGTTCCTCCAGGACAGCTATTTTGCATGCAAATATTAAGGTGCCAAATATCGCTAAAATAAATTCTGAGGTCCACGCGGCAAAAACTAGTTAAATTGATAACACTCGGTAAAGCACCACCATAATCTAGTTTGCAAACTATCTGTGTGCTAAATTTTACCTAAATCGGTCGAAAAATTCTGTATGCGTAATTTTTAATAGTATACTTACTGCACCCTCATACGTGTGGTGTTCTGCATATCAGCGATCTTCTTCTTAAGGCTGCTGACCTGGCAGCACAGCACTAACGCTACGATCAGTAGCAGAAGCGTCGCGCCGCCGAGCACACCTGCCACTAATAAAATTTGCGTCTCCGTATCCTGAAAACAATGTCACAATTCATTATAATAACCATTATTAAAACCTTATGTAAGTAAATAGACTATATTATAGGTCAGTACTCTATTTTATGACGTAAGAGATTCTTGGCCTCGTTCAAGTCCATCTGGACAATATCTAGTGAGAGACTTCGACTGCGTAGTACCTTTTTCGATAGAGAACATACGCCATTGCTAATCTAATATCTCGTCCGAAATCTGAATAGTTTTTTATAAAATAGTGGTTGTTAATCTCAGTACGAATGGGACGGCTAGATCGGAGAAGTACCACCCTGTCACAGAAGATCAGCACTTATTATCCTTTCCATCATCTCTTTTTTATCCTTTTTATCCTTCCTCTTTCCTCCTATCCCTTTCCTTGAAGATAGCGACGCGCGAGTGATGCTTCTGGTGTTGCTAACTAGCGGTAACTGCTTACCATCACGTAGGTACAGGTAAGTTTTTTTGCAACCCGTGTAGTATAAAAAACATAAATAAATAAAAAATATGGGAAAAATATGCACATACGAAAGAATGCGGTTATTTGGTAGACCAGCGGTGACACATTGCAACACTTTGCCCGGATTTGCTAGTACAAGAAGTACTATCTCCTCCTTCGATCAACAATATCAGCATCGAATATCTCCTCACTCAACTCAAATATTACTTAATAAGAAAATGTAACCAGGTTGAAAAAAAATCGAACCACAACGTACCTTAGTATCTGTGATTCGATTGTATTAAAACGCTTCATTTTATTAGTCTATTTTTTATTGCGTGCTTCGGGTGGCAGATGTGCCACGGCTCAACTCATATCAAATCAAATCAAAATGTATTTATTCAGAAGAAAGATAATAGGTTACACATTAATGTACTTCTGCCAAACTGCATAGCAGTTTGTTGACAGATGCAAACTATACTAAAATTACTGTGAGGTACTCATAGTATCATTTCGCAGACGTGAAATGAAAGAATGAGCGGCTATATCCCGCTACAAACAATATACACCGAAGTGCTTCACGGTCGGTCAAATGCAAGGTGGACCGACCCCTTTGGGCTGATACCTATAACAAATGAGTATTCCTACTTGATTCCCAACTCCAAAACCGTTTTTTTTTCTTTAGGCGGGAAAAAATATACCTAACCGCACACCCCGTCGTTCGGGGCAACGAACAGGGCACCCACTAAAGAAACCCGCCGTGTGCCGTCTCTCCGCCTGTGTTGACGGACCACTGGTACTGTGTTGGATTACTTCAGTGGCCCGCCCTACCACTGCAGCCCGACAGGTAACTACTATAATACTGGTCCTGGATTAGTAAACTACACAGGCTGCTGAGGAAATCTCTCAGAAATACTCTTTTCATAGGTATGAAATTTATAAAAGTAAAATGCATCCATAGGAAGTGTTGACTTCAAACTAAGCGTCAAACATTGTGGTATACCTAGATGTTTTTTTCGTTCACTGGATGTTTCACAATTATTAATTATTAATTAAAATAATAAGAGAGTTTTAAATGAACGAGGTGATATTTGACGAAAATCCATTCTCTCTATAATATCTATAATAACATACTCGTAGAATAGATATTTTACAGGGCGCTCCCCCTAAAATATCCATTCTAAAACATAAAGAGAGTCCTTTAAGACAACATGTGAGTACGTTTCTACGGTAGCTTAGCGGTCTATAGCAATCTCCGAGATTAGGGAAGACGCTAGTTCGGATCCTGCTCTTAGAAAATATATCTTTTTTCACTTTCAATTCTAATAAAATAGCTCATCATGTCGAATGCTGAAAATCAAAATATTATTAAAATATAAGAATTCCGATAGTTGAGTATAGTCGAGTCCATGAGCGGTTGTCGCTTACCATCAGGTAGGCTGTGGCCACCGTAAGCAAAAAAAAGACTTTATTTTAATTTTGATTGCATCTTTATAAAACAGTGTACATAATAAACTTTAAATAGCTATATAAATGGTACTAGGCATACATTTGTTCCGATTTTAAATTATCTCATTATAGACATAAGAATGTTAATGAATTCTTTATTATTTTTTTGTTAATGATATAATAATTGTAATAAGTGTTAGTGTTCCTCTTAACGCGTTTGTTGCGTTAGTTACTTTTTTACAATGGTGCCGTTTTTGAGACCAAGGAAATCAAAATTTACTGTGAGAGTTGCCAGACATTAGAAATCTAGGATAAAATCTCCCTAACAAGCATGTTTCTTCTTATCAATTTTCCTCATCGGACAGTAATAATTTGTTGATTATCTAGATAGACCAATATGTTTCGGAAAGTCAAAGGTGCATGCCTTTTTTTGGTAAGACGGGAAATATATACCTAACCGCACACCATTAATTGTAACGAACACAGTAATGTGTAGCCCTCACTGACTAACTAAATCCGCCGTGTGTCGTCCCTCCCCGGGTACTGGCGTACCACTGGAATCGTGTAACATAATTTCGTGGTAAAACTTGATACCTTTGTCTATGAGGTAAGCATACTCTTGAAAAAAATAAATAAAACGTTATAGTAAATAGTTAAAAAGTTACTAATAATCTGTATGTGTTTCCCACTGAAATTGTCCTAAACATCCGGACCGATTTTGATGAACATTTCTGTGCCTTTATGTTGGTTGACGGTGTTTTAAACCCTACAAAATACTTTAAATTTACAAAATAACAAAATACTTTTAATATACATAATTGTTATCTACTTACCATAATAATCCACTCACTAAACACGTCACATACTTACTTAAACAGAGACTAATTAATTTGTTTGTTATTTTGCAGTAACTATTTTTAACGGGGGTAGATAGTTAAAACCGGGTTAATGAATGTGATAAGTTCACTTCTTTCTTAACTCATTTCTAGGCCATTGGATACTAAGTCCTTTTAGCGATTATTGTAGTGATTTGCTTTTGTAAATTGAAATAACTATGATTGTATATTTTTAAAACTATAATTAGATGTAATGTTTTTATTTCCTCGGTTTCTGCTTTGGGAGAAACTGTTTTTTTTATGTCATAATGGATTGCATAAAAATGAATATCAGTCATAATGGATTGCATAAAAAACTGTCTCTGTAATGCAGCGGTAATGTGAGCGACTGCTGATCATGAGGTCTCGGGTTCAATCCATGAGTCGGTTTTATTAAGTTTTTTCCTAAATAGAAAAATTCCCCGTAGCCGCCTGGTGTTTGGAAATGTACCCCGTAGACGGCAATAGGCTAGCCCCCTATTACGTGGGAGTTAAACATAGCTGGTGAGTCGTGGACATGTAATACACCTCTGCCTACCCCTTCGGGGAATACAGGCGCGATGCTATGTTTTTTATGTTATTTCAAAATGGAGGGAAATTGGCAAAATATTACTAAACAAGTTAAAAGACATTGACGTGGAATTTATTTTAAGTTTTAATTTTCTTACAGCTGTACAGTACGCACTAGTTTTACTTGGTAGTCGGCATTTATATACTCGTATGTCGGATACTTTTGGGGGGAGATAGGGTGATAGCTTTATACGTCACCATAAGGATCATTGGGCCAGAATCCTATGAGTAAAAAATAAAGATAATATGACCATACGATCTTTCATTCATAACATTTCCATCGGATTCGATTCCCACACAAGACATTATTTTATTTACGTGAGCTACAAAAAGTTTGTAGTTCACGTAATATACCTTATTCTAAGTAAAAGTGAACTTAATGGCCGATGTTAATTGTGTTTTTGTAGTCGTCTAAAACTTTTAAATAGTTAATCCCTCTAGGAAATGGGAACTAATTTCTATTCAGAGAATATTATTATTAAATGCGTTATATTACCCCATAAACAGTCGTGGCCAGGGTGGCAGAACGGTTCTCCGGCTCGCGAGATCGTGATAATAAGAATATCTCAATATTTATCATCAACTAAATTTATTTTGTTTAAAATATTTAAAATTATTCTGCGTAAAATGACCGAAAAAGACCACGAACAAAATGTTATGCATGAAAACGTAACGGACATAATATAAACAAAACTAATTTATATTCTAATGAGAATCTTATACGAGAGTTTTGCCTCGGCCCTTAGTATAGATAAAAAAAAGTGTACTAAGTCTATGTTATACCTGGTAATGAATAACATCAACGTTATAAAAGTAAACAATGAGTCAATATTAGATGTTATCGTTGTTTTATAACATCAATGAGTAATCCAGAAAGTACCTACAACGATTGACGAGATAACGAGTTGTTTTAATTTTTTTTTTAAAGGAATTGGTCAAGGACATTTTAGTTACTTCGATGCTTAGAGTATAAAAACTATAGAGCGCGCGTATCGCTTCGGTCCAGTTGGGCAGTTGTGCCAATTGTAGGCAAATGTGTTATAGGTACTTAACTATCCATGCGTTACGTAATTTCTGCAAATAAATCGATTGTTTGCGGGAATATACTTAAGTTAGGAATTAATTAATTGGGGTGTGGTGCCGGTTTACCTCCTAGTGGTGCACCCCGGGCAACGTCGGCAGTCGCCGGCGGCTAAAATTCCGGACAGGACGAGTCTCCGCTTGTCCCTCTGACTCAGCAGAGGGCACGGCGGATAGACCAGGCGTCGGAGTCGGTGGGGCCAGACTGGTTCCCCGGGTTCAGGAGAGGGGGGAAAGTGGGGCCACAGCAACAGCCGCCGCAGTTTGCCTCAGCCGATGGGGGTCTGGCTGTAAATACGAACCCCACATCAATAACATCAGTGGTCGCGCCACAAGCGCCGTTGCGCGGCGCAAGAGGTAGGCCCCGCAAAGGACGAGGAAAGCGGAAGGGAGGAGCTTCGGCGACGGACAGCTCGGCAGCTAATTCGGCTTCCGATATGTCCGCCGCTGTGGAAGGTGATTGTGTCCTTAGGGCAAGTACCAGAAGGGCGTGCAGCTCAATATCCTTGGCTGCTGCGGACATGTGTGCGGGGCAGATGGAGGTGGATCACCCATCTCGCAAACGCACCATGTCCCAAGGTGGCGGGGCGCCGAAATCGGAGTAGGGACAGGCCGGGTTGCGGGTTGAGTTTGGGCTCCCTCGGCTGCCCCAGCTCCGTCCACCGCCCAGTCAAGCGTTGGACCAGAACGGGAGGACGAAACGGTCCGCGTGATTATTGACCTCATTGCTGCGATCTTTGGTCCGCGGATCGACGCTTTAGCCGCGAGATTGCTACCGGAGCCACGACTGCGGCCACCACTAGCTGCAGACAGGAGGACTAGTACCTCGGCACCAACAGCCCTGCCGTGCCAGGAGGGCCATGTGTCTTTCGCTGCGGCGGCGGCAAAGCCACCAGCACCAGGAGCACCGACTTCTGCAGGCCAGAAAAAACGGGACAAGAAAAAAGCCAAGGTGGGACAAGCCTTGAGGGGTCAGCCCCGAGAGGAGTACCCACCCTAAACAGGCGCCGCTGCGCTTCCGCGCGCTTCTGTGCCGCGACAGACTGCCGCACCCTCGCAGGCTGCGGTGGTCACACCCCGGGCTTTTGCTCCCGGGCCTGCCACTGCTACGTCCTCAGTCGGGGACTGGCAAGTGGTGGAGCCCCGGAGATCCCGGGCCAAACGTCGTGGGGTTGCCGCGGAGCGCGAGGCGGCGCCAATGTCTCAGAGGCGGGAGGCCCCGAAGGCGCCGCGAAACAAAAGAAAGAGGTCACGCAAGCCCAAAGTGCCAAAGTCGGCAGCGGTGGTTATCACCCTGCTGCCCGAGGCCAAGGAAAAGGGCCTGACGGATGAGGCCGTCTTAAAACGTGCCCGGCGGGAAATAAACGTCTCCGACCTCGGGGACGTTTCCACACGCCAAGCCCTGACAGGTGCGCGAATTTTCGAGTACCTGGGGCCAGAGGGCGCCAAGACGGCCGACGCAATGGCTGCGAGGCTGCTGGGCCTGTTCCCAGAGGAGAGTGGTGTCCGGGTCGCCAGACCCGTGAGGTGCGCCGAACTGCGCATTTCCGGGCTGGACGATTCCGTGACGGCGGAAGAGATCCGGGAGGCAATCGTCTCGAAAACCGGGTCTCCCAGCAGCGCCGTCCGGGTGGGCACCATTCGCCCAGGTCCAGGTGGTGTGGGTGCCGTCTGGGTATCGTGCCCTGTCGCGGCGGCAAAGGATTTGGTCGCCGCTGGTAGACTTCTGGTGGGCTGGAGCGCCGCACGGGTAATCGCATTGGAGCCCCGGCCTGCCAGGTGCTACAAGTGCATGGCGGTCGGTCACACCCGGCCGCTGTGCACAAACTGCTTCGACTGCAGCGGGCTTTGTTTCCGCTGCGGTCAGGCAGGGCACCAGGCGGCTGCCTGTTCTGCCACCCCACACTGCCCCGCGTGCGGGGCGGGCAATCGCCCAGCCAACCACTGTATGGGGCGGGTAGGGTGCAGGCCTCCGGCCAAGTCAGGCCCTAAGAGGGGGGTGGGCAGCCAATCGGCCCCGGCTGCCCAACCCGGTGCGGCTGGACCGCCGCAGCGCATGGAGGAGGATATCGTGGTCCAATAACGGATCACGACGCTCCAAGGGAATCTCGTCCGTTCCGCCAGGGCGCAGGACCTCTTCCTG
The DNA here is from genome assembly GCA_948253155.1 of Leucoma salicis. NCBI lineage: Eukaryota > Metazoa > Arthropoda > Insecta > Lepidoptera > Erebidae > Leucoma > Leucoma salicis. Next base: position 25,301,645 of record OX411815.1, on the reverse strand, counting down.
CAATCCATGGCGGAGCGTTCGAACGGTGTTGCCGTAGCCGCGGAGCCCTATGTAGTCCCGTGTCACTGAGCCCTGTGTTCGTGCTGGGGGACTTCAACGCCAAATCAACGGTGTGGTGGTCCCCCAGGACGGACGCTCAAGGTGCGGCGGTCCAAGAGTGGGCGGCAGCGGCGGACCTCGTGTTGCTCAACCGAGGGTTCGCCCGAACGTGCGTGCGGCCCTGGGGCGGGTCGATAGTGGACCTCTAGTTCGCTAGCCCCGGTGTCGCCGCACGCGTAAGGAGCTGGCGAGTCCTGGAGGAGGTCGAGACCCTATCTGACCACAGATACATTCAGATAGAGGTCTCCCGGACCCTTCAAGGCGCCAGCAGGGGTCACGCGGTGGACAGAACTCCCGCTTTTCCGCGATGGGCTGTGGGTAGGCTCGACCGGGACCTGCTAGTGGAGGCTGCAATTTTTCAATCTTGGGTGACCCCCCTGACGGAAGACGTGGACGCCGAGGCTGGCCGCATTCGCGGCATGATTACGCAGATCTGCGATGCAGCCATGCCCCGCGTGCGGCGCCCGCCTCGACGGAAGGGGGTCTACTGGTAGTCCCCGGAGCTGGCGGTCCCCCGTTTTTTTATTTATTGCCAACAGTGGCAGACGAGCAGACGGCCCACCTGATGGTAAGTGGTAACCGCCGCCCATGGACTATGGCAACACCAAGGGCACAGCCCAGTCGCCGCCTACCGTGAGTAAAGTGCTCTTCTCAAACCTCGTTTAAAGAGGGACAAGTCGTAACGCTGGGGAAACACCGTAGCAGGAAGTTCATTCCAGATCTTACACGTACGTGGTAGAAAAGAACGCTTAAAACGAACCGTCTTGGACGAGATCGTTCCCAGGTGGTATGGGTGAACCCTAGTACGGCGTCTCGTGGTCCGGTGGTAAAACGGCGATGTTGGTATCTCAAACAGTTCCTCAGAGCACTCCCCGTTGAAGAGTCGATAGAGCACACAGAGAGCCCTAAAGTCTCTCCGCCGCCCCAACGACTCCAGCTCATCCGTGAGATTGGGATCATCGTCAATCCGAACAGCTCGTCTTTGCAGGGAGAAGTGGGTCGAGCTGGTATTTTGGTGCGCCTGCCCAGAGATGTGAGCAGAACTCCACGTGAGGACGGACTTGTGCTTTATACAGCACAAACCGCTGCCTCGGTATGAAGTACCGCTTAGCTCTGTTCAGAACGCCCAGTTTCTTGCTCGCCAATTTGGCTTTGTTCTCCAAATGACTCCCGAACTGGACTTTACAAGATATGTCGATGCCGAGGATCCCAATACTCTCGGAGACCGGAGAGTTACCCCTTGGAACTGGGGCGTCACGACAAATCCGTCCTTCTTTGCAGTGAACGCGCATACCTGTGTCTTCGTAGGGTTGAATTGAACCAAGTTCTTTTCTCCCCATTCCGAGGCCCGCCCTAGAGAGCGCTATACTTCAGACACAAATTGGGTCCGCCTCTCCTCCAGCATGTTCCGTGGGACTTTCTGATGGCCGGTATATCGCGCATCATCCGCATAGCAATGTATACTCTCTGTTGAGAGCAAGTCATTGATATGCAGGATGAACAGCGTTGGGGAGAGCACCGAGCCTTGAGGAACGCCAGCATTAATCTCCATGGTATCAGAGCAGCATCCGTCTACAACGACTTTGATGCTGCGACCATGGAGGAAGCCGGCGATCCACTTGCAGAGCCTCTCGGGGATTCCATACGATGGAAGCTTTGATAGAAGGCCCCTATGCCAGACCCTGACGAATGCCTTCGCGATGCCCAGACTGAACGCCAAAGCTTCACTCTCACCCTCCAAGGCCTCTGCCCAGCGATGAGTGAGGTACACGAGAAGATCACCAGCAGATCGACCTTGACGAAAGCCGTATTGGCGATCACTGGTCAGCTGGTGATCCTCAAGGTACTGCAGAATTCGGCGGTTAATAACCCTCTCTAGTACCCTGGAGAGTAGGGATGTTATCGCGATTGGCCTGTAATTCGACGGGTCCGACCGATCACCCCTTTTGGGAATCGGGTGAATATGGGCTACCTTCCACGAAGTAGGAATCCTGCCGATACTGTATGAAAGGTGGAACAGGCGCGTAAGGACGGGGGACAACTCAGGGCCGCACGTTGTAAGAACCACCGCAGGGATGCCATCCGGCTCACTCGACTTATGGACGTCCGGCAGCAGCAGCTCCCGCCTGACCGCACGTTGCGTAATGCGTATTTCAGGCATGGAGCTTTCACACCGAGGGATTGTGGGTGGTGTGGCCGCTCCGGCGTCCAAAGTCGAGTTCGAGGCAAAGAGTCGGCCCAAAACATCGGCTTTCTCTTTTGCACTATGGGCCAAATTGCCGTCTAGTTTCCGCAGTGGTGGAAGACTAGACTGGCAGAAGTTGCCCTGCACTACCTTGGCCAGCGACCAGAAAGCTCGACTCCCAGTGGAATAGCTTGCAAGTCGCTCGCCTATTCTGGCAACGTGTTCTGCCTTGGCTTCGGCAATAGCCCTCTTGTTGGACCTGGAAGCAGCATTAAATTTCCACTTCTCCTCTTTGGCACTCGGATCCTGACTTTTCCTGGCCCTATTCCAGGCCAGGTATGCGGACTGTTTCTGGTGTGCAGCCGTCCTACAGGCTTTGTTAAACCATGGACGGCTGCGACCGCCAACCGGTATTTTGGTGCTGGGGATGAATGATTCCATCATGGGGATGAAATCACCGTTTCCGTGATGCAGTCCGCACAGACGTCAGGGTCCCTAGAGGAGAAGCATAGCTGCTTCCAAGGGTAGGACGCGAAGAACTCGCGAAGTCCATCCCAATCTGCTGACTTATACTGCCAGACTCTACGAGACCCATTCGCTGGAAAACGATTGGTTCTCGCAACAGGGGCGGTGCAGCGGACCAGGCAGTGATCGGATGATCCTAAAAGAGCACCAACCACCACCAGGTGTCCGTGTGGAATTGTAGTCAGCAGAAGGTCCAACAAGGAAGGCTCATGACTGTCAATATCTGGGACACGGGTAGGCTATGTTACCAGTTGAGAGAGACCATAGGCCAAAGCCATATTGAAGAGTTGTCGACCCGGGAGGTCAGTGGTCCGGGATCCAAGCCACTCTTTGTGGTGAGCATTGAAGTCACCAAGGACCACCGCCTCCGTGCGGCCTGTATTCGTGCCCGGAGGTCCTACACCTGCAGCCAACGTCGCCGAATCCGCGACGAAGAGCGGCTCGTGCTCCTGCCGAAGCCGGAACGGTCTTCGAATACAGTCGCGGCCTTCAGGCCCATCGTGTTGCTGGACGAGGCGGGCAAACTCCTCGAGCGGGTAGTCGCTGCCCGCATCGTCCGGCACCTAGGAGCGGTCGGCCCCAAACTGTCCGACGCCCAGTTTGGATTTCGGGCGGGTCGGTCTACAGTCGACGCTATTCTGCGCTTGAAGGCCGCGGCTGCGGAGGCCGTCACCTCCAGGGAAGTGCTGTTGGCGGTGTCGCTTGACATCGTCAACGCCTTCAATAGTCTGCCATTCGGCTGCATCAAGGAGGCACTCCGGTACCATGGAGTGCCCCTCTATCTAAGGCGGCTGGTGGCCGACTACCTCGACGGCTGCAGAGTCCTCTTCGTGGACCGGGAAGGGGACGATGTAAGGAGGGCTATGTCGTGCGGCATCCCACAGGGTTCGGTTCTTGGGCCGCTCCTGTGGGACATCGGCTACGACTGGGTCCTCCGTGGCTCCCCCCTGGGCTGGGCATAATTTGCTACGCAGACTATACGCTCGTCACAGCCCTTGGCGGGACCCTCGAGGAGGCGGCAACGCTGGCCACTTCAGGTACCGCGGAGGTGGTCAGGCGGATCGAGGCGCTGGGGCTTAGGGTGGTCCTTGAAAAGTCGGAGGTCCTACTCTTCCATGGGCACCGACAGGGCCCGCCCGTCAGCGCCTCGATAACGGTCAACGGTGTGGGCTTCCCAATCCAGGCCCACATCAAATATCTGGGCCTGGTATTGGATGGAAGGTGGCACTTTGACGAGCACTTCCGCCGTTTTGCGCCTAAGCTCGTCGGCACGGCGTCCGCCCTCGGGCGACTGATGCCGAATTTGGGCGGACCGAGTCTCGCGTATCGACGACTCTACGCGGGGGTAGTACGGTCGATGTCACTGTACGGCGCGCCCGTGTGGGCGGAGTCCCTGGCCGCTCGCAATAGGGCCCTTCTGTGGCGTCCACAGAGGGTCGTAGGAAAACCGCTGAAATCGAAACACGACGAGGTATTTCATGGTCGTTCACACAAAATAATTATGGTGGTACCGATCGAAATTTACGGATTCTCGACTTTAGACAATACTTGGTCTTACCACTGGGCACTAGATATAACAAAAAGTCATCTACAGATACTCGAACACAATCTACGATAAACATCGATAAATTCTTTCGTCATACATCTACTTATCGCGTTATCACAAAAATTATTTGTTGTATATTTTTTATTTCTTGTGAAGCGCTCTCTCCTCTATATAAATATTGTAATAAAGGTCTCCTCTACGTTTGGTTTTGAATTTTATTTATAATATTTGTTGTTTTCGTAATGAGTGGCTGTGGTATAAACAAAAACACTGTACATACGGCACATTTAACAAATATCTTCTATTAGATGTTGAACATCCAGTCAACAACTAATTAGGTGTAATAAGTTATTGGTATTTTGAAATAAAAAATGTTTATCAGCACGAATTTCGATTCAGAAATTAATCCAGGTAGGCTCACGAGCTCCGCAATGGCCCCCGCGAAGGTGCGATGCTCCGGTACTCGGGAGCGTCGTCGGGTACTCGAAAATGTAAGCTGCCGGCGGACCACTGACTCTTCTAGTTTCAGTGGTCTGTCAGAAAAGGAGAAAATATGGCACACGGTGAGTTTATTTAGTGGGTGAGGGCTGTCGTTTCCGTGAGTTCAGAAGTGCTCGCCAGGCACCTGGTTTAGTGGCATTGATTGTTGGGTCGCGGGCAGTCAGCAGTCTGATGTAACGTTTCTGGGCAGCAGTAAGAATAGTTGGGCGACCATTGCGAGGTTGATCAGCAAAGTTATCCATGCCGCGATACCTCCGCAACGTGTTCACGACACAGGATTGGGATACAGTAACTCAGCGAGCTATGTCTCTCGTAGAATATCCTTCTTCCCCCAAAGTAACAATTCTTGGTCGTAAAGCTTCAGGCAATCCTTTCGGTATCTTTCCAAATAAACTTTTTACACGAAAAATTTAAAAAATATGCTTGATACTTGTCGGTCAGATTTCTGAATAAGAGTAATCAGGATTTCTTTTTATAGGGAACAGCAATTGTTTTTGACATGTTTTTGATATTGTTTTTTGATCAAATATCACATTTTTAAATGAAGAATCGTAGAGTAAAAAAAGACTCACTATACTGCCAACAACAATATTTTGTATTTTCAAAGTAATTACACGGTGTCTGGTCACTGTCTGATGATGGTGGAATAAAGAGTCGGGAGTTTTTGAATTTGTGGTTTATATTTGTCACGGTAGATATCGGTTTCTATCATGGTGCTACCTACACGAGCGGAGGTAACCGCTTACCTTAAGGACCGTTACCGCTCGCAAAAATATAATACTATTTAAATAATAAACAATAATCATTTAGTATAAAGATTTTTTATTATTTTATGTAGTAAGGTACCTAATTATTTTTCTGCATTTATAGTTTTTAACAAAACTAGCACAGGGACAAGACTTTTTAAAACTAAGCATTTTATGACTGTTTATTAACCTTACGTATTACCTAATAATATATTTAAATAATATGCATAAAATAACGCTTACAGCAAAAAAAAAAATATAACAAAACACATACTTGTTTTATATAAATACCTATTAATAAGCACTAATCACAAACGGGCCAAAGGACCAAATTGATGGAGACTAGGGCCACAGTAAAAATATAAGCAATTACTGTGCTAGGAACTTTTTTTTTGTTAAGGCGGGAAAAAACGTTCCTAACCGCACACCCCGTCGTTCGGGACAACAAACAGGATAGTGTGGGGCCCTCACCCACTAAAGAAACCCGCCGTGTGCCGTCTCTCCGCCTTTATTGGCGGGCCACCGGAACCATATTACATTCCTTCAGTGGTACTGTGCTAGGGCCTAGGACTGTCAAATTGGATTGGTTAAACCTGTTGACATAGCTAATTTATTTACCAATAGTTACGAATTGATCAAATCAATGTTTTTAATATGCAAAGCAACTAGTAAATACAGATATACCTACGTTTTTTTAAAAGTAGTCCACCTGATAAGATTCTAGCAGTACTGTTCTTTCCAGACAAGGAATAATCCTTACTTACATCGCGGGGAATTACAAAAATGTAATTTAACGGACACGAGGTACACGCAAGATTCAGAACAATCATTTATGGATTACACAAAGTATTGTCCTGTGTGTTAAACGTGGTCACCAGGTGGTTATCTACATCATTCCACTAAGATCTACTGAGATTACGAAGACTAAAAGGAAACATTCTGGCTCAACAATCTATTGGCCGAAATTGAAATTGTGTTGACATTACATCATCGCAGCAAGGAATAGGATTTTTGGAAGAACTATCTATTTCTAATAAAGAAAGCATTATATTTAGTTTTAAATTAACATGGTATTAAACACGGTAATTTAAAAATTAATCTAAGGTAATTCTATTTAAAAAAACTGCAATTTTAGTCTGCTGACACAGTATATTTGCAATTTTCATCTGGTAACACTGCTACAGACATAGTAGTTAGTTGTTTTTGCGTTTCTTTTTTAAATATAACACCTCTCACTTGGGCATTTACAAACATATAAGACACACAAAAGTATGTATACCCAGACTCGACAGAACCATTTGTGGATCTCACAAAGAATTTTCCTACATGGTCCCAATACACTCGGCATAAGAAGTTGGTATCTAAACCACTTTTATTAATTATTTATTATTAAAATGTTCTTAAGAAAGTTTTATGTAATCTACTAATATGCCAAAACTGCTTGTTTAAACGCGCGAATCTCCAAATTGAATAATTTTGACAAAATATTTAGTAAAAAATTAATAATAATTTAGATTTGATACTTAACTCTTCTGGATACATTTTCAGTATACAAGCAATTAGTGCATAGATGTAAGTATGTAATACACTACTAACTAAGAATGCTTATGATTAGTATTAGTAATTAAAAGTATTAAAAGTTCAAATGTTCCCGGTAGACGTCAATAGGCTCGCCTCCTATTACATGGGACTTAAACATAGCTGGCGAGTCATGCGTGTATAACCTCTGCCTACCCCTTCGGGGAATATAGGCGTGATGCTATGTTTTTTTTTAAACTATCTATAATGTATATGTTATTATTAAAGATAAACTCACCATGTTTCAAGTTTGTGGCGAGCACATGTTGAGTTGCATGCACTGCGTCAAGCGAACTGCCTGTTATCAGCGTACGCCTCTTATCTGTGATACATGTGATAACATCTCTTTTATCGCTCTCTTGTAAGCCTTGTTCGATGTATGTGCGGGAATGTTGTGTGATCAATTACACGTCAATTGTCTTCCAAGACAGATATAGGTTGGCGGGAAAAAAAATACTATGATACGGAGAAGGCTTGAGTTAGATTATAATGCACAAGTAGTGGTAAATATATTAAAAAATCAAAATATTTATAGGGTTGCGTCTTTATTTGGTATGAATTTTAAGAATGAATTATCGAAATTCGCAGTCCTGAGCTATTGTCGCGATGGCTGAATTGGCAAAGCGACGGTATTCCAGGAGATGCAGGTTTAAATCTTGCCCATTCACCTTTTCACACTTTGTGTTAATTTATATGGCTAACCTTTAACTGGTGACCTGCTCGACTCACAGACACCACATATTGGTTTTATGATTAATTCTCTCCGCTTTTTTGTCGGTTCTCCCCGCGCGCTCAGTACCTTCCGTACCTATTTGCTTTCCCCTTACGCCCCGTGCTCGGCACATACGCGTAGCGACGGCCGTTTTGCACCGATGGAGGTCTCTCCGTCTCACAGACGTCAGGTCAGTTCTAAGGGAATTTTATCCATGTGTCTATTATTCGTCCCCTCACAATAAATTAGTGTTCACAATTCCAATCAATATCCCCCATATGAGCAAAACACATGCTGTGGCGTTCTCTTGGGGAGGCCTATGTCCAGCAGTGGACTTCGAAAGGCTGATGGATGGATGGATGATTTATGTCGTGGGTGCGATTCCCACTCAGGACAATTGTGTTATGAACACAGATATTTGTACTGCGTTTGGGTGTTTTTTATCTATTAATATATGTATTACTATATCCGGAACCTGGTACCCATAGCACAAGCATTAAGCTTAGTTTGGGACCAGAGGACGCTGCGTGAAATGTCTGTGAAAATTTATATTTATTTATTTATAGCTCATTGTACGAATTGCAGCAGTTGGAAGGTAAACATTAACTCCTTAAGCATTTCACGACTCAATCGAGTCTAACAATCTGTAGATATATCAAATCGGTAGTTTAGTTAGTAACGACACAGGCTCGCTATTGAGCGAACACATTGGTATTGCTGATCAGCAATGGATGAAAACAGATTGATGGATGGATGGATGGAAAGCATGGTAATGATTTCCAGATTCGCTTTGGATCCACTTGCTGTCATGTTTTCTGTATTACCTATAAATAATTTATCATTAACAGATTATAATTTATCAAATGGACTCATAAATATCCGCGTAGAATTACGTTGCGTAGTTTCATGATTATTGTTCGGGAAACCTTATCTGTTTCTTATCAGTGTTTTTACCTATGATATTCATGTCAGACATATATATTAGACACTTTCGGTTAAACAGACATTCTATAAATCCGAACTGCACCAGTATAAATCAGGCCTGCAAAGAGAAATTTCTACAACAGAGTTTTTAACTTAGTGTAGTGCTCACATCAATCTTTAAAATAACACAATTGCAGACTGTCCAGCATTTCGATTTTTATAGATTGTTTTTAAGGAGGGTACGCGGGCACAAATCTATTTAGTTCCTCTATGCTTTTTACCATCAGATAATCCGATAAACGGTGGATTCCATCCACTCGTCATACTTGCGTCTTCTTTCCAAAAACACACAGTTATAAGGAAGATGTCTTTGGTACTCTGTTAAATCTGAGTGTATCGAATCTTATTGGTCTCCCTTGTAATTGGTACCTATGAAATAATATTGGCCTTTTTTTTTTGTCAAGGCGGGAAAAATGTTCCTAACCGCACACCCCGTCGTTCGGGGCAACGAACAGGGTAGTGTGGAGCCCTCACCCACTAAATAAACCCGCCGTGGGCCATCTCTCCGCCTTTCTTGGCGGACCACTGGAACTATGTTACATTCCTCCGGTGGTAAATAAATATTGGCCTGGGATTGAAACCTGACACATAGTAAATTAATGCCGCCACCATATCGTCTGAGAAACAACAAATATAACAAGCAAAGCCAAGGATGTAGCTTGACTGCACGGATTGCGGAGTGGTTTAGATATCGGCCTCCCGTCCGAGTGTTGTGGGTTCGATTCCCACAATGACAACTCTTTGTATGATCTACAAATTGTTGTTCTCAATTTGAGTGTACTTTGCAGAGTCCCCTGCGTTACAAGAATTATCCCTATATCCCTTGGGTGTCATATGACGTAATAAAGGGAAGTAAGCAATCAGCTATTACGTGTCTGGTGGTAGGATTGGGTACCAAGTGGGTGTACTCACTTAGTAAAGAGCTTCTTGTGACCGATCGAGAAATACCTGGTGTGTTTTGATGGTAGGGGAAGAGCGCCATCTATTGATTCATATCCAATCTACAAAATGAATTTGTGAGCAGCGGCTTGGCTGTATTGTGTATTGTTGGTGTTGCTAAGTCCATTAGATACGGTTACCACTTACCATCAGGTGAGCCGTGGCTCGTCTTCTACCATGGGCAATAAAAATAACCTCATTACCACGTACCGCCTGGTTGGCAAAAATAAAATAGATGAATACTTCAATGTGTAAATAAACGTATTGCTATAATGTAATGTCAAGGCGTTACCTGCCGCTGTTTCACGCTGATCCGGTCATTCATGCTGGAACAAGCAAGTCTCTACCACTGTGAATGAACGGATTTTGAGGGTATATAGATGAAAGTCTGGATTAACTGGTAATTAGTACGTAGGTAGGATAGCTATTCCTAATGTTTTCCTTTAGAGATTGTTAATAGGTTCTATCGTGTGTACTTATCAAGTTCAAAGAAACATTATGATAAACATCTCGTAGCTAAGTTACTGCAATACTTTTTTATTGTTAGTTAGCGTACGCCTATTATAATTAGCGTAACATACATACAACATAGACTCACGCCTGTTTCCCAGAGAGATATGCAGAGGCAATGGATTGTCACATATCATGAAGCGGCCTTACGCTGCCCACTTTTCGCCTCCATAGGATCGAGACGTGATAAGTGGTGAACCACGTTGCCTTCATTCTGATGATTGTTAGAAAAAACATCCATTCAACACGGGATGCTTACCTAGTATACTTACTCTACGTAAAAATTATGGCAAACGTTGTAGTTCGTAATAACAAATAGCTATTTACTTACCAATATTAACTATGTAGTAGTAAAAGAAAGAAATAATTTATTTCTACATTTATAAATAAAGCTGTGAGGACTAAACAAAATTAACGTTTTAAACTAAATAACTAAACTAATGTAGGAAGAGGACGAATTGCTCAGCTAATGTTGTACGTGATTATAGGAACGCTGATTTTCAGCAATATGCTATCGACGTTCGACGTGTAGGTATATATAATATAATAATGGTATGCGCTAAGTTACTAACTCGATATCGAAGTATTTGCTATATCTAGTCAACGTTTATACTAACGAATCCGCGGGCAAAAGCTGTCTATTGCCCGCGGCATTATTTTATAAATAGCTATTTATTATCAATAGAAATAATTAATCTATTAAAGAAACTAATAGACTTGAATAGACTTCATGATTAGTAATTAACCAATAGTATTGAAATATTGTTAGTTCTTTGTGATAGTAAAACTTGGCAAGTAATTATAGCTTACGGTTACAACCCTGGACTGTCAAATCATAGATTCGGAATACATTCAAGGCTTATCTTAAGCGTGTAGAAGTATTTTTTCGTTTGAGGCATACCTTTAGCGTTCGTAGTGATCGGAGGCATTTTAAGCCAAGAGTCTTATTTGAAATTGTGTAGGTACCATAAGTATCTAATTTTCAACACACTTATATTAGTTTTACCTATATATTTGTATCTATCGACCTTTCTATGTAACGGAATCTTTGAAACAAACCACACACCCCCTTCAAAGTGCGGGCTGCTTTTTACTAAGTATATCTTGTTAATCAATTACAATTTAATCACGTTCACTTTTTACAATCATTTTTACTAAATATTATTTCAATTTTTTATTTTTAGATTTTTTAAACTATAATTGCACTGCATTTTTAATTATATTAAAATACTTTTAGATTATCAAAGATAAAAGCCTTTTTTCCTTTTTTTAGGCGATAAAAAATACACCTAACCGCACTCCCCGTCGTTCAGGCCAACAAACAGGGCAGTGTGGGTCTCTCACCCACTAAATACACCCGCCGCGTGCCGTCTCTCCGTCTTTATTGGCGAGCCAATGGAACTTTGTTACATTGCTTCAGTGGTCACAGACATAACAGCTTCCATACATCCATCAGCCTTTTAAAGTCCACTGCAGGACATAGGCCTCCCCAAGAATGGGGGATAGTGCCGTAATCGCCACGCTTGGCAGGCGGGTTGGCGATCGCAGTGGATGTTGTTAATACTCGAAGGAATGCTACTGCCCACTCCTCCGGTATTCCCTCAGTCGGCTCTTACGACTCCCATGGGTGGAGAGGGGTGGGACAATTCTAAAGCCGGCCTCACACGGCTATACACACACACAGCTTAAGTTTTTATTATAAACCGTTGCCATATGAACTTCATATATAACTGCATGCCTTTTTTGTTTTGGTAATGTGTAAAAAAGTGTATCTAAGCTCGCAAACACAGTAGTGTGCCACACACCCACTAAATAAGCTTGAAGTGTGCCATCTGCACCCATGTATATATTGGCGGACCACCGGAACTGTATGACTTTACTCCAGTGGCAAAATCCGTGTTCGAGAGATTTTCAGCGGCTTGTCAAGCTTGTCAACTTACTTTGAGACCGAGTAGGACTAATGCTTAGATTCTTTTTATTATGACGCGCACATCAGCCATTAATATTTTTTAAAGACCTGTACTGAGGAGTAATTATTGCTTTACTTTAGAAGTATACAATTTAACCGACACAATATACACATACACACAAAAAAATTAAAATGTGTGTACTTATGTACACGCGTTAGAAGTTATACTTCTTTGGCGTATGGAAAAAAATATTTTTTAGATAATAATGTAATAATTTTTAATTAACGATGTAAATAAATTATACATACCGACAATTAACCTCAAATCTATAAATGCACTCAAAACAGTTTATTCAAATCAGTTTTATCACTAATATTCAATATATATAGATATACTAATAAATAATAAATTATTAGTATCACCGTCGTATATGAAATTGATTTAATAAAAACACCAAAATAATATTTATTTATTCACACTGTTTAATTGTACTCTTACGAAATACGTGTTCTAAATATAAAAATACTAGAATATACAACTTGAACATAGTTATCAATTTTCATGCATGCCACCTAGAACTAACTTCACGATGTAGAATTTAGGTGACGGTGTGCGCGCGCATCGTAAAAATTCACTCTCATCATTTTTCTCTATCGCACCAAAAGAAGTATAACTTCAAAAACTATTTATGGACAGCACAAATAATTGTCCCTTAATCGAAACACTGGGGCGGGTGGTCGATATTTAATCCACTCTACCATCTGTGCCGTTAATCAATGGTTAACATACATTGTGGTTACAGATGTATAAGAACAAACAAACTATATTACATTTTATTTATATCTAAAAATATAAAATTGAAGTGTATTTATGTCTAAATAGCAGCTTTTCACTAAATGCAAAGACCTATAAAAAATAAACAGTTTTATAAAGATATTTTTATATATATTTTTAGCATTTGACATGCTTAGCACTATACATTAAACACAAAGTGAAAAATGTGAAATCGAAAATAACAGTCACGAGCAGGATTTGAACCTGCATCTTCTGGATACCGTCCAGATGCTTTACCAATTCAGGCGTCACCCAAAGACGTTAAGTATGATGTGTTATCGAAATTAGCAGTCAGGAGCAATTGTCAGGATGCTGAATTCGTAAAGCATCTGGACGGTATCCAGAAGATGCAGGTTCAAATCCTGCTCCTGACTGTTATTTTCGATTTCACATTTTTCACTTTGTGTTTAATGTAAAGTTTTATAAAGCTTTTGTTTGGCTAGACAGATTTAGGCGAGACTTTCACTGGCAGATATTTGATGTTAGAAGGAGTAAGTTAGGCTACTTTTATGTTGAAATATAATTAGGGGAACCCAAATCAAACAAAGAAAATATAAAAATTCCACGCGGGCGAAATCGCAGGTAGCATTTAGTTTAACATTATGAACTAGCCTTTACCCGCGGCTCCGCCGCAGCCAAATTTTTAGTTTTACCCGTTTTTAAGATAGAATTAAAAGCTATCAAATAAAAAAGTTGCATCAAAAATCATTTTTTTTTTAAATTGCACGTATTGGCAGACGAGCCACGGTCCATCTGATGGTAAATGGTAACCGTCGCCCATGGACTCGACTATACCGAGAGTATTGTCAAGCCGCTGCTCCCCATTTCATTTCACAGATATGAAATGAAACATAAACGGCTATCTCCTGCTACAGCCAAAACGCAACATTGTGCTTCATGGCCAGTCACACGGGAGATGGTGGTACCAACCCGCTCGGGCCCGATACCAAGTGAGTACTCCCACTTTGGTACCCAGCCCTACCACCAGTCATGCAATGGATGATAATTGCTTACTTCTCTTAGTCGCATCATACGACACCCGCGGGAAAGAATGGGGTGGTGACACTTGTATTCTTAGTCCGTCACCACACGGTTTAGTAGTTTTTGCGTGATGCGCGAACGAACGAACAGAAAAACAGAAAAAAATTTTTTTTAAAGAAAGAAAGAAAAATCTTTATTGTAACAAGCAAACAATAGCAACTAACCCAAATAGAAAAAAAAATAAAAAGGAAACGGTGCACATGGTTGAGATATATAAAAAAAAATGAAAATAACTGCTTGTCACAAAACGGCTCCAACTCACCATAAGGCAATTTCCATAAAAGAACAGAGAGAAGTGCTGGTCTTACGTTGGACCGCAGACGCGATCAACGCTTTTATAAACATAATAATAATAAAAATCATATTTATTGTGGCAGGACTTATCACAGGACCACTGAAGGAATGTAATATGGTTCCGTTGGCCCGCCAATAAAGGCGGAGAGACGGCACACGGCGGGTTTCTTTAGTGGGTAATGGCCCCACACTACCCTCGTTCGTTGTCTCGAGCGACGGGGTGTGCGGTTAGGTACATTTTATCCCGGACATATCACAGGAATGTCCAAGTGCATTGTGGTGAGATAAAAAAAATGAAGTTATGTACATTGCAGCAATAACACAGTGTCACAGCAACTATAATTAAATTAAATATTCGCTGAAGTATAAGTTCAATGTAAATTGCAACTATCCCCAACAAAACAAAAACAACAAAATGCGAAAATAAACAAGAAATAAACAAAACATTATAAAAAAAAGGAGTGTGTTTTAGACCACACAACTGAAGTGAAGCTTAACAAAACTTAGGCAAAGTTATTGAGAAAAATTCTCAGTAGTAGCCCGGAGTTTGGAAATGTGCCCGGTAGACGTCAATAGGCTCGCCCCCTATTACGTGGGACTTAAACATAGCTGGCGAGTCGTGGATATGTAATACACCTCTGCCTACCCCTTCCGGGAATACAGGCATGATGCTATGTTATTTTTTTCCTGAAGTTATTTAATTTTTTTGTGTTTAGACACGCTTATATAGCCTAATACAGTATTTTTTTCTCAAATATCTTAAATGTACAGACATAGCTCTGTTACAGCTTTATGATAGTATCGATGCGCAAGTTGAACAAACAAAAGAATAGCCTTGATCTTCTCAAGAATTCTTAAATTAGCTATTATTTAGAGTTGCAGAGCGATCTATTGTGTACTCTGATATGTTCAATATAATGTGATTAAGGATGTGTGACAGGCAAGGGTACATTCCTAAGTAGGGACTGATGAATTCAACTGAGATTCATATGATGGATTGTCACGACAGTGAATACATAGGGGTTTGGCATTTATTGAGTTGTTCTGAATCAGTAAGGCACATAAATAAATAGCATCAAAGGTCTAGTGTTAATGTAAGCGACTGCGAATTACGAGGCTAGGCTAGGCTTCAAATCCCGAGTCAGACATCAAAAAGTGAAAGAGATTTCCTTTAAAAGATTTTTCGGAAATGATTTTCCGAAAAGATTTTTTAAAAGATTTTCCCATGTTTCGGAAAACCTTCGTCCATCCTGCATGATCTCTCTTAGGTGCCAGAATGCCATCCCAGCGGACTAAAAGAATGAGGGAACAAAGTACACACTCGTGCAAATATCTCTTGTAGGTATAGTTGCCTAACCACTGAAGGAATGTAATATGGTTCCGGTGGTCCGCCAACAAAGGGGAGAGACGGTACACGGCGGGTTTCTTTAGTGGGTGAGGGCCCCACACTAACCTGTTTGTTGCCCCGAATGACCGGGTGTGCGTTTAGCAACATTTTTCCCGCCCAAACAAAAAGAAAAAAAGGAATAGAGCCTGTATCCGAGGGATTTTTACAGACTGCCCAGACGGCAGAGTGGTTTAGATACCAGCCTCGCGCCCGAATGTTGTGGGTACGATTCCCACACAGGACAACTCTTTGTGTGGTCCACAGTATAGTTGTTCTGAGTCTGGGTGTACTTTGTGTCTGTGAAATTGTATGTTTTTATTAAATATAAATAAATATTCACGGACATTTTCACACAACGTCCTCTGGTCCCAAATTAAGCTTAACGCTTGTATAATTCCTTAGCGCAGATTGTAAACACTTAAATACCAAGACTCTCTTTTTTTTCTAGTGGTCTTCTGACCTTTCTAATGGTAGAGCCATGCTTATCCCAGCATGAATGGGCCGGCTCGATCGAGGAAGTACCACCCTCTCAAAATAGATCTGCGGGAAACAACGGTAGGTACTTCTAGCGTTGTGTTTCGTATAGTGAGTGAAAGCGCCGGAGGCCCAAACCCCCTATATCCTTATCCTTAGTATCCTACCTATCCCTTTTCGTAGAGACGGCGAAGCGCGTGATGCTTTTAGTGTTGTTAGCGTCTATAATATGCATATTGTGCCGTGTGACCGGCTTTAGAATTGTCCCACCCCTCTCCACCCATGGGAGTCGTAAGAGCCGACTGAAGGAATACCGGGGGAGTGGGCAGCAGCACTCCCTCGAGTATTAACAACATCCACTGCGATCGCCAACCCGCCTGCCAAGCGTGGCGATTACGGCATTATCCCCCATGACAAGCACGCAACATAAAATGGCCCCCAGTCACGGCAGCTCCTCTATTCCTTGGCCTAACGGTAGCGGGCCCGGTAACGGCGGAGCAGGGGGTGCGAAGAATCTCCGGTCGCGGAAAGGTTACCACAAACAACGACTTCTGGCCCTGGTAACGCACAACGTTCGGAAACTTCGGACCGACGAGAGAATCACCGAGTTGGAAGAGGAATTTAGCAAGATACGCTGGGACATTATAGGGTTGTCAGAAGTCCGAAGAGAGGGTGAGGGCAGGACAATCCTCCAGTCCGGGAACTTGCTCTTCCACCGGGAGGGCGACCACCAGTCCCAAGGAGGTGTCGGGTTTATCGTTCGCAGATCTATCGTAGGCAATGTGGAGAGGATTGAGAGTGTGTCGAGTAGGGTAGCGTACCTTATACTCAGAATAACCAAAAGGTATTCGTTGAAGGTCATACAGGTTTACGCACCGACCTCTACACACTCCGATGACGAGGTGGAGGCCCTATATGAGGACATCTCGAAGGCCATCCACTTGTCTAAGACCTATTTCACGGTGGTTATGGGAGACTTTAACGCGAAACTAGGCAAAAGGACAGACGATGAGCTGAAGGTGGGGCACTATGGATTTGGGCAGAGGAACCACAGGGGCCAGATGCTGGCTGATTTTCTGGAGAAGGAAGGCCTCTTCATGATGAATTCCTTCTTCAGGAAGCAGCCCCAGCGAAAATGGACCTGGATTAGCCCTGATGGTTCAGTGAAAAACGAGATTGACTTCATCCTGTCGGACAAACGACACATATTCAATGATGTCTCAGTGATCAGCAGGATTAAAACTGGGAGTGATCACCGACTAGTCAGGGGCATCTTGAATATCAGCGCGAAAGTCGAGAGGTCACGCTTGATGAAGTCTACGCTCCGACCAACACCTGAACCCCAAGAGCTTTCAGCTCGAACTACAAAATCGCTTCCAATGCCTAGATGCGTGCGAATCAGCGAGCGATTTGAACAGCAGGTTCGTGCAAACTGTCCAAGTGGTCGGGTCGACCTACTTCAAGGCCCGTCGCGTTAGTAGGACTCGTGAACTCTCGGACCATACTCTCAAGCTCATGGAAAGGAGAAGAGAAATGACAGTCCACTCTTTAGCCGATCGGTCCTGCCTGAGGCGGTTAAACAGACAGATGTCCAAGGCCGTGCGACACGATACTCGCCAATTTAATGCCATCCGCATTAAAGAGGCGATAGAGTGGAACCAAGGCTCGAAAGTGTTCGAAAGAGATCTGTCTGTCGTCCAAAGCCAGTTGACTAAGCTGAGGACCAACGACGGCACTATCATTTCATCCCGAGATGAGATCTTGAGAGAGGTCCACCAGTTCTATGGACATTTGTACAGATCCCAGAGTCCTGTTGTCGGCTTGGTCCAAGATCCTAGATCCAAGCTAACTCGGCACTTTACCGAAGATATCCCGGACGTCAGCCTGTAAGAGATCAGAATGGCTCTCAAACAACTAAAGAACGGAAAGGCACCGGGAGACGACGGACCACGTATCGGACGGCGCAGCGTAGGACGGTCCCCCACCAGGTGGACCAACGATCTTGTCAAAGCCGCGGGGAGCCGTTGGATGCGGTCAGCACAGGACCGCTCGTTGTGGCGTTCTCTTGGGGAGGCCTATGTCCAGCAGTGGACGTTGAAAGGCTGATGGATGGATTGATGGATGGATGGATCTATGGTTAAAGATGTTAAATTCCCATACATTTTAATAGTTTTCTATTAGCGTTAGCGAGCATAGAATGCAACTTGGCTAGGCCCACAGGTGGGCGTACACTTGTTTGCCAACTATGTAGTATAAAAAAAAGAACAATCATTTGTGGAGCACACAGATAATTGATCTGTGTGGGAATCTAATCCATAAAAGTTGACACAGGAGGTCGCTATTCGGCTTTATGTATCAAAAGTGATGGTAACTGCATTTCTGACCGTCTCAATAACATTTAACGCAACACCAATGTAACTAAAATCGTGCGAACATTATTAAACTTTGACCCTGAAATGACATCGAAGGCACAGATTAAATAATAGCAGTGCTGTATTCAGATGTCCAAATGTATATAGATCACGGCTTCTGTCCATCACGTCGTACATTCCAGTGGTATAAACATGAGTAAATTTATTTCGATCTATATTATAGCACTTGACATGCTCAGCTATTTTAAAGAACAGATTATTTGTAAAAGTGGAAAAAGGGACCTTTATGACAAGCAGGATTCGAACCTGCGTAAAGACATATTATAAAACAAATGTGAAGTGGAGATTTGGAACCACCGTTGGGTGACTGTGATAGCTAGCGATCTAGAGCATTTCCCCTGTATTGGATGGGACGCAGGCTCGAATCCTGCTCACAGTAAAGTTCCCTTTTGTCACTTTCACAAATAATGCTTCTTACAAGGAAATTTACTAGAAATATATCACCGGAAATAACTCACGTTGTGGCACGAGTGCCCGCCTGGAACTCGTTGACACCGCTGCGTGTTCGCCCTGATGATGAGCATCCAATATGCTCGAAATCCGGGTCGACAAAATCGGTCCACAAAGTGAGCTATTTCCGGTGATATATTTCTAATATGTATCAATCTCACGATAGTTTCAATACGAGTAAATATAATGGATACGAGCAAGATTTGAACCTGTATCTCCTAGAAATCGTTCCAGATGCGTTAACAATCCAGCCATAATTTTGTCACAGTTGATTTTAATGTACACTTGTTTAATTTCTAATTGGTTCCAATTTTAAAGACGAAGTCACGAACATATAAGCTAGTGGTAACAAAAACCTAAGTGCTTAAAAGATTAAAATATTTAGTCATGAATTTTGAACAGGCAAATTAGTTTAAATGTAATTAGTTTAACTTAAAGTCACTTAATCGATGACGTGATTATGGCTGGCAGATATCTGTGATATTTGCTAAACGTAAAGCGATTATCTTAGGTTGATCTTTAAAAGTCAACCTATAAAATTGATTAAATCATAATATGCAGTCATAATTTATTTTGGACTAGTTTGACTACATCGGATCAGGGCTATTTTTTAATACCACAATTTAAGTAAACAAGCGTAAAGGCCTGCCTGTTGGTGATACAGTGGTTTATACCATAGATTATAAGATATATATATAGAGCGGATGGAGAACTCTACCCTTCCTGGATATACGAGTAGTAAGGTCGAAGTTAATATTGATATTGTTATATTTTGATCTGTATTTTAGCACTTCACATGTTCAGCTACTTTTATAGAACAAATTATTTAAAGTATAAATTATTTGAGAATAAGGAAAAAGAGATTTTTTGTACTAGCGGGAATCGAACCCGCGTCTTTTCCAATCCGGGGAAGTGCTCTAAGCCACTGAGCTATAGTACAGGTACTTCGACCATCCCAATCTCCTTATTACATTTGTCTTTACGACCAGCGCCATCTATCGGAAGCATTTACATGCATTAAACCGATATAGTAAGTTTAATTTTGCAATTAAAATTCATACTATTTGATAGCGCGATTTTTTTAAACATTTTTGATCTATATTTTTTAGCATTTGACATGCTCCGCCACTTTTAAAGTATAAATTATTTGAGAATAAGGAAAAAGAGATTTTTTGTACTAGCGGGAATCGAACCCGCGTCTTTTCCAATCCGGGGAAGTGCTCTAAGCCACTGAGCTATAGTACAGGTACTTCGACCATCCCAATCTCCTTATTACATTTGTCTTTACGACCAGCGCCATCTATCGGAAGCATTTACATGCATTAAACCGATATAGTAAGTTTAATTTTGCAATTAAAATTCATACTATTTGATAGCGCGATTTTTTTAAACATTTTTGATCTATATTTTTTAGCATTTGACATGCTCCGCCACTTTTAAAGTATAAATTATTTGAGAATAAGGAAAAAGAGATTTTTTGTACTAGCGGGAATCGAACCCGCGTCTTTTCCAATCCGGGGAAGTGCTCTAAGCCACTGAGCTATAGTACAGGTACTTCGACCATCCCAATCTCCTTATTACATTTGTCTTTACGACCAGCGCCATCTTCTCTTCAGTACGAGCGGGAATCGAACCTGCGTCCCTTCCTATCCGGGGAAGTGCTCTGATCCACTGAGCTATCTTACTACCTTGCGGTTATACCCAATTTCCTCATTATATCGACCAACGCCATCTATCGGAATGCATTTACATGCATTAATCCAATATTTATAGTAAGTTTAATTTTGCAATTCAAATTCATACTATTTGAAGGCGTAATTTTTTTAAAATATACATACTATTCACAAATAATAATAATTTGTACTCTTAAAGTAGCTGAGCATGTCAAATGTTAAAAATATAGATCAAAATACTAAGAATACTTGTCAACCATTTTGTTTCACGGATAGAAAACGACTAAAACAACAACGAAAACACATCGAAATTCGAATTCAAACCTACGTGTTGCTGTATAGCTATGAAACCCAGAGAACTATAACGCAGCTGCTAAAAATATTTACAGTAGGCAACTATAATTGATAGGACGTTATGCTTATTCCATAGACATCTTAGTTAGCTTTTTTTATTATACATATTATAATCACCAATACGGAAGAACACATAATTTATTTCAGACATATATGGTTTGGCAAGGCAAAGACAATTTTTAATTTAAATAATTTTTAACGAGTACTTCGAAAAAAATATCTATTGATACTTTTTGTTGCTTATATTATTAATTTTAAATAAAGTTGCATAAAGAATAATTTTAGCCTAAAATACACTGATTCTAAAAGTTTCGGAGTCTATATCATCCCCTAGGGGTCAACGACAACATACAGCTAAAAAAGAGTTTCATGAGACATACTTGGCTACATAATTGTAACATGAGTAATTATTAGGTTTTTTTTTTCATTAGTAATAACTTTTTGTCTTTCCCTGAATGGAATAACCTACATACATTCACTCTAACCTTAAATACGGATTGAAATAAGTAAAAAAAAAATGTAAACAATTAAGAGTGGTTGAAGTTATGAATTTGCAAACATATAAGGATACTAGCTGACCCGGCGAATTTCATACCGTCTCAGAACTAAACATAAGATAAATTAAAATCCATTATCCGTTATCCGTGTTATCCGTTATCAAAAATGTCGTTCTATCCAAAATGGATGAGAAAATTAATTTCAATTATAATTTTTCTATTATTTTAATAGTTTTTCTGCTATTTCGGGTGAAGACAAATCCAGTAAATCCAAGATCATAAAAATCGGTTCCAGCTGGACCGATTTTTTCTTGAATTAAATATTATGAATGGTGTAACTAACCCTAATTTGTTTATATAATTAGATTATACTCGTTTCTCGTATTACTAGCAGAACGGTTAAAAGTTACAACAAAACCCTTCCACTTGAATGAAATACTTGGATGTGCCATTTTCACCATAATTGGTCAAACGGTGTTGGAGTTGATTGTTCTCATATACACAAACATCTGTTTTTATACTTTTTATCGATTAATGTGTAGGTAGATAAAAATCAAGGTCATATGAAGGTCAATCGGAAGAATGCATTAAAGTAGTTCAACACAGGTTTTTAATCTCAAAACATCGTAATGCGATATTAATGGTCTTGTTCAAGGAATTTTGTAATACTTACCTACCTACAGAGCGGTAACAGATGAGAACTGAGAAATATCATTTAATATTTCATATTTATATTTATTCTGGATTGTTGCTGGTCTCGAATTGATGTCCTCGACACGCAGTTGAAGAAAATTAAGTTGTGAGTACGCCTTCCTTCAACCTATAACTGCCTTACTGTTAGGTATGGGTCTGCTCTCATAGGGATTTGGGACATAGTCCATCACGAGGAGTTAGCGATGAGGTGCGGGTTGACTGAGTTCACAAAACTTTGAGAACTCTCAGGCATGCAGATTTCCTCACGATGTTTTTCTGCATCAAGCAGTGAAGGAAAACATTGTCAACAAATGCAAACATCACTTCGAAAAGTCAGAGGTGTGTGCCTCGCCTTGATCTATATTTAAGGCTTTCGAAACGAAAGGCTCCTCTATCGTGACAGGCTTACTTAGCGAGATATACCTATATATTTTTACTACTGCAAAATGTAGGTACGGAATTAATTATATCTATGTAATAATTATTATTTTCCGTGTCGTTTAATCCGTAATAGCGTTTTCTTGTTATCTTTAATCGATGCAAATCCTTACATATTTTATTTTTAAGATCATGGAAGTGCCACGTAGCAAGGTATTTAATTCTCTGGTGATATTTTTAATAGTAGGTAGGTCCCTACTACAATGAGGTAGGACTAGTATAATGAATCAGAAATATCAAGACGAGATTTCATTGAATAAATGATTTTTGTTATGAACTTTGTAGGTGCGTTATAAAAAATACAAGTCAACTTATAATCAAATATAAATTTAAAAAGTAACAAAAAATTTAAAAACCAAAACAAAAAGTAATTCTTGGAGGCGCCGGGTATCGATCCCGGTACCTCTCGCATGCTAAGCGAGCGCTCTACCATCTGAGCTACGCCCCCGATACATAGAGGCCTGAATTACACCTTTATATATTATTTATTCCGTAGCAATGAAAACAACGCCGTGTGGGGCCGACTTTAGAATTGTCTCACCCCTCTCCACCCATGGGAGTCGTAAGAGCTGACTGAGGGAATACCGAGGGAGTGGGCAGCAGCACTCCTTCAAGTATTAACAACATCCACTGCGATCGCCAACCCGCCTTCCAAGCGTGGCGATTACGGCACTATCCCCCATTCTTGGCAGCAGTGGACTTTAAATGGCTGATGGATGGATGGATGAATGAAAACAGCTTTTTGTATTAGGTGAGAAAAAATTTCCTATCCGCAGACCTTGTTATTGGGGGTAAATGTATTATTCGTTTATACCCGTTTTCGTAAGATTATTAAACTACATAGGGGAAATGTGGGTGTGATTGCTTACTCTTAGGATAACCTATGCCTTTATCCTGAAAGGGTGACTAAAGAAAAATAATATTGAAAGAAGGTTAAACGCGAGACAATGACTTCCCTTCAGGGCATTCATTTAATTGAATTACGGAAGTGTTACATAACAAATAGGTACCTAATTATGTATACAAATAATTATGTTGTAAATAACTTATGTATAACTATGTAAGTATGCGTACATCCTCATGATAATCATAAATAATGCTATAATTATGTTGAAACACACGGTCGAAGGCATTAGTAATGGAATTGTTTACATAGCGGCCCCAATATCCGTTGAAAATAACTCTTGGGACGCCATATTGTTGTGAAATATAAACATATTTTATTTTTAGCAAATGAGATGTAGATGCAGTAGTCTATAATATACATACGTGGGAGTAAACCTGGGTAAACATATAGTCTGAGAAACATAAATATGAGATAATGAATTTAAAAAATAAAAAGTGGATCTGAGTGTTTGCCATCAAGGAGTTCGGTTGTTTCTTTTAAGTCTATGGTCAAACTTGCTTACGTTGACTGCACAGAATAGATGACGAAGTGGAGGTTAGATAGAGGCCTCCCACCAGAGTGTCGTGGGTTCGATTCCCACACCGGATAATTTATTGTGCAATCCACAAATAGTTGCCTACTTTATTTCCGTTAAGTTGTATGTTTGTCAAGTGACCCGCAATACAATACAATACAATTTCAAACTGCTATTAAGCTATCATAGACTCCCCTTGGATCTATATTTTTATGTTTATTATTAGACATCATGAAAACATTAATTTTTTTATTGCCTCTGTGGTGCAGCGGTAGTGTAAGCGACTGCTTATCATGAGGTCTCGGGTTCGATCCCGGGTCGTACAGCGTTATTGAGATTTTTCGTAAAAAAAAAATAAGAAAAATTTCACCTCCGTGCCTCGGAGGGTACGTAAGGCCTTTGCCCTCTGCCTGGTCTCTCGGAATGCTGCCTCATTGTAGTATGAGAGTGAGATAACAGAGGGTGCTTTTGTGTTTGTGAACACATTCGTGCACTATAATATTTCCTGCGCAGTTTGACAAAAAAAATCACATAACATCACGCCCGTATTCCCCGAAGGGGTAGGCAGAGTTGTATTTCACACCCACAACTCGCCAGCCATGTTTATGTCCCACGTAATAGGGGGCGAGCCTATTGACGTCACCGGGCACATTTCCAAATTTACGGGCTGCTACTGAGAATTTTTCTTTTTTTTTATGAAAATTCCAATAACACTGCGCAGTTTGCTAGTGTTTTTTTATAGCACGTGAGTGGCAAACAAGCATACGGCCCAACTGTTAGTAAGCGGTTACCGTAGCCTATAGACGCTAGCAACGCCAGACGCATCATTCGCGCGTCGCCATCTCCAAGGAAAGGGATAGGAGGTGGATAGTAAGGATAATAAAGAGAAGATAGAAAGGATAATAAGGAGAGGATAGGATGGGGGTTTGGGCCTCCGGCGCTCTCACTCACCATTCGAAACACATCGGTTCAACCGACTGCTTAACTAGGTACCGCTGTTTTCCGCTGATTTTTTGTAAGAGCATGTTGGGATAAGCAAGGCTTTACCACTAATACTTATAATGGCCACCGCTACTGAAATAACGGTCTCAATCTCATGCCTCACAATCGACATTGTATTGTGATCATTGTGATTGGTTGAGAGATCACCGTATTGGCCAACGGATTATTGCGACATCACGCGTCGGTTTCTCAACCAATCACAGTGATCACGATACGATCGACAGGTGAGATATGAGATTCCGTCTAACCCCCCTGGAGAGATATGACATCCATCCATCCATCCATCAGCATTTCAACGTCCACTGCTGGATATAGGCCTCCCCAAGAGAACGCCACAACGAGCGGTCCCTTCATGGGGGATAATGCCGTAATCCACGCTTGGCGATCGCAGTTGATGTTGTTAATACTCGAGGGAGTGCTGCTGCCCACTGCCTCGGTATTCCCTCAGTCGGCTCTTACTACTCCCGTGGGTAGAGGAGGGGACATGACAATAGGTCAAAAACCCAGCACATCTTCAAAAGAAAATGGGGGTTTGTATAATGGGGGTTTGTATATAAGTAAATAAAATCTCACATAACAATTTGAGTTATCAAGGTCAAACGCAGCCCTACTGACCTCTGACCTTCGAATAAGGTCACGCATGCTATCAAACTGATAAATAAATATAAAAAACCGTAATTATAGAACAATGCGCGCATCGACGTCCCAGTCTGCCAATATTAACTTAATTGTTCAAGTGACTGGAAAAACGTTAGACTTGGGACATTTTATAGCGGATTTGGAAGAGAGTGAACACAATCTAATGGCAATTCGTGATGTACTGGCGTGAGTTCTTACTGATGATATCTAGCTTTAATTATTTTGCTAGCTTCTATAACCATAAAGTCATTTGAATGAACACAAAGTGCGAAAATGTGAAATCCAAAATAATAGTCACAAGCAGAAGCCTGCATCTCCTAGAAATCCGTCTCAGATGCTTTACCCATTCAGCAGGAGAATTCACAGGAGATGTAGGTCACATTTTATATATAAAAATATCAAAATAATTCACTTTTCCATTCACGTTAGCAATAAATGATGCATCGTGATAAGATAAAAATAATCTGATATGAAATCATTGCAAATATAATGAACAATTTATTAAAATACTTAAAACTTACTAATAATATACACTCGCCAATTATTCAATCGCCGTATTGCAATGCACTGTTGGCGTGCATTGCGATCTAAAAAAAAGTCTGTAAAATAAAACCACGTCGTACGAATCTAGCAAGTCGCCACTACTACTGCATTAGCTAACGCTTGAGTGGTTATATATTTTTAACAAAATAATTATATTACTAAACACAACATATTTATATCACAGAACACTAATATATATCACATAACATGTTATAAAGAAAAAACAATTAACTTTAATATTTATTTTTGCTTTTGTAAAAATAAATATTAATTGTTGTTGTTGTCGCGTTGATGTGTTCTCCAGCTATTCCATTCCCATTTTAGGCGACTTTTCCATGAATATTCAATATTCATCCTAAGTTCATAGTATATGAGGTTAAACCAGTTATTCAAATAAATCTGTTAAACGAACAAAACAAATTATAGCCTCTTGTTATATTACCGAATATTCACAGTTCATCACCAGAGTGATTAAACGCATTCTTTCGTATTGTGTATTCATGTTTATTGTCACAACAGTAACTGCGAGTTAGGATTGTCACACACTGAGGTGTAAATATCACTTATTGAGCAAGTCATATGCGTTAATTCCAGAACCAATGGGCTGGCTCGAATGCGATTACCAACCCTCCCACATAATATCAACATATAAAAAGCGGGCAAAATGTACCTAAACGCACAATCTGACATTCGGGGCAACGAACAGGGTAGTATGGGGCCCTCACTGACTAAATAAACCCATATGATAGTGTACCGTCGTTCCCCCTGTACTGACAAACTACTTGAACATTAGGACTGTCAAAGGCAAAGACCCCTCTTTATCGCTTCTCTACTATGCCTCCTCTCCACCGAATATCATTTTCACTGGGGCTAGCAAAGCATAATGGTGCGTTCACACGCTTCCATTCAAAGCGACATTCAACGGTCACGAGCACAAGTGTGTGAACGGTCTGCCCGTGGCTGCCCGGCTGCTACGTTGAATGGCGGCCTGCACGCCGAGCTGCTTCCCGAGCTGCTTGCCGGGCTGCGCGGCGCGCGTGTAAACGCGCCATAAGTGATGCCTCTAGTATTACTTTTGGCAATTTGCTACGGTGATCACTTACCTTCAGGTGGGTCATATGCTCGTCTATCCTTATTTAACTAGCTTTTGCTTGCATTTTTATTATTTTATGATGATTCAAACATTATAATAACCACAACATTTCACTGAAATTACTACCGAAAAATCTGGGGCCACTCGTACGTAGGCAAGCCAACATTCTTGCAGGACAACGCCTAGCGGGCCTTAAACAAATACAGACCACGATGTGCAACCACGAATATAATTCGTGAAGGTTTAAAAAGTACAATTGCACATTAGTGGCTGAAGACCCTAATAATTCCATAAATCCTTGACGCAGCAAAACCTAATGTTCACTCGTAATAAACGCGCTATTATCACATGGTTATTTTGTCGCTAATTGTAATTACTGATGGTAATTACCATCTCGGTGGTACCGTCTCATGAGATCATGACTATGCTAACACTGGTTATGTATTACAAGGTTTTATTTTATTGTAAAATTGCATTTTGGGACCTGCGAGTTCTGAATTTGGGTGAGAGCACTGGAGGTCCGAACGCCCTCCCTGTCAAAAAAACTGGTAATAGACATATAAACAACCTCTAACCCCAAAGGCATATAGTGCCTCTGTTCCATTGCCTCTGTCGTGAGTAAAAATACGGTTTCCGCATAGAGTAGCAAACTGTTGTTGTATGTGAGGTAACTGTTTTGTCTATACCTTTTTATGTACTTACTTCATTTGTCATTAAATATTTGCTTTTTAAATCCAACCTCCCAAACAATCTCAAAAACACACTATTTTAAATGACAAATAATTTGTGAAAGTGGAAAAAGAGAGCCTTACTGCGACAGTGTCTGCGATAGCTTAGCGGTCCAGAGCACTTCCTCGAATTAGAAGAGACGCATGTTCGAATCCCGCAGGCAGTAAATCTATCTTTTTCCACTTTCACAAATAATTTGTTCTTTAAAGTAGGTTAGCATGTCAAGTGCAAGCTTTTATTACTACATAAAAAAGAAAGCAAAAATATTATGTCAAACTATAGACCTATTGCACTTTTACCTGTATTCTCCAAAATTTTAGAGAGATATTTATTTAGAGAATTATATAATTATTTAGAGTTAAATAATATCATTTGCAATGAACAAAAAGGATTCCGTCAAAATAAAACAATAAATATGGCTGTTTACGACTTTTTATATAGAGCTATGTTAAATATTGACAAAAGAAATCCGGTATGCGCAATCTTTTGTGACATGACCCAGGCGTTTGACTATGTACACCATGTTATATTAAAAAATAAACTGGAATGTTATGGAATTAGGGGTAACGTACTGGATTTGTTTATTTCTTACCTATCGCATAGAAAACAGTATACGTTGGTTACTAGAATAAATTATATAACAAAAATAGAAGTCTCCACTTCATCCAATGAGAGGACGGTAACATTCGGTGTCCCACAGGGTAGCGTCTTGGGCCCTTTATTATTTACACTATATATTAATGACCTACCAAAAGCTGTTGAGCAACCTATTACACTATTTGCAGACGACAGTACATTAACTGTAGCGTGTAAATCATTAGAAACATATGAAAGTGACATAAATAGCTCATTAGCCCAAATAATAACATGGATGCGTAATAATAATTTAATAATAAACTTAAAAAAAACACAAATAATACATTTTAAGCAAAGAAAAACGATAACTCTAAGTGACCAAATCAATATAAAATATAAAGACGATGTTATATCTGAGGTTGATAGTGCCAAGTTTTTAGGTCTTATTATTGATGCTAAACTTAACTGGAAAGCACATATTGCACAACTCTCTCAAAAAATAAGTAGCCACTCATATGCGCTCTATAGACTCGCTAAAGAATTAAATACTGATACACTACTCACTGCTTATCATGGTCTTGTTGAATCAATCCTCAGATACGGCATCATTTTTTGGGGCAACTCGGCCGATAAGGAAGTTGTATTCAAGCTTCAAAAACGGTGTGTCAGAGCTATGTTTAAACTACAAGTTACAGATAGCTGTAAACCTTATTTTGTAAAACATAAAATTTTTACTCTTCCTTCTTTATATATATATGAAGTAGCTGTGTTCGTGAAAACAAATCCAAATTTATTTCATAAAATGTCAGATGTAACTATTCGCAATCGCCGTGATAATTATAGATTATGTATACATAAATCTAAGACAGCTCTTTTAAGTAAAAGCATTGTCTGTATGGGTCCTATAATATATAATAAACTGCCTAATGTATTGAAGGATCTCAATATTAAATTATTTAAGCGAAATTTAAAAAGCCTTTTAATAAAAAAATGTTATTATGTTATTAATGATTTTTTGAATGATAACCAAGTGATGTAATTATTTTATAATTTTTGTTTAGACCTAAATTAGTTGACATTGAATTATACCTATTGACTTTGAATTATACCTATTGACATTGAATTTAATATAATTATGATGAATAGAATCTTGCACGAATAGATGTTTAAATTCCGGCTGCAAAGCTTTTTTATATTTGTACGCTCCAATAGGGGCTGAATGTGAGTACGTAAATATATTTGACATCCTGTACAGTGTGCACACCATGTTCAAACAAATAAAGAATTATTATTATTATTATTATTATTATTGTTTTTAATACATTCTATGATGATGACATGACACCTCCTTTATGTATATTTAGATATTTTTTTTTATATAATATTTTAGCATTTGATATGCTTAGCAACATACATTAAACACAAAGTGAAAAATGTGAAATCGAAAATAACAGTCTCAAACAGGATTCGAACCTGCATCTCCTGGATACCGTCCAGATGCTTTGCCAATTCAGCCATCGTGACCCTTGCTCCCGACTGCTAATTTCGATAACACATTCATACTTAACGTCTTTGGGTGACGCCTGCACCATCTGTCGGAAGTATTTTCATACATTATACCGACCAGGTAAACTTAATTTTACAATTAAGATTTTACCTAATAATGATGCAAACCCTATAAATATTTAGATATTTTTTTTATATATATTTTTAGCATTTGACATGCTTAGCAACATACATTAAACACAAAGTGAAAAATGTGAAATCGAAAATAACAGTCACGAGCAGGATTCGAACCTGCATCTCCTGGATACAGTCCAGATGCTTTGCCAATTCAGCCATCGTGACCCTTGCTCCCGACTGCTAATTTCGATAACACATTCATACTTAACGTCTTTGGGTGACGCCTGCACCATCTGTCGGAAGTATTTTCATACATTATACCGACCAGCTAAACTTAATTTTACAATTAAGATTTTACCTAATAATGATGCAAACCCTATAAATATTTAGATATTTTTTTATATATATTTTTAGCATTTGACATGCTTAGCAACATACATTAAACACAAAGTGAAAAATGTGAAATCGAAAATAACAGTCACGAGCAGGATTCGAACCTGCATCTCCTGGATACCGTCCAGATGCTTTGCCAATTCAGCCATCGTTTGCGTCATTATTAGGTAAAATCTTAATTGTAAAATTAAGTTTACATGGTCGGTATAATGTATGAAAATACTTCCGACAGATGGTGCAGGCGTCACCCAAAGACGTTAAGTATGAATGTGTTATCGAAATTAGCAGTCGGGAGCAAGGGTCACGATGGCTGAATTGGCAAAGCACCTGGACGGTATCCAGGAGATGCAGGTTCGAATCCTGCTCGTGACTGTTATTTTCGATTTCACATTTTTCACTTTGTGTTTAACCTCCTTTATGTTTAATGACCTCCTTTTCATTCAGAGATATTCGGAGACCACAATATTACCGTGTCATTAACTGTATTAGCCAACGATCACACTTGACCGGACGGACATTAAAAGCTTTGTGCAACACTCGCATCTATTGGACTGATGTTGCGATATTTTATAAACAGAAGCCAAATATGGCGCACTCATCCATGTCAAATAATCTGTAATATTTAAACTAAAATATGAAGACATAATATGTGTCAATGTTGGCTGGGTTTAAGCAACATTATAAGTCTACTAGATTCTGCGTTTCAAAACTGAAAGAATATAATAGAAATACGGTACCTACTCTAAGTCACATCAATTATAATTAGGTAGGTACTCCTTTGCAAAAAATGTTATCCCTCAGGAACCTTCTATTTGATCGGGATACATATCATCGGACATGGGCTACTCTCTGTCCTTTTTTGGGTTCGGACTATGAGCATACTTAATTCCGTAATGTTTCTAACTGTATTTTGAAGAAAAGTGCCGTAAGATAACTTATATGCCTTTTAAACATTTTGATCTGTATTATAGTACTTAACATGCTCAGCTACTTTAAAGTACAAATTATTTGTGAATGAAGAAGAAGAGATTTCCCGCTCGCACTAAAGTTCTCTTTTTCCTCATTCACAAATAATTTTTACATTATATCTATGCCTTTTTTGTGAGGGCGGGAAAAAAATATCTAACCGCAAACCCCATCGTTCGGGGCAATGAACAGCCCCCTTAGAATGAAAAACGAAACGTTAGACGAACTTGACGTTTCGTTTTTCATTCTAAGGGGGCAGGGGAGTGTAGGGGGCCTCACTCACTAACGAAACCCGCCGTGTGCCGTCTCTCCGCCTGTGTTGGCGTGCCACTGGTACTATTTAGCATTACTTCAATGGTAAGGTAACTTATATGCCTGGGAGCTTATATGCCTGCCTTTCCTTGAGTGCACGAAGGTTTTCTTAGCAGCCTGCGTTGAGCTGGTGTAGTGGACTTTACATATACATAGTGCTCTAACCTAAGTCCCCCTCACTCTGAGAAAAGACATTGGTCTTCTTAATAGTGGCACAATGATGGGTCACGAAGAAAAATCACAATATCCCGATTTTGGAAAAATATTTTTTTTATAAGCTTACCCTGTACTTTGCCGTGTGGGGCCGGCTTTAGAATTGTCCCACCCCTTTCTACCCACGGGAGTCGTAAGAGCCGACTGAGGAATACCGGGAGAGTGGGCAGCAGCACTTCTCTGAGTATTAACAACATCCTGGATGGATGGAACCTGTACTACGGAATAATCCTTGTTTAGTGGAAGGTATCGATAACATACTAAAAACTAGCCCAAATTATCTACACTCAGAGAATATGGACTAGACTGTGACTAGCAATTCGTAGATCTCTCAAATAGTTATTTTATGGCAGACAAACTAGGCCGGTATGCAAACCACTGAAGGAATGTGACATAGTTCCAGTGGCCCGCCAATAAAGGCGGAGAGACGGCACACGGCGGGTTTCTTTAGTGGGTGAAGGCCCCACACTATCCTGTTTGATGCCCCGAACGACGGGGTGTGCGGTTAGGAACATTTTTTCCCGCCTTAACAAAAAAAAGCCCGGTATGCCATCTTTAAAGTTTAGATTCGTTCTGACAAATAATTTAAAAGTCTCTGATCATCACTTGAGCGGTGAGCAGAATTGGTATTGTTCGTGATGAAAAATAGGCTAGAGCCTTTATACTATAACAATAAATCATAACGATTACCATCTACCATCCAATCATTCCAATCATTGTTAGTTTTAGCTACTTTAAGTGATCAATTACGAGATTTTGTACGGAATTACTATAATGAATGTAATCAAATCGTTCAGAACTATAATTGGATTATTTGTATAATTCTATTTTATTATATGGTTTAACATTCTAAAATTACGTTACCAAATATGACGATAATTGTGTTTTTGAGTAACAAAAGTTCACACGGGTAAATTTTTTTATAGTTAGTGCAATCTAGAATGGTTCAACTTACAATCATACCGTACATCTCACCCAGAGACCGTTCAAACTTGCGTTATTCATTTGTTATCACTAGTGTAAGTACCTACTTACTTGATCAATATAACATCCCAATCCACTGCCAATATGACCAGTGCAATTAATTTTTTTTTTGTCTGTTTTTTTGTTTGTTCGTTCGCGCATCACGAGCAAACTACTAAACGAGTTTTATACAACTTTTTTATTTTATCAAATAAGCTCTTGATTAGATATTTAGATATTTTTATATATATTTTTAGCATTTGACATGCTTAGCACTATACATTTGACACAAAGTGAAAAATGTGAAAACGAAAATAACAGTCACGAGCAGGATTTGAACCTGCATCTCCTGGATACCGTCCAGATGCTTTGCCAAATCAGCCATCGTGACAATTGCTCCTGACTGCTAATTTCGATAACACATTCATACTTAACGTCTTTGGGTGACGCCTGTGCCATCTGTCGGAAGTATTTTCATACATTATACCGAACAGGTAAACTTAATTTTACAATTAAGATTTTTACCTAATAATGACGCAAACCCTATAATTATTTAGATATTTATATATATATATTTAGCATTTGACATGCTTAGCACTATACATTAAACACAAAGTGAAAGTGAGTCTTGATTAGACTTAAAAACTGGTATACATTTTATCCCGCTACTATATCGGGAATCTGAGATATAACCTAAAGACTAGCTTTTGGCTGTGGCGAAGCCGCGGGCAACGGCTAGTATGTGATATTAGTATAGGTTCACCTTGAATCTCAATTGACGTCTAGATAATACAAATAAAGTGTTCAAAGTATTCTGCGTTTGAACAATGTAACATAACAATGTGTTCGGTTCCCGGTCAAGGTAACGCGTCACTTGAACACATAAAAAATTGAAACGATATATATGGATTCGTATCGTGAATTAGTAGGGCATAGACATAAGAATGCTATTATTTTGGTGTCTTAGGATAAGTTAGTTACAAAAAAAATATATCATCACGCCTGTATTCCCCGAGGTAGGAAGAGGTGTATTACACACCCACGACTCGCCAGCTATGTTTGTCCCACGTAATAGGGGCCGAGCCTATTGCTCCTTGTCTACCGGGCACTTTTCCAAACTCCGGGCTGCTACTGAGAATTTTTCTTCTTACGAAAAAGCTCAATATCATTGCCCGACCCGGGGATCGAACCCCAGACCTCATGATTAGCAGTCGCATACACTACCGCTACACCACCGAGGCAGTTACTACTGAATTAGTAAAACTCATAAAATTGTGTATGTTTAATATTTTTCAGAGCAGATAATGGCAGTCCCTGACGGATTATATTGTTTTAGAATTCGATTCTTATTTCCCTCTAGTAGGGGGATTCAAAAACGTAGTTTAATATTTGTATATATTTTGATCTGTATTTTGGCACTTGACATGCTCAGCTACTTTTAAGAACAAATTATTTGTAAATGTGGAAAAAGAGAGGTTTACTGCGAGCGGGATTGGAAGGTTTTTAGTCCATCCATCCATCCATCCATCCATCAGCCTTTCTACGTCCACTGCTGGACATAGGCCTCCCCAAGAGAACGCCACAACGAGCGGTCCCGTCTTGGGGGATAATGCCGTAATCGCCATGCTTGGCAAGCGGGTTGGCGATCGCAGTGGATGTTGTTAATACTCGAGGAAGTGCTTCTGCCCACTCTCCCGGTATCTCCCTCAGTCGGCTCTTACGACTCCCGTGGGTAGAAAAGAGGGGTGTAACAATTCTAAAACCGGCCCCACTTTTTTTAGTAGATATCTATATTTTGCCACCAGTGGAACTGTGTCACATTGTTCACTGGTCCGTCGGCAAAGTAGTATTAGACCTAGTAGTTAGCAGAAAACGAAGTGCAAAATAGAAAGTCACGATATCTGAGTTGGCAGAGCATCTGAATCTAATCAGAACACTTGGGTTCGAAATCCGCTCATGGATATAATGTTTACACATTTTTGTACTTTGTGTTCTGGTAAAATTCCAGGCCATCTAAAGTGGATACTTTCTTAGAGCCTCTATGAGCCTGATTTTTACATTAAGATTCTGTAACATTGACAAAACTTGTGGTTATTCCTTTGCTTAAATGATAAATACGTGACTGCGTGAGATTTCAAACCAAATGTAAAAAAAACGATTACTAAACTAGCACCTAACTATGTTAGTTAAGTTAAATATATCGCAACCAGTTATTAACTACTTACATAGTTACAAAATACCATGAGAATATCCTTCACAAGATTACCATCCGGAGACCTGACAACTCTCATAAACATAGTATTGTTAAATTACTTTGTCCCTTTGATAGTTTTCATAGATAGCGTGAACATAGAGTAGATTTTTTGTCACAGGTGGTTGTGGTAGATACACACACGGCCCGTGTTATTGTAAATTAAGTTAAGTACAAATTATTTGTGAATAAGGAAAAAGAGATTTTTGTACTAGCGGGAATCGAACCCGCGTCTTTTCCAATCTGGGGAAGAGCTCTAAGCCACTGAGCTATAATACAGATTTTTTAATCATCCCAATTTCCTTATCACATTTTTCTTTACGACCAACGCCATCCATCGGAAACATTTACATTAGCACCTACAGTGTTTTTAAGTATGTATATCTTAAGGTCTAACCAGCGTAGCGTGATGTATGCGCAGATAACTTCATTAGAAAGAAATGAATTCTCTATTTACAAAAATAAATCAGGTTACAAATAAGCCTTCATTGGAAAATTATCTAAGCTACAACTCAATACAAAGTGCTAAAATGTGAAATCGAATCGAAAATAACAGTCACGAGCATCGAGTCGATTTCGCATTTTCGCACTTTTGTGTTGATTTATATGATTAAGCATGTCAAATGCTAAAAAATCTATATAATACCAAAATAAGCTACAACTACCTATATTAATTTTTTTGCGATTTTCATAAAACAAACGCGAATAGTGACTTTATAGCAAACATATAAGGCTTGTATTTTGTTGCAAAGAATAAGTTAGCACCTAACCCCTTACTTTCGGCTGGTAAGCATTGACGAGGTGG
This sequence comes from Leucoma salicis, assembly GCA_948253155.1. Lineage (NCBI taxonomy): Eukaryota > Metazoa > Arthropoda > Insecta > Lepidoptera > Erebidae > Leucoma > Leucoma salicis. The sequence continues at coordinate 25,265,314 of OX411815.1, read as the reverse complement.
AAATTCCAACTACTGAACCACTGTTAATGCAATAGACCAGATAATAAGTTAATTATTAATAGAACAAAAGTCGGATGCTATTTCTTTCAGGATATCAACTGTAAATCAGTTGGCAGGTAAGGTCAATCAGTTGGTCAGAAAACCAGGGTGACCATACTGTCCTCCTTTTTAATAGATTTTAATACAACAAATTATTTGTGAAATGTGGAAAAAGAGAACTTTAGTGCGAGCGGGAATCGAACTTGGGTCCCTTCCAATCCGGGGAAGTGCTCTAACTCCATATCACATTTGTTTTACGACCCACGCCACCTATCGGATGCATTTACAGTAGTACAGAGCACTTCCCCGGATTGAAAGGGACGTAGGTTCAATTCCCGCTCGCACTTATGTTCTCTTTTTCCACATTTCACAAATAATTTGTTCTTTAAAGTAGCTGAGCATTTCAAGTGCTAAAATACAGATCAAACAAGATTTGAGTAATGTATTTGCAGCGATAGTATTAAATGTTACAAGTAATTTGATTTTAATAATTTTCACATCTGGAATAAACCTATAATTTATATACATACTTTTTAGTATAGAACAATTACGAGATGGATGGCTAATCGTCATACAGCCTACTTCATGGTATTATAGAAACTAGCAAATCCATTGGCATCGCTACTTTTATTTGGTGAATGAGAGCGCTGGAATCCCAATATCGTTCTTTATTATGCTTTTTCTCCATCTCATATTCCTTACCCTGAGAGAAAAACCATAGGGACAGCAAGCAGATGCGTTATGAAAAATCTACCAACAAGTAGCAGGGCTCTCTCCCGTGGTTCGGCCAGTAGAACCAACAAAGGGTTGAGTTAGGGCATGGGAAGGAGGTGGGATTGTCTCTTTTCCTGAGTATGTGAGTGCGAGCGATGCCTTATGGTAATTAACCACTTCAGTACAAAAAATACTTGTTTTTGGACGTAAAAAATGTGAGAACCTCTTAATAAAATCATGAAAGACACGGCCCTCATTTAAAGGTTGTGTGAATGCGAATAATTTTTTACGTGGCAACATTACATTGTCTAAGCAAGCGTAGTAGCATTGTGTTAAATCGAGATATTTAGCACTTTTGTTGTGGTTTCTGACTGATTTTTCTGTTTTGATAGTATTTAAACGTTATATAACTAGTTATTAGTGGCTATGGATGTAGCCTCTGTCTGGGATAATGGATAATAATGTCTTATAATTGTCCTATTTGATTGTAGGCGGTGATAGATTTGTTAGAGCTAGAGCTCCCTATCGGGATAAAAATATTATATAGGCCATAATTTCTTTATATACCTAACTAGCTGTTACCCGCGACTTCGTCCGTGAGTAATTTCATAAAAATAAATAAAGCAACCCTTAAAATTGTCGGTAACACAGTGCAACGGTATTACAGTACTCAGGGTTGGAACTTCATTACTGGAATGCTAGATGGCGTTGAAGTAGCTAGATTTTGAGATTTTTTAACAAACAATTTTTTTTATCTTTCGTATTTTTTTTTAATAAAAAGTATCCTATGTTACTTCTAATACCTCCGAGAATATGTGTACAAAGTTTCATGATGATCGGTTCAGTAGTTTTCACGTGAAAGCGTAACAAACAAACTTGCATTCACATTTATAATATTATATAAGTAAAATAAAGTATGAAGTATGATGATGTCGTACAAATCCGTTTAGTTGTTAAGTAATTTGCGAAAAATAGCTAACGTAACCGACAAACAAACAACCAAACATCTATACAACACTTCAAATTTATAATTAAGTATTGGTAGGATTATGTTTTTGTAGATAATTGTTGCCAAGCAAATAAATTAATTAATAATAGTCATAAATCATGAGATTTATCGATACATGTCACATCACTAAGTAACAGGTATATATGTGTCCCAGAAGTAGCCAATCACAGTGTGTCTGTTTCATACCTCGTATGCCATCAAATTCAAAACTTAAATTCGAACAAATATTTATAAGGAGGTAAACCGTGACTTTATTTATGAAATAAATTATTTGTTTTCTCCTAGATCTGTAGATCAGAGAATTCTTATTTGATTAATGTAGCTCTTCAGTGATCATCACATTGAGGGGTACAAATAATATAATAAGTTAAACACAAAGTGAAAAATGTGAAGTCGAATATAACAGTCACGAGCAGGATTTGAACCTGCATCTCCTGGATACCGTCCAGATGCTTTGCCAATTCAGTCATCGTGACAATTGCTCCCGACTGCTAATTTCGATAACACATTCATACTTAACGTCTTTGGGTGACGCCTGCGCCATCTGTCGGAAGCATTTTCATACATTATACCGACCAGGTAAACTTAATTTTACAATTAGGATTTTTAACTAATAATGACGCAAACCCTATAAATATTTATATATATTTTTAGCATTTGACATGCTTAGCACTATACATTAAACACAAAGTGAAAAAATGTGAAATCGAAAATAACAGTCACGAGCAGGATTTGAATTGTCACGATGGCTGAATTGGAAAAGCATCTGGACGGTATCCAGGAGATGCAGGTTCAAATCCTGCTCGTGACTGTTATTTTCGATTTCACATTTTTCACTTTGTGTTTAATGTATAGTGCTAAGCATGCCAAATGCTAAAAATATATATAAATATAATATAATAAGTGTCAATAACTTCTATTATCTAAAACTATCACTGCTTAAGCCGTCTAAACTGGCAAGAGACCGTGAGAGCTCATGGAAAATTCTAGGCTGAACAAAATTAAAAACGAGGTCGTGATACCGACCTTTTTTAGTTCTAAGGAGAAGGCATAGGAAAAATAACGTATACCTACTTAACTATTTTAAAGTCATCTTTTTGCAGGTATTTATGTTAAAGTATATTAATTGAGTTAGAAAAAGTTTTTATACGTTGAACAATAATACTAGAGACTATTTAAAAAGACTCCCACAAAGATTATATAATATCATATGACTAACGTGTCCTCGTCATTCTGACGTTCTACCTGTGATTAACTTACTTATAACTTTAAAATTTCTATTATTTTTATGAACTAATAATACCATAATAATAATAATTTGTTTGTTGTTGCCAATCTTTGTTGCAGGAAGAGGCAGATTCAAGTAATTTAATTTAATTATTTGTATGAGTTAATGTCCAATCCATACAATTTGATGTTGCACGCAACTTATTGCGGATCCTGTCATCCGAATTAAGTTCCATACCACCTCAACCGTAATCTCTATTTCAATCACACTATAATTCCTTCAGTTATTTCAGAGATATGCACAACAAACAACCAGCAGAGTGTATCCTTTAGAGTTCATATATTATATCGCACTGTTCTCCTATAAACTTGGTGCAGAAGTTACCCAGTAATACCCCTGTTGGCCGTACTGGCTCTTATATTTTGTATATATTTTTATTTCCACGCAGTGATTTGTTTCGTTAATTTTATTACTTTAATGATCTCTTACATGCGATGGAATAATAATAATAATAATAAATTGCTTTGGCTAAAGAGAACTGGCACAAGCCTATAGTGCTTGGCATTGAAGACCGCCGGGAGGTATGGAGGAGCAAGGAGCTGCATGGACGTTTTTATCGGGCCTTACATGGGCCTGATATTGATTTTGCAGCATCTGTTTCCTGGCTGCAATTCAGCGATCTCTTCGGAGAAACTGAAGGTTTTGTCTTTGCAATAATGGATGAAGTTGTGATGACGAATAACTACCGAAAATATATCCTGAAAGATGGTACGGTTGACATCTGTCGGGCATGCCACCGTCCCGGAGAATCACTCAGGCATATTGTTTCCGGTTGTACTCGTCTTGCCAACGGCGATTATTTGCACAGACATAACCAGGTAGCCAGGATTGTTCACCAGCAACTTGCTCTTAAATACAATCTGGTGGAAATTGAAGTGCCATACTATAAATATGTGCCCGACCCAGTTCTCGAAAATGACCGTGCCACGTTGTACTGGGATCGGTCTGTCATTACTGACAGGACTATTGTTGCTAACAAGCCTGATATAGTGGTGATAGACCGATCAGAGCGCCGTGCAATAATTGTTGAAGTCACTATTCCGCATGACGAGAATCTCGTGAAAGCTGAAAAAGAAAAGCAAATGAAATATTTGGATTTAGCTCACGAGATTACCGACATGTGGGATGTTGATTCAACAATTATTGTTCCGATAGTCATATCGGTTAATGGACTGATTGCCAAGAGTCTCGACCAACACCTATTGAGACTCTCGTTGGACGGCTGGCTTAAGGGCTTGATGCAAAAGGCAGTACTCCTCGACACGGCACGTATTGTGAGGAGGTTCCTTACTCTGGAGCCCTAACCACCGGCAACTTGGTCCCAGCACCCGATGTCGGTGGTCTATCTATTTTATACATTTTTAAATTTGTTATGTTTACTTGTTTGTGTTTTTGTTTGTATTTTTATAAGTATGTTAGTATGTTTGTGTGAGTGTTTGTTTATTTTCATAATATATTTAAAAGTGTATATAATGTGATATAAAATAAATAAAGAGAATAATAATAATAATAATAATCTTTATTGATATAAAGTGTTACAAAAAAGTTATGGGATTCTCTAACACCTGCGCTAGTAAATACTGTGTTGCAGGTGTTAGTGTCTTCCCCTTATTAAATTGACAAATTTTTTTACATCGAAGAGTAACAGGTTCTGTAGCAGAAAAAAAACATAAAAGATAACAATATACCTATACATATAAATAGCTTATACTTAAAAACATAATTAATATTAAGTATGTGTGCGAGTGTGTGTGTGTGCGTGCGTGTGTGTGTGTGTGTGTGTGTGTGTCATGTGTATGTGTGTGTGTGCGCGCGTGTGTGTGTGTGTGTGTGTGTGTGTCGTGTGTGTGTGTGTGTGGTGTGTATGTGTGTCGTGTTATTTTAAAATATTTTCTATATCCTCGTAGTCCATTGATGTGAGTAAAGTGTGTACAACATTTTTAAACTCATTATTGCTAAATTTACATAATTCATTGCTTTTGTTTAATTTATTATATGTATTTGGAGCTAGAAAATTATAGTGTCTTCTGGCAAATGTTGACTGTGTACGCGGCACAGGGCAGCGTTGGATGCGCTTTGCTAGTGGTGGAAGTTTAGGAATAACTTCTCTGTGGTATCTTCTTAGTATTTCGTGTAAAAATATTTTTCTCACTGATAGGACTCCAGCTAGATCATAAAGGGAGGATGTGGGATAGCAGTACGGTAAGGAGAAAAGTACTTTAAGAGCCATACGCTGTGCTCGCTCAAGTCCAATCATATGTGTTTTTGCAGCACCTCCCCATGCACAAATGCAGTATCTAATGATACATTCGCACAAAGCGCGATATATTTGTACAAGTAATTTACCATTAACCACAGCCCGCAAGTTTTTAAATATGTAAACTAATTTTCTGACTCTGGGTATTACCGCGGTTATTTGCGGTAACCAGGTAAGATGTTGATCTAAAGTTATTCCCAAATATTTAATAGATTCTACTCGGGAAAGTACCGTACAGTCGCAGTTAGAATCAATCTCTCTCCGATTACATGGATACGTATGTATTTTTAAGATGTTCGAAGCTGCAGGTTTTCCTACTGATGTTTTACTAAAACAAACATACTTTGTTTTGTTAGCGTTGATCGTTAAAAGACTGTTTTCTAACCATGTAGTCACCTTTGCTAGGGCAATCTCTGTTAATTCAAAAACTGTCTTCCAGGTTTGACCATGAACCATAAGCACCGTGTCATCAGCAAACATAAATAAATCTAAATGTGGCAGGGTAGCTATCTTGCACAGATCATTAATATAAATGAGAAATAATGTAGGACCTAAGGTGCTACCTTGAGGTACGCCATATTCACAACTATCACTTGCACTTTCGTACCGTGCTACTCTTACTCGTTGATTCCGTTTAGTCAGATAATCTGTGAACCAATCAAGAGCGACCCCCCTTATACCAACGTTCTCCAAGCGCTTCAGTAAAATTGGTATAGATACTGTATCAAATGCTTTCTGGAGATCTAAAAAGATCCCCAAACATTTGTTACCTCTATCTACATACGACACCAAAGTTGATGTTAGAGCTATAACGGCATCTTCAGTCGATTTCCTCTCTCTAAACCCAAATTGTAGGTCACTAAGTAATTTATTCTTTTCTAAGTAATTTATAACTCTCTTATTAATTATTTTTTCTAATATTTTAGACAACGTTGATAAAAGGGAGATAGGACGATAATTATTTGGCTCATTTTTGTTCCCAGATTTGTGTACTGGACAAACAATAGCACTTTTAAATATTCTTGGAAATATGCCAGTTTCCAGACTCAGGTTGCACAAAAAGGTGATAGGTTCCACAAGTGATGTTAAGTTACGTTTCAAAATTTGTCCTGTAATTTTGTCCCAGCCAGGTGCACTGTGAGATTTAAGTCCGAGAATAATACCTCTCACTTCATCGGGATCTGTTGGCATTAATGATAATGAATTTAATGGAGAGTTATCCAAAACAGCACTACGTGATAATTCCAGTTCAGTATTATTCATACTACTTAGTATCTCTTTTGCCAATGAACCTCCAATACCAGCAAAATAATTATTAACTTTGTTAAGAGACTTCAACGGCGAGGATTCAATACTAAGTAATTCCATATTAGCTTCACGGTTCTTTTTCATGTTGCAGACTTCTTTTATAATATTCCACGTCTCTCTTATGTTACCTTTATTTTTGAGTAATTTATCTTCATAATACTGATTTTTAAGTTTTTTTATGATATAATTACAAGTATTTCTATATTTCAGGTATTTATTTAGTAGGAGTATATCATGCGGTGTCTTAGTGGTAGCTTTATGTAATCTGTCCCTTTTCCTTATGCATTTAACTATTCCTTTTGTTATCCAGGGTTTTAATGGCCTAAGACGGCTTGAGTGTGTTGCCTTTTTAGTATTTTTTAGAATAATATTTAATAGTCTTGACGTTATTATTTCTGATGCAATGTTAGGGTCCGTCGCTGTATATAGACTATCCCAGTGCTCATTAGTAATAGAGAGTTTGATAGTCTTGTAGTCAATAATATCTTTATTACGTACACAATTTTTCCTAGCTATTCGGGCAGTATTGATACAAAGTATTATAGGACTATGATCTGTTATTGACTGTTCAAAAACGGCTGTTTTCCAGGGGTGTGAGCATTTAACCATAAAATGGTCGATACAAGTCTTAATACGGGTAGGCCTATCTATACCTTGTTTTAATCCGTGCATAGCCATTAAATTTAGGTAATCTTGCGCTACAGGAGTCAAATTTATGGGTAGAATATCAATGTTTATGTCGCCTGTAAAAATTACATTCTTTGTTGTAATTGTACTGAGGACATTATCGAGTGATTCCAAATATGGATGAGGATTTTTAAAGCTTGGTGGTCGATAGGAGCATATAATCGAGTAATCAGGTTTAATAGTGACTATTAAACAATTTCCTTCAAGCATTTCAGGCTCATAGGCACATGAAACTATGTTATTACGCACGTATACCACCACGCCATCATTTTTATTTAGGCTATTTTTAGTCCAATATTTAATATAATCATTTAAGTTTGGTGGTGGATTATTACAATTGGTCCAACACTCAGATAAAACAATGATATCTACACTGGCACCGAGGGCCGAAACAAAGGCTAATAGGAGATCGAAATTACAGTTAATGCTCCGAATATTAAGACTTACTATAGATATTGTGTTATTATTGTTAGAATTATAAATAAACAGTTTTGAGTAAAGACTAGTGTCGTCAAGGGATATGCATTCAATGCCATCAGACATATCTAATTCTTCTGTAATAGGTAAACTAACACTATGATCGAATTTTAATATTTTTTTTTTGTAGAAACCATAACAAAGACCATAAACATAATAGTATTATGGAATATCCCTGTCTAGACAGTAATAAATTTAAAAAGACATTATTAGTTTTATGCACAATACTAATATCAGCTGCATATATTGTATCAGATTTGTTTAATAGTAATGTGTAAATAATAGTAGTATATCTATAGCAGAACCAAGAGTACTTAAAATACTTAAATACTAACCAATAAATGTTTAATATTCTCAAAAAATGCGTATTATTTAATGGTAATAGTAGCGATTTATTATACGCAATAAAAATGTAATAATTGACATGTGTAACAAATACAATATTACAGCTATTCATATTATCAGGTAACATAAGATTATGGTAAAGAATAAATTTTAACATTTTATACTCGTAGTAATATAGAAAATACAATTTGTTTAATGAAATAGTATTATGTGTTGGCTTAAATATGTTAGCGATTGTGTAGTAGGTGTTATAAAGTGTAAATATTATGTATAGTGGTGTGTGCAGCTTGAGTAAATAGGGATGTATTTTATTTAAGTATGTATAAGTTATCATGCACTTTAGACTATAACAAATAGATTTGTAGCTATTACCGATTAATAAAGAAAGGGTATTAACAAGCAAATATACAAAATAGGTAAACATTGGGTAGATAGTGACGATATTAATAAGCATTAGATATTGCCTCGTGATCCGGTTTTCTAGTCATTTTTCTTGTGGTTTCAGACCTTCCAGGTCAGACACATGATCTATCCGCTTGGCAGGCATTCCCTCTTTCTTTTTTATATAAACCTTACCATGTGATGTCCAATAGTAGGAATAGTCGTTGGATTTGGCGAACTCTCGTGCCTGATAGTACAACTGCTTAGCTCTGGTTGTGAAACCTTCAGAGATAAATACGGGAGTATTACCCGCCATTTTAATATTTGAAGTATTTAGTCGGTTAGATTTGTTATCCCGATTAAACTTCTTGACATTAGTTAGTAGCTTGTTTCTGGTTATGGCAGATGTAAATTCAGCGGTTATCGGCCCACCAATTTGAGGATTTCTATTGTTATTTATACGGTATACATCTCTGAGTTCATGTAATTCTATTTCATTGCCAACAACAACTCCCACAGTTTTAACAATATTTATAAGATCTTCCTTAGATTCTCCAGTTATTTTAGGCACATTGCGAATTTCTAGGCTCGAGGACTTAGCGTTTCGTTCTAAATACTCGACTTTATCCTCTAATATTCTTATGTATCCTAGTGTAGTTTTTCTATCCCGCTCTAATTGAACCAACTTGTCCACCAATTCATCATATTTATTACTTAAGAATTCTACTGTAGTCTGTAGTTCCATATTTTGGGATTTTATCTGGTCTAGACTACTTTGCATTTTGCTAAACTTTTCACTTTGTTCATTCCTCAATATAGAAATTGAGGACATGATTTCATCACGAAGAGTTTTTAAGTCAGCAGTTTGCTCGTAATTATATTTGCGTTTTTGCCGTTGCGTAAATCTGTCTGTAGACCGTTCAGAGTCAGGTGTAGTTAAATTGGGTTCGGAACTATGGTGGCGCATAGGATCATCACTTTTAGGTGGAGTTCTTTTCATCATTTTGTAACGGAAATGTGCTCCTTATGTTTGCGTAAAATTACTCTATCGTGCGTTGCGCTGAATAATAGGCAGGCGCATAGCTCAGGCGTTTAAGTTAAATTAATTTACAATGACGATGGGCGGGGCTAGTAGATAAGGACTCACGTGCGGCTGACAGAGATGGGTAGTGTATTAGTACTTAATCCAGTCCTCTTGCACCTCGCTGTACACGATCTCTTGCAACACTTTGCGCTCCTAGTACTTTACGAATTACTTTTTGCTTTCTGATGTAAGAAATTATTTAATTTCAAAAATAAATTAGTCGAAATTGACACACGTCCGTACACATTGGCAGTTGAAGGGGAAGGGGAATAGGGTGATGACACTAGATGTTATTAAGCTATAACCACAGTGAATCTGGAATACAGACGTAAATAATTTTCGTTATGAGTCTTTAAATTTAAACTAGAAAAAATTACTAGAATCACAAAGCTGAACTTTAACTAACTAGGTTAAATACTTGGAATATTTCCTGCAAAGGTCAAACGCGTGGTGTACATAGCGTTATTGTCAATGTTTTGCAAAACACTTTAATTGTTCCATTATACGGATTCGGGTGGCCTCAAATTCGGTGCGGATGTTAGGAAACCGTGTTTGTTTCATTCCAAGATCCGACTCCGGATAGACGATGGACACCCTGTTCTGCTTGCATCACTGCCCTTTGTTCGGTAAACTTTATTAGTCATGCGAGAATTACGATATTTTTGTTAGTTTTGCTAATTTATTTCGCTATGTTGCCTAAGTTCACGTGGACACGGCTTCGATGTCTAATAGTTGCGTATGCGACAGCGAATTATAAGGTAACTGGTTCACCTCTGGGACACAAAATTTTATTAGGGTTTTCCGTCAAAACATTCTCAATAGCAGCTCAAAGTTAGGAAGCTGGTGGTATATTACTTAAAAACCGTTGGTTATTAACTTGATCTCTCTAGTCGTGTCAAAATGCCGTTCCATCGAACTATTAGGCTGAGGGAACAGAGTGCGCACGTATATTTGCCTATATTGGAAATATTAAACGTACCCTAAGGCTCCATTTAACTTTATCTATGATGACCGGTGATAATAATCAGCTGTCAACGTTCTTTCACTGACACGAAAGAGTAACTGATCGAAATCTCTTAAACTAATTGCTATGATCACTCAGATGCCGAGATTACACAGTGAGAACTGAGGCTCGAGATGATATTACAGGATGACCCACTCTGATAAGACATAGGTAGGTTCTAACACACAAAGTGTGTTTACCTCTTAATCATAACAGTACCACTGCCGAACTCAAGCTATGTTTTTAACATGAAAGAGATTCGGTTTTAGAGTCCATCACGCTGGTTCTATGCGAGTTGGCAATTTCTAGAAGAGGCATACGCGATTTTTGACGGTGATTTTAAAATGAATTCAAATTACAGCCGCTAAACGCGAAATTTTATTCTAGTAGATATCTATCCGCGACATCATGCAGGTGGACTTCAGAATTAAATCAATATTTTTATAATTTTTTTATAAATCACCATCTCCATAGAAAGGGATAGGTGGAATGAAAGGAGATAATAGGAGGGGATAAGAAGGATAATAAGGAGAGTATAGGGACGGTGGTGGGGCCTCTGGTGCTCTCAGTCACGATATGAAAAACACAACGTTAGGGTACTGATCTTCTGTGAGAGGATGGTACTTTCTCGAACGAGCCAGCCCATTCATGCTGGGATAAGAAAGGCTCTACCACTAGTGTATCAAATCGTCACGGGTGCACATTAATCATCATCACGCATGCTGTTCCACAGAAACGGTCTTTCTTTCCGGGATAATTAGTAGTTTGTCCTTTTCTGGGCTCCGAACTACATGCCTGCAAAATTTAATGCTGATCAGTTATCGACACAAACAAACAAACGCACCGTCCCTGCTGGCGCATATATATATACTAGTACATTGCCCGCGGCTTCGCTCGCGTCATAGTATAGTCGATGAAAAATCAATTTCGGATAGGATTCTTATTATTAGGTATAAGTGTCGCCACGCTAACAGCTGGATTTGCCTGCTCTGCATTAGATGTTTCACATCAAAAATATAGGTTCGGGATACTTACTTCATCACCAACATATATCATATACTAAAACCTTCTCCGAAACACGCTGCATCTTATGGTATAAGTATTATTCCGATCGATTTAGTAGTTTTCGCAGTATAACCGAACAAAAAAACCGGCTCTCCATTTATTAGTATGGATATTGAAGTAGCCCACCGGTAAACGGCACCTATCTCTCAAGGACAAATTTTACTGTAGGTGTACCAAATCGGTCAGTTTGTATTTGTTTAAGGTTTTTCACAACCAACACCTTATCTATTACAAAACCACTCAATGATACTTATAGCAGACAATATAGTCCTTTAAATCTCGTAATAATTGACGTATAACACTTACTGTGGCATAGAGTGGCCCCGCAGCGAATGTGGGTGTTAACGAACACCCGTCAATGCCTTATTTAAACTTACTTCTGACATATCTATCAGAAGTTGAGTCTTTGAAGTAGGTAGTACTCGTATATTACATCAACTATAAGTTAGGAGTTTCATATATAACGGGATCGACGATTTTCATATTGACGGGCCTCGTAGCGCAGTCGGTAGTGTAACGGACTTCCGTGCACGAGGTCGTGGGTTCGATTCCCACTCAGGACAATTATTTGTGTGATCAACACAGATATTTGTACTGCGTCTGGGTATTTTCAATCTATAATTTGTTCGTGTGGTGACGGACTAGGAATACAAGTGTCACCACCCCATTCTTTCCCGCGGGTGTCGTATGAGGCGACTAAGGGAAGTAAGCAATTATCACCCATTGCATGACTAGTGGTAGGGCTGGGTACCAAGTGGGAGTACTCACTTGGTATCGGGCCCGAACGGGTTTGTACCACCATCTCCCGTGTGACCGGCCATGAAGCACATCGTTGCGTTTTGGCTGTAGCAGGAGATAGCCGTTTTATATTTTATTTCATATCTGTGAAATGAATTGATGAGCAGCAGCTTGACAATACTTTCGGTATAGTCGAGTCCATGGGCGACGGTTACCATTTACCATCAGATGGACCGTAGCTCGTCTGCCACTACATGCAATAAAAAAAAAATATATATATATATATATATATGTATGTATTTACGAAAAAAGTAACTAGACGTCGCGGGACGTCTAGCAGATGTGAAAACATCGAAATTATTTAGCAGAAATAAAATGATCATAACTTAACAAATTACTCCTCAAGACGAATCAAACGAGTATAAACTCTATGGGGTTGCGTAGTTTCATTACAGAGACTGTGGCCAACTTCCAACTCCATCATCAGACCCTGGATACCATGTAGAGACAAAGTACCACTGCGATCGCCAACCCGCCTGCCAAGCGTGGTGATTGTATGTATTTACGAAAAAAAGTAACTAGACGTCGCGGGACGTCTATCAGATGTGAAAACATCGAAATTATTTTGCAGAAATAAAATGATCATAACCTAACAAATTACTCCTCAAGACGAATCAAACGAGTATAAACTCTATGGGGTTGCGTAGTTTCATTACAGAGACTGTGGCCAACTTCCAACTCCATCATCAGACCCTGGATACCATGTAGAGACAAAGTACTCGTCAAGATTAATCATACGAGCCCAAACTCGATGGGGTTGCGCCGTTTCATTATAGAGTTCCGTCCAGCTCCATCATCAGATCAGCTCCACGACATCATAATATTGCATTGCCGCGCAATATACATATGCGTGTAAAATTTCAACTTAATCCGAAACCAGCAAGTGTCTCAAATTAAATTTCCAAGATTTGAACGGGACAAGTAGGTCTAATAAAAGCGTCGCCACGCTAACAGCCGATTTTACCTTCCCTCCGCATTAGATGTTTCACATCAAAAAGTAATATCTATACATACTATTATAAAGCTCTAACAGAACTGTGTCTGTTCGTTTAAGATATTTGACAAAAAAAGCACATACGTTTGGGTAAAAAATCTACACTATTAAGCTGTAATAGAGCTACGAGTATGTTACATTTAAGATATTTCAGAAAAAAACTAATTTAGGCGTATCTGTACAAAAAACAATATTTTTTAGAATTTTTGTCCGTTTCTTTGTTCGGGCACCGCCCAATAACTTTTGAACGATTTTGATTAATTTTTTTTTTAATTGGCTCCTGATTACACTTTTTTATTACGTATGGTGTCAGATAAGCAACGGCCCAGCTGATGGTAGATGATAATCGTCGCTCATGGACTCAACTATACCGGGAGTATTGTCAAGCCGCTGCTCAACATTTCACTTTACAGATATGAAATGAAAGAACAAACGGCTATCTCCCACACCGATGTGCTTTACGGCCGGGTCCGATAGCAAGTGCGTAATCCCACTTAGCATCCAGCCCTACCACCAGTAATGCAATGGGTGACAATTGCTTACTTCCCTTACTCGTACGACACCCATGGGAAAGATTGCGGTAGTGAGTGGCAGAGGGGCCGGCTTTAGAATTGTCCCACCCCTCTCTACCCACGAGAGTCGTAAGAGCCGACTTAGGGAATACCGGGGGAGTGGGCAGCAGCACTCCCTCGAGTATTAACAACATCCACTGAGATCGCCAACCCGTCTGCCAAGCATGGCAATTACGGCATTATCCCCCACGACGGGACCGCTCGTTGTGTCGTTCTCTTTGGGAGACCTATGTCCAGCAGTGGACGTTGAAAGGCTGATGGATGGGTAGATGGATGGAAATACTAGATTTTGACTGTAGTGGAGCTCCGGGCAAAGACTAGTTTAAAAATTATACCTTCAAGTATTAGGTACTTTGATCAGGACAAGCAGAATAAATTAATAAGGCTTTTAAGGATTGTAGTATTTGGTTTTTAAAGTATTTATGCATTTAGATTTATTTGTATATACTTTTTTAGCCTTCGACATGCCTTTTGTGTTGATCTATTTATGCATGTTTATATACCTATCTATATACTATTATTACGAGTATATAGCTGTAACAGAGCTGTGTAGCTATGTGTAGCTGTGCTCTGTAGGTACATTTAAGATATTTGAGAAGAAATGACTGAATTAGGCTATACGAGTATAGGCGTGTCTAAGCACAAAACCATTTTTATTTTTTGTCTGTCTGTTTGTATGTTTATCTGTTTGTTTGTTCGCTCATCACGCAAAAACTACTGAACAGATTTTGATGCAATTTTTTTATTTGATAACTCTCGATTATACTTAAAACTTGGTACTTATACATTTTATCCCGCTACTATACTGGGAACCTGAGATAGGTATAACCCAAAAACCAGCTTTTGGCTGCGGCGGAGCTTATATATAAATATATATATAATTCTATAGACGTGATGGAGAAAGATGGCTTAACGTAAAGGATCAATGTTATAAAGGGTGAATGTTTACATTGTAAGACAATTAGCCTAACATTTTTGGCGACGACACGTGAGAATTTCAACCTTCTTGTTCTAGTTCCCATAAACTAATGTGTGAGTACAGATCTTAATCAGAAACACTTTCACAATCGATGTTAGTAGCTGTGGACTGCATACGGAAACCTATAAATAACTCTTTCTAAAGTCATAGATAAAAAGATTGTAGGTATCATTAGTTACGATTGTTCTGCAGGCAAGATACACATAGATAGGTACGCAATGTTACGTGTACCTATAGCGAAAAGGTTATAATCACGGAGGTTATAATACATTAATTATCGTATTGAATATTAATTCTTCCACGAAGCAAGTCCACGAAGAAAAGGCTTTATCATTTTGATAAAGCCTTTTTTTGGCGTAGAGACGGCACACGGCGGGTTTATTTAGTGGATAAGGGCGCGAGCGACGGGGTGCCTTTGCTACAGCAATGAACAGGGTAAAAAATAAAAAGGGTAACTACCCTAGCGTTGAGCCTTCACCTACTAAATTATGGGCCACAGATTAGTCCTATGTAATGGGTCAATGCTACACCTTTTCTAATGTTGCTTTTTTCGGTGAATAATAGCTGGATGCTCAGTCTTTTTGAAGTGAAAACTTCTATAGGAAGGTTTGGATAGGGAGTCAATTTATGTGTCGTCATTGACATAGTCACGTGACGTGTTAACGATAACACTATATCTGTTCCTATTAGTATCTACCTATAAGTTATTGCGCTGGGCCATCTGTGAATGAAGGAATTAATAATTTTAAAGAATATTTTTTTTTAATGAATGATTGAATAATTATGATTTACAAGTTTTATAATATTTTTTATATTGCCTGTAGTGGCAGACGAGCCATGGCCCATCTGATGGTAAATGGTAACCTTCGCTCATGGACTCAACTAATAGGTACCGAGAGTATTGTCAAGCCGCTGCTCACCATTTCATTTCACCGGTATGAGATGAAAGAATAAACGGCTATCTCCCGCTACAGCCAAAGAGGGAGATGGTGGTACCAACCCGCTCGGGCCCGTTACCAAGTGAGTAGATACTCCCACTTGATACCCAGCCCTACCACCAGTCATGCAATGGATGATAATGCTTACTTCCCTTAGTCGCCTCATACGACACCCGTGGGAAAGAATGGGGTAGTGACACTTGTATTCTTAGTCCGTCACCACACAGACAAAAAATTGGATATCCAGATATAACAACTGTTTGTATTATAGTTTTAAGTATTCACTTCTGTCGGCAGTTCTCATGACAGCTTTGAATTTTTTTTATCCCCAATTTAACATATCAAGAGGAAGAATCTTCATCTCTACACCCTGGGAGAGGCAACTCATGAGCTGTACCTTTGGTATTGCTAACTAGTGCATGTGTCTATCATCCTTGTTGTTAAAAAAACATCTTCAACAAGCACTTCGGCATCAGTTACCATAAAAAAAAGACCATTCTTGAAGTTTTCTCTGAAGGTACATTTATGGCTGATGTGGATTTATTTTATTTTAATGGCAGACGATCCACGTCTCACCTGATGGTAAGTGCCAAATGTCATTCAGACTAGACTAACTCGATACTATTGTCTTTGAAGTCACTGAAATTACCACAAGCGATACCACAGTATTTACAAAACACTGTGTGTTTCATTTCCAAGTCTATCGCTTCAAATACAAGGGCTAAGACGGGCAAAGCCAGGGCTAACAAACTAGTGTATTGCGTAATGTAAGTTGAATGTGATAACATCGCTTTATTATCTCCGTTTGATTGCAATCCGTGGGATGCACGAAAGCAAAACCAATTCACATGTTAAGATGTTATCAATACTGCGGACACAAACTGTGGCTACGCCTTTTAAACAACGACCTAATTGTTAACTCTTTGATTAGATATATTGCAAGTTTCTGTGTGTGGCTTATTTTAACCCATCGGAGGCAAAAGCGCGTTATAAGTTTGACGTGTGTATCTGTGCACTTGTGTGTCTGTCTGCGGCATTATAGGGTTGGCTGCACAGATGGCTGAGTGATTTAGATACCCGCCCGAGTATTTTCGGTTCGATTCCCACACAAAACAACTCTTTGTGTGATCCTGAAATGGCTGTTCGGAATCTGGGTATACTTTGTGTCCGTGGAATGTATTTTTGTTAAATCCCCCGCGATACAAGGATTATTCCTTAGTACAGGGTGTGGTCTTAAAAAAAGTGCTAAAATGCAGCTCAAAATACTTTGGAAAATCCAAAAGTGCCCGCCTCATAATCTTCATTTTTCACAATAATATTGATTATTTGATAAATGTAACTAATAATTTATTGGTCTTACTAAGTAGTTTTCAATAAATCACATAGAGAGCGCTAATTTCAAAAAGTACTAATGTGGGTTTCATGTCTTATACGCCATCTAGTGCTAATTTTAAGAAGTACCTACTTCTATATTGGTCTACCTCTCAGTTGACTCAGTTCCGGGCCGCGCGCACACCAAGGCCACGAAAAAACCGCGCCGCTAAATATATTCCGTTGGTGTGTTATTATTTACGTGTGTTTAGTGTTTTTAATTATTGTTATGGATAAAATAGTTATTATACTTGACAAATATCATCAGTTCGTCAAGCAAAGGTAAGAACTTTCTTTTAACAAAAAACAATGTACCGGCTGGGCGAACGGGGTTCTGTTGACGGTAGTAAAACCACCGGTGGCTATGGCTATGCGTACGTAAAAAGGTAGTTTCTTGTTTATTTAATAACAATTAAATCACATTGAATCAGACCGTGAAAAGTAATAGGGCTCTATTCCTAATCATAATAATTCGTAAACGAAAAATAAAGACTCGATTAGTAAAGTATTTTCGTCGTTATCGTGTTAACATACATTACCTACAACTCACGGACGCCCAAGCCAGATTTTTTTCAAACAGTTTTTAACTAGTTTAAATAACAAAAATGACATCAAAAATATCATGAGTGTTAAAAATAGTGTTTGTTCTTTATATGTGTGTGTAGATATTATTTTACAAGTGCAATATATGATAAATAGAGAGATTTTAAGTTTGACAAATCAGTTGTTCCGTGAAAACCGGGAGTAGAACCCACCTCAACCGCTTCGCTTATGAGGCGTGCAATACTCGATTAGTAAAGTGTTTCAGTTGTTATTGTGTTAACACATATTACCTACAACAAACGGACGTCCAAGACAGAACTTTTTAAACAGGTTTATAACTAGTTTAAATAACAAAAATGGCATTAAAAATATTATGAGTGTTAAAAATTGTGTTTTTTCTTGATATGTGTGTGTATATATTATTTTGCAAGTGCAATATATGATAAATAGAGACATTTTAAGTTTGAAAAATCAGTTGTTTGCATGAAACGTGAGTAATACACACCTCAACGCTTCGCTTATGAGGCGTGCAATACTTGTAAGTTAGTAAAGTTACCATTTTTTAAATGGGCTTAACTAGTAAAGTTACCATTTTTTAAAAGGTCGATGGAAGTCCCATAGACACGACTAAAATATAGAAAGGAAATTGTATTGCTGTAACGATTAGCGTTGCTAAGATTCGCATAAAAACATCAATCAAATAAGTGTATTGTGAAACATGGTAATGCATTCTTAAACTGAAATGTTCACTTCTCTCCTTGAGAACATATCGAAAGATAATGAAACTAGAGCTTCATAATTAATATCTTTTAATGTTCAACAGTTATGCATTCGATTTGATTACTGACTAAAGGTATTGATTGAAAAGGCCTGGGAATCTAAGTAATGTAATACTAGTTACGAAAGTTTTTGTGCGTATAGTTTAATGTATAGTGAAGTAACGAGGTGTTGATTACGCCCGCATTGAACGGCTCCCAGTGACATTATAATTTAATATAAATTGTGGTAAATAGAACATTGTAGAAAACCACAACCTACGGGAATGAGTTTCCAACGCTTTTAGCTCGAAACTACTGTAGACAGTACTCGCAACAATCAAACTACCTCACGTCCTTACCGTTTATTGAAATACATACATTTTAATATATTTTATTTTACTGTACCTCATTATATAACTGCCTCTCTTTCAGTCATACTTCTCGTCCGTAACTTTCATCCTCACGATGGTACGCCATCTTTTTCTATCTCGCCCTGTTAGGAGGGCATCATAAACGTGAGTGAGCGTGGTGGGAATCTGGTCAGACTAACATATCGGCCACAAAATTATTCTACCACCTTGATAAGATCGAGATGTCCGTGTGGTGATGGACTAAGAATACAAGTGTCACCAACCCATCCTTTCCCGCGGGTGTCGTTCAAGACGTCTAAGGGAAGTAAGCAATTATCACCCATTGCATTATTGGTGGTAAGGCTGGGTACCAAGTGAGAGTACTCACTTGCTATTGGGCCTGAATGGGTCGTTACCACCGTCGTCCGTGTGACCGGTCATAAAGCACATTAGTGTGTTTTGGCTGTAGCAGAAGATAGCCGTTTATTCTTTCATTTCATATCTGAGAAATGAAATGGTGAACAGCGGCTTTTCAATACTCTTGGTATAGTTGAGTCCATGAGCGACGGTTACCACTTACCATCAGGTGGGCCGTGGCCCGTCTGCCATTATTAGCAATAAAAAAAAAATTCTCCGAAATTCCTGGCAATAGTTTTGTATTGAAATTATCGTGAGATTGACACTATTGATTACTATTATAAAGCTGTAACAGAGAAAAAATAAATGTATTAGGCTATTTAGGCGTCTCTCTTCTATTGTTTGTTTGTTCGAGATTGGCTCGAAAACTACCGTAGAACATGGCAACTTTGCCCTAAAAATGAAAATATTTTTGCGTTAGTTGGAATTTTATTAAAATCTTAACGTTTTTGTAATCCGTATAGACCATAAACTTCCTATATGTCAGTTCTCGATAATGATTATGAAATATATCCAGATACTTAATAGTAGTGTTTGAAAAATAATAATTAAATGAGGGTGGGCCAAAAATCGTGGAACTTTGCCAACTTGTAATATCTCCTTTATTGCAAGATATAAAATTATTTTAGAAACGTTTTAATAAAGAAAAGGTACATGTAGTAAGGCATGAAATTATGAGAGGAATAAACATATTAAATGTCCTTCAAAATTGACCGGGCAAAGTCATGAAGCCTCGTAGAACATTTTTTTCACCACAATGATCAATGGCCTGGGGCTGCTACCAATGAAGAAATGCTAAGTTTAATTATTTACTAAATAAAAAGCTTTTTATGCGGAATATTTTAATCGATTTATTTTAATCAATCCAATGATTAATATAATTTGTATGAAACAAGAAACAATAAAATTACTATTTAGCTTTAAATCTGTGGAATTTTCTGCTAGGCGGCTAATTACCTATTTAACAAAAACTAGAATGACAATGTTTCTAAATTGTACGCTAATCAATGAGCAAATATGATTGAAATATCAATCGGGTTAAAATTACAACTTTAATCTATCTATAGGAACAAAATATACTTTTGAGAGCAATGAAAATTTATACAGTTTATTAGTGCAGTTCTTATTACTGCACCAGAATTCAAGTTTTTCTTCAGCGTCTGTTAGCTTTTTTTGCCCTCCTACAGATCTCATATGTACTTCTTTTACCTTATTTAGTACCTATAGCCCTTCGTGATACGCCACATTGTTGTGTACTTGTTTGCAACGCGCGTAGTATAAAAAAAATATATACACAAAATTGCACAATATATATATATATATATATACATATTGTGCAATTTTGTGTATATATATATATATATATATATATATAAACAACACAAATTTGTACAATATATATATATATATATATATATATATATATATATATATTGTACAAATTTGTGTTCACATAGTAGGTATAGATTAATTAAAAATTATTAGTGCCAACCCTACACAAAAAAAACTAGGTAGGCAATGTCGTCAACAGTAGCCCAAAAACATACATGTGACTTTGCCCACCCACATATTTTAAAATACCCTCGTTTTTTGACGGCAAATACAAATTCTATATTATTAATTTAATTTAAAGAACAAATATTATGTCTTCATTGGTTGGTGGTTTTTAGTGATATCTTAGGCTCTGAGCATAGTAGCGAGATAAAGCTGAAGCAGTTTTTAAGTTTAATTATCAAATAAAAAAGTTCCATCCAAAAAGATTAAATAGGAATAACAGACAGAAATTAAAAAAAAAAAATTAGGAGTTTTTCCCCGGTTGAGCTGGCCCATTCGTGCTGGGATGAGCAAGGCTCACCATTAGACGCGATTTTTTTATATAATTTATTTAAATGTACAGTCACAGCACAGTCGAAGAACATATAGTCGGCAATCGAAGACGTCTAGACAGAGCAATCGTAAGGTGCGGTGCGGGGTGAGACGCGGGCGGGTGCTCCCGAACGGTCGAACATCTACGCTCACTCGTTCGGGAGCTATTTTTCAGGGCTATCGAAATAAAATATTTTTAAATAAAAATGGTGCACACTATGTGTGCGGTTACAAACTGCGGGTCGACCTCATCTAAAATAAGAAACTGAAGTTTCAACAGCTTCCACGTACACAGGAAAGGTAAGAGAAATCTATTTTGCGTACTATTTCAATTTTGAAATTTTGAATGTTATAGTAACTCACTAGTTTTTGAGAATATGCAAGATGTCCGCCGCGTACCTTACATTTTTTTTAAATATGGGTTTTGAGGCTTTGTACATTCTCGAATTTTGTTATTTATGTTTATGGGTGCTAGTCGAAAATTCTGTTATTATGGGGTTTTTAAGGGTACTTCGTTCGAACTTAGTTTTTTTTAAATTCCAAGATGGCTGCCCCGTACTTTATGTAATTTTTCAATATTGGTGTCGAGTATGGAGTTTTTAAGGGTTCGTTCGAAGTTAGTTTTTTTTTTAATTCCAAGATGGCTGCCGCGTACTTTGTATAAATTTTCAATATGGGTGTCGATTATGGGGTTGGTACAAAAATAGAGTTTGTAACCAAACCTTGTCCATGTTTTCCAATTGATTTTTTAATTAAATGTTATATAAGAATGCGAATACATTATATAATAAAGTTTAAAGACAGATGGCGCAGGCGTCACCCAAGACGTTAAGTATGAATGTGTTATCGAAATTAGCAGTCAGGAGTAATTGTCACGATGGCTGAATTAGCATGTGGAGTGGGCAGCAGCACTCTCTCGAGTATTAACAACACCCACTGCGATCGCCAACCCGCCTGCCAAGCGTGGCGATTATGGCACTATCCCCCATATGAGCGAAACATGGTGTGGCGTTTTTTTGGGGAGGCCTATGTCCAGCAGTGGACTTCGAAAGGCTGATGGATGGATGGATAGATGTCTACCATGGAAATGATTTTTCTCGTCATTTTTATTTTGAAAAAGTAGCAACGGCCTCAACTTCTTGACAGCCACAAAGGTTTATTACTGTAATAATCAATGTCTGCATCACATCCTGACCATGTATTGAGCGTTGTTACTATATCAGGTGGTATGCTATGCTAATGTATTGTGAAATGTATATCCGGTGATTTAAATGTAGAGGTCATATTAGAAGTGTTTGTACAAATAGATATTTATTTTTTGGATCAATCATTTTGAATCTGGTCAAGGAATAAATTCTTTCTGTAAATTTACCTTTTTGGAGCGGAGGGTCGGGCGGCAGGACAGATAGCTTATTTAACACGAAATTTTAGGTGTTTCCTTTTTACATTAAAAATAATGGTTATTTCTAAAATTTAAAACGCATTATCCCTGCTTTAGATCATTATATTTCCAAAAGTTCTTGATCTAATTTAAAGTATTTATTGAGTTTTTCAGCTTTATTTAATTATTAGAGGCTGTCCGTGTGGTGACGGACTAAGAATACAAGTGTCACCACCCTATTCTTTCCCGCGGGTGTCGTATAAGGCGACTAAGGGAAGTAAGCAATTATCATCCATTGCATGACTGGTGGTAGGGCTGGGTACCAAGTGGGAGTACTCACTTGGTATCGGGCCCGAGCGGGTTGGTACCACCATCTCCCGTGTGACCGGCCACGAAGCACATAGTTGCGTTTTGGCTGTAGCAGGAGATAGCTGTTTATTCTTTCATTTCATATCGGTGAAATGAAATGTTGAGCAGCGGCTTGACAATACTCTCAGTATAGTTGAGTCCATGAGCGACGGTTACCATTTACCATCAGATGGGCCGCGGCTCGTCTGCCACTACATGCCATAAAAAAGGCAGCTTTGTAATTTTTTCCTATCGAGAAATTTTTAAGTAATCGTGTTTTCACCACGCATAAACCTTAATATAACTCTTCAACTTTACTATAAGTATATTTATTGGTTCAGTATTTTACATAATATTTGGATTGAAAAACGCGATTTTACCTATCATGGGGCCTTTATAACAAACACGAGTGCTCGAGTCTTGATATGCATCCACAGCACTAATGGCGCAATTTAATAACCACAAGCTGTCGGATTTTGTAGTAAGGCTTCTCATGAGAAGATCCCGGCAAGAAACTCGTTCATCACTTATAAATCGTTAATTTGTTACAGTTTATATGATTTATTAAGTAAAGTAACATGAATGTTGCTGTAACTAATATAACATACACATTTAAAACTAAAATGAGTTGTTTATTTCAATAGTCTATTGATGTTGGGATAAGCAAGGCTCCACCTCTAGAAATACCGCACATAATTGCCAGTAAAATACAAGTGAATAGAATACGATAATCATATTAGTTAAAGAAGAAAACAGTTATGTGATCCTCGCAACTATAGAGATTATTAGCCCGATTGTTACAAATAGGATACACATATAATTGTATAGTATGTATACGCCAATGATTTTATTGCATTTTATCACACCTATCAACGCTAATAATGTGCATACATGTGTGTCGCAATGTTTTTCACGCTTCTATGAAAGTCAACAGCAGATTTTGAAACTGCGTGTGACGTGCATTTTATTTGAAACTGTGTAGATACAGATTGTACCCGATTTTTGGAACAGCTATGATTGTCTTAGGTCCGCCCAGGGCACTCGCCTCGGACCTTCTTCCGAGATTTTTCGATGTTGACATATTTTTTTAAATATGTATACTAGTACATTCCCCGTGGCTTGGCTCGCGTCATAGTATTGTTGATGAAAAATCAATTTCTGATAGGATTCATTATTAGGTATAAGCATCGCCACACTAACAGCCGGAGGGAGCGTGGTAGACTACGCCTATATCCCTCTCACTCTGAGAGAAGAGAAGACTGGTGCACAATATCATCATCTCCATAGCCTTATCCCAAACTTTGGACTTTTTAGCTGGAGTCGGCTTCGGATCTGATCTGTTTTAGCTGATGTACTAGTATTAACACGGAGACAAGGATAAGTGATGACCTTAGCACAAGACCGGAGTCAGATTTTATATTCAGGACTGAGTATCTGTAACGATAGCCAGGATGTTATTTGACTGCCTGGACCCACTGCTTCCTAAACGCAAAGGAGCCCTGGAGTTTCCATAGCACTGGAATATAAACACGTGTTTTGAGATTGGCTTCTTTTGTTTTTATATTAAGCGGATTTCTTCTTGACCATTAAAACTAAGTTCGTCATACTTCTTATTTTAAATTATCTGACCCGGCGAATTTCGTACTGCCATAGTTTTTTTTCGTGAATTTTCTAAAGTCCTGAAAGACGTTTTATACTATTTATGCCAGCTTCGGCTTCACACGCGTGGTGTACAGTTGCGGACTAAGGAAATGTAAGATTTCCCGTAAATTTAAATCATTCGGATTATCAAAATTTCAGACACGTTTATTGTATCGAAAGTAACTCACAGTCTTGTCTCATTCTTTAACTCACTTTACATAATATGCGATTTTTAAAAAGTTATATTTCTTTTTCTTGCACATAAAAAAAAAGAATTATCCAATTTGGTACAGTTATGCGCGTACATAGATACATTTCGGTGATTCATTTTTATTTATACATATATTATAAAGATTTTATGAACTTTCTAAAAGGACTTCAAAGGTTTGCCACAACATCCCGCCACAAACCACATTTTTGTCTGGCATCTCCTGCCCTGTATTGCCAGCCTTAAGTTAATAATTACTAAATAAACTACCAGGAATGAACACAGATTTTAGTTGCGTAAGAGAATGTTGTCTCCTTGACTTATTGATAGGGCTTTATGTACATTAAAGCATTGAACGAAGCTTAACAGTGAAGACTATTAAGGTTGTATACCTCGTTTTAATGACCTACAATTAAATTTTAAAGTTATTACTACATGTAGCGCTGAAGAGACAAGCACAAAAAAATCCTGGAAATTTTGTAACCTCTCTTCTTGAACTACGAACTGATCAATCAATGCCTTTAGTACCAAATTTTATTACCAACATAAAATATGCGATCTATAGATCATTACGACATTCATACTGGCCTAGATTAAAATTAAAACATGGCTCCCCTAATAACTGCCTCAAACAAGTCCTACAATACTTGTACTGCAGTGCAAATCGGGGGCTCGCAAACGCCGCTGCGTATTCGTTCTGATGATTAGTCGACGTAATCGATCTTAAACGTGAGTTATTTTCTGGTATAATGTTATTTAATACTAGCATTTTTCAGCGGCTCCATCGCATCCAACAGCTAGTTTTTAGGTTAAATCTCAGGTTCCCGTTGTAGTAGCGGGATAAAATGAAGGTATAGGTACAGATTTTTAAGTCTAATCCAGAGGTATCAAACCAAAAAAAGTAGAGTAGAATGCATTTATTATGACTCCGCCTATATACACCAACCGATTATTATGAAGTAATTACACAGCAAAGTTTGGTTTTCATATAATTTTTTTTATAACTAAGTCGGATATAATGACTTCGCTTATAGTGACATGTCGCTTATTGTCTCATTTTTAATAAATTGCGTCCAGTTATAGTGACCGGCATGATTCCTAACACCTTCGCCAGTGTTCGGGAGAGTCACGTAATTCCTGACGACGTTCGGCGCGTGCATGGCTTTATTTGTTTTGAGTCTCGGTGGGTAATTGATTTCGTTTCTCTCTATTAAATTAAATACATACTAACAAAAATAGAAGATTGTTTTTTTTTACAAAATGCTTTGTATGACGTCCGCTTAGTATGACGTGTTTGTTATGTCCCTGCGATGTCATTATAAACGGATTCCACTGTATTATCAAAATATGTTCAGTACCGTAGAACATGGCAACTTTGCCTTTGAGGTTTGACTTTGCCCTGTCGTGTACTTTTTGGTTAGAGGGATACATAGCAAAATTGGCCTTCTAAAGAAATATGGTTTTATCTGTGGTGAATAATTCATTATTTTTTGGACAACACTACGGGACTCTGTGCCACGAATGTCACTTTAGTTGCCTGTCAGAACTTGTGCAAACAAATAGTGTTTTTTCGCGGGCAAAAACCAGTACAAAAACTTTACCAAAAAGTGATAGTTGGAGTTACACCAGGTAAGTAATTTTTTTGTCGTTGTTATTACATACGAAATTAATAATATAGAATTTGTATTTGCCGTCAAAAAACGAGGGTATTTTAAAATATGTGGGTGGGCAAAGTCACATGTATGTTTTTGGGCTACTGTTGACGACATTGCCTACCTAGTTTTTTTTGTGTAGGGTTGGCACTAATAATTTTTAATTAATCTATACCTACTATGTGAACACAAATTTGTACAATATATATATATATATATATATATATATATATATATATATATAAACAACACAAATTTGTACAATATATATATATATATATATATATATATATATAATAATAATAATAATCTTTATT
This sequence comes from Leucoma salicis, assembly GCA_948253155.1. Taxonomy (NCBI): domain Eukaryota; kingdom Metazoa; phylum Arthropoda; class Insecta; order Lepidoptera; family Erebidae; genus Leucoma; species Leucoma salicis. The sequence goes on along the minus strand of OX411815.1, from coordinate 25,238,524 downwards.
GAGAAAAATAAACAAAACATTGGTTTAACATACTCTTTGCCTCCTGAATTAGGCGAACCTGTGTCTCAGGCGACATTCCTTCCCTGGTAATATTATTTTAAACACAATAAACAGTATGTGTGTGTGTGTGTGTGTGTGTGTTTGTGTATGTGTGTGCGTGTGTGTGCGTGCGTGCGTGAGCTTGTGCGTGTGAGTGTGTGTGTGTGTGTGTTCAAGTATAAATCTTGTTTGCGTGTATTTGTATGAATGATTACTGTGTGTTCAAGCCATTAGGTTAGTAATAATTGACTCAACCTTGTCGTAATCCATGCTCATTAACAAGTTACGTGTATGTTTTTTAAAGCTATAATTAGAAAAGTGCTGCAAACCATTGGAGTAAAGTTGATTGTAAATCTGCGGTACCTTAAAGTTGTATTGCCGCTGTGCAAAACTAGATTCAGTGGGTGGGAAAGGGCATCTATACCGCCTCTTAATAAGCTTGGGTAAATTTGGAATAGTGAGTCTATGGTATCTACGAACAGTCTCATATATGTATAATTGACGCACTGAAAGAACCTTAGCGCGATTGTATAGATCCGCCGTTGGGTGTCTGTAAGGAAGACGCAGAAGAACTTTTAGAACAGCACGTTGTGCACGTTCGATTTCGATCATCACTGTTTTAGCAGCACTACCCCAAGCACATATACAATAACCCAGTATAGATTCACACAACGCTTTATATGTTTGTAGTAAAACTTTCATAGATGCAACGCCTCTTAATTGTTTGAAAACATAAATCAATTTTCTTACTCTTATATAAAGACTACGAATGTGCTCATCCCATCTCAAGTGATGATCTAGTGTAACCCCCAAATACTTAACACTGTGCGTTTTAATAAGGACATCACAAGCGCATACTGTATTGTTATTGAGACTAGGACAAGAAAACGAATGCATTTTTAATGAAAAATTTACAGGGGGACTAGACGCGATAGTTTTTGAAAAACATAGGTATTTAGATTTAGTCGGATTAATAGTGAGGAGATTTTTTTCGAACCAACCTTTTGCTTTAGCTAATCCTCTTTCCGCAGCTCTCCCTACTTGATCCCAAGTCCGACCGTGAAATAACATGACCGTGTCATCTGCAAACATTATAATGTCTGCGTTACCAGCAATATTATGTGCAAGATCATTTACATAAGCGAGGAACAGGGTAGGTCCAAGCGTACTTCCCTGCGTTATACCATACGTGCATCTGGCTACATCACTCAAATGTTTGTCTACCCTGACCCGCTGTTCTCTGCCCGTCAAGTAATCCTGAAACCATTCTAGTGCGTGGCCCCTTACACCAAATATGACTTCCAATTTTGACAACAGTATTGGAACAGATACTGTATCGAAAGCCTTCTTAAGATCTAAAAAAACCCCAATTGCTTTATCCCCCGCATCAACATGCTTCGTTACAATAGATACCAACTTTATAAGAGCGTCATTCGTAGACAGGCCTTTACGAAAGCCAAATTGGTGCTCAGAAAGAAGTTTTCTGTGTTCTAAGTAATTTATCAATCTTTTGTTAACAATTTTTTCCAAAATTTTTGATAGACATGAAAGCAGAGAGATAGGCCTATAGTTCGATATTGTGAGTTTATGCTCGGATTTGAATATTGGTGAAATTATAGCGGTTTTGAAGGCCGAGGGGAATTTACCTTGCTCAATACTAAGGTTACAGAGGTAGGTAAGTGGTTCAGTCAAAACATTCCTGGCTGCAATGACTAATTTATTCGTTATATGATCGCAACCAGGTGCACTGTTAACTTTCAGAGATAGGATAATGTCCCCCACCTCCTTTGGATCTGTTGGGTTAAAAGACATAGAGGCAATCGGGCTCTGTGAACTAGATTTATGTACAGCTCTAGCCAACTGAGTTTCTGTTTTATTAAGCCTGTTTAAATTTGCGTTAGCCAGTTGGCTACCTATTTCCGTAAAGTAGCTATTAACTTGATTAAGGGATTGAACCGGTGATGTACTAATCGATAACAATTCATTAGGCGAGTTACTCATATTGCAGATTTCTTTAATAATACTCCAAGTTTTTTTAATGTTATTATTATTTTTCGCTAACTCTGACTGGTAGAATTGTTTTTTTAAGTTTTTAATTATTTCATTGCATATATTTTTGTAGTTCTTGTAGTTTAAGCAGATTTCTTCATTATTTGGGTACTTTTTTGTTTGTTTATATAACCTGTCTCTCTTTCGTATTGAGCGCACGACGCCCAACGTAATCCATGGTTTAATTGGAGCTTTTCTTTTAGATCGCTCTTTTACCGTGGTGCATTTGTCTATAGTATTCTGCAATGTTTTCACTAACTTTTCAGTAGCCAAGTTCAAGTCATTTAATGCATAGTAATTTGACCAATCTACTTTGTTTAATTCGTAAAGAGCAGCATCATAATTTAAAACAGTGCTCTTGGGTACATATATTATTAATTGTAAGTCGCTATGTATTGTTTTGGCACTATATAATTTAGTTAAATGTTATGCTTTCGCTTATTACTGCTAGATAGAATCTACAATACCTATTAAGTATTAACTGTAGAATGTTAACAATAACGTGAAAACGCATTACGAACACCAATATTGTTTTTATAGTGCCAACCAGTATTTTTAAACCTTTCGTTATTTCAATTTACTACCATAGATCAGTTGCATTTACATATTATTTTCTATCTTTTCTTTACTGCTTTGCCTTCTTATCCTAGACTAGCCATCTAGTAGATACCAAACTCTCTGTTTGGTGAGGGCTTGTTAATTGTTGGCTTACGATGCTCATAAATGCTAATATGGCCGGAACGGTGGTTCCAGGAATTCAATCTACGAAAAAAACGTGACAAGCTGGCGAAAAATCCAACTGAGTTTCATCAGAAAACAAGGCACATAAAAATAAGATCTTTCTTTATAAGAGAGTGCATACAAAATGGAAGTATGTCAATCTGTCATGTACAAGCATTTAAACAAACTGCGGATTTTATTACAAAACCTTTATATGGACCCAGAATAGTATACCTCTGTTTATGTTCGTTTTTATAATATAATACATGTTGTTCTTGAGTTATATATATTTGCCGTTTTATTTCATAATTAGCGGATTATACACACGTCCACAATTACTTTAATATTCCTAATGTACCATAGCTAGATCTATAGGTACCTTATCGAAGATTGCGATTGCGATATACCTTCCGTGCTATATCGGCATCGGCTCTCCACAAAGCCCGTCAACTAACCGTGCACTGAGTTCTGCCACTCTTTCTTTTCAGGGTACAATCGTATCCCGCTGCGTGCTTTCCCATCTGTAAAACATGGTAAAAAAAAAAGAGCAGACTGGAAGACTCCATATCCACACAGGGGACCTGTTTTATTTAATGTGCTCTAGGCCATGTACTGGATTCTCCAAATGAGCTATGCTATCTCAGCTAATACTGTCTTAGCTTTAGCCGGGTACCTAAAAGTCTAACTGCCACCACGTTGCCCACCGCTACGTGACCAGAATTGTAGACACTACACTCTAACCGCTCACCAAGATAATGTCCCGCCAAAAACTCTCATAGATAATCACTAGTGACGGGCCTCGTGGTGTAAGTTAGTAGTGTAACTGACTTCCATGCACGAGGTCGTGGGTTCGATTCCCACTCAGGACAAATATTTGTGTGATGAAGACAGATATTTGTACTGGGTCTGGGTATTTTCTATATATTATATGTATGTATTTACAAAAAAAAGTAATATACGTATTATATCCGTAATCTGGTACCCATAGCACAAGCGTTAAGCTTAGTTTGGGACCAGAGGACGTTGTGTGAAAATGTCCATGAATATTTATTATTATTTATTAGTAGTAGTAGTATCTAGAGCAAATATATCATTATCATTTAACTTTATAAATTTCTATAATATTCAGTAAATTTTAATATTCTTTATTGTATTTATCTGTATCTACACAGTTTCAAATAAAATGCACGTCACACGCAGTTTCAAAATCTGCTGTTGACTTTCATAGAAGCGTGAAAAACATTGCGACACACATGTATGCACATTATTAGCGTTGATAGGTGTGATAAAATGCAATAAAATCATTGGCGTATACATACTATACAATTATATGTGTATCCTATTTGTAACAATCGGGCTAATAATCTCTATAGTTGCGAGGATCACATAACTGTTTTCTTCTTTAACTAATATGATTATCGTATTCTATTCACTTGTATTTTACTGGCAATTATGTGCGGTATTTCTAGAGGTGGAGCCTTGCTTATCCCAACATCAATAGACTATTGAAATAAACAACTCATTTTAGTTTTAAATGTGTATGTTATATTAGTTACAGCAACATTCATGTTACTTTACTTAATAAATCATATAAACTGTAACAAATTAACGATTTATAAGTGATGAACGAGTTTCTTGCCGGGATCTTCTCATGAGAAGCCTTACTACAAAATCCGACAGCTTGTGGTTATTAAATTGCGCCATTAGTGCTGTGGATGCATATCAAGACTCGAGCACTCGTGTTTGTTATAAAGGCCCCATGATAGGTAAAATCGCGTTTTTCAATCCAAATATTATGTAAAATACTGAACCAATAAATATACTTATAGTAAAGTTGAAGAGTTATATTAAGGTTTATGCGTGGTGAAAACACGATTACTTAAAAATTTCTCGATAGGAAAAAATTACAAAGCTGCCTTTTTTATGGCATGTAGTGGCAGACGAGCCGCGGCCCATCTGATGGTAAATGGTAACCGTCGCTCATGGACTCAACTATACTGAGAGTATTGTCAAGCCGCTGCTCAACATTTCATTTCACCGATATGAAATGAAAGAATAAACAGCTATCTCCTGCTACAGCCAAAACGCAACTATGTGCTTCGTGGCCGGTCACACGGGAGATGGTGGTACCAACCCGCTCGGGCCCGATACCAAGTGAGTACTCCCACTTGGTACCCAGCCCTACCACCAGTCATGCAATGGATGATAATTGCTTACTTCCCTTAGTCGCCTTATACGACACCCGCGGGAAAGAATAGGGTGGTGACCAATATTAAAAAAGGAAACACCTAAAATTTCGTGTTAAATAAGCTATCTGTCCTGCCGCCCGACCCTCCGCTCCAAAAAGGTAAATTTACAGAAAGAATTTATTCCTTGACCAGATTCAAAATGATTGATCCAAAAAATAAATATCTATTTGTACAAACACTTCTAATATGACCTCTACATTTAAATCACCGGATATACATTTCACAATACATTAGCATAGCATACCACCTGATATAGTAACAACGCTCAATACATGGTCAGGATGTGATGCAGACATTGATTATTACAGTAATAAACCTTTGTGGCTGTCAAGAAGTTGAGGCCGTTGCTACTTTTTCAAAATAAAAATGACGAGAAAAATCATTTCCATGGTAGACATCTATCCATCCATCCATCAGCCTTTCGAAGTCCACTGCTGGACATAGGCCTCCCCAAAAAAACGCCACACCATGTTTCGCTCATATGGGGGATAGTGCCATAATCGCCACGCTTGGCAGGCGGGTTGGCGATCGCAGTGGGTGTTGTTAATACTCGAGAGAGTGCTGCTGCCCACTCCACATGCTAATTCAGCCATCGTGACAATTACTCCTGACTGCTAATTTCGATAACACATTCATACTTAACGTCTTGGGTGACGCCTGCGCCATCTGTCTTTAAACTTTATTATATAATGTATTCGCATTCTTATATAACATTTAATTAAAAAATCAATTGGAAAACATGGACAAGGTTTGGTTACAAACTCTATTTTTGTACCAACCCCATAATCGACACCCATATTGAAAATTTATACAAAGTACGCGGCAGCCATCTTGGAATTAAAAAAAAAACTAACTTCGAACGAACCCTTAAAAACTCCATACTCGACACCAATATTGAAAAATTACATAAAGTACGGGGCAGCCATCTTGGAATTTAAAAAAAACTAAGTTCGAACGAAGTACCCTTAAAAACCCCATAATAACAGAATTTTCGACTAGCACCCATAAACATAAATAACAAAATTCGAGAATGTACAAAGCCTCAAAACCCATATTTAAAAAAAATGTAAGGTACGCGGCGGACATCTTGCATATTCTCAAAAACTAGTGAGTTACTATAACATTCAAAATTTCAAAATTGAAATAGTACGCAAAATAGATTTCTCTTACCTTTCCTGTGTACGTGGAAGCTGTTGAAACTTCAGTTTCTTATTTTAGATGAGGTCGACCCGCAGTTTGTAACCGCACACATAGTGTGCACCATTTTTATTTAAAAATATTTTATTTCGATAGCCCTGAAAAATAGCTCCCGAACGAGTGAGCGTAGATGTTCGACCGTTCGGGAGCACCCGCCCGCGTCTCACCCCGCACCGCACCTTACGATTGCTCTGTCTAGACGTCTTCGATTGCCGACTATATGTTCTTCGACTGTGCTGTGACTGTACATTTAAATAAATTATATAAAAAAATCGCGTCTAATGGTGAGCCTTGCTCATCCCAGCACGAATGGGCCAGCTCAACCGGGGAAAAACTCCTAATTTTTTTTTTTTAATTTCTGTCTGTTATTCCTATTTAATCTTTTTGGATGGAACTTTTTTATTTGATAATTAAACTTAAAAACTGCTTCAGCTTTATCTCGCTACTATGCTCAGAGCCTAAGATATCACTAAAAACCACCAACCAATGAAGACATAATATTTGTTCTTTGTGGGAATCGAATCCACAACGCTCAGTATAGAAGGTCCTGTCTGTTCAACTACACCATCTGGGTTAACCATTGATTAAACCATGCGTATGAAGCTTACCTTCAAAGTACTGCCTCGGTGGTGAAGAGTAGCGTAAGCGACCGCTGATCATAAGGTCTCGGGTTCAATCCACGAGTCCGGCATCTTTTTCATAAAAACAAAAATTCTCAGTAGCAGCCCGGAGTTCGGAAATTGGCCCGGTAGACGGCAATAAACTCGCTCCTATTACGTAGGACTTAAACTTACATAGCTGGCGAACCGTGGGTGTGTAATTACCTCTGCCTACCCCTTCTGGGAAACAGGCGTGATGCTATTTTTTTTATGTAAGTACTTTAGACCATGTTAATGGAACATAGATCTTGGAGAGTCTTGTGGAGACCCGTGCCTTACATTGACGGTTATTATAAAAGCCTTTTTATTGCACTGTAAGTGCAGTAGTTATTTCGCTCAATGCAAATGAGACCTTCACCTCACAATTGTTTAATCAGTTCGATTCGCTTTTTAAACGCCGCGTGACTTGCATTTTCGTGGCCACAATTAATTATTAAGAGTTAAATCAATTTTATTAGTTGTTTTTACAAATTATCATTTATAACGTGTGTATTTGTTTTATCTAAATTACACAGATGGCAAGCAAGCTTACGGCCCACCTGATGTTAAACGGTTACCGTAGCTTAAAGACGCTAGTGGTACTAGAAGCATCAAAGGGCTAACCCTTGAGGTAGAAAGGAAAGATAATAAGGAGAGGATAGGAAGGATAATAAACAAAGAATAAGAGTGTCCCGTGGGATAATGTGATATTTTTACATAGAAATAATTAGTGTGCTGTAGTGATGTATTTATATTCGCAAGCGCGAACAAAGCTGCGGACATAATCTAATTTATAATACCTATTAGGAAGGATAGGTATAATATTTATAATGATCGTTTTACCTACTGTAGGACCCGTGAGTTAATTAGATTAGATCAATGTTAATGTTTTAACTCTTTGATCTATTTCATATTCATTTATGCATGTTTTTCTCAAATGTTAAAAAACTATAATTATGTAGATTTTGCGTAATTGTTAATTGATGCGTTCACATCCGTTTAATCAGGAAGTGACGTGTAGTTTATTATTAATAATAAAATAACATATATGATAATAGCCAAATATAATAAATAAATGTTTAAATGTATATGTCGTAATGGGCTGGATACAAAGAACTCTTATAGTCAGGACATAATATGGATAACTAATCGAATAGAATCTATTCGATTTAAAAACGAAAAATTATCTGATAATTTTTCTTCATTATAAAATATATGTGTTATTTGATTTCTAATCGACTAATTTTTAAGATAAGCGTGCAGATTCACACACTTTTTGTATCGCGGGGGACTTACGATGATACAAAATGAATCGACAAAAAAAATAGCAACAGTGTCACACTCACTGTAAAATGCACAAAGAATTGTCTCTTGTGGTAATTGAATTTACAACACTCGATAAAGGAAATCGATATCTTAACCACTACATCATTAACAATATTTGACGTGCATCTCTTAATCTCAATAGTCGAAGTAGGTGCTATGTACCGTAAATATCTCTGGCACAATAATCATAGACTACGAGTTTTCTAACCGATTCAAATTTATTTTCTCCATAGAGTTATTCTATGATTTTCTCGATCAGTAATGAGTTCATGACACCATTTGCATTAACGTCGAACAGTACTCATAAGGTTTTAATACCTTAGATAAAATGATAAGAGTGATGACCTAGAGCGTCCCTCTTCTAACAAATAGAGCAGGCAGACAAATATTTAAAAACATGAAGTTAAGCTGTATTTTTAAGCTGTAGCGTCAATTTACATGGTAAAGAATCAGGAAATTAAAATAATTATTTGTATCCATTGATATACAGAAGAATAAGCAAATAATAAAACCACATCGGATTAATAAATCGAGAACATTGTTTACTCTCAAGGACGGATATAGGCGGAGTAGGGAGACATCACTAACTCGTGACCGGCGGCCAAATGTCAAGACTCAATAGTCTTGCTACAAAGATCGCAGTGAACGCGCGTACGAATCGATATAAATTCGAAAATCGAATAATTTATTCCCGAACTTTAAAACGTCAAATTCAAAAATAAAATCCTGTGACATTTATAGTGCTTGACCAAACTCTCCGATTTATCGATAAATTAAAAAAAGTGAAGCTTAGTGATTGGATGCATTGTGCATTTGTAAATAGTGGGAACTCACTTTTTGTCCTATTGTAACATCGTTATTTAATTATTATTGTTTGTCGACATATCTATATTGAATTGATAAACATTGTATAATTGTATCAGGTTTTTAGTGAAGTTATGACATTTTGAACGGAAATATCCAAAGTGCAATCATGGGTTTTAAAGACCTCTGTGTGATATTGATTTGTTTGGCGTTCGCCACTGTTTTGACTCAGGTGAGAAATAAATTATTCTTCTTTAAATATTCTTTTGTTCTAATACGAATCCTTAACATTTGATAATCAGGTTACCAGTTAAAGTAAGCCTCTAGCTCTGCTACATTAATTAGTAAAAAATTACGTATGAATATCAGTTGTATATTTATGATTTTTTAAAAAAAGATTACATCCAGCACTTAGGAATAATCCTTGTATTGCGAGGGGCTTTGAAACATACAATTTCAAGGACATATCACACAGAGTACATCCAGATTCAGAACAACTATTTGTGGATCACACAAAGAGTTGTGCTGTGTGGGAATCAAACCCCAAACCGGCCGGTATCTAAACCACTCTGCCATCTGTGTATGAAGATGAATTCAAAAACATCAAACAACACAGTCTCACGCCTGTATTCTCCTCTTCTGCCTACCCCGGCAGAGGTGTATATATACACATCCACGGTTCGCCAGCTATGTTTAAGTCCCACATAATAGGGGGCGTGCCTATTGCCGTCTATAGGGCATATTTCTAAACTCCGGGCTGCTACTGAGAATTTTTCTTTTTACGAAAAAGCTCAATACACTTCTCGACCCGGGGATCGAACCCGAGACCTCATGATCGGCAGTCACATACACTACCGCTGCACCACCGAGGCACTTAACTCTTAAATGAACTCAAGATTTTGAATAAGCATCATCATCATTAGAATAAGATTGGAGATGTTACGGCTGCCAGTATATTTTTTAAAAGCCTATTGCTTAACTGCCTCGGTTGTGTAGCGGTAGTGTATGCGACTGCTAATCATGAGGTCTCGGGTTTGATCCCGGGGTCCGGCAATGATATTGAGCCTTTTCCTAAAAAGAAAAATTCTCAGTAGCAGCCCGGAGTTTGGAAATGTGCCCGGTAGACGTCAATAGGCTCACCCCCTATTACGTGGGACTTAAACATAGCTAGCGAGTCGTGGGTGTGTAATAAACCTCTGCCTACCCCTTCGGGGAATACAGGCGTGATGCTATGTTGCTTAACATGCCTTCCGCAGCACGGAAGAAGTCAGATGTACACAAGTAGGTGCTTGTTTTTGGTCACCAATCTCATCAAGCCGATTATTCGAACTGCAAGTGAAGTACTACTGCCTCCTCTGTTTTTAATAAGGATTAAATCTAAATAGATCGTGTATCGAATTTAAGAGTCCCTGCAAACGATATCGTTAACATTATCGTTACTAAGTATTTGAATTGAACTCCCTAGCGGGTAAATCGTAATTACCACCAAATAACTTTCACTATGAACATCGCTGATGGATTTTTACCGTTTATCGATATTATAATTTAAAAAATCTAGTGCAGCACTAGGCAAGTGGTGAATATTGTGGACTGCCATATCAATAGGTATAAAGTGAAATCCCCAAGAAGTGCAATATTTAATAAAACTTGATAAAGCACTGCCTGATGGAGAAAAAAACATAGTGATGAAACCTTATTGTCACTCCATTACATCTCCTTTAACTCGTGCCTCGAAAAGCACGTAAAGACGTTGTACCTGCGCCTGATCTTCCAGTCGTATCGGGATGCCATATCATCGGACTATGAAAACGAGGGAACAGAGAGTGCACTTGTGTTTGCGCACACAATCGTGCACTATATTATCTTTTGCGTACATGACTAATGTCTGGTCCCTGCCTGTTTCCTCCGTGACCGAAATTACGGTCAGGTCAGATCATTATCTATATTACAAGTAAATAAAATTGAAGTGTCAGCTTGTAATATCTAAATAACAGCTTTTTACTAAATTCATATGAAAGCTTATGAAAGTATATACGTTACCTATAACAAAATACCATTTTGTCTCGCTGTTTGTTTCGGCTAATTTCCGAAACGGCTGAACCGATTTGAACGAGACATTCATTGCTAGATAGCTGATGTTATGAGGCGTAACTTAGGCTACTTTTATTTTGGAAAAATAATTCCACACAAAAAATAAATTAAGTAAATCCCAAGCGGATATAGTCACGGGTAGCATTAATAAATCTCCTTTATTTAGAGATAACACCACACTCATTGTACTTAATACTGTGTAGTACCTATACACTACGGCCAAAAAGTAATATCCGATTGGTAATGTTACTTAAAGCTAATTTAATTAATGTTCTAATTAATGTTATGCCAAAATATTCAAAATGAACTTACAAATTTTGAAGGTTTATTTTGTACATTGCACTAGGTATTTACTAACTAAACCTAGACTAAATAAATAAATATTCACGGACATTTTTCACACAACGTCCTCTGGTCCCAAACTAAGCTTAATTCTTGTGCTGTGGGTACCAGATTACGGATATAATACATATATATTACTCTTTTTTTGTAAATACATCCATATAATAGATAGAAAACACCCAGACGCAGTACAAATATCTGTGTTCATCACACAAATATTTGTCCTGAGTGGGAATCGAACCCACGACCTCGTGCATGGAAGTCGGTTACACTACCGACTACGCCACGAGGCCCGTCAATTTGTTGAATATAACATGCAAAGAGGAAAGAAATAAATTTCTGTAACGAGAATTAATGAAGCTTTTCTGTAATTTTTTTTTATATATAAATGTGGCAAAGAAGCTTATGGCTGGCTGATGGTCAGCGTTTACTATAGTCTATACGACACTAGCAATATACGAGAGACATCACTCGCACGTTGCCACCTCTAGGGAATGGATGCTAGGTGGAGAGGAACGATGATAGGTAGCTGATGAGAAGGGGTTGGACCTCCATCGCTGTCACCAACATAACGAAAACTACCTACAATTACACTGAAGAAATGTCAAATACTTTGGGAAATCCAAAAGTGCACGCCTCATAATCTTCATTTTTCACAATAACATTGATTAGTTGTTAAGTAACTAATAATGTATTGGTCTTACTAAGTGGTTTTCAATAAATCACATAGATAGCGCTATTTTCAAAAAGTACCTTCTCATGTCTTGTACGCCATCTAACACTAATTTTAAGAAGTACTTCTACATTGGTCTATAGAAATAGTTCTCACGAAATAAGGATAGCACTGATTTAAGTGTCGCGTCGAGCGTAAATATTCACTATTTTTTTGTTTATTTAATAAAATAATACCACATCGAATCAAACCGTGAAAAGTGATAGGGCTCTATTCGTAATCATAATAATTCGTAAACGAAAAAAAAAAGATTCGATTAGTAAAATATTTTAGTCGTTATCGTGTTAACATACATTACCTACAACAAACGGACGTCCAAGACATAACTTTTTTAAACAGTTTTTTAACTAGTTTAAATAACAAAAATGGCACAAAAAATATCATGAGTGTTAAAAATAGTGTTTTTTCTTGATATGTGTGTGTATATATTATTTTGTAAGTGCAATATATGATAAATAGAGACATTTTAAGTTTGAAAAATCAGTTGTTCTACGTAAAACGAGAGCAGTACCCACCTCAACGCTTCGCTTATGAGGCGTGCAATAGTTTTAATGGTCGACAATACAGCCGGAGAGTAGACGGCGGGTTATTTTACTGGGTATTGGCCTCACACTATACTTTGCATCAAACAACAGGGTGTGCGGTTGGGATCTTTTAGTATAAACCTGTGCTATGTGCCAATTGTCTACAATAATTAAATTTAGATGTGATTTAGTCCTTTAGTCATGTGTGTTAAGTCATCAGCGACATCCAAGGGATGACTCCTACACCACTGAAGGAATGTAACATAGTTCCAGTGGCCCGCCAATAAAGGCGGAGAGACGGCACACGGCGGGGTGTGCGGTTAGGAACATTTTTTCCCACCTTAACAAAAAAAAGGGTGACTCTTATAATATACGTCATAATTTCAAAAAAAAACATTGTTATTAACATTGTCGTTATTTCATGAGCCGTAACAAGATTTTTAATATTTTACTGTGAGACGGTAGTGTTATTAATTATTAGCAAAATAACATTGAAAACTTAAAGTTTAATGTTATATTCAACAAATTATCTTTATATGAATAGATAAAAGTATTAATAACTTCGCATAGATAGACGTGTTTATTGTCTTCCTGTTTCGTTGTTTTTGAGTTTGTATCTAAAGAGGTTTTGTTCCGGTTCCTAATGCTGGTAGAGATTTCGATGTGGTAGTTCTTATTTTGCTCGACGGTTGAGAGCATTGGAGGTCCAAAATCTATATCTATCATACTTCTTATCTACCACTTCATTCCTTGTATATCATCATTCCTCTCTAATTTTCTCATGCCCTCTCTCCTATTTCCTATCCATTTACCTGGGGGTGAAAACAGACGTGAATCGGTGTGGCTAGTATCAAGAATTTAATATTTGACCCGTAGTCCCGTATAATATATGCCGTGTGGGGCCGGCTTTAGAATGGTCCCACCCCTCTCCACCCATGGGAGTCGTAAGAGCCGACTGAGGGAATACCGAGGGAGTGGGCAGCAGCACTCCCTCGAGTATTAACAACATCCACTGCGATCGCCAACCTGCCTGCCAAGCGTGGCGATTACGGCACTGTCCCCCATTCTTGGGGAGGCCTAAGTCCAGCAGTGGACGTTAAAAGGCTGATGGATGGATGGAAGTCCCGTATAAATTTATAACACAGTACTGATAGTAGAATTGCTAAATTATTATATTATTATTATTTCTGAATTGTATACACGTAAAGTATCTTTTTTTCAACAGCTGTACCTGTCTCACTGCTGGACACGGGACTCGTCTCAGAGCAAGAGGGATTTACGCGCGATTGAAGTAAAACTTCTTAGGCGTTGACGGAAAAAAAAACTGCAATTTAAAATATTTTTTTTTAAACTGTTTAATTTTTATTCACTTTGCTATTCACAATTGATCCGTTTGAAAATTTGGAAATAAATAATCCTAATTGATTATGATATTTGCCACTAGCTGGCGTATAAGTCAAGAAGCGTGGAGTATATGACATATACTTACGACCAATCCAAATTATTATTTTTAAATAGCGGAAACTACACAGACTATAGTAAGCGTTACTTCCGTCAGAAAAAAAATTATGTGTGTACACATAATTTCGAAAAGTAAGATGTGTATGCAGTGGGTGGTCCGGACTTTGATACCTGCTATTATATTTCCAGCAATTGGTTTTACTGCTAAGCCATCACCACGGTATAAAGATACAATTACAGCGATTAACTTTAGCAATGCAAAAAAATATTTTTATAGCATTAAAATTTCTTGTCGATAAATTTTATGTAAAATAATCCATTTTAGCTGTTGCGGTATCTTACGTGAAGCTATTAAAACGTAATATTACATAACGCACAGGTATCATTATATAAGGTTAAATGTTTATATATTCCAACACATAAAGTTAAAAGAAGCGATACATTTGCATTTTCCTATAGATACATGGTATTATTGAAAATTGAAACTTAGTGGGTTTATAATGGTACTAGCTTTAGTCTGGGGCTTCTAGTTCGTTGGGCTGGGATGTCGTTATCCTAAAAGGAAGAATAGTGTTCATTAAGAAACCTTTTTTTGCTGTACATTTAACCTTAATGACGTAGATTCTTTATTTATACAGTCCTATGATGAATTAGGTAGTAGTTTTGAAGTTCAAGTAGATTTTTGTGTATTACGAGAAAAAATTAAATTTGTTTTTAATTATTTTGTGACAATAACTTCAGCAAAACGCAAATTCAAATAATCTTTTAGATAATAGACGTGCATATATACATACTGCCTTATAATAAACGTTGTATAACCTCTGTATTGTTATTCAGTGTTTTGTCTTTGTCACTAATGTGACAGTTTGACGTTGAAAGAACGGAACAAAACACTGCATAACTATTCGGCGCTTATACAATGTTTATTAGTAAGGGGGATAGATATTAGCTGTTGTGAAAAACTCTAATGTGATAGAAACGAACGGATTTCAGATTCATCATTCTCAGAAACAAACAAATTAGTAGGTACTAAGATCAAAAAACGCAGCTTTAATTTATAGGGTAGCTTTAATTTATAGGGAAAATACTAGGGATGGGCCAAAGTTCGTTTTACATTCGGTTTAACTGAATTTCGGTAGCTTGAACCGAACTTCGGCATTCGGCTGAAGTTCGGTTTTAAATGCCGAACATTCAGTATAGGAAAAAGTTAAGGTTTATACAAACATTTAAAGAAATCACATCTGTCATAGCTGCAAAATAAGTCACATATACCACTAGGTACTCGAAATTCATTTAAGCATGGTCAGTTGTTTCTTAAACTATAATTACTATACATAAATTAAAATGTATAAATTAATTAGTTTTTTTCACAATCCAGGAGTCTATGAATCAATACACCCAATAATTTGAAATAAGGTGTCACTCTTACACTGACTGTTTTTTATTGCTTTACGGCGTTGTCTTTCTTATAAAATACACACAGAATTACTCCCGAGAAAGCACACATCTAAGTTCGGCCGAACTTCGGCCGAATTTTGTATGTTTACGGAATGTTCGGCCGAAGTTCGTATTCGGTTAAAATCACATTCGGCCCATCTCTAGAAAATACACAATTACCACTCGCAATGTATAGATTGCCTAAAAATTTCATCAAATGTGTCCAGTAATTTTCAAGTCCATAAGAAACAAACTTTACACATCTATTTTTATAATTATTGATAACAAGTTCCTATTTACAGTGTACAGTTCACCATACTCGATAGAGCTTTGCCGATAGTGTCGACCTCTCCATTCATCCATCCATCAGCCTTTCAACGTCCACTGCTGGACATAGGCCTCCCCAAGAAAACGCCACAACGAGCGGTCCCTCATGGGGGATAATGCCGTAATCGCCACGCTTGGCAGGCGGGTTGGCGATTGCAGTGGATGTTGTTAATACTCGAGGGAGTGCAGCTGCCCACTCCCCCGGTATTCCCTCAGTCGGCTCTTACGACTCCCGTGGGTAGAGAGGGGTGGGACAATTCTAAAGCCGGCCCCACACGGCCCACCTCTACCACCCTCTTATACAAACACGTAAATTTACGATAGACATTCCTACTGTCACCTTGCGTTCGATTTGTGAGACATCCCCGTTATTATCCCCTCATAACTTCTCTACTTTCTTGGCTAGTACTAGTGACACCCCTGTTTAATACGGCTTAAAGTATAAAAAAAAACTAAATGTCGTGTTAAAAATCTTATAACAGGCAGTTAAGTTTGATTGAGGTAATTTATATAATCGGGTACACAGGCCTGTTAAGATGGTAACTATACTGGTGATTAGTTTACTGTCAGTACGAAGAGGTATAATATTATTTTGGACGGTGAATATGCATCTATACTATTATAAAGCTGTAACAGAGCTGTGTATGTACATTTAAGATATTTAAGAAAAAATGTCTGTATTAGGTTATATAGGCAAGTCTAAACACGAAACAATTCTTTTTTAGATTTTTGTGTGCTTGTCTGTTTATCTGTTTGTTCCGCAACATCACGCAAAAATTACTGAACGGATTTTGATGCATTTTTTTTTATTTGATAGCTCTTGATTAGACTTAAATACTGGTATACCTATATTTTATCCCGCTACTACGCCAGGAACCTGCGATATAACCTAAAAACTAGCTTTTGGCTGCCACGGAGCCGCGGGCAAAGTCTAATGTTTTATATAATTCTTACGTGTATTTGTCACTCAACTCCTCCTAAGCCTCTGGACCGATTTTTATGTGTACTTAGTGGGCCCCTGGATAATTAACATTTTTATAGCTTTTATAATTTCTGTCCCTCGTGAATATATTCAGCTGAATACTGAGAATGATTATTTAAAATATACGAAACATCGGGATCGCTTCTACTTGAAGCCTAAGTTTATGCTAGAGTATCTAACCGAGATAGTTTCCTTGAAAGTAGTAGGCATTATTTCATAATTCCAACAAAATTGTTTTGAGTTTATACGTGTACACGCCTAAATAGCCTAATCCTAGTATTTTTTAGAAAACGGTATGTAAAAGCCATTCTACAGGAACCCTTTGTTTACTACCTATATGTATACCATGTTTCATGAAGATAGATTAAGTAGTTACGCCGTCAAGAAATACCAAACCTTTTTTTTTTCTTGAGGGGGGAATAAATATTGAACAGGGTAATGTGGGGCCCTCACCCATTAAATAAACCCGCTGTGTGCCGTCTCCCCACTTGTACTGGCGGACCACTGGAACTAAAAGACATTATTTGAGTGCTCCACCGGCTCAATCTTTCGGGAAAATCAATCTTTCTTTTTGAGCGCCGCTTCCGGGCACCGGGGATTGGCACTTTCGCAGGAGGCATTGTGGGTAGCAAACGTTGCACGGTACATCCAGACGCGGCTCAGCTGGGACGGCATCACGCCATAACCCTACAAACAAATTCACTCTCTCATCTATAATAGGACCTGTAAGTATGTGTTACATTTTTACCATATAACTCATATTTTTACAGTTTAATTAATTTTAACATTTTTGTCTTTTTGTCTCTAAAAAGACAACACCCTGTACTAAGGAGTAATCCTTGTATCTCGGAGGACTTTACAAACATACAATATCACGGACACAAAGTACACCTAGACTCAGAACAACCAATTTTGTGGATCACAACTTTTTTTTTTGTTAAAATGTTCCTAACCACACACCCTATCGTTCGGGGCAACGACCAGGGGAGTGTGGGGCCTGCACCCACTAAAGAAACCCGCCGTGTGCTATCTCTCCGCCTTTATTGGCGGGCCACTGGAACTATGTTACATTCCTTCGGTAGTACACTGATCACACCTAGAGTTATTCTGTGTGGGAATCGAACCCACAGCACTCCGGCGGGAAGTATTTAAACCACTCTACCATCTATGCAGTCAGTCAGTTGTTTCGCTGATGGCTGTATGTCAATATGGTGAAATTATAACTAAGAGTCACGTATACAGTATAGATGAGCACATGTCTGATGATAAATCCGTGCGACCTGTGACTGTCGGGCCACCTCTGACCTTTAATTTGTCCCATGACAATTCCAAGCCGGTTTAACAACTAAATAATATCAAACACAAAGTGTTTTTCACTTTGTGTTTAATATATAGTGCTAAGCATGTCAAATGCTAAAAAATATCTAAATAAATAATATCACTTAAATTTTATTCAAGAATCTTTTTTGGTAGGTAATCTGGCTTTGGTCATTTGAACATCTTGTATTTAACCGCCCCACCCTGTTTTTGCACGGGTGACATTTACTGATAAGAGATAAATGATAAGGCCATAGCCTAGCACGATGGCCCAATGTGGGCTCAGGATGATTTCCTTCACAAAATTTGCTGTAGGTGAACCAAAAGAGATACAAAACGCCAAAACGAGATACAATCACGCGCCAGTAGAAGACTGGTTGACAGTTATTGCTTGTAGGGGTACGCGAGCCATCTGATGGTAAATGGTAACCGTCGCCCATGGACTCGACTATACCGAGAGTATTGTCAAGCCGCTGCTCACAAATTAATTTCACAGATATGAAATGAAATATAAACGGCTATCTCCTGCTACAGCCAAAATGCAACGATGTGCTTCATGGCCGGTCAAACGGGAGGACTATACGTTCAATATGCCGTACTGTATTGTGAATATGTGTAAAAACTACTGAAATAAAGCGAAAAAAGAAGATGGTATAACATATTTTCAGTAATTAGACTATTTTTTATCATTTGCAAGTATTATTTTGCTTAAAACAAAGAATTATATTTAGATTTTGAATATTTGTAATAATAATTGTCATTCACTAGAAGCTGCGTAAGGTGTTCATGGCGCGACCTATTGGTAGAGAAGCTACATAAGCTAATAAATGATTACAAAGAAAACTCAACACTATTATAATGAAACAAGGTTTCAAATTAGAATGTTGAATTTTGTATAAATAAATAAATAAATATTCACAGACATTTTCATACAACGTCCTCTGGTCCCAAACTAAGCTTAATGCTTGTGCTATGGGTACCAGATTACGGATATAATACATATACTACTTTTTTTTTTAAATACATATATATCATAGATAGAAAACACCCAGACGCAGTACAAATATCTGTGTTCATCACAAAAATAATTGTCCTGAGTAGGAATCGAACCTTCGACCTCGTGCACGGAAGTCGGTTACACTAACGACTACGCCACGAGGCCCGTCAATGTTAAATGTCGTATGTATTAATATATTATAATGTAAGTAAGTAGTACCTACGTTTATACAGGTTGACGAAATACACTTTTTTTGTGAATTTTGTACTAGACCCGACAGCAATTTTTATTAGGCCAATGCTGTAGGTAATAATATTTCTAATAAATGCATCTATGCTATTTTATGTCTATCAAATAAGTTCTAGTTTTAGCTCACACAATAGGTCTTTAGCACTTTATCATAGGTCTATTCAGAGCTAAATCTAGCTGACACTATAAGTTATAAATCAGTCAGGTCATAAAAGGCTATGGGATGATGATAAATGACTCTCTGTGCAACTATTGAAGTTATTTCACAGTGATCATTTAAATACTTATGAAACTAAGTGTGTCACTGTGATAGAGTGTTAGTATTCGCATTTGGCACAGTGGTTGAAAAATTCTATTTCTATCCCGAATATTGTGAGTTCGATGTCTATACGGGATAATTTTTAGTGCGACACACAAATAGTTATTCTGAGACTGAGCGTGTGTTATTTGCATGCTAAAATTTTGCCACGAGATATGTAATTAATACTTTTTTAAAAGACTTTTTTTTTGTACTAGGAGGCTGAATTCTTTTAAAATAATAATAACCTAAAAGGTTTTGGAGAGCGTCCATTAATAACATAATTATCTTTACTCTGAATAATAGACCTAGTCGGGTTTTGAACATGTCTAATGTGTAACATGTATTTATTTATACTACAATAGTGTCAAACAAGTGTCTGATAGTGAGCGTTTCCCAGAGCTGATAGACCTAGCTATACCAGAGGCATCACTGTTGCCAACTCCAAGGAAAATGATAAGAATGAGGAAGAGTTTAGGGCTCCATGGATCTCATGCTTCAGCCAGCAATCTCCCACCAAAACTATATAATCGCAAATAGGATCTCTATTCGATTACCACACGGTTGATAATACCTATACTGTCGGAAGTGTCGTTGCTCCGATCATAGATCACACAATGTTGAATGTAATCTTCCAAAGACCGTTAACTTTGCACGTTTGTGCTCAATAATTTGAAAGTGAGAGTTGTGAGTGTGACGAATGTGTTTCAATAACGCGGTCCGGTTGAGAGGTAACGCAGTATCGAACGTAATGTATAATGAGCGTTTTTAGTATCCTTTGGTGTATAAGAAGTCATTCAATATTTGCGTAATTTTTTACATGTTACGATCGGGAAGGTCCCTGAATTGGATCTAATATTGATATTTTTTAAACTTCTCATTAGCAAAATTAAATGGTGAGCTGCGGTTCGGTTGTACTCTTCGCTGTATGTCCACCAATTAAAATTGCGCCGGAAAAAGAATCCTTGTCCACTGAACCGGAGTTTTTATGCAGTTCTATTGATTAATATTGCCTCTGCTCCGCTCCACTCATCTCCTCCCAATTTTGGTGGAAAGGCCTGAGTATTGTTGAGTCCATGTACGGCTGTTACCGCTCAACATCACATGGGCCGTAGCTCATTTGCCATCAAAAATAATATAGTTATAAAAAAACCTGTTATTATATTTATAAATATGTAAATTTAAAGTATTTGTCATGCTTGGCCATATGAATGAACCAAAGCACGCCGGGAGAGCACATGAACAGTATTTAGAAGGCGCTGGTTCAATCTCAGCTTGAGGCTATAATTCTCTTTTTCACATAATGGCACTTTATGTTCATAAAAAAAAAAAAAATATTGCAACCACATACGCGAATTATTTATTAATAAATTGATGAATGTAATCAAGTGTAGAGTCTGTCTGACTAGAGCTCATCTATATAAGCCACCTCTGGCTAATCGATCGATATCCACCCTTGAGATAGGTGCTGTCAAACGTAATCTTTTAGCGGCTAAATGTCTATTTTCGATTTCACATTTTTCACTTTGTGTTTAATGGCTAAATGTCTCGTTGACTTGGCTGTTTCGACAACACACGTTCAAAAGGATATTATTTTAGTCCATATAGGTTGTATTTCAATCGTTAGACTAGCGTATTACCCGCGGTTTCACTCACGCGATAGATAAAATACCATTTTGGAAATCCTTTCTCGCCTACAGTACCAAAGAAACTCGTATGTTAATTTTCATGATAGCCCCAGGAATTTGGACGGTGCGTGGATATGTCTGTCAGTCAGTCTTTATATACACACAAGATAAGACTAGATTCTGCCCGCGACTCCGTCCGTTTGGACTTCAGAATGTAAATAAATTACTCTAAGGCACATTCATTATCTCTATGTAATAATAGCTAACCCGCGCATGCAAAATTTCATAATGATTATTTCAGTATTAACAGCGTCAAAGCTTAGCAAACAAACTTGTTTTCGCATCTTTAATATTGGTAAGGATATCACGAGTTTGCACTAACGTAATCACTTGCACAAGAGTGTCGTCCGATAAGTTTCACAATTATTTCGATAATAGACATGTATCATCTGAATGCAGTACAGGTCAACGATCTCTTTCATTCACAATTTGTCGAAATCAAAACAATCATAATATTTATAAGAAGTTTCACAATCTGATCTGAATTAAATGTAAATGTTACGATTTGCATAATTTTACGCATATCAAGTCCTTTAGCTGAAGGATAGACTCCGTAAGGAACGTGTCTACGATAACACAACTCGT
The DNA here is from genome assembly GCA_948253155.1 of Leucoma salicis. Taxonomy (NCBI): domain Eukaryota; kingdom Metazoa; phylum Arthropoda; class Insecta; order Lepidoptera; family Erebidae; genus Leucoma; species Leucoma salicis. Next base: position 25,216,471 of record OX411815.1, on the reverse strand, counting down.
GTTGCCAAATATAGCTTGTTGATGATTTTGTTTTTTTTTGGCATAAATGAGCTTGGTTTGCCGAATAAACAACGACGTCCATTGTTATTTTAGGAAATAGTAATAACAACACTAAATAAAATTAATTTAATGTCTTTTTTAGTTTATCTTATGGACGAATTTAAAATTCAATTTAGCATATAAATTGTCAAAGTTTACTAATAATAACTAACACGAGCGCAAGAGACAAGTGCATCCACAGCGCTAATGTCGCGAGTCTCGATTGCATTCACCATAAACGGCCGGATTCCGTAGTAAAGGCTTTTTATGAGAAGAGCCCGGCAAGAAGCTCATGAGCATTTTTTTTAAATAGCCAGCTTGATACAGGTTATAACTAAAATAGGTTCATTATAACTAAAATAAAATGAAAGTTGCTGCAACCAAAACAACACGCATAATTATAAAAATATTAAATGTGGGTTGGAGCACTTGTATGTTGTATAAACAGTAACGGCGTCACTAGAATAGAATACGGTACTCAGATTAATTGAAGAACAGAAAAATAAGCTACTATGAGATAAAAAATAAGGTGCTTGTTGTTTGATCGTGTTGTGATGTCTATGAGCCTTCGAAGTTGGCAGTCAATATTTGTATTGTAAATTCTCAGGCTGGTCAGTGCGAATATATCTTGTTTTACTCTATAAATGAGTATAGCTTATTTCCTTGCATCTTATTTGCATGAAATAAAGCCTACATTTTCATCAAATCCAAAAACTATCAGTGAAAATCGCTTGAAAATCCATTCAGTAATTTCATCAGCAAATTGTAGTGACAATGGCTGGCCATAATCTAAAAGTAACCATGATTACTGAAATTGAACGGGTTTAGGGTAAATACTGTGACCACTGAAGTAGTATAATACGGTTCCAGTGGTCCACCAATATAGGCAGAGAGACGGTACACAGTAGGTTTATTTAGTGAGTGAGGGCTCCACACTACCCTGTTAGTTGCACCGTATGACGTGATGTGATCATCTATAACTTAAGGATTCATAATTGTGTATACAAATCGTGGCAAAAGTTGTATGTGTAACCTTACTTAGATGTAAAGTGTTTATTTCGCAAAGAACGAGAGAAAGGGAGACAATCAATAAGTTTGTTGGAGATGTAAGTATTATTAGCCATGCTTATACGTTGCGGGCATTGCGGCTGCTGGCGCGTCGAAACAACACAAAACGAAATGAGCGCAGGAAAGCGTAATCTGCACTTCTTTAAAGTGGTCACTTTTAGTGCCTAATTGTGGATCTCTATCGTTCTTATACATCAACGGATATGATACATTGTTTTCCCACCTTAACAAAAAAATTTATTATCAAGTATATATTACATACTTACCTATCTTTCTCTGAGATCTCGTGCTGAGTGAATGAGGAAGTGAGTGTTAATTTGATTATACGAGTATGTACCTATTATGATTTATAAAGTTTTTTTGCGTTTTTGGGTCTAGAGAAGAATTTTAAATGTGAGATGTCACAGTTTTATTCATTAGTCTATTCACAAATGAAGAGTTCAAGATGACATAACGTTAAATGTAACAGTTTAATGATATTATGAGTTATGATCTAACAATTAGTTTCGCCCGCTGTTAAAGAGCATCTATGTCAAAACGGTTTTAGTGTTACACAATAACGAGAATACAACTTATTCATGTTCCGTTCCAAAAGTAACCGAACATTTTTTTTGTTTAAATATACATAATTTTGGGGCCGGCTTTAGAATTGTCCCACCCCTCTTTACCCACGGGAGTCGTAAGAGCCGACTGAGGGAATACCGGGGAAGCGGGCAGCAGCACTCCCTCGAGTATTAACAACATCCACTGCGATCGCCAACCCGCCTGCCAAGCGTGGCGCTTACGGCATTATCCGCCGCTCGTTGTGGCGTTCTCTTGGGGAGGCCTATGTCCAGCAGTGGACGTTGAAAGGCTGATGGATGGATACATAATTATACACTACCTAGGTTCTACTGTTCCGACATTTCCGATGTCTTCATGATCACCAGAAATCATTTGCTGATTCATTAACGTCTCATCATCTCTTCATCTCCTGAAAGGGATTAGCAACAGAACTCCGAATCATGTGTAGGATTCGCAGATTTCTCCTCATAAAACCTCTAAGAAACATTTATAAGATATATTTATTTAGTGATAACTTATTTTCACATATACTTACTTAAAGTCAGAGATAACTTTAAAGTTGAGACGTTAAATAGGAGTTAGAACTCGACATCACTGTTAATAAATTAATTATAATAGGTACTATTTAATATGGACAAACTATTTATATATATTTTTAGCATTTGACATGCTTAGCACTATACATTAAACACAAAGTGAAAAATGTGAAATCGAAAATAACAGTCAGGAGCAGGATTTGAACCTGCATCTCCTGGATACCGTCCAGATGCTTTGCCAGATGTTATCGAAATTAGCAGTCAGGAGCAATTGTCAGGATGGCTGAATTGGCAAAGCATCTGGACGGTATCCAGGAGATGCAGGTTCAAATCCTGCTCCTGACTGTTATTTTCGATTTCACATTTTTCACTTTTTCACTTTGTGTTTAATGGACAAACTAATTATTTCTGTTTTCTACAGTCCTGTGTTTTATAAAGATGACTTAGATGATGAGGAGGGTTTATTTTATAAAATCTTTTAATTATACATAATTCAATTACCTGCAGAGCTTGTTTGCGGCTGAATGATGGAATGTCACCCTGGTTTGATGTCAATATCGTCGTTAAACAGGGCTGCGTTCTATCAGCCAGACTGTTTATCATATATCTGGATAAATGTCTACAAAGGTTGAATGAAATGAATGTGGTAGTTCAGATGGGCGACTCAGTGGTTAACTCTCTGCTATATGCAGACGATGCGGTTTTATTAGCGCAGTCCGCGACTGACCTGCAAACCCTAGTCGACGTAATGGCAGAAGATTGTAAGAAAAGGGGCCTACGTGTGAATGTGAGCAAAACCAAAATAATGGTTTTTGAAAGAGAAGAAGCCAGAACAGATGTTAGAGTAGCAATAGGAAATGGTGTGCTAGAACAAGTGGATGAATTTGTATGTCTTGGATATGGATTCAGTCGGGATGGAAGGTACACCACTGATGTAGAGAGAAGAGTGAATGCGGGAAATAGAGTGAACGGAGCATTGGGACAACTTCTCGGCAGTCATCACCTCAGCCAGAAGGCACGTGTCGCAATACACAACGCAGTGCTTGTCCCAACGTTATTATATGGAAGCGAGTGTTGGTTATGCAAAAAGGAGCATGAGAGTAAAATCAATGCGGTCGAAATGCGATCTCTGCGGAGAATCTGTGGAGTGAGGCTGACTGACCGCATTCGTTACAACGACGTTAGAGAGCGAGAAGGTATGAAAGAGAGTATTGGAGTAAAGATGCGAAAGGGAATGCTCCGATGGTTCGGACATGTGGAAAGAATGCCGGACGAGCGACTGGTTAAGAAGATATACAATGCGAAAGTGGAAGAATGTAGGTACAGGGGGAGACCGAGACTCACCTACCTAGGCCAAATCGGTCATGTACCTATTGAAGGAAGGTGGAGTCAGGAGTCTCCGAAACTGGCAAGCGTGTATGAAGAGAGTTATTAATGTTGAGGAAGCGACAGATATGTGCAAGAATAGAGCCTCTTGGCAATCTGTTCTCTCTGCCTACCCCGTAAGGGAAATGGCGTGATTTTAGGTTAGTTGTGTTTAATTGATTTTCCATTACCCTGATCTTTCGGAAAGATACTTGTATAGCGCAAATATTGGAAAGTACTATATGTATGAATCACTAGAATTTACCCGAGGGCTAGTTAGATTTTTTGGGTATTTATTTGGTTCTCGAACTATTATATACCCGGCTATTACAGTCAAATAAAAAATATAGGTACCATTTTATCAGCTAATCAAAAGCTATCAAAGAAAAAAACAAATGGTTGTCTGTAAATTCGGTTTACGGACGATAGTTTAACGTGACAACGTCATAACAAAACATTGATGAAGTGATTGCATACTTGTATGAATAAAATTAGATGCGGCGCAAGCGTACAATGAGCGTAACGGGACAATGAGTCATCCTTTTTCGTGCGTGCAGCCGGCGTTCATCGATTTATTAGACGTTATCACGTCAAAAACCTTTCACCTAAATCAATTGAGTAGTTTACGCCTAAAACACAAACAATCAATAGACAGACATTTTTTAAGAATAGTTTGGATAATAGGTACAAACTAAGACGCAACATTTTAATATTAAGATTGGTTGACAAGGCCGTATCAACTGCCATAAACTTGTCAATGTATAAACGTGGGTATTATAATAGCCGATTAACATAACACTGTTATGTAAACGTGAAGGCGTGTCCGTCTGCCTGACAAACTAATAAATAGTCTTAAATTAATATATCACCTTGAGAATTGTTGAAAAATAAACATTTGAAGTGATGATAGAAGGGATGTAATTATGGAGTAGCCTTTGAAAACAGCTTATTTTGTCAAGAAATTAAAATCATATAAATTAAATGGCTGATATGGACAAAAACAATAAGAACGTAATTCTTATTGTTTTCTCTTTAACGAATCATACGAGCCCAAACTCGATGGGGTTGCACCGTTTCATTATAGAATTCCTATATCCTGCTTCCAGCTCCATCATCAGATCAGCTCCATGTCATCATAACATTGCATTGTCACGCGATATACATATCCGTGTAAAATTTCAGCTCAATTGGAAACCGGGAAGTGTGTCAAATTTGACTTGTATGATTTGAACGGGACAAGTTGATTTGATTTGAAAAGCGTCGCCACGCTTACAGCAGAATTTACCCTCCTTCCGCATTAGATGTTTCACATCAAAAAGGTATGCAATCGACTAGCGAGCCACACAGTAATATAGTGCCGAGCTGAGTAAAACTTAAAACAATCACGTGCCACGAGTCAGGCTCGTTGTTTTTTAAAGACCGCTGATAGTGGCTCGCATGATGATCGTTTATGAGATTACGGAGAGAATGCGTAACAAATAAACAAACAAATCTTTCGTCTATATAATCTTACTAGTCCTACTTTCTGCTTATACTATATTATATATGTGTCAGTTTCTGACGATGTTTAGATGATAAACATATAGAATACTTTTATTCCCGGGTGTACAGATAAAATATAGCCTGAATAATACCTACATAGAATATTGTTTATTCGTGTCAAGGAGTTCGTGTGGGATATGTCTAAATGACTTATTGGACCAAATTTTGAGATCCATATAGATGGTAAGACGTAAACCCGTGTAGGAGTAAGTGATGTAGCTTCCAGAACATTATTATTGGATAAATAGCATCCTTTATCTTAAAATGTATGTTACAAAGATCCCGCGAGACAACGATTATTTATGCCTCCTTGCAGATTGTATAGAAATAACATTGTTACTTTTAAAGTCTTGGTCAAAAGAAGCTAACGTTTCGTAAATTGCACGTGATGTGTTGCATATTCACTGTATATAAAATAATGCAGACAGAAGATGCCGCCATAATGTTGTTTTATTGCAACAGAACTGATGGTTGTGTCTTGCGACATGCGCTACTTGGTGACATTGTTTCTGAAGCTTATTCGCAAATATTATGGCTTTGATTTGATTTTGATATGTATTGTAAACGAGGCATGAAGATTTTCGGTGAAATTGGTAGTTTTTCGACAAGGAATAATGGGATGTAATTACGTTAACAAGCTATCCAGGATAGGATGTTTTGGTTTCCTAATAAGGATCTTTTCGTTACTTGTGCCGTTTATAAATGTATAATTCTGGTTCCCTGCTATTATTATGAATTCGAAAATGAGTTTGTTTGTTTGCTTTTTACGATATCACGCCGCAGTTACTGCACCAATCGTCATGAAATGTTGCTTAAACAATTTAGGGTATTTTTTTTTGAGTCTACTCGTGACCACGGCTGGTTCAAGTCAGCCTTAACGTCGAGGTTAGTCAAAATAATAGTATTTTGATAAGTTTAATGCGCGTATAGACTCGTTAAATGTGTTATAATTTAATGTATAGTCTACAATGCAAAAAGGACATAGGCAGGCTACCTTTTATCCTACCACCGAAGGAATGTAACACAGTTCCAGTGGCCCGCCAATAAAGACGGAGAGACGGCACACGGTGGGTTTCTTTAGTGGGTGAAGGCCACACACTACCCTGTTCGTTGCCCCGAACGACGGGATGTGCGGTTAAGAACATTTTTTCCCGCCTTAACAAAAAAAGGGCTACCTTTTATCCTGAAAAAATGGATGATGTCGGATAGCTATTTTTACATAGATATAATTAATATACCACCGCTTTGCTGGGGCGACCTTTCACTTTGACTTGATTATGACTAATTTTACATGACTTTGGACTTCGACTACGACTTGTTTGATGAATTAAACTTACCTGTGAAGAAGAAATGTACCCTAAATAAGTAATTGGCAAATACTCAAACAGAGTAAAAAATCATGGTCTTAAAGACAAGCGAGGCATACTTTTTTAATTGAGTAACATATATTTCAATATTTGGCTACTAGTCCTTTTTAACCGACTTCAAAAAAAGGAGGAAGTTCTCAATGCGCCCGCATTTTATATTTTTTTCATAAATGCCATAAATGTGTTAAATGTTATTTATGTAAATGTATTGTATTATATGAGCATAAGTATGGTTTTTGTTACTATTTTACTTGGCACCGACTTCAAGCACATCACTAGGTGTCTAGCACGGAAATCGTATGTAAATACCAATTATTTTTTTCTTTTTAGTTCCTGGGTGTTTTTAAAAGACGATTTTCATGTATTTTTAATAATTATATATAAAAATTCAGGCTGTGGATTCTCGCTTGAACGAACTTTAGTCCACTCGATCTAAAGTTCGCTCAAGTGTCTTATCTATAGATAGTCATATCTTAATTTATATTCTATGTTTTTCTTTTAGGTGTATACATATAGTTCATTTAGTTAAAATTCTGTAATCTTACATTATCCAAGTTAAATTGAATAAATAATCTCAATTCTGTAAAATAAAACGATTCTTCTTTATTATCAGACGAACTAAGGTTTAAAAACAACGCAATTCGATTACATTAGCTGGTTCACTGGACAGTCAAGATGTATGACGCTGTAATTGCCCTGCCGTGTTAAAGGTTAACAAGGTGAGGTTATCTAACATTCATCTGTAACAACAACTAATAAAAAGTAATGTTTTTTTTTACATGAGTACTGAATGAATAGTGTTGCAAACATTTTAATTTACATTAGCCAAATGGGAATTTATTATTTTATTTTGTAACCTTTAATTTGACAATGACAGGCCTGGATTGATAATAAATGATTGTGAAAATTAGTAAAATATTTTTTCGTCTGGGATTTGAATTAGTTGTTTTTATGACTTATATACCACAAGGTAGAGTTGAGGGTATTAAATAAACATAGCGCTTAGCTGAGCTGCACCTTTAGTACGCCCTATCTTCGACCAAAATTGGTCGTAGCTCCCTTTTATAAAAATATCTATATTATAAATGTTAATTTTTGTTGCTTTTTTTTAAGTTTTTTTTTAAAGACAACACCCTCGTAACTTTACAAACATACAATTTCACGGATACAAAGTACACCCAGACTCAAAAAAACCATTTGTGTATCACGCAAAGAGTTGTCCTGTGTGGGAATCGAGTCCATAATACAGGGATGGGAGAACGGTATCTAAACCACACTGTCGTATGTGCGGACTTTGTGTTATATAGTGTACAATCATTTAGATTGCTTAGTATCTTAATTTATGGGCTTGAATTTCCTGGAGCACGAGTTTATGATACTTAATTCGCTGCTCTCAATCGCAAATAATGAAAGATTTTAGCTATGTTAACCCTAGAACGTAGTAAAAGCTATGCGATACGATGTTTGATGTCCCAAACTATAATTCCTCACGATGTTTTTTTTCACCGAGCAGTTATATATGTATATAACAACAAATATATACTTTCGAAAAAAATCGGCCAAGTAGTCAGAGATGTGTTTCCTGGGAGTTCTTTACCTTGCAATTTGGATCGAATATTAAGGGTTATCCTTCAAGTAGATAAAAAAAATATTTGCATTACCATAGTCAATTACTATACAGACAGCACAGATGGCGGAGTGGTTTAGATACTGGCCTCCCGCTCGAGTATTCGATTCCCACACAGGACAACTCTTTGTGTGATCCACAAATGGTTGTTCTGAGTCTGGGTGTAATTTGTGTCCGTGAAATTGTATGTTTGTAAAGTCCCCCGCGATATAAGGATTATTCTCAGTGCAGGGAGTTGTCTTAAAACAAAAAATATTTAAAAAAACTTCTTATAGCTAACTATATTATCTCTTGTAGGTACTGGAACATAATTCTAAAATACATTCTGAAACCAATTCGTAATACAATAATCGGTCTATAAAATTGCAAACATGCTGGGTTACAATACCGCTAGCTGATAATCACGAAATATGAATGTTTGACGCTGTAGGCGGGTCAGATCTTGACTGATTACATATACTATGATGATACATTCACAGCGATAATGTTCTGTTGAGTCACGAGTGAAGTGTCATTATAAGGGTTATAAAAATTTCGTTACCCACCTCACTATTTTAAAATAGTAAAATAAATAAACCGTTTATCATAGTAATCTTTAAGAGACCACAAACTATCGTAATGCATTGATGTTTAGCTGTTATTGCACGCCGCGAAGCGTTGAGGTGTGTACTATTCTCGTTTCACGTAGAAAAACTGATGTTTCTAACTTAAAATGTCTATATTTATCATATATTGCACTTGTAAAATAATATATACACACACATATCAAGAAAAAACACTATTTTTAACACTCATCATATTTTTGATGCCATTTTTGTTATTTAAACTAGTTAAAAAACTGTTTGAAAAAGTTCTGTCTTGGACGTCCGTTTTTTGTAGGTAATGTATGTTAACACGATAACGGCCAAAATACTTTACTAATCGAGTCTTTTTTTTTCTTATAATTATGAATTAGTATGATTACGAATAGAGCCTTATCACTTTTAACGGTCTGATTTGATGTGGTTTAATTGTTATTAAATAAACAAAAATAGTGAATATTTACGCTCGATTCGACACTACAATCAGCGCCTCCTTATTTCGTGAAAACTATTTCTATAGACCAATATAGAAGTATTTCTTAAAATTAGCGCTAGATGGCGTATAAGACATGAGATGTACTTTTGAAATTAGCGCTATCTATGTGATTTATTGGAAACTACTTAGTAAGACCAATACATTATTAGTTACTCATCAAATAATCAATTTTATTGTGAAAAATTAAGATTATGCAAGGCGTGCACTTTTGGATTTTCCAAAATATTTTATATTGATTAAACACAAAGTGAAAAAATGTGAAATCGAAAATAACAGTCAGGATCCTGCTCCTGACTGTTATTTTCGATTTCACATTTTTCACTTTGTGTTTAATGTATAGTGCTAAGCATGTCAAATGCTAAAAATATATATAAAAAATATCTAAATATTTTATATTGTTTACACTTTTTGTGATTACATCCTATATTATAAAACTGTAACAGAGCTGTATCTGTACATTTAAGATATTTGAGAAAAATTACTGTATTAGGCGTGTCTAAACACAAAACAATTATTTTTATTTTGTCCGTTTATCTGTTTGTTCGTTCGCGTCTCACGCAAAAACTACTGAACTGATTTTGATGCAACTTTTTTATTTAATTGCTCTTGATTAGACTTAAAAACTAGTATACATTTTATCCCGCTACTATATCGGGAACCTGAGATATAGCCTAAAAACTAGCTTTTGGCTGAGGTAGAGCCGCGGGCAAAGGCTTGTTTTAAAATAAATATGTTTCTCCCATGCTAATACATAAACAGGCGTTTATACCAATATGGCTACACATCATATCAAGGTCAGATACAAATTAATCTTAAAACACACAAGAATGATGTTAAATCTTGTTTTGTATTATGTAGTTAAGAGACGAGTAGATCACAAGAGAAACATCACGTGGTAAAAGTTGACTAGTCCGGATTTAAACATCGACAATTCGAAGATTCTCTTATGTTAAACAAACCAGTTTTGAGACATTACGAATACGTTATGATAATGAGATTTTTCATACATAATGTATTACATAAACAGTACTTTTGGATGAAACGTACAAGTAGAAATACTGTTATAATATTATATACCTGGAACAGAAACCCAGAAGACATAGGTTCAAATCCCACTCGTGGCTATCCTTTCAGACATTTTAGGTGTGATCATTTTGGTGGTAAGTCGTTTCGAAGACGTCCACCATCCGCAATGCCTCCCGCGAAGGTGCGACGCTCCGATGCCCAGAAGTCGCTCTAAGAGGGTACCCGAAAGGGGAAGCCGGCGGACCACTGAAGTGATGTCTTCCAGTTGGTCCGTCAGTAGAGGCAGATAGACGGCACATGGTGGGTATATTTAGTGGGCAAGGGCCCCACACTACAGTGTTAGTTGCCCCAAACGACGGCGTGTGCGGTTAGGATTTGTTTTTAACAAAATAAAAGGATGGTAAGATTGCAGCTCTACTAAAAAAATAATGAAGCATTAATTGTCTCAATGTAAAATGAAAATTACAATTAGGTAATACTATACACCTGTTTTCTTCTTTAGATTTTTTATATTATTTAAACAAACTAACAGTCATTTAAATATTTTTTCCATTATCATTATTAAGTTTGATTTATATCTTTTTTTAAAACCACTTTTATTATTTTAACACGTTTAACGAACATATAATAATTCATTTATAATGACGGTTACGCAATTCAGTTATCGTCGACTTCCGATCTGTTTAGTTTTAGCTAAATCTGACCTCCGTGACCAAATTAAGGGGACAATTGGCGACGTTAGAACAAGACCGGAGTCAGATTTTTTATTCAAGCCTCTGACTATCTGTAAAGATTGCCTGGATGTTAAGTGACAGATGGGACCAACATGGAGAAGGTCAGGTGTAAAAAAATAGGTGTGCATTTTTTACCTATCTGATGGCGACCAAGTGAAAATTTAATTAAGTACTAGTTTTAAGATTAACTTTCTTTATTTTACGTTATAAATTATACTTCTTTAGAAAAAAGGTATTTAATACATTGAAAGTTTTATTATAACGCATTATCGAGTTAAATAAAGTTTATTTAAATATCACAAAAAAAACTAAAATGTCGACTATAGCTAACTTCAGGGTGTATAACTTCAGTCGATGGCGCTGTACGGCGCACCCGTGTGGGCGGAGTCCCTGGACGCACTGAACAGGGCTCTTCTGTGGAGGCCACAGAGAGTCGTCGTGTCCAGGGTCATACGTGGATACCGCACGGTGTCGACGGAGGCAGCCTGCGCGTTGGCCGGAACCCCTCCGTGGAACTTGGAGGTGGAGGTGCTTGCCGAGGTGTATCGGCGGGCGTCGCAAGAGCGGGAGGAGGGTGGACGTCCCCCACCCAGCGTGGTGGTAAGAAAGGAGGGCGACGCCCGCCGAGCTGCCATGGCCAGATGAAGGACGCGGCTACAGGCGCCCCGGGCTGGTCTTCGGACCATAGGGGCGCTCCAGCCAGTGCTGGAAGAGTGAGCAGGGCGACGGCACGGAGTCCTTACTTTCCGACTGGTGCAGGTGCTGTCGAGGCACGGTTGCTTCGGCAGATATCTGCACATTGTCGCAAGGAGGGAAGCGACTCCGGGCGGTCACCATTGCGGCTGCGACGAGGACACGGCGCAGCACTCGCTCGAGTCGTGCCCGGCTTGGACAGAGCAGTGCCGTGAACTCGTCGCGTCAATAGGGGGGGACCTCCCGCTGCCGAGTGCCGTCAGAGCGATACTTGGCAGCAACAGGAATTGGGCCACAGCCTTCTGCGAGGAAGTCATCTCACGGAAGGAAGCGGCGGAGAGGGCCAGGGAAGATCCTTTCGTAGACCCGAACCGCCGCCAGCGACTGAGGCAGGCATGAATATTTGCACCTAATGCCGCCCTATCTGAGGCTGCGGGTGGATGGACCGGGGAACGTACGCCACCCGCAAGGCCTCCCGCGAAGGTGCGATCCGTGTGCGGATGCGCCGCTCAGTTGAGGGTACCCGAAAGGGTAAGCCGCCGGCGGACCACCGAAGGAATGTAGCATAGTTCCAGTGACCCTCCAATAAAGGCGGAGAGACGGCACACGACGGGTTTCTTTAGTGGGTGAAGGCCCCACACTACCCTGTTCGCGGTACGTGTGCGGTTAGGAACATTTTTTCCCGCCTTAACAAAAAAAAATAACACAATTAAATGTACAGACACAGCTCTGTTACTTACAGCTTTATAATACCTAGTTATTATTATAGGAGGAATCAACAATTTAGTTCTTATCTTTTTTAATAATAGATGGAGCTATCTGCAAATTTTAATCTCTCTTGCACAATTTTAATTTCTCTTGACCCCCTCAGTAGGCTGAGGTTTACGCAGATGAACTCTTAGGTAGAAACTAGTTACCCATTAAAATTTGAAAAAAGCTTTGTTTAAATCTAACCGGTATTTCCAGAAATAAACCAACAATTTTTTTTTTATTTGAAGAATTTTATAATATCTCTACAACATAAATTCTACAACATAAATTTTACAACATTCCTACGTCTAAAATACTAAATAAGATTATGTTATCTAGATTTACTTCTAAAAGTGGTAGGCTTGCTGATCCCAGAATGAATGGGCCGGCTCGATCGGGGAAGGACCACCTTATCGCAGAAGACCAGCGTGAAACAACGGTAGGTAATGTTACCGTTGTGTTTCGTATGGCGAGTGAGAGTGCCGGAGGCCCAAACCTCCTCGCGATCCTCTCCTTATTATCCTTCCTATCTCTCGTTAAAATCGCTTCTATTCTCTTCTTATTATCATTCCTCTCCACCTACTACCCTTTTCCAGGGAGATGGCGACGCGCGAGCAATGCTTCTGGTGTTGCTAGTGTCTATAGGTTACGGTAACCGCTTACCATCAGGTGGACCGTATGTTTGATTGCCACCGATTTAGTTTAAAAAAAACATACTGAAGAGAGAGCCATTCCTAAGATGGTTCCAATTCTAAATAAATTACTAGCAATAGCAATGTATGGCAACATTAAACAAACACTCGGTCAGTGTTGCGCAATCAAAAACGTTTTCGAGTTAAGCCGGATCATCGTATGTATATCTCAGCTATAAGCTTGACACAATCTAATGAAATGCAATTAAGAAACATAGACTTAAACACCATTATTGTATTTGTTACAGATTAGTCAAGCTTAGAGAATTTAAATCGGACATTATAACGCAAGCATTATGTGTAAAAGAGTGATGCAGTCGCTTAGTCATATAAGTGGCTCACTGGGAAAGTTTTTTCTTTATTGCCTGTAGTGGCAGACTAGCCATGGCATATCTGATGGTAAATGGTAACCGTCGCTCATAGACTCAACTATACTGAGAGCATTATCAAGCCGCTGCTCACCAATTCATTTCACTGATATGAAATGAAAGAATAAACGGCTATCTCCTGCTACAGCCAAAACGCAACGATGTGCAACCCGTTCGGGCCCGATACCAAGTAAGTACTCCCACTTGGTACCCAGCCCTACCACCAGTCAATGGATGATAATTGCTTACTTCCCTTAGTCGCCTCATACGACACCCGTGGGAAAGAATGGGGTGGTGATAATTATATTCTTAGTCCGTCACCACACGGAAAAAATATATCGAAGTAAAAGTATATCGAAGTAAAGGAACGCGTTCTTTCTGTTTTCTTCTGGTGAGTGAGATCGTCTAAGATCCAGATCGGTCTGGGTCTCAGACCTCCTCGGTGAGGTCTCATTCCGTGTCTATTACTGATAATATCCCTCGTCCTCCTAATAATGGTATAATAATCGGTAATAACCCGTACGATAGCCACTTATAGTAGTTTTTTCATGATGCGTGGACAACGGTGTATATTATAGACCCATATATGTTGGTATGTGTCACAAATTGGGAGGGGACGATAAGAGGAAGGTATTACAGCACAAAGTAATGTTTTCTTGTCTCTCTAGCTGTTGGTAAGAGCACTTCTTTGAAATTACTGAACGGAGTTTAATGCAGTTTTCACGAATAGACGAAGATTTTTCTTTTGAGATAAAGAATTTTCTAAAAAGCGCAGCTGCAAAAGTATCTACATGCTATAAATATCCATATATTTTGTGAATCTACGCGAACATATCTAAATGCGATTTTCTTGGATCTTCATCACCGACCTTGACCATATTAAATAGGCACTTAGAATTCCTAAGCGAATACTTGTAGAACATGTTAGCGTATAGGTATCAATCGTTAGTAAGTAGATAGGTATATCTATAAGATATATAATACCCACACTACATTATATTTCACAACCCATTGTCATTCTATTCTTGGATAAGATTCTCCCCTTAGAACGTGAAGAATTTTGCCATAGTCCATTAAACAAAGACGTTTCTCTTCACTGGGCAGTGATTTTGTGATCGTATATGATGTAGAGAATCTGGAGGAGATTGAGGATCATCTATACTATTATAAAGCAGTAACAGAGCTGTTGTCTGTACATTTAATATATTTGAGAAAAAATTACTTTATTAGGCTATATAGGCGTGTCTAAACACAAAACGTTATTTGATGCAATTTTTTTTATATATATTTATATATATTTTTAGCATTTGACATGCTTAGCAACATACATTAAACACAAAGTGAAAAATGTGAAATCGAAAATAACAGTCACGAGCAGGATTCGAACCTGCATCTCCTGGATACCGTCCGAAATGTTTAATGTATGTTGCTAAGCATGTCAAATGCTAAAATATATATAAATATATCTAGATATTTATAGGGTTTGCGTCATTATTAGGTAAAATCTTAATTGTAAAATTAAGTTTACCTGGTCGGTATAATGTATGAAAATACTTCCGACAGATGGTGCAGGCGTCACCCAAAGACGTTAAGTATGAATGTGTTATCGAGATTAGCAGTCAGGAGCAAGGGTCACGATGGCTGAATTGGCAAAGCATCTGGACGGTATCCAGGAGATGCAGGTTCGAATCCTGCTCGTGACTGTTATTTTCGATTTCACATTTTTCACTTTGTGTTTAATGTATGTTGCTAAGCATGTCAAATGCTAAATATATATATAAATATATCTAAATATTTATAGTGTTTGCGTCATTATTAGGTAAAATCTTAAGTGTAAAATTAAGCTTACCTGGTCGGTATAATGTATGAAAATACTTCCGACAGATGGTGCAGGCGTCACCCAAAGACGTTAAGTATGAATGTGTTATCGAGATTAGCAGTAAGGAGCAAGGGCCACGATGGCTGAATTGGCAAAGCATCTGGACGGCATCCAGGAGATGCAGGTTCGAATCCTGCTCGTGACTGTTATTTTCGATTTCACATTTTTCACTTTGTGTTTAATGCAATTTTTTTTATTTGGTAGCTCTTGCTTAGACTTAACAACTGGTAAAAAATTTTTTTTCCCGCTACTACATATATCAGAGACTCACATATTTCAATTTGTGTTTAATGTACGAGTATATGCCGAAGCATGTCAAATGCTAAAAGAGTATAAAACGATATCTAGATAATCCCCTCAATGAGTTATTTTGGGATGGTTATTATTATATAGAGACTTTTATGTATCAATGACCTATTTATATGGCAGGTGGGTGTTAGTTTTTGCTATTTATGACAACATTACATTTTTCCCAATTCTGTGACTAATAGGAGAATTTTGATTCTAACCAAATATCGGCAGTATGAATCATTGTTTATCAAATTTCCACTTAGTTACCAAATCAGGATAACTGAGCTGTGACTCAATTATAAAGGTCGCATAAAATTAATAAATATTCACGGACATTTTCACACAACGTCCTCTGGTCCCAAACTACGTTTAACGCTTATGCTATGGGTACCAGATAACGGATATAATACATATATTACTTTTTTTATGTAAATAAATACATAATAATAGATAGAAAACACCTAGACGCAGTACAAATATCTGTGTTTATCACACAAATAATTGTTGAATCGAACCCATGAGCTCGTGCACGGAAGTCGGTTGCACTAGCGACTACGCCACGAGGCCGCGTACTTAATTATTTTGTATAACTACCTTTTAATGCCTTATTACAATCGTGGAACTATAAATAAAAAGGTAATTTATCATGTCAATTACCATTTTATATTTTTTTGCACCTACCTACCTAAACCTACGTAAAAAAATAAATTAAATTAAATTTTAAATATTTAGATATATTTTTAGCATTTGACATGCTTAGCACTATACATTAAACACAAAGTGAAAAATGTGAAATCGAAAATAACAGTCACGAGCAGGATTTGAACCTGCATCTCCTGGATACCGTCCAGATGCTTTGTCAATTATTTATAGGGTTTGCGTCATTATTAGGTAAAAATCTTAATTGTAAAATTAAGTTTACCTGGTCGGTATAATGTATGAAAATACTTCCGACAGATGGCGCAGGCATCACCTAAAGACGTTAAGTATGAATGTGTTATCGAAATTAGCAGTCAGGAGCAATTGTCAAGATGGCTGAATTGGCAAAGCATCTGGACGGTATTCAGGAGATGCAGGTTCAAATCCTGCTCGTGACTGTTATTTTCGATTTCACATTTTTCACTTTGTGTTTAATGAAATTTTAAAATTTAGCTTTCTTTTTTTAAACCCTTACTGTCTGGTACTCTCACTCACGTAAATACCGTTGCTATACGCGATGATCTTCTTACCGTAGCTAGTATATTAACAGACACTAGCCATGTACGCAGTGCACGAGGGTGCGTAAACATACGTGCACTCTCTATTCTCTCATTCTCATACTACATACTTCGATGGAAGGTATACCTACACGACTGGAGAAAGATCAGGTGTAAGACCACCAGTCAGCTATATTTATGCCAATGGTATATTTTTATATGCAATAGCGTCTGTAATCTTCAAAATCACGCGATCATCTTGTCCAAACACTGATTACACATTAAGTGCTTCCAATTTAGAAAATTGCACTCAACTACACTGTTGCATAGTTACCCTAGTCCTTCCTAGGTTGCATAAGAGACTATTGTCTGTCAGATGGACTAAGAGTCAGTACTGTTATCTCTAATCTGGTACTGGTACGCGTTTGGCTCCACACTTCCTAGATTATATAATTTGATTTTGTTGAATATGGATTGTTGTGTAAGCATTTTTTAATTCAAACACATAGTGACGACAGCCCGTTTGGTGACTGATCAATCTTATACAGGACATTTCTTCTGAGTCTTAGGTCTTCGACTTTTTATCAGTGAGCTGTCTTTTGTATCCCGTATGCTACTGAGATTATTCCTTAGGGGGCAGTCATAGCCCACTGAAGGAATGTAATATGGTTCCAGTGGCCCGCCAATAAAGGCGGAGAGATGGCACACGGCGAGTTTCTTTAGTGGGTGAGGACCCCACACTACCCTGTTCGTTGCCCCGAACGACGGGGTGTGCGGTCAGGAACATTTTTTCCCGCCTCAACAAAAAAAATATTGGAGAGTCATATCTTTATTTAGACCAATGAAGTAATGTTGCACAGTACCAGTGGTCCAATGATACAGGTGGAGGGACTGATCCGCACTACCCTGATCGTTGATCCGTATGATGAGGTGTGCCTTAACGACTGAACGTATTTAGATACAATGTGGTAGGTATGATAAACGAGACACTAGACTAGATTAACATATAGGATACTATTTAGCCTGCAATTTATGATAATAAACAATCCATAGATTAGCTATTTAGGCATACAGGATCTAGGTGCTAAACTGGTAAATTGTTATATGCGTGGATAAACTATTTTTTTGATATCCCTGTAAATATAACTTCAAGATACCCTTCAACGATTTCATAGATATGAATTTTGAAGTTCACGTAGACGGAAGTGAGCGATAAAAGCTTATCTACAAAATTAATACTCAAAATGGACTCGCCGTTCTTGACCGTTCAATGCGATTTACTGCTAAGCTATCGTAGATAGTACTCGCAGCAATCACTTTCGAAATTATATTCTTATGAATGTGTTTACATACAATCATAATAAGTACCTAATTAAGTTCACACATAAGCCATACAGAACAACTACATATTAAGCACTGACGGATTTGGACTTATTCGTGTAGGGATGAATTAAGAATGCAAGTGCCATCACCCCATTGTTTTCTCACGTTATTTTTCTTCACCGAGCAGTGATCATATGTTAACACATATACTACACATAATTTTGTGCCATGCGAAGAAAAGGACTGAGTATCGAACTCCGATATTGCATTGCAGTCCTTGGTTTTAACCACTAGGGTAATAACTAAGTATCGACTACAAGGTGTTGTTGGTGAAAACGTGGATAAGTACAGACAAATTACAGTAATTTAGATCTACTGTCACTCTTATCACTCTCTTTCGGAATCGCACAATATTATAGACAAAAATATGTTCAAGTCATCCATGGGCCTTCCAAACACTTCTTATAGATTTACACAATACTAATTAAAGAACATCGCAATCATTTGCATTAGCTAAGTTACACAATTTAAGACAAGCATTACAATTAATGCTCAATTACCCACCATTAGAGTACAAACCTTTTTAAATAATCGTGTTTGCTTGTCAAAATGCAATCGTATGTGAATTGTTTGGAGCGCAATCAAATATTCTCACAACGCCGCGGTGTATATTCTAGACGCTACATATCTAATATAAAACAACACAACTTTATTATCTATGTAACAGATCAATATGGGTTCATTTAAATTATACATGTCTGTATCTGCATAGCTGAGAGATTTTCTCGACGGCTTGTGAGGTCTGCCAACCCGCAAAAGGCCAGCGTGGTGGACTATTGCTTAGAGAGGAGACCCGTGCCCAATAGTGGAACAGAAAAAAAAAATCAGGTTAGATAAAATATTCCCGTTGGAACAGATTATTTACTAGTGTAGGGAATATTGAAAAAAACATATAAACTAACTTAAACTCTTTGATAAAATATATTCAGAATATAAATACTATACTACTCACTCTATGCACACTAATTATATCTATATAAAAGGGTAAGGTATTTATATCCTTAAGTGCACACGGAGGAAGTTGCAGGTACAACTAGCTAAATATAATTAGTTAGGACAGAAATCGTGATCAAATGATATGTTTGAGTGCGTAAATATCGTGGTTTAAGTATCGACCTCTCACGCCAATAATATTTTAGAATGTTACACTAATATTTATTCAATTAGATAATATTCAATTATTAATACCTATCGCATCCGTAACGACGACGTAAGAGAGCGAGTAGGTATGAAAGAGAGTATTGGTGTAAAGATGCGAAAGGGAATGCGCCAATGGTTCGGACATGTGGAAAGAATGTCGGCCGATCGCCTGCGAAATTGGAAGGACATAGATACAGGGGGAGATCAAGACTCGCCTACCTAGACCAAATCGGTCATATATCGAAATAAGGTCAGGAGTGTCCGAAACTGGCTAGCGTGTATGAAGAGAATTATGAATGTTGTGGAAGCGAGAGATCTATGCCAGAATAGAGCCTTTTGGCACTCTGTTCTCTCTGCCTACCCCTGAAGGGCGATGGCGTGATATAGATAGGTAAGTAAGTATGAACACCTAATTTGCAATGGGTAGACTTCGAACGGCAAACCCCCAACCGTTGGGGAAGAAAGGTTTTCGAGTGGCAAACATCCAATTGACGTCTCAGGGGCTAGTCTTCGTCCAGGTGGACTGACTATTTAGAAATACTAGAAGATAGGTTTTCAATAAAATTATTGCGTATTTTGAGTCTTAATGTTTTTCTGTCACATATATATATGTTATTGAAGTGGTACATATTTATTAGGTGACAGATATATATAGAATCGGAATAGAATTGAGTGTAAAATTCGTTAGACGCGTCTGTTTAGGCACTTTTTGTTACATTATAGAAAATTAAGACAATACAGAAAGAGGGATAAAGTTTTGCATTTAGAAGATGATGATGATGAAAATGATGTGACCGACCATTTCACGTAATTCTTCTATATATACCATTGCATGAAAGAGTCGGCCACAACATGATGTAACCAATTCTAAAATGTGGCGACGACATAAATATAAGTAATTGTAAAGTTCAGTTTTATTACGCATTAGAAGGTGCCCGGTGCGCATCGCTTCACAAAAAAAAAATCTACCATTTTAATACGTACAAAATTTCATATCAATTCGACCTATGGTTCAAAAGATAAAAATTACTGCCACCAGCGCCACATATCCGGCACTAACGTAACTATGTTCGTCGGTGGTCATGTCGCTCTTTATTAGTGTTTTAAGTTTCATATCAATTGGGCTAACGGTTCTCAAGTTTTAGGTGAACATACATACACACATAAATTCTCTTTTATTTTAATAGATATGGTGCTGCAAGTAATTTCTTTTTTGTCTTCAAGTCACCTAAAAATAAACCAGTTGATTTAATAAACTTTTTGTTTTCTTTGCAGAAAAGCAAAGGGGGCAAGATCTCACGGACCAGGTTCTCGTGTGTCAACAAACCGTCAGGGTACTACGCCGACGTAGACACAGGCTGTGAGGTAAGGTTTCACATTTTAAATATTGTTTACAACTAACAAAAAACGGATGAGACATTAAAAAGGCATTGAATTTTGGATGCTACGAGTACTTTCATACGACTAAATACACATTTAACGCGTTGAGAGGAGTTTTGGCCATCGTACATCCCGACCCAACAAGTCATACTTCACTGATTGCACAGACGGCGGAGTGGCTTAGATAACAGAAAAAAATACTTATGATGGCAGACGAGCCACGGCCCACTTGATAGTAAGCGGTAACCGTCGCTCATGGACTCAACTATACCGAAAATATAGTCAAGCCGCTGCGCACTATTTCATTTCACAGATGTGAAATGAAAGAATTAACGGCTATCTTCTGCTACAGCCAAAACACACTGACGTGCTTAATGAACGGTCACACAGAAGACGGTGACACCGACCCGTTCGGGCCCGATAGCAAGTGAGTATTCTCACTTAGTACCCAGCCCTACCACCAGTAATGCAATGGGTGATAATTGCTTACTTCCCTTAGTTGCCTTATACGACACTCGCAGGAAAGGATGGGGTGGTGACACTTATATTCTTAGTCCGTCACCACACGGACAATTGTTGTGGATCTACATATCAAAATAACTGCGAAATTCGATGGTTTATATGTAATGTAATATGTCTCGTCTTCAGATATATTATCAAGTTCTCAGTAAAAATAATAAAAATATTTTTAACAAGCTTTTTTAAATGCAATGTTCACCCAGTGTTTAAACATAAATAACCAACCCATATAAGGACCTTATCATCAATAATGCTTTATTACGCTTTATCATATTACCGTCTTATGTAATACTGACATTTAAGATTCAGTCACCTGACTCTGATGACTAAGGGATATATAGGTCATTGATTTTTTTCTTTTTGTATTATGATCGTTTTATTGGAGCCAGACGAGCTACGGTCCATTAATGGTAAGCGAGAACTGGCGCTCATGGACTCAGAAATATTAAGAATATTGACAAAATGGTTCTCACCATTTCATTTTGCGGATGGGATTAATGAGGGGCTATCTCCCGCTGCAATCAAAACACGCTGATGTGTTTCACATTTGGTTACACTGAAGACAGCGGTACTACAATTGGGTACCAAACTATACCAACAGTATTTTATTTATTTATTAAATGAACCCACCGTGTGCCGTCTCCCTGCCCGTCCTGGCGGACCATTGGAACCGTGTGGCATAACTTCAGTGGTCCGCCGGCAGGATGTTTTAATTCTAACATTATATTTGCTAGTATTTTTTTTTCATTATAGTAATAGAGGTAGTATGTGAAAGGGAATGCTCCGATGGTTCGTACATGTGGAAAGAATACTGGACGAGCGATTGGTTATGAAGAAATACAATGCGAAAGTGGAAGGATGTAGGTACAGGGGGAGACCGAGACTCGCCTACCTACATCAAATCGGCCATGTATTGAAGGAAGGTGGAGTCAGGAGTCTCCGAAACCGACGAGCGTGTATGAAGAGAATTATGAATGATGTGGAAGCGAGAGATGTATGCAAGAATAGAGCTTCTTGGCACTCTGTTCGTGTGTGAGTAAGTTAGTTAGTTAATAGAAATATTGATGAACTTATCTATGCGGCGATGGGGGCCGCCACCCATCACGCCTTGCCCAGTTTGGCGAGTTGAGGGGAGCAGAGTGTCGAGTAGGCACGTGGAATGTAAGAGGTGGTGTGGAAGGTAAGTTACACGAGCTAGTAACCGTCATGTCGGACAGGCGGCTTGATATGCTTTGTGTAACAGAGACCAGGCGAAAGGGTAGCGACGCCTGTGATCTTCCTGGTGGCGGGTTAGCTCTGTGGTCTGGTGTACCGCAGAGCGATCGGGCCAGCATGGGAGTGGGGGTGTTGCTGTCCGCTCGCTTGGCCTCCGGTGTGAAAGACTACGGAATGTTTGATCCCAGACTTCTATGGGTCCGAATAAAACTAGGTCACCAGGGTCTTCATGGTCGCAGCTTATGCTCCCGTAGGCTCTTCGGTGGCATCGGATCTAGAGAAGTTATGGGATAATGTTAGGGAAGTTCTGGATTTGGCAGAAGCTAGTGAACGCGTGATCGTATGCGGAGACTTAAATGGATGGGTTGGGACCAAGCGTCTAGACTTTCAGGACGTGCTTGGTTCATTTGGTGATAAGAGAGTGAATGATGCAGGTAGGCTCATTGCGGATGTATGTATGGAGAGAAACCTTATTGTTCAAACACATTTTTTCAACATAAGGACATCCATATGTATACATGGAGAAGGAATGAACAGAGAAGTATGATAGATTTAATTATGGTAGACAGTCGCCTTCGAAGTAAAATTCTGGATACAAGAACCTACAGGGGTCCCACTGTCGACACGGACCACTATCTCGTTATTGCGAGATTTAGTAGTCTGTTCAGAAAGTGGAGACACTGGCGAGAGCGTGTCCACTTCGGCTTGAAAGAATAAAGATTGAAAAGTTGCAAGAAGAGAGTGTAAGAGCAAAGTATGTATAGGGTGTCCATAACAGCTGACAGTGGCAAGTCAGCCGGGATAATAATCCCGGGAACATAGAAGAATGCTGGAGAGTAATGAAAGATAGTATGGTAGATACAGCCAAAGAAGTATGTGGATGCTCAAAGAAGCATAGGAAAGTGAAAGGTGATGCATGGTGGGATACGGAAGTAGCAGCGTCCGTCGACCAAAAGAAGAAAGCGTGGCTGGACTATGTATCTTCTTTGAACCTGAGTGCAAATATAAAAGAACAGAAGAAAGAAATATACCGGCAACGTAAGAATGACACCAAAGCCTTAGTGAAAGAGAAGCGTGATAGAGCAAATATGATTGCAGAAGAAAGGCTGACCAAAAACTTAGAGAGCAACACCAAACTTTTCTGGAGGGAGGTGAAGAAATCTCGGACTGGTTGGTCAGCTTTCAGAATGAATAAAATAAGGTCTAAAGGTGGAGACATTCTTACGCAAACACAAGAGGGAGTGAATATTTTGGAGATATGTATGCGGATGTTCAGGGTGATGCTGGTGTCACATGTGGTCTAACAGATCAGCATTCGGTACCGGCATCCTCTGATGACATTAGTATGGATGAAGTTGAATGGGCGATTAGAAGTTTGAAAAATGGTAAGGCAGCGGGTATTGATATGGTATCTGCTGAGATGATCAAGCTTGGAGGCTCATGTGTCTGGGAATCCTTCCTGATGCATCTCAATTTATGTTGGAGCTCAGGAATGGTTCCCAAGGACTGGAGAAGTGCAGTCATCGTGCCCTTGTTTAAAAACAAGGGTTCACGTTATGACTGTGCAAACTAAAGAGCCATAAACTTGACCAGTTTGGCAGCCAAAGTGTATGGTAAGATTATTGAAAGGAGAATGAGGATGGTGTCTGATGAATTTTTATGTGAGGCACAAGGAGGTTTCAGGTGTGGACGAGGATGCATGGATCAAGTGTTTTCTCTGCGCAACATTGTGGAGAAGCATCTGGCTGTAGGCCAGAGGGTTTTCTGCAGTTTTGTGGATTTGGAGAAAGCATTTGACACTGTTCTACGAAAGGATCTTTGGGATATTTTGCCGGAGTATGGTATTAACGGTACGCTGCTGCAAGCGGTGCAGTCCAACTACATGGACTGCAGAGCTTGTGTGTGGTATGATGGAATGTCACCCTGGTTTGATGTCAATATCGGCGTTAAACAGGGCTGCGTTCTATCTGCCAGACTGTTTATCATATATCTGGATAAATGTCTACAAAGGTTGAATGAAATGAATGTGGGAGTTCAGATGGGCGACTCAGTGGTTAACTAGCTGCTATATGCAGACGATGCGGTCCTAATAGCGCAGTCTGCGACTGACCTGCAAACCCTAGTTGACGTAATGGCAGAAGATTGTAAGAAAAGGGGCCTACGTGTGAATGTGTGCACAAATTAAGTTTTTAACTTTCGACTTCTATTTTATACTACGTTGGGTAACAAACAAGCATACGGCCCACCTGATGGTAAGCGGTAACAGTAGCCTATAGACGCTAGCAATACCAGAGGCATCACTCCCGTATCGCCATCCCCTTTCCTTATAGGAGTTGGGTGGAAAAGATATTAAGGAGAGGATAGGTAGAATACTAAGGAGAGGATAGGAAGGGTTATAAGGAGATGATAGGGAGTGGGTTGGGCCTCCGGCGCTCTCACTTACCATACGAAACACAACGCACGACGCTGATCTTAGGATTACTTACCGTTACATCCGGATTGAGGTCTCCCGGTCCCTTCAGGGCTCCAGTAGGGGTCACGCGGCGCACAGAACTCCCGCGTTCCCGCGGTGGGCTATGGGCAGGCTAGATAGGGACCTACTGGCCGAGGCAGCCATCGTTCATTCGTGGCTGTGTCGGACGTTGAGGCTGGCCGATTTCGTGCTGCGATTACGCAAGTGTGCGACTCGGCCATGCCCTGTGTGCGACGTCCTCCTCCGAGGAAGGAGCTCTACTGGTAGTCTCAGGAGCTGGCGGACCTCCGTGCGGCGTGCATTCGTGCCCGGAGGTCCTACACCCGCAGTCGGCGGTGCAACCGCGATGGGGAGCGGGAGGGCCAGCTGTACGAGGCGTACCGCAACTCGCGGGCTGCGTTTAAGCTGCCCATCTGCCGCGCTAAAACAGAGAAAAGGCAGGAGATGCTGGACGGTCTCAACTGCGACCCCTGGGGTCGCCCGTATCGTGCGGCGCTGAACAAGCTTCGCACTCAGGCCCCCCCCCCCTCACAGAGACCCTTCAGCCCAGCCTCCTCACCGAGGTGGTCGAGGGCCTATTCCCACGACGGGCGGAGCACACGCCCCCGGTCATGGCAATGCCAGGTAGCAACCGGGAGGCCGACCTTAGTGTACCACCCGTCACCGCGTCGGAAATGGGCTGTTTCGCGGACTCGATCCAAGAACACCGCCCCCGGCCCGGACGGGATACCCGCCCGGGTGCTTGCCCTAGCTCTGGACCACCTGGAGCCCCACCTCAGGGCACTGTTCGACGCATGCATGGCGTCCGGACGGTTTCCTGGCTGCTGGAACGAGGGGAGGCTGGTACTCCTGCCGAAACCGGGGTGAACGCCGGATTCGGTCGGGGTCTTCAGACCCATCGTGCTGCTGGACGAGGTGGGTAAGCTGCTGGAGAGAATCCTCGCTGCCCGCATCGTCCAGCACCTGCGCGACGTCAGACCCGAATTGTCGGATGCCCAGTTTGGCTTTCGGGTTGGTCGTTCGACGGTCGGCGCGATTATGCGCCTGAGAGCCGCGGCTGCGGCGGTCATCGCCGGCGGTGGAGTGCTGTTGGCGGTGTCGCTCGACATCGCCAACGCATTCAATAGTCTGCCATTCAGCTGCATCAGGGAGGCGCTCCAGTATCACGGGGTGCCTGCATACCTGAGGCGGCTGGTGGCGGACTATCTTGAGGGCCGCAGCGTTCTCTATGACAGCCGCATAGGCGACGTTGTGAGGAGACCTATGTCGTGCGGTGTCCCACAGCGTTCGGTTCTAGGGCCGCTCCTGTGGGACATCATTTATGACTGGGTGCTACGCTGTCGGCTCCCACCCGGGCTGGCGGTCATCTGCTATGCGGATGACACGCTGGACGTGGCCCGGGGCGGAAACTTCGAGGAAGCGGCGTTCCTGGCCACCTTAGGGACCTCGGAGGTGGTCAGGAGGATCGGGGCGCTGGGGCTTAGGGTGGCCCTGGACAAGTCGGAGGCCCTACTTTTCCATGGGCCCCGACAGGAATTGGGCCACAGCCTTCTGCGAGGAGGTCATCTCATGGAAGGAAGCGGCGGAGAGGGCCAGGGAAGTTGATCCTTTCGCAGACCTGAACCGCCGCCAGTGACTGAGGCAGGCGTGAATATTTGCGCCTAATGCCGCCCTAGCTGAGGCTGCGGGTGGATGGACCGGGGAACGTCCGCCACCCGCAAGGCCTCCCGCGAAGGTGCGACGCTCCGTGTGCAGGTGCGTCGCTCAGTAGAGGGTACCCGAAAGGTTAAGCCGCCGGCGGACCACCGAAGGAATGTAACATAGTTCCAGTGGTCCGCTAATAAAGGCGGAGAGACGGCACACGGCGGGTTTATTTAGTGGGTGAGGGCTGGGGTCTAGTGTGGGCACTACCCTGTTCGTTGCCCCGAATGACGGGGTGTGTGGTTAGGTAAATTTTTTCCCGCCTAAACAAAAAAAAAGGATTACCTACCGTTACCATCGAAAGAATGTAACATAGTTCCATTGGCTCGCCAATAAAGGCGGAGAGACGGCACACGGCGGATTTCTTAAATGGGTGAAGGCCCCACACTACCGTGTTCGTTGCCCCGAACGGCGGGGTGTGCGGTTAGGAACATTTTTTACCACCTAAACAAAAAAAAGATGTAGTACCAACCGTTGTTTCACGGTGATCTTCTGTGAGAGGACGTTACTTTCCCGATCGAGCCAGCCCATTCATACTGAGATAAGCAAGTCTCTACCACAAAGAACACGAGGTTTAGAATAAAGCCGAGAACAAGAGCTTATAAAACAAAATAATAATTTATGTTTACAGTTATGTGATAACAGCTGTAATCGCCAATGACCTAACCATTTAATGATACATAATCAACGATGAATGCTTGCAATTAAATTGCAAAGTTATGGCATATAATGTGCACCATAAAATTCTCATCTTATGCCTATTAAAAACTACTTATCATTTCGGAAGCTGTAAAGATTTATTGGCCACATAGAATATTTATGTCGATAATTACAGAAATAATAAAGGTCACACATATTTTATTAGACAGTGTGTGTCAGACTAAAGAAAAAAAAATAATCAGTGTGTACTGTATGTTGCCACACAACAGAGAGTAGCCTGTACACGGTGCTGTAAGTGCCTCAATTCTTAAGAAAAAGCTGAAATATTAAAAAAATATCATCCCATCCCACCTAATATTATAAGTGTTTAATAATTTTATTTTGACTTGCCTCGACGGTTTGGTCACGAGTTGATGCACGTATAAATAGAGAACATATAAATAGATGGACTCTTTATTTATATTGAACATAAAATATAAACTAGAAAAATTTTAAAAAAATAGACGTCGCGGGACGTCTACCAGATGTGAAACATCGAAATAATTTTGTAGGAATAATGAGTAGAAATAAAATAATCATAACTATTTCAATGTAATGCTTGCATAAAATAATGACCTGTGTAAAATAGCGGAAATGGACATAAATCATCATCATCAGGCCCTGGAAATCACCTAGGACCAAAGTACTCGTCAAGACGAATCATACGAGCCCAAACTCGACGGGGTTATGTCGTTTTATATTGGAGTTCCAATAGCCACCTTCTAACTCCATCATCAGATCCTGGATACTATCTAAAGACAAAATAATCGTCAAGACGAATCAAATAAGTCCAAACTCAATAGTGTTGCGCCGTTTCATTATGAAGTTCCTATATCCACCTTCCAGCTCCATCATCAGATCAGCTCCATGTCATCATAATATTTCATTATTACGCAATGTACATATGCTTGTAAAATTTCAGCTGTCTAATTTAACTTGCAAGATTTGAACGGAACAAGTGTAAAAGCGTCGCCACGCTAACAGCCGATTTTTCTCTCCCTCCGCATTAGATGTTTCACATCAAAAATTTTATCATCCATCCATCAGTCTTTCAACGTCCACTGCTGGACATAGGCCTCCCCAAGAGAACGCCACAACGAGCGGTCCCTTCATGAGGGATAATGCCGTAATCGCCACGCTTGGCAGGCGGGTTGGCGATCACAGTGTATGATGTTTAAAACTCGAGGGAGTGCTGCTGCGCACTCCCCCGGTATTCTCTCAGTCGGCTCTTACGACTCCCGTGGGTATAGAGGAATGGGACAATTCTAAAGCCGGCCCACACGGCCAAAAAAATGTTAAGGTAAAATGTATAATTAGCGGGCTTATCACATATTACGATTTCTTCCAGACAACCATTGGATAGATAGTAAATGAAGAAATCTATAGGTACTATTAAAAAGCTGTACCAGAGCTGTGTCTGTACATTTCAGATATTTGAGAAAAAAATACTGTATTGGGCTATATAGGCGCGTCTAAACACAAAACGACTTTTTTAGATTTTTTGTCTATTTGTCTGTTTATCTGTTTGTTCGTTCACGCATCACTCAAAAACTATTGAATGGATTTTGATGCAATTTTTTTTGGTGATTGCTCTTGATTCGGTTTAAAATCTGGTATACCTACGTGTACGAAGTTGCGGGCAAAAGCTAGTATATATATACCTTAAAATCGTCTGCATTATTTGTTTTGAATATTAATAATACGAGTAGTAAATACTAAAATATGCAAATGACAGCCTTAGTAAAAAACTTTTGAAATTGGCCTAAATTTTAGACCCTACCTGAATTTTGGAAATTGGTAAATTACATGCAGTCATGCAGCCACAGGGATCACAGGATCTTAGACGACTCGTTAGATGTGTTTTAATGTAACAGCTATTCATAGCGCATGACGAGCGAGGGAATTTAAAAAAATTCTAGAATGTACCTACTAATAATAATAATAATTCAGTGATGAGTTTTAAAACATATCACATCACATCAAAAAACTTGTATGCCTACGAATATATTATAGTACATAATATATTCGTAGACATACAAGTTTTTTGAATAGGAAATCGATTTATATCGATATTGTTTTAAGAATCGGGTAAAACTTAAATCTTCTAAAACAAGCCTAGCAAGTACAAAATTAAAAAGTTTAATTCATTCGTAATGTTGGTGAGACTGGATATACTTCTGATCTATGTTTTATTTTTGGAAATACAAGGTCATATGTGAATACGTGAAACTATGTTGCCCATCAAGTCTGTCATTTATTCTAGATGCTCTTTATAGAGTAGTTGATGGCTTCACGCTTGCTAATCGAGCTAGTAGGCCAACCTTCTTCGGACTTCGAACAAGCAAATCAAAGCTAATCACTGGCTGAGTACTTAATCGAGAAAGAAAAAAAATCTAAATTTTACTTAATTTGTTTTTTATTTTTCAGTTCGTAACTTACTAGGCTCTCTATTAAATTAAATAAAGGACCAAAACTTGATGCTATACTTGATATAACTTGATAAGCTTACGATAGATGGCACAATATGATTCTGACTATAGGGAAGTAGAAAATGAAAAATATGGCCCACCTAAGCGGTTACCGCCGCCTATAATAAGGAGAAGATAAGGAAGGAATTTAAGCCTCTCTTACTTCATAACTGACTTTGATTCACTTGAATTTGTTGCTTTTCAGGCAAAAGAAAAAACATTATGATTATCCTCTTATAGGGGAACCAGAATTACTAATTTTATAGGAGATTGTCTTTTTTCATTACAAAGGTGTCAAAGAATAATACGACCGACTGAGGGTAAACGTTGATATATATAATATAAACACGCTAGCAACACTAAGACCGACATTCGCGCGTAGGAGCTTTTGATGGACACTGTCTAACATAGCTTTCATGGTGGAGACAAAAATTCACTCTAGATACTACAACAAATATATCTGCTTTGCCAACTCTATGATGAAGGGATCAGAGATGGTGAAAGAATAAAGGGGAAGGTGAGAGCGCCTGAGGCCCAAACTCTCTCCGAATTTGTGCCTCTGGCGCTCTCACTCACTGAACGATACGCAATATACGATTGTAGCACAATCATATACTATGACACTATAATAATGAAGCCGAAAAAAATCTTTTGTTTTCGAATGACACAAGAATTTTTTATTTCAATTAATGCTTTTTATTCATTTTATTATCATTTTAAAACAATAAGTTAATTGTATTTTAAGTTTATTGCACGCCTCATAAGCGAAGCGTTGAGGTGGGTACTACTCTCGTTTCATGCAGAACAACTGATTTTTCAAACTTAAAATGTCTCTATTTATCATATATTGCATTTATAAAATAATATATACACACACATATCAAGAAAAATCACTATTTTTAACTCTCATGATATTTTTGATGCCATTTTTGATAGTTTAAAAAACTGTTTAAAAAAGTGATGTCTTGGACGTCCGTGTGTTGTAGGTAATGTATGTTAACACGATAACGACCGAAATACTTTACTAATGGAGTATTTTTTTTTTACGATTCAGTATACGAGATAAAGCCCTATCACATTTAACGGTCTGATTCGATGTGGTTTAATTGTTATTAAATAAACAAAAAATAGTAAATATTTACGCTCGATTTGACACTAAAACCAGCGCTATCCTTATTTCGTGAGACCTATTTCTATAGACCAATATAGAAGTACTTCTTAAAATTAGCGCTTGATGGCGTATAAGACATGAAAACCACAGTACTTTTTGAAATTAGCGCTATCTATATGTTAAACACAAAGTGAAATATATGAGTGTATATATAAAAATATCTAAATAGCTATCTATGTGATTTATTAAAAACTACTTAGTAAGACCAATACATTATTAGTTACTTATCAAATATTCAATTTTATTGTAAAAATGAAGATTATGAGGCGTGCACTTTTGGATTTTTCAAACTATTTTAAAGTTATTTTGATGAAATTTTGTTAACATTAATAAAATAACCGTGTGGGGCCGGCTTGGCCGTGTGGGGCCGGCTTTAGAATTGTCCCACCCCGTCTCCACCCATGGGAGTCGTAAGAGCCGACTGAGGGAATACCGGGGGAGTGGGCAGCAGCACTCCCTCGAGTATTATCAACATCCACTGCGATCGACAACCCGCCTGCCAAGCGTGGCGATTACGGCACTATCCCCCATATGAGCGAAACAGCAGAGGACTGCTCGTTGTGGCGTTCTCTTGGGGAGGCCTATGTCCAGCAGTGGACGTCGAAAGGCTGATAGATGGATGGATGGAATAAAATAACCATTCTTGTGCATCAAATTAATTGTATCTACTCTACCTGCCGTATCAAGATAATGATTTCATTTGTGTATAATTCCATCCATCCATCCATCAGCCTTTCGACGTCCACTGCTGGACAAAGGCCTCCCCAAATTGGGGGTATAATGCCATAATCGCCACGCTTGGCAGGCGGGTTGGTGATCGCAGTGGATGTTGTTAATACTCGAGGGAGTGCTGCTGCCCACTCCCTGGTATTTCCTCAGTTGGCTCTTACGACTCCCATGGGTGCAGCGGGGTGGGACAATTCTAAAGCCGGCCCCACACGGCTGTATATAATTAATTATTAATAATAAGTCATTGTTATGAGTTAAATTCTCACAATTTATTTTTCAGTGTAAAAATATCACATTGTTTGTTGTAATTTTCGGCTGTTAAGTATTTCCGTGCTTAACCAAGCGTATTGCTTTGTAAAGAATAGAATTTTTTAACATCATTCGTAGGTACCTCACAGAGGTTAGTGGTCTTAGAATAAACTAGCATTATCGCATAATTTCGCCTGAATTACACTACGGCGGTCGCGTAGGGTAAGTGTTCGATTTGAAGAAGCTGTGTGCAAGGGTAGACCCATTGTACCACCGAAGGAATGTAACATAGTTCCAGTGGCCCGCCAAGAAAGTTGGAGAGACGGCACATGGCGGGTTTCTTTAGTGGGTAAAGGCCCCACATAACCCTGTTCGCCTTAACAAAAAAAAAAGGGTGGACCTATTGGAATAATCCATAAGGATCATGGTGTTCCCAGGCTGGGTCTGATAATTTTGTTAATCTCATTGATAAAAATAAAGGTTTTGGTTAATGTTGCCATTAGACATACAAAAAAAAAAAAAATTACATTATAGCATCACGCCTGTATTCCCCGAAAGGGTAGGCAGAGGTGTATTAGACACCCACGGTTCGCCAGCTATGTTTGACTCCCACGTAATAGGAGGCGAGCCTATTGCCGTCTACGGGGCACATTTCCAAACTCCTGGCTGCTACGGAGAATTTTTTTTACGAATAAGCTCTATAACACTGCCCGACGCGGGGATCGAGCCCGATACCTCATGATGAACATTCACTCACACTACCGCTGCACCACACACACACTCACACAGCATTACACACACACACATAAAAGAATGACATTCATGTGACTATATGCTGGTAATAAAATGATTTATTATTGAATTTGGATTTGGAGTATATTCCAGACTGGTAAGATTATCCCCTCTCGTCCTGATTGGTTACCTCAACACCCTTGGCTGTAGCTATCTAAAGGTTATAAAATTATTGAAATTGGTTCAGTAGTGTGAGAGTTTAGTGATTAAAAACTGGGAATTGGTGCCAAGTGGAAATTCTCACTTGAAATCGGACTCAAAAAGGAAATTACCATAGTTTGTTTCAAACAATCTTGAAGCAGTTCAATGTGAATGGAGGGTATCTGTTGTTGTCTATAAACAGCAGTTACCACTTACCATCGGAAGATGATTCGTCCACCACCACAATAAAAAAGACATCAGAATTCATTTGTTGCCGAGCGGTCCTGAGGATGCTTTGTTTAGATGCGAAACACGTATCGAATTTGTGTTCGGATTTTTGCGGAATATGGCAACGTTGTGGTTCTGAGAGTTCTACCGTGTCGCATGGTTGTGTCGCGTTGGTGAGATCTTTTGTCATTATCGTGCATGCTACTTTGCTGTTATCACATTATCTATCTGTGAGAGTGCGGATTGGCAATCTTAGGTTATTTTGTGTGTGTCCAAACATAACTGGGATTGAAAATCCGTGGGTTGCTCTCCTCCTAAAATATGAATTCTATAATAATAATATCACAACAATCATTAAACATACATTTGTACATGTTTGGTAATGTTGTATGCAAATAATTAATTACATAGTACGCAAGTTCTGGTTATGTCGTAAATGGTTAGAGACAATAGTTCTCACGCTACTGTTACACGGGACTGGCAGAGCTTGCAGTCACCCTGACCTGGAGATGAACAGGTCAAAATATAGCAGGTTATTTACACTACGTCTTTATAGTGATACGTCGGTAACCGCTTACCATCAGGTCGTATGCTTGTTTGCCATCCTCACCATCTACTAGTAGTTCGAGGTTCAATTGTGAAATATAAAAATTATACTAGAACACAAAATGCGTAACCGTGGAATAGAATTTTTTTTTTTATATCTTGGGTGACGCCCTCTCCATCTGTCGGTGGTATTTACATATATTGTTGCGACTAGGCAAGCTTAATGATTACAATTATTTATTTAAGAATCATACTGGTAACGGAGATTGAACCTGCGCCCTGTGAATACCGTTCAGAATATCTAACTCGTGGTTGTCAATTTCAATTTCTCATTTTTGCATTATGTCAAGTTCTTAAAATATATATAAAAATAATAACATAAAATTAACCTTTCATAATTTGAAGAATGAATGAATAAATGAAAAAATTAAAAATTTATGTTGAGGAAGCGAGAGATATGCAAGAATAGAGCCTTTTGGCACTTTCTGCCTACCCAGCAGAGATGGCGTCATAATAAGTAAGTATAATTCATGTTTTGTCACCGTGTAAAGGTGACTCTTAATATGATAAATGGTTACAACTGCATTGTAAATCTGTTACTTATAACTGTAAATCAATTTATTTTATTTCATACAAAATTAATCATGTTATGTATGCTTAAATATCAATTATGTTACCAAATGACGCGTAGGAATCACTTGAATTGCAAAATAAAATTATCCTTGTACAAATGTATGTTGCGTAGGCTAAAGTACTCAAAATTAATGGTTCTACAGGCTGTATTGTCAAATGCCTACACTGAGATATTATTAAAGTACATATATCGTACTTTGGTATTCATAGATTCATAGACTTCTGTTTGTTTTTTTTTGTCTTATAATCAGGCCTTTGTCCACGTCTCCGACATAGATAAAAGCTAGTTTACTTAATTTATTGAAATATCTGTAGTAAGGAACAGAGTAGCGAATAAAACGTATATCTACCAGTTTTCAAGTCTAATCAAAAGCAATTTTCATTAGTCAGGTCAATAATTTTTGCGGTTGCGCGAACAAACAAACTGATAAACAGAAGAAAATTCTAAAAAAAATGTTTAAGGTTCCGAAACAGTCTAAATAATTTAATACGATAATTTTTTCTCAAATATTTTAAACTAAATTCTGCCCGTGACTGTTGGCAAGAACTCATAAAATATGTTAATCTACGGTAGAATCTATGCAAAACCCATTGGAACTATCCATTTTTCCAGTATAAAAAGCCTTTCTGCAGTCCGGACTATTTATGTGTGCAAAATTTCATGAAGATTCGTTCAGTAGTTACAGCGTGAAAGCGTTACAAGCAAACAAATCAGGCTTATAGAAGGTGCTTATATTCATAACCTAGAAAAGAGCTTATAGTCTTCTAACAGCAGAATAGATTTCCTTGAATCATATCAAGAGAACACTCTCAATCAAGCGTTTCAAACAAAAAAGAAATGCAAATCAGTCGTAAAAGTTCAGCCATTTGAGGATGCCACAGAAAGACACGAAGAAAAATTTAACACCACTATGTTGGGGATTAATCTATCTACTAAAAATACAAGTATCACCACCCCATTCTTTTCCTCGGGTGTCGTACTAGGCGAATAATGGATGTAAGGAATTATCACCCATTGCATTACTGGTGGTAGGGCTGGGTGTATTCACTTGCTATCGGGCCCGAACGGGTCGGTACCAACATCTCCTGTGTGACCGGTCATGAAGCACGTCAGTGTGTTTTGGTTGTAACAGAAGATAGCGGTTAATTCTATCATTTTTCATATCTGAGAAATATTTCATTGGTGCGCAGCGGCTTGACTATACTCTCGGTATAGTTGAGTCCATGAATAACGGTTACCACTTACCATCAGGTGGGCCGTGGCTCGTCTGCCATCATAAGCAATTTAAAAAAAAGTGCCTAATATAAAAATGTATAGCAGTTTTTAGGTCTAATCAAGAGCTATCAAATAAAAACAGTTGCATCCAAATCCGTTCAGTAGTTTTTGTGTGATGCGCGAACGAACAAACAGACAAACACACAAAAAATCTAAAAAAAATGTTGTGTTTAGACACGCCTATATAGCCTATTACAGTCATATTTTCTCAAGTATCTTAAATAGTACAGACACAGCTCTGTTACAGATTTATCTTTATATGTATAATTGTACTGTACGTGTGTATGTCACTAAACTCCTCCTAAACGACTGGACAGATTTGAATGTTTTTTTTTGTATTCGTTTGGGTGGCGCCCTGGATGGTTTAGGTTCACATTTGAACCCGGTAGGTGGCGCCTTAATAGGATTTCAGGACTTTTTTGATGTGAAACATCTAATGTGGAGGGAGGGTACAATCAGCTGTTAGCGTGGCGACGCTTTTAATTTACTTGTCCCGTTCAAATCTTGCAAGTTAAATTTGACACACTTCCCGGTTTCCTATTGAGCTGAAATTTTACACGCATGTGTATATCACGTGAAAATGCAATATTATGACAACAAGGAGCTGATCTGATGACGGAGCTGGAAGGTGGACATAGGAAGTCTATAATGAAACGGCGCCACCCCATCGAGTTTGGGCTCGTATGATTCGTCTTGCCGAGTACTTTGTGTCTAGATGGTATCCAGGGGCTGATGATGAAGCTGGAAGGTTCCCATGCACAGACAGAGTTCCTGTAATTAAATGGTGCAACTCCATCGAGTTAGGGCTCGTTTGAAATGTCTTGACTACACAATAATTTCGATGTTTTCACATCTGCTAGACGTCCCGTGACGTCTAGATGTTTTTTTTTCTATTTATTCGTGAATGTTTCAGTAAGTGCCGGGATGGTTTAGATTCACATTTGGACCCGGTAGATAGCGCCACGATAGGATTTCAGGATTTTTTCTTCAATTTTTTCTAACGTATTAAAATATAAGTACCTATCTAAGGAATCCAAACGAAACGACAATGTTTGGAGAGAACAACGTCTGTTGGGTCCACTAATAATAGTATAGATTAGTACTATAGCATAAGAATAACAAAGGCAGCAACGAATTTTTATCAGTTTATCAAACTATTTAAAAGAATCGGTGTAATCAATGGCGCTGGTAGCAAGCGCGTATTCGTTATATCTGTAAGGTCAAGGTGAGCCGGTTCACTGTCACGATGCGTACTCACGCGACCTGGTGATGGTGAAAGTTGTTGTTAAATGTTATGGTATGCACTCCTTAAGAGGCTTATTTGCAGTAATACACGGTAAAAGTCTGATGGATATGGTAATTCTGATGCCGTAGTGTTACAGGTAGGTTTTTGAGCATTTGGGAAACCGATATAATACAGATGGCGGAGTGGTTTAGATACAGTCCTCCCGCCCGAGTGTTGTGAGTTCGATTCCCACACACACAATACCTTGTGTGATGCACCAATAGTTGTTCTGAGTTTGGGTGTACTTTGTGTCCGTGAAATTTCCGTATGTTTGTAAAGTCCCCCACGAAACATGGACTATTCCGTAGTGCAGACTGTAAAAAAAAATACTTAGGGGATTGTTACCCGTTATAAACTAAAACTACGTTCGAACTCGAAAACTAAATCCTTCAAGTTTACTTAATTTTCTACTATTCCAACGTTTCGAATTTAGGTGGTAGGTTCTTGTTGATTCTATGTGAATCGAATTCACGATATTCCGAAGGGGCGATTAAGCCACTACGCTATTTTTGAAGTATCACATTAAAATTGCGTAACCAAAAAAATCTCGATTCATCCGACAAGACTGCGGTTAATACAGTGAACCAGTTCGTTCACCTTGACCTTTCACTTGTAAGGTAGCTAATAGTGGGTTGATATAGCCATAAGCGCAGCGAGCGCGGTTTGGTACATTGATTAAAAAGAGGAAAGAAATTAAAGATCACTGGCGATTGTACTTTTATAAGCATTCGCGATTTTACCTACCAAAATAATATCATAGATCATTACGTTCGTGCTAAGTCACGCTTGCAAATAAATTATTGTTTTAGTTTAAGTGGCAATTGACAAATAACAGTTTGCTTTTTCAAATCATTTGCGAGAGATTTTATAATGACACTGCATACAGTTTTGTAATTCCAGAAGATAACACAAATATATTATTTTAAAAACTATGCGTCATAACGTTTGATGAGATAAACAAATACACTATATCGGCTCCACGAATTAAAATCGCTCCGCTTATTAATGTGTTCTTTTACCATTTAATGAAGAACAGATGCTTTTGCTTTCATTATTACGTGAGTGCCCAAAAAAGGAGTATGTGTAGTGTTTTAGGATCCATGTATGTATGTGAACTGAAACTGCCTCAGTGGTCTAGCGGTAGTGTAGGTGACTGCAGATCACGAGGTCTCGGGTTCGATACCCGAATTGGGCCAACAAAAAGTTATTGGATTTTTTATTTATTAAATCACTCGACGGCACGCTAATTATTTCTTTGCAAAAATATCCAAGTATCCCACAGGAACAATCCATTTAAAAGCAATGCAAATAAGGAATTGTGGCACTCCAAACTATATGTTTGCGAAATTTCATGATGATTGTTGTAGTAGTTACAGCGTGAAAGCGTAACAAACAAACAAACAAACTCACTTTCAAATACATTGTTTTCTATAATATTCGTCTTCTGTTTCTAAAGGTTCACTCCTTTTTTTAAGGCGGGAACAAATGTACCTAACCGCATACCTCATCCTTCGGGAAAATGAACAGGTATAGTGTGGGGCCCTCACCCACTAAATAAACCCGCCGTGTGCCGTCTCTCCGCCCCTGCCAGTAGTGGCGGACAACTGGAACTGACCATTACTTCAGTGGTAGAAGGTTTCACTTCTAAAGCGTGTGAACTGCACAAGAAGTATTTAATTATATTTATCTTAATTTAATTTTATACGCTACAAAATGGCTACTAATTTAACGATGTTTTATCCTTTTTTATTTTACGATGTATTATTTTATGGTATTCTTTTTATCTGTTAACGTTATCTTTTCAATGAATATTATGTTTTCCCGCCAACTAACTGTTACATAGTTTGACAAAGGACATTGCCATTTTTTGTCATGTACGATAGTAGCAACGGGGCTATGATAATTATTAGTATTTTTTATAATACAAATTGCATATTTCCGTTTAACATGGACTAGCTCCATGTCATAATGAAGAAAAATATGAAGCCAAGTGCGAGTCGGACTCGCCCATGAAGGGTTCCGTAGCAGCAAGTAACATAATAATAATTATTATTTACTTAGGCACCTATTACAGATTTATTATTAGAAAATAATGGTTCACGATTTATGCATAAGGTTTACGCTTATGAAAATAAATGTTTTTTAATTTATTTTTATATTTGAGTTGACTGAATGAAAGGTAAATTGCGGTTTACGATTTATGATGTATTAAAAAAAAACTATGTACTAGATCTCATTCAAACCAATTTTCGGTGGAAGTTTACATTGTAATGTACATCATATATTTTATTTTTATCATTTTCTTATTTTAGAAGTTACAGGCGGGGAGACACATTTTACCACTTTGGAAGTGTCTCTCGCGGAAACTATTCAGTTTAGAAAAAAATGATATTAGAAACCTCAATATCGTACAATACTGTCATACGTAAATTGATCCACATTCCAGCTTCATTATTATAAGTTTAAAACGCCCAGCTCATGACCTCAAAATCAGAGACAGTTTTTGTAATATAAGATTTTCCAGCTAGTCCGCTATTAAATGATAATTGTATGGGAATTCAGTAATATGTTTTAATACACATGATTTTGTTTTGAGGTTTTTTCAGGGCGAACTGTTTATGGACGCAGAGCAATGTCCTTTGTATTGTTATAGGTAATTAATCAATTTTACAATTCATTACATAAACTTTAAGTTCTGATTCTCAAAGCAGTTAGCAAATATTTCTTTTCTCAAAACACTTTAACCTTATTCAAAGCCGTCACTAATCAGTTAACAGCGTATCTCATGAATAGTTTATCGATATGAAATGTCCATGTAAAATCGTTAAATGATAAATAAATATTGTTTATAAATTGCAAATGCCAAGCTGCTTGACTCTGCCATTCTACCATACCATTTATAGCCCTTTATTCTCTTTTGTATAAGTTGTGGCTAAATATAATATCGCCGCAATGACTGAGGGATGTTTCTTCTCAAAAAAAAAATATTTTTAAATCAAGGTAAGCCGCCGGCGGACACTGAAGTAGTCCAACACAGTACTAGTGGTCCGTCAACACAGGCGTAGAGACGGCACACGGCGGGTTTCTTTAGTGGGTGAAGGCCCCACACTACCCTGTTCGTTGCCCCGAACAACGGGATGTGCGGTTACGTACATTTTTTCCCGCCTAACCAAAAAGAAAGGTTAATTTATATGGCATTTTCTTTTGTGTTAGCGGCAAATAAGAAAATGCAATATCAGGACATTCCCGAACCCAGAGAAAGTAAAAGGAGAGAGCGAATGATAAATAAGGCATGAGAGTGGGTTTTGACTATTCCGTATTCTCAAACCACTGCAGGGTTCAATTAGAATACCCTATTGAATGCCCTATTGAAATATGACATGATATCCGTATAATAATCGTGACAGGGCTCTTGGAATGAGGAAGAGATTTCACCACGACCTCGCAGCGAGCGTCTTCTTTAATCTGATCTATTATTATAATAACAACTACTTACTATACTCTAAATAAAAATACAATACGCATCCTTAGTCCTAACTATAATAAACCTGTGACAGAGCTGTGTCTGTACATTTAAGATATTTAAGAAAAAAATATTCTATTGGGCTACATAGGCGTGTTATACACAAAACATATTTTTTAGATTATTTGTCTGTTTGTCTTTTGTTTGTTCGTTCGCGGATCACGCAAAAACTACTGAACGGATTTAGATGAAACTTTTTATATTTGATAGCTCTTGATGAGACTTAAGAACTGGTATACATTTTATCTCGCTACTTTATCCAGACTCTGCGATATAACCTAAAAACTAGCTTTTAGTCTAAGGCTAGTAATATAATAAATGCGAAAGTGAGTTTGTTTGTTTCGCTTTCACGCCGTAACTCCTAAACCGATTATGAGTAAATTATATATATATATGTGGACTCTAATGACTATAAAATGACATAGTTAACTTTTTATATCGGTAAAATGGATGGTTACTATAGGATGCTATTTTTGCACAGAGATAATTAACGTGCTGTAGTGTGATGTATTTATATTATGAATAACCAAGTGCACGCAGACGAAGGGGCAGATAGAATCTAGTAGTACCTATGTATTATCATAAATACATTTTTTTCAGAGGTCTGTATTCAAAAGAGCCAACCCTAACCCATTCCAAAGGCCTGACTCAAACTTACCTACGGTTACGCAAGTAAGACCCCTAATTGTGGGAGGGTTGCCGCAGACTCAGCGGACTTTTATCACTATGTGTGTATTTTTGTTATCATTTATTAGCATTTTTCATCCACTATTGTGCACGCACATAACACTAACGAATGGTATTGTGCCATCCAAAGAAATCCTATAGTTACGATTAAATTTTCAGACCACCTGGCTGTTTTCTAGCCTGCAATATCCGATACATGACCACTCAAAAATTTTTCTTTTCATAATCAGTTGTATCCAAGTGAATACGAAGTACCTACTCTTTGCCACTTCACTGTATAAACTTATTTACCATCTTTACTAAATTTGGTAAATGGTATTTATGTAGATATCTTCTGTAATAAGCAAACTGGAACTATAATGGTATAAATAGGTATATCAAAATAATAATCACGCTTAACAAGGATTTGTGTAAACACATGTTCCTGTTAAATTAAAATACTCGTAACGACGTCAGGTATTATTTTAATTATAATAACTACAAACTAGTAATAAAAACCCGATTAAGTACTTAAACCTTTTTTCATAGTATATTTTAACTAGATTTTATAATAATTTTTAATATACCAGTTTAAATTTGGATTTAAATATTAATTATTGATTTGTAACTAGTTAATCTAATATATTTTAAACAGACTCATGATTTAATATCTTGCCCTAACTACTTTATAACTTACGCATTAATTCCAATAGATTAACGAGGAAGTACAAAAATGTAAATAATGATGTAACTAAAAAACACTCCTCTAAGAAATTCTTCATCATTTAACAACAATGTTCACGTATGAGTGAACTTCAGATTTGGGTCATATAATGTCTGCGTCACTCGAAGGCCCATGACCTAATAATCTCGATGGAAAAATAGTTATGGCATAGGGACTGCCTATTTTTCCGAAATAGAAAGTAACCTATGTCCTTAATTAAACACAAAGTGAAAAATGTGAATTTGAAAATAACAGTCACGAGCAGTATTTGAACCTGCATCTCCTGGATACCGTCCAGATGCTTTGCCAATTCAGCTATTGTGACAATTGCTCCTGACTGCTAATTTCGATAACACATTCATACTTAACGTCTTTGGGTGACGCCTGCGCCGTCTGTCGGCAGTATTTTCATACATTGTACCGACCAGGTAAACTTAATTTTACAATTAAGATTTTTACCTAATAATGACGCAAACCTTATAAATATTTAGATATTTTTGTATATATTTTTAGCATTTGACATGCTTGGCACTATTAAACATAAAGTGAAAAATGTGAAATCGAAAATAACAGTCACGAGCTGGATTTGAACCTGCATCTCCTGGATACCGTCCAGATGCTTTGCCAATTCAGCCATCTTGACAATTGCTCCTGACTGCTAATTTCGATAACACATTCA
Source organism: Leucoma salicis (assembly GCA_948253155.1). NCBI lineage: Eukaryota > Metazoa > Arthropoda > Insecta > Lepidoptera > Erebidae > Leucoma > Leucoma salicis. Next base: position 25,174,037 of record OX411815.1, on the reverse strand, counting down.
TACTTAACGTCTTTGGGTGACGCCATCGGTATCCAGGAGATGCAGGTTCAAATCCTGCTCGTGACTGTTATTTTCGATTTCACATTTTTGACTTTGTGTTTAATGTATAGTGCTAAGCATGTCAAATGCTAAAAATATATACAAAAATATCTAAATATTTATAGGGTTTGCGTCATTATTAGGTAAAAATCTTAATTGTAAAATTAAGTTTACCTGGTCGGTACAATGTATGAAATACTGCCGACAGATGGCGCAGGCGTCACCCAAAGACCTTAAGTATGAATGTGTTATCGAAATTAGTAGTCAGGGGCAATTGTCACGATGGCTGAATTGGCAAAGCATCTGGACGGTATCCAGGAGATGCAGGTTCAAATTCTGCTCGTGACTGTTATTTTCGATTTCACATTTTTCACTTTGTGTTTAATTTATAGTGCTAAGCATGTCAAATGCTAAAAATATATACAAAAATATCTAAAAACTATGTCCTTTTCTGAGATTAGGAATAGTCACTTACAATAATTATGTATCTGATGCGCAAATGGTGGAGTGGTTTGGAAACCGATCTCCCGTCCGAGTGTTGTGCAATAGATTCCCACACAGGACAACTCTTTATGTCATCCACAAATAGTTGCTCTGTGGCTGGGTGTACTTTGTGTCCGTGACATTATATGTTTGTAAAATCCCCGCGATACAAGGACGCCCGCGACGGGCCTCGTGGCGTAGTCGGTAGTGTAACCGACATCCGTGCATAAGGTCGTGGGTTCGATTTCCACTCAGGACAATTATTTGTGTGATGAACACAGATATTTGTACTGCGTCTGGGTGTTTTCTATCTATTATATGTATGTATTTACAAAAAAAGTAATATGTATATTATATCCGTAATTTGGTACCCATAGCACAAGCGTTAAGCTTAGTTGTGGGACCAGAGAACGTTGTGCGAAAATGTCCGTGAATATTTATTTATTTATTATTTATTCCTGAGTAGGTACAGGTGTTGTTTATAAAGAAAAAATGTGTTAAATTTCAAAAACCTTGGTTAAGTAGTTACCTCGTGAAACCATAACAAACAAACGACAGTGCTTTCGCATCTATAATATTAGTAAGTACTAATCTTAGCCCGCGGCTCAGCTGCAGGCCAAAGTTAGATATCTTAGGTTCCCGATACAGTAGCGGGGTAAATATTTATACCAGATTTTAAGTATAAATAATAGCTATCAAATAAAAAAAGTATCCGATATGTAAAGACAAATGTGATGAGAAGATTGGGTATGGCCGAAAGGTCAGTGCGGTAGCTCAGTGGCTTAGAGCACTTCCCCGGATTTAGAAGGGACGCAGGTTCGATTCCCGCTCGCACTAAAGTTCTCTTTTTCCTCATTCACAAATAATTTGTACTTTAAACAAGTTTCATCAAAATCCACATCAAACAGACAAAAATTCTATAAAACCTGTTTTGTGTACAGAGACGTCTAAATAACCTAATATGTAGGTACATTAATTTTTCCTTTAATATCTTAAATAAACAGACAGAGCTCTGTTACAGCTTTATAATACTAGATACAGAAGCAATTATCGTACAGTCGTCGATTATTTGAACGCGTGCTTAAATTAATTATTAGTTTATAAGTAGCCGAAAATTATGTACAAAGATTCTGTTACATAAAATATAAAATATCCACATTTTAAAAATCGTTTTAAAAGTATAACGCAGTATATTATTATGTGTCATTTCGGCTTTTTCCATGATGCTCTTAAACACATTGACATAATAACCCTTAAGATAATAGCGCCTTCTAGGCGATAATGATATACAACAACGACATATAATAACAACAAGTTCTAGAACATTACAGAATAGATTATTGAAAACGATAGATCACAGTTGTATTCATCCTTACCACTTGGAAACCACATTGTCTACAACAGTAAACAATCAGCATTTCTTTCCACCACGTACTTTACGCTGTGGAATAAAATTCCTGCTGAGCTGTTTCCCCAGGAAAGGAACGTCCTATTACTGATTATAATATCACACAAATCCAGCGGTCCACCAAAAAAAAACGAAATAAAGGTATTACGCCTATATCCCCGAAGGGATAGGCAGAGGTGTGTTTACACACCCACGGTTCGCCAGCTATGTTTAAGTCCCACGTAATAGGGGGCGAGCCTATTGCTGACTACCAGGCACATTTCCAAACTCCGGGCTGCTACTAAGAATTTTTCTTTTTATAAAAAAGCTCAGTAACACTGCCCGACCTGGGGATCGAATTCGAAACCTCATGATCAGCAGTCTTACACACTACCGGTACACCACCTAGGCAGTTAGGTACAACAGGGGGAGAATGATCACACGGCGGGTTTATTTTGTGGGATGAGGGATCCACACTATCCTGTTCGTTTCCCCGAAGAGGCTGTGTGGTTAGGTACATTTATTCCGCTAACAAAAAAAAAGAACTGTCCTATGTCCTACATTTGGTTTCAAAGAGCACTTTACTCACGGTAGGTGGCCACGTGGCTGTGCCGTTAGTGTCGCTCAATTTCATGAGTATTAGTTTAGTATATGGTTGAGGAAGTCAAGTGCTTACAAGAAGTACATTTTAAAAATATGTGTGCACTGTATATTCAATATTAGAATTTTATTACTAGACCATTAGGTAATAAAATGGATGGTAGATGAGCCAATGACCGCCTGATGGTAGAAGTAGTAACAGTAGCTTATAAAGGGTAAATTTCAATGTCAAATAGTTCCAGTGGTCCGTCAATACAGCGAAGAGACACCACACGGTGGATTATGTTAGTGGGCTTGTTGCCCCGAACATCAGGGTGTGTAGTAACTGCTACACACCTGGAACTTATTTTAGAACTTCCACAAAAAAGTGAGGTTAAAAGGAATAGAAGAGTAACGATGAGATAGAGAGGATGGAAGAGGACGACTCAAGAGAGGGGGCCCCTCAGGCACTCTGACTTACTGAACGTAAACAAAAGGAATACGTACTGTTATCATACGCCGATATTCTGTTAGGGAGTGGTACTTCTTGGCCGTGTGGGGCCGGCTTTAGAATTGTCCCATCCCTCTCTACCCACGGGAGTCGTAAGAGCCGACTGAGGGAATTCCGGGGGAGTGGGCAGCAGCACTCCCTCGAGTATTAACAACATCCACTGCGATCGCTAACCCGCCTGCCAATTACGGTGATTACGGCATTATCCCCCTTGACGGGACTGCTCGTTGTGGTGTTCTCTTGGGGGCCTATGTCCAGCAGTGGACGATGAAAGACTGATGGATGGACGGATCGATGGAGTGGTACTTCCCCGATGAAGTTGAGAGTATTCATAATAAAGGCAACAGCAAGGCTGAAGGTGATTGTATTAAAAAAAATACTGAAAAAGTTTAAAAGTTAATAATGATGTTTATAGATCGAATAGTCTATTGTGTTCTGAATGTGAATTCTCCCGAGGTTATGCAATATTAACATTGTATCTTTAACCGAATCTGCGCGCTTCTTGGTCCTTGTAAACTGATGTTAAGCAACCATGTTTGCAACTTATATTAATATTTGATAGTTAACTAAAAGGGTAAGCAACATTATCACATATTTTATTCAATAAATTGGAGCAATCAATTTTGGAAAAATTGGTAAAACAGTTTTTATTTTAAAACAAAACATTAGCAATGGCTTTTCATTAGCAATAGCTCTTGGGGCGCCATGGGAAATGCAACCTTTTTTTTTTGTTAAGATGGGAAAAATTGTTCCTAACCGCACACCTTTTCGTTCGGGGCACGGAACAGGGTAGTGTGGGGCCCTCAGCCACTAAATAAGCCCGCCGTGTGCTGTCTCTCCACCTGTATTGGGGGACCACTGGAACTGTGTGTCATTACTTTAGCGATGGGAAATGCCGCCCTGCGTACCCTGAAAAATACATAACTAATAGAATAGCGGCAGAGCATACCTCTCCCAGCAATTAGACTGACTCAACGGAGAAGTACCACCAGCAGCATCATCGGCTTACCTTTATTTGAGGTCGATACAGCACGCAAAATCAAGTCAAATGGATTTTTTTTTAATTTGTAGATATATGAAAAAGTCCAAGCACATGAAGAGACCGAGAGGAAAGAAGCTAAAAAATAAACTAAATTTAACCTCGAGCGTAATATGTGGGTAGGTGTGCTCATAACGCGGTACAAAACAGAATAGGGAACGCTCTAAGGTAAAAAGTAAGTACCTACCTAATTAAATAACATACTCACGCCGACGAGCGCCACTCCGTCCTAACAACTGAATTAAGATACGATCTCTATTTCTTTGGTTTTTTTACGTGCTAAGTGAATGGAGGTCTCAGAATGCCGCAGATGTACTCTATATTAGCATATAATATTAGTTATATATCTATATCTTAACATACTATGAAGTCGACATCTGATCGCTATCATATAGATTTTCCATACAAAGTTTATTATGCAACAAACTGTTATCCGCGATTTATCCTTGTAGAATTTAGTTTTTTTTCAGGGAGGGACCCAAATTATTTATCTAAAATAAAAGTAGATAATTAACATCAGCTATTTGCAAATGAAAGTCTCGTCCAAATCGATGCAGCAATTTCTGAGATTAGCCGGATCAAACAGCCAGATAAAAATTATAAAATTTTTACCGTATAATAGACATGTATGATAACGCTGTTATTAAGACATTATAAACTGATACTTGAAATTTATCTATTCGCATGATATAATTACATTTTTAAGTCATTTTTGGCATACGCCTTACACATTAAAATACGCTATTACAAAATAGTAGTTCTTCAAAAATCCTAAAGATATTTAAATTGATCAATGTCATCCGCGCGATGCGACTGTGAATCACTAGTATACCTATTAATAATTTTAGCATGCAATATGATGTATACACATAACTCTAGTGGTAAGACCAGGGGTACCGAGTTCGATAGCCAGTTTAAGGTCACGAGTTCACATGTCACGCATATCTTCTAAAACTAAATGATGTGTTTATTTCTTCAATAATTATCACTGCCAAACAAAACTCGAAGCCTTGAGAAAACTGCATGTCTAAGAGGTTTTTTAACGGCTTGTGAAATCTGATAACCCTAGATGGGATAGTAACTGGGACGTCTTTTTCTTTTGGGCAGTATTTACAGATACTGTACTTGATAAACCTGTTGCCCCGGGATACATTGGGGTATGGTGTTGTTCTCTTCAGTGTTCATGAGGTCTTTTTGTATACTACGTGGGTGGCAAACAAGCATTCGGCTTGCCTTATGGTAAGCGGTTACCGTAGCCTATAGACGCTAGCAACACCAGGAGGCGAGATAATTTAGATAATAAAAACAGGATAGCATGGATACTAAGGCGAGGATAGGAAGGATAATAAGGAGAGGGGGAGGGAGCTTGGGCCTCCGGCGCTCTTACTCACCATATGAAACACAACGGCAGGAGCCCCTACTGCTGTTTAACAGGTGTTTTTCAATTATCTCCATATACATATAGCTATCCCATGGGTACCGTTCATTTTTCCGGGATAAAGAGAAACCTTATGTCCTTTTCGGGGCTCCAGAGTATTAATATTACTAGCTGACCCAGCAAGCGTTGTTTTGCCATTTAAATTATTTCTACATCGGCAGTAGAGGGGTGAAAATGTAGGGTTGTATGTATTTTTAATGCCAAATCATAATAAAATAAAAATAAAAAAATTTGTCCATAAAATAAAATTTATAATTATGGGTCACCCTTATCATTTAGGGGTATGAAAAATAGATGTTGGCCGATTCTCAGACCTACCCGATATGCACACAAAATTTCATACAAATCGGTCCAGCCATTCGGAGGAGTTTGATAACAAACACCGCGACACGAAAATTCTCAATCAACATTAAAGGTTGCATACATAATAGTCTGGAGCACAGAATTGTTCCCTTGGGGGTTTTCAAATATAGGTGGATAACAGAGTGATGTACTTTTTTCTAAAGTCCACGCGTACACAATCTAGTTAATAAATATTTGTTCTCCACCAGGTGTACCACATGTGTGATGGACTAGGCAGACAGTTCAGCTACAAGTGCCCCAACATGACGCTGTTCCAACAACGGATGCTGATCTGCGACCACTGGTACATGGTGAACTGCTCCATGTCTGAGAGGGACTACAGTGCTAACCTGCTTATTGGTAAGTTAATAATTGTTTTACTTCTGAAAAGGAGAAAGGGGTAGCCTGGGAAACCAGAGATTATGAAGACACTATTATTTAACCGTGTGGTGACGGACTAAGAATACGCTTTTCCATCCATCCATCCATCAGCCTTTCATTGTGCACTGCTGGACATAGGCCTTCCCAAAATGGGGTTTTACCAGAATCGCCACACTTGGCAGGCGGGTTGGCGATCGCAGAGGATTTTTTAGTACACAGGGGAACGCTGCTGCCCGGTTCCCCGGTAATCCCTGAGTCAGCTTTTGCGACTCCCATAGGAAGAGACGGGGTGGAGCTATACTTATAACATACAACTTTCACCACTCCATTATTTCCCGTGGGTGTTGTACGAGGTAGCTAATAGAAGTAAAAAATTGTAATGGTAGAGGCTTGCTTATCGCAACATAAGTGGAAGTACCACCCTCTGACAAAAGATCAGCGTTTAACAACGGTAGGTATCCCTACTATTGTGTTTCATATGGCGAGTGAGAGCACCGGAGGCCTCGTTTGAACGGGATAGGCGGTGGATAGGTAAGATAGTAATGAGAGGATGGATAGGATGGATGGGATACTAAGGAGAAGTTAAGACGGATAATCTAAGAGGATAGGGAGGAGATTTGGACCCCAAATTATCAAAATGTATTTTGTAGATAAAAACCTTGTGAGGAGTCCTGCACGCTTTCAGAGATTTCTCGATTTTTTTTACTCAATAATAAAGAAGTTAATATTATTTTATTAACGTTTTCACCATTTTTTGTTAAGGCGGAAAAATATGTACCTAACCGTCGACGAACAGGGTAGTGTGGGGCCGTCACCTACTAAATAAACCCGCCGTGTGCAGTCTCTCCGCCTTTATTAGCGGACCAATGCAACTGTATGCCATTACTTCAGTGGTCAATGTTTTAACCCCTAAATTGATGCAAGACATTCTATACAGTATTGTTAATTTTTATAGTTTATGTTAGACATCATATTAATATGTCAGGTAACAGTAAAGTGACCTTGATATAAAATTAATTTATATGCAAAGTGGTATCCTCAGTAGTTAATCACGATTGCTGAATCTGAATCTTATTGCAGTCAAACATGTAATCATTTATAAAATTATGTAATTTTAGTTGTGCGTGATAGACTGACAGTCCGTTCGTAAGACCGTGGACTGTCGAGGCAGATATAGGTATCGAGTTATCAATATGAGCTCATACAAACACCTCCGAATATCGGAAAGTATGTAAACGTTCGATCACAAATTATTACTAAAAGAAAACTTAGATAAAACTAAACTGCATGACTGAGAGATTTTCTCGATGGTTTACTAGTTTTGGGAGAGCGTGAGTACCTACTATGGTCTAATAATACCACTCTTACTGCTACTACAAGACTTACGTACAACAATGGACCCGTAATGTTATGAAAAACCGCTATAAAAAAAACTAACATAGGCAGTCATGACGACTGACCAAAGAAGGGAAAATTTAAAAGAGAAAAATAAACATTCGTAAGTCAAAATAGTTTTTATGTATCAAGAACCCCATAAAGAGATAATGTAATTTTTGTAACATAAAAAATCTTATTATGGCATATATTTATAGGGCGCCGACATATTTTGATATGGTTCTAAATTGTAACAAAGGATTACCTAATTTATGCTACTTTTATTTTAGAAAAATAATTTGGAATCCGCACAAAAACAAAAAAAAAACAATTAAATTCCTCGTGGACGATAACGCTGGTAGCAGCTACTTTATAATATGAATACTATGAATATCTGAAATGTCTAGTTTTGTTACATTGAAAGTTTGTTAGGTACCGCATTACGAACTTTGTTTTGCAATCGCTATTGTTTTTTTTTGCATCTATTATTTTATCTGTGCGAATATAATTATGTTATCTACTTAATTGAGGAGTATGTCTTCATTATTTCAAAGTTGTTTCAGTGAGAAATAATTCCGTGTTCAATAAGGTAAAATATTGTAAAATAATTATTGTGTAAATAGAAAAGGTAACTGCGGGTTGATTTAAAAACGATGATTTACAGTAAATTCGTTCCTTATTAATGCTTTACTCCTAACTCCCAAGTACATAGATACTTAGCAAGTATCCGCAATATCTAATATATAAAATTCTCGTGTCACCATTCTCCTCCGAAACGGCTCGACCGATTCTTATGAAATTTTGTGTGTATATTCAGTAGGTCTGAGAATAGGATGTAAACTATTTTTCATACCCTTAAGTGATAAGTATGGTCCACCACAAATTTTTTTATTTTACTTTTTTGACAAAAAAATATTTTAGTTTTTTTATGATTCGGTATTAAAAAATACATACAACCCTAAATTTTCACCCTTCTACTACCAACCCCTATTTTTTAGTAGCAATATTAGTACTTTAATAACCTTCATTGCAAAATATTCACGACAAAAAAATATGGCGGTACGAAGTTCGCCGGGTGAGCTGGTATACCTATATACCTAATTCATTTCTACATCACATTCTACCGATGATAGTATAAATTATCTTGCGATATATTGCGGTTGTTCATTAAAGTATGTACTTTAAAGAACTAATTATTTATGAAGCTATGTAGCTGAGCATGTAAAGTGCTAAAATACAGATCAAAATTATCATATCGACCAAATAAGTCCACGCAGACGAAGCTGCGGGAAGAAACTAGTGAATAAGAAACAAAAAGATTTCGAAAATAACTGCAGGACGCACCCAAGACATTAAGTAATGTGTTGTTGAAATTCAAAATATCTAAAAATATTTCGTTACTAAAACTAATAAAAGCGTGTTAATAAACCTTTAACACAAGGAAGAATCGAAGTTTTTTGTTCAAATTAATACGTAGCACGCATATTTGTTAGTAAAACATTAACATGGCCGTGTAGCGCTTATGCGATGCACCACGGAAATGACCAAGGCGTTACATTAATATCCTACACACATAAAATATTTGAACCGATGCAAGGTCAAAATTAATTTGCCATTTTATTACTTACAATGGCGTGTGCTCACGGAATAAAAAATAATAGTAATTACCCTATTTCTTATCACGGTATAAGAGTAGTTACCATCTTATTTGTCTTCTTATATTAGTCGGCTAAGAAAAATATGTTGTATAGGTACCTTTTTTTATACTTCGTGAGTGGCAAACAAGCATACGGCTCACCTGTTGGTAAGCGGTTACCGTAGCCTATAGACGCTAGCAACACCAGAGGCATCTCTCGCTCCAAGAAAATGGATAGGGGTGGATAGGACGGTTAATAAAGATAGGTAGGATATTGAGGAGAGATGATGGAAAAGATAATCGAGAGGATAGAGAAGAGGGTTTGGGCCTCCGGCGTTCTCACTCACCATATGAAACACAACAGTAAGAGTACCTATATACCGTTGTTTCGCGCTGATCTTTTGTGAGAGGATGGTGCTTCCCCGATCGAGCTGGCCCATTTACGTTGGTTTTAACGAGGCTCTACCACTGCCTATAGCACTTTTGTCTTCACGTAAGGTACTGCTCAAATCTTTATAGAAAACTAACTAACTAACTTATCATCACGCCATTTCCCTTGAGGGGTAGACAGAGAGAACAGAGTGCCAAGAGGCTCTATTCTTGCATACATCTCTCGCTTCCTCAACATTCATAACTCTATACACGCTCGCCGGTTTCGGAGACTCCTGACTCTACCTTCCTTCAAATACATGACCGATTTGGTCTAGGTAGGTGAGTCTCGGTCTCCCCCTGTACCTACATCCTTCCACTTTCGCATTGTATATCTTCTTAACCAGTCGCTCGTTCGGCATTCTTTCATCTTTATAGAAGGATTAAGGAAAAAATGTACCTAACCGCACACCCCGTCGTTTGGGGCAACGAACAGGGTAGTGCACTAAATAAATCCGCCGTGTGCCATCTCTCCACCTGTATTGGTGGGCCACTGGAACCACGTTACATTACTTCAGTGGTATTATAGAAGCATCCCTGAGTCTCAGCTTTACCTATTAGACTCTGTGCAAAGCAAATTGTCAATAATCCCAATATCGGGGATGGACTGAAGTTTTCGAAGGTGAGGATATGTAGGGTCTCTGTGTGCTGTATTGAAGGAACTGTTTGGAATGATCATCGACATGTAGTTTACAGTTTTATGAATGGGATTTTATAGGAGTTAAATTTCGCCCGTCATGTTAAGGCGCTTTTTAAGGCATATTGTCAGAGCTTGTATACGGGAAGTTTGTGGGTCAGCCACACCAAAAGAGCGCTGGATGCTCTGATCCCGTACAACAATATCTTCAGGATGGTTTTGGGGCTGCCTCGTTTCTATAGTGCTTTGGGGATGTTCGTGCTGTATCGCACTGATGGCTCTTCATGCCATCATTCATCATCCCTGATCTCCAAAGCGCTTGGCGGCCGCAACACGATCCTGAACACTAGGTATAGCGGATAGGATCTAGTCCCCTCTTTAGAGATCCTTAGTGATTCGTGTAATTTGAATAACATTTTTGTTGTTTGCTATTTATTTAAATTATTTAGAAATATTTACAAGATTTAATTTTTATAATTTTATTTTAGAATTAATAAGAAATTTCGAATATTTTTTTTTAATATTCAAAATTTTAATATTGTTTTAAACACAAAGTGGAAAATGTGAAATCGAAAATAAGTCACGAGCAGGATTTGAATCTCTTGGTTCGTTAAGTGTGAATGTGGTATCGAAATTAGCAGTCCAGAGCAGTTGTCACGATTGCTGGATTGGCAAAGCATCTACTGGACGGTATCCAGGAGATGCAGGTTCAAATCCTGCTCGTGACTGTTATTTTCGATTTCACATTTTCCTCTTTGTGTTTAATGTATATGGCTAAGCATGTCAAATGCTAAAAATATATATAAAAAATATCTAAATATTTTAATGATGTTGTCAATATTATAAGATTTTATTTTATTTTACTATGGATTGTAACCTTAATAGCCGTGTGGGGCCGGCATCAAGATTAGCTCCACCTCTTCTAAGCCGACTAAGGGATTACCGGGGGACCGGGCAGCAGCGTTCCCCTGTGTACTAATAACATCCACTGCGATCGCTCCCCTGCCAAGCGTGGCGATTATAACAATACCCCCCTTAGGGGAGGCCTACGTCCAGCAGTGGACGATGAAAGGCTGATGGATGGATGGGATGGATGTAACCTAAATGGTGTATGACTCTAATAAAGAGTTTACTATGGATTGTATGTTATCCGAAATAAATAAATAATAATTATTATTAAGGCACCTGTCCTTAGATGATGGAATAAAAGATATAATATATTAAAGTATGTAATAGAGGTAGAGAGGGGTACCTCTCTACCCACGGGAGTCGTATGAGCCGACTGAGGTAATACCGGGGGAGTGCGCAGCAGGACTCCCTCGAGTATTAACAACATCCACTGCAATCGCCAACCCGCCTGCCAAGCGTGGCAATCACGGCATTATCCTCCATGATGGGACCGCTCGTTGTGGCGTTCTCTTGGGGAGGCCTATGTCCAACAGTGGACGTTGAAAGGCTGATGTATGGATGGATGGATGTAATATACCTAACATATAGTACACAGGTAGTCAAACGAGAGTGATGTACATACAACGATATTTAGCGATGGAATTTAAAGTGTCACATCGTCATGAATGCGTCTATTGTAGACCTAAGTATACGTCAGCACTCAGGACGCCAGCGCGAAGCAATGTAACATAGTTCCAGTGGCCCGCCAATAAAGGCGGAGAGACAGCACAGGGTGGGTTTATTTAGTGGGTGAGGACCCACACTACCCTGATCGTTAATAAAAAATATGTTCCTATTATGTTGTAATAATTTACATTTGCCCTATTATTGTAAGAAAATTCACTTCTATTTCGTATACTGAGCTTCATGCGCACTTATTTTTCATTATTATTTCCAGGTCAACGAGATAAGCCCTTTGTATCAGACGAGGAGATGCGGCTGCGAACACCTCGCCCGGACATACTTTCCGCGCCACCTTATAATCCAAACTACGACATTTTACGAGAAGACGCTAAGGTGAAGTTCTATATGACTAACGTCAAATTTAAATATATCTTATATTATTTGGTATTACCAGTGGTAAGAGCAAGGACTGCAAAAACTAAGGTATCGAGTTCAATCCTGACAAATGTCATCGATGAAGAACTACTCGAATGTCACCACCCTATTCTTCCCCGAAGGTGTCGTACGAGGGAAGTGGGTACCAAGTGGGAGTACTCAATTTTGACTGCATAGATGGCGGAGTGGATTTAGATTTTGGCCTCTCGCCCGAGTGTTGTGGGTTCGATTCTCACACAAGACAACTCTTTGTGTGATCCACAAATGGTTGGTCTGAGTCTGGGTTTACCTGAAATTATATGTTTGTGATTAATGTCCCCCGCGATACAAGGATTATTCCTTAGAGCAGGGTGTTGCTTTTCAAAAAAGAAAATGTTATCTGGCCCGAGCATGTCAGTATCATCATAGCCCGCGTGACTGACCGTGAAAAATTTGGTCTAAATAAGAGCTATCAAACTACAAACAGATAAACAGACAAACAGAGAAATATAAAAATAAATGTTTGGTATTCAGAGACGCCTAAATAGCCTAATCTAATACATTTGTTTTTTTTTTAAATAACTTACCCCGGCTGTATGCACTCGTCTATTTGTCTCGCGAACCTCTCGTCCACTCTCGTCTCGTAGAAGATCGACACGAGAGCACACCATGTACACACATGGGTAGTTTTCCAATTACAGAGCATAATGCGATTCAGAGGCGCACAATGCCGAATTATGCTGATGCTCAATTGGAACGTGAATTTCAGTGTTGAAAAAAAAAATTCATAGAGTTAGCAATAACCTCATTAATGTGTAAATAAAGTGGTATATTTATTTTTTTAACACAGTTTGAATTAACTTTGATTATTTCGAAAAAACTACAACGAAACGAAAACAATAAATAATATTACTAAAGATATAAATAAAACATTTCGATCAATGCCAACTCAAAAAAAAAAACACTTGTTAATTTTCTGTCACTGATTTGGTATCGATTGCACGCGTGATACGCGAAAACATTACTTTTGAGAGTTCTCGATTGTGCGAAGCGTTGCTGTAGTTGAAACATTCACCCTTAAGCATTATGCCGCATAATGCGCTCTAGTGCTGTAATTGGAAAACTACCTCGTTGTATCAATTGAACTTCGGATGTCCGTCGCGATGGACGTGGAAAAAACAATTGCGGCGTTTATTTTTTTTATTATTTATTGTAATTTTTTAATAATTTACCATAAAAACAAAATATATTAAACCATGGCGAAAAATAACTTTTTAACTATTCAACGGGAATATATATATATTTTTCTTAAATCTTCAACGGGGAATCTTCAAATTCGTTGCTTATCCGCAACCAAGCGTCGTGTAATAGTTGCTTATCCTTATGCCTGACATTCTTAGGATTCCATAATAGTGCTTTCCTTTGGTAGGCTTCTAAAAAGCGCGCCAAAAGAAGTATAACTTCAATAATTGTCCTGGACAACTAATTAAACATGTTTTAATGTGGTTTAATTTTTTTTCGGCCGGTGAGTCATTCGGGCCGTTGCACCTATTTTACAAAAACAATTTAATCTTTGTCCATGAAAGTTTCTTGCCCTTGATCGTTCGATTACTTTTTCTACGTAAGTTACTAAATAATAATATGCAATTGTTCTGCTTTCTAAATATAGACGAAACGCTATAAGCACGAAGTTTCACAACAGCGTTCTAACCAAATAAAGGTGCAGACTGCACCTGCAGTAGGTTAACTACCTATCAAATAAATATTTAAAAAAAACTATGAAAATCGTCACAAATGCAAAGATTAAAAGTTTCCTTTTGAAATGGATTTTATAAATTTTGGAGCTAAACGGATATTTACGATACTTATAGAACTAAACCAAACCGCTGACTAACTTGAAAGGCCGTTTCTATCCCAAAAGTGGAGAGCCGAGAGGGGTTGTCTGTCAATCTTTCTCTCTAACTGAATCTCATGGAGATGCTTCAAACTTGTAATATTTGGCAGTTTGGCATCACCAAGTTGGTAAACAACTTGCAGTAGTAACATCCTACCGTGCATATGAGAAGAACCAACCCAAGGAGACTTAATTAGTCACCTCATACAAGACATTACAGAATAGATTTTTTTATAAGTACATAGTTACATAATATTACTAATAACTGCCTCGGTGGTGCATTGGTAGTATGTGCGACTGCTGATCATGAGGTCTCGGGTTCGATCCTCGGGTCGGGCAATGTTATTGAACTTTTTCGTAAAAAGAAAAATTCTCAGTAGCAGCCCGGAGTTTGGAAATGTGCCCGGTAGACGGCAATAGGCTCGCCCCCTATTACGTGGGACCCAAACATAGCTAGCGAATCTTGGGTGTGTAATATACACCTCTGCCTACCCCTTTGGGAAATACAGGCGTCATGCTATGCTATGTTACTAATGTTGCGTTATAACTTTGTTCCAGATTCCCGATTTAGACAACAATGATCTTGATGCCAAACAAAGCCAAAACTCCTTCAAACCACCTAAAACTAGGACAGTAGGCACCAACAATCGACGCCAGGATACTATCGTCGAATCTGAAATCAACGTTGATAGCCATAATCAAGAAACCTCTCAAGAACCGAAGTTAATTGACAAGACAACACAACGCCAGAAAATAAAAAATAAACCCAGTTCAAATATTATTCCACCAGCTACAGAACTTGTTCCTCCTTTCGTTCCTGTAACGCAAGCTACGGAGCAAGAAGATAATCACAAAGATCAAAACACAGGTCCCGAGGATACTGTCTTCAAGTTCATCAGACGTTTTGATCCAACTTCCTCTGACGGTTCTCAAACTGCTATGTCCAAATCTGAGATTCTTGAACTTAATGCGCATCTACCAGAAGGGCAAGTGAGTTCTGAAGATGATAGAACCCCTAAGAAAAACGACAATTTTGGCAGTAGCTTTAATACATTTAAAACTAATAATGATAAAACATTCATTGAAGGTACACGATTTAACACTGTCAATACTAAGCCAAAAACAACAGATGGAGCCTCATCATTAGGTAACGAAGACGCTGAAAACAGTCAAAACATTCATGTACCTGAAAGAGTTCTGTTACCTCCTAAAACTGACTATACAGAAATTGTATCGACCACTATAGGGCCGCCTATTTACTACGAATGGAGATGGGCAGTTCCAGCTTTCGACCTAGTCCCACCTAAGCAGGCTAACGAAACTAACTCTACAAGCGTACTGCAGACAAGATCCCTTGAAAAGTTTGAAGGAAGGAATCCATTCAGTGCCGTCACTAGACCTGATCCAATAACCACATCTCCTGAACCTTTCGTCGTAGAATATAACATCAGTTCGTATTTAGTTCCTGATTATATTTTTCCTTTAGATAAAGAACATCCTGGTTATGAGAATGAGGGTGCCCAGACATCTTTTCAAGTAGATGTGGCTAGGCCCGGTAGGGCAAGCTATGGTGAGAACCCAGATTGTCCTCAATGCCATCCAGCTTATTTAGAGCCCGGCTCATGTGAGCCCTGCATTGTTAAACGATAACCATTATAATTTAGTCCTATGTTTAGATATACTGAAAGAAAACATTTTTAATTTGTTGCATTTTTAGTGTTGTTATACAAAAATGTATTGATGGCCAATTTTCGCCCTGCCAACCCCTTTTACATGAAGTTATTTCTATGTTAAAAATAATGTAGATTATCCTACCTAGCGATACTCTAATAGATTATAATAAAATAAACTGAATTAACATCTTAAACGCGTATGTAATATAATGCCATTTTTTGATATCGATTTTAATTAGGTATAATATATAGGTAAGTAGGTAACTTGTTTTTATTTAGTTTTATATTATAATAATAGTTTTAGTTTAATACAATAAACTATTTAGGAACTAAGAACTTCGATGTGAATCAAGTATACGTTTGAGTAAAGCCTGTACATAGTGAATATTTTCTTGCTTCATCTACAACCCTATTCACATAAGCTCGAGACAAAATGTAAACATCACTACAAATACTATGTTCCAGTGACGGCGATTAAGAAATCGCATAAACATTTTAAGGTTAAATACCTTTATTTCCCGACCTTTACATACAAGCTGTTTATTTAAAGCCTCGCCATACTTGCATACATAATAGTCATAACAAGTTATTAGTAAATGGTTAGAAAATTATATGCTTCTTCAGAAAGAAAATATGGTGATAAGTTTCTACTGTTGAAACCAAAATAAGACGCGTGGGATCACAGAATAGGAACCCAAGTCACCGATAAATGCCTACCACTAGCGAAGTTTTACCGAAATGACGAAACAACACAGTTCATTCACCTAAGACTCGCACTAAACAGCTGTAAGTTTTGGCGCGAAATTTCGTAACTGACTTGACCACAGAAAAAGCATCGTAGCTTATTACCTACTTACCTATCTACTATACTATCCTAGGTATTGCATCTGTCGCATAGATAGATAACTCTGTCGTGGTTACGGGTTGATTGACAAAAAAAAAAATGTAAACAAGATAACCATATTTCAAAGAGTCCAGGTTTACGCAAACCATGAAAAAGTTAGTATAAAAATAAAAAACAACAAATAACTTTTTTTTAAACTGGTGTATAGTGGCAAACAAGCATACGGCCCACCTGATGGTAAGCGGTTACCGTAGCTAACGCTTGCAACACCAGAGGTATCAATCGCGTGTTACCAACTTCAAGTAATACGACGCTGAGAGGAAGAATATATAATATACAAACTTATAAAATTATTAACTGCCCCGGTGGTGTAGCGGTAGTGTATCCGACTGCTAATCATAAGGTCTCGGGTTCGATCCCCGGGTCGGGCAATGTTGTTGAGTTTTTTCCTAAAAAGAAAAATTCTCAGTAGCAGCCTGGAGTTTGGAAATCTGCCCAGTAGACGTCAATAGGCTCGCCCCCTATTACGTGGGACTTAAACATAGCTGGCGAGTCGTGGGTGTGTAATACACCTCTGCCTACCCCTTCGGGGAATGCAGGCGTGATCCTATGTATATATTTTATATATAAAATTAGGCACCTACCTTCCATTTTTATGGTTTGTTTACCTTTTGTTTCACGGCTTCTTGAATATAGGAAATTAATATTTTAGTTACTTAAAAATACATATATAGATAGGTACTTAAAAATAATATTTATTACATACATCTCATACGGTTCGTTGTGTTTTTTGTGAGACAACGCTAATCCGTAAAGCAATGTTACCATTTAAAAAGTAGTTTATGATGGTAAGTGGCGATATACTAAACTAAATAGCTATTTAAAATAAGCTAGATTATTTTTATTTTTTATACATGTGCCTATAATTTAATTGAGTTTTATTCAAATTAAATATTTCATGTACCTAAATGAACCCTATTTTATTTTTCCTTATAACTTATAAGTGACTCGATTATTATAGTCTTTTTTTTATTTATATTATACAGAGAGTTTACAGCTAGGTTACTATCTGGAGTAGAAACTAAAAGCCAAACAAAAAAATCCACAAATAAGTAGGTATGTACCTAAGAGTAGAAAATACAGTAGACAGGATAAGCAGTCCGTACTTAAGTACCTATTATGGTTAGGGAGCTAGGCGCCAAAATTTCTATATGATCTGTTCGTGTGGCAGACATGATTAATATCGATGATTGTACCATAAAAAACATTTTAAAAATGTAAAAAAAACGGTATGTTAAATCATTTGGTCGTTTCTGCCTCTTGGACTGATAGTCAGAGACATCATCAAAACGAGGAACATCGAACAGGCAGACGTCCAGCCCTCTGACTTTTTAAGTAATTAATTTTTATACATTTTTTTATGATTTAAAAATATGTATATGAAATGTTCACTTGGCAGACCCGAATTCTTTGATTAATGACGATATAAAGAGCCACAGAAAAATAGTCTGCCACCATGGTAGCGCTGCGTTTTCAAACGCTGTCGCTTCAAAAATATAAAAAAAATAATGTCTGCTAAATCATTTGTTCGTATCTGCCTTTTGGACTGGTGGTCAGAATCATCCTCAAAACGATAAACATCGAAGAGGCAGACGTCTTGACCTCTGATTTTCCAAGGACAGACAATTTTTATACAATTTTTTTTCGAAAGTTTGTCTTTCTTGCTTTCTTTCTTTCTTAGAGAGAAGAGAGTGACAACGGTATAATTCCCCAAGTAGTTGTGGTTTACCTATGGGGCATTCCACGACATGCAACGACAAATCACGCGGTAATTGGCCTGATCCCCTCGGATTTTGATGTCCAGTGAATCGTGGGTTTCGTTTGGCTCCAAATATTATTTCAAGCTTCTAGAAATGTGTTTATTATTTTTTATTAGGGAGTTGTCCGAGCTAAAAAAAAGTTAAATTGAGGAAAAACATAAAGAAGAGCCTTTTTTAAATAAATGAATTTTTTTCACAGAAAGTAGAGCCCATAAAAGAAATTTCCCAAAAAGTTTAAATTTTTTACGTTTTTTAAAGTTTTTTTAAATTTTATTTAATTTCATAAAAGACAAAACAACATACTACTTCGTGAATTGTTATTAATAACGATAATAAACCGAAATACCCGATTTACCTTCCTTCCTGAAAAAAACTTTAAAAAATACATGATCAACTGGTTAAACAGACATGAAATTCCAGTTGACCCAAAATTGACGAAACGTCAGATTTACGATATTATATGTCAGAGCAAGGATAGGTTTACAGAGTTTTCCGTGGACACGATACTTGCCGAACATGGGCACATTGTGTTGCGATTGCCACCATATCTTCCGGATTTTAATCCAATTGAAAATATATGGTCTCAACTGAAAGGTTATGTAGCCGCTAGAAACGTGGTTATGAATTTAACTACAGTAAAAAAATTATTGATAGAAAAAGTAAACATGACCGGGGCTGAAGAATGGAAAAAGGTTTGCGATCATGCAATCAAATTTGAGAATGAATATCGAAGAATTCAACATGATTTTGACAGTTACACTGATAAACTTGTGATAAATACGGCTGATAGTGACAGTGATATTGATCTCATTGAGACACAGATAGTGAAATTGAAATAAATAAAATAAATAAATAAATATATATGACGGCGTTTACGTCAAACGTCAGGTTGTCAACCTGGACTGTCAATGTCAACCTAGCGAAGTGTCATGGTCGATGGTATTGGGGGCGGCCGCCTTGAACGCACTTTTGAACAAGGCGGCGCCCGCGCACCACGCTTGTGACAAATCGCTCTGGATCTTTGCCATCCCGCTATTTCAAGATTTAATTAAGTTGATTTCGTGTAGTAGTAATCGCTAATTACCTAAATTACATCGTGATTTCTGTGAATGCTGATTAAAGTACGTCGATAGTGATCTGAAGCCATCTCATTCTATTTTCGCGCCCACTTACACACATTAGAAGAAGATGAGTTCTGGTGAAGGGGGCTCCAGGCCATCCGGGCTCTTCGTCATATATATTACTTCTGTAACTTAAAAAAAACGTTAAAATTATATAAACAGGATTTTTTATTTTATATTTCCACAACCTAAAGCACTTATAGAAAAAAATTGTGTATTTTATTCAATTATAAAAAACGTCATAATTTTTTTAGCAGCTCCTAATAGATACCGGACTGTTAGTGTTTCGTGCGATAGAGATAACGCTCTACGAAGCGAAAATTAGCCGATTGTCTTTTTCCAAAAGTCGATGTGCAATATTTATTGCCGGTTAGTGTACGTTAACTTGTACCCCTTTAACGAGTAAATTTGACTATTGCGTATTGCACGCGTTGGATGCTCTGCAGCGGTGTCGCATCGATTGGCGCTATATCGAGGTGCTGAGATGTCTATATGATACCGCCACAATGACCGTTCAGCTCCAAGACCAAAAGACCAACCCGATCGAGCTTCGTCGAGGGGTGAGACAGGGGGATGTAATGTCCCCCAAGCTCTTCAACAATGCACTCGAAGACGTCTTCAAGACACTGGACTGGACTGGGCGGGGCATTAACATAAACGGCGAATACATCTCACACCTTCGGTTTGCCGATGATATCGTCATCGTTGCAGAGTCACTGGAACAGTTAAGCGGAATGCTGCATAGCCTAAATGGAGCCTCTAGAGACGTCGGCCTCGGCATGAACTTGGATAAAACCAAGATCATGTTTAATGAACATGTCGCGCCAGGACCGATCTACGTCGATGGTTCGATGCTCGAAGTTGTTCAGGAATATGTCTACCTTGGAAAAGTTGTCCAATTTGGTAGAAACAACTTCGAGAAAGAAATCAACCGCAGGATCCAATTGGGTTGGGCAGCATTTGGCAAACTACGCCACGTCTTCTCTTCGCCTTTACCGCAATGCCTGAAGACTAAAGTCTTTAACCAATGCGTCCTACCTGTCATGACTTACGGGACCGAGACGTGGACACTCACAGGGGGACTAATCCACAAATTGAAAGTCGCGCAGCGGGCTATGGAGAGGGCTATGCTCGGCGTCTCTTTGAAGGATAAAATTCGTAATGAGGTAATCCGACAAAGAACCAAAGTTACCGACATAGCTCGCAGGCTCAGTAAGCTGAAGTGGCAATGGGCTGGTCACATTTGCAGAAGGACCGACGGCCGATGGAGCAAACGTGTCCTAGAGTGGAGATCGCGACTTGGTAAGCGTAAGGTAGGACGGCCCCCAGCTAGGTGCACCGACGACCTCAAAAAGGTCGCTGGGACAGACTGGATGCGGAAGGCGGAGGACCGTGTGAAATGGCGCGTGTTAGGAGAGGCCTATGTCCAGCAGTGGACTGCAATAGGCTGATTGATTTGATTGATTGTATTGCACGCCTCATAAGCGAAACGTCGAGGTGGGTACTATTCTCGTTTTACAAAAAACAACTCATTTTTCAAACTTAAAATGTCTCTATTTATCATATATTGCACATGTGAAACAATATATATACACACATATCAAGAAAAAACACTATTTTTTACACTCATGATATATCTTATGCCATTTTTGTTATTTAAACTAGTTAAAAACTGTTTAAAAAAGTTCTGTCTTTGACGTCCGTGTATTGTAGGTAATGTATGTTAACACGATAACAACCGAAATACTTTACTAATCGAATCCTTTTTTTCTTTTTAATGTGAGTATCATTACGAATAGAGCCCTATTAATTTGCACGGTCTGATTTGATGTGGTTTAATTGTTATTAAATAAACAAAAAAATAGTGAATATTTACGCTCGACTAGATGGCATAGTGATACACTAAAACTAGCGCTATAGCCTATACCTTATTTCGTAGAACTACTTCTATAGACCAATATATTAGTACTTCTTAAAATTAGCGCTAGATGGCATATAAAACATGAGAAACAAATAAGCATTTTTTTTAATTAACCCTATCTATGTGATTTATTGAAAACTACGTAGTAAGACCGATACATTATTAGTTACATATCAAAAAATCTATTTTATTGTGAAAAATGAAGATTATGAGGCGTGCAGTTTTGGATTTTCTAAAGTATTTCAATTTTCCTTATAATATTTTGTAGCAATTACTTACACCATACGAGAAAATAAAAACAAAGCCGATTTCTGCAAAATTTATTTCGTTGCTCATATAAAACTCATCGTTCATCTAGCCATCCATCAGCCTTTTGACGTCCACTGCTGGACATAGGCCTCCACAAGAGCGCTCCACAACTAGCGGTTCTGTACTGACTGCATCCAATGGCTCCCTGCGGCTTTGACCAGATCGTCAGTCGATCTGCTCTAATTCGTCCTACGCTGCGCTGCCCGATACGTGGTCCACCACTCGAGAGCCTTTTTTCCATCCAACGATTGGCCTGCATATTGCCATTATAACATGCCAACCCGTCGGGCTATGTCAGTCACTTCCGTTTTTCTACTCCGTATCCGGATCTCCGTATTACGAATTTAACTACGTGGAGAAATATCGAGTGGGAAGTGAACTATCCGCTTCATGGCATGCTAAGTAACTTTTAGCCTTGATGCAAGGCCAATATTCAGAGACCATGTAGCTGATATCTAATGTTTTTTTTCTTGGGAATACTGCAATAAACATGAAACTGTAAAAAAAAAATTCTGCCGTGTGGGGCCGACTTTAGAATTGTTCCACCCCTCTCCAGCCATGGGAGTCGTTAAGCGAGGTGTCCACTGGCAAGTAACTTCTGCAATTTCTGGCAGAAGTCAATTGACAACTGTTTCCACTGACTGCAATTTCTCTATACGCAAGTCGCTTGCAGAAGTGTGTAGAAGTTAACTTGATGCAAGATAACTTGCTTGCAGAACTGTTTCCACACAAATTGCATTTTACTTGAGCAAGAGCGGTCACACAAGATGCCTAGCTGCAGAAGAATACGAGCTTCGTCTATTGTGTTGTTGTTAAAACATAAAAATAAAAAACGTAAAATGTGGGTACGAGATTGGATATTGAGACGTGATGATTGTCGGTCTTCAAAGCAAATTATTAAGAGAACTCCAAAGCGAAGATCCCGTACAATTAAAAAGTTCCTACGAATGACTGAAGGCACCTTCAATATTCTGCTCAATTTGATTCGCTGTGCTTGTACTATGGGTACTGCGAGTATAATAACGGATATATACACATATTACTTTTTTGTAAATACATAAGTACATATTGTACATAATACACACCCAGACACTGTACAAATATTTATGTTCATCACAAAAACATTTGTCCTGAGTGGAATTCGAACCCACGATCACTCGCAAAGAAGTGAAGATAGTATTAACTTGCTCTAAAAACTTCCATCTTTATTGTGTGAACCAAACAAAGACGCAAGTGCCTGCTGGAAGTTCAAAATAACCGTATATACGTGCGACTTGCGGCAAGTTCGGCAAGTCACTAAAACTTGCAGAAGTCCAATTGCGAGAGCGTTTACACGTTGCAAGTCGCTTGCGCAAGTCAACTTCCGCAAATTTTATTGCTAATGGACACTTCGCCAACTGAGGGAATACCCGAGGAGTGCGCAGCAGCACTCCTTCGAGTATTAACAACATCCACTGTGATCGCCAATCCGCCTGCCAAGCGTGGCGATTACGGCACTATCCCCCATTCTTGGGGAGGCCTATGTCCAGCAGTGGACGATAAAAGGCTGATGGACTGTAAAAATTAATGGTTAGGGAGCTGAGTGCCATTTTGGTATATGATTTGTTCATTTTTCATATTAATAGGGATGAAAGTTTATGCCAATACAAACCGATTTGGTCCACTAAACGAAAGTCGTATGACCCTGCGTTTTCTAGATACAGAGCTTAAAAAATAAAAATAAAAAGTGATACTAAATCATTTGTTTGCGTCTGCCTCTTGGACTGATGGTCAAAATCATCCTTAAAACTATAAACATCAAAGAGGCAGATGTGCAGGGCTCTATTTTATCACGGGACGTAGGTGCAAAAATGTAAAAATAAAAAGCTATACTAAATCATTTGTTCGTCGTTCTCGTTGCGTCCATTCGATTCATTAGGACTCCCAGAATAGGAAAAAAAGTTGGCAGACGTCTAGGTCGCTGATTTTTTTATGTACGATTTTTTAAATTTTTTTCAGGAATTAAGCTAAAGCGGGTATTACGGTTTATTATTGTTATTACTAAGAGCCCCGTAATAGTGTATTATTTTTTGTCTTTTCTGAAAGGAAATAAAATTTTAATCAACTAAAAAATTTAAACAGTTTTATTTAAAAAAAACATAGCATCACGCCTGTATTCCTGAAGGGGTAGGCAGAGGTTTATTACACACCCACGACTCGCCAGCTATGTTTAAGTCCCACGTAATAGGGGGTGAGCCTATTGACGTCTACTAGACTATGTAATGGATATCTCCATTCATAATGTAATTTTATTATTGCTTGAGTCACTTACCTTCAATATCTTATAATGTCTTCAAATTATAAGTATTTCGTTGTGGTGCGATGACACACGTCAGGCGGTAGGTGACGGCTGACAGATAGCAGTTAGTCAATTTAAAAGAGGACAGACGTCCTACGAGGGATTCGATTGGCAAGAACGTGTACACAGTCGGTCGTGGTCGCCATACAACTAACCTGCTATTTGAGAGTTACGTGATTATTAATGTGATTATTTTGTGATTATTTTGAGAGTTACATCCTAAAATATTGTGAGAATCACTTGTTATTTTGTTACCAAAACTAAACTATCCATAAAGATTTGTGTATTGAACAATGAAATCGTGTGATTTCAAGACTACCTTCATGTCTGACCATCATTCAGATGAACATGAAAATGAAGATAAGCCCCTGCCTTCGTTAAATATTTAGATATATATTGTACACCATAGTACATTATATATATAAGAGCGGATCACCACATAAATACGTGTACGAGCGAGCAATACAGTAGGTACTATTCGGAGCGAACGAAGGGAAACGATCGACAGTTCTCACAAGGTTGACCGCGTAAAACAGCCGTCTATAGGGGGATTCCACGTCAAATCAGGCGGTAAAATAATTACTACTACAAAACTTACTATTAAAAACCTAAAGGTTGTACCGACTACCGAATGCTCCTGGCACAGACTAATTCGTGTGTGGCTCCTGCATAGACTAAGTGTATTATTGGTCCGAGGCTTGGAGGAATAATAAACACCGAGGGCTCCTGGATCCGCTAGAGGAGTATTTTTATATTATTCTGTGCACAGATTACTATGGTGTAGTATAGTAGTCTTTGACTATGGTTCTGTCAGTTCTGTGACCGAATGTGATCTCTTGAGTAATATTGTTCTGTGATATTTTATATTAGTATATTATCTATGGTTCTGTGATGTGATTTTTAGTATGATTACTTTACTCTATGGATGTGATCCATGGATAATTTATACATTTTTACGTTATTGAATTTGATAAATATTAACATACGTTGATAGTGGTTATTTATTATTATATGCAGAAACTGAGAAACTAATCCGCTGACAGTCTTGCTTATAGTGAAATTGCGTCTTGTCTTTGGGAAGCTAAAGCCAAAAACCAGAGAAGTCAAGTCAAGTCAAAAAAATGAGTAAAGCGAATCCTCTAGCAGGCTTGATTGGGAATTATGGTGATTCCGATGACGAATCTGAAGACGATATACGAGGTGTGAGCGGCACAGCGGACACTAGAAACAGTCACAGCCATGTGGCTTCAACTCAAAATTATGGAACTCCTTCGCCCGCCGTACATCCACCGCCTATTCCACATTGTCGTGAGTAAAATGCTGGACATAAATACATACATGACTTCATGATTATTTGCTTTTTTATCAATAACAATATTCCATTTCACATGCACGTGCTTGCTTTGAAATATAGAAATTGCAGTCATAATGCACGACGACGTGCTAGCCGACTGGGCCAGGCATTTCTGTTTCGCCATTTCAATAAACTGACCCACCTGAAATAACCTGGCAATTATTATTAGTGAAACGGACGAGCGGCAATTAGCCACATCTGGCTAGGGCGCAGTCGTTTTTTTTGGTTACTTATAAATGCAATGTGTGATAATACCTATTGGCCATATTGTGGATCGTTAAGCGATTATTTACATACCGACTACCATCTTGTTTTGTTCGGGAGTACCCGCATAAAACTACTAATCTATATTTAGGACAGATATTACTAAAATAGACAATTTAAGATCATGTGCCATGTAGGTATGCCAAATTAACAGTTGCTGTTGGGTTTGTGATAAGTTCAAATATAATATTTAAGTTATATTCATTGCAGTTGTATACACATGTTTCTGATTAAAATACAGTGGAATCCATTTATAATGACATTGCAGGGAAATAATAAATATGTCATACAAAGCATTATTGCACCTTTCTCTTCAATTCTAAATGCTTTACGATGAGGTTCACAAATCACTAACAACAAGGCGTGACCTTCAACTATCAATTACCCACTGACACTCAAAACAAAAAAGCCATGCACACGCCAAACGTCGTCGGGTATCATGGGACTCTAACCAACTGGATGCAATTTATTAAAAATGAGTCACAATAAGTGACATGTCACTATAAGCAGTCATTATATCCAATTTAGTTATAAAAAATGTATATGAAACCCAAACTTCGCTGTCTAATTACTTCATAATAAGCGGTTGATCAATATAGGTGGAGTTATAATAAACGGATTCTACTGTATATTGGGATTGTATTATGAGAGTATGAAAAGACATTAAGATTACATAAAGAGTCCTTGTCTACAAGTATTCAGACTTGGCTACAGACAAGTATAAATCTAGCCATAGACTACATACTAGTCAAAAAGTACTAGTCAAAAAGTACTAGTCAAAAAGTACAAGTCAAAAAGTACTAGTCATAAAGTACTAGTCATAAAGTACTAGTCAAAAAGTACTAGTCAAAAAGTACTAGTCAAAAAGTACTAGTCAAAAAGTACTAACCAAAAGTACTAGTCAAAAAGTACTAGTCAAAAAGTACTAGTCAAAAAGTACTAGTCAAAAAGTACTGGTCAAAAAGTACTAGTCAAAAAGTACTTGTCAAAAAGTACTAGTCAAAAAGTACTAGTCAAAAAGTACTAGTATGCAAATGCTTCCCATAGATCTAATTTATAAACAGTATTTTAAAGCTGCTGTCCATACTTATCTTAAACAATTTTGTTTTTTTTATTGGTATTTAGATATTTTGCAATTAAGGTTATAGGTAATCAAATAATTTTTATGGTGAGGGTTTTATAATTTTACCAAATTTGAAAAATCATGTTTGTTGCACTGTTTAAACCTATATATCACAAATATGTATAAGACAGTAATGGTAGTTATTTAAAAGTCTTGAAGATTCTATACCAGGGCCAGGTCACTAGTTTATAAAAAAAAAAATATTTATACTTATTTGTGATCTTCTTTCACATTATGTAAGAGTTTGTTTTCTTTACAGCTTGGTCGGCTTGCTATGATGAGACAAGTGGCTTCACATATTACTGGAATCAGCAAACAAATGCAGTCACTTGGGATGCACCACCAGAATATTTACTTGCATTAAAATTGGCACAGCAACAATTAACTGCCTCAGGTATTATCATAAATATAAATACTAAACCAACATCAGTTGGGAAAGAAATGTTATGTTTACCCTGCCATCAGGTGAATAGATGACCGGCACATAATAAATGTTTCTCAACACACAATCTGAATCTCCTCAATAACAAATGAGAAACATTGATTGTGATGTTCTTTTGGGGGAGCCTATGTCTATAATATCAACAACAAGCTCCAAATAGCCGGGATATAGATGTTAGATAGTATTTTCTGTGAACATTAAAAAACAATTAGATCACTATGAGTCATTGCTCACTAGCAATCAATGATTTAGTATATTACCTTCAAGTTTATCATCCCTTCCAGGTTCAGGAGAGGTGTCTGCCGAAGAATGGCAGTTATACCAACAGGCGTTAGCTGAAAAGCAAATGGCACAAACTAAGGCTACAGTTAAACAAGCAATTAAGTCAAACAAGAAGAATGACCGGAACAAAGACAAAAATAACAAGCTGAACAAGAAAAGGGCCTTCAGTGATGATGAAGAGTGAGTTTAATAATAATTAGGATTAATACTTTTACTGCTATAACTATATAGTAGTATTCCTATGTACATGCTTCTTTCTACCTTAAACTATGGTAGTGGAACTGTGAAAAACCCAAACTTTGATATATGTATGTTTTTGCAAATTTACAAGCATAGATATTGCATTTCTAGAAGCCTTGATTTTAATTATAAGCAATAAATGAAAACTTCCAAAAGAAACAATAGGATGGGTTTTGGAAGTCTAGCAGACAACTCTGTGTGATCCACAAATGGTTGTTCTGGGTCTGGGTGTACTTTGTGTCTGTGATATTATGTTTGCGTAAAAACAAATAAAATGGCGGCAACATGGTTTACCACAATTGAAGAGAAAGTTTGAGAAAGAAGCTGGCAGCAGAATGGCTATTTTATGATAACTGGCAGACCATTGTCTTTGCTGACCCATCTTTAAGGGTCCATGAGTCTTATGTATGAATATATGTACTTAAGTTGTAATTTATGTGGATGAAGATTTTTATGTTTGGTCACATTTACTGATGTGCTTGTCTGTTTTTCTGTCACAGAGCATCGGGGATCAATATCTTGATGTTGCTTTCATAAACATCTTTTCATTATTTTACAGAAAAATTGAACTCATAACATCTTACCACAATTCAGACTCTGAATCCAATGAAGAATCTGAGACTCCCGTAAAAACTACACAGACACCTGTTCCTAAGATACAACCAAAACCAAATATTGTTCACAAGAAACCAAAACTGAAGGCACAGGAATATGGACCACCTTTGCCTCCTAGTAACTACACTGAACCCATTGGACCTGAACTTCCACCAGATTTAAGCAATAATGAAGCAAAGTTACCTGATGATGATGTTAAGACACAAATTAATGATAAAGAGGTATGGATGTTATGTTACTTTCCTTCCTTGGTCATTCTATTGATGTCAGTGGTGGGTTGGTTCCCCAAAAATAGGTTGAAAAACAAAATACAAGTGCCCAATAGTATTTTTTAAAATTCCTAGTCAGGTCAGACTGGATACAGACCTCCTGAGTGCCGTATCTACTGTGAAAGCCCATCAATATTCCCAACATTAGCAGTATTGATAGACTTGAGAAATTAGACTTGCTCCGTAAAATAAAAATTCTGCAAAGCAAGATGATTCACAGTGGTCTAATAAAGAAGTTGTATTTCTCATGGTACCACCTATCTGGTATTATTAATTATTGTTCCTCTGTGGGCTGTGTAGTGCAGATCAGTTTGAAGACTTCACAGGTTTTCAACGACATATAACCAGCATTAAGGTTTTGTAACTTTTTTTTGTTAACATAGTAGAAATTTGTGTCACAGTTGATATAAAACACAGCCATCTGGACTTTAGATCAAACTAAATATCCCTGTCTTTCAGTACTTAGTTTTAGCATACCGCATGACTGCTTTATTCCTTACTAACATTATAAATGTGAAAGTGAGTTTCTTGTTGCCATGGTTACTTCACCGATCATCATAAAAACATTTGCATAAAGACTAAGTCTAAATGGAGGAATTAATGCAAATGGAGGCTTCACATCCGATTGCTATTTTTATTTAGATATGATTTTTTTTTGTCAGAGCGTGGGTTATTTAGATGAGAAACAACTAGCATAATAACATAAAACAATATAATTTTATAATGTTATCTTGATTAGTTAGAGCTGAGAAAGATCTTGTCCAAAACTCCACAGTGTCCGAAGACGAAGGTCTCCGACCAGTGTGTGCTACCGGTGATGACTTACGGAACAGAGGCGTGATCTCTGAATGTTGGCCTAATATCAAGGTTCAAAGTCGCTCAGCGTGCTAGGGAGCGATGGTTGGGATCTCTCTAAGTCTACGTGATAAGATCCGTAATACGGAAATCCGTAGGAGAACGGGAGTAACCGACATGGCCTACCGGGTCAGCATGCTGAAGTGGCAATGGACAGGCCACATCGCTCGACGAACCGACAACCATTGGGAAAGAAAGGTTCTCGAGTGGCGACCGCGCATCGGACGGCGCAGTGTAGGACGGCCTCCCACCATGTGGACCGATGACCTGGTCAAAGTCGGATGCAGGCGGCACAGGACCGTTCGCTGTGGCATTCTCTTGGGGAGGCCTATATCCAGCAGTGGACGATGATAGGCTGATGGATGGATGGATCTTGAATAGTTCCTAATCAATGCTATCATTAACACAACAAATAATTGTCTAAAGCTTCTCATACCATATAAAATTACAATATTAATTAACATTCTTATGTTAATGAATTTCCATTAATATATCAATGTGGCCTCATAATAGACTAACTTAGCTTTTTTGTACTCTGTAATACCAGGGTTTCTAAACTAACTAGTTTAACTAAGTACTCTCATTGAAAAATTTATAACAGCTGATTGTTAGTGGCACTGTAGTCCTAGATGTTAAAAAAACATTGTAAAAGATCTATTATTTACTAATTTAAATAAATAAATAAATGGAATGGAATTTTAAAAACTGTTGGTGACACACATATTCCTGTGTGTCACCAACCCATTCTGCCCCGCGGGAGTCGTACGTAGCTACCAAGGAATGTAAGGAATTATCACTGGTGGTAGGGTTGGGTATCAATTGGGAGTATTCTTATGACGTTCACGTGGCTGAACGTAAAGCACTTCGGTGCTTTTTCGTTTAAGCGGGAGACAGCCGTCCATTCATTAATTTCCCATCCAAATAATTTAATGGTGAGCAGCGACTCAGTAGTACTCTTAATAATGAGGAGCTTATGAGCGGCGGTTAGTACTTACTATTAGGTGTGGCTCGTCGTCCACCAGTTGTTAATTTAGGTACTAATGATGACAAAAGCGCCTGAAAATGCATATAAAGTTTCAATTTGTTTGAAGACCATACTCACATGTAATTAATAAACACTTGTAGAAAATTGCACAAACATTTGAAATTATCTTCCCGGCGTTGATAGTTTCACATGGTTTTCATTGATCATATTCATTGACTTCTGGCATGTTCTGTAAATAACTAAAGCAGTATATGCCACTAGTTTGAGTTTGGTCAATCAGTCTTTTAAATAAAATTGAAACTTTATCAAGCACTGTGATGGTTAAAGTTTTCAATCTGAAACCATAATGACCAAGGATAAACCATTAAATTTAATGATCATCAAGATAATAATTAAAGTATATTTCAGGAAATAACATGTAAATCAAATGAAGAAGATAGTCAAGATGAAACCACTCTGTTTATGAAGCTAAAAGACAAAGCTAAACTTCTTGAAAAACTTGGAGGAGAAATACCTAAAGACTTGCGAAAGATCATTAATGAAGAATCTACATCAGGTTCTGCTACTCCTAAAACTGATGATTCATCTAAATCTACTAATATAGATAGCTTATTAGAAGAGATTGAGAAAAAAGAATTGCCCAAAATCATAAAAATAAATAGAACAGATGTTTCGCAAGATACGAAGTCTAATGATGTAACTCCTAAAAATTCTCCTGTCAGATACTCAACACCACCACTAGAACCCAAACCTCTGTTTCCAAGTGTTACTAATATTGAAGAAACTCCACCTCAAACAGAAATCGATAAAGTCGACAAAGTTCAAAAACCAGAAACCACAGAGAAAAAAGGCGTGAACTTGTATCTTAGTGACAGCAATGAACAAATTGATGTTGGAAAAAAAAAGCTTAGAATATCTAATTCAGTTCTACCAAAGAAAGAACCTATATATACTACGAAATACTCTCAATTTATTGAAGGGTTCTCAAATGAAAGGGTCGGTCTAGGGTTTAGTAAAGAAGAAGATAGTGAGGACACTGTAAAGAATGCTATAAGTTACGGCAACGGTTTAGTGTTTACGAAGGGAGAGACTTTAAATGAAGAGAAAAAGGATGAAGATTTAGATGATTTAACTGATCTGTTGGAAGTGAAATTGAAATTCTTGAACAATTTGCAGCCCAGTGTGTTGACACCGGTGCAGGAGATGCTCATACAGATGCAGGTGATTCTAGAATTATTTTCAACTATTTTAGTTTAGGCTCCTATCTCATTTCTATCCACCTTACCTTTCGTACCTTCCATCCAGATTGAATCTACATGTAAGAATTATACAAATTCATCCATTTGTAGTAGCATATTGTTGCCTACTGATACTCTAACATTAGTTATGGATTCTCATTTTTTAAATATCATTATTCTATAACCTCACTTTTGCTCACATTCACCTGTAGACTCCTTTTCTTACAATCTTCTGTAATTACGTCGACTTCTTATTCATTAGGGTTTGCAGGTCAGTCGAGCACTGCGCTAGTAAGACCGTATCGTTTGCATACAGCAGAGAGTTAATAATAATAATAATAATAAACGTCTTTATTGTACGCCAAAATAACAAAATAAAGATCTTAAACATTAACATTGTACAATTGGCGGCCCTATCGCACAAGGCAATCTTTTCCGGACAACCATTGGATGGAGTGAAAGAAATATATATACGAAATAAGGGGGGCTGGTGGTTTATACAGGACACTTTATTCATAAAATATGTATACATGTATATGAAATAAAAAAGAAATAAAAAGATGTAAAGCTTATTTTTTAATCACTAAGTCACCTATTTGAACTCCCACATTTCTTTCATTAAACTTTTGTAGATATTTATCCAGATATATGATAAATAGTCTAGCTGATAGAACGCAGCTCTGATGTTTACAATAAGCCAGGGCGATATTCCATTATCTAGTCGCACACAAGCTTTGCGGTGCATGTAGTTGGGCTGCACTGTTTGCAGCAGTCCATAATTACATTAATACCATAATCCGGCAAGATGTCCCAAAGTTCCTTTGTACAACTCGCTCTGCTTGATATAAAAATATGTAGGTACTATAAATAATGAAAAACCGAGAATTATCTAAAATCATCTCTAACGTAATAGTGTTTTGATATTATTCCAATTGAAGTTTGCTGGTTGCAATATAGTTGGTGATATTTTGATTTTACTCGACATGTTCAGTTACTTTTAAAAAAGGACAAATTATTATCCTAAAGGACAAATCATTTTTGAAACTATATTTCGTGTGTGCGCTAAGCTATCGCAGTCGCCTAATGGTAGGCACAATCTCCTAACAATGCGCCATATAACCGCAGACGCTGGTGGGGGCGTTCCGCGCGGGCGCGCTGTCGCGGCGCTACTGGCGGCGGTGGGCGGCGCGCGCCGCGCGGGAGCTCGCCGCGCACGAGCGCCGCGCCGCGCCGCCCGGCTGGCACTGCGCCTTCCTGAGGTACGCCCGCCGCCTCGCGCGCCCCGCCGCCTAGCCGCGCACCACATGTCTAATCGCGCCCAGTTTCTAATTATTCCAATTCCAATTTTGAATAGTTCATATTTCAAAAAGCGCGCGAGTGGTATCTGTCGTACTTGTGATTACTATGTTTGGAGTTTTGGCGGGAACATGAAGATCATGTCGTCGCTCTGCATTATTTTCCTAAACTTGCGTTATTTCAAGTATTCATGTGTAAAAGTGGTGGCCTTTTGGTCAATATATATTTATGTATGTGCCTATGCAATGTATTGGCAGGTGATGTAATGCGAGTCAACGTGTTTTTTCCTGTTGTTTCCAAAACTCCTTAGAATCTTCAGTAAGGTCGATCGTTTTACTGGAGCAGGACTTTGACTTTAATTTTATATGACTGACTTCAACTATGACTTGTTTGATGAATTAAACAGTAAATAACAATGTTTACAAGTTTCTGTTAGGCTGATGGTACTGCCAAAGTCTTGGCCAATTTCTATATCTTTGAATCACAGATTACTAAGACATACTACGTATCAGATGACAATCTCCCTGTAAAACATGTCGACGTTCCCAAAAAGTTCAATATTAGATTTTGACAGCACAGATATATAGGTCTTCCTAAGATATAGGTGCATACCAGTGATCTCTTCTATCTGTGGTAACAATATAATAATTGTTTCAATTTCCTTTAGTGTTTATATAACAGTCTTTTGAAATATAAGAATATTGTTATATTTTGGGACTTGAGAACTATTAAAATAATATTCTGCAGGTGTAAAGGAACGAAACTAGAGTAAATTTTAATTCTTTTATGTTTATTTGTTTTAAATACAAAGCTTTCTTTTGCTTTCGAGGCAATTCTTTATCCAATCTAAAAACATCGGTGCCTTTAAAATTCTGTTTATTGCATTACACCAATTGAAGATCGTTAACCTCAAGGTGTAATTTTAAAAATATTCATGTATTTCTTTATGTGTCTCACATGCAAGGAAATCCATAGAATACTTAGATTCGATTAATATCTTTATATTGCGCAATATATATTGTTGCACAGTTCTGTTCTAAGTATTCTATGGTTTCTCTTCTTCTCTTCTTTGTTCGAAGGGTAGGTCGGTTTATTAATATTGGAGTTTATTGATTTATATTCTTTATAAGAAATCCACTTGTGAATTGAATTTACCTCAGCTGATAGCAAGTTTGATTCAAAAGTGGAGCATTTGATGTTATTTAATATATTCCGAATGACCCACCCAGTTGTATAAGCATGGAGTGCACACTTAGTCTTTCTTGACCTGCTGTTACATGGAATATTTTTTGAGGAAAACTGCAGGATTCAGTCAATATCTGTGACTTTCGTGTTCAATTTTATTAGAGGTTTCATTAATTAAAAATTTTAATTTTAATAATTGCGTAGCTGAATCTTCTTCACAACTGAATGTATATTACTGTGCGAGTGATTAACAATGATCGAAATGTGTAGATCTGTAGATAGCTCCTCTTAGCATGAAAACCAGAGCGTGGTCTGCAAATCCCTTAGTTTTGCTTGTCAATTCTACAAATCCTTCAATGATATCCTTATATTTATCATAAACATAACAAGACCAGGCTCAAGGGCAACTTCATCAAATAAATGGAACAATATTTACGATTTGCATCCTTTGCACCTGAAAATAAATAATAGTACGATCAATTACACAAATTTATCATTATACCTATATGACGGCCCTCGTGGCGTAGGTACTGTAACCGACATCCGTGCACGAGGTCGTGAGTTCGATTCCCACTCAAGAGCGTTAATCTTAATTTTTTACCCACTGCTGAAATACCTTCTGTAATTTTTTCAAATAATTACTCTTTTGAAAAAATAACTGCAACTGCCTCGGTGGTGTAGCGGTAGTGTATGCGACTGCTAATCATGAGGTCTCGGGTTCGATCCACGGGTCGGAGCTTTTTCCTAAAAAGAAAAATTCTCAGTAACAGCCCGGAGTTTGGAAATGTGCCCGGTAGACGTCAATAGGCTCGCCCCCTATTACGTGGGACTTAAACATAGCTGGCGAGTCGTGGGTGTGTAATACACGTCTGCCTACCCCTTCGGGGAATACAGGCGTGATGCTATGTTGTAAAAATAGCTGCATGTTTCTTGGTTTTTCTACAAAACTAGCTCCCTTTTAGACTTAATATTAGTATAAATTAATGATTTAGATAACGCCTTTTTTGATTTTAACACAGTGGGCGTCACAATATGACTCGCGGGACGAAGGGGGTGAAGTAGCTGTCAAAATCTAATATTGAACCATAGACAAACCATAGACTTAATGTTGATGAATTTAACTCTAAGATTGCTGACCATGCTTTGATTTTTTTTTCTGTCATATTGCTTTCCAACAATATTAATTTTTTTTCAATATTACATGAGAATTAACAAACCATTCAGAATGACTTTGAGATATGTAGAGCTTATGATATTTTCCTAGACTGTGATATTAATAATTTGTGACAATCACATAGTTTCGAAAAGCATACCTTTGAAAGTATTAAACATCTAATTAAACTATTATTGACTCATGATAGTATTCTTGGATACCGACTTCAATTGATCATTATGCCAAAATGTACCTACTGCTTAAAATTTATAACAAGAAACTTAAAAAAAAAAGAAACGGAGTATTTTTTTTATCCTATTCAGGGAAGTGCTCTGGACCAGCTATCACAGTCACCTAATGGTGATACCAAATCTCCACTTCACATTTATTTTTGCAGCACAACGCTCTTTTTCCACTTTCACAAAAATAATTTGTTCTATTAAAGTAGCTGAACATGTCAAATGCTAAATAAAACAAATCACAAAAATATATAAAACAAAAAACAAACGATGTTTGAATTTTGAATTTTCTACAAGTAGGATTCATACGTAAAATGTTTTTATGTCAAATGTGAATAGACAAACTTTTTTTTTTCAATTTGGGATGTTTTTGCTGCCTCCTGAGTGTTGTGGTTTCGATTTCCACATAGGAGAACCCATTGTGTGATCTACAAATGGCTATTCTGAATTTGGATGAGCTTTGTGTCCATACAATTGTATGTTCGTAAAGTCCCCCGCGATACAAGCACTATTCCTTATACAGTAACGAAATTATTTCTATTAATAACAGTTTTTGTAGTTAGTTGGTACATATTGGCATAACATTTGTTGCACCCATATACTATCAGTTACCAATTCAAAGACGCTCGCATTATTAACTTTTTTTACGCTACAGCGCATATTGGGCATGTGTTGAGTGGTAGGCAATCGCAAAAGAACACTCCCACATATAAGTGAACATTTGACAGTAACTTACGTTTACAATGAAAAAAACATTTTGTGTCATATTTTTGTGAAGGAGTTTTATAAAGGAGATTATTTCGTGAGCTTTGACGTCCACCAGACTGATTGGAAGAAAATGCAGCCATTTATTTATTTATTATCTTGTAAGTTATACTAACCAGGGGTAAACAACTCTAGGTACTTTTACAATTTCATTGTTGTTTACAAACTTAGATGTAGGTAGTGTTTTAGGTTGTAAATCTCCAATACTGTGATATATGTGAATTTGAAAATATATATAAATAACTTTTGTGTTATGTCACTGAAATATAGTTAATTGTGTAATCATACAAATGTATCTGGATTGCAATTATTCTATTAGTGCCAATGGTTTACTATCCCTGTATCAATCTATAGTACATTAAGAGTCGTGTTTCTATAATCCTTATAAGTTAGTTGTATTCACGTAATTTCAGCTGGTGATAGCAATGATTAATTCTAAATCTATTAAGCCATTAGAAACGGATGAAGTTCAATAGACTACCCATAGATGGCGTGAAACGTTCTAGCCTGTATAAGGTGGTCGTTTTCTATTTCACAATTAAATCTAAACTATAGTTAATATTTGTAGCCGTTGAAGTCATATTTGTGCTTAAATGACAAGTTATGAATTTTATCAACTTTCTTCACATGTTTGTCTCGATTGAACGATTTTAGGGTCGCCATTGACAGCTATTTGTAGAGGTATCTATTCCTGTGATTTATATCACTCTTTACATGCATCACATTGGGGTCGCCACTGGTAGTTCTTTGCGGCGGTACCTATTCCTGTGATTTACATCACTCTGTATATACATCACACTGGGGTCGCCACTAGCAGCTATTTGCAGAGGCACCTATTACTATGATTTATATTACTTTGTACAGACATCACACTGGGGTCGCCACTGACAGTTCTTTATAGCGGTACCTATTCCTGTGATTTATATCACTCTGTACATGCATCACATTGGGGTCGCCACTGGTAGTTCTTTGCAGCGGTACCTATTCCTGTGATTTACATCACTCTGTATAAACATCATACTGAGGTCGCCACTGGCAGTTCTTTGCAGAGGTACCCGAATGTCTGTGATTTATATTACTCTGTATATTCATCACTTTGGGGTCGCCACTGGCAGCTATTTGCAGAGTCACCTATTACTATGATTTATATTACTTTGTACAGACATCACACTGGGGTTGCCACTGACAGTTCTTTGCAGCGGTACCTATTCCTGTGATTTATATCACTCTGTACATGCATCACATTGGGGTCGCCACTGGTAGTTCTTTGCAGCGGTACCTATTCCTGTGATTTATATAACTTTGTATATACATCACACTGGGGTCGCCACTAACACCTATTTGCAGAGGCACATATTTCTATGATTTATATTACTTTGTCCAGATATCGCACTGGGGTTGCCACTGGAAATTCTTTGCAGCGGAACCTATTCCTGTGATATACATCACTCTGTATATACATCATACTGAGGTCGCCACTGGCAGTTCTTTGCAGAGGTACCCGAATGTCTGTGATTTATATTACTCTGTATATTCATCACACTGGGGTCGCCACTGGCAGCTATTTGCAGAGTCACCTATTACTATGATTTATATTACTTTGTACAGACATCACACTGGGGTTGCCACTGACAGTTCTTTGCAGCGGTACCTATTCCTGTGATTTATATCACCCTGTACATGCATCACATTGGGGTCGCCACTGGTAGTTCTTTGCAGCGGTACCTATTCCTGTGATTTATATAACTTTGTATATACATCACGCTGGGGTCGCCACTAGCACCTATTTGCAGAGGCACATATTTCTATGATTTATATTACTTTGTCCAGATATCGCACTGGGGTTGCCACTGGCAATTCTTTGCAGCGGAACCTATTCCTGTGATTTACATCACTCTGTATATACATTATACTGAGGTCGCCACTGGCAGTTTTTTTGCAGAGGTACCCACTCCTGTGATTGATATTACTCTGTATATTCATCACACTGGGGTCGCCACTGGCAGCTATTTGCAGAGGCACCTATTACTATGATTTATATTACTTTGTACAGACATCACACTGGGGTCGCCACTGACAGTTCTTTGCAGCGGTACCTATTCCTGTGATTTATATCACTCTGTACATGCATCACATTGGGGTTGCCACTGATAGTTCTTTGCAGCGGTACCTATTCCTGTGATTTATATAACTTTGTGTATACATCACACTGGGGTCGCCACTAGCACCTATTTGCAGAGGCGCCTATTTCTATGATTTATATTACTTTGTACAGAAATCGCACTGGGGTCGCTACTGGCAGCTATTTGCAGAGGTGCCCATTCCTGTGATTTATATTACTCTGTATATTCATCACAATGGGGTCGCCACTGGCAGCTATTTGCAGAGGCACTTTTTCTATGATTTTTTAAAATATTATTTTGATATACAATCCCGTGACGCGGACATAAAAAAAAACGTGAGATTCCCGGAAACGTCCCACGTGTTCTCTCTTTTTTTTGCAAAAACATAGATTTGTTAAAACGGTTATATCTCGATATTGTTATAATTATATACTATGTTTTATATATCACAAGAGTCCTAGGTACATGTTCTAGCTTTATATATGTATGTATAGCATGTGATTAGATGAAATGCATTATAATTTACAATATATATATATATATGAGCACTTACATAATTTCTCCAATTCAGCGACACAATTTTCAAAATTTCGTAATTTCCAATTGGAATTTCGCACTTTGAATACTTTTACTATTTGTATCACATATTTATGCAATCTTTTTAGTATACGTTTATCAACACATCACACAATATCGAATATAAAATCACATATTTGCGCAAATGAATTTTATAAGCCGCCATTTTAGCAAGCGTACACGCCGCGAACTGGGGTCTAGGGTTACGTCAGGTCACGACCGCAGCTGCGCTGAGTTACGTACTACGTAAACCTATATCTGCATAAAAAAACATATTATTTCTAAAATCCTTGTGAAGATTTATGATACAATAAATAATAATCATAGATGAATTTTATAATTTGTATACTTTATGTTTATCAGATATAAGGGATGATGAAGATTAATAATTTATAAACTTGGTTCTTACTAGAATCTTATAAGGTAAAATTATATCACGTACACAAGATAATGATGTTGAGATATTATATGAATTCTTTTGAAAGATTGAGAATAATAAATGGGTAGGTATCTTATTTATTAGAGGGTGCCCGAAAGGGTAAGCCGCCGGCGGGCCACTGAAGTAATTCAACACAGTACCAGTGGTCCGTCAACACAGGCGGAGAGACGGCACATGGCGGGTTTTTTTAGCGGGTGCAGGCCCCACACTACCCTGTTCGTTCCCCCGAACGACGGGGTGTGCGATTAGGTAATTTTTTTCCCGCCTAAACAAAAAAGCCGTGTGGGGCCGGCACACAAGAATAGCTCCACCCCGTCTCTTCTTTTCTTTACTTTGCATTGCAAGTTGCAACGCATGCCGGGTACAGCTAGTATGTTGTATATATGTGATGTAAATGTAAAACAGATACCTATACTTACTTATTCGGGGTTGGTGAGGAGGGGACATTTCCTGAACTAGGCCCATCAGTAAGGCACGGCGGGCGGTGGGTGGTCTATATCTAGAGCCGGAGCTGGGCGTCACAAACCGCGACCGCACAAACTTCGAACTCGTAGACCGAAGCCTTGCCAAGCTAAAATCAAAATAAAAAAGTAAACCTCAAAGGTTTGTACAGCTGCACAAAACTCATACGGCATACACCTGTCTATTTGTTTATAACACTTCTCGATGAAAGAAAACAATGAGAAAAAACTAACGATTTTCTCGACGTATTGTGAAGTGCCAACCTGCACTGGGCCAGCGTGCGTGGTGGACTATGACCTAAATTCCTCTCGCTATGAGATGGAACACGTGCCCAATAATGTCTACTTCATCATAATTATGCTATCTCAAAAATATTAAATGTAATGTTAGGCAGTAAATATATGAAAATTCCTAATTTTTGAAATCATCAAATTAATATACTTAATATTAATTATCATTAATATAATATTAAAAAGACATTAAAAGTATTATTTGACTCTACTCGTATAAATAAACATTTTAATAATTATTCATTCGAATGTCTTTTCGTGTTGAATCTGCAGTTAGTACTTTTTGGTCAGCCATTTTTACTATGTTTGAGAAAAATGAAGTTGTTTAGAAATTGCTTTTTATTATCACTTTATCGCACCAAAATGGTAAAATATTATGCTGAAAACGTTGTTATGTATATAAATAACAACATTACATGCAATTTGTCGTTTCAATCGGCACTTTTCGCATTATTATATACATATACTATTCTCAATGTAAACAAACTCAGAAGGTCTTCAAACTTTTTAAGTTTTATTTTCAAAAATAGTCAACGAACACGTAATATAACACTTTTAGCACATTCTACACATATTATTATTATATATTGTATTAGCATCGCGGAAGACGACAGCTGCTTCATACGCAGCAGGCATCACGTCTACGGAATTTAAAACTCTTCCAGCCCTGGTACGCAATCCAGGTATAGAGTTATGCTGCATCAGAAAGTCGAAGAATTCCGGCTCCTAATTAGCACGTCGTAGAATCGCATAAACGTTGAAAGTGTTAACGTAAAATGGTGACACGTCCAGCATTAACATAGGGACATGTGGTATGTCATGTGCCATAACTACGCCTAGGCGTTGAATGTATGAAGTTATGAAACCTATGTTGAGCTCTAAGGTCTTAAAAGCCTCAAGAGCGACAGGTGGTATAATAGGTGGAT
The DNA here is from genome assembly GCA_948253155.1 of Leucoma salicis. NCBI lineage: Eukaryota > Metazoa > Arthropoda > Insecta > Lepidoptera > Erebidae > Leucoma > Leucoma salicis. The sequence continues at coordinate 25,132,735 of OX411815.1, read as the reverse complement.
TTGGCACCTGAGTACGATAACTAAAACGTGGAGCATGCTCGACACGTATGCGATAAAGATGGTATGACAATTGTGCAAGTGAGTGGCGGTACAATTGATGAATGCTACAACGCTCAGCAACTCTTTCAGCTCCTAGTTGTTCTTGGAGCTTGATGTAATATTGATTGACTATAAAGCCAAGAGACTGAGTAGAGATCAGGATTGGACGGCCAAAGGTGGTGGTGGCCATTCCTAAAAACTGTACGGCATTGTATTCAGTGGTGGAGTTTGTGGTTGGTGCAGTGGGGGGAGCAGGTTTATCATCAGTAGGAAAATCGAAAGATCGTGCTGTCCTCATTGCGTCGTATCTTGCAATAGGTTGACTATTCTGTTCATGCCTCCAGCTAGTGCTGCGGTCGTTGGGCTTGCCATGACTCATTCTTCCACGGGATCCTCTAGGTCTTCGGGCAGGAAAGTTTGCTTTCCTCACTTGGGTGTCACGGCTCAAGGGTTCCCTTACGGGGTGTGAGGTGTCCATCTTTTCAGCCATAACGAGTAACAATTACAAAAGGAGCGACCTTTTGCGGCGGGCAATGCATCCGCGCTAAAAATCTAATATAATTAAATTAAAATATTATTCAAATGATTATAACTATTTACTTACCGCTTTTGGCTCCATGACATTTTTAGTAAAACAAATTAATTTGAGTAGACACATTAGTCGTCACCGATATTTCAAGATGGCGGGAAGCGCGCGACAATTTGATGCGTAGCGATTTTGTTTTTTTTGTTACGTGACACACTTTGATACAGTTCATAAATATTTCGCTAGAAATAGAGACTGTGGCATTGACAATCGATTAGTGAAACGATAAATTACTCTGCGCCCTTAGCGATAGAGAATGAACAATAAACAAATGCCACTTAGCGCTACGAGCGTGTGAGACATTTCGGGACTATTTTTGACACGAGCGTATGTACCAGTGTTGCCAGGTGCACTGTAATTACAGTAGATTCACTGTAATTTTACTGCTTTTACCAGCTTTTACTGTATACTGTATTACAAATATACAGTGTATGAAAAACACTGTAATTAATTTTAATGTTAAAAACAAAATATTTTTATATATAACTGCGTAAAAAGTAAAGCAATATACTCTAGAGCAGCTAACTTGTAAATATTAGCTGTAAATCGTAAAATCTAAGGGCCGTTTATTTCCATTGAATGGTGTTAACGTGACTTTATCCTTTTTAATAAATAGACTCATAGATATTTAAGTTGATGTTTACAAGACATTTTATTTATTTTTCTCCTAAATCAGATCAAATTTATAGAATCTAAAACTCAACATGACTTGTAAAATACCTGCAGTAATTTTGGAAGCACTTTTCATTATATTATTTGCATTTAATAAATTAGGGAATCGTTCATTAAAAAGTGGCCGCTTTTAGTGGTTATCAACAATTCTCTTAATCAACAGCACGAGATCAAATTTGATGCATTAAAATACTTTTGTACAGGGTGCCTAGCATTATAAATTTCTTCTGTATATATTAGTTTAAAAAAATAAATTTAATAATGGAGGTACTCATTGTACTGTTTTTCAAATCAAAATCTTACTCAATCGTCAATATAAAAATTTATTTCATGTTTATTAGCCAGTATAGCTAATTTGATAGTCTACCAAATTCAAACACAGTGCGATGGGAAAATTATCGTAATAAACAAAAAAGAAATCTCTTAATTACAAATACAGTCAAGAGCAATACAATTTATCCTCCAAGTGACACAGATAGTAATTAACTTACTTTTTCTTTAAATATGTATTTAAATTTACCTACTGTAAAAGCGCTGTATTTAAGTTAGCGATTTACTGTATTTTTATACCAAACTACTGTATTTTTATATGTAAAATTACAAATCTGACCTGGCAACACTGGTATGTACGCTCGTGGGACACGTAACAGGATATCCAGGTACTTTTGAGGGCTACTTATGGCTTCATGTTTCCGTGTTTTTTCTATCTGAGCAAAAACTCTGTCAGGAGGTATATACGAATGACGCACTGGAAACATGAATCAAATTTCTTTGACATTTTGTGGAGCTTCGGTTAACTACTTCTATAACATTGCCAGCGTAATGGTATTTTTATTTGGACCCGCACATCCATCTGCTATAAGACGTACTTTTGTAATGTTAGATGAGTTCGTATTTTTCAACCGGTGATATACATATTTAGATATTTTTATATATATTTTTAGCATTTGACATGCTTCTGCACATCGTGTCTTATCGAAATTAGCAGTCAGGAACAAGGGTCACGATGGCTGAATTGGTAAAGCATCTGGACGGTATCCAGGAGATGCAGGTTTGAATCCTGCTCGTGACCGTTATTTTCGATTTCACATTTTTCACTTTGTGTTTAACGGTGATATACAGCTGAAGCAATTGCATTGGCAGCTTTGGGATAACTCTCCTCAGTCCAGCAGTAAGTGAAAACATTCTCGGGAAGTAATTTGGATTTAATTAACCTATTATGATTGTAAAATTGTATAGGTAAATATTTCTCAGATAATATCTGGAACATTAAGAAGGTTCAAATTTTTTTCGCAATCAAATGAAATTGTCATAAGGCCTGTGCTTTTTTCTTTAACTTTCGCGAAGAATAACTTGGCTTTTAATTTATGTAATCTTTGGGCAACCATTAAGCCAAGGCGTGCATTGTTGTGTATTTCCTTTTGCATTTCTTCAGAAAATTTTACGCTAGTGGCGTATACGTCTGTTCTTGGAGTGCCAAACGAAAGATTATATTTTGTATTGGAAATACGCTTGAAATAAGACTTGTTTACCTTTACGTCCCCGGCAAAGCATCTGGACGGTATCCAGGAGATGCTGGTTCAAATCCTGCTCGTGACTGTTATTTTCGATTTCACATTTTTCACTTTGTGTTTAATGTACTAAGCATGTCAAATGCTAAAAATATATATAAAAATATCTAAACAAGAGGATCTTGGTTAAAATTTCTATTCAAAATATTTTTGACTTTAAATAGTTCACTTATGTGTTTCCATATTTCTTTAAATGTATGAATATATCAGGCGAATATAGAATATATTCTACCATTATGGCCGGTTTACACTTTGCGAAGTGTGAAGTGATAAGTGTTAAGCGTTAACTTTACGCGATAAGTCTCAAGTGTTAAGTAGTCTTTTCCATCTCCGTTTACACAGTGCTTACGAAGAAGCTCAAAGTAGTGGTACTGTCCGTTGTGCATAGTGTCTCTAGAAATGGAAGATGAACAGCGCTTAATATTGAGACAAATAATTAAGGAGATTGTATCTGTTGTGGTATCTGATATAGAAAATGAACTCAATTTTGAAATCAATAGGCCTAAGAGATTATGGCAAAGAAAATGGATTACCAGACGTTCTCAGTATGGAGCCAGCAATTAACTTTTTGAAGAAATTGCTATGGAAGATCCTGCTGAATTTTACAGATCAATGCGAATCACAAAAACGCAATTTGAAGAGTTGCTGACGCACGTTGAGCCCGCCATAAAAAAACAGATACTTTTATGAGGAGTGCACTCACGCCAAAAATAAAACTTCAGATAGTGTGGTATTTTCTTGCCACTGGTTGTAGTCTGCGTACTTTGTCACATTTATTCAGAGTGTCTAAACCAGCAATAAGTTTAATGATACCGATAGTCTGCGATCATCTAAGTGTCGATTGCATCTTTTTAAAACTCATGATGAGGCAACTTTTCTGTGACTGCCTGTTTTAAAGGTTTTTCTTTAGACTGACCTGTTCCTATCTTTTAATAATTGCCACGAGCTTTTCAGGGTACTAACCCAGTTCTTTAACGAAGGCACCAATGTTTATTTACCTTGACCATCTAAAAATTTTAAGTGTCGATTGCATCTTTCTAAAACTCATGATGAGGCAACTTTTCTGTTACTGCCTGTTTTAAAGGTTTTTCTTTAGACTGACCAGGGGGGTTAGGCAGAATCTCATATCTCTCATGTCGATCGTATCGAGATCACCGTGATTGGCCAACGGATTAGTGTGACATCACGCGTTGGTTTCTCAACCAATTACAGTGATCACGATACGGTCGACATGTGAAATATGAGATGAGCCCCCCTGTTCCATTGACTGAGTCGAAGAGGTCATCAAAGATTGACACTACTTCTGTTGTGATTTTCAAATTTACTTTGTTCGCATGCATAATGAGCTGCAATAAAAAAATATTTAATTAATAAGGTAAAAATTAGATATTTGTATAACAGATAAGCTGTAGCCCCTTTGTTCTTGTTTTTTGATTCTGTTTTATAGTTGTGATAAGGAAGAAAAAAAGTGTGGATAGGCATACTCTAAGTCTTAGGATAACTTTGTGTTTTGAGGGTACCCGAAAGGGTAAGCCGCCGGCGGACCACTGCAGGAATGTAATATTGTTCCGGTGGCCCGCCAAATAAAGACGGAGTTCTTTAGTGGGTGAGCCGAGACAAGACGGTTTCTGTTCGCGTTGCAGAGAAAAACCTTTTTTAAAAATGTTACGAAGTTGTTGTTGGGTCAAGCTTCGCAGTTGATCATGTACTTTAGCCACTTTTTGAGTCCAATCTCAGTCTTTGGAAAAAAATTAATTGATTTTAGCTTTTCAATTGAGACGATAAGTTACGGAAATTAATCAAAGCAAAACTTTACACGACCAACTTTAATGATAGATAATATACTAATGTAAGAGACTATTGTTTCTTGGTCTGCTGTGCACAGGGTACTAGTGATAGAGAATCTCCAGCCATTTTGAAATGGCGTCAGCAGAACTGTAATAGTGAATAGTTGCAACCATAGACATACGGTTGAATTTTTTGATAGGAACATTATATGCCGTGCTTTCGACAGCTTGATTCTAGCTTGACGCTTGGCTTAATCGTCCTACACCCCGTGGCCCCCTCGACAAAAAAATGGTGGGGAGCGTCTTTGTGAATGGCACTATCTATAACGTTTCTGATTCGTTGCTTTAAAATCGACACTAGCGCCCGCGACAAAATCTCGTAAACTCACGATGGTCGCGTTAAAATTTACGAAGAAATTAATGATTCATTCTTATTTAATTTTTTCTCTAATAACCCTGGTTTTTTAAATAGCCCCATTTTACGGTACTAATGTATTTAAGTTTAGATTTGATTTATGGAAAGTTCTTTTGTTTTCAATAAGCACAAATACCGAGTATATCTATTACAGATTAGTTTTATTTAATAATATCATTCGCTATCACCAGACAAATAGAAATATGTATTAGTAGGTTTGTGTAAAAGCACCCTTAAATTGTTATATCTTGCCATTTCAATTACAGAATAAATGGGCCGAGTACTGAAACGGTTCTCGAATTTAAATGTCGAAAAATAATAATTAAATTTTCATTTTCAAATTTAGAAGTTCAACAATTTGAGTAGTATTTTAAATAATTATTCGACTAACCGTTTTAAATTCTAAATTCGAAAGTTTCAGTACACGTCCGTAAGAGAATCAAAAATGTATGTACTCGTACGACAAGCGCGTTAGTTCTGGAAAGTCTCAATTTAAATGGATCGGAGCAAGTTGTGAAGATGATTTGGAGATCAAGTTTGCCATACGATGGTGACCCGATGGTATGACTGAGATATATATCTATTGCGTGTTTTATTTACTGAAAGATTTCTTAGAAAGCCAAATGGCTCAATAAACTTAATATTATTAGTGGTTTTGTTATTTTTTTACCTACAAGATGAATGTTACCAGCCATCAGGATGGGAGTTGTTCCTTGCACCAACAACACAATGATCACCGATGCTGGGGATCTTGATTGTGACAATTTTGCTGGCAATCTATTTGTAAATTTATATTTATTACTATTAAAGGTAAACTCCCGAAGTGATGTCAACCCAATCTATGATAAAACTGTGTTACGTTACAAATAAAATGTTTATATTTTAACTATCGACTTTCCTTTAAACATTGATGTACAACCCCATGTTAAGTAACATCTAGTTATAAGTCTTAGTGCAAAGAAAAAAACATCAAGATTTCATCAAACGCCGTAGAAGTTCACACGACTCAAGACTCGACCACCCTGGTGAGAAATTAAAACTATTAAGTGTTTTTTTCTTTAATTTTCGAGATTCAACACTTTGGTCTTTTCCAGAAAGCTATGACAGAGATCGACGTGTAAAGGATTGTGGATTCATCGTGTCCGCCATTTTAGAATTTAGTTTTATTTTATTTTTTTTGTCTTATGAAGGCGGACACAAATCCGGAGCACGGGTTAAAGTATAATACGCTTTTATTTACATCTAAAGTTGGCCCTATATATTTAGATGAGTTTCTGGTGATCTTAAGTTTTGATTTTAATAACATTCTTTGTCGACAGACAGTTATAAATAAAAATATATTTTATAATCACTTTATTTCTGTTCAAAATTACCAGCTAACTCATTAGTTAGTCTGGTTTTTTTATAAATATATAGCAGTTTTTTTTTAATTAAAATTAGATGCTACAAATCAATACTAGTTCCTGCACATTGTTTTCTCTAATTACGATTTGTTTTACATACATGTTCAGCCAATAAAATCCAACAGAAAATCAACAGTAATTTCTATCTGTGCCGTCACAGTTTTATTAATTAAATAAAAGCCTTCCGTCTCCAAATGTGGCAAAGCAGTTGGTATAAAACTACTTTATGCCCGCGACATGATGGTTTACTCTGTAATAATGTAATAGCCACAGTGTAAAGCAATGTTCCATGTATTATAAATGCCGGTTTTAAAACCCAAAATGTGCTAAATTTCATCATCAAAGATCAAAACATATAATATTTTTTATTTATTAAATGAAATGATACGTGTAATATATCATGAAATGATACGTGTAATATATCTTAAGGTGACCAAAACCATCTAAACATACCGGGCACAGTGCCGCCCTCTATAACATATGTTTGTACGTGCACATTTCTGTATACAGGTCTGAGGGCCGGTACTGCTATCGGCGCGAGGCTGACGGGTTTGTTCAATGGGAATATCCAGCGACTACAGACACCGACATGGATATTAGCACCACGCCACCACACCCTGGGATTGAAGCCAAGGTATGTAACTTCCATACCACTTCCGTACTAGTCCAATCGTGGCCGCAGCTGGCTTAAATAATTCTGCTGAAACGTCGAGATCAGCCAAGATAATACTACTTCAATAAGTGTGATGTAACGGAATCCTTTTAACGTAATTTGTGGCTCTCAGTAGTCAATAAGTAACCCTTATAGTTTTTTTTCATTGCTATTGATGGCAGATGAGCCATGGCCCACCTGATGGTAAGTGGCAATGGTCGCTCATGGACTCAACTATACCCAGAGTATTGTTAAGCTGCTGCGCACCATTTGATTTCTCAGATATGAAATGAAAAAATAAACAGCTATCTGCTGCTACTGCCAAAACACACTGACGTGCTTCATGACCGGTCACACAGGAGACGGTGGTACCGTCCCGTTCGAGCCCGATAGCAAGAGAGTACCCTCACTTGGTACCCAGCCCTACCATCAGTAATGCAATGGGTGATAATTGCTTACTTCCCTTAGTCAGTTATGGAATGGGGGTGGTGACAATTGTATTCTCATCAGATGCTACAGCTACCCCTCACTGTAGTAAGTTGTACTTTAGCCCCGTACAGCTTCAACGGGGTTGTTAGTAAAATGTTCTGACGGATTTGAATATGCAAAACAGATAAATTCGCATTGAATAACGCCTGAAGTCTTAGATACCGACCTCGAGTGCTATGGATTCCCACACACGACAATTCTTAGTTTGATCCACAAATTGTTGTTTTGAGTCTGGTTGTATTTTGAGTACTTTGGAGGAGATCCACGGGCAAAGCAGAGCGCAGATGGTATCGGCGTGATGGCCACCCGCAAATTTTAATTGTTATGTTTGGCTGAGAATTGTTTGCTATTTTTTGTGTTGACCACCTGACCTCCGTGCTACGGAAGCACGTTAAGCAAAGTATACCGGCAGTCATACCCTGGTTGGGTCATGGATGTCATTATTTGTGTGATGAACACAGATATTTGTACTGCGTCTGGATGTTTTCTATCTATTATATGTTGTATGTATTTCCAAAAAAAAAGTAATATATGTATTTGTATTATATCCGTAATCTGGTGCCCATAGCACAAGCGTCAAGCTTAGTTTAGGACCAGAGGACGTTGTGTGAAATGTCCGTGAATATTTATTTATTATTAGGGCACTAGCCTGTAGCCCGTTAGACTGCATAGATGGCGGAGTGGTTTCGATACCGGCCCGCCCGAGTGTTGTGGGTTCGATTCCCAGACAGGAGAACTCTATGTGATCCACAAATGGTTTGGTTTGGGTGTACTTTGTGTCCGTGAAACTGTATGTTTGTAAAGTCCCCTGCGATACAAGAATTATTCCTTAAGGCAAGGTGTTGTCTTTAAACCAATGTAAAGTCACATAGTTCCTGTGGTCTGCGAATACAGGCGGAGAGAAGGCACACGGGTTTATTTAGTTTAGTGCTTGAGGACTGCTACCGTGTGCGTTGCCTCAAACGGCGGGATGTGCGGTTAGGAACACTTTTTCCAGCCTCAAAAAAGAGATCAAAAAAAACTGTTGTCTTAGAGATTAACGTCCGTTTAGACAGACTCTGTGCCGAGTATTTTGGATTCTGTTTCCATTGAGGACTAGAATTTATGCGATTCACAAATTGTTTAGCATCAGTCTAATTATTTATAATGTGTTGCATTGTGCAGGAGGAGGTTGAACCAGCTCAAGCGCCGACTCCGCCGCGCCTCAGGTCGCCGTCCCCCCCGCGGACGCCTCCGCCCCCCGCCTGGGCCGACCCACCCCCACCCGGCTGCGACGATCTGCCCTTACCGCACCCGGTGAGTCAGCTGCACAACTCACTTACCTCACAGCATATCTCTACTTCTGCCTTCGTTATCTACTGGCAAAGTATGCAGCTTATTAAAAAGTAATAACAAAACTGTGTCACACTGTATAGCTAAGCCTATTGAATTATAGATGATGAATTCGGCACAGACATAGAGCACATACTTATTTTGATATTTTATATATTATATTTTTTAGCATTTGACATGCTTAGCTATATAAATTAACATAAAGTGTGAAAATGTGAAGTCGAAAATAACAGTCACGAGCAGGATTTGAACCTACATCTCCTGCAATATCGTTCCAAATGCTTTACCAATTCAGCCACCATGACACTTGATCGGGACTGCGAATTTCGATAACACATTCATTACCACCCTCTCACAGGAGATCGGCGTGCAAAAACAATAAGTACTTCTACCGATGTATTTCGTATGGTGAGTGAGAGCGCCGGAAGCCCGAATACTTACGCCCCTTCCCTATCCTCTCCTTATTATCTATGGAGGAGGAGAGCTCCCATCCATTTCTTTGGAGATGGCAACGTGCGAGTGATGCCTAGTGTTGCTGGCGTCTATAGGCTACAGTAACCACTTACTAACAGGTGGGCCGTATGCTTGTTTGCCATTCACGTTGTATATAAAAAAAATATAGGACGTCCCGAAAACATAACCTTTCAACCTATTTTTTTGATTTTTTTATTCACTTTGTGTTTAATAACCACCTCCTTTTTTGAAGTCGGTAAAAATGAAGTAGACGCGATAAAGTACGTAAATGTTCTTGTATTTTTTAACAAAATTGTGGGTTAGTGGAACAATTTCTAGAATCAATAGAGATGTTAGATCGCCAAAAATTAATAGTGTGTAAAGAACAATTAATTCCACATTCACAAATAATTTGTTCTTTTAAGTGTCTGAGCATGTCAAGTGCTAAAATACAGATCATAATATAGATTTGTACTTGGAAACTATTAATTTTTAATCATAGCTAATGATGACGCTCAAGTGCTCAACGAATCGTTATTTAGTAAATGAGGGGCCGTTGATTAATTACGTTAAGCAAAATTCAAATTCTACAATTTATTCACGTTCCTTGAACCCCTGTTCCTCTTATAATATTTACCCCTTCCCCCATGTAGATAAAGGTATCCATTGCGGCCCCTTTTTTTATTTTTTTTTATTTTAGGTGGGCAAAAATGTCCTACCGCACACCCCGCTGTCCGGGGAGACAACGGGGTAGTGTGGGGCTCTCACCCACTAAAAACCCACCGTGCGCCTCCACCCGCCCTTACTACGGCGGATCACGGGTACCGCGTCGTTTCGACCGCGATCCGCAGGCGGCAGCCCCTTCGGGCACCCTCTGTTGAGCGACGCCTCGCGCACTTGGGCGTCGCACCTTCGCGGTAGGCTTCCGCGGACGGCAGGGTACTCCCCGACCCCACCGTCCGCGGCCTCGGTTAGGGCGGCATCAGGCGCAGGTAAGCGTGCGCACGCCGCCCCGCGCACCGGCGGCGAATCGGGTCCGCGAAGGAGGATTCCTCCCGGGCCCTCTCCGCCACCTCCTTCCGCGAGATGACAGCCTCGCAGAAGGCGGCGACCGCGGTCCAGGCCCTGCCACTGCCAACCATCGCTCGCGCAACGGCCGGCAGCGACAGGTCCACGCCTATGACTGCAACGAGTTCCCGGCGCTGCACATCCCAGGCCGGGCACGACTCGAGCGTGTGGTCCGCCGAGTCCTCGTCGCAGCCGCAGTGGTGACAGCCTGGGGTCGTCTCCCTCCTAGCGATCATGTGCAGGTATTTGCCGAAGCAACCATGCTCCGACAAAACCTGCACCAACCGGAAGGTGAGGATCCCGTGCTGCCGCCCTGCCCATTCTTCCAAAATCGGCTGGAGCGCCCCCACGGTCCAGAGACCAGCCCGGGGCGTCTCCAGCCGAGACTTCCACTTTAGGACGGTGGCGCGGCGGGCATCTTCCCGCCACGATGACATTGCGCTCGGCGAGCGGCGGCTGCCCCCCGCCCGCGCCGTCGACGCCCGCCGATAGACGTCGGCGAGCACCTCCGCCTCCAGATCCCACGGGGGGGTTCCGGCCAACGCGCAGGCTGCATCGGTCGAGGCCGTGCGGTACCCGCGTATTGCCCTGACCGCTACGACCCTCTGTGGACGCCACAGAAGGGCCCTATTGCGAGCGGCCAGGGACTCCGCCCACACGGGCGCGCCGTACAGTGCCATCGACCGTACTACCCCCGCGTAGAGTCGTCGACACGCGAGACTCGGTCCGCCCAGATTCGGCATCAGTCGCCCGAGGGCGGACGCCGTGCCGACGAGCTTTGGCGCAAGACGGCGGAAGTGCTCGTCAAAGTGCTACCGTCCATCCAATACCAGGCCCAGATATTTGATGTGGGCCTGGATTGGCAAGCCCACACCGTTGACCGTTATCGAGGCGCTGGAGGGCGGGCCCCGTCGGCGCCCATGAAAGAGTAGGGCCTCCGACTTTTCAAGGGCCACCCTAAGCCCCAGCGCCTCGATCCGCCTGACCACCTCCGCGGTACCTGAGGTGGCCAGCGTTGCCGCCTCCTCGAGGGTCCAGCCCCGGGCTGTGACGAGCGTATCGTCTGCGTAGCAAATTACGCCCAGCCCGGGGGGGAGCCGGCCACGGAGGACCCAGTCGTAGCCGATGTCCCACAGGAGCGGCCCAAGAACCGAACCCTGCGGGACGCCGCACGACATAGCCCTCCTTACAACGTCCCCTTCCTGGTCCACGAAGAGGACGCTGCGGCCGTCGAGGTAGTCTGCCACCAGCCGCCTTAGGTAGAGGGGCACTCCATGGTACCGGAGTGCCTCCTTGATGCAGCCGAATGGCAGACTATTGAAGGCGTTGGCGATGTCGAGTGAAGAGTGAAGTGTGAAGTGAAGCCAACAGCACATCCCTCGAGGTGACGGCCTCCGCAGCCGCGGCCCTCAGGCGCAGAATGGCGTCGACCGTAGACCGACCCGCCCGAAATCCAAACTGGGCGTCGGACAGGTCGGGGCCGACCGCTCCTAGGTGCCGGACGATGCGGGCAGCGACTATCCCGCTCGAGGAGTTTGCCCTCCTCTTCCAGCAACACGATGGGCCTGAAGGCCGAGACTGTGTTCGGAGGCCGTCCCGGCTTCGGCAGGAGCACGAGCTTCCCCTCCTTCCAGCAGTCAGAGAACCGTCCGGACACCAGGCAAGCACCGAACAGTCCCCCGAGGCGGGGCTCAAGGTGGTCGAGGACCAGGGCCAGCACTCGGGCGGGAACCCCGTCCGGCCCGGGGGCAGCACCTCTGCATACGCGCTACCGCCGCCCCCATTTCCGTCGTCGTCACGGGCGATACCTCCACGTCGTCGGCCTCCCGGTCATCATCTGGCGGAGCCATGACCGGGAAAAGCCCCTCGACCACCTCAGAGAGGAAGCCCGGCTGGAGGGTCTCCGTAAGGGGGGGGGCCCTGGGCGCGGAGCTTGTTAAGCGCCGCGCGGTACGGGCGTCCCCAGGGGTCACGCTCGGGACCCTCCAGCATCTCCTGCCTTTTCGCATCTTTGGCGCGACAGATGGCCAGCTTTAACGCGGCGCGCGCACTGCTGTACGCCGCATACAGCCGGCCCTCCCGCTCTTCGTCGCGGATTCGGCGACGGTGGCTGCGGGTGTAGGACCTCCGGGCACGAATACAGGCCGCACGGAGGTCCGCCAGCTCCGGGGACCACCAGTAGACCCCCTTCCGTCGAGGCGGGCGCCGCACACGGGGCATGGCCGCATCGCAAATCTGTGTAAGCATGCCGCGAATGCGGCCAGCCTCGGCGTCCACGTCTTCCGTCAGGGAGCCAAGATTGAAAAATGGCCGCCTCCACTAGCAGATCCCGGTCGAGCCTACCCACAGCCCATCGCGGAAAAGCGGGAGTTCTGTCCGCCGCGTGACCCCTGCTGGTGCCCTGAAGGTTCCGGGAGACCTCTATCTGAATATATCTGTGGTCAGATAGGGTCTCGACCTCCTCCAGGACTCACCAGCTCCTTACGCGTGCGGCAACACCAGGGCTAGCGAACGAAAGGTCCACTATCGACCCGCCCCAGAGCCGCACGCACGTTTGGGCGGACCCTCGGTTGAGTAACACGAGGTCCGCCGCTGCCGCCCACTCTTGGACCGCCGCACCTCGGGGGTCCGTCCTGGGGGACCCCCACGCCGTTGATTTGGCGTTGAAGTCCCCCAGCACGAGCACAGGGATCGGTGCTATACGCCGTATCGAGGTCTCCAGATTGTGCAGGAAGACCTCGAAAGCCGCCAGACTACGACTAGGGGAGAAGTACACGCCATACAGCGTGACCCCTCCCCATTCGGCCGCCACATATCCCGTGCCCTGGTCTTTGAGTGACAAGGGCGGGGAATGCGGCGCCGCCGAGCCGACGACCGCCACGGAGCCATCCCCGCTACCCGCCCAATTAGGGCGATCCGGGACTATGTAGGGCTCCGCGGCTACGGCAACACCGATCGACCGCTCCGCCATGGATTGCAGGAAGAGGTCCTGCGCCCTGGCGGAATGGCCGAGATTCCCCTGAAGGAGGATAGCGTCGTGATCCGTTATTGGACCACGATATCCTCCTCCATGCGCTGCGGCGGTCCAGCCGCGCCGGGTTGGGCAGCCGGGGCCTATTGGCTGCCCACCCCCCTCTTAGGGCCTGACCTGGCCGGAGGCCTGCACCCCACCCGCCCCATACAGTGGTTGGCGGGGCGATTGCCCGCCGCACACGCGGGGCAGTGTGGGGTGGCAGAACAGGCAGCCGCCTGGTGCCCTGCCTGACCGCAGCGGAAACAAAGCCCGCTGCAGTCGAAGCAGTTTGTGCACACCGCCATGCACTTGTAGCACCTGGCAGGCCGGGGCTCCAGCGCGATTACCCGCGCGGCGCTCCAGCCCACCAGAAGTCTACCGGCGGCGACCAAATCCTTGGCCGCCGCGACAGGGCACGAGACCCAGACGGCACCCACACCACCTGGACCTGGGCGAATGGTGCCCACCCGGACGGCGCTGCTGGGAAACCCGGTTTTTGAGACGATTGCCTCCCGGATCTCTTTCGCCGTCACGGAATCGTCCAGCCCGGAAACGCGCAGTTCGGCGCACTTCACGGGTCTGGCGACCCGGACACCACTCTCCTCTGGGAACAGGCCCAGCAGCCTCGCGGCCATTGCGTCGGCCGTCTTGGTGCCCTCTGTCCCTAGGTACTCGAATATCCGAGCACCTGTTTGGGCTTTGCGGGAGCGAGCGGAAACGTCCCCGAGGTCGGAGACACTTAGTTCCCGCCGGGCACGTTTTAAGACGGCCACATACGTCAGGCCCTTTTCCTTGGCCTCGGGCAGCAGGGTGATGACCACCGCTGCTGCCTTAGGCACTTTGAGCTTGCGCGATCTTCTTTTCTTAGACGCCTTTGGGGTCTCCCCCCTTTGGGACATTGGTGCCGCTTCGGGTTCTGCGGCAGCGCCATGACCCTTGGCCCGGGATCGCCGGGGTCCAACCACCTGCCAGTCCCCGTTTGAGGTCGTAGGAGTGGCAGGGGCGGGGGCAGGAGCTCGGGGCACGATCGCCGCAGCCCGTGAGTGTGCGACCGTTTGTCGCGGCGGAACAGAACTCGGAGGCACTGCGGCACTTGGCAGAGGCGGGAACTCCTCTCGGGGCTGACCCCTCGAGGCTTGTCCCGCCATGTCCTTTTTCCTAGCCTTTTTCGCTGGTGGTTTGGCCGCTGGTGGTTTGGCCGCCGTCGCGGCAAAAGATACTTGTCCCCCCTGGCACGGCAGGGCTGTCGGTGCCGAGAACGCCGCAGCACTTCTTTTGTCAGCCGCAAGCGGCGGCCGAAGTCGGGGCTCCGGCGGCAATCTCGCGGCCAGAGCATCGAACCGCGGACCAAAGACCGCAGCAAAGCGGTCAATGATTACGCGGAACGATTCATCCTCCTGTACGGCTCCAGCGCCTGACTGGGCAGTGGACGAAGCCGGGGCAGCCGCAGGGAGCCCAAGCTCAACCCGCAACCCGGCCTGTCCCTGCTCCAATTCTGCCACCCGCGCCTCGAGGCAGCGGTTAACCTCGTCGAGGCGCCGGTTCTGCGCCTCCAGACGACCGTTCTGAGCCTCGAGGCGCTTATTCGTTTCCGCCAAGCGCTGGACCGATAACGTTATTTCGTGCGCGGCGTATTTGAGGCCACGCGCGAAACTACTTTTAAGGTTCCGCGAACCAGCAGCGACCGTCTCGACTATGGCCACACTGTTTAGGGCCCTCTCCTCAACCTGGGCCGTCCCTATATGGCCCTCATCAGGGAGGCGGAGCTTTTCCGTTAGGAGCGCCAGGCGCTCCTCTGTGTTTTGCACCACCTCCGTCCGTCTTAATTCTCGCGTCTCTGCCTTATTCGCTGAGGCGGCACGCGGTACAGGTGTCCCGGGTCGGCTGATGCCTCGACCCCTAACCGCTGCGGGTATTTTTGGGGGAGGCATCTCTGTCGCGCTCAGGTCGGACTCCGAGGCAGCGTCCCCCTGAGGCAGGGTGCGCTTGCGCCAGAAGCGCGACTCCGACACAACCTCTGCCGGCCGCGATTGCCGACTCTCAGCAGCCTCAGACAGGCCACCCTCCTCAGCGGCAGACATTTCGGCGGCTGAAATGCCGGCCGAGCTACCCGTCATCGAGCCGTCCCTTGATGAATGGGACGCTCCCTTGGTCGTCTTTTTGCCCTTGCGGGACTTTTTGCCGCCGCGCGTTTTACGCGCAGCTGCACTAGTAGGGACCGCATTTACAGCCGGACCCCTTACGGCTGAGGCGTCAGGTGTATTACCCGACTCCGTCGAAGTTTTTTTATTCAAATTATCAAATTTCATAGTATTCCCACGAGTGTGGGAGAAAGGAGGTCCACCCGGGCAGAGCTTCCAATACCCGGGTAAGCGTACATTTGTAACCCAACACAGGGGGTCCGCAGGTACCCTGGCTGGGGCCGCGCTCGAGACTGAACTACCCATCAGCCATGCATCTCCTCGCCGCGCGCCAGAGCTTGAGATTCGGGGTAATTTTTTATAGAGGTTGTCTTCCTCGCGGCCCGGGCGATTAAGCCAAGACCCTCGTTCCTGTATGCCCGCGAGACGTAACCACAGGCACGCGCTCAGGTTTACGATTTGGGACGGGGGGAGCCACTGTGGCCCCACTGTCCCCCCGAGCCCGTTGAGCCAGTCTGGCCCCACCGACTCCGACGCCTGGTCTATCCGCCATGCCCTCTGCTGAGTCAGAGGGACACGCGGACCCGTCCTGTCCGGAATTTTAGCCGCCGGCGACTGCCGACGTTGCCCGGGGTGCACCACTAGGAGGTAAACCGGACAAATTAGCACCCCATCCATTGCGGCCCCTTACGTTACGTTATGTCGTCCCATAAATGTCTGAGTTCTTTTGATATTTACATTAAATGCTTGCTACTGCGGCTCGAAATAGCACAGAGGACAGTACTTAAGGTCATAATGAACAAACTAATCTATTGCTCTACACACCAATTATAAACACTTTGTAAAGTACCTACCGTTAGGTATACCTATATTCTAAATACAATTCTGCGCAAACATGCAGAACGTGTATTTGACCCAAATATTGATAGACAAAAACGCAGAGCAGATAGAGATAGTAGATAGTAAGACGTCAATACTATTTTATAAGCCCTATTCTATACAATAGAGCTAATAAAAAACAAAAAAAAAAGCTTCAAATTTATTCTCTTCGTAAATGTAGGTCAGTCTTGCATAAATGGCTTAGTTCCTTAAACTATGAAGACATGGAAAATTTTTTCAAAATATAATCTCGGGCACCCCCTTTCAGACCTTCCAATAACACATAGGCACTCACACACTCACTCTCTCTATCTATTAGTCTCTCTCACACACATACACACACACGCGCCACGCATACACACACACACACACACACACACACACACACACACACACACACACACATACCATATTTCATTATTTATTATCTTACTAGTATTTAAATAATAAATTTCACATTTAGGTTTAAGATTTTTTCATTTAATTTGGTTAGCGTTAATAGCTACGACACAGTTTTTTTTCTTAACTAATGTTAATGTACACAAAGTTTGTAATCTTTTTATTGTGTTTCCAATAAAGTTATCTTATCTTATCTTATCTAACTCGTGGTATTTCAACAGGAACAGAAGCAAGAGATAGGCGACGAGCTGGCTTCTTTCTACAATGACATAGCAGAACTAGAGAAGACATCAGTACCTCATACTGCTGCCAGTTCCCCAGAACCAGTGGAGGTGAAAGAAAGGCATAAAGAGAAAGATAAACTTAACGAAAAGGAGAGAGAACGGGAAAAAGAAAAAGAACGGGAGAGGGAACGAGACAAAGATAAAGAGGGAAGAGTCAGCAAGAAGAAGTCTAAAGTAAGTTTTACTTATGTTTATATGCTATTGCTGTATGGGGCCGGCTTTAGAATTGTCCCACCCCTCTCCACTCATGGGAGTCGTCAGAGCTGACTGAGGGAATACCGGGGAAGTGGGCAGCAGCACTCCCTCGAGTATTAACAACATCCACTGGGATCGCCAACCCGCCTGCCAAGCGTGCCGATTACGGCATTATCCCCCATGACGGGACCGCTCGTTGTGGCGTTCTCTTGGGGAGGCCTATGTGCAGCAGTGGACGTTGAAAAGCTGATGGATGAATGGATGGGATAGTTGTTTTTATTTTTATAATAATTATGTATTGACTCAACTGAAGTCCACGCGAAGTCGCAGGCAGAATGTAGTTTTTTTATAGATGAGTTATTTTTTAATACTGTTGTCCATACTCGATTTTTCACATGGCTTTCAACGTGTTAAAATGAGAGGCATTTAATGAAGAAAGGCTTGCAGGGTTCCTCACGATGTATTTCGTCACACGTCAGTGATAATCTGGGGCCTTAGAATGCGAATTACAAAATTGTATCGACCTCGTATCTTACTTGTGATTGGTAGAGAAACAGACGCGTGATGTCGCTATAATCCCTCGGCCAATCACGGTGATCTCTCAACCAATCATTGAAACGATGCGATGCCGATACGGTTTTGTGTGCTACCTTCTAACCCCCTAGTAAAGAAATAATTTTGGAAATGCAGTCCTGCTGGGACACGACATACAATAAGAGGTGTCCTTGTGGTGACTGACTAAGAATACAAGTGTCACCACCCCATTCTTTCCCACGGGTGTCGTATGAGGCGATTAAGGGAAGTAAGCATTTATCATCCATTGCATGACTGGTGGTAGGGCTGGGTACCGAGTGGGAGTACTCACTTGGTATCGGGCCCGAGCGGGTTGGTACCACCATCTCCCGTGTGACCAGCCATGAAGCACATCGTTGCGTTTTGGCTGTAGCAGGAGATGAGAGAGAGAGAGGCCGTTTATATTTTATTTCATATCTGTGAAAAAAATTAGTGAGCAGCGGCTTGACAATACTCTTAGTTTAGTCGAGTCCATAGGCGACGGTTACCATTTACGATCAGATGGACCGTGGCTCGTCTGCCACTACATGATATAAAAAAAAAAGATAATGAATGGACTCTGAACTGGCTCTCTCCAGCTGCAACAAAAACACACTGAAATATTTTATAGACGTTCGTATCGAACCGCTCGGCTCCGACGGCACCCAAGCCCCGTAATATGATACTGCTTACTTGTTTTATTGCTCTCTTACGACACCCGTGGGTAACAAGGGGGTGGTGATATTTGTATTCTTGTCCTTCGCACGCGTAAATATTTGTCCCATGAATAAAATCTACAGTTAGCGCCAACTTATTAAAATCTTTTTCTTCTGTTTTAGGTAAAGATTTCGTCGTCCATCGGACTAAAACACAAATCCGTATCAAGCTTAGTCGCCAAATGGCAACAAGTTGCCGAAGAGATTCATTCCGATTGATCACCGAAGTATTTTTATTAAGAGAACAAATTAAATTGACGATCTGCGTATTATCCGACCGTCCCTACCCATGGAGGAACTGACTATTTAGTACTACCCATGGAGGAACTGACTATTTAGTACGAGAATTATCTAGCCAGTGGCTACAGCCACAGCTCAAGTATATTACAATCGTTATCTACAATACATAATAAAATGAAATATTATTAATAATTGACTACTCTTTCGGTAGATGATGTTAAAAAAAATATCCAATCAAGCTAATCATTTAAGAAATCTGGTTCTAATATATGGGAAACAGACAAGTGTAATGTATGATATATCTTCCTGATATCGCTGGTAATAAAAAAAAATCGCTGATACCTCATTACCTTTTCTTTTGTTACTGCGGGAAAAAAATGTGCCTAATCGCACACCCCGTCGTTCGGGGCAACGAACAGGTTAGTGTGGGGCCCTCATCCACTAAATAAATTCGCCGTATGCCGTCTCTCCGCCTGTGTTGGCGGGCCACTGGCACTATGTTCCATTACTTCAGTGAAGAGTCGGAAGTTTTGCATCATAATTCATAAAGCAGTAAATGACAAGTAGCCAGGCTGTTTACAAACACGAATAAGTTTTTACTGTGTGTAGATTATCTGTTAGGAATGTCCTACAGCGAATCGTTATTGGAATAAAAATATTCTGTCTATCCAAGTCATCGTTTATCTATATACCAAATTCTACTCAAGTGCGTCCAGTCAATAACTATTTATTTTCTACATATAAATGTATCCTTATTAATCTAATGTCTTACTCATCTATTTACTTAACAAGTTTCATCCAAATCTATTCAACCGGCGTGACTGACGGACGAACATCTTCAGAAACTATCGTATGTATAGTATAAAAGTCACAGTGGCACAGTTTAATTAGATCACAACTGTCTGTTCAATGCGATGTGGGTTCGATTTCTGCTTCGAGTTTATTGTTACAGTGAAATAAATCTTCACATAAGGGATTGAGACCCTAAAATTGTCTCGATAGCCTTTAAAATGGACTTCCATTTTATAAATAGAAATTAGACTAAAGAAATTATTTAATTAACTTACGTATTGGTTATTTTATAAGTTACTTAGTAGTAAATAATTATAATTTACTTGGAATAATTTTTACTAATTTGTAAATAATAAATTTGAGATATATTCTGTGTTTTATTCGTTATTGACATTGTACTAGTTTATTAACATAAAGTGTGAAAATGTGAAATCGAAAATAACAGTCACAAGCAGGATTTGAACCTGCATCTCCTGGATACATTCCCAGATGCTTTGCCAATTCAGCTATCGTGACTGTGAATTTCGATAGTATATTCATTCTTTACGTCTTGGGTGATGCCTGCGCCATTGTCGGAAGTATTTGCATACATACTGACCTGGTAAACTTAATTTTACAATTAAGATTTTATCAAATAATGACGCCATTTAGTGCATGATCCCACCCTACTCTGTTTGCTGCCCTGAACTGAGGGGTGTGCGGTGAGGCACATTTTTGCCCACCTTACCAAAAAAGGGAATAAAACAGTATAGCTCAGTGAGACAGATTCCAAATTCGATTACAATAATTCCTTGTGATAACAGTGTTTAGTCCTATGCGCGTCCTCGCGTATGTTTGCCATTATGGTCTTTATTTGTGAGATCCAAAGAGTAGTACGTATAACCAGAAAGTGAGATTCACATGGTAAAGTATAAGCTGTGACACCGCGCCACGATATTACAGTTTAAGAAAACTGCCCTCTTACGGATTTTTCAATAACATTTGCAAGTTCATTACTATTATACTGATAAAAAAGTTCTCTAGTGTCCCGCTAGAGGGTGGGTTTACAAAACTAAGGCTATGGTTACCGCTTACCATCAGGTGGGCCGTATGCTTGTTTGCCATCCTCGCAGTATAAAAAAATGTGTAAACAATTATCTTCCATAGGAACTAGTATCCCTAACTGTGGCCCACATAACGGGGTTTATGTCCGAGCTGCCGTTATGCACGGAGACGATAAAATTGTACTTAACCCCTATTTTATTTGAACCGTCTGCCGTTATTGTTTATATTATGCATTTTATGGGCAATAGATATTGTTTTAATTTTACCTTTAGAATTCCTTATATAGTTAAAATAAATAAAAAAACTAACTTGAACTATCCTATTTAGATATTTTTATATATATTTTTAGCATTTGACATGCTTAGCACTATACATTAAACACAAAGTGGAAAATGTGAAATCGAAAATAACAGTCAGGAGCAGGATTTGAACCTGCACCTCCACTTTGTGTTTAATGTATAGTGCTAAGCATGTCAAATGCTAAAAATATATATAAAAATATCTAAATATTGATAGGGTTTGCGTCATTATTAGGTAAAATCTTAATTGTAAAATTAAGTTTACCTGGTCGGTATAATGTATGAAAATACTTCCGACAGATGGCGCAGGCGTCACCCAAAGACGTTAAGTATGAATGTGTTATCGAAATTAGCAGTCAGGAGCAATTGGCAGGATGGCTGAATTGGTAAAGCATCTGGACGGTATCCAGAAGATGCAGGTTCGAATCCTGCTCCTGACTGTTATTTTCGATTTCACATTTTTCACTTTGTGTTAATTGAACTATCCTTTTATACCTACCTAGTTAGTGTGGATCATGCAACGTTACTATGCAATTGTAATAGCCGTGTGGGACCGGCTTTAGAATTGTTCTACCCCTTCTCCACCCACGGGAGTCGTAAGAGTTGAGGGAATACCGGGAGAGTGGGCAGCGGCACTCCCTCGAGTATTAACAACATCCACTGCGATCGCCAACCCGCCTGCCAAGCGTGGCGATTACGGCACTATTCCCCATTCTTGGGGAGGCCTATGTCCAGCAGTGGACGTTAAGAGGCTGATGGATGATGGAATGATGATGAACTACTTAACTGAACTGAATGAAGTTTTGCATACCTATGAGCGGAACAGCACAGGACCACTCGTTGTGGCGTTCTCTTGGGGAGGCCTATGTCCAGTAGTGGACGTCGAAAGGCTGATAGATGGATGGATGGAATATATAGCCATAAGCGTTCCTATATTTCGGTCATACCATAATACTTATATACCCACCTACTTAGTAATACGCTGCCTAGGCTTATACAGGGTAATTTTTTAACCAGAGTGCAATTTTTTTTAGTGGCTCTATATCAGTAATAGAAAACATTTCCATTATTGTTAAATGCGTATTTTTTATTTTTTCGTCGGCGGCGGCGCATAGACCGAGTGCCGATATAGGTATCTACAGAAGCACGCGCGTAGTGTGACAATAAAATCTGTTTCAAAAGTAAACACCTTTCGTTAGCGATAACTTTATTTTTTAGTACTAAGGCATCAAAATAAAAAATACGTGTTTATTAAAATTTGCTTAAGATTATTTTCTCAAAATTTGCGCACTGGTTAAAAAATACCCTGTAGAATATACAATTATCAAATCTGAACAGGTTACCGCAATAATATTTTGGTTTTTTATACTTCAAATGTGGTAAATAAGCATTTAACTCAAGTGATGGTAAGCGGCTACTATACAACTTTAAAATTCTGTAAAATAATTGTAATTCTTCTAAGATTTTGAAGGTCCTTCCTGCTTAGCGAGGACGGAATACTTATACCATTTTCAACATTAAACACCAACGGTACGGTACCTATTATCGACTGAGCTAAAATAATCTAGTTAGGTACCTCAAAATACTGCACGATTCAACATTATTATTAAAAAATCACAGAATAAAACCAGTATTTAGAGAAGAGTCATATTTGCACTGCCTCTGTGGTACAGCGGTAGTGCGAGCGACTGCTGATCATGAGGTCTTGGGTTCGATCCCCGAGTCGGGCGGTGCTATTGAGCTTTTCCATAAAAAGAAAATTCTCAATAGCAGCCCGGAGTTTGGAATTGTGCCCGGTAGACGGCAATAGGCTCGCCCCCTATTACGTGGAACTTAAACATAGCTGGCGAATCGTGGGTGTGTAATACACCTCTGCCTCCTTCGGAAATATAGGCGTGATGCCATGTCGCATTTATTGATTTGTAGATAGGTACCATGTTGAAGTCTGATGTTTTACCGATTATCGATTAAAATTTATTTTTAGTGTCTTGTATTCACGTAACGATCAGTTAGTATAAAAATTAAAACCTTTCGCATTCAATCTATTTTGTATTTGCATTAACACACCCAATGAATACACAATAACTCACATGTTTCTACTTAAACAAAGCTCAATAAACGGAATCGTAACGCGTTTTATGTGCTTCAGTTATATTTTATTCGATAGCAACGATTACTTCTTCCTCACTCCTTTAAAAAGTTCTATAGACACTCGGGGACGGATCGTCAATTTGTGGGGCTCTGGGCTAATAGTAATCAGGGCCTACTCATTATTATTCAACTAACTGTCATTTTGTCAAGAAACCTACCTAGACCAAATTGTGATAGGTATTTTTCAGTAGGAGAGAAGGTGGAGTCAGGAGTCTCCGAAACCGGCGAGCGTGTATGAAGAGAATTTATTAATGTTGAGGAAGTGAGAGATGTAGGTATGCAAGTATAGAGCCTCTTGACTCTCTGTTCTCTCTGCCTACCCCGCAAGGGAGATGCCGTGATTCCCTGTTTCGTTCGATAGACGAGCACACGGGTTGATCGATCTCAGGATCACTGTTATATGTTCCAAATATAATAAATAAAACATTATTTAGGTAATTCATAATGTTAAACAATATAGTATAATACCTAAATCATTTTTATTTTAAACACTAGCCTTTGCCCGCGGCTTCACCGCAGATAAAAGCTAGTTTTTAGGCTATATCTCAGGTTCCCGATATAGTAGCGGGATAAAATGTATACCAGTTGTTAAGTCTAATCTAGAGCTGTCAAACAAAAAAAGTTGCGTCAAAATCCGTTCAGTAGTTTTTGGGTGATGCGCGAACAAACAAACAGACAAAAAATCTAAAAAAAATCGTTTAGTGTTGAGACACGCCTATATAGCCTAAATCAGTATTTTTTTCTCAAATATCTTAAATGTACAGACTCTGTTACAGCTTTATAAGAGGATAGATGTATATTATCCTAATTAAGATCGCTTTGATCTTCGTTGAATAAAAAAATAACTACAGATTGGAGTTTAAATTTAAATGGCAGAATAGATTACGACATTTTAAAATTTTTAGGGTTCTATTTCTATCGTCAATAACAAAACCCTTTATCGCGATACCTAATCAGTTTAGTATCGCGTTATGATCTCCTGAAAGCACGCAGCGCGCTGGAGAAATATATTTTTCCGACCGTGTGAATGAATCTACCTACTACATCTATGAAAATAATAATAAAATCAAAAGTTATTATAATATTACCATTATAATAATATAATAGTAATTAAACTGATATTAGAATAAAATCACCTTTTTACATAAATAATTAAAGTAGGTAGGTGAGTACCAACCAAAACATTTTATCTGGTAATACCCAATAATAGGCACCAAGACAAATTCTGAATTTTAATCCTCACATTTCACAAGCTATTTCTGAGTTATTTCAAGTATTAGCGTATTTAAAAAATCACTTCCACTGGAAAAAACCTCTACGACCCCTATTGTTGGATTCAGGAAGAACTGCATCTGTGGTGCAGCGGTAGTGTTAGCAAATGCTGGTCACGAGGTCTCGGGTTCGATCCCCGAGTCGTGCGGTGCAATTCAGCTTTTTCGTAAAAAGAAAAATTCTCAGGAGGAAATATGCTCGTTAGACGGTAATAGGCTCGCCCCCTAATACGTGGGACTTAAACATAGCTGGCGAATCGTGGGTGTGTAATACTCCTCTGCCTATCCCTTCGGGCATACAGGCGTGATGCTATGTTTATATGGACAGGAGATATATTTAAAGATTTGCATCGTTTATTACCTTTAAAATGTTTACTGCTTAAACCGAAATAGACTTCTAAGGTGGAACGCTGTATTGACAATGGGCGGGCTACATTTCCCTGAGAACTGATAACCGTTGGGATAAAAGATTTTTCGTGTAGTGGCCACGTACCGGACGGCGCAGCAGGAGTGTCTCCCATACCACTGAAGAAATGCAACATAGTTTCAGTGACCCGCCAACACAGGCGGAGAGACGGCAAAAGGCGTGTTTATTTAGTGGGTGAGGGCCCCACACTACTCTCTGGTCGTTGCCCTGAACGACGGGGTGTGCGGTTAGGTACATTTTTCTCCGCCTTAACAAAAAAACAAAAGGAGTGTCACACTAGGCGGAATGACTTAAAGCTGGCCAGAGGACATTTTGAATTTAACGGAACCCTTTATTGCGGGTAGAACATTACACACTTGACCCATTTCCTTCCCAGAGTTATACCGTGATTTCTGTAGTCGACAGGCTTATTAACGCGAAGTTCAAACATCTTTTTCCCTGATAAATAAAAGACGAAGCACTGACTATGATTATTCAGTTGTAGGTATTAATATAACCTCCGGTCAGTTAAATCTGCGGTTCGGATCCTTGATAGTGCAATATCTGTTAACTATTAAAAAGTGATATAGAAATGTGTACAATTACAATCTACGTAAACTTACAGTTTGAGACAGATGTTTTATTGCTTATGATAGCAGATGAGCCATGGCTCACCTGATTATAAATGGTAATTGGTGTAGGTATGTACTTAACTATACTAAGGGTTGGTACCACTGCTCACATTTCATTTTGCGGATAGGAAATGAAAGAATGCACTCCCGTGTGTGGTGCGGACTAATACAAGTGTATAATGTATGAAAATACTTCCGACAGATGGCGCAGGCGTCACCCAAAGACGTTAAATATGAATGTGCTATCGAAATTAGCAGTCAGGAGCAATTGTCACGATGGCTGAATTGGCATAGCATCTGGACGGTATCCAGGAGATGCAAGTTCAGTTCTGCTCGTGACTGTTATTTTCGAGTTCACATTTTCACTTTGTGTTTAATGTCACCATCCTATTATTTTCCGCGGGTGTCGTACGAGGCGACTAAGGGAAGTAAGCAATTATCACCCATTGCATTACTGGTGGTTGGGCTGGGTACCAAGTGGGAGTACTCACTTGCTATCGTGCCCGGGCGGGTTGGTACCATCATCTCCTGTGTGACCAGCCATGAAGCACATCAGTGTGTTTTGTTTGTAGCAGGAGATAGCCGTTAATTCTTTAATTTCACATCTGTGAAATATGGCAATAAAAAAAAATGGTGAAAAGCGGCTTGCTAATACTCTCGGTATAGTTGAGTCCATGAGTGACGGTTACCATTTACAATAAATAAAAAAGAAACCGAAACTCACCGAAGTGCATCACAGTCGGTCACACGGGGACGGTGGTACCAACCCACTCATGTCAGATAAAAACTGATTGCTTCCACTTGATTCTCAACTTTAACACTGGTAATGGCTGATAATTGCTTATTTCCTTTAGTCGCCTCGTACGACACCCACATGAAAGACCGCTGAATAACACATTGTAAGGAATTGCATGCTCGAGATATTTTCTCAATAGCTTATGAAGTTCACCACGTGGACTACCCCAAAGTAACTCTCACCCTATCTACCCTAAGACGACGCGTGGCCACAAAAATTCTTTTGCAACTAGAGACTAATAATATCATCGCTATCATAGCGTCTGCAGTTGATATCTTAACTTAAGCATTTTAAACTTCTATTACTAGTAATAAGAAAGATACTTCGTAAGGTGATTTTTCATCATCTGAAACAGACAGCCAAAAATCTCTGATTCTCTGTGTCTAGCATTAAAGGTAATTGAGTCTGGAACTAGTCTAGACAAACAGATGTGAACATTCTATCTAATATTCATTCCAAAATATATTTGGGGTTAAACCTATAGCATAGACAGGCAGAGAGTGAGCGAGGCGATTTATACTTTTTAAGCGTGTTTAAAGTAATTGTGGAGTTTTATACTTTTAGCTTGGTATGATAGGTAGGTGAACATACTTAGATAATAGGGAGGGGTGGAGGGGAGGATTTGGACCTTTGTTGCTCTCACTCAAAATTGAAAAAATATTTTCGTCGAACACCAACTGAATTTCGACATTAAACTAATAGCGTAGATAATAAGGTACCAGTGATTTTTACGTTGCCAATAATCTAATTATAAACATTGTATTTATATCTAATAATAATATAATGATTTATCCACGGAGTACGGAAAAAGAGTCTCTACTCTTTTTTTATTTATCCTAGTAAATGGCCTGGCATAATATGCCAAGACTTGACAAAATAAGTTAAAACCTTTGGCTAAAACTAGTCAACCCATGCGGAATTCCGCAGTTCAATATTTATTATATCTGATTCGATATCTATTGAAAAATGGATGCATCCATTAAAGGACCTCTTCTTAAATGATTTTAATCTGAAATTTAAGCAAAGCGCTACATTTTAGACCGCGGGTGCGTCCGTCATTAGCCGGCATGATCTTCTTTTCAATGAGGGGTAAATAATCCGACTAACATAAAAGCAGGCTAGAGAAATACTATATGAGACATTTAGCCAATAAACGCTATTTACTTTCCTGCGAGTCAGTGCTAGCTACCTTACCATCTGTGAAATATAACTTAGTAGCGGTATGCAGTGACAAATGGTAGTATTCAGACAGTCTAATGTATGCTGGTGGAAATTTTAATGCACTATTTTGTACAACCATAACAGGTGCGTCCTTATTGTCTGTATACCTTGTAATGGGGCGATACTTTTTATTGTTAAGTAATGATACCCTTGGCAATGAGTCTAGTCTATGACATGCCCTATAACCTACTTAACCGCACATCCCGTCTTTCGGAGCTACGAACAGGGTAGTGATAGGGGGACCCACACCCTCTAAACCCAAAACACATAAAACATGCCTTTACTGAACATAACATAATACATGATAACAATTCATAGTTGCACACAAAATAATAATATTGCCTTGTGATTTGCGAGATTTACCATTTTTTATTTACTTTTCTCAAATTTCAACTTTTTAAATTATCTCTATGACGTGTCAACACGTGTACTTTTGGTCTTCAGACTTTCAGAGAGTATAATAACTCTTTGATAACAGGCTTTTGTTTTTTTCTGGCTTACGCTTATTGCAGGCTTGGGCAGAACCATTAGCCTAACATAAGATACAAATGCAAGTTATATAGTTAGTTGTTTTTTTTTATTTATATTAATTTTTCTTTTTGTGGTAGTAGGTATTGAGTATAGATTTAGAGTATAGAAAAGTATTTTAAATTTTGGTAATTTTGTTTTTGTTTGTTATTTTATTATTTTTTAAACAATTTTATATATTAGTTTTTTTTTAATTTTAATGTTTTATTGTCACGTATATTTATACATATTTGATTGTTTTATGCATAGATAATATACTAATATAAAATAGTTTTATGGTTTGCTTCGGTGTGTGATGGATGTCAACGACGTCCGTGACATCACTAAGGCGCCCCGACTGAAGACCAGCGCAGGTCTTGTAACCTGTTTTATGCTGAGTTGGGGTCGCTTTGTAACGAATTTATTTTTGTTCTTCTTCTTCTATGACTTATATAAATGTACAACTGTTCGTTACAATAAATATTTTCTTTCTTTCTTTCTTTCTTTCTTTCTTAAATAACCCGCTGTGTGCCGTCTCTCCGCCTGTGTTGACGGACCACTGGTTCTATATTGGATTACTTCAGTGGTAATATCAACTTGGCCTACATATTCGGAAATGCCTAAAACATTCCGCTCGGAATTCAGATGTTATCATATTATTATTATAATTTATTGCTGACTAAAAAAAATCCGCGGGTGTGTGGTAGGTTTTCTCTCAACTATCATATACCTAGTTAATTTTAATCACACGTAAAGGACTTTTTTAAAGACCCTGCTCTAAAGAATTATACTTGTATCGTAGGGGATTTTACAAACATACAATTTCACGGATACAAAGTACACCCAGACTCAGAACAACCATTTGTGTATCTCACAAAGAGTTATGCTATGTCAATCGAATCCACAACACTCGGGCCGGTATCAAAACCGTTCTGTCGTCTGTGGATTTGTTTAGGAAAATTTTTACTTTAGTATTACTAAAGGAAATTACTTCCACATTAGCGTCCAAGGTTACAACACTATTCAAAGTTACCCAAATTGAGTGTAACGAAAGTAAAAAAGTATATTTATTGAGGAATCTCACGATATATTTATGTTAGCTGCTGCTCGCGACTTCGTCCGCGTGGACCTTAGAATTGAGGCACTATAAGGACCCACTTCACTGTCCAGCACCCTTAGAATTTGATTCACGAAATCGTATCGACATCGTATCGTCTTATTGGTAGAGACATTCAACAAGAAAAAGACATACAAAAACAACGGCCCGGCGGAAGATCAGTGCAGGTTTTTTGTTATAGCCTGTCACGATGCGATTTTGTGAGTTACATTCTACGGGCCAAGCAAATTCACTATCTCTATGTAAAAATCGCTATCGAACTGGAACCGTTAATTTTTCCGGGATAATAAATAATAAAATTGCTTTATAGTTACGGCATAAAAACTTAACAAATAAGCCAACAAACACACTCTCATTTATAATATTAGTAAAGACATTTATATAATATATAGTACCTGTAGGTAGGTGCTAGTTCATTGACTTTATATTATAAATGAATGTAATTAAATGTTGCAAATCAATTGCATTTCAGTGCTGGTTTTCTAATTAATTGGGAAGTAGGTAAGTATCGATATCGAGTCGGAAGGATCAACGCGGGCTTAAGCTGACATTCGGTGATTTACACCGGTATAATCTTTTTATTTTAGCCTTTTTTTTTGGAGGATTTAGAAATATAATCGATAGTTTTTTTTATTAATATTAATTGGTCCGAGTATTGCCTTAGCCTTAGACTTAGGAAACAAGTGACTAATTCTATCTACTCTGCGGGTGTCGTACGCAGGTCAGTACGACCGTCTTTCGTGTGAGCAATCGTGATGGGCTCAGTAATGCTTCTCTTCTCGGTAAAACACGGACATATAACGTTGGGGGGTGGGGAACGGTTCGCCGGCCGCCTGCCGGTCAGCAGGGGACCCGGACCCGGGCGTATCCTACCTCGGGAGGCTGTCCCGCCAACCATTGAAAATCTCGTAGCTATCGTGCTGGAGTTGGGAATTGGTGTAGACCCGACGGTTGCTCGCGAGGCTCCGGGGGCCTTTCGCGTCAGCTCCTCACAAAATTGCCCATCTACGTACTTATTCCTGCTCGTTTTTTTCCTTGTATTGCCGTGACCTATTTCATACACGTCACATGGCAGTGATTTGAGGTCAAGTCAACTCTAAGAAAACGTCGAACGGGGGCTAGCCAAAGTATTGGAGAAGTATCCATCTGACGAGGTGGTTCTAGGTGGCTTCAATGCTTATCACAAAGAGAGGCTGGAGTCTCGGACCACCTACAAAGTACACGTAGACTCAGAAAAACAATTTGTAGATCACAAAACAATTGTCCTGTGTGGGAATCGAACCCACACTCGACACGGGAAGTGGATATCCAAACCACTACGTTCTCTACTATAGTAATAATACGAAATTATTATGAAGTTTATGTAACCTGCACACGGTCAGACTAGAGTGAAAGTTTTTTCATACGAAAACTGGCATTCCAAATTCAAAAGAAAACCATGACATCTGATGTTCTAATTTCAATTGTTACATTTAGCTTTTAACGTGAATGTAAGTTTTTAGCGGGAACATTAAATAATCCTGTCGTCGCTCTACATTAAATTCCAAAATTAGTTATTTTAAGTATTAATGTAATGGAGCGTAAAGTGTTTTTTCGTGTTGCCTCCAAAACTCCATAGAAGCTTATCAGTAAAATTGCGGTTAATTTACTGAGGCATAACTTTGACTTAACTATGACTAGTTTTATATGACATTGACTTCGACTGTGACGTGACTTGTTTGATGAATAAACTTAGCTGTGAAGAAGAAATAATACACAAAATAAGGCATTGGCAAATATCCAAACCAAGTAGCCATTAATTAAAAAAAAAACGTAAATACAGTGAAAATAAGAGTAATATAGTTTTACAATCCATACCAATGTGGTAATATTCGAGTGAGAGTTCCGACGTGATACTTACCAGAGATGATCATAATGTCCATGTCTGTTTTTGGAGAGGCTAACAGGCTCCAGGGGTAGGCAGAGGTGTGTTACAGACCCAGGATTCGCTGGCTATGTTTGAGTCCCAAGTAATAGGGGGCGAGCCTATTGGGGTCTACCGGGCACATTTCCAAACTCCGGGCTGCTACGGAGAATTTTCGTTAGACGTCGCGGGGCGTCTAGCAGATGTGAAAACATCGAAATTATTTTGTAGAAATAAAATGATCATAACTTGACAAAGTACTCCTCAAGACGAATCAAACGATAGGGTTGCGTCGTTTCGTTACAGAGTTCCTGTGGTCACCTTCCAGCTTCATCATCAGCCCCTGGATACCATCTAGACACAAAGTACTCGGCAAGACGAATCATACGAGCCCAAACTCGATGGGGTTGCGCCGTTTCATTATAGAGTTCCTATGTCCACCTTCCAGCTCCATCATCAGATCAGCTCCATGTCATCATAATATTGCATTGTCACGTGATATACATATATGCGTGAAAATTGCAGCTCAATCGGAAACCGGGAAGTGTGTCAAATTTAACTTGCAAGATTTGAACGGGACAAGTAAAATAAAAGCGTCGCCACGCTAACAGCCGATTTTTAGCCACCCTCCGCATTAGATGTTTCACATCAAAAAATCTCAATAACACTCCTCAACCCAGGGATTGAACTCGCATCGCATCAGCAGTCACTCACACTAACGCTGCACCACCGAGGCAGTACTCCTACTATAAACGTGTAAGTTAAATAAAATATAGTAATGGATTTGAAGGTTACAGAGACGAAGTCGCGAGCAATAGCTAGTAACAAATGTCAAGCTATAATTAGCCTGTCAAAATAACAATAAATCAAAAGATGGTTATAAGACACGAGAATGGCTCAAATTATTTTGATCGAACTAATTGGAAATGACACATTGTTATTTTGAGATGTCAGTAAGATTAATTGTTCAGAGATTTTCTTATTTAGATGGGAGATCAGATGGTAATGTACTCAAGATGAGTATAGTCACATTTATTCACTATTGCTTTAAGGATGACAACTTGCCAGGAGCGATTTGCGCTTTACCATACACTTTATCATGCGATTAAGTATAGGTCTTTCTCGAAATAATGAAAAAAGAAACTCAACATTTTTATAATATTGAAGCATATTTAGTTTTTTCTTCAATTATGCATTAAGTGTTATAATATTTTTTTGATGACGTGGATTAGGCGCAACCGGTCTGTTCCATGTATAATGCAGGTTTATTTTTTAACCTTTTGTTAAAAAATAAGTACATAGGTATATAAATTTCGTAAAAAATTATCCAACCACATAATTTCCGTTGGATATAAATTTAAAGATACAATTACTTATTTAACCTGCGTCTCCTGGATAACACACACAAAGCGGCCAGATAGTCCAGTACCTAGGCTCAGTCGCTTAGAGCTCTTCCCTTCTTGGAAGGGATGCAGGTTCGACTCCCGCTCGCACTAAAGTTCTCTTTTTCCTCATTTACAAATAATTGTAATAATTAAACTAACTATATTGGAATAAAATGTATGCAAATACATCCGATAGGTGGCATGGGTCTTATGGACATCTAAAATATATGTGAAGTAGAGATTGGGTATCACCATTAGGTGACTGCGATAGCTTAGTGGTCCAAAGCACAAATAATTTGTTGTTTAAACAACAGTAGTAATAGTAGATTAATACTTAAACACACACACACACGAACACACACACACACTGTTTATTGTGTCATAAAATAATATTACCAGGGAAGGAATGTCGCCTGAGACACAGGTTCGCCTAATTCAGGAGGCAAAGAGTATGTTAAACCAATGTTTTTGTTTATTTTTCTCAATAAAGATTATTATTATTATTAGCTAGCTTCTGCCCGCGACTTCATCCGCGTAGAATTTGTGTGTTAGTTATTTCGGGCTAACACTAACTTCAGTAGGTACTTGACCATTATTTTGCTGCGATGTTATTTTAAAACTGCGATATCTCCTAAGATATTCATTGAATATCGAATGATGTAAAGGGCAATTTTGTTTTAAACTAAACATTGTGATAAATAATGTATTTATTTGGATAAGGATTAATATTATGTTTATAAAACACCTTCGCAAATAATGCATTATTTTAGAACAAATTTGGTTAGCATAAAAAAGGTTATAGTGAGTCAACCTTAAAAGATATACATATCCTGTCACAGAATTTTTAAGTAACTTTTAAAGGGGAAGAATTCTGTTATACATGATTTTTGCAAAACTTTTACCGTTTACGCAGCGCACGCAGCGGAAGCTTTCAAAAGGAACAAAAACCCCCCGATTTTGAAACATTCTTCAATGGTGCTCCGCTCCTATTGGTCTTAGCGTGATGATATATAGCATATAACCTTTCTCGATAAATGGGCTATCTAACACTAAATGAATTTTTCAAAATGGACCGGTAGTTCCTGAGGTTAGCGCGTTCAAGCACACAAACTCTTCAGCTTTATACGAGTATATTAGTATAAATATAGAAGTATAAATATAGATTCTCTAGACACGATTGATGTAACTCAATCTAAACGTAAATTAATTGACGTAATAAATAGTTAATTTATTACATTAACTATTTCATTGTATTATATTGTTAAACAAAGCAAAACTATGTTGACTTGGCAAAGCTTTACTGATTCCAGCATCAAACCCAATCTGGATGAATATCAGCGTAAACAAATGGTAGATAGGTATTTAGGCCCATTTTTTTGTTAAGGCGGAAAAAGATGCTCCTAACCGCACATCCGTTGTTTGGGGCAACGAACAGGGTAGTGTGGGGCCCTCACTTACTAAATAAACCTGCCGTGTGCCGTCTCTCCGCCTGTACTGATGGACCACTGGAACTGTATGACTTCAGTGGTAGGTATTTAGGCCCTAACGTGCTTAACAAACCTGCCGTGTGGGGCCGCCACCAAGAATAGCTCCACCCTGTCTCTTCCTCTGGGAGTCGTATAAGCCGACTAAGGGATTACCGAGGGACCGGGCTGCAGCGTTCCCTGTGTACTAAAAATATCCTCTGCGATCGCCAACCCCCCTGCCAAGCGTGGCGATTATGGTGAAACCCCCATTTTGGGAAGGCCTATGTCCAGCAGTGGACGATGAAAGGCTGATGGATGGATGGATGTGCTTAACAATAATAAAGTGGATTGTATCACAGGTTTGATACCACATCAATATCTACAACTAGCCTAGTTTTAGGTTATATCTTAAGTTCCCAATTCTGTAGCGAGCCAAAACACATATCAGTTTATATTCTAATCAAGAACTAACAAAGAAAAATATCATCAAAATTCATCAAAATCTGTAGTGTTTGCGTTATAATACTAACGACAAACATACATGAACAATATTATAATAGTATAGATATATAGATATAAAATAAAGTAATGCCCGTGTTCTATCTATGCGTAAAAGTCATGCATGTGTGTGAGATGTGTGGAGTACGTTGATGGCTGTGTTCGGTAAGTGAGAAGACTATTCATTATCACTGTTTTAGCAGTCCTAAGGTACAAGTCCGAGACGAGCCTGGACTGCAGTCGCAGGCGGCACTGCTGCTGTAGTCGACCGCATTGTTGCCTGCGGTAGCGGCCTTTTCTATTCTGAGACAGACTGCCAACTGCATATGTCGCGGCTGTAGGCAGGTAGGTGGTAGTCGACATTTTAAGGAGGCGACACCTGTAAGAGCTCAGTCCGCGTCACTACTGGTGCTGCGGTCAGCCGCAGCTGAGCACCGCGGCCGCACGCTGCAGTGTCGCGCTGCTCGAAATCATTTTCATAGAAGTTCATAGAAACCAGTACTGTCGCTTGCAGTTTGCGGTTGCAGTCCGTTATGAACTTGTACCTTTAGGCTAACACGCCACTCGGGCATCGCAAGAGCGGGAGGGGGGTGGTCGTCCCCCACCCAGTGTGGTGGCCAGATGGCAGAGCGACGCCCGCCGAGCTTCCATGGCCAGCTGGAGGGCGCGGCTGGAGGCGACCCGGGCCGTTCTTCGGACCGTAGGGGCGCTCCAGGCGGTGCTGGAAGAGTGGGCAGGGCGACGGCACGGAGTCCTTACCTTCCGACTGGTGCAGGTGCTGTCGGGGCACGATTGCTTCGGCAGATATCTGCACATAGTCGCAAGGGGGGAAGCGACTCCGGGCTGTCACCATTGCGGCTGCGACGAGGACACAGCGCTGCACACGCTCGAGTCGTGCCCGGCTGGGGCCGAGCAGCGCCGTGAACTCGTTGTGGCAATAGGGGGGACCTCTCGCTGCCTAGCGTCGTGAGAGCGATGTTTGGCAGCGACAGGAATTGGGCCGCGGTCGCTGCCTTCTGCGAGAACTGCGTCTCACGGAAGGAAGCGGCGGAGAGAGCCAGGGAGGCTGATTCTTCCACAGACCCGAACCACCGCCAGCGACTGGGGCAGCGCAGGCGAGAATATTTGCGCCTAATGCCGCCATAGTTGAGGCTGCGGGTGGATGGACCGGGGAACGTCCGCCACCCGCAAGGCCTCTCGCGAAGGTGCGACGCTCCGTGTGTGGATGCGTCGCTCAGTTGAGGGTACCCGAAAGGGTAAGCCACCGGCGGACCACTGAAGGAATGTACTATGGTTCCGGTGGCCCGCCAATAAGGGCGAAGAGACGGCACACGGCGGGTTTCTTCAGTGGTTGAGGGCCCCACACTACCCTGTTCGTTGCCCGGAACGACGGGGTGTGCGGTTAGGAACATTTTTTCCCGCCTTAACAAAAAAAAAAGGCAAACACGCCACTAAAACTAATAGCTATTTATTTCTTAAAAATGAGACTGTTCTGTCGTTTAATAAAACGAAAATAAACTATGGAAACCCTATTTTAATTAAAACTAAACGCAATCTAGCCGATGTTGCCTTAGAATAATGTCTTGACCTCTAGTCTGTTCACAGTGATGGTAAGTACTTCAAAATTGATTAGAACTAATCGTTACATTTCTTGATCGAAAAATAATATTGGGTTTGTCGATGTTAAAATACTTCATAGAGACATTAGTAATGCAAAAGTATCTCTGTCTGTTTGTTACATTTTCACGGCCTTAACTATTACTAATATTGTAAATGTGAAAGTGAGTTTATTTCATTGTTAATTTTCATCCCGTAACTACTTAACTTATGGGAGTCGTAAGAGCCGACTGAGGGAATACCGGAGGAGTTGGCAGCAGCACTCCTTCGAGTATTAACAAAATCCACTGCGGTCGCCAACCCGCTTGCCAAGCGTGGCGATTACGGCACTATCCCCCATTCTTGGGGAGGCCTATGTCCAGCAGTGGACGTTAAGAGGCTGATGGATGATGGAATGATGATGAACTACTTAACTGAACTGAATGAAGTTTTGCATACCTACATTAAATATACATCAGAGGCCAGAAATGAAATAGGCCAATTTGTATCCTAGAACAATGTTGAATGAATGCTGAACTGTAAGTTGTGGAAAACATTGATGGTACTGTAAGTGGGGTGACGTCTTTATAATATCTCGACCCAATTGTGAAGTGCATAAGTGTATATCTGTGAAATGAAATGCAGCGGCTTGACAATAGTCCCGGTATATAATAGTTGAGTCCACTAGTGACGGTTACCATTTACCATTATGTGGGCCATGGCTTGTCTGTCATATTTTAGAATGTCATGGCAGTAAACCAAATTAATTTACGCACCATTTAGTAATCTTTTTGTGAGTGACTATACCTTTTTAAAAGCCATTTAAAGTATTATATACGTATTAACGTTAATTCGTAAAGAAAACAAGAATTGTTAAAAATAATTGGATAATGAATGTTCGATAATTCTTATGTTTGACGACAAACAAGCGGCGTAGATCTTCGTAGCTGCACTGTTGGCAGTAGTCGGACGAGCGTCAGCCGCTACGGACGTCGGTGAAGCGGCTACGGACGCGGGATCGAATATCAAATTGTTCGATATAGAATTTTCTTTAGTACTATTGTGGATAGTTACGTACACAAGTTAATTTATTTAAACTATTTTGAATTAAATTCCTGTGTTTTATTTAACTGGAAAGACCTTAAGAACTTATTTGCTCTATTATTCATGTGTAAAGTTTTATATTGATTGCAGCAGACATCTGATTGGCGCGTAAGTATTTTTAAATAAGTCTATTTTAGTTTTAAATTTTATACTTGTATAAGAAGATTTCTTAAGGCTGTATGCCTTGCTATATTCATATACAGATAAGCCAGCTTAACCGTAAAAGTACATTGTCACAGAATATCAGAATAAGAAAGTAAACTCACCCCTCATACAATCAATTATTATAATGAATATTTTTTTTTAAGTTTAGCCATTTTAGGCATAACATGACAGTAATTCTTGCTTTCCGTGGACGGATGTTATGCTACGCGTGCAGGTTCCGGTACCTATAAAACATTGGCTTACTGAAAAATGTGAAATCGAAAATAACATCACGAGCAGGATTCGAACCTGCATCTCGTGGATACCGTCCAGATGCTTTGCCAATTCAGCCATCGTGACGCTTGCTCCTGACTGCTAATCTCGATAACACATTCATACTTAACGTCTTTGGGTGACGCCTGCACCATCTGTCGGAAGTATTTTCATACATTATACCGACCAGGTAAACCTAATTTTACAATTAAGATTTTACCTAATAATGACGCAAACCCTATAAATATTTAGATATTTTTATATATATTTTTAGCATTTGACATGCTTAGCAACATACATTAAACACAAAGTGAAAAATGTGAAATCGAAAATAACAGTCACGAGCAGGATTCCAGCCTGCGTCTCGTGGATACCGTCCAGATGCTTTGCCAATTCAGCCATCGTGACCCTTGCTCCTGACTGCTAATCTCGATAACACATTCATACTTAACGATTTTTTTTGTAACAATACTATAAATACAATATCTGT
Source organism: Leucoma salicis (assembly GCA_948253155.1). NCBI lineage: Eukaryota > Metazoa > Arthropoda > Insecta > Lepidoptera > Erebidae > Leucoma > Leucoma salicis. Next base: position 25,094,754 of record OX411815.1, on the reverse strand, counting down.
TGTGTAGGAAATAGCTCACTTTTATGTGATGTTTTCGTAATAAAATATCAAAGAATTTACATAATAATACAGATACTCGTATATTATTTTGAAGCACTTAATATAGGTACTAGATATGTACTAGCACATATTATTTTGTTATTTATTTTACATTTTAAATTCTTGACATGATCGGCCATTAAGTTGTACAAATTGTGTGAAATAAAAAAATATAACGACGAGCGGGGATCGAATCGATCATTCCGGACTGCCGGTACAGACGTTCTGCTACTGAGCTATCGTATCGTATTTCCACATCCTTACTTTACCGTCACGGGTGACGCCCATTACACACACAAAAAAAATCTAATAGTATAATACTACAGTACTACAAAATCCACCAGCCATTGAATATTGTCATATCACTGACTTTGTTTGAAATAAGAAAATTTATATTAATATAAAGTGCGAAAGTTTTAAATAGAAAATAACAGTCACGACAAGGATTTGAACCTGCGTCTACTGGAAAACCATCTCTCCCCCCTCCCGATCCCAGGAGAAGCAGCAGGTTCAAATAAAAATTTCGCACTTTATGCTAAAGCATGTCAAATGCTTAAAAAATATATTAAAAAAATCAAAATAAGAAAACATTACTCAATAACACTACTTACTCGGGAACTATTATCAATAAATTCTCAAGAGATTTGCAAACTTTTGAGGGATTTTCACAAGATCTTCGGTTTAAACACAAACTGAAGCATCTTTTGTACATTATTGTTATATTTATCTGTTTTGGGGTCACTTTTTTATGCTAAGGCGTACATACGACTCACGTGGTGTTAATTTGTTACTGTAGCTTGATGATGATTATGGTCTCCAAGGCGATTTCAATCACAGCGGCCAATGAACGGACTAGCTGACTACGTAAAGATATTATCCTGCAGTGTGTGCGTAAACACTAGCGCACTCTATAAGTTTCTATTATATGGATGTATTTACAAAAATAAAAGTAGTATATGTATTATAACCGTAGTCTGGTACCCATAGCACAAGCGTTAAGCTTAGTTTGGGACCAGAGGACGTTGTGTGAAAATTTCCGTGAATATTTATTTATTTATTTACGCGCTTTCTAACGCATAGGATATAACACAGTCAACTTCGTAACTCTGAAGTAATATTGGAAATTTATTAAAGGAAAAACTCAACAACAAATTGAGTTGGAATCCTGATTTGTCATGATCAGTAGTCGTGCACTACCGTTAGGCTGTGAGGCAAGTACGGTAACCTATAGATGCTAGAAATACTACAACATTAACTAGTGTCTCGCAATTCTACGGAAAAAAGGCGAAGATAAAGTAGAAAGGGAGCGAGGGGATTCCCTGCAAATCTTGAGTAAATTTAAGCAAAATATGGCTTAATGTCGTCCAATTACAATGCTTTGTAATAACCAAAGGAGGAAATTGTATTGAGAGCTCGGCTGTTGAAGGAAAATATTTAACTTTGCTAATTTCTAAAGCCCTTTCTATGTTATTCGCAAGCAAATAAATTAAGTTGACCTGAACCCTCTGTTCTTCATTCTCCCGCTATTATTTTTTCTGTCCATCGCGTATCTATTTCCAGAGAGTGGATGATGCGCAAGAGATACCTCCGATGTTGCTAGCGTCCATGGGCTACGGTAACCGCTTACATCATGTAGATATGCTTGTTTACCACCAGTTGATAGAAAAAAAATGTGTTGCACTGTATTATAATATATCTGTGTGGCAAATTTTACCTAAATCTATGCAGCCGTAGTTACGTCAAATATTTATTCACATAGATATATCTAATATTTATAATGTTAGTAGGACATTTAGATCTGCAAATGGAAATTGCAAGTTGTTTATATTAAACTTGATTTATAGTAAAACCAAGGTTGTTAATTTAAATTATTTTTGTTTAAATCGCTCCTCATCGTTGACATAAACTTACCCTTCGCTGCCACAAAGATAACGAAGATAATTAAGTAGTGACCGGGTTAAGTGTCGCGGTAAACACAATAAATTCAGGTGAGGTTTAAAAGCGTCGCTCGAGTAAAGGCCTTTGAAAGTAAACAGTCTTTGTTGAGCACGCAAAGCGTGAAGATTTTTAGACCTATATTGTTAAGTTTATACAGGGATTCACGGATTGAAGTATCTATTGTAATACAGCTATGATAATACAAAGACCCTGAGGATAAACTAGACCTTTTAGTTTTTGGACCTGGGCTTTTTAATTACAGGTATCGTAAAAAATTTGGTCCGCCAATACAGGCGTAGATACGCCACACGGCGGCACGGCATTATTTTAGTGGGTTAATGTCCCATACTAAGCTGCTCGTTGTTGCTAACGACAAGCTGTGCGGTTAGGTAGAGTATCCCCACTGCTGATCATGGGACCTCGGGTTCGATCCACGGGTCGGGCGGTGCTATTGAGCTTTTTCGTAAAATAAAAATTCTTAAAAGCAGCCCAGTGTTTGGATATGTGCCCGATAGACGGAAATGGCTCGCCCCCTCTTATGTTGAAATTAAACATAGTTTTCGAACCGCGAGTGTGTGACATACGTCTGCCTACCTCATCGGCGATACAGACCTGACGCTAAGTATGTTTTTTTAGAGTATGCCTGTTTATGGTAGAATTAGCAATATTCCACCTTTCGATATCTAGGAGTTACGTACGCCTTTAATATAACATCGACTCATAACACTTTTACATAAAAACTATATTTTTCTAAGGAACATCTTATCTGACGCAGATTTATAGCTGTCGTAAACCGCTTTTATAAATCTATTTTGATTTATTTTTGTAGTAGGTAACATGATGGCTTGGCATCTTCGTAATAGCGAAAATTCTATTTTCAATTTTCTATCCAAACACAGGAGTATTGAGTTCCATGCTCAATTTGAGGTCGAGACCTCACAGGGCACACACCTCGTGATATTTAGAAATTATATGAGATGCTGCTTTGTGAAGTTTGCTAACTTTAACTATCGATATCGATTTTATACTGTTGTTGAATGTATGTATGAGTACTATATAGATATTTTTTCTGCGCTTAATGCAATTTCCAGCGAAAGGAACCTTTAGGAGTATTAAAGAACTACAAATCTCTAGTTACTAGTACATTACTTTGATATATCTTATACATTAACCTACGGCCCACCCGGTTCTTGTGAGTGGTCGCCTGGCATTCAGGTCAATGTACTATTAAGTGCACACTAATATGAATACTTAATTAAATGGATGTTGCACCCCGCAATTTTATGTTCGAGCCCTCTTTAATAAAATCGTAGAGTATACTTGTCTTAACTGCCTCGGTAGTACAGCGGTAGTGTGTGTGACTGCTAATCATGAGGTCTCGGGTTCGCTCCCTGGAGCATCATCGGGCAGTGTTTTTTCGTAAAAAGTAAAATTCTCAGTGGCAGCCCGGAGTTTGAAAATGTGCTCGGTAGACGGCGATAGGCTCGCCCCCTATTACGTGGGACTTAAACATAGCTGGCGAACCGTGGATGTGTAATACACCTCTACCTACTCCTTCGGGGATACAACCGTGATGCTACGTTTATGTTTTATTACTTATCTTAGCACAATGATAGCCTAGCCGTAAAACCAAGGACTGCAAAGACCTCAGTGTCGAGTTCGATTGCCAGTCCAAGGTCCAGACCGGCACCGGCGCACACCTCTGACTTTCCGAAATTATGGGTGTATTTTCGTACAAATTATCACTATTCGGTAAAGGAAAACATAGTGAGGAAACATGCATGCCATAGAGATTTTCTCGACAGTTTGTGTAGTTTGCCAAACCGCACTGGGCTAGCGTGATGGATTACGGCCTAAATCCCTCTTACTACAAGAGGAGACCCGTTCCCAATAGTTTAAAAATGCTTGTCTTATAAATCTAGTCAATGTGGGCCGTAAATATATTTTTTCACAACTTGATTACAAAACATTGAATTACTAAAAAGTTAGGAAGTTATAATTACAAACATAACTTAAAAATATCTACCTACATGACATGTGAATCGTTGTGTGTTATAAACGAAGTAAACGTAGAAACAGACAGATGTCCGTTGCAAAGGAATTTTTAACTATGAGTTTTTTTCAAAATCGATTTTTAAAATAATTGAATATCGTTATAATTTATTACAACTGTTTTAAGTTTAACAGTTTTTAACGTGACTAAAAACTTAAGATTTTAGTATTCAGAACCAATGCACAGCCTGAATGTTGGGGAAACTTCGGCACGTCCAAAGTTTGCCCCGAATAACATCAATAAGCTTTTAATTGCTTCTTCTCGTCTACTAAATGAACGTGTTGAATTTCAAATAATGAAGTTTGATACTGAATTCATAATTTTGTTTTTGAAACTAACAAGTTCATCTTATTTTAAGACGATTTATTTATATGTTTCGCCTGTGTCTATATATTACGAGTATGTAACGGAATCTTGCAACGTGATTTTCATCCACTTAAAAACGTTGTGTTAAATTGAAACTTTGCAAGGTTATACAGGACCGATGACAATAATTTAAGAAGTTTGTCCGTTTTTATTTATTACAAACCGGTACTATAAGCACATCTACGATAAAAAAGAAATAGGTTGGTGGTGTTTTAAGACAAAAAAAGACGAAAATAAATTATAGTTTAAAAAACCAAGAAACATACTTTTTAGTTCAACAAGCTATTAAGCCGTATTTTGTCTATAGTATTTTAAACTATAATTTATTTACATTTTTAAGTTTATTGGGAAATGTAAAAGTAATTTAGACTTAATCAACACTTCAATAACATCACTTGACATCTCACAAATCTTGCAAACTTTTTGCTTTGGTAGCCTAATTTCTTTTCGGGAGATCACCAACAACACCAAGGGATTGTCGGCGTTCTTCCGGGAGCTGGGGTGGAGTGAGTGAGGGAATCACACCCCATGCAAAAGTTGCGGAGCATGTTGCGGAGAACGGTCCGCCGAAACAAAACCAACACCAAACTTTCTCAAGACGGCCAAGCATAACGTATAGCGGTGCACTCTATGTTGTGGAGGATTATGAAATTTTAGATAATTACAGTGTGATATCCACAGTACGCAACGATAAAATGCGATGCTATAAAACTGCTTAAATTATTGATGACTGTCTAAATTACAGGTCTCATAATTAGTCGGAATATAGATCGTATTTATATTTATAACTAGTTATGCATGCGGCACCGTTCGCTTTTTTCTTTGTCTTATATAAGTAACGGGATATTATTCGTAATCGAAGGAATATTATTTATGATAAATAAAGAATAATAGGTACTGACTGACATATCAACACATAGCCTAAACTCCAGGGTGCCGTGAAAATGTATATATTATGGGGTTTTTTGGTACTGTAGGTGAGCGCTAAGGAAGGATTTTACGCGAATCCTATCCATAATGGACTTATTACTATGACGCGAGCGAAGGCGCGGCAAATGCGCTAGTATTATACATAACATTCTTACCGTTTATTGAGAGACGTCTAATAGATATTGACGTCCTAGTAATGTTCCATTTTTTTTTCAATTTTCTTCGCAAACATTATTCTTTCAAATCATTGAAATCGTTTACGTAAAAAGATAGACTATGGGTAAAAGCAAGGACTGCCTAGACAGTGGTATCAAGTTCGATTCCCAGTCCAAGGTCCCGACTTCTTAGGGCATGTGTTGTCCGTGTGGTGATGGACTAAGAATACAATTGTCACCACCCTAATCTTTCCCACGGGTGTCGTATGAGGCGACTAAGGCAAGTAAGCAATTATCATCCATCGCATGACTGGTGGTAGGGCTTGGTACCAAATGGGAGTACTCACTTGGTATCAGGCCCGAGTGGGTTGTACCACCATCTCCCGTGTGATGAAGCACATCGTTGCGTTTTGGCTGTAGTAGGAGACAGCCTTTTATTCTTTAATTTCATATCTGTGAAATGAAATGGTGAGCAGCGGCTTGACAATGCTCTCGGTATAGTTGAGTCTATGAGTGACGGTCACCATTTACCATCAGATGGGCCGTAGCTCGTCTGCCACTACATGCAATAAATAAAAATGTATCTCTGACTTTTTTAAGTTATGGGTGCATTTGTTAACTATTTAAAACCTGCACGCCTGAGAGAATTTCTCGATGCCTTGTTAATGTCGTCTCACCATTAGAGGAGACCCGTGCCCAATAGTGGGACAGAAAAAGGGTAGAAAAAAAAGCTTTCCCTTATTTTTGACTGCAAGTTTTATTGGTTTAAAAGAGAGGCCCAAATACTCAAATATCCCGCAATTCCCGCCTTATAACAACTATGAATACAAACAAAGTTTCCGTGGTACCACCGAACATAATTATCTTTGACCGGGTCACGACTAATTGTTCCGTTTGAAGTGTCGCCCCCTGGTGTAAACATATTGAATTACTAACTGACATATGTAGGTACTCGACCCTCGTTAGTGTACGAATTTTATCGAAATTTTCCATGAACTTTTTGATAGGTATTGTTTGAATATTAGCGTAAATATTTAGATACCAACTTCCCAAATAGTATCGTAGGTTTGATTCCCACACATTGCAATTGTTTGTGAGTACCACCAATAGCTGTTCTCAATGTAACTGGAGTCCATTTATTGTATAGGTTTTTGCTACAATTTTCTCTGAAGGAACTAAGAATTGAATGAAATAAATACGTCAAAACTTGCTAATTCTCTTCATACATGCTTGCCGGTTTCGGAGACTTCTGACTCCATCTTCCTTCAATACATGACCGATTTGGTCTAGGTAGATGAGTCGCGGTATCCCTCTGTACCTACATCCTTCCACTTTCGCATTGTATATCTCTTAACCAGTTGCTCGGCCGGCATTCTTTCCACATGGCCGAACCATCGGAGCATGCCCTATCGCATCTTTACACCAATACTCTCTTTCATACCTACTCACTCTCTACCGTCGTTGCTACGATTTTTTTATGAAAATATTATTATCCTGTAAGATCTATCAATTTTTATGATATAAAAGGTAGCATGTGTCGTTTTCTGGGCTCCAGACTATATCTATGCAAAATTTCGTGATTATTTGTTCAGTAGTTACGGCGTTAAAACGTAACAAACAAACTCACTTTCGTATTTATAATATTATAGATTCTGACCGCGACTCCAGGGAATGTGTTATCGAAATTAGCGGTCCCGAAAAATTGTCACGATGGCTGAATTAGCAAAGCATTTGGGACAATTTTCCTGGAGATGCAGGTTCAATACATGTTCGTGACTGTTATATTCGATTTCACATTTTCGCACTTTGTGTTCATTGGTACGTATATTTTATCTAATAATTTTTTTACTTATAACTAAGGGTATTTGCTTTCTTAATAAACAACTGTCTTTTCAGAATGTCAGACAAGAAAGAAATTAATCAACCACAAAAACTCGTAGCTTTCGCAAGAATTCCACTTGATCACAAGTCAACTTTTAATAAAATTGCAAATTAACTAAAGAAAGTTGAAGGTTCGACAAATTAGATTAGAATGAGTTAAAAACCTTGATGATGGTCCAATTAATCATGAATGGTAATTAAAAAGTACAGATTCTTTTCTTACAATTTGTTTTAAGAGTTCAGGTCGTTTCTTGAATTAAGCAATATTTAAAATTTAGATAAATAAAAATTAGATGTCAGTATTTTTGTACAACCGATTATTGTTTGAATGTTGAAAGATTAGAAGACCACCACGCTGGTCCAGGGCCGGATAGCAGACTTCAGAAGCCTTTACATAATCTCGGAATTGGTTTAGTTTTTTTATCGTCTCGTTTACTCGTAAATAAATTCTTACTACACAATCATGTTGTGGGTCATCGACCCATTTGATGACGATAATCTGTGGGTTTAGAATTTATGGACAAAATATGACTCGATATAGAATCATTACATTGTACAAATTATTATTTGTGCATGAGGAAAAAGAGAACTTTAGTGCGAAGGGGAATCGAACCTGCGCCCCTTCCAATCCGGGGAAGTACTCCAATCGACTGAGCTACCGCACTACCTTTCGGCCATACCCAATCTCCTCATCACATTTTGTCTTAACGACCAACGCCAACGCGGTTCGATTCCCGCTCGAACTAAAGTTCTCTTTTTCCTGATTCACAAATAATAATTTGCACTTTAAAGTAGCTGAGCATGTCAAGTGCTAAAAAATACAGATCAAAATGTTCATTACAATGTGTTTGATTGAATGATCAAGGTTCATGGATTATTAATGTCCGGTTCCTATATTAATAAAACGGATCGTTTTGCTTACAAACAGTAGAATATTCTACCAGGCATAAGTATATTCTGTTCCTATAAAATACCAGACGTAAGTGAATTAGCTGACAGTTTGCAACTAACGGATGGGAGGGTTTTCACTTACGATCTGCAACAATAATCTATGGAAATGAAGATTTATGGTGTTTCTGTAAAAAAAACAACCGATAGTTATGTTGTCAAATATACCAACCGTAGGTGATGTGTTTACCGGTCGATTTTGGGCGGTTTTGAGAAGTCGTGTGCTGGTATGTGCTTATTGAGGCTTACAAAGGGAAAATATATCGAACTCTGAGATTGAAATGGAGACTACATTTACTCTCAGATACTAGTCACCAGACCAGAGCGATTTTGATTTTTACAAAATCAAAATCGTTCATTAATAAGTACTGCGTTGTACGTAGTATTATTACTTCCATGATCTTTATATAAGGGCCATAGATTATAGAAAAGAGAATCCTGTGGCTATGGTTGTTGTCATAATTATGATTGATGTTCAAATTGACAGTAGTATTTAGCTTGTTAGCGTTTCGTTTAGATGTAAGCATTAAATAATAATAATGTTTAACATAAATTATTAAAGTCTAAATTATGTATTAACTAGTTAATTGTTAATAAACTATAATTTAATTATTTGTAATGAAGTTTTGTTTATAAATAACTACATTTATTTTTAACACACTCCGTTTTTTCTGAACATCATGTGAAACGATTGATGTAATAATGAAACGCAAAGAGGGTCATCGGTATTCTTCACCGACAGTTGCTCATTACTGCTAGACGCTCAGACTAAGGGCCGGTTGCTTCAGCTATACTTGACGCACACGTAAACGTCAAAAATGGAGTTAACCATCGTCAAACCAAAAAAAGCGTTGTTTCACGAAATGAGGTCCTTAACGTACGTTAAATAATAACGATTACGGTAACAGATGTCCCGCCCACTGGTTAACATCACTTTCGGTGCGTCTAGCCATAGACATACTCGTAGTATATACTGTCAGCATATAAGTACTATATGGATGCGTCTAATAAACAGTATGTACCTACCTACAACATTATGGAGACTCTTTTGTATTCGTCTTTATTCTACGAGAGTTGTTCATCTGGCGATAATACAAATAATGTAGAAAGGAAGAAAAAAGTCTTTAAAACACCTGTTAACGCCTAAAATTTTTGAGATGAGCAGGAATTCTTATATGTTAGAATTCATTCATTGCAAGGTATCGTGAGACTATCGTGTACCTAATAAAGGAAGTAGCTCTATTGTTGACACGTCGTATCGAAGACTATATAAAATTTGTTACAGAAAAGTAGAATTTCTCATAAGAATACTTTGATTTAAAATTTATTTGTCTACAATATTTCAGAAACTTGTCTGTAAAACCTAGCCTACCTATGGATCAGGTACTTGCTACTCTACAATGTTATTGTTCAGGATCGCTTTATTAGATGTGTTGGGCATGTGTCAGGTTTGCAGAAATCAACAGTGTGTCATATTATTCATCGAGTGATTCGGGTTATCGATAAATTATGTCCTCTTTACATAAAAAAATCCATCTAACGAAGAAGAAAAATTGGCTGTTGCAACTGACTTCTATAATACCTATAGCTAGATTTCAAATCAAACTTTAACAGACGTGAAGTCCTCGGTTGGTCTCCACCGGCATTGAATTCTGCATGAATAGCTTATTTTTCTTTATATTACCTAATAATATTGTCACAATTCACAACTAATAATAAAGGAATAATTCAAAATTTTGTCATTCGCGTCATAAACAATAAAATAAATAAGTAATACGTATATATAGTATATACTTATATACATAACATATTACTTCCATGACAAAAACAGAAAAACCATAGACTATAACATCCTGTGTCTATGATAAAAAAATAAACTTACGTATACAGACAAATGTTGGCATACTAGAAAATTCTCCCATTTATTTTTATTACGAAAATACGTTGCTATGTGCTGGAATCCCTAATAACTTTGATGTATGGTTTTTTAGGCAATGATGCGCGATTTTCTAAACATTTTTGATCTATATTTTTTAGCATTTTTGCTTAGAAAATCGCGCCAACAAATAGTATGAATTTTAATTGCAAAATTAAACTTACTATATTGGTTTAATGCATGTAAATGCTTCCGATAGATGGCGTTGGTCGTAAAGACAAAATGTGATAAGTAGATTGGGATGATCGAAAGATCTGTACTATAGCTCAGTGGTTCTGAGCACTTCCCCGGATTGGAAAAGGGTTCGATTCCCGCTAGTACAAAAAATCTCTTTTTCCTTATTTTCAAATAATTTGTATTCCATACGAAGAATTATTCCTCGGCCAACTTAAGTGACTCGATATTATCTATGCTATTGGTAAAACAATACAGCATATACATACTGCGATTACCACTTACTAGTTGGTGGCAGTTGTCATCAGGTGATTCATCTACCATAATTATCAAAAAACGAAAATACAAACGTGTCCTCCGCGCGTGCCAAAGACAATATAACGGAGTGATGCGTGCGACACTTAATCGAGTTCGGAAATTAGGTTTTTTCATGTTAGCAAATCAATCGTCGAACCTCATTTCGCGAATCTCCTTTTTCATTTTTCTTTTAGAGCTATATAACATAATCATGTGTCTCGGCAATTGAGGTTTCTTACATAAAAGAAGTCTCTGAAGTTACCTTGTTATTTGTTTATGAAATATGGCGGTTTATTTACTCGTATTTTGTAAATATTCTTGTTATTTTGGTTGTTGGTGCCTGTTGTCAGTAGGGCTGTTTTACGTATGGAAAATTTGTAACTAAATTTGAAATACCGTAAATCTATGTAACTATTTACAAACGTAGAGACGACAGGTGGGTATGTGTGTGTGTCGTCCCCATATAGTAAATATATGTAATTATGAAATATTACTGAGTTAGGACGAAATCCTCATCATACCCAGAAATTATTCTGTGTTTTACCCATAAAATGGTCAAATATGTCGTCAAATTCAACAATGTCTTTTTTATTGCATGTGTTGACAGCTAACCCGCTACTCACAATTTCATTTCAAATATGGGAAATAAATGTCCGCTCATTTATCTATCACCTGCTACATCCAAAAGACACCAAGGAGTTTCGTAGACGAAACACAGTCTTTTTACTAATATTATTATAATAATTATTATTAATCGTCAAAATGTGACTGAAGTACAAGAACAAATTATTTGTGATTCGCAATCTCCACTTCACAATTGTTTTTAGATGTCTTTAAGGCAATTGCAAATCCCGCTCGCAGTAAACCTCTCTTTTTCCACTTTCGCAAATAAGTTGTTCTTTAATGTAGCTGAGCATGGTTACACAGTTCCAGTGGTCTACCAAAACAGGTAGAGAGACAGATATTTAATGGGTAACGCCCTCACACTATACTATCCATTGCCCTGACTAAACGACGTGGGGGGTCACGTATTTATATATTATATATTTTATTTATATATTTTCACACTTAACAAAAAAAAAAAAACTGTAACAGCGTGTGTCTATAGTAATATTATGAAGATGAAAGGTTTTTTTCATATACAGTGTAATCCAAAATTTACACCATCAGCTGAGATAGACACCTACAAAAAGGTGGAATTTCGGAGCAAGTTTAAGAGCCACCTTCATTATTTTTCCCTGTTGGACCAATGTCATCGACACATTCTTACAAAAGCCTACGAAGGCACCGATGTAATAACTACGAGATGTCTAACGTGAAAATGCCATACATTCTCTTGAATTTTGCTCAAACAAGTGAAGGTGGAATTTTCGGACCAATTTTCCGCCTAATACAGCAGGTACTTCGCATTGTTGAGGCTTTCGTAATGTGAAAACGGAATTAAATTCTTCTTGGGCAAATATTAATAAACCGCAAAGTGTTGTTCTGAGTCGTAAGTTCTATATTAGTCTCCGGTGACAGTACTATCTTGTTTTAAGAAAATAATTCTGTGATTGTTGAAAATAATTTTATAGGTAATTTAATATTTCATACTGCTTCAGTGGTGCAGTGGTAATGTGAGCGACTGCTGATCATGACGAAACGTCAGGTTCGATCCCCGGGTCGGGCAGTGTTATTGAGTTTTTTTGTAAAAAGAAAAATTCTCTGTAGCGCCCCGGAGTTTGGAATTGTGCCCAGTAGACGGCCTCGCCCTCTATTACGTGAGACTTAAACATAGCTGGAGAACCGTGGGTATGTAATATACCTCTGCCTACCCCTTCGGGGAATACAGGCGTTATGCTATGTTTGTTAACTTTTAATATGTCATTCAACCAATAATACCGGAGCTGAAAATTCTAACTTCTATCTGTTAATATTGTGATCTGTATTTTAACACTTGACAGGTTCAGCTACTTTAAAGAACAATTAATTATTTGTGAAAGTGTAAAAAGAGAGCTTTCGCTTTCGTTCGTAAAGACATCTAAAAGCAATTATAAAGTGGAGATTGGGAGCCACCATCGGTGACTGCGATGGTCCAGAGCACTTCTCGGAATTGGAAAGGACGCAGGTTCCTATCCCTCTTGCAGTAAAGTTCTCTTTTGCTACTTTCATAAATAATTTGTCACGAGTATGAGAAGCAGGTAAAATATTTTTATAAACTCTCAGGATTATAGAGACTTAGGTCATATACATCTACGCTGGCCCAGTGAGGGTTGCCAAACTTCGTTTTTCCGTATGGTGACGTGTTAGGAATACAAGATTCACCAAACCATTCTCCGCGGGTGTCATGTGCGAGTGGGAAGTAAGCAATTATCATCTATTACCTACTAGTTATGAGGCTGGGCACCAAGTGAGACTCACTTGTTATCGAGCTCGAGCGGGCTGCCGTCTCCTGTCTGACGGGCCATGAAACAGTTAGGTGTGTTTTGGTTGTAGCGTATGATAGTCATTTATTCTTTTAATTCATTTTCGTAAATGGAAATGATGAACAGTTGAGTCCATGAGCGACGTTTACCACTTACCATCAGGTGGGCTCTGGCTTAGTTTCCACCACAAGCAATAAAAATGTCTCTATGGAAAATCTCTTAAGGCTTTACTCACAATGTTTCCTTTCAAGTAGTAAAGAAATAATTTAGCGAATACCGTAAGAGTTGCATGCCGGGCGGCCTTCGGGCATCGAACTCAATACCTCTCTTGATTTTACCATGAGGCTATCACTGATATGAGGTGATAAAAACTATACGTCATTGCATGCGTAAGTGAATACTGTAAGGCACGACTATTGTCAGCTTAATCACATAAATGATTTCGTTTTTACGCGACCAATTGGTGTAACATGTTATTTAGCTATAGCACTTGATTTGATCAGTCATTTACTACAACATAAAGTACGAAAATGTGATATAGAAATTGGTAGTTACGAGCGGGTATTGAGGCCTTGCAGATGCTCTGCCAACTGAGTTAGCATAACATTCACTTGGAGCCATCAACTTAATAAGCCGCGCTGAGCGTGGCTCCGCCGCAGGCATAAGCTAGGTTTTTAGCTCTGTCCCAGGTTTCCGTGATAGCAGCGAGATGTTAAAATACAAGTCTAATCAAGTAAATAGGCTATTTTTATTTTGGAAAAATAAATATGATTCCGCACAACAAAATAAAATAACTAAATTTCACGCGGGCAATTTGCGGGTAGCAACTAGTTTTAAATAAATTGTTTTGAACGAGAAAATGTTTTTTTTCTATAATGTATTTAGTATACAGAGTCCAAACTGTGTCATACACACAAACACCTACCCCACCCCACCTACAGTTTTATACGTTGACGACAACTCAATATTCTACTCGTGTTTACGACGTAACTTGTGGATAAAGGTCACAGGTTCAAGTTTATGAAACTATCCAATTTACTGACTTAAAAACTAATATACATTTTATTCCGCTACTATATCGGGAACATGAGATATAACTTAAAGCTTAGCTAGCTTTTGGCTGCGTCGGAGCAGCGGGCAAAGCCTTGTTTATATATTTATTTTAGTTGACACCTAGGTATTCGTTGCTTACCTCGGAGGTGGTCGGGAGGATCGAGACGCTAGGGCTTATTGTGGCCTTGGATAAGTTGAAAGCCCTACAGCCACCTGCTAGCGCCTCGATCACGGTAAACGGGGTCCAAATCGGGATCCGGGCCTAGATCAAGTATCTGGGCCTGGTACTAGATGCGCGTTGGCGCTTTCGTGAGCACTTCCGCCAGCTGTCGTCAAGGCTTGTCGACGCGGCGTCTGCCCTCGCACGGTTCATGTCGAATATGGGCGGACCCAGTAATGAGTGCCGACGTCTTTACGGGGGTGGTCCGGTCAATGGCGCTGTACGGCGCAGCCGTGTGGGCGGAGTCTCTGGACACCCTTAACAGGGCTCTCTCGTGGAGATCACAAAGAGTCGTGGCGTCCAGTGTCATACCCGGATACCGCATGGTGTCAACCGAGGTGGCCTGCGCGTTGGCCGGGATCCCCTGTGGGACTTGGAGGCGGAGGTGCTCGCCGAGGTCTATGGATGGGCATCGCAAGAGCGGGATCAGGGTGATCGCACCCTGCCCAGCGAGGTGGCCTAGTGGCAGGGCAACGCCCATCGAGCTGCTATGGCCCGTTGGAGGACACGGCTGGAGACGCCCCGGGCCGGTCTTTGGATTGTAGGGGCGCTCCAGCTAGTGCTGGAGGAGACAATGGGGTCACGGCATGGAGTCTTAACCTTCCGACTGGTGCAACGGCAAAACAACGTTTGCCGGGTCAGATAGTATTGTGACTATTTAAGACTATCTCGTTATAAATAATATATACTTTTTTCAAATTATGTCCCATTACAATTTAGCCACGGATTTTCCTTTGTATTGAGTGGACTTATATAACAGAATTGGACAATTAAGGCTTTTGTGTAAAACGAATTAATCTACCTTTGCCGATAAAGTACGAGGTGACCTTTCAGACTGGACAAGATTGCCGCGCGTTTTGTGTAATTCGATAGATATAAAAATAATATATGCCTTGTCATTGAGACATATAAGTAAGTATATTTTTCTTGTGTTCAGTGGCAGATGAGTGGTCAACTCATGGTAAATAGTAACTGCCACTCCCGAATGCAAAATTCGAGATGACTAAACACAATTAACCTAACTTAAAGTACCACCTTTTTTCTTTGCCTAGAAGACATTTGCAGATAAAAAATTAATTAAAAAAAAACTAATATTTACGCGAATAAAAGTCCACCTGTGAATGCTGTAAAGTCATAGTAGAAAGACTGGGGAAGTAGGCTATTTCCGGCCCATTCCGCGATATAATTATCTAACATACTCATACTTGCCTTTCTTAGGGTTGTCACTTTTAGCATAATTTTAATCCAGTGCCTAGAAATTGGCAAGGGCCGGGAAGTTGTATTTTTTACTTGTAATCGTTTAGGTAAAACCGACCTCACTAACCCTGAACCCAGACGACACAACACAGATTATTTTAACTTACGATTTTTACTTACGATTATTACTTAGTCACTATACCTACAATACTGAGAAATCGACATGACATGACATTTAGACAGCCAAACACACAGCAATAAGTTCTGCTGCGATTATCACACATTTTTCATTTATTTAGCGGTGCCGAAAAGTCGTGACGCGTGAACCTTGTGCGGCGTTAGCCCCGACTGGCGTACTGAGAAACGGGTCGAAATTTTGTTAGTGTGCGTACGATACTATGGCGCACACATTCAAGCGCGCGGTGCGTTTGTATGAAGATAACCTACTTCCCACTCTTTCTACTATGGTAAAGTATTCGAAACGTCGGGATAGTAGAAAATCAAGCAAACGCCATAGATTCCATAAATGCAGTTTGATTTCATAAAAAAAATAACACTAACAAGTATTGAATCACAATGTTGGTTATTGAGGCTTGATTTAAACAGCTTTATAAGCATTTTGCACTAGACAGGCTCAGCGAATTTAAAGAAAAAAAATTAGTGAAAGTGGAAAAAGAAAAGCAATTGTGAAGTGGAGATTGGGAGTCACTGTCAGTGACTGCGATGGCTTAGCGGTCTAGAGCACTTCGCCGGAATGGAAGGGATGTAGGTTCAAATCCCGGTCGCAGTAAAACTTTCTTTTTCCACTTTCAGAAATAGCTTTATAAGCATTTGATTATTGTGGTTTGAAAGAAACAGTTGTAATATTTACAGTCTCAAGCATTAGTCTAAAACACTCGCTCCATTTAAATATTAAAGTTCAAACTATTCAGTTGCTTCATAAAAGAATCTGAGATCTTGCCACACATTTAATTTCCTTCAGCTGCACTCCTCTGACTTACAAATGATTTTATGTGCGAGGATGCACTCGTAAAACGGAACTAGGTACTGCAAATAAACTAAGTAAGTATACATTCTCACATTCGTAGCAAATATTGAAATGAAATGGCGGCTGCAGGAACAATGTTACTGCAATACACAAGAATTTACTTTATGTGTTTATAAACGTATTAAATTATCATCTAATTCACAAGCTTCTTGACGCTGCCGTATTGGCTCCGACTTCTATAGACATGGAGAATGAGGAGATTTCATTTACCCTGGAGGTAACGAGGTAATATAATGTCATCGCCTATACAATTATAATAAAATAGCAGAATCACCAATCTGTACATAGAAGGTATGAAAGTAATAGAACACAAAAACACGATATTTTATGTCCGTTAGTTTGTTTGTTAGCGCACCTCTCTAGAATTAATGAATGTATTTTAATGCGATTTCACTGGTAGAGAATAGAGCTTGAGTTGAATCAGATTTAGGCTTGAGTTTATTCAGACTTCAGTTAGGCAAGAAGTTATCCATATAATTGTTTAGCAGATTAGTAGTATTGTTTAGCCGGTAACAATACAAATAAGAAACAAGCGGTTGCTCACTGTTTCATTTCGTGGATAAGAAATGAAAGAACGATCGGCTAAGTCCCATCACAAGTAAAATAGACTGGGTCGTAAAGACATCTAAAACAAACGTGTAGTGCAGATTTGGAGTGGCCATTGGGCAACTGCGATAGTTTAGCGGTTCTTTGGATTAGGTTGGATGCAGGTCCCGCCTGCGGATCGCGGTCGTAACGACGCGGTACCCGTGATCCGCCGTAGCAAGGGCGGGTGGAGGCGCACGGTGGGTTTTTAGTGGGTGAGAGCCCCACACTACCCCGTTGTCTCCCTGGGCAGCGGGGTGTGCGGTAGGACATTTTTGCCCACCTAAAATAAATAAAAAAGGTGGGATGCAGATTTGAATCTTGCTCTCTTTTTCACAAATCATTTTGTTCTTTAAAGTAGACCTAATTCACGGTTGACAAATGATGGACCGATGGGGAATCTCATATCACATTCACTTGGTTTAGTGTACGACATCCGCAGGAATTACTGAGAACGTCAAACTTTGTACTCCACCTCAGCTATAACTACTTCACATATCATAATAAAAATCTCTCTCTGAAATGTTCACGACAAACCATTATAATCAAATCAACAGCCTTCATCCCGCTGTTGTCCCCAAAACAGTGTAACCTAAACCTTGTCCGTATGTGATAAAGGTGATTATTCAGATTTCCAGCAAATCCTTTACTTGGTATTCACGCATCAATATTGCGGGGAAACTTTTTTAATTAATGATCCTCGGAGCTCTGTTGTCGAGCCCCGCTCACCGCAAATAGCAAGATTATTTGCTAACTTTTTTCCTTCTACTTTCTCTGTAGGTTCAAGCTTTGTGTTGTTTTGTCCTATAACTTTTAGTATGTGTAAATAAATAACATTATAAATAAATACTTGTTTTGACTACCAACCATTATGAAGGTGTCGTAGAAAGCTGACAAAATTGAATATAAGCCTTTTATAACATGACGAAAAAATGCCGGACGAGTGACTGGTTATGAAGATATATAATGCGAAAATGGAAGGATAGGTACAGGAGGAGACCGAGACCTAGAACCTAGACCAAATCGGTCATGTATTGAAGGAGGTGGAATCACGAGTCTTCAAAACCGTCGAGCATGTATGAAGAGAAATTAATGTTAAGGAAGCGAGAGATATATATTATGCAAGAATAGAACTTTTTGGCATTCTGTTCTCTCTGCCTATCCGGCAAGGGAGATGGCGTGATGATAAGTAAGTATAAGACGACTGTAATGGTTATTTATCACGTTTACTAAAGGCTTATCACGTAGTTTGGAATACTTTACAGCATTCGCGGTCACGGGTAAGATTGAGTAAAAATTACTATAAAAGCTTCATCTACCCACAGTTTTATGATGTTGAAAATAGTTGTTTTTCTTTTAATTTTAACCAACCTCAGTAACAGATAATAAATTTTTAAAGTACAAATTATTTGTGAATAAGGAAAAAGAGATTTTTAGTACGAGCGGGAATCAAACCCGCCTCTTCCAATCCGGGGAAGCGCTCTAAGCCACTGAGCTATCGTACAGACCTATTCGATCATCCCAATTTCCTCATCACATTTGTCTTTACGACCAACGCCATCTATCGGAATGCATTTACATGCATTCATTTCGTACTAAAAATTTCCTTTTCCTTATTCACAAATAATTTGTACTTTAAAAAGTAGCGGAGCATGTCACAAATGCTAAAAAATATAGATCAAAAATAGATCATCCATCCAATCCATCCAACAGCCTTTCAATGTCCACTGCTGGACTTAGGCCTCCCCAAGAGAACGCTACAACGAGCGGTCCCGTCATGGGGGATAATGCCGTAATCGCCACGCTTGGCAGGTGGGTTGGCGATCGCAGTGGATGGTGTTAATACTCGAGGGAGTGCTGCTGCCCACTCCCCCGGTATTCCCTCAGTCGGCTCTTACGACTCCCGTGGGTAGAGAGGGGTGGGACAATTCTAAAGCCGGCTCCACAAGGTCCAAAAAAAGCTAATAAATTATAATTTTTTTAAGCTACAATTAAAGAACAAATTTTTTTTAAATGTGGAAAAAGAGAAGTTTAGTGCGAGCGGGATTTATAATTGTTTCAAATTAATAGCTTCTAGTGGTAAAAGTCTGAAAAAGCCAGTTCGATCGGGTACGTACTATCTTCTCACAGAAGATCAGCGTGAAGCAACGATAGGTGGAATACCTACTATTTTTGTGTTTCGTATGGTGAGTGAGAGCGTCCGAGGCCCTAACTCCATATTATCCTCTTTACCTCCAATCCCTTTCTTTGGAGTTGGCAACGCGCATGTGACCTTTCTGGTGTTGCTGGCGTCTATAGGTTATCGTATATCAGATGGGATGCTTGTTTGCCAACTGCATTTGCGGCAACTCACTGTAGAAAAACGCTGTAAAATATTCTTAGAATTACGACTAAATCTATCACTTCAATCTATGGCTGTGTAAAAATAAATAAAAATAAAATAATAAGTAAAATGCGGCTATTTTCATTAAAGCCTACGGACATTTTTTTTTCATTTACAAATATATCGAACTTAGCTGGACCCACCAGACGATCCAAAATAGCTGAATCCAAAAGTTTACTTGCATGCTAACTGCGGTTCCAGATTTTTTCTCACATTTAAAATTTCGATAAGGAACATCCTTGGAGTTGTTGGAGTTTTGGCCTATATTTATTTTATAGATGCAAAAAATCATAACACAATAATAATTCTAATACGTGATCGCAACGCCAATTACCGAATCCAATTTTGAATATAAACCATCCATGGTACCACTCAAATATACGAAAAAAAAAAACATCATAATCGATCCATCTGTTTTTTATTTTGTGAGCTTAACGCAAAGATAGGTATTCGAATTATATACCCCTTGTTGCCCGCCACTTAGACAGCGATATTTTATTTACGTTTTAAATACATATTCGATCAAGTATTAAATTTTAATACTTGATCGAATAAATCAATTTTACGCTCTTGAGTTACGAATTTGTAAATCACTGAAACATTCATGATTCTAGGTTAAAGATAAAATTGACGGCCGCAGCGTCCTCTTCGTTAACCGTGAAGGGGACGTTGTCAAGAGGGCTATGTCGTGCAGCATCCCGCAAGGTTCTTGGGCCGCTCCTGTGGGACATCGGCTACGACTGGGTCCTCCGTGGCCGGCTCCCCCCCGGGCTGGGCGTAATTTGCTACGCAGATGATACGCTCGTCACAGCCCGGGGCGGGACCCTCGAGGAGGCGGCAACCTTGGCCACCTCAGGTACCGCGGAGGTGGTCAGGCGGATCGAGGCGCTGGAGCTTAGAGTGGCCCTTGAAAAGTCGGAAGCCCTACTCTTCCATGGGCTCCAACGTGGCCCACCCGCCAGCTCCTCGATAACGGTCAATGTTGTGGGCTTTCCAATCCAGGCCCACATCAAATATCTGGGCCTGGTATTGGATGGGCGGTGGCACTTTGACGAGCACTTCCGCCATCTTGCGCCAAAGCTCGTCAGCACAGCGTCCGCCCTCGGGCCACTGATGCCGTATTTGGGCGGACCGAGTCTCGCGTGTCGACGACTCTACGCGGGGGTAGTACGGTCAATGGCACTGTACGGCGCGCCCGTGTAGGCGGAGTCCCTGGCCGCTCGCAATAGGGCCCTTCTGTGGCGTCCACAGAGGGTCGTAGCGGTCGGGGCAATACGCGGGTACCGCACGGTCTCGTGCGATGCAGCCTGCGCGTTGGCCGGAAGCCCCCCGTGGGATCTGGAGGCGGAAGTACTCGCCGACGTTTATAGGCGGGCGTCGACGGGACGGGCGGGGGGCAGCCGCCCCTCGCCGAGCGCAATCTCATCGTGGCGGGAAGATGCACCGTCCTAAAGTGGAGATCTCTGCTGGAGACGCCCCGGGCCGGTCTCTGGACCGTGGGGGCGCTCCAGCCGATCTTGGAAGAATGGGCAGGGCGGCAGCACGGGGTCCTCACCTTCCGGTTGGTGCAGGTTTTGTCAGGGCATGGTTGCTATGGCAAATACCTGCACATGATAGCTAGGAGGGAGACGACGTAGTGGTGACAGCCTGGGGGGTTGTCACCACTGCGGCTGCGGCGAGTACTTGGCGCAGCACACGTTCGAGTCGTGTCCAGCCTGGGATGTGCAGCGCCGGGAACTCGCTGCAGTCATAGGCGTGGACCTGTCGCTACTGGCCGTTGCGCGAGCGATGGTTGGCAGTGACAGGGCCTGGACCGCGGTTACCACCTTCTGCGAGGCTGACATCTCGCGGAAGGAGGTGGCGGAGAGGGACCGGGAGGAATCCTACTTCGCGGATTCACCGCCGGCGCGCGGTGTGGCGTGCGTGCGCTTATCTGTGCCTGATGCCGCACCTCAAACAATTCGCAATTATTCTAGTTAAATGTATATTCTATCAACTACAAACTTGTATAATTCCATCCATTCTTGTGTCTGCTTGTACAGTTAACTGTGTTTTAATTCTGATGATTTTGGTATTTCATTTTTATCGTCACGCCAATTTATTACTTACTTATCATCACGCCATCTCACTTGCGGGTTAAGCAGAGAGAACAGAGTGCCAAAAAGCTCTATTCTTGCATACATCGCTCGCTTCCTCAACATTCATAATTCTCTACATACATGCTCGACGGTTTCGGAGACTCTTGAGCCTGACCCCACCTTCCTTCAATACATGACCGATTGAGTCTAGGTAGGTGAGTCTCGGTCATCGGCATTGTATATCTTCTTAACCAGTCGCACGTCCGGTATTCTTTCCACATGTCCGAACAATTGGAGCATTCCCTTTCGCATCTTTACACGTAAGAAAGAGAGTATTGTCTTTCATACCTACTCACTTTCTTACGTCGTCGTTACGAATGCGGTCAGTCAGCCTCACTCCAAAGATTCTCCGCTGAGATTGCATTTTGACCGTATTGATTTTACTCTCATCTCCCGTCGCACACCCAACTCTAGCTTCCATATAATAACGTTGGGACAAGCACTGCGTTGTGTATTGTGACACGTGCTTTCTGGCTGAGGCTTGCCTCTTGACTGCCGAGAAGTTGTCCCAATGCTCCGTTCACTCTATTTCCCGCATTTGCTCTTCTCTCTACATCAGTGGTATACCTTCCATCCCGACTGAATCCACATCCAAGATATACAAATTCATCCACTTGTTCTAGCACACCATTGCCTATTTATACTCTAACATCAGTTCTGGCTTCTCTTCTTTCAAAAAACATTATATTGGTTTTGCCCTCATTCACCAGTAGGCCCCTTTTCTTACAATCGTCAGTCATTACGTCGACTAGGATTTGCAGGTCAGTCGCGGACTGCACTAATAAGACCGCATCATCTGCATATAGCAGAGAGTTAACCACTAAGTCGCCTATCTGAGCTGCCACATTCATTTCATTTAACATTTGTATACATTTAGCCAGATATATGATAAACAGTCTGGCTGGTAGAACGCAGCCCTGTTTAATGCCGATATTGACATTAAACCAGGGCGACATTCCATCATCCAGCCGCACACAAGCTCTGCAGTCCACGTAGTTGGACTGCACCGCTTGCAGCAGTCTACCGTTAATACCATACTCCGGCAAAATGTCCCAAAGTTCCTTTCGTGTAACCGTGTCAAATGCTTTCTCCAAATCCACAAAACTGCAGAAAACGCTCTGACCTACAGCCAGATGCTTCTCCACAATGTTGCGCAAAGAAAACAGTTGATCCATGCATTCCCTTCTACACCTGAAACCTCATTGTGCCTCGCATATAAATTCGTCAGACACCATCCTCATTCTCCTTTCAATAATCTTACCATACACTTTGGCTGCCAAACTGGCTTATGGCTCTGTAGTTTGCACAGTCATAATGTGACCCTTTGTTTTTAAATAAGGGCACTATGCCTTCGCTTCGCCAGTCTTTGGCAACTATTCCTGAGCTCCAACATAAATTGAGAAGCACCAGGAAGGATTCCCAGACACATGTTTGTAAGAATACAAGTGTCACCACCCCATTCTTTCCCACGGGTGTCGTATAAGGTGACTAAGGGAAGTAAGCAATTATCATCCGTTGCATGACTGGTGGTACCAAGTGGAAGTACTTACTTGGTATCGGGCCCGAGCGGGTTGGTACTACCATTTCCCGTGTGATCGGCCATGAAGCACATCGTTGCGTTTTGGCTGTAGCAGGAGATAGCCGTTTATTCTTTCATTTCATATCTGTGAAATGAAATGGTGAGCAGCGACTTGATAATAGTCTCGGTATAGTTGAGTCCATGAGCGACGGTTACCACTTACCATCATGTGGGCCGTGGTTCATCTGCCATCTTTAGTAATAAAAAGAAAAGTTCTTCTTTGCAAACTTCCAAGTAAAAAATAGGTATATTTTTTTATTTAAATTGCAAACGTTTCAGCTTTCCGCTTTCATAATCTTTTATATTGAATAAAAGGTGTAAATAATTGAAAATATTCGCTCCCAACAAAAAATGTTTTTATCAGTCGATCTTGTCTCTGTGATAGAGTGTCGTCAGCCTTTTGAGAAGCGATATCCAATCTATGATTTAACGATTCCCGGAAAGCTTGATCATAGCCTTTTCATCACGTTTTATTAAATAATACGAAGTGTCAGTCCGCGTCCAACTGTTTTTCCGCTTAGCTTTTTTAAACCACGCAAATAATTTTAATTCAGCTTCCACTGTAATTTTATAAATATTTTTAGGAAGATTTGTGATAATACATCATAATTAAACTGGTTTACATACACAGTTTTTTTTTAATATGTACGTGGCAAAGTATGTGGTCACCGCGGTTACCATAGCCTATAGGGTTGTTAATGCAAGATGTCAGGATTTTTGTTTGTAAATCACGTTTAAACGACTGAATGGATTTGGGTGAAATTTGGAACATTATAGGTTTATATTTATCCCAAAAAAATAATAATCTGTTATGTTTGTTACAAATGCCTATTATTTCCTTATCTATTCGATAGCAGACAACCCAATTTACATTTTATAAGGCCACGTATTTACACTTTGAAGTGGAACTTTTAAAGAACACCTTCAGCGAATGATTTCGCGTCACCGACATGCTGTACACGAGAAATTCTTAACATCAACTAATCATCATTAAAAATATCTTTACTAAGCACACACATCTATCGAAACAATTAGTAGGTACCTACTGTCCGTCCATAATGTCCATAATACGAAATTATAATAGTTACACATTAATGTTAGTCATAATAGTTTTTCTGTACCTAACATAAAAACTATTATGACTTAAGAATGTTTTTTCCTTCTTTTAAGTTTTTTCACTTCGGCTGGCAGTCCTCATAACTTTTAATTTTGTTTCCGTATTTTAGTCTGTAAGAAATCTACTTGATTGCTGATCTTATCGTCAAACGAATAAAAAACATACCATCTTCTGGTAGTAACATCTTCTGTGAATGATTAACTGATGACACAATTTAGTTATCAGCGTAGAGAAGACAGCCGTGTCTTCTTTACGCTCGCGCGCATTAATTTAATGCACACTCAATTTCTTTCAAGTCTTACAAACAATATGATGTGTAATATAAGCGTAGACATCAAAATATAATGAAGACTGTGTGCAAAATGCACTCATAGACGCAGCTAGATGGGCAAAATCCTTACACGTCATCTAAACACGAAATGGGTCGGACCTCTTCCACCGCAAAGATTCACGAAAATACTGCTAATAATAGTAATACGCTAGCAATATTTCAAGTATATTCTATAAATTAACGGGGTTTATACGGTATAACATATATTTATGATATTGTATAAAATACGGTTAATCACCATATCTTCTTTATTATTACAACTAAAGTTAGGCAGTAATGAGTGGATACGTCACTCATCTATCTTTTATAAAGTACTAGCTTTGGCCCGCGGCTCCGCCGCAGCCAATAGCTAGTTTTTAGGTAATATCTCAGGTTTCCGGTATAGTAGCGGGATAAAATGTATATACCAGTTGTTAAGTCTAATCAAGAGCTATCAAACAAAAAAGTTGCATCAAAATCCATTCAGTAATTTTTGCGTGATGCGCGAACAAACAAACAGATGAACAGACGAAAAATCTAAAAAAAATCGTTTTGTGTTTAGACACGCCTATAGTCGTATAGCCTAATTCAGTCATTCTTTCTCAAATATCTTAAATGTACAGACACAGCTCTGTTACAGCTTTATAATAGTAGACTACCTATAAATATGTCTTCATCTTAAGGATTTAAAAATTTCTTTGGAATCATTATATCTAAATAATGACTATAGATTAATACGAGATAATTAAATGATTAAGATAATACGAGATAATTAAATGATACGAGATAATTTTATTATTGCGTAGCTTTTGCTGCAATACAGTTTTTTGCTTACATCTCCATTCCAGATATAGTAGCGAAAAAAAAGTTTTATCGAAATCTGTTCAGTGGTTTTTGAGTTTAGTGAGTTAGTGAGTTTATCTCATTCTATAGTAAGACTTCGTATTTACTCTCGCATTTTATTGTATGATTTAATTATTAAGTGCATTTAATTGTGTACTTTTTATTTGAACTATTGAGGGGCCTGGTAAACCGTATGACAGGGAAACCTAGTTCAGTCACCAGTTTCCCACAGAGGTCTGAGATTTTTTTATGTAATACCTTCGTAGAAAAGAAATAAATGCATATTATTATAGTGATATGCAGAAAATAAACTAACAGAATGTCCCGGATTTGATAAAAGTGACTGTCAGGTATTGTGGCGAAACTGCTGCTGGCGCAGCTGCTGAGTGCTGTGTCTATGCTCAGCAGTATTGCATCATGCTGATTGAATTTATGAATATCACCTGACTTATTTTTGAAGTGAAAACATTATTTAGCAGCTACGTATTTGGAAACTAGTTGACACTAAAAAGCGACAGCGATCCGATCCTTTGGACTTTGGCAGCACAGGACCGGTCGTGGACGAAATAAAAGCCTATGGTTTAATGGTTAAGGTCAATAATATCTATAAACATAATTAATTCCCTATTAACCGCATGAGTAATGCTTTCCCAATAACCGATCAATCGGATTGATTAAAAACCTACGAACGTTGCACGCGTTGGCCTTACAGCGTGACTTCATTAAACCAGGAATATTTTTGTAAGAAAATTTCCCTCATTTTGATGTCCCTATAGACTTATGGACGGCGATCGTTGGCCTTTAGGGAAATTAGCTTTGACCCGTAATATCGCAACGATATTTTTCGGTAGCAAATTTGATGGATCTTTTGTAACATTACTTAATCAAATCAAATGACTACGTACTGCTGGTCTTTAACGAAGTCAAGAAGAATTATTAATCAATATATGTGATAGTCAAACGGTAAAACTAAGGACTTCAAAGACGGTGGTATAGAGCTCGATCTCCAGACCAAAGTCCAGAACTCGTACGGTACCTACTTCTGCCTTTTCGAGATTTTTCGAGAATATCTGTGTTTGTTTACAATTTATCACTGTTCGGTAAAGGAAAAAAATATGAAAAACCTGCATGTCTGAGAGACTTTTTCGACGACTTAAAAAGTCTGCCAACCCGCACTGAGCCAGCGTGAACTATGGCCTAATCCTTCTCACCATAAGAGGACACCCACGCCTCATGGTGGATGCAGATAGTGAGAAGCTATTTATACCTTATGGAAATTGATGGCATTGATGGCATGGATGTTAATTCTATTGTACCTTATAGCTAAAATACTTGTAATTAATTCTAAGTATTGTCAAGCTAATTTAAATGAATATTGCGTTCTAGCTGGACCAGAGTTTGGTGAGATAGAAAGCTATTGATGACGCCGATATCTGCAAGATTTAAATTATACTTGGTATACATTCGCTGTCTGCTAGTAGCATTCCGTGCACTGCACATTCCATCACCAGATGTTGCACATCTTCAGGTACCCTACATTATTCACAGTTAGGTGACGTAAATTTTCTCATTAGAAACGCAAATCTACTGGGAATATGTCCAGAACGTAGCATATTATAATTTGGTTCCTCGTTAGGTTGTTGTTAACGAACCAAAGAACGTAAGGAGACTCACAGTGAATGCTTTTATACCAAACACACTCTGCCTTAGATCTTTGGTTAAATAATTCTTTAAAAATATACATCTAGGTAGAATATTTGTGTCGAGACCTACAAGAGCAGCTTGTTTGGCTAGCTTATCAGCCTCCTCGTTACCAGATAGCCCCAAATGATATGGAATCCATTGAATTACCAGATTAATAACTTTAATATAAATTAAAAGGGACAACATGAATTCACAATTTAAAATAAAATTATATAAGCATGCAATTACAACTGTGATAATGAAAATGTGTTTATTATATATAATTATTATTCTTATTGCTGTTATCAAAATTATTTCTAATGCTAGAGCCAATTTATAGATTACAAAACTTAAATAAAAAATAAATTGTAATTACATATTGCTCATTAATAACTCCATTCCCAGACCTTCCTATAACTATGTATTAAATATATACAAGTATGTATTTATATGTGTATTTTTAGACATTAATAATAGAGCACATTATTTCTTAGTATAAAACATATTTATTATGAATCGATGAAAATTAAGTATTACTATAATTACCCATTATTATCATGTTTGTTTGCTTTGCTCTACTTTTATATCTTTAACACTGTTATTTTCGTTTGTTTGTAACACACACACACACATACACACACACACACACACACACACTCACACATATACACACACACACACTCACACAGACAGACAGAAACACACGTCCTCTTCTTTTTATCCCGTAAAAATGGATGGGTTCTCGTGGGAGAATTATTTTTAGATAGAAATAATTACGTGTCGTAGAGTGACGTATTTATATTCTGAAGTCCATGCGGACGTAGTCACGGGTAGAGCCTAGTTATTTATATATGTGCCTTTTAAGACCTTCCAAGGCTTTGTCTGCGTCAATAGTTAAGGTTGAAAATAATTTGTGTAGCTGATTTGTTGGATAAAAAATCCTTAATAATATTTCATTCTAAAAATTTCACGGCTCCTTTAAGACAGCGCCAAACTCATTCAACGTGGATAAAGTTGCAAACAAAAGCTAGTTAAAAACAAAGCAGGAATCACGTTATTTGAGATAACTCTTTCCTCACCGCAAAAACCACACGCGCCTGCTGTCTATCTCGCTTAAATTTATGCGCATGCATAGCACTTACTTATATTTATATATAGGTATATTCGTTGCTCAATGCTGTTTATTAAAAAAACTAGCATAATAATACAGTACAGTACAATTAAAAATTCTTTTACCAGGAACAACTGTTTCCCGAGGTATTGAGCAAATAACAATTTAGACTCATTTTCAGATTTCTGGATGAGCTAAAATTTTACATGCATATGCAAATCGAAGTATAATACAATATTATTTTGGCATAGAGTTGTTTTGAAGTTTTTAATAATGTCCAGCCTCCGATGATAGAGCTGGAAGGCAGCAATAGGAACTCTGTAGTTAAACATCGTACTTATAACCCTTCAAGTTAGTGTTTTTATATCCAGGATCTAATAATTGGGATAGGCCATGGGAATTTTGTAATAAGTCAACGCGGCCCCAGCAAGTTTAAATTTGTTTGGTTAGTCTTGACAAGTACTTTGGTCCTAGATACTGCTGATGGCTACCACCTAACCGCACCAAGTTACATAAACGTTGTAGAATAGAATAAAAATAGAATAGAATAGAATAATCAATGTGTAGGATTGACAGTCGGTTACGCTTACGTTGTAGTAGCCTTATGTTAATCTCATACATTGATTATTCTATTCTACCAGCGTTTATGCCACTTGGCTAGGGGAACTGCTCTCTTAGTCGCTTCTTTCAAGCGTAATGAGTAATCTCTATGGATTAATCTATTGGATTAGTATTGTTGAATTGGTGAGCGATGGTTAATATTGGCTATAAGATACCCCGTGGTTCGTATGGCAACAAAAATAAAATATTTTAAACTCTTAGTTCTCATCTGTGCTGAAAAATATCCTTTTTTTATCTTAACAAGACACTGTACATGAAATATACGCTGCAATTAAGTGAATATGTACCATCCACTGCTGTTTGTGACCGTTCATCTTTAAGCTAATTAGTACGTAATTGTATTATTGATCCAATTTCTGTTCAGTCGAGGCCGGGTCGCTCTCGTAAACATTGTTGTCTGTTACTCGTGGATTTAAATGATCTTGCAAACTTCTTTTTCATTATGGTCCCAGAATTAATAAATATCATTTATGTTTGAGTGCTTTATTTATGGATATTTAGCATATCAAAAAGATTACTATAACACAAAGTAAAAAAAACAAAACAATTAGAGAACAGAGTGCCAAAATGCTCTATTCTTGCATACATCTCTCGCCTCCTTAACATTCATATTTCTCTTCATAGCCAGTTTAGGAGAGCCCTGACTCCACCTTCCTTCAATACATGACCGATCTGCTCTAGGTAGGTGAGTCTCCGTCTCCCCCTGTACCTACATCCTTTCACTTTCGCATTGTATATCTTCTTGAGCAGTCGCACGTCTGGCATTCTTTCCACATGTCCGACCCATCGGAGCATTTCCTTTCGCATCTTACACCAATACTCTCTTTCAGGTTTATACACTCACTTACGTCGTCGTTACGAATTTATTTTTTATTTATTTATTAAGGTACGTTAACAATATACATATATAATTTACACAGAATTTGTAGGCAACATATTTTTCTAGTATGCATATCTGTTAAAGACGTACACAACATTCATTGTTTAACTACACAAATGGTTTTACAATTAAAGATTAGTAGTTAAAAAAGAAGAAACATACAAACAAGGTTAGGAAAAATATTGTACAAAAAACAAAATTACAACGAACCACTGAAATGTTTTAATAAATTTAGCTTAAAAGTATGCAAGGTATCGCGAAAGATATCGATTTCATTTTTACGAATGAAAAATAATTCCCGTAATTTTGATTTTTTAAGCGTTAGTTATGAGAGTCGGGAGCAATTGTCAGGATGGCTGAATTGGTAAAGCATCTGGACATTATCCAGAAGATGCAGGTCCAAATCCTGCTCCTGACTGTTATTTTCGATTTCACATTTTTCACTTTGTGTTTAAAGCGTTAGTTATGGTTCGTGATTATTAACTTTAAATATTTTTTTACTTTGCACTAAAAAGAATACTCTTAACATACGAATTTAAATATTTGCGAAGATCCTTCATAATTTTCATTATAATCTTGATTAACGTTATTACGAAAACGGCCGCTCTCATCTCAACGATAAGCACTCCCAAATTGCTCCAATTCACATTAACCCGATTCAATTACGACTGGGATGCCTTCATTGAAATGGTGTATTTTCAGATCGTTGTACCCAGTTCCTGGAGTTGATTCTTGAGATAGGTTCAAAATTGAATTGGTTTTTTTATTTAATTTTGTTTTGGGGAATACTGATAGATTGAAGAACTAGTCAAAGCTGAACAGAATAGTTGGATAGGATTTGGAGACGAAGGATAATAAGAAAAAGATAGGTAGGATAATAAGAAGAAGAAGGTTTAGGCATCTGGCGCACTTACTACCATACGAAACGGTAGGAGAATCTACCTCTCAAGTCTATGAAATTAAAAATCAGAGTATAGGTATCAACACAAAGTGTGAAAATGTGAAATCGAAAATAACAGTCACGAGCAGGATCCTGCTGACTGTTATTTTCTATAATTTATGACCGAGGATGAACATCTGATAAATCTCTCTAAAGACATACCTATCTTTAGATCCCACTGTCAAGCTCACGCAGGCAAAATCTCGGGTAGAAGCTAGCATTATAAATAAACTTTGATTCAAAATTTAAACGACCATGAAAAGGTTCGTTTGTTTAGAATAAGCAACAGGATCCTGCTCGTGACTGTTCTTTTCGATCTCACATTTTCACACTTTGTGTTGATTCATATGGCTAAGCATGTCAAATGCTAAAAATATATATAAAAATATCTAAATACAGAGTATAGGTAGTATTAGCATCAGTCCGCTCATTCTGTCGCTTTCATAAGTTCTTCCAGCAGTGCAAGGCTTATGAATCATCATACATTTAGGATGTAAAATTAAGTTACAAGAACCCTTATAATTGTAACTTAACTGTTTTAATCATTTAGACGGTTGAAATGCTGGGTCTAATAGAGTTTAATCCTTATTGTTTTGATCTTATCCATATCCAAGTTTTGATCGTAAGGGTAGTATAAAAATAGCATCACGCCTGTATTCCCCGAAGGGGTAGGAAAGGTATTACGTACCCACGGTTCGCCAGCTATGTTTAAGTCTTATGCCCGTTTTCACCAACGATCCCTAAATTTTAAGTAACCCCTAAGGCAATTTAGGTAACACTTAGCGCTAGTTTTATTTTCACCAACATTTAGGTGACACCTAAAGTCTAAAGGGACCACTTATATTTAGGGGCCCGAATATTGAGCCCCTAACCTTTCCCTAACTAAGTGGTTTGACGTAAATCTCGTGTTCTTGATTATTTCGTTAAAATGGAAGATCTATTATGTGAGTTTTTGGATAGTCATGAAGCAATTGAGACTGTAGAGTTATTAGAAAACCCTAGATTATTATCTCGGCCACGTATTTTTCGTGAAAGGCCAGATTTTTTCATAAGATATGACGATAGACTTTTTATAAGGTATAGGTTATCCAAGGAAAGTGTGTCGTTTTTATTACAAAAAAATTTGCACATTTTAGAATATCCCGATGACAGGTACAACAAACGCTTTCTTTTCTCGGTCATTATTTTATATTAAAACTGAAAACAAACAACAACTTATACTATATCACAGAGTTTTTATATAGAATGCAGATTGAAGAAAATGCGCAGCCGAAAGCCCGAAAATAATGAATCTGTTTTAATTAATTACAATTAGTACAAATATAACCTGAATCTCAATAAACCAATGTCACCGCTGTCACTGTCAGCTAGAGGCACACTTTTTTTTAAGACGAAGATATGTCGTCATACAGCCTAATCATAATTGTAAATTTGTAGCTATTTGATGCTAAAACCATATTTTATAACATTAATTGTTGATTATATCGTGTTGAAAATGTATATTACTTTATTATGTTCAGAAATGATGTGAAAATAGAGTTTAAAGATGTTTTCCGCAAAAGTTCGGTTTTTGGAACTACTATGACATAAAAAATCTGTCACCTTACTAAGCAGCCCCTAATTAAGTGTCTCTTAGCTTGGTGAGAATGAATTTAGTTAAAGGATGTATTTAAGGAATGCCTTAGACTAAGGGATTCCTACTCATGGGATAGTTTAGGGATCGTTGGTGAAAACGGGCATTAATGTAGCATTAAATACTCAAATGTTACGAATCCTACTAACATTATAGATGCAAAAGTTTCTGAATGTTTCTCCGCCTAAACAACAAAAGGAATATGTATGGTAGGTACAATAAATACGGATATTAATCATTAATTAGTGGATATTTGTTTAATTTTGTTTTAGTAGATGAGACACTTTTAACCCGTAAGAATATTTAAATAGTTACAGCAGGATAATTATCTTTATTTTTTGCATATAAACGTAACGATTAAACGGATTTGAATGACATTTGATAATCAGATAATTTATGACTGGGATGAAAGTAATAAATCTTTCTAAAGACATACTTATCTTTAGATCCAACTTTGAGAGCCCACGCAGGCAAAATCCCGGGTAAAAGCTAGCATTATAAATAAACTTTGATTCAAAATTGAAACGACCATGAAAAGGTTCGTTTGTTAAGAATAACCTTTAAACAATATTAGCATTTTTGGTAGATACAAATTAATTTATCCTGAATTATATTTAAGCAACAATATCGCACTCGTGGGCGTTATTAAATATCTCCGGAATAGACGAAACAATAGAGCAAACAGCTAAAAATGAACTCTAAATTGAATAATGTTTCTGGTCGTTACGTGAAGTGTTAATATTATTCATTGTTCGTATGACTGTGAAAATCTTATGTTTGTTTTAAAAGCATAATTTTTAGGTGTATGTTTGTTTTAAAAGCATAATTTTTAGGTTATGGTGGTGTATTTTACGAGTAAGTAGATATTAATTACTTAGTGGAATGAGTGAATGGTTATCTCTAGCTACAACCAAAACATACTGACAGTGATCCCGATCCGCTTTAGCCCTTGGGCCCTATAAAAAGTAAGTACTGCCAAAGTCGAGATAACAAAAGAAAGGCTGACAGAGTAGTAAATAAGTAGAAAGTTTACTATTTGCATACTAGATTTCATCCGAATTCGTACTGCTTTTTGCAGTGAGATACATGAAAGTTGAGAGTAATGTGTTTTCTTTTTTATAGATAATTAATGTCTCACTATTAGGTACGGGTCTTTGAATGAAAAGTATTTAGTCCCGTGTAATATACGATTTGGCAGCATTAATTAGCCTTTAAAGAAATCTCTCAGGCATAAAGAGCACAGCGATCTTTGAAGCACACTGTTCCAGTGGTCCGCCAAAACAGGTGGAGAAATGGCAGACGGCGGGTTTATTTAGTGGGTGACGGCCTATCACTAACCTAATCGTGCTCCGAACGACGGAGTGACATTTTTTTTCGCCTTAAAAAGGCTTAAAAGTTTCCTCTTGATGGTTTACTTTACCAATATGAAGTCTCGGTCTATACAAGTATACTGGGGCTCTAATTCGATATTCCAAGGTCATTGTGAAGGAAGGTTAATGTGTGGCATTTGAGCCATAAAAATAATAGTAATAATCCTAACCATATTTCTTATTCTCTCCTTTTTATTTAGCCTTTGAACCTCCTATCCCTTTCCTCGGAGATGGCGACGCGCTAATGATGCTTTTGGTGTTGCTAGCTACGGTAACCGCTTACCATCAGATGGGCCGTATGCTTGTATGCGTTATGCATAAAAAATGCTTTTAAACAGTAACAGTGTCTTAAATACGATAGCGAGTAGATTGGACTGCAATTATATTACTCACTGCTGTAGGGTGTCAGCCGGACCCAAGAGTCCGGTAATCCTGCGGTAGTTAGCAATGTATGTACTAACATAGTTATGAGCAAATTGTTACTAACAAAACTATGAGTCTTGGTACTTGAAAATAAAGGTTTGTTATTATTATTATAAAAGAAGAACAATGGACACAGTCATTACAAAAACAATTCAGCTTTATTATAGACAATCTTTAACAAAACCAATTCTCATGGATGGCAGTGATTTAAATTGCTGTCGAGACCCTAAGACCCAAGGGACGGTACGAGTGATGACAGCCGGCGATAGATATTAAAGCTATTTACTGTTTTATATATACTGGTTTTATATACTTGTTATGTTGAGTGCTACTTAATGGCTTAAGCGCGTGAACGTTGACAAATATTTTCGTCAGATTTCCAATATTTGTTGCTGAGTTGAGTTTGGCGAAAAACAAAACACCTTACGCAAACACAGAGTTTAACGCATTGTTTAGCGTACCTGTCTGTGTTTCTATCTATCTGTGGCATTGTAATTCCCAAACGGCTTAGCGGATTTTAGTTTGTTTTCTTTGTTTGAATTGTGACTGTTAGGTTACGAAGGTTATCTATGATTCAAGAAAATCTGTTCAGGCATTTCAGATTACTATTTTCTAGTTGAGGAATGGATGTTTTAATTGTTTTATTACAACGAGGGTAGCATACAAGTATACGGCTCATCTGATGGTAAGCGGTTACCGTATCCTGTAGTTGCTAGCAACACCAGAGACTTCCATCGTGCGTAACCATCTCCAAGCAATGCCGTATAAGGTGCAAAGGAAATATAATAAAGAGAGGATAAGGGAGGGGGTTTGCGCATCAGATGCTCTCACTCACCGTACGAAACACAACAGTAGGAAATACAGAGTACCTACCGTAATCGTCACTAAGGCCTTTTTTTTGTTATGGCGGGAAAAAATGTTCCTAACCGCACACCCTATCGTTCGGGGCAACGACCAGGGTAGTGTGGGGCCTGCACCCACTAAAGAAACCCGCCGTGTGCCGTCTCTCCGCCTTTATTGGCGGGCCACTAGAACGATGTTATATTCCTTCGGTGCTGTCGTCACTAAGGCCTACATTGAAAATCAGCGTTGCAGTGTATCTTAATTGCTGCACTGCGACATCGTTGCTGAATGCGGCCTTATTGATTACTTTTGAATTTGTGTATTTTATATTTTGTTGTGTTTTTAAAGGTTAAGAATATTTATTTGTTGTCAATAAAATAATTTGTTGTTCTTGTTGTTGCCGTTGTTTCACGCTTATCATCTGTGAGAAGGTGGTACTTTCCTAATCGAGCCATTTCATACCTGCTGAGACCAGCAAGGCTTTACTACTAGAAGATTTTAATTTTTACTTTGTTTTACCTTTACCTGTAAGTAACTATGTATAATTATATTTTACGACTTCGTGCGTCGTTGTTCAACTTCATTGAGTATTATATGTAACAATACTAGACACAGTCTTGAATGTGGTGGAGAATTTGAAGAATTTATCGATACTTTATATTTAAATTTACTGTTATTACATTGATTATATTGACCATGGGAACGAAATTGAGATTATTAGTAACAATCAAAAAGTCATTCTCGCGTGGGCGATAAGTGGGTAGCCAAATACCGTGTTATGATAAGTGAAAATCCGTTGTCTCTGCCTACTTCTCTGATAGACAGGCCTGGGTATATGTATGTATTTATGTAAAAATAACAGGGATTTGTGCCTTAGTATTGGAAGAGATTTTTTTGATATAAAACAGGTTTGATTTAGTTCACGTTTATAAACACTTTTTAATGGTGAAGAAAAATTAGGTCCATTACATTTGGACCCTTCACTGTCGGTCCGCATTTACACGCTAATTGCTTATGTTTCAAGGGGCTCGCAGGCAGAAACTGCTCACTATACTAATGCGAATCATCACGCCATCTCCCTTGCGAGGTAGGCAGCGAGAACAGAGAGTGAAAATTCTCTATTTTTGCATATTCCTCCATATTCATAATTCTCTTCTTACACGCTTGCCGCTTTCAGAGATTTGATCTAGGTAGGTTAGTATCGGTCTCCCATTGTATTGTACCTACATCCTTCCTTACATATAAAATAGTATTTTTGCTAAAATAATAGCAGCGCAAAGTTAAGCTTACCTCCTTTTACGTGAGACTATTTTACATAGCTGATTATGTAAGCAAGAGACTTATCATCTTATACTATGAAAGTATAAGATGGTAAGGAAATAAAATAATAACTGCCTCGGTGGTGTAGCGGTAGTGTATGCGACTGCTAATCATGAGGTCTCGGGTTCGATCCCCGGACCGAGCAATGTTATTGAGCTTTTTCCTAAAAAGAAAAATTCTCAGTAGAAGCCCGGAGTTTGGAAATGTGCCCGGTAGACGTCAATAGGCTCGCCCCCTATTACGTGGGACTTAAACATACGAGTAGCTGGCGAATCGTGGGTGTGTAATACACGTCTGCCTACCCCTTCGGGGTATACAGGCGTGATGCTATGTTTTTACTTTGAAAGTCGTCACTACAAAAATCTATACATTAATTTTAACAGAAATAATAACATTAATGGTAAAAGAATGGTATAGAAGTAAACCTCATAGGTACTTACTAACAAAAAAGTTGAAACTAGTTTTAATGAGTTGGCCATTGTTACCCTGCAAATTATGTGACCTAAAGGGGGAACACAAACGATTTTAAGTTTTTGATCTGTAATATTCTCGTAAACAGATATTTAAGATTAAGGACATAGACTTAGGAAAAGGCTTCTTTGAGATGAATACTTTTGACGCCAGAACTAACTTTTTAACTTTATACAGCTGTTAGTAGTTTCCGATCAGGTCTTGGTACTCGTAAAGCATTCTTTACTTTGAGTTATTTTAATCAAGAACTCTTCATTTGACAGGTAAAACGAGTGTTTCATGCATTCCATTTGAATAATTGCATGGAATATTCATTTACATGTTGTGTTTTGAAGTATATTATAACCTTCGTATAGTTTCTGTGGATTTATCATTACATAAGTATGAAGCAGTGATTGTCTAGTTACAAGTGAATACTGCTAAAACAGAAGTATCGAATGAATATAAATAATCCATCCATCCATCCATCAGCCTTTTAACGTCCACTGCTGGACCTAGGCCTCTCCAAGAATGTCCGGTCGATGATGGGATGGTGCTGTACGGTGCACCTGTGTGGGCGGGGTGTCTGGACGCGCCGAACAGGGCTCTTCTGTGGGGATCACAAAGAGTCGTCGCGTCCAGGCTCATACGCGGATACCGCACGGTGTCGACGGAAGCGGCCTGCGCATTGGCCAGAACACCCCCGTGGGACTTAGAGGCGGAGGAGCTCGCCGAAGTATATCGGCAGGCGTTGCAAGAGCGGGAGGTGGCCAGGTGGCAGGGCGATGCCCACCGAGCTGCCATGGCCAGATGGAGGATACGGTTGGAGGCGCCCCGAGCCGGTCTCTGGACCGTAGAGGCGCTCCAGCCTGTGCTGGAGGATTGGGCGGGGCGACGGCACGGGGTCCTTACCTTCCGACTGGTGCAGGTGCTGTCGGGGCACGGTTGCTTCGGCAGATATCTGCACATAGTCGCAAGGAGGGAAGGAGGGAAGCGACTCCGGGCTGTCACCATTGCGGCTGCGACGAGGACACGGCGCAGCACACGCTCGAGTCGTGCCCGGCTTGGGGCGGGCAGCGCCGTGAACTCGTCGCGGCAATATTGACCTCTCGCTGCCGAGCGTTGTTAGAGCGATGCTTGGCAGCGACAGGAAATGGGCCACGGTCACTGCCTTCTGCGAGGAGGTTATCTCGCGGAAGGAAGCGGTGGAGAGGGCCAGGGAGGCTGATCCTTCCGCAGACCCGAACCACCGCCAGCGACTGGGGCGGCGCAGGTGTGAGTATTTGCGCCTAATGCCGCCCTAGCTGCGGGTGGATGGACCGGAGAACATCCGCCACCCGCAAGGCCTCTCACGAAGGTGCGATGCTCCGTGTGCGGATGCGTCGCTCTGTAGAGGGTAGCCGAAAGGGTAAGCCGCTGGCGGACCACCGAAGGAATGTAACATAGTTTCAGTGGCCCGCCAATAAAGGCGGAGAGACGGCACACGGCGGGTTTCTTTAGTGGGTGAGGGCCCCACACTACCCTGTTCGTTGCCCTGAACGATGGGGTGTGCGGTTAGGTACATTTTTTCCCGTCTAAAAAAAAAGGCCTCTTCAATAATGGGGGATAGTGCCGTAATTGCCACACTTGGAAGGCGGGTTGGCGAATGCATAATGTTAATACTCGAAGGAGTGTTGCTGCCCACTCCCCAGGTATTCCCTCAGTCGGCTCTTACGACTCCCATGGGTGAGGGGTGGGACAATTCTAAAGCCGGCCCCACACGGCTAGAATATAAATAATAACGATTTTGATTTGTATTTTAGCACGACATGCTCAGCACCCTTCTAATCCGGGGAAGTGCTCTAGACCGCTAAGCCATCGCAGTGACCAACGGCCATTCGCAATCTCCACATCACATTTGTCTTTACGATCCACGCCACCTATTGGATGCATTTACGGACGCAGGTTTGAATTGCGCTCGCAGTAAAGTTCTTCTTTTCCACATTCACAAATAATTTGTTCTTAAAAATATAAATAATGTTAAAATCCATAATTCACGAGAAACGAATCTTAGATATTTAGAAATTTGGTGTTTTTAACATTGCATTACCACTGCACTGTCTGGAAATATTGTGTAAGACCTGCATTCTATCTAAGAACCTTGACAGTTAGAAATCTTTAAATTTGTTTTAGTCCACAGTGGACCACCTGCAGGAGTTTATCGTGGCCAACAGTTTGATAGTAGTGAGTTGTGTTAAAGATTGTTAGAAATAACATGCATAATATATCAAATGGACAACATGCATTAGTATGGTTCACAGCAGCCTCAGGCTTTTAATCTAGCAAGCAACAGGAATCAATCAGCATTGCATATTAAATGCTGTTTATATTAAACACAAAGTGAAAAATGTGAAATCGAAAATAACCTGCATCTCCTGGATACCGTCCAGATGCTTTGCCAATTCAACCATCGCGACAATTGGTCCTGACTGCTGATTTCGATAACACATTCATACTGAACGTCTTTGGGTGACGCCTGCGCCATCTGTCGGAAGTATTTTCATACATTATACCAACCAGGTAAACTTAATTTTACAATTAAGATTTTTACATAATAATGACGCAAACCCTATAAATATTTAGATACTTTTATATAATAATATATTTTTAGCATTTGACATGCTTAGCACTATACATTAAACACAAAGTGAAAAATGTGAAATCGAAAATAACAGTCACGAGCAGGATTTGAATCTGCATCTCCTGGATACCGTCCAGATGCTTTGCCAATTCAGCCATCGTGACAATTGCTCCCGACTGCTGTTTATCTAACAATGCTTATAAGTTATAAGAGTGTTAATATTTCAAAGGTTTTGTAGCAAGTGCTGTTAACAGGATACGGACATCCGTTTCCGTAAATAGTGCTACGACTTTTGCCTTTTAACGGATATTTAATGGATGTTATAAACGTACAGTAACTAGTTTTTCCTCTAACTTTTCGAGATTTTACGTAACTATGTGTGTGACTTTCTCGACGGCTTGTGAAGTCTGCCAACCCGCATTGGGCTAGCGTGGTGGACTATGGCCTAACTCCTCTCACGACGACGAGGAATATAGAGAATCCAATAGAGTGGCAGACAAAGGGTTGAAAAAAAGAAACTACTTTTTAATGAGGAGTTTTAAAGATGTATTTGTTAGAGCGGTCTTGGTTCAGCTGATGGTTCATTTAGGGACTCTCTGGAGATGTTACGCCATTTTGTTGGACTATGGAAGCCTTCGTAGCTTTCTTAATTAGGTTGGTGCAGCGAGTTAGTGAACGCCTTCAAGCTCTCTATCCTTCAATCGGACCCTAGACAATCTGTCTCTCGCTAGAATGTTCATTTCTGGAGATGTGGCATAAGAATTTCAGAATTCGTATATGCACAGCTGCCGAAAGTCTCTCTTTGATTTTCAGTTCCTTGAGCATTGAATTATTGGCTAAACGCTGTCCATAGGATCCTTACGAGGCGTCTCCAACACCAAATCTCCAAAACGTCAATCTTCCGGCAATCCTGTATTTAAGCGCCCAGGTTTCAGCTCCGTAAAGAAAAATCGAAAAAACAATCATGAGTCTCATGAGTCGAACTTTATATTTTTGTTCTTAAGGGACAGGCCCTTCAAGTTTTTCCCAGCCCATTTACTGCCGACCTTGTGATGGCGCACCGTCGTCTGATTTCATCTTTACAATCGCCTGTATTAGTGATAGTAGAACCAAGGTAAACTTTAACTTCAGTTTAATAATGAGCCTTAGAAGCTTGCCGTGTGGGGCCGGCTTTAGAATTGTCCCAGCCCTCTCCACCCATGGGAGTCGTAAGAGCCGACTGAGGAAATACCGGCGGAGTGGGCAGCAGCACTCCTTCGAGTATTAACAACATCCACTGCGATCGCCAACCCGCCTGCCAAGCGTGGCGATTACGGCACTATCCCCCATATGAGCGAAACACATGTTGTGGCGTTCTCTTGGGGAGGCCTATGTCCAGCAGTGGACTTCGAAAGGCTTCGAAAGGATGGATGGATGGATAATAATGATAGTCTAATTTTAAAGATACTGTTTTAATTTTAAGGTAGTCCTTACTTACTTATATGACGCCATTTCCGTTGCGGATCAGGCGGAGAGAATTAATGTAGTAAACTCATATAATGTCTAAAGATAAAAATTAATGAATATTGTTGCCCACGCGAAATAAAGCGTTTGTTTGTTTGGTACAGAATTCTACAAAAAACATGCACAATAAAGTTGTTAAGCCTTATAAATATGATATTGTTAAAAACTAAGTTGAAGGGTCTAACTTTATTATTAATCGCTCAAAAACTGTTAAGGTCAGAATCAAGCAAGGACACCTGTACGGGCCGAGGCGTAGCCCGTTGCCCTTTTAGTAGATAGAAATGATACGATGTATACGGATTCTAATTATAGTTTATTGATAAATAGTATTATTAGTCTATACTGACGGGACTCGTGGCGTAGTCGGTAGTATAACCGACTTACGTGCACGAGGTAGTGGGTTCGATTCCCACTCAGGACAATTATTTGCGTGATGAACACAGATATTTGTATTGCGCCTGGGTATTTTCTATCTATTATAATTATTTACATATTTATAAAAAAAGTAATATATGTTGATTATATCCGTAATCTGGTACTCATAGCACAAGCGTTAAGCTTAGTTTGGGACCAGAGGACGTTGTGTGAAATATCTGGGAATATTTATTTATTAATTTTTTATAATGACTATGATATTAATATAGATATTATATTTGTGATAGAAATGAGTACGCGTGTTACCGATCGCTCGAAGTTCTTATGACGCACTCACTTGATTAAAGCGAAGCGATCATACCATAGATAATATAGTATAATCTATGGATCATATATATTCGTGATGGCCCGTACAACACCCATAAATACTTAACCGTTGTTATACATTAGTGTACATTATCTATATAAACAAAATGTTTACTCATTTAATTTATTGTTTCGAATCCTCTAGACCAGGGGTCGGCAACCTGCGGCTCGCGAGCCACATGCAACTCTTTGGATGCGGAGCTCTTTAGTTCCATAAGCAAATATTATTTTGTACAAATTATTTGTGAATAAGGAAAAAGAGATTTTTAGTACGAGCGGGAAACGAACCCGCGTCTTTTCCAATCCAGGGAAGTGCTCTAAGCCACTGAGCTATCGTACTGACCTATTCGGTCATCCCAATCTCCTCATCATATCTCTCTTCTTAAGACCAACGCAATGTAACGGAATGCATTTACATGCATTAATCCAATATAGTAAGTTTAATTTTGCAATTATAATTCATACTATTTGATGGCGCGATTTTTTAAACATTTTTGATCTATATTTTTTTAGCATTTGACATACTCCGCTACTTTTTAACGTACAAATTACTTGTGAATAAGGTGAAAGATATTTTTAGTACGAGCGGGAAACGAACCCGCGTCTTTTCCAATCCAGGGAAGTGCTCTAAGCCACTGAGCTATCGTACTGGTCATCCCAATCTCCTCATCATATTTGTCTTTACGACCAACGCCATCTATAGGAATGCATTTACATGCATTAATCCAATATAGTAAGTTTAATTTTGCAATTAAAATGCATACTATTTGATTTTTTTTATTGCTTGCAGTGGCAGACTAGCCACGGCATCTGATGTTAAATGGTAACCGTTGCTCATGGTTTCAACTATACTGAGAGTATTGTCAAGCCGCTGCTCACCATTTCATTTCATCAATATGAAATGAAAGAATAAACGGCCTCCTGCTACAGCCAAAACGCAACGATGTGCTTCATGGCCGGTCACACTCACTGGAGATGATGGTACCAATCCGCTCGGGCTCGATACTAAATGAGTACTCCCATTCAGTACCCAGCCCTACCACCAGGCATGTAATGGATGATAATTGCTTACTTACTTACCCTTAGTCGCCTCATACGACAACCGTGGGAAAGAATGGGGGGCACTTGTATTCTTAGTCCGACACCACACGGAAAATGCGGATGGCGCGATTTTTTAAACATTTTTTATTTATATTTTTTTTTAGCATTTGTCATGCTCCGCTACTTTTTAAAGTACAAATTATTTGTGAATAAGGAAAAAGAGATTTTTAGTACGAGAGGGGCATGTCAAATGCTAAAAAAACTATAGACCAAAAATGTTTATTTTATTTTATAAAAAAAATAAAAATCGTTCTGAATCGAACGAGGATTAGGCACTATTTTTATAACTCAGCTACTTGTTAATAATACTTGTATATAAATATTTTTTTTAGATTAGTTTTTTTATCTAAAAACTTTATTTATGGAAGCAGCTACTATTTCTTTTTGTGGCTCTTTAAAAATTTTGAAGTTTTGTAATTTATGACTCTTCCAACTGAAAAGGTTGCTGACCCCTGCTCTAGACTAATAAATTTAAAATGAGACATATATAATTTATAATATCTCTAGCGTACTGTACAATGCTAGTTATTATAGTCTTAAAAGTGTGACTTCTAAATCTCCCATATTGTTATTACAAGTTTAAAATAAAATTTTCACTTACTTTTAAGGTTCAAACAGGGTTAACTGGCTAACAAAAGGCGTTAGATTTTAGGTTTTTGAATCAATCTCAATATATCATTGTTCTGGTTAATTACCGAGCTTATCCAATACTTATAATATATAATTTACAATGCGAAAGTGGAAGGATTTAGGTACAAGGGGAGACCAAGACTCAACTCCCTTTTTTTTTCTTTATTAAGGCGGGAAAAAATGTTCCTAACCGCACACCCTATCGTTCGGGGTAAAGAGACTCAACTACCTAGACCAAATCAGCCATGTATTGACGGAAGGTGGAGTCAGGAGTATCCGAAACCGGCGAACGTGTTTGAAGAGAATTATGAATGTTGGCGAAGCGAGAGATGTATGCAAGAATAGAGCCTCTTGGCATTCGGTTCTCTGTCTACCCCGCAAGGGAGATAGATAAGTAGTATAATATAAACAAAATAACATATTCATAGGGTAGTGTCATTAGGATGATTAAACACAAAGTGGAAAATGTGAAATCGAAAAGTGGAAAATGTGAATATAAAAATATGTAAAAATTACCTGGATGAATATAAATTAAACGATGTATATAATAAATTTGACAGCATAGACGGCGGAGTACCTAGTATCTTTATTATATATATAATTCTACTATACGTGTGTATGTCACTAAACTCCTCCTAACCGGCTGAACCGATTTGAATGAATTTGTTTGTATGCGTTTGGATGGGGCCCTGGATGGTTTAGGTTCACATTTGGACCTGGCAGGTGGCGCCAGTATAGGATTTCAAGATATTCTTCTATTTGTTTGTGAATCTTTGAGTAAGTACCGGGATGGCTTAGATTCACATTTGAACCCGGTAGATGGCGCCACGATAGGATTACAGGATTTTTTCTTTAATTTTTTATAATGTAAAAAGATAGGTATCTAACGAATCCAAACAAAACGACAATGTTTGGACAGGACAACGTCTGTTGGGTCCACTAGTATATATACATAATATATACCTTCCACGACGACTGTTGTGGATTCCGGACAATTTTGTGTGATTCAGAAATCATTATTCCGAGTTTGTGCCCGTGAAATTCTAATTAAAGTTAAACACAAAGTGAAAAATGTATAG
Organism: Leucoma salicis; assembly: GCA_948253155.1. Classification (NCBI taxonomy): domain Eukaryota; kingdom Metazoa; phylum Arthropoda; class Insecta; order Lepidoptera; family Erebidae; genus Leucoma; species Leucoma salicis. The sequence continues at coordinate 25,050,211 of OX411815.1, read as the reverse complement.
TGCTAAGCATGTCAAATGCTAAAAATATATATAAAAATATCTAAATATCTAATTAAAGTTTCTCGCAATAAAGGGATTATTGCCTAGTGTAGGGTAATGTATTTTTTTTCAATTCTTAATTTGAAAATACATCCAACAGATGGTGTTTGAACGATTTTGCCGTAGTTGACTAAAAAAGGAGAACTCGAAACGGAACTATACATATAATCAGTTACTTAGATAGCAGCGTAGCTGTGCCGATAGTACTGCTGTTGATGAGCTGCACTAACCATAAACCATTAGGTACTCTTCTCTGTTTCTATCTCTACAAACTCTTACTATATTTACTCCTCAATGTTGTTCTTTCTGTCCTTGAAATACCGCTTTCCATTGATTTTTAACTTTTGTTTTCCTCGAAATAAACAAGCATAAGAAAAACAAGCAATTATATTTTATTGCGTATGGTGTCAGACGAGCCACGGCCCACCTGATGGTAAACGGTAATCGTCGCTCATGGACTCAACTAAATGAAAGAATGTATTATCTTAGAATTAAATGTATTGTTGAAAACAATAGCTAATTCGCGTGTATCAAGATTTAAGTAAAAAATTGACATACCTAAAACCCTTATATATAGAAATACAGTTGCTTACCGCATCATATTTAAATTTCCAATTCACAAAGTCCAATTTCATTATTTAATACAATATGGGATGAAATATAGATTTGCGCTTACAAAAGCATCTGTGTAGTCTGTCTTCATTTGTATTCGCTCTGTATAAAGCTCACGTATAGCATCGCACACGACTCCTCCCTGTATAAATGAGGTATTTGTATCATCCGCCCTTGAACCTCCTCGGTTGCGCACGGAGATTGAACGACACCAGAATGTTATATATTAACGACTAGCTGTTGCCCGCGACATAGTCGATGTGGAATTTTATGTTATCTTATTTATACTATTATAAAGCTGTAACAGAGCTATGTCTGTACATTTAAGATGTTTGAGAAAAAAATACTGTATTAGGCTATATTATAGGTGTGTTTAATAAAGACAAAACGATTTTTTTAGTTATTTTGTCCCTTTGTTCGTTTGCGCATCACGTAAAAACTACTGAACGGATTTTTATGCAACTTCTTGTATTTGATAGCTCTTGGTAGACTTAAAAACAAGTATAAATTTTAACCCTTTACTTTTTTTTTACTGCATGTAGTAGCAGACGTGCCACGGCCCATCTGATGGTAAATGGTAACCATCGCTCATAGACAAGAGTATTCTCAAGCCGCTGCTCACCATTTCATTTCACCTATATGAAATGAAAGAATAAACGGTTATCTCCTGTTACAGCCAAAATGCAACGATGTGCTTCATGGCCGGTCACACGAAAGATGGTGGTACCAACCCGCTCGGGCTCGATACCAAGTGAGTACTCCCACTTGGTACCCAGCCCTACCACCAGTCATGCAATGGATGATAATTACTTACTTCCCTTAGTCGCCTCATACGACACCCGTGGGAAAGGATGGGGTGGTGACACTTGTATTCTTAGTCCGTCACCACATGGTGAAAATATCGGAAACTTGAGATATAACTTAAAAACTAGCTTGGCAGAGCCGCGGGTAAAAATTAGTTTTATATGAGAATAGCCTTATTTATTGACATCAAATCTTATTAAAAATTCTGCTCCAAGCTCTATCTATCTTGAAAACCGTATTAAAATTCGTTCAGTAACTTCACAATGTGCGCTAATTGACAGAAAATAAATTTAAGATCTTATTTTGTCTTCTCTCCATTTTCGTTACATACCTTCAATGTACAGACACACTGGGTTCTACTATTTTAATATTCTAGCAACAGCTAATAATTAACAAATCACAACTTCGTCCGTGAATTTTATAAAAATAAATGCAACCCTTAAAATAACAAACAATTATTTTATCTTTCGTAAAAAATATTTTAAAAGTACCCTATGTTACTTCTAATACTTTCAAGAATATGTGCACAAAGTTTCATGATGATCGGTTAAGTAGTTTTCGCGTGAAAGCGTAACAAACAAACTTACATTCACATTTATAATATTAAGTATGATAGTATGATACATAAAGAGATGTAGCTACGATTTTGTATACTGTTTTTGTAGCCTGACGCATTTCCCACATATAAGGTGCACAGGGGACCACTATCTTAGTCACAACGGAATATGATATCTTTTACCAAGTACAGTTTTATGCTTCCAAAGGGATTTCCTAATGAGAAAACCTAATATATTATCAATTTTTGCATGACACAGAATTCGAAACCATTCTGTGTGCCAGCAGTTACTTTAGTTTTTTAACAATTAGGAATCCCAATTACTTTTTAATAAAACGATAGTCTATTTTGTATATTTGTCTACCCACAGTCCAGTCGTTCCTAATATCAGGCGAGACACACAACCACAGGTTGACCACATATTTCATTTAAATCAGCCATTGTTGTTTAAATTAAATAATACATCTACTTGGACACAGACACTTCAATAATATTAATCCATATAGATGTTGAATTCTTGTTCAACTTCGTTGAGTGGAAAGTCTCCGTACTCGCTTTTTGAGAGCGACACTTATTAATTTCGTGCACATAAAAATATGTTGACTGGGTACGCCTGACGATACGACTTTGTTATTGGATTTTTTTATTTGGCAGAGTATATATTTTGTTACTTTAGAACACGAGTGTTTTTATATTTTATTGATTGTAGAAGCAGACGAGCCAACCTTCTCGTATAGTTGAGTCCATGAGCGACGGTTACCATTTACCATCAGATGGACCGTGGCTCATCTGCCCATACACGCAATAAAAAAAACAATTCTGACACCCCGTAACGACTGTCATTATGTTATTTGATAACCGGGCTCCACTCTCCAACGTGCGTTCCAAACACTGAAGAAATCAGGTGGTTTGATAATACAGTTACAAAAATAATAATGTTTGAACCCCATATACTAAAAAAACGTTTTGATCGTTGGTATAAGGCATAATATTGACACAAGCATGCTGGCTGGCATTTAGACAGTAGAAGGTCACGTGGTTAGTAAATATCAAATATATTGAAGGGTTGTTAATGGCTTCGACTTTTAGCATTACGTAACTTATTTGAAAGAATACATAGGCTTTTATAAAGCACGTTGCACTAGGGAATAATCGTGGTTCACTTGAACACAAAGAGCACAATTATTTATGTGAAATTGAAATAACAGTCGCGAGCAGGATTTGAACGCGCATCTCCTGGAAAACCGTCCCAGATGCTTTGCCAATTCAGCCATCGTGACAATTGCTCGGGACTGCGAATTACGATAACACATTCCCTTTTAACGTATTGGGTGATCTAGGTGTACTTTTTGGGGTGACAAATAAATATACAACCCACCTGGTGGTAAGCGGATGCCGTTACCTATACACAAGCAACAAGTGATCGTATGTAAATTTGAAATAAGAGGTGATCCATTACGAGGTTCCCTACTTTTTTAAAGAAAAAAACAGAAAATTTAAATTTAATGGAGAATGTTTATTATCATTTGAAAGAACATTCTATGGCATTTATTTTTTGAAGATTATGTCTATCAAATGTTGGCCGTTGCTACGTCGCAGATGGTCCATCCGTTGAGTGCAATTTTCGATAACTCGTTCGAGCATTTCGACTGGTAACAACAAAGTAATGATGCCCATTTCTGGCTCAATGGGTATGTAAACAAACAAAATTGCCGCATTTAGGACGAAGAGCAACCTGAAGAGATTCAAGAACTGACACTTCATCCAGAAAAAACAACGGTTTGGTGTGGTTTGTGGGCCAGTGGAATCATCGGTCCATATTTCTTTAAAAATGATGCCGGTGCGAACGTAACCGTCAATGGCGACCGTTATCGTGCCATGATAGCCGACTATTTGATGCCTGAAATTGAAGCTCGTGATCTCGGCGACATTTGGTTTTAGCAAGACGGTGCCACTTCCCACACATCGCATCAATCAATGGATTTATTGAGAGAACATTTCGGTGAGCACATAATTTCACGTTTTGGGCCGGTCGATTGGCCACCAAGATCGTGTGATATCACACCGTTAGACTTTTTCCTGTGGGGTTATGTAAAGTCTAAAGTTTATGCGGACAAACCCGCTTCGATTCAGGCATTAGAGGAAAACATCACGCGTGTCATTCGCCAGTTACCAGTCGAAATGCTCGTACGAGTCATCGAAAATTGGACTCAACGGATGGACCATCTGCGACGTAGCAACGGCCAACATTTGATAGACATAATCTTCAAAAAATAAATGCCAAAGAATGTTCTTTCAAATGATAATAAACATTCTCCATTAAATTTGAAATTTCTGTTTTTTTCTTTAAAAAAGTAGGAAACCTCGAAATGGATCACCTCTTAGAAAACGGTCCAGCCATCCATCCATCAGCCTTTTAAAGTCCACTGCTGGACATAGGCCTCCCCAAGAATGGGGGATAGTGGCGTAATCGCCACGCTTGGCAGGCGGGTTGGCGATCGCAGTGGATGTTGTTAATACTCAAAGGAGTGCTGCTGCCCACTCCTCCGGTATTCCCTCAGTCGGCTCTTACGACTCCCATGGGTGGAGAGGGGTGGGACAATTCTGAAGCCGGCCCCACACGGCAGTACGGTGACTTCGAGTATCTTTTGCGATAGCTCAGTGGCAGAGTGTTTGACATAACATTCTAGAAGACGCGGGTTCAAACCTCTCTCGGCGTAACAATTTTTAAATATATTCTCACACAATTATTCTAGCAGTGATAGAGCCTTGCTTACACAAAAGATCAGCGTGGAATAACGGTATCTCCTTCTTGCCTATACTCTTCTTAGTATCCCACCTATTCTCTTCTTAATATCCTTTCTATCCACCGCCTGCTCCTTTTAGAGAACGACGCACGAGTGATACCTCTGGTGTTGCTAGCATCTATACTTCGATAGGCTACGGTACCATCCATCTATACCATCAGTTTCATCATAAGCTTGTTTAGCACCAACGTAGCATAATAAATATATATTAATTGGCCAAGCATGCCAAGTGCTCAATCTATGTAAGTGTATTAAACTAACAACATATTTATTTTTTAGCATTTGACATGCTCCGTCACTTTTTAAAGTAGGTACAAATTATTTGCGAATAAGGAAAAAGAGAATTTTTGTACTAGCGGGAATCGAACCCGCGTCTCATCAAATAGTATGAATTTTAATTGCAAAATTAAACTTACTATATCGGTTTAATGCATGTAAATGCTGCCGATAGATGGCGTTGGTCATAAAAGACAAATGTGATAAGGAGATTGGGATGGTCGAAACACCTGTACTATAGCTCAGTGGCTTAGAGTACTTCCCCGGATTGGAAAAGACGCGGGTTCGATTCTCGCTAGTACAAAAATTCTCTTTTTCCTTATTCGCAAATAATTTGTACCTACTTTAACAACATGTTCGTTAATTAAGTTAGAGAATTTCAGATTGTGTTCTACAAGTTAATTGCTGCTGTGTCATGTAATTAGATTGGATATTTTCATTAACAAATTAATAGCTGATGTTTCTGGATTTGAGCTTGCTGGTCCTGAATTTGACATTGTAATCATTATCATATTAATGAGGTAGGTAATATACGAGTGAAATAAATTCGACTTTAAAAACTAATATGTTCATAAAAAAACAATTGTGGCCAGTCTCTAAACAACATTTAGTGCAGAAATTTTATAGTGAATTCTTTATATTATGTAAAAAAATACTAATTATTTTGATCTATATTTTAGCAAGTGATATGCTCAGCTACTCTTAAAGTACAAATTATAATTTGTGAATAATTCCCCGGATAGGAAGGGACGCAGGTTCGATTCCCGCCTGTACTAAAATACTCTTTTTCCTTATTCACAAATTATAATTTGTACTTTAATACTAATTATATTTACAAACTTGGCTTTTCCGCAACAAAAGTTGGTTTTTAGATTATACCTATAATAGTGGGCCTAGCCAAGTTGCATTCTATGATCGCTAACGCTAATAGAAAATTATTAAAATGTATGGAAATTTCACATCTCTAACGTTAAGTCACGTGACTGAGCGTTATAGATATTGTTAATGACTTAGATAAATGTAGGTTCTATATCTATGATTAAAGATGTCAAATTCCCATACATTTTAATAGTTTTCTATAAGCGTTAGCGATCATAGAATGCAACTTGGCTAGGCCCATAGGTTACCGATATAGCCGGGGGTATAAATTTTCCTAATTTCTTATTCCAAGCATATGCATTATGTAATTCTAATCAACCGCTATCAAAAAAAAAGTTTATTAAAATACGTATCATAGTTTACAGACAACCTAAAAATAATGGCTAATTGTTCAGGAACGCCTCCCACAGTTATTTTTTCTCTAATATCTTAAATGTAGAGACAGTTCTGTTACAGGTTTAATTTAATAGACATCGTTGTATTTATGTTTTTTTTTTAATATAAAACAGTATCTCGCACTAAAAAGAATTATTTTAGATATTTTTATATATATTTTTAGCATTTTACATGCTTAGCACTATATATAATTCACTATATATAATTCAGCTGAATTGGTAAAGCATCTGGACGGTATCCAGAAGATGCAGGTTCAAATCCTGCTCCTGACTGTTATTTTCGATTTCACATTTTTCACTTTGTGTTTAAGAATTATTTTGTCACAGGGTACTTCGTCGAACATACAAATAACATTCACTCTTAGAACAATTTGTACTGTAATAATTGTCAATAATTGCACTAGTGCGCACCAGCCCCAACACTGTCCTGGCGATGATCGCGGACCGGGTAGACTGCCCTTACATCGTACATTGCTGCGGGAGACACGTCTTGTCCCGCTATAATACTAACACTAGATATTAAGGAATTGTATGAAATGTTACTAACACTAATGGGCTTTGTTGCTTAAAAAATAAAGATTTAAAATTATTATTATACTACCTATATGAGAATTAAAGCCCCGACACGCTCTAAAGGATGTCAGTGTTTTAACCACTGCGCCAATTGTCCGTAAATACCAAATAAGAAGCCTTTACGCTTCCTGTCTATTCTTAAGTGAGAACACTCTTTAAATAAAACAAACCGTTACCCTTATCTTATCGCCCTTATGTCTCTAAGATGACCAAAATGACTACGAAATCGACGTTTCATTTACAAAACTACCCCCACAGCTCCGTATAAGCTTTTATAACCCAATAAAGTTTTACTGTTAGGAGGCTGTTTGCACCTATAACGTTTGTGTAAATTATATGTTGAATTAACAATAGTTGATCTATATTTTTGTAGCATTTGACATGCTCCGCTACTTTTTAAGTACAAATTATTTGTGAATAAGGAAAAAGAGATATTTTGTACGAGCGGGAATCGAACCCGCGTCTTTTCCAATCCGGGGAAGTGCCTCTAAGCCACTGAGCTATCGTACAGACCTATTCGGTCATCCCAATTTCCTCATCACATTTGTCTTTACGACCAACGCCATCTATAGGAAAAAATCAATACAACAATAGTTTTTTTTTGTGAAGGCGGGAAAAATATGTGTAACCACACACCCTGTTGCTCATGGCAACGTACAGGGTAGTGTGTGGGACTCTCATCCACTATAAAATCCACCGTATTCCTGTATTGGTGGATCATTGGAACTGTGTGATCATCACTCAAGTACTACTTGAGTAGGTTAAATAACCTACCCTCGGTCTTCCACAAACGTTAGATCAATAAAACAATTTTCCATTTTTTTATACTACTAGCGTGGCTGTGTGTAGCATTTCTGGCGTTCACACTCATCGAATAAAACACAGCAGTACGGAGTATTTACCGTTACTTTATGGCAATAATAGCCTTTATTTTTTTATGTCTCTGGTTTTCGATAAATGAAAATAAATCGATATAACAGATATAAGTCTAATCAACAGCTATTAAAAAAAGTTTCATCAAAATCCATTCAGTAGTTTTTGCGTGATGCGCAAATAAATAAACAGACACACAGATGAACAGACAAAAAATCCAAAAAATAACGTTTTCTTTTCAGAGGCGCCTAAATAGCCTAATAAGAGGTGATCCATTTCGAGGTTCCCTACTTTTTTAAAGAAAAAAACACAGAAAATTCAAATTTAATGGAGAATGTTTATTATCATTTGAAAGAACATTCTTTGGCATTTATTTTTTGAAGATTATGTCTATCAAATGTTGGCCGTTGCTGCGTCGCAGATGGTCCATCCGTTGAATCCAATTTTCGATGACTCGTTCGAGCATTTCGACTGGTAACTGGCGAATGACACGCGTGATGTTCTCCTCTAAGGCCTGAATCGAAGCGGGTTTGTCCGCATTAACTTTAGACTTTACATATCCCCACAGGAAAAAGTCTAACGGTGTGATATCACACGATCTTGGTGGACAATCGACCGGCCCAAAACGTGAAATTATGTGCTCACCGAAATGTTCTCTCAATAAATCCATTGATTGATGCGATGTGTGCGAAGTGGCGCCGTCTTGCTAAAACCAAATGTCGCCGAGATCACGAGCTTCAATTTCAGGCATCAAATAGTCGGCTATCATGGCACGATAACGGTCGCCATTGACGGTGACGTTCGCACCGGCATCATTTTTAAAGAAATACGGACCGATGATTCCACCGGCCCACAAACCACACCAAACCGTTGTTTTTTCTGGATGAAGTGGCAGTTCTTGAATCTCTTTAGGTTGCTCTTCGTCCCAAATGCGGCAATTTTGTTTGTTTACATACCCATTGAGCCAGAAATGGGCCTCATTACTTTGTTGTTACCAGTCGAAATGCTTGAACGAGTCATCGAAAATTGGACTCAACGGATGGACCATCTGCGAAGTAGCAACGGCCAACATTATATAGACATAATCTTCAAAAAATAAATGCTAAAGAATGTTCTTTCAAATGATAATAAACATTCTCCATTCAATTTGAATTTTCTGTGTTTTTCTTTAAAAAAGTAGGGAACCTCGAAATGGATCACCTCTTATTTAAAATTTACATACGATCTGATTTACTTGTTGCTTGTGTATAGGTAACGGCATCCGCTTACCACCAGGTGGGTTGTATATTTATTTGTCACCCCAAAAAGTACACCTAGATCACCCAATACGTTAAAAGGGAAAGTGTTATACATAATCTTCAAAAAATAAATGCCATAGAATGTTCTTTCAAATGATAATAAACATTCTCCATTCAATTTGAATTTTCTGTTTTTTTCTTTAAAAAAGTAGGGAACCTCGAAATGGATCACCTCTTATAATAAAGTTTCTCACATATCTTATAGCTATGTACAGACATTTAGCTCTGTTGCAGATTTATAAAAGTATAGATAGAGATACCGTTTAAAAAGGTGATAGCGTTGTGGTAATAGCGAGAACTGCAAATACAGTGGTATTGCGCTTAATACCCAGTCCGAGGGCCTCGCGCGGCACACATCTCGAACTATTCGAGATTTTTCTAAAGTATGTATGTATTTGTATACAAATTATCACTGCTCGGTGTAGGAAAACATCTTGAGAGATTTTGAAAGAAAAACGTTTTATTGGTCGCCAACAACAATAAATCCATCCATCCATCCATCACCCTTTTAAAGTCCACTACTGGACACAGTCGGCTCTTACGACTCCCATGGGTGGAAGGGGGTGGATTACAATTCTAAAGCCCCACACGGCAAACTGTAAAGCTGCAACGACATAAATACAATGCAGAAAAAAAAGAAATAAGAATTTTACACCATTCTAAATCGATTTCCCTCTGGCAGGAGATCCGTGCCCAATAGTGATACAGTAAGTAATTGTAAAAAACATAGAATAAGTCTTTATGAAGTGTGTATTTTTAGAAAATTTCACGCTATTTTAAAGGTCAGAGTCACACGGGGATGAGAGTAGAAGGCACTGAACACAATTAAGATAATAACAAACGAAGTCACGTTCCCTTAAGTCTTGTATAATGTAATTGAAATTACAAATTCACTGGAGATTTGATGGAAGCGAGGTCTCTGTAATATACAAAAGATGCCAAGTAATATTGTGAATTGGATTGGAAACCTCATTATTTTTATAAGGGTTTGTTTAACTTCAACAAATTAGCATTTTATCAGTTACTTCAGTAAAATCTAATGTTTCCTTCGGGAATATATCGCAGTAAAAACTCTTTTCATTAAATAACATTTAAATACTTACTGATTTTTTTTCTCTATGTCACACGCGCGTATGTGTGTTTTATTAGAGGACACTTCTGAAATTGCCGAAAAGCTGATTGGGGCCGGCTTTAGAATTGTCGCACCCCTCCACCTATGGGAGTCGTAAGAGCCGACTGAGGGGTACCGGGGGCGTGGGCAGCAGCACTCCCTCGAGTATTAACAATCATAGGGCTGGGTACCAAGTGGGATTACTCACTTGGTATCGGGCCCGAACGGGTTGGTACCACTATCTCCCGTGTGACCGGCCATGAAGCACATTGTTGCGTTTTGGCTGTAGCAGGAGATAGCCGTTTATTCTTTCATTTCATATCTGTGAAATGAAATGGTGAGCAGCGGCTTGACAATATCTACTCTCAGTATAGTTGAGTCCATGAGCGATGGTTACCATTTACCATCAGATGGGCCGTGGCTCATCTGCCACTATACGCAATAAAAAAAAACCCTTATACAATAACACACACACAACACACTAACCAACAGCCCGTTTTTCCGGGTCAGTGGGCCTAGCCAAGTTGCATTCTATGATCGATAACGCAACAGAAAACTATTAAAATGTATGGGCATTTGATATCTTTTGCCGCGTGGGGCTGACTTTAGAATTGTCCCACCCCTCTCCATCCATGGGAGTCGTAAGAGCCGACTGAGGAAATACCGGGGATGTGGGCAGCAGCACTCCCTCGAGTATTAACAACATCCACTGCGATCGCCAACCCCCCTGCCAAGCGTGGCGATTACGGCACCATCCCCTCTTGGGGAGGCCTATGTCCAGCAGTGGACGTCGAAAGGCTGATGGATGGATTTGATCTCTTTAACGATATCTAACTTCATAATTTTCCACTCGCAACATGAAGTCAAATGTGTACAATGCCAGTTGTTTCAGTGCAGCATTTAAATTCATATTTTTTAAATATACAGAATATTTTACATTTGTTTACATTTGAGTATAGTATAATTTTGTGAATGGCCCTTTGTAATACGTTAGCTTGGTGGTGGTCATAATTTTTATTTAAGAACTAGTGCATGCTGTGATTTCCTGTAAGTAATAAGGCATTTAGCTCTAATTATTATTCATGTAATTTTTTAATTTAAGTATTGTACTTGTTGTTGAAAATCCTAATAAATAAATAAAAAATAAAATCAATTAATAAAAACTCTATAACGCTTAGTCACGTGACTTAGCGTTAGATATGTCAAATTTCCACACATTTTAATACTTTTCTATAGCGTTAGCGATCATAGAATGCAACTTGGCTAGAAGGGCTGTTCTGTACCACTGAAGGAATGTACATAGTTCCGGTGGCCCGCCAAAATAGGCGGAGAGGCGGCACACGGCGGGTTTCGTTAGTGGGCGAGGGCCCCATACTATCCTGTTCGTTGCCCCAAACGACGTGGTGTGCGGTTAGGAACAATTTTTCCCGCCTACATGAAAAAAAGGTGTCTGTTCTGTAGTTACGCGTCAGCGTGAGAGCGTAAGAAACAAACAATATCCCATCTTTACTATTAATATTATAAATGCTGAACTAATCATTTATAATATTAATATCAACATTATAAAATTTTCATGTGCTCTGGAGCCCAGAAAAGGATATATGGTACTTTTCATTCCATAAATATGAATGGTTCCCGTGGGATTGCTATTTTTGTATAGAGTGATGTACCCGCACGCATTTCGAAGAAATACATTATTTTATACGTTCAATCATTTTTATAGAATGAAGTGACATTCCGACACGACCGAAGAGACATCAGGTATTGGTCCTGCCAATGGGTTTTCGTGCTTTCGGAGGCACGTGGTAAAACATCGCTAACTTCTCAACTCCGAGCTGCTATTGAGAATTTGTTAACAGAAAATCCCAATAATGTCATGATCCGCAATTGTCGATTAAGAAGGAATGTGTTATTGAAATTCGCAGTCCGAGCAATTGTCACGATTGCGGGGCGATTCCAGGAATACCGTTCATATTTTCGCACTTTGTGTTAAAGAATATTAATTTTATGTTAATAAGTATTCTTCAATTTTACGTGAAGATCTGATATTTCCGTTGAACTACTTGGTACCCAATCAGTACACACGGACTCACTAGTAACTATTCAAATGTACAAAGAACCCTTTTTGTATGAATAATTTTATAGACAGGATATGATATGATTCCAAATTCTCTATGTATATTTGACAATGTTTGAATGAATCGTGATCTGAATGTAAGTCGTAAGGAAAATATTCTTTCAGAAAATCAGAACGATTATAATATGAAATATTATGTCCTTCCTTTAGATAATATACCCAGCAATGCAGAATATTTTTTTATCTGTGATTTTACAAACATAATTAAGTAAATATAATTTACTTGAATGTTTATTTTGTATTTATTGTGTGAGGATGGCATAAAAGCCTACGGCCCACATGATGGTAAGCGGTGACCGTAGCCTATAGATGCTAGCAACACCAGAGCCATCACTCTCGCATCGCCAACTTCAAGGAAAGCGACAGGAGGTGGACAGAAACGATAATAAGGAGAGGAGAAGGAGGGGGTTTATGCCTCCGCTGCTTTTACTTACCATAAACAACACAGTTGGAGTGCCTAAAGTTGTTTCATACTGATCTTCTGTGGGAGGATGGTACTTCCCTGATCGAGCCACCCCATTCATGATGGGATAAGCTATGCTCTACAACTAGCAATATCTAAAAAATAAACTACTTGTGGATTTCCCAAATGCGAACTATTATAAAGCTGTTATAGAGCTGTGTCTGTAAATTTAAGATATTTGAGAAAAAAATACTATATTAGGCCATATAGGTGTGTCTGAACATAAGACATTTATTTGATTTTTTTTCTGTTTGTCTGTCTATGTGTTTGTTCGTTCGCGCATCACGCAAAAACTACTAAGTGGATTTTGATGCAACTTTTTTATTTGGTAGCTCTTGATTAGACTTAAAAACTGGTATACATTTTATCCCGCTACTATATTGGGAACCTGAGATATAATCTAAAAACTAGCTTTTGGTTACGGCGGCGACGAGCCCGATAAACGATCAAGAATAATACATTAAACACAAAGTGAAAAATGTGAAATCGAAAATAACAGTCACGAGCAGGATTTGAACCTGCATCTCCTGGATACAACATACCGTCCAGATGCTTTGCCAATTCAGCCATCGTGACAGATGGTGCAGGCGTCACCCAAAGACGTTAAGTATGAATGTGTTATCGAGATTAGCAGTCAGGAGCAAGGGTCACGATGGCTGAATTGGCAAAGCATCTGGACGGTATCCAGGAGAAGCAGGTTGAAATCCTGTTCGTGACTGTTATTTTCGATTTCACATTTTTCACTTTGTGTTTAATGTATGTTTCTAAGCATGTCATATGCTAAAAATATATATAAAAATATCTAAATATTTATAGGGTTTGCGTCATTATTAGGTAAAATCTTAATTGTAAAATTAAGTTTACCTGGTCGGTATAATGTATGAAAATACTTCCGACAGATGGTGCAGGCGTCACCCAAAGACGTTAAGTATGAATGTGTTATCGAGATTAGCAGTCAGGAACAAGAGTCACGATGGCTGAATTGGCAAAGCATCTGGACGGTATCCAGGAGATGCAGGTTCAAATCCTGCTCGTGACTGTTATTTTCGATTTCACATTTTTCACTTTGTGTTTAATGTATGTTTCTAAGCATGCCAAATGCTAAAAATATATATAAAAATATCTAAATGATCAAGAATCAATTATTTGTGAATGTGAAAAAGTGAGCTTTACTGCAAACGGGATAAAGCGTATCTTTTTCCACTTTCACAAATAATTTGTACTTTAAAGTAGCTGGGCATGTCAAGTGCTGAAATACAGATTAAAATAGGTAACTAAATGATATAACGGGAACTTAAAACATTCTGCATTGCATAATTGAAAAATAACTAGATTAGTACAAGGTCCGTAGTAGTATTTTGTAATAGTAATTTTGCTCCTATACAGATTTTTAAGCTTTTGCATGCGTATGGAACCGGTTTTATACTTGTTAAAAGCTACGGGTACTGGTGATGGCGGTACTGGTGCATGGCTCTCAAGAGACCAAGGCATCTGAAGGTCTTTGATTTTGATATTTAACGTGTGCTATTTAACATTGGAATGATCTCAATGAATATTTTATAGACGGTTACTGATTAGGGTCTGATGATAGAGCAAAAGTAAAGGTTAGAGAGTCGAGGGCTTTTAAATTTGTAATCGTAATAGTGGACACAAGATAACAATTAGAAATTCTGCTCGTATGTCCGCTCGCGCACCACGCTAAAACTACTGCATGAATTTGAATACAGTCTCAATAGTTTTAATCATTGATATGGAATAAGTGTAAAAAATCTTAGGTGGTGACTGTAACAATCTCCCCCAATTACCAAATAAAAATTTGCTACCTACATTTCCCTATTGAAACGCCGCGCCGCCTAGAAGCCGAGTTATACAGAGCGTTTTTTTATAAGTCGGAATATAATATTAGTTTATTTTAAACAGACTGTATATATTTATAGCGTTATAGATACCACTAATAAGGGTCCGTCTTCTAAACCAATAACGATCAATATAATACCGCCATTAGTGGAGCCCATTAGAGCTAAAATAAATGTCCCCGCTAAGTAACTGGATCCATTATAGACAAGATGATGCAAAATGAGTCTTATTACCTAGGTACAAAGGCGCTTTGGTTGGTAAATCGATGTATCTAATAGCAGTCATCATTTCCCATAAATACGAAACATATTTTGTCCAAATAACTTATCTTCAATCATGGAGCTAGCAGTACCTATATAAGGCAATACCGTGTAGGTGCGGTTAGAAATTAAATTGATTATACATTTATCCATCCGATCCTTTGATGTCCTCTGCTAGATATAGGCTTCGCCAAGAAAACGAGTAATTTTGTGCAGACTGCATCCAACCTACGCTGCACCGTTCTATACGTGGTCGCCACTCAAGAAGATTTCTTCCCCAACGGTTATCAGTTCATCGAGCAATGTGGCCTACCCTTTACTTTTTCAGTGGGACAAACCGGTGGGTTGTCAGTCACTCCCGTTTTCCTACGAACTGATGGACTGGTTATGGATGCCGCCATATTGTCTGCCATGCCCGGTAACCATTTAATACGCTCTAGCGTTAATTATCTCACTTCATTAAATATAAATAATATTTTATAATTTTACTCATAATCTATTATTGCGGACCTCGTGGCGTAGTCGGTAGTGTAACCGACTTCCATGCACGAGGTCGTGGGTTCGATTCCCACTCAGGATAATTATTTGTGTGATGAACACAGATATTTGTACTGCGTCTGGGTGTTTTCTATATATTATATGTATGTATTTACAAAAAAAAAAGTAGTATATTATATAGTAGTGTATTATATCCGAAATCTGGTACCCATAGCACAAGTGTTAAGCTTAGTTTGGGACCAGAGGACGTTGTGTGAAAAATGTCCGTGAATATTTATTTATTTATTTATTTAAAATTACTATTTTGTGTTCTAATAACCTTTCTCATGTCGTCTTCCCTTAATTTTTCATACACACCGAGTTCTTATATAAACATAGCATCGTGCCTGTATTCCCCGAAGGGGTAGGCAGAGGTGTATTACACACCCACGACTCGCCAGCTATGTTTAAGTCCCACGTAATAGGGGGCGAGCCTATTGACGTCTACCGGGCACATTTCCAAACTCCGGGCTGAGAATTTTTCTTTTTAGGAAAATGCTCAATAACATTGCCTGACCCGGGATCGAACCCGAGACCTCATGATTAGCAGTCGCATACACTACCGCTACACCACCGAGGCAGTTATTTAATATAAGTTATTATTATTTATGAATTGTAATATTTACTTGCTAGGTATACTTAATCTTATGAGTTAAGTCAATAAATCATCCTGTAATGATTTAACAGAAAAATCATTCTGTATATCACTGAATAATTATGTATCTTCTAGGATTTCAATAATTGGGTCAGTTCGTGCGGAATGGCTAAAGTTTTTACAATATATATTCATGAAAATTGTATCGGTGTAACATCCTTTATAGAGCAACAAGCTTTATACTGGAAAATATGAAAAATTTATCATGAAATGATCATTCCAAAGTTCGTAAAAAAATGTTTATAGAGACAATCGATTATCATTTTAAAGCTATGTCTGTACCTACATTTAACAATTTTTAGAAAAATGACCGTAATAAGCTAGGCTATTTAGATCTACAAATATTCTGAATATAAAACATTAGACATTTTCGTCTCTTTGTTGGTTCACACATCACGTAAAGACTACTGAACACATTTTGGTAAAACTTTTTTGTTTGAGAGCTATTGATCCGGCTGTTATACGTTTTATCAAGATGCTATACTAGAAATCTGAGATATTGTCTAAAACTAGCTAACTATCACGGAAAGAGGCTAGTTCTTAGACTAGCTACAGTCCATCTGATGTTAAGAGGTTACCGCTATAGACGCTAGCAACTCCAGAACATTTACACTCAGTTGGCAAAACCCAAAAAATGGTATGTAAGTAGGTACGTTGGAGACAAAGTATGATAAAGACAAGATATAGGAGGTTTGGGCTGCCGGCGCTTTCACTCACTAAACGAAAAACTACAATAGGAATGCCGCTAATTACACCGATACTCTGCGAGGGTATGGGAGAATGACTCCCACACCTTATATATGATATATTATCATACATTTCCAGTCAGTGAAGCCGAAGCCGGCACCAATCTTCATCTATAGCCACTCAGTCATTTTGTCATGATTAACTGAAAGAACGTCCAGAAAATAATAAGATAGGAGTCCGACAACATGTATGCATGACCGATGCATTCAGGAAGTGGGGTGTTTACAAATAAGTGTTACATTAGAGCACCCTTTGAAGCCGGCTAGGCGAAAGTTGCTTAAACTTTGCCGATTGATAGGCAAGTGCAAAATATAGGCATAGCATTTCCATAAAAAAAAGAATAAATAAGTTGGCCTACATAGAAGTGTTGTATTTATAAATAGGGCTACATTTGTAAGCTGTTAAGTACCAATCGATACAACGAAAACGCCGGAAATCGATTAGATGGAAAGACAAGTGGCGGAAAAAGGAAATGAACGGGGAAGTTAGGGTGGAAGAACCTTTAATAGTATTCAAACAGAAGGATAAATTTAATCGTTAGGATATCAACTGGCTCTCATTGAATTACTTAACAAGGTAAAGAATTATACAGATGCTTTTAAAATAACTTAACGAAAAAGATATTTTTGTTATGGAAATCTTAAAAAAAGGAAAAAAATATTCGTATTTATTTCAAGTGATTAAACGTTTTTCTAAAATATAAAAACTATTCGAGTAAGTGTTGCTTGTCCCAGTATAAATGGGGGTTGATCGGAAAGTACCACTCTGTCACAGAAGATCAACGTAAAACAACGGCAGGTACCTACCCCTATCATTGTGTTTCGGATGATGAGGAAAAGCGCTGGAGGTCTAAACCCCTTCCCTACACTCTCCTTAGTATCCTCTCCTAAATATCCTGTGGTGACGGACTAAGAATACCAGTGTCACCACCCTATTCTTTCCCACGGGTGTCGTATGAGACGACTAAGGGAAGTAAGCAATTATCATCCATTGCATGACTGGTGTTAGGGCTGTGTACCAAGTGGGAGTACTCACTTAGTATCGGGCCCGAGCGGGTTGGTACCACCATCTCCCGTGTGACCGGCCATGAAGCACATCGTTGCGTTTTGGCTGTAGCAGGAGATAGCCGTTTATATTTCATTTCATATCTGTGAAATGAATTGGTGAGCAGCGGCTTGACAATACTCTCGGTATAGTCGAGTCCATGGGCGATGGTTACCATTTACCATCAGATGGACCGTGGCTCGTTTGCCACTACATGCAATAAAAAAAACATACTAGAGAGTTGTAGTTCTTCAAACATTAAGGATTTTCTTCATTACCTACTAAATTGTTCTTTCAAGATGTATGCAAGAATAGAGCCTTTTGGCACTTCTTTCTCTCTGCCCACCACGCAAGAAGATGGCATTAACAATTACATAAGTAAATTACGTAAAACAATAGATCACAATCTATATACAGTATAAAATATAGTCCGCCACCGCGTTTTTCTGTCTAAATGCAATCAACGCAAAAAATACCGAACAGATTTTCATCCGATTTTCACCAATGACTGGAGTGATTCATTAAGAAGTATGACAATGCACAATAAAAACCGTTCGTTATGGCAGCTAGCTGTAACTATCAGTGGACTAATAAGAGCTGATCGGAGGGCTGTTTTACTTCAGAAAGAGGTTTTGTTCATGAAATTAATGACATGACTATCATGAAATTAATTCATGAAAAGACTTAATTTAGATTTTTAATGGTGATGGTGGGACTATAGAAAATATTAGCCTTTTTTTTCAAGGCGGAAAAAATGTACCTAACCGCATACTCCGTCGTTCGGGGCAACGAACAGGATAGTGTGGGGCCCTCACCCACTAAATAAAACCGTCGTGTGCTGTCTCTCCGTCTGTACTGCCAGACTACCGGAACTTGTAGACATTACTTCATTGCAGAGAGTATTACCCTATCGTACAATATTGGCAAAAACTCGAGAATTTCTCCTACTTTACTTATCTCGCAAGTGATGTCTCTGATCTTTAAACGGGTCGTATGCTTGTTTGCCATCCTTGTGTAATAGTATAAAAATCATTGTATCTATAAGCTTATGAAATATGAGGAATAAGAATCAATTTCAAAATCGCTCGTGCGAAGTACAACACTCAATATGTACTCATATGGCCTTCGACTGTACGTAGTTGAGAACAACATAATATGTAGATACATGAAGCTATTCTGTGAACTATTGATTAGTTACCTAGTTACAAAGTCTACGGAGTTATGTTCGCAGTAACTGTTTGCCTTGTGTGAGTAATTTATACGACTGTTACCGGCTTTGATCTTGGAGAAAGTTACGATAAAATAATAAGAAAAGTCACTGACACCAGGGCCCGTAGAATGTAACTCACTAAATCGTATCGATATCGTGTCGTCTCGCTTTTGATTGGTAGAGAAACCGACGTGTGATGTCGCAGTAATCCCTGGGCCAAATACGGTGATCTCTCAACCAATCATAATGCCACGATGCGATGTCGATACGATTGAGTGAGATACATTCTAACCCCCCAACACTGACTATTAAATTGCAATAAAACTCTTGTTAAATTAATACAAAAATACTACCTACGTACAGTCCAGTGATTTGCTTATAATTGTTCATCTCCAGTAGCGAGAGCGGTTTGCCAGCATTAATTTCCGTATCACATCCACATCAAGGGCTCGTATTTTTGAGATGAACACAGATTTATCTTGCCCTTTATTTGTATTCTCAAAGATATCATAGTGGCTTAAGCACATCGTGGGTTTGGTTCTCACCACTGTGTGGACCAATGAAGTGTCCGATCGGTGGATCATCAAATGGCAGGAGATGCTTTGCACGGTAGGCTACTAATCCAATGGGCTCTCCACAGTGTACCGTTGCTTTCCTGGGCAGTCGTGTATTGAGGTACATTTTACCCACCCAAAAAGTGTATAAATAACAAAAGAAATGGTGGTGTGATTCATAAACGGCCTTTGGACCCATCTAAAGCCCAGTGACTTCTTGAGATATCTATTGTATACTCTGTCAAGAAAGAACCCGGGAATGGATGATTTGTTTATGGTTCCAAATTCAAACTTTTGTTTTTTTGTTGTTGTTAGATTGGCACAACTGTTATCTATTTTGGCGCGGAGTTTGAGTTGCATCTGTTATTTATATTAAATACAGTGCTGTTTTTAGTTATATCATATCTAGTGTGGATTGCGAATTTCATAATGGACAAAAACATCGAATAAAGAGTTTGTCTTAAATTTTGCATCGCCAATGGAATTTCGTGTTCGGAGTCACTGAAAATATTACAGAAGGTTTACGGTGAATCGACTTTATCAAAAACACGTACTTATGACTGGTACAAAGCGTTTAAAAGCGGTCCAGATGTGATGGAAGATTTGCCTCGCTCTGGTAGGCCATCAACGTCTGCAACTGAAGTTAACATTGAAAAAGTGAAGGAAATAGTGACTGAAAATCCTAATTCAACTTTGAGAGAGATAGGCGCCGAACTTTCCGTGTCTTACGAGTCAATCCGTACCATTTTAAATAATCACTTGGGTATGAAACATGTTTCTGCTCGGCTAGTCCCAAAAGACCTGAATTTTCTCCAAAAACTCAATAGCATGAGAGTCGCTGAGGACATAATCATCCATCCATCCATCAGCCTTTCAACGTCCACTGCTGGACATAGGCCTCCCCAAGAGAACGCCACAACGAGCGGTCCTGTGCTGACCGCATCCAACGGCTCCCCGCGGCTTTTACCAGAACGTCGGTCCATCTGGTGGGAGGCCGTCCTACGCTGCGCCGTCCGATACGTGGTCGCCACTTGACAACATTTCATCCCCAACGGTTATCGGTTCGTCGAGCGATGGGGCCTATCCATTGCCACTTCAGCATGGCAACCCGGCGGGCTATGTCGGTCACTGTCGTTCTCCTACGGATCTCCGTATTACGGATTCGATCACGTAGGGAAATACCAAGCATAGCCCGCTCCATGGCCCGCTGAGCGACTTTGAGCCTTGATATAAGGCCAACATTCAGAGACCACGTCTCTGTTCCGTATGTCATCACTGGTAACACACACTGGTCGTAGACCTTCGTTTTCAGACACTGTGGAATATTGGATGAGAAGATCTTCCTTAGCTTCCCGAACGCTGCCCAGCTGAGTCGGATTCGTCGATTGACCTCTTTCTCGAAGTTGTGCCTACCTAACTGGACTGTTTGTCCCAGGAAGACATAATGGTCGACAACTTCGAGAAGCGCACTCCCGACTAGGACCGGTGCTGAAATGACATGAACATTAGACATGACTTTCGTCTTGTCCATGTTCATTTTGAGACCCACTAGTCGGGAAACCCTGCTGAGATCATCGAGCATGGTGCCAAGGTCTTCCAGCGATTCTGCCATGACTATGATGTCGTCGGCATATCGAAGGTGAGTGATGCATTCGCCATTGATGTTGATGCCGAATCCGGTCCAGTCCAAGAGCTTGAAGACATCTTCCAATGCAGCGGTGAAGAGTTTCGGGGACATAACGTCTCCCTGTCTAACACCTCTCTGCAGTTGGATCGGTTTCGTACTCCTATCCTGAACACGGACTGACATGGTGGCGTTTCTATACAAGCACTTCAGCACTTCGATGTACCGATTGTCTCAAATACTTCTGATTTTTGCTTTAGAAAATAAACAAATATCTTTTTGGAAAAATCATCAATAAATGTTAGGAAGTACCTTGCTCCTCCTATGGAGTGTTTTTCCATTGGACCACAGATGTCGCTGTGAATAAGCTCCAACAATTTTGATGCCCGAGATCTTTCATGTTGAAATGGTTGCCTGGTCTGCTTAGCTTGTAAACAAGGAGTACATGTTATTTCTTTATTTTGTTGCGATATTTTTACACCTAGTGTACAATCAGGGATCTTATTTAAATCATTAAAGTTGATATGACCGAGACGTTTATGCCATAAATATTTATCTTCAGTAACAACTGACATTGCATTTTCGCTATGACAGGTTAATAATTTGTAAGTGTTATTAATTAACTGTGCATTGGCAACTACATTTCCTTGCTTATTTATTACTGCACATCCATTTTTATTAAATTCTACTCGATTTCCATTGGAAATTATTTTAGCCACCGATAATAAATTTGTAGATAGATCTGGTATATACAAAACATCATTTACCTGAATATAGTCAGGAGTACCAGCTGATTCATTTTGCACTTGTATAGTGACTGTACCACAACTTTGCACTCGAAGAACTTTGTTATTAGCAATTCTGATATTATCAACAGGCGGTGCCTTTTCATTCTCAAGCAAGTAGCCATGCATTGTCATGTGAGCGGATGCTCCTGAGTACACATACCAGCTGGTTTGATCATTAAGCAACGAAGCTGAAAAAGCGGCAACAAAGCTATTCTTATTATTACTATCCTCTTTCTTATTTCTAAACCAACAATGTTTGCTAACATAACCATGTTTGTTGCAGTTAAAACATCGGAGCCCTTTAGGTTTTTCTGTGCGACTAGTATTATATTTGCTGGGTTGAGAGATTTTATTTTTGTTTGATTTCACATAAAAAGCAGTAGTATCTGGTTTCACTTCTTGTAGCAATTTAATTTTTATCAGATCGGCACTAATTTTTATTCCAGAACTCTCTATCCCCATAATCATAGGCTTATATTCTATGGGTAACCCGGCCAACATCAGTGTGCCAAGCCATTCATCATCTGCCCTAAAGCCTATTGCTCTCAATTTGTGTGCTGCTGACATACTTAGTTACTTACTTACTTATCATCACGCCATTTCCCTTGCAGGGTAGGCAGAGAGAACAGAGTGCCAAGAGGCTCTATTCTTGGTTACATCTTTCGCTTCCTCAACATTCATAACTCTCTTCATACACGCTCGCTGGTTTCGGAGACTCCTGACGCCACCTTACTTCAATACATGACCAATTTGGTCTAGGTAGGTAAGTCTCGGTCTCCCCCTGTACCTACATCCTTCCACTTTCACATTGTATATCTTCTTAGCCAGTCGCTCGTCCGGCATTAATTCCACATGTCCGAACCATCGGAGCATTTCCTTTCGCATCTTTACACCAATACTCTCTTTCATACCTACTCGCTCTCTTACGTCATTGTTACGAATGCGGTCAGTCAGCCTCACTCCACAGATTCTCCGCAGAGATCGCATTTCGACCGCATTGATTTTACTCTCATGCTCCTTTTTACATGCCCAACTCTCGCTTCCATATAATAACGTTGGGACAAGCACTGCGTTGTGTATTGCGACACGTGCCTTCTGGCTGAGGTGGTGGCTGCCGAGAAGTTGTCCCAATGCTCCGTTCACTCTATTTCCCGCATTCACTCTTCTCTCTACATCAGTGGTGTACCTTCCATCCCGACTGAATCCACATCCAAGATATACAGATTCATTCACTGCTGCTTACATAATTTTATTAATATAATCCTCTATGTTTGTGCTTGAATTAAGATTAGTATTTATGAAATCTCTTAGTAGCCCCACATTACGTAGCAGGCCGGAGTCTTCAAATGCTTTACATAAATTATCCCATACCATTTTAGCACACGTGGCATCCTGAACATGCACATTTAACTATGGATCTATTGAAAGTATAATCTTAGACTTAGCTTTAGTATCCTTTTTTGTGTCGACGGAGTCCACGGAGATTATACATTCCCACAACTCTTCATGTTGCAAATATGCTTCCATAGCGAATTTCCACGTTGATAAATTATCTCTGCCAGTTAATTTGTGTATAGATAATGTGTTTGATGCCATTTCTAAAGAGCTGTAAAAAGATATAGCTGAAAGAAAAAATTGTGCCACGCGGTTTCGAGGTTAGCTATACCGAAAGTTACTGATTTTATTACTTTTATAGAAAATATTACAGGATGGGACGGCCCATAACCTGTTGTTATATTTAAATAAAGCACTGAATATAATTTACTGGTATTTTATTAAGTATAAAGATTTTACAAGATTTATTAGCACACGATACATCAGGCGTCGGTAGCAGCAAGGAAGAGAGAGGGCCATAGAGATGAGACGATGAGACATTAGTGCTGTGACATCGACAAATCAACTAACTAGTGTTTGCGTTTACTCCAACAATAATGCGCCTTCGCACAAGGCCATCATTGTGAATGAATTTTTGTCCAAACACTCAACGAACCACCATATTCACCAGATATGGCTCCAACCGACTTCTTTCTTTTTCCTAAACTCATATTACCACATCGTGGCACCCCTTTTTAATCGGTAGAAGACATAAAGGAGAATTCGCGGCGAGAACTAGACTCATTTACGGAACAACATTTAAAAAATGTTTTGATGATTGGATTATTCGTTGGCGTCAGTCTATCGTTTCTGAAGGAGCATACTTTGAAGGTGATAAAATAAATTTGGATGAATAACAAAAATTTTGTGTATTATTGATCTTTTCCCGATACTTTCTTGACAGAGTAGTATCTCTTGCATCTTAAGAAATCCGCTCTTCCAGAGGAATACATATATCTTCGATAAATTTAATGAGATTATTAAAAATGTATCTGTATTTTAAATTCAGAGAAAACAAATCTACAAAAACAAAACTGACATAATTGTGCTTCTTAGGATACGCAAATTAAGATTGACAGTCCCCGAGTTCCCTATTTCCAGAGCTCACTTCAGAAAAAAAAGACACAACAGAAGACTCTTAATTCCCTTGGCCTTAGAGTAGCCACGTAATGTTGTTTTTATTGCGCTTCTGTCGAACCATTTGTCTACGCGGCTAATAGATTGCTTACTCGCAAACTAATATTTATTGACGGGCTTAGTTTGTTCTGACTACGGAATCACTATTGTTGAATCTGTTTTGTTAAACTTCACTGCGGGTTTAATAGGTACGTATTCTGACAGAATAAACAAGTTCTTCAGTCATTTGAGTACCTTCTATAGGTCAAGAGTTATGAATTAGAAAACATGACAATTGGATAAATGGAAGTTTGGGAGGATAAAAATGTGTTAAGATTCGATGCAGTAGGATCCTCTAAAAGGTACAACTTTCGCAAACCAACGAACACACAAATGGGACACGTTTCACACAAATGAGCTTTTTTTACTCATTTGTTATCAGGTAGAAGCAAGTACTACTAGTGTCGGGAATCCAAACCGGTGACTTAATTAAATTATTAAATCAAATTATTGAGTCAATGAGCGGCAGTTACTACTTACCATTACATAGGCCGTGGCTTGTCTGTCATCATAAGTAATAATATAAAATAGACTATCGTGACCCTTTTCTTGTGACCATGGCTGATGTATCTCAGCGAAAAAATATAATTTTAATAAATATGTATCAGAAATTTTTGGTATAGGTACACCATTTTAGATTCAAAAGTATGTATTAAAAATTTGGACTGACTACTAGTCAAATACTTAATTTTCGTTTTATTTAATAAAATTATTTCTAAACATTTTGATCTGTGCACTTGACGTGCTCAGCTACTTTAAAGTACAAATTATTTGTGAATGTGATCGTAAAGACAAATGTGATGTGGAGATTGGGTATGGCCGTTGGTCAGTGCGATAGCTTAGCGGCTTAGAGCACTTCCTTGAATTGGAAGGGATGCAGGTTCGAATCGCGCTCGCATTAAAGTTCTCTTTTTCCACATTAACAAATAATTTGTAGTTTAAAATATTTTTAGTTTAATTAAGTACACTGAATAGGCTCCTTGTTTTATTAGTGAGCATACAAATGTTATAAATAAATACTACAAAGCGAATTGTACGATTGTCTCTGAAGTCCAAATGGCCATATCAATTAGTTGGGGGATCCTATTTTCCGAGCCGCTGAGCCAGTCACCCATGTCAGAGATTTAAAACGTGGAATAGATTGGTTCCGTTCCAAACTATATTTGAATGCTGCCTTCCATTTGATATTCTGCCACGTTTTTAAAGGATTGTATTTCTGGATTAAGTTAAGTGTATTACTCACGTATGTATATATGTGCCTAAATATATTTTTTTTTTGTTGCGTATGGTGGCAGACGAGCCACGGCATACCTGATGATAAATGGTAACCGTCGCTCATGGACTCAACTATACCGGTAGCATTGTCAAGCCGCTGCTCACCATTTAATTTCACAGATATGAAATGAAAGAATAAACGGCTCTCCTCTACAAATCTGCTACAACCAAAACACACTGACGTGCTTCATCGTCCGTTCGGCCTCGATAAATATTTCTCACCAAAATAAATATTTGTCTTCGCAAGAGATCTGTCTGTCGGCGAAAGCCAGTTGACTAAGCTGAGGACCAACGACGGCACTGTCATTTCATTCCGAGATGAGATCTTGAGAGAGGTCCACCAGTTCTATGGACAGTTGTACAGATCCCAGAGTCCTGTTGTCGGCTTGGTCCAAGATCCCAGATCCAAGCTAACTGGGCACTTTACCAAAGATATCCCGGACGTCAGCCTGTACGAGATCAGAATGGCTCTCAAACAACTAAAGAACGGAAAGGCACCGGGAGACGACGGAATCACCACGGAGCTTCTGAGACCTGGCGTAAAGCCGGTCTTAAAAGCTCTTCAGAGGCTGTTCAATTCTGTTGTTCTCGGGGGCGATGTTCCAGAGTCTTGGACCAGAAGCGTGGTGGTGCTGTTCTTCAAGAAAGGTGACAGAACCCTCTTGAAGAACTATAGACCCATCTCGCTCTTGTGCCATGTCTATAAGTTGCTTTCGAGGGTCATTACAAATCGACTCACGCGCAGGCTTGACGACTTCCAGCCTCCCGAACAAGCCGGTTTCCGAAAAGGCTATAGTACCATAGACCACATTCACAACACACATGCGCAACATTGTGGAGAAGCATCTGGCTGTAGGCCAGAGGGTTTTCTGCAGTTTTGTGGATTTGGAGAAAGCATTTGACACTGTCGTACGAAAGGAACTTTGGGACATTTTGTCGGAGTATGGTATTAGCGGTAGACTGCTACTAGCGGTGCAGTCCAACATGTAGTTGGACTACAGAGCTTGTGTGTCACCCTGGTTTGATGTCAATATCGGCGTTAAAAAGGGCTGCGTTCTATCAGCCAGACTGTTCATCATCATGGATAAATGTCTACAAAGGTTGAATGAAATGAATGTGGTAGTTCAGACGGGCGACTCAGTGGTTAACTCTCTGCTATGTGCAGACGATGCGGTCCTATTAGCGTAGTCTGCGACTGACCTGCAAACCCTAGTCGACGTAATGGCAGATGATGATCAGATGTAAGAAAAGGGGCCTACGTGTGAATGTGAGCAAAACCAAAGTAATGATTTTTGAAAGAGAAGAAGCCAGAATAGATGTTAGAGTAGCAATAGGAAATGGTGTGCTAGAACAAGTGGATGAATTTATATATCTTGGATGTGGATTCAGTCGGGATGGAAGGCACATCATTGATGTAGAAAGAAGAGTGAATGCGGGAAATAGAGTGAACGGAGCATTGGGACAACTTC
Organism: Leucoma salicis; assembly: GCA_948253155.1. Lineage (NCBI taxonomy): Eukaryota > Metazoa > Arthropoda > Insecta > Lepidoptera > Erebidae > Leucoma > Leucoma salicis. The sequence goes on along the minus strand of OX411815.1, from coordinate 25,022,818 downwards.
TCGGCAGCCACCACCTCAGCCAGAAGGCACGTGTCGCAATACACAACGCAGTGCTTGTCCCAATGTTATTATATGGAAGCGAGAGTTGGGTATGTAAAAAGGAGCATGAGAGTAAAATCAATGCGGTCGAAATGCGATCTCTGCGGAGAATCTGTGGAGTGAGGCTGACTGACCGCATTCGTAACAATGACGTAAGAGAGCAAGTAGGTATGAAAGAGAGTATTGGTGTAAAGATGCGAAAGGGAATGCTCCGATGGTTCGGACATGTGGAAAGAATGCCGGACGAGCGACTGGCTAAGAAGATATACAACGCGAAAGTGGAAGGATGTAGGTACAGGGGGAGACCGAGACTTACCTACCTAGACCAAATTGGGCATGTATTGAAGGAAGGTGGAGTCAGGAGTCTCCGAAACCGGCGAGCGTGTATGAAGAAAGTTATGAATGTTGAGGAAGCAAGAGATGTATGCAAGAATAGAGCCTCTTGGCACTCTGTTCTCTCTGCCTACCCCGCAAGGGAAATGGCGTGATGATAAGTTTAAGTTAGTTACCACATTCACACGCTATGCCAGATTATACAGAAAACCGAGGAATATAATCGGCCTCTGTGTCTGGCGTTTGTGGACTATGAGAAAGCCTTCGATTCGATCGAAACTTGGGCGGTGTTGCAGTCCCTTCAGCAGTGCCAAATTGACTATCAGTACATCAAAGTGCTGAAGTGCTTGTATAGAAACGCCACCACGTCAGTCCGTGTTCAGGACAGGAGTACGAAACCGATCCAACTGCAGAGAGGTGTTAGACAGGGAGACGTTATGGCCCCGAAACTCTTCACCGCTGCATGATGTCTTCAAGCTCTTGAACTGGACTGGATTCGGCATCAACATCAATGGTGAATACATCACTCACCTTCGATATGCTGACGACATTGTAGTCATGGCAGAATCGCTGGAGGACCTTGGCACCATGCTCAATGATCTCAGCAGGGTTTCCCGACTAGTAGGTCTCAAAATCAACATGGACAAGACGAAAGTCATGTCTAATGTCCATGTCATTTCAGCACCGGTCCCAGTCGGGAGTGCGCTTCTCGAAGTTGTCGACCATTATGTCTACCTGGGACAAACAGTCCAGTTAGGTAGGCACAACTTCGAGAAAGAGGTCAATCGACGAATCCAACTCGGCTGGGCAGCGTTCGGGAAGCTAAGGAAGATCTTCTCGTCCAATATTCCGCAGTGTCTGAAAACAAAGGTCTACGACCAGTGTGTGTTGCCAGTGATGACATACGGAACAGAGACGTGGTCTCTGAATGTTGGCCTCTTTTTAAGGCTCAAAGTCGCTCAGCGGGCCATGGAGCGGGCTATGCTTGGTATTTCCCTACGTGATCGAATCCGTAATACGGAGATCCGTAGGAGAACGAGAGTGACCGACATAGCCCGCCGGGCTGCCATGCTGAAGTGGCAATGGGCAGGCCACATCGCTCGACGAACCGACAACCGTTGGGGAAGAAAGGTTCTCGAGTGGCGACCACGTATCGGACGGCGCAGCGTAGGACGGCCCCCCACAAGGTGGACCGACGTTCTGGTCAAAGCCGCGGGGAGCCGTTGGATGAGGTCAGCACAGGACCGCTCGTTGTGGCGTTCTCTTGGGGAGGCCTATGTCCAGCAGTGGACGTTGAAAGGCTGATGGATGGATGGATGGGTAGATGGTGCCTGTCTATTTGAACGCAATAAACTTTAAAAGAATAGAACGCATTTTCATGCGGTTGCAAATGGATGGCGTGATTCACGAAGAAAGTTTTGGTGTATAAATTCATTATGATAAATTGGTTAGAATATGACGGTTGTCGAAGATATCAGAATAAAATATATCGACTGGTAGTTTATTGACGTGCGCCGATAAACTAATAAAGTTAAATTGAGAACAATTAACCTAGATATGCATAATTCAATAGCTTTTACTCGAAGATAAAAGTTAAAAAAGACTATTAAATATCTAATAAAAATCACAGCGGAATACATTTATTTTTTGTTATTTAGGCGGGAAAAAATGTACCTATAACCGCACACACCGTCATTCAGGACAACGAACAGGGTGCTGGGGGCCCTTCACCCACTAAATAAAGCCGCCATGTACGGTGGCGTTACGGTCTCTGCGACTGTATAGGCTGACCATTGGAACAGAATGACATTACTTCAGTGGTCCGCCGGCGAGTTACAAAGGAATATCTAAACATTGTCTTTTAGACTCTTTTTGCCTGTTTTACAGTCCTGTTTAACAGTGGTCCAGTTATTATAAAGTTTAGTCGGCAATAGGTTGAAAACAGTTGATTAAACCTTAATTACAAGTATTATCTAAATTATATACATAACTGCCTCGGTGGTGTAGTGGTAGTGTATGCGACTGCTAATCATGAGGTCTCGGGTTCGATTCCCGGATCGGGCAATGTTATTGAGGTTTTTCCTAAAAAGAAAAATTCTCAGTAGCAGCCCGGAGTTTGGAAATTGTCCCGGGTAGACGTCAATAGGCTCGCCCCCTATTACGTGGGACTTAAACATAGCTGGCGAGTCGTGGGTGTGTAATACACCTCTGCCTACCCCTTCGGGAAATACAGGCGTGATGCTATGTTTATATACATACCTTTTTTTTTTGTTAAGGCGGGTAAAAATTTTCCTTACCGCACACCCCGTCGTTCGGGGCAACGAGCAGGGTAGTGTGAGGCCCTCACCCACCAAAAAAACCCGCAGTGTGCCGTCTCTCCGCCATTATTGGCGGGCCACTGGAACTATGTTGCATTCCTTCGGTAGTCCGCCAGCAGCTTACCCTTTCGGGTACCCTCTAAAATATATACATACCTAATTCTCCTATAAGGATCTTATCAAACATTTTTTATTTATTTAGATTGTGAATGATATTAATTCATTTGATAGATAACTCTGGTGTATTTTAGCAGGAAGGTATAGCGGTTTCAAAAGTTATCAACAAAATGGCAATCTTACTGCGCAGTGCTCTTAACTATGACCTAGTTGTTTTAAAACCACAATTTTGTGTAAATTAAATGCCACTGGAAAAAGCTCATAACGTCCCTTTTAAAGTCTGCCTTTGTACATAATAACTTTGTGAGCAGAATTTTAAAATTAACATAATAATATTATGTAGATATTAAAATTAGGATGCACATTTTCCCAATTACATTCCTATTTTCTTCTCTAAGACTGGCAGTTTGCAAGTTACCTCAGCTGTTGCTAGCGTTTTTAGGCTACGTTAACCGCTTATCATCAGGTAGATCCCTTGTTTCCCACCCTTGTACAATAATAAAGAATAAACATATATGTAGTCGAATGTAGAAAATATTTCTTCATCATCATCGTCCATCTATCAGCCTTTCAACGTCCACTGCTGGGCATAGGCCTCCCCAAGAGAACGTCACAACGAGTGGTCCTGTGCCGACCGCATCCAACGGCTCCCCGCGGCTTTGACCAGATCGTCGGTCCATCTGGTGGGGCCGTCCTACGCTGCGCCTTCCGATACGTAGTCGCCACTCGAGAACCTTTCTTTCCCACCGGTTGTCGGTTCGTCAAGTGATGTGGCCTGCCCATTGCCACTTCAGCATGGCAACTCGGCGGGCTATGTCGGTCACTCTCGTTCTCCTACGGATCTCCGTATTACGGATTCGATCACGTAGGGAAATACCAAGCATAGCCCGCTCCAAGGCCCGCTGAGCGACTTTGAGCTTTGATACGAGGCAACCTTCAGAGACCACGTCTCTGTTCCATATGTAATATTTCTTCAGCCCCTATATATTCTCTCCACTCTCTATACCTTTCCCCCTGTGGTGTCCCTGGTATGGCCAGCATTTATACTACGATAATCACTTATGATAGACACACTACCCTTGTATATCAGAAAATGTAATAGGATAAGTAGAAAGACCCTCGTAAGAGCGTCATTGGGTTATCCTACATCAAAATAAATGGATTTACAACGGCTAATCCAATCTTGAATTCACACATCTACGAGTAGCATGATGTAGGTACTTACATGATCTAATTTCCAATAACTTTATATAAAACTAGTTCGTCTTTGCGGCATACTTATGTCTTTCGTTGGCGATTTAGTACACAGATACAGCGTATATCAGTTTTGAAGTCCAATAAAGAAGTATCTATATAACTTATTAATATAAAAAGTTCATTAACATTATTTCAGAGATAGTGATGCGCTAACAATCAAACAAACATTGTTAGTCAATTTCCGATACCGGCATTTGATATGTTTGCCTGTTGCTTGTTGTACGAGGTCTTTGTTGACTCGTTATGTTATTTTTTTTATATTTTTATCTGTATTTTAGCACTTAATATGATCAGCTACTTTAAAGAACATTATTTCTGAAATGTGAAAAAAGATAACTTTAAGTGCAAGCGGGAATCGAACCAAAAATATTTAAAACATCGCGCCATCAAATAGTATGAATTTTAGTTGCAAAATTAAACTTACTGTATTGAATTAATGCATGTAAATGCATCCGATAGGTGGCGGGGGTCGTAAAGACAAATGTGATGTGGAGATTGGGGATGACCGTTGCCCAGTGCGATGGCTTAGTGGTTAGGGCACTTCTCCGGGTTTGAAGGGACGCAGGTTCGATTCTCGCTCGCAATAAAAGTTCTCTTTTTCCACATTTCACAAATAATGTTCCGTTATGAATATGTGCGTGTATATCTACCTCTATTTTGTTATTTTCACCGTAACTCCGAAAACACGAATTCAGAATTTGAACTATTGCGTATTTGGAACTTTTAGTCGATGGTTTGTTAGCCCTTTCGGGTCTCAAGTACATTTTTGTTTTGTTAAGGCGGCAAAAATGTGCTTAACCGCACACCCCGTCGTTCGAGGCAACGAACAGGGTAGTGTGTGGCGCTCACCCACTAAATAAACCCGTCGTGTGTCGCCTCTCCGCCTGTGTTGACGGACCACTGGTACTGTGTTGGATTACTTGAGTGGTAGGGTATAAAATACCTAAGTTAAATTGTCTAAATTAACATAGTAATTGTATAATTCGAAATTAGTCCAGTATCTCTCAGATAGATAGCTATCTTGGCGTGCGCAAATTGGTAGTTACGTAATAAAAAATTAATTGTACAGCATATTTAGATATTTTTATATATATGTTTAGCATTTGACATGCTTAGCACTATACATTAAACACAAAGTGAAAAATGTGAAATCGAAAAGCCTGCTCCTGACTGTTATTTTCGATTTCACATTTTTCACTTTGTGTTTAATAATTGTACAGCATTTGGTTCGTGCTGGTTGTGTACGTTTTATTTGGAAGTCATTATTGGAAACCATTTTATTAAAAATATAGCCTTAAAATGAATACAATATTTTTTATAACGAATACACGAGCTTACTGCTCTTTCGTTCAGTCGTTCAGGAGTGAATGAATGACTAATGTAGCGTGAGTTCAGGTGATTTGGAAGTTTCCTTTCGGCTCCAATTCCAATTGAATACTGAATCAAAATGAATTTATAATATCATCTAACTTTCAATAAGTTAGAAACTTTATAAATATTTTCATGTTTTCTTTTGTAAATAATTTTTACTTAAGTGAACTTGCTTGTTATCGTCTTTTTTTGTTATACAAGCATACGGTTCCCTGATGTTAAATGGTTACCATACGGTATACTAGCAACAAAAAATGCATCACTCGCACGTTGCCAACTCCAAGGAAAGAGATCTGATGTGGAAAGGAAGGATAATATATATATTGACGGACCTCGTGGCGTAGTCGGTAGTGTAACTGACTTCCGTGCACGAGGTCGTGGGTTCGATTCCCACTCAGGACAATTATTTGTGTGATGAACACAGATATTTGTAGTGCGTCTGGGTGTTTTTTATCTATTAGATGTATGTATTTACAAAAAAAGTAGTATATGTATTATATCCGTAATTTGGTACCCATAGCACAAGCGTTAAGCTTAGTTTGGGACTAGAGGACGTTGTGTGAAAATGTCCGTAAATATTTATTTATGTTTTATTTATTTAATAAGGAGAGGATAGGGAGGGGGTTGGGGCCCCCAGCGTTTTCCCTCACTATACACAACAGTAGAAATACCTAAGGTTTTTTTACGCTGATCTTCTGTGAGAGGGTGGTACTTCCCCGATTAAGCCGGCTCATTCATGTTGGGACAAGCAAGGCTTTACTATTCTAACATTGATTTTAAAACTAAACATTGTAATAAACTAAGTTTAAAAAAAGTAAGCAAATTATTTGTGAATGTGGAAATAGAGAAGTTTAGTGCGAGCAGGATTAGAACATCCCTTCCATCCGGGGAAGTGCTCTAGGCCGCTAACCGGCCCAATCTCCACATCACATTTGTCTAAGTAAGTTGTTATGTTGGTACTGCCAGGTTCATAATATCTAGAATCTGCTGTTATGATTGTGTAAGTTTTTGTTTTAATGATATATTTCTTATTAATATTGAAAAAAGAAGTATTACTTCGGGCGGAACACACCAACCTAATACAAAAACTATGGTATTATTCTAAAAAAATTGCCCACTAAGCTGCCACTAATAACTAACCCCTAAGTACAATGTACCTACTCCTACTAATCAAGGTTTCCTATATATATATACTCTCAGACTATTTAAAAAAATAGACGGAGCATTACGAACAATCCTGTGAAGCCGTTTAAAACCATGCCAAGCTTGTAATTACACGCGCTCACGCACGTGTATTTGTATAGAAATAAAACCATGCTAAAATGATGTGGCATAAACCAGGAGTGATGATTTCGTAAGTACGTTACGTACATGAATACGTCTTTAGTGCCATAATATTCCCTATAATGATTTGCTGTAAACTTACTTTATATTTTCTTTATGATATAAAACTTAAAACTTAAGAATTTTTTCAAATTATAGAGATTATTTCTTTCCGGTGATAACACTTACATGCACACATCTTTAAAAAAGCGGCTTCACTTTTTAGTTTACAATGCGGTGTCTTTATTTTGATGTGAAACATCTAATGCGGACGGAGGGTAAAATCGGCTGTTAGCGTGGCGACGCTTTTATTTTACTTGTCCCGTTCAAATCTTGCAAGTTAAATTTGACACATTTCCTGATTTCCGATTGAGTTGAAATTTTACACGCATGTGTATATCGCGTGACAATGCAATATTATGATGGCATAGAGCTGATCTGATGATGGAGCTGGAAAGTGGACATAGGAACACCATAATGAAACGGCACAACCCCATCGAATTTGGGCTCGTATGATTCGTCTTGACGAGTTTGTCTCTAGATGGTGTCCAGGGTCTGATGATGGAGCTGGAAGGTGGCCATAGTAACTCTGTAATGAAACGACGCAACCCCATCGAGTTTGGAATCGTTTGATTCGTCCTGATGAGCACTTTGTCTTTAGATCGTATCCAGGGTCTGATGATGGAGCTAGAAGGTTGCCATAGGAACTCCGTTATAAAACGACATAACTCCATCGAGTTTGGGTTCGTATGATTTGTCTTGACGAGTACTTTGTCTCTAGATGGTATCCAGGGTCTGACGATGGAGCTGGAAGGTGGTCACATGAACTCTGTAATAAAACGACGCAACTTTATCGAGTTTATACTCCTTTGATTCGTCTTGAGGAGTATGTTGTCAAGTTATGATAATTTTATTTCTACAAAATAATTTCGATAGTTTTCACATCTAGTAGACGTCCCGCGACGTCTAATTTTTTTTAGTTAGTTTGAGTATTGATATGTACTATATACTCATCTGTAGGGAAATGCCCACGGTGGTATTTATGTAGGTGTTAAAACAAGTGGTTTGAAATGAAAATGTATACATGAAGTTTAGTATAAAAATGTAGTCTATGATTACTTTGATCTGCATCATTGTCATCCAAGTATCACGTACTCAGTTTTGTTTTAATATTTTCTGCTACAGTAATACAGCAAACATGCGTAATCTCTGCCTGATAGTAAGCGGTTATTCTTCATTTTACTTCGTGAGTACAAGATTAAAACAGCCGTCATAATATGAAGAATGGTATTATACGTTAACATTACGTATTATTTCGAAAACAAAAAGAGTTTTAGTCAAATTGAAGCTTTTATTTTACTAAGCAGTCAGACAAAACACTCACTAAGCAGTAATGAGAATTAATACCATGTGTGGTAGGTATCATCATTCAACACCATTTAGCCAAAATCTAGGCTTTATTTTTAGCGAAAACCATTAATCACCTTGATTGTGACTTTTCTTCGGCGCTTTGTTTGAGGCAAGAAAGCGAATTAAGAGGTCGCGCAGACAGGATACTTTTTAGTCGGCCGACTTTTCATCGGCATGTGCGGATACGCGTAAGGCTAGATAAAAGATCGTGTAACTGACACTTTTTATTGTACCAAAGCAATATAGTCAATGTATTAACTGCCTCGGTTGTGTAGCGGTAGTGTATGCGAATGCTAATCATGAGGTCTCGCGTTCGATCCCCGGGTCGGACAAAGTTATTGAGCTTTTTCCTAAAACGAAAAATTCTCAGTAGCAGCCCGGAGTTTGGAAATGTGCCCGGTAGACGTCAATAGGCTCGCCCCCTATTACGTGGGACTTAAACATAGCTGGCGAGTCGTGGGTGTGTAATACACCTCTGCCTACCCTTTCGGGGAATACAGGCGTGATGCTAAGCTATGCAATGTAGCATGCGCTCTTGCATACAACTTCGTACTGTAAGAATCCGAACAAACTATCGGCCGACAGAAAGTCTTTTGTCTGTGAAGGGTATTATTAATGCCCTAATCTCGTCATCCCTTTATTTAGTTAGTGTTACGTGAAATTTGAAGCACTAGTATTTCTTAGTATGCTTCTTTTAAAATCTATTAATATCCAATTTATTTATTTACTAAATTTTTACAATTAATTGTCACAATAAATATAATTGGATTTTTTATTTATTCATCCATCCATCTATCAGCCTTTCGACGTCCACTGCTGGACATACCTAAGCCTCCCCAAGAGAACGCCACAACATGTGTTTCGCTCATATTGGGGGATAGTGCCGTAATCGCCACGCCTGGCAGGCGGGTTGGCGATCGCAGTGGATGTTGTTAATACTCGAGGGAGTGCTGCTGCCCACTCCTCCGGTATTCCCTCAGTCGGCTCTTACGACTCCCATGGGGGAGAGGGGTGGGACAATTCTAAAGCCGGCCCTACACGGCTATTATTTATTATATTTTTATAAAAGCGTTGCGTGCATCTGCGGTTATTTTATGGAATCTACGCTGAGTTGGACCCGTTTTGTGACAAGCTCAGTTATTTTTTTTATGTATCTCAACCGTGTGTAATAAATAAAATAGAAACCTTTTCTTTTCTATTTAGTTAATTAGTTTTTATTGCTTGCTACAATAAAGTATTTTCTTTCTTTCTTTCAATTGTTTGGTTTGGGAGTCACCTGTGATGCCAAATTATTTATGTGAAAACTAACAACAAATTGTTTGAATAACAACAACACTATACTTATCAGAACGGTGTATTTTTTTTCAGTCACAGTTATATTTTTTCTACATTTTAATATTATACATTAGTCGACTTTCACAATATTGGTGGAGGGTAATAAGGTACTAAACTACCTCGGTGGTGCAGTGGGAGTGTGAGCGACTGCTGAGGTCTCGGGTTCGACCCCGGGTTGGGAGTTGGGGTTGAGCTTTTTTGTAAAAAGAAAAATTTTCAGTAGCAGGCCAGACTTGGAAATATAGGTAAACGGGGGCCTGTATTCCCCGGAGGGGTAGGCACACACGGTTCGCTAGATATATTTAATTCCCACGTAATAGGGGGCGAGCCTATTGCCGTCTACCGGGCATATTTCCAAACTCCGGTCTGCTACTATGAATGTTTCTTTACGAAAAATCTCAATAACTCTGCCCGACCCGGGGATCAAACCCGAGACCTCATGATCAGCATTTGCTTTCAACAGCTGCACCACAGAGGTGGAGTAATTTAACAACGATTACTTATTTACATAAAATACTATAATTATCTCCAAAAACACCAAATTGACAAAAACAATCTGTAATTTCATTCGTTCACAATTAAAATAAACGATGTTCCATTTAAAGTTATTTTAACAATAATGTTGAAATTATATTATTTACTGGTTTTGTTAAAGGAAGGATTAGGTACGCTTTTGTAGCGATCCTAATTTCGTTCTCATTTTGTAAATTTGTTCTTTGTTACCTGACTATCTGTGTTGTTTATTTATCATTCGTTCCATCATCCATTATTGTATTATTGTATTACTGTATTTTATAAAAATATTTCAATATATTATGACCTTTTTTTTTTGCAAGTTTTTTTAATAAGATCGAGCTTGGGACTTTTGGGGATCCTTACTAATATTATGATGCGAAAGTGAGGTTACTTTCAAGTCGTAGTAGTCACAACCTATATGTACCCTTACATCTTAGTAATGTCTATGATGTTTATTAACTACTCTGAATAAGAAATTACTGTACGCTTTTTAGTACCACGAAAATAGGGTATAATCTCGCGGTGAATATAATAATTAAACTGACACAAGGTCACGACTGAGCCCAAAACAACTACTTGTGGTTCAAATATTTATTCTGAAGTTATTGGGAAGTTATGATCGGGGACTAAGCCACAACGCCATCTGTGAGAAAATCCTCAGAAACTCTTATACGAGGGAACCTTGAATATAAACTCCTAAATAATTTCGACATTCAATGACTTCGGGGAAGTTTGCCGACTTTGATCCACGTACATCTGGTTTAGACTTTAACATAACCTGAATATCAGGAACGAATTAATTCTTCGGTTTTAATTTACGAAATTAATTATTTCCCTCCAGGAAGTTCTGATCGAAATATTTACGGAGTTAGCGGAGGTGGTTCGTATCGTTGTTTATAGTATATTCAATATATTATGTTATAGACCTGTATGTTTATTGCGGAAAAGATTTATAAATGAATACGAATTGCGAAAATGTGTAATCGAAAATAATAGTCACGAGTAACATCTGAACCTGCATCTTCTGAAAAACCATTACAGATAATTTGCAAATTCAGCCACCGTGACATCACAGGACTACTAATTTCAAAAACACATTCTTTCTTACCGTCTTGGCTTACACCTGCGCTATCTGTACATGTGTGTTAATTTATATCACTAAGTTTTTTTTTATTGCATGTAATGGCTGGCGAGCCACGGTCCATCTGATAGTAAATGGTAACCGTCGCTCATGGACTCAACTACACCGAAAGTATTGTTAAGCCGCTGCTGAAATGAAAGAATAAACAGCTATCTCCTGCTACAGCCAAAACGCAACGATGTGCTTCATGGCCGGTCACACGGGAGATGGTGGTACTAACCCGCTCGGGCCCGATACCGAGTGAGTACCCAGGCCTACCACCAGTCATGCAATGGATGATAATTGCTTACTTCCCTTAGTCGCCTCATACGACACCCGTGGGAAAGAATGGGATGGTGACACTTGTATTCTTAGTCCGTCACCACACGGATACCGTCACAATGTCAAATGCTTAAAATATTTTTATAAAAATATCAAATTACGTGAAGCTTTTTCTATGTAAAGGTGATTTCACACACGCGATTGAAGCGCGATACAGACGTTGCTGCGATTATGAGCGTAGGTTAAATAACATCTGGCTGTCCGTGTTCTTTTGGTTTTATTGAATTTATAAGCGGTGGTTACCATCTACCATCAGGTGGGTCATTGTTTCTCTGTCACAGTAAACAATAAAACAATCTCACGTTGACTTACAAAGCAACGTAGTTTTGAAATCAATAAAACTAAATTGCTGGTATTGCACACAATCTTTACCTAATATGCAGTAGAAAAAAGCCTTCATTGGGCAGCTTTTAACAACAAATCGATGATTCCCGAGACCTGTCGATAGCACCCGAAAGCACGATGCGCCCCGATGTCTTACGAGTCCGGCCGAAGGCCGCTCAGGTGGCGCCACTACACAAGCTTATTAACTTCCCGCTAAGAAAACTGAAAATTTTCAAAAGCTGCGAAGTTATTGGTGTTACCTCGTTTTTCGAAAATCGAGTTTACAACGGATGTTGACGTTTTGAGGTCCTTGGCAGCTTCCCGAATGTTCCTTTCATAACTTTTGAACGGCTTGACCGATTTCATCGGGGTTGACGTCATTCGAAAGGAATTGACCAAACTTAGATTTTGAATATAATTAGGACCGATTCGGACCAGTAGATCTTGAGGAATCTCAAAAAAGCTACAAAAAAAAAAAAATTTCAAATGCGTTTCTTTTGGAATAACATCTAAACGGTTTTATTGATCGATTCCAAAACTAATCAGCTCTTAACAACAAAAAACTACGTCGCTGCAGTCCGGTCAAAATCGGTTGACTCGTTCATGAGATATCGTTGTCGAAAAAAATTGAAAAAAATGTTTTTATGAGTATTTCTATGAAATTTTCGGTCTGACAGGTTCGGACTTTAAGATTCTTCAAAGAGCTCGAAAAGCTACGTGTAATGCCGTAAACTATGAGAAAATCGGTTCCTTTATTCAAAAGTTATTGCGATTTGAAAATTCAACGAATAGTGTTCTATTAAATCTGTAGCAGACTTTTGAGCTCGAAGAGCTCAAAAGCATAGAACTGTTATCTCTTTGAGCTTGGAGAGCTCAAAATGACACGAAAATTATACTTTTGAGCTCTTCGAGCTCAAAAACGATATTATTGTCTAGGTGTACTTTGTATCCGTGAATTAATATATTTATAAAGTCCGCCGCGATACAAGAATTATTTCTTAGTGCCAGGATTCATAGACCAGGCCTTAGGCGATAATCTGTATCGCAGGGGACTTTACAAACAAAAATATATTTAATGGACGCAAAATACACGCACATTCAGAGCAACCGTTTGTGGATCGCACAAAGAATTAAGCTGTGTGTGGATCAAAACCACGACACGGGGGAAGTATCGATCCACGGGAGGGAAGTATCTAAGCCACACCTCACTTAGGAATATAACAATGAAATAACACACATTTCAAGAAACAAACATCAAAGCGAATTATTACATTAGCGTTATCGTTAATAACTTTGTGTGTAATGAATGCGGTTCTCTAAAGAAAATTACCTACCAACATACGAGCATGTAGGATAATATAACAGGAAACAGGAAACATGAAGCGCGTGGGCGGACTCCCAATATTTTGTATAAATAAATGACTTTCGTTTTGATGTATTTACGTAAAAATATACATTTAAGGTGACAAGGTCCTTAGTTTGTTTTGATCTGATAGATATTTATAAGTAAGATTATAAATATCGAACATTTTGCATCAAAATAATAAATATGTAATATTTCTAGTGGTAGAAGCCTTGCTTATCCCAGTATGAACGGGCCGGCTCGATCGGGGTAGTACCACCCTCTCACAAAAGATCCTCGTGAACCAACAGTAGTAGTACCTACCGTTGTGTTTCGTATGGTGAGTGTGAGTGCCGGAAGCCAAAACCCCTCCCGATAAAGCTTCCCGCTCCCTAATAGGTAGTTTTAGTAAAGGTGGGTAGTATAACCAAAGAACTATAAAGACAGTGGTAGTTAGTTCGATCCCCAGTCCAAGGTCCTCCATACTATTTCTATGTAAAAATAGCAATATCACAGTAACCATTCTTTTTTCCAGGATAAAAATATGTCCTTTTCTGAGGTTCAGACTATATGTATACAAAAGTTCACGATGATCGGTTTAATAATTACAGTGTGAAAGCGTAACATAAAAACAAACAAACTGAAATATTTTCTCAACTGATTCTAAAGTCTGCAAACCGCATTGGACTACTACTTAAATCCCTCTAACCTTGAGAGACTTGGAGACCCGTGCTAAATAGTTGAAAAAAGGCCCCTGTATGAGCGGATCAGCTCATCCAAGAATTATCACTCCATCATCGAATATCAGTAAGTATACAGTAACGATAAGTATTGGTAAAGAGGTGATGAGATAATGGCGCAATTACATTATGACAATTTTACGGCGCTTATATTTCGGCGCCGTGAATATGCTCCGTATACTGTTTCCGCGCCACGGCGTTACATTGCATACTATATTTTGCTCTTCTATTTTTCGGCGCTGAAACCTGTCATAACGTAAATGCGCCATAAGGGTTAGGGCTTCACTTACCGATTTGTTATTCTAGAGGGTGGTACTTCCTCAGTTAAGCAGGTCTATTAATTTTGGAATCATGTAATATTGCTTAAAGTGTAGGTATATAATTATGTGTTGAATGTTGTAGAAACCAAATAAATATTTTCTTTCTTTCTTTCTTTCTTATCTATCTTAATAGCCTGGCAATCAAATATTCTGAAATAACTTAACCCTGTGTCATTAGTATAATAGATAAATGTTAGTTAATGACGCACATGTGACAGTTAATGGTGTTCAGTCAAACGCGCTTGTCATTTAATGGTAGTCGTTAATAAATGATTCGTTTGTGTGATAAATTACTTGATTTAATGTAAGCCCGTTATAGCTCAGCGGTAAGAGCCAGGCTGTTAGCGCACAGGTATAGACTCCGATCCCCGATGTGAATATGATAATTTCTTTTCAAGATGATATGACTAAGGGAAGTAAGCAATTACCACCCATTGCATTACCAGTGGTGGGTTTGGGTACCAGGTGGAAGAACTTACTTGTTATCGGGCCCAAGCTGGTTTATGCAACCATCTACCATGAGATCAACCGTGAAAAAATAAAACGTTTTCTGTGGCACCTTAGCTTTAGTCAAATCATTGCTAAGATTTTTTTTGATGTCATTTAGTGGCAGACGAACCACGGCCCGTCTGATGGTAAATGGTAACCGTCGCTCATGGACTCAACTTTACCGAGAGCATTGTCAAGCCGCTGCTCACCATTTCATTTCACAGATATGAAATGAAATCTCCTGATACAGCCAAAACGCAACAATGTGCTTCATGGCCGGTCACACGGGAGATGGTGGTACCATCCCGCTCGGTTCCGACACCAAGTGAGTACGCCCACTTTGTACCAAGCCCTAACACCAGTCATGCAATGGATGATAATTGCTTACTTCCCTTAGTCGCCTTATACGACACCCGTGGGAAAGAATGGGGTGATGACACCTGTATTCTAAGTCCGTCACGATACAGACAAAGAAGAGATACACATACCGGCTAAAACACTTTAAAAGTACATCTTGATGTAAAAGGAGAAACATCATTGATGTAACATTCCTTTACAAGCTATTGAACGGTTATGTGGACTGTCCGGAATTAATCTCTGAATTAAAAATAAATACACCTACACGAAACCCTCATATTAATCAATATAACCTGTTTCACGTAAACACATATAAAACCAATATAGCAAAGTTATCCCTTTTCACTAGAATTCTCGCTCTTTAAAACTCTTTTTAACCGACTTCTTAATTTAAATTATTTTTTTTCTTTTTTTCTTTTTTTTTTACTTTAGAATATGCCTGTAGTATTTGGAATCCCATATACAGCAAATATATGAACCAGATCGAAAAAGTTCAACGTAAATTCCTCCGATCTCTATACTACCGCTTCCACCGCAGACGCCTTGAATATCAATAATGATTAAATTTATATAATATAATATCTTTAAAATCTAGACGGATTCAATTAGGAGCATGGTTTATTTATTTATTTGAGACATAAAACAGTCACACGCTATATATAACATAATGACAAAAAACATATTTAGTACTAAACATGTAACCCACACAAATGTCCTCGAAGTGATAATGAAGAAATAATGTTCAATGTGCGTCTGTTGTTGGCTTCATTATAGAATGTGGCACATTTATGTATTTTTAAATTAACTTGTACTAAGCGTCTCAATGACCTTACTTTTAAATTTTGTTTCTGACATTGCAAAAATATCGAGATTTATAAAGTGTGAGTTGTAGGTTTCTAGTATGGAACGCAGAGGTGCGCGAGTACCAGCGTTAGTCCTGCACCGAGCTGTGTGGAATAACAGTGGCGCACGCACCTCCCGCTGTATTACAGTTCTAGGAACAGTGTAACATAATTGATTACATAATTCTGTGCAGTCGAACTTATTATTACAAATGCCATGCAGGAACATGACCTTGAGTAGCATGTGTCTGGACTCCAGGCTTAAAATTTTATACCTGTCTAGTAACTGCGAATAAGGCAGCTTATTATGCTGATATCTATAATGCATAGTACGTAGAAAATTTTTTTGCACCATTTCTATCTTACGTTTATATTTGTCATAAAGAGGAGACCAAATTGGAGCCGCAAATTCAAGTTGAGAACGAATTATAGTTTAATAATAGCAGTAAAGTGGATGGACGCTTAAAGTCTTTGGATGACCTAATGACAAAACCATACATCCGGTAGGCTTTACTAATTATATTATCTACATGTAGGTCAAAATGCAACTTCGAATCCAACAAAACACCTAAATCACGAATATGATTAACTTTACTTAAAGTATTACCATCTAAAGTATAATTAAACTTAATAACATTTTTATTTTTTGTATAATTAATAACATTACATTTAGGTATGCTCAGTTGAAGCTTATTAGTAGTACAGTAAGACGCGAATCTATTAAGGTCCTCTTGAAGACGTAAATAGTCTTGTACACTTTCGCATGACCTATAATTTTTTATATCATCGGCATACATTAAGAAAGATGAGTTAACAAAACAGGATTTTATGTCATTGATGAAGATAATGAAGAGCAGAGGTCCTAATATCGATCCTTGTGGAACTCCGGAAGGAACAGTAATCGTATCAGAATTGAACCCATTAATGACAACCCTTTGTGTTCTATTAAAAATGTAAGATGCAAACCATCGAAGTAGATTGCCCCTAATGCCGTTATAAGCTATTTTATCCATCAATATTTTATGGTCCAACCTGTCGAAAGCCTTGCGAAAGTCTGTGTATACAGCATCAACTTGAACACGACTATCCATTCTTTCAAATAAATAATTTGTAAAAAACATTAGATTAGTTGAAGTAGAGCGACGTTTAACAAATCCGTGCTGTTCCTTTATGATAAGTTGATATATATATGAGTATAATTCGCCATGCACTAGACTCTCGAAAAGCCTCGACAAGATAGACAATTTAGAAATAGGGCGGTAGTTCTGATTATTATTTTTATTACCAATTTTATATACGGGTGTGATATAAGCACGCTTCCAAATGTTGGGAAAGACACCTTCCCGTAAACATTTATTAAATATGATATATAGGGGCTCTGAGATAGTTTCTATTGTATTTTTTATAAAAATTGGTGGTAAATAATCCGGGCCAGGCCCTTTATCGATTTTTAACCGTGTTATTGCTTTGATAATGACGTCACGAGTCAGATATATATCACAAATGCAAGACGAAAGGTCTGAGCAAGAAGTAGGAGGCTGCCATTGTTTAAGATCAAGAGACGAAGGCTCATAAACTGACGCGAAAAATTCAGAAAACATGTTGCATATGTCAGAAGGAACGTCAGAATTAACACTATCAAGATACATGTTAGCTGGTATATTGCCTTTACCTTTTCGATTAGAAATATAAGCCCAAAAGTGTTTAGAATTTGAAGTTATACTATGCTCCACCGAGTTTATGTAATTTCGATAACATGTTTGAGACAAAGATTTGAAACTGTTACGGTAAATAGAGAAACATTCATAATCTGTTAAATTGCCATATCTTTTCCATTTAATCCAAGATCTTTCTTTATTCTTAAAAATGCGAATGAGTGCCGGAGTGAACCACACAGGAAAACAAGTGTTTTTAGGGCGCGTGAGCGGGACATATAACTTCACCAATCCATAAACAATATCATAAAATTTATTAACAGTTTCTTCAGCTGAAAGATTATAAAGTAATGTATTCCAGTCTAATTGGCTGAGCTCATAATTAATTGAGACATAATCGGCTTTATAGAAATTATGTTTGGCAGCTGACTGGCGGTTCATAGGTACAAAATCAGCTTCTGGAGAGGAAAGTGTATAAAAAGGTGGATGATAGATATCTGCTGGTACAAAAGCTGCAGCACACTCACCGGTTAAACAATCTACATTCGATATGAACAAGTCAAGAATACGACCAAGACTATTTTTAACTCTGTTGTATTGCAAAGTGCCTGTGGAGCTCATAAAATTACACAAATAAGGACAGGTAGTATTCAAACGTTTTGGAATAACGTGGCAAATCTTTTGTTCCACTAGCCAATCCATACTGGCCAAATTATAGTCACCCACCAAGTAAAACGCATCCGTAGCAGTATCATTTATCAGTTCTTGTAGCTCTTCTAAATGCGAGGTATATAAGTCATCCTTAGACCGTGGTGGTATATATGCGGCACTCACAATGTGGTGCCGGTTTGACTGCGACGCGGGCAATTGTATAACAACATGTTCCATATTAGGGGGAGAGGGGCGCATCAATACCCGAGTAGGACGTAATTCGCGGCGAACCGCTACTAACACACCGCCTCCTTCCCTTTTACCCGTAGCACAGCGATCCCTATCACATCTGAACACCAAGTAACGGTCATCTATAAATTCGCAGTCGGCTATGTTAGAAGTAAGCCATGTCTTGGTTAATATGATCACGTCATAAGAGAAAGACATAATACTCATATACAACGTATGCAACTTTGTTCGCAGACCTCGACAGTTTTGGTAATAAAACGAGAGGTTGTGTTTATCCATTTGGTAAGAAAGTTAGTAAAAAATAAATAAACAGACAACAAGTAGTTAAATAATAATAAAGTACGAACCATGGAGTCCAAATTGTGCTATCTGAAAAACTATACTTACAGTAATTTAAAAAATACGACGGAATATAATATAGCCAATAAGTTTTTAAATTTTCAAACAAAACCACAGTATGTAATCTTACTAAGCAAAGAAAGGTTTTATGTAACTTACGTGCATTTCGATGAACGTTTAAATAACAATAGTATCGGGTATAACATATTATGTTGTTACATTTTTATGATATAACAATAAAAAAACTAAAACTGTACATACTGTAATATATATAACACAATGCAAATAACTTACGTGCATTTTGCTGAATGTATAAATAACAATAGTAACGAATATAACATATTAAATTGTTATATTCCAATGATATAGTAATATAATATAAATTTAGTAAATATTTAATGTTCGTGGCACATTTTATTATTAGATTGTGGGTACTAATAAAATAATTGAAACAACTCACTTTTGTATCTTGGGTTGTAAACACCAAGAGTAATGCAAAATACAGAGAATACCAGTAACATACCAAATGAAAGTTTACTATACAAACACTTTTTTTTTTAGAGTAATTATTATAAATACAAAGAAATACTAACAGGTTTGGTAAGTAAATATAGATGCAGAATAGGGTGCAGTCGAGTGTTCCGTTGATCTGAACGGCTTGATCTTAACGAGATAGATTTTTTGAATTGCTCTATAAAATATGTAATAATTATATCGATAACATAGAAATGGTAAGCAAATTATGCTACTTAGTTCCTAGAACTATATATCGTCGTGAAGTGAAGACCAAGACATTATTTTCACTTGGAACATGCAGAACTAATGCGGGATTACGCTCTCCCATACGTATGCTAGTAGAACAATATAATATTATACTTGTTGATGTTGGTTTATTCGCACTGACTGTAAGTCAATTTAAAAATCAGGTTTTTAAAGTACTTAGTGAATACGTGGATGATGATGCAACACATACACATTCAGTTCAACAGCTGTTTTAATGTTTTCTTTATTTGTATTTTTTTTAAATCTATTAAATTTTCTCTTTAATTTATTATTAATAAGATAAACGTTATGCTAAATTTCAACATAGAATAGTTTTTATTTTTTTATTTTCTCTTCTGTCTGCATTATCATAATTCATTTTCATCATTTTGTTTCTTTTAGGTATACCTAGAATCTAGTTAACATTATAATATTAATAAGGGGAAAACGGTGTTGATTGTACATTTTTTTAAGTTTGAATTGTTAACTATTTTTTTATTTCCATTACTAGCAATGTACAATTGTTAATTTTCCTGAATAAATAAATAGATTTGGATTGGTATTTTTTTATGTTTGTTCACCGATTACCCAAAGACGCCTGGACCGATTTTCAAAAATATTTTTTTGTTTGATAGTATCCTTGAGAAATTGGTGGAATTCTTAAAATTTTATTGGCAATTTTAACTTTTTTTCGTTGTCTGATTTTTTTCGTTTAGGGAGGCCTCCCCATCATGTACGACCGATGCCAAGTCCAAAAGTATCAAAAACAATTCATAATAAATACCTACTTAGATAATATTAAAAACATTTTTGGCACCGGCTTTAAACACATCAGCAGGTGTCTAGCACGGAAATCGTATCTAAATACCAATTATTTATTGCTTTTTAGTTCCTGGGTGCATTTAAAGGTGGTTTTTTTTTTTTTTTTTTAATGTTTTATGTTAAGCCTGTTCTATTGACACTAGCTGACAATTTGCATCAATATAAAAAACAATTACAAATTACTGCACTGAGACAAAGAAAATGTAAAGGAATACTCAATATACTTAAACATCTTCTCTAAAACTACAATAGTCGATTTGAAGAGCGAGATATCTAACCTGCGAGAGAGCGTCACATTTATTAGTGAAAAATATGATGCTATGTCTAAAAAAATTACAGAAATTAATGACCAATTAAAGTCCGTTACTTCTCTTAGAAATGATTTTAGAGATATGTAGTCCAGAATTCAGAATATTCAGTGTGACCTTGATGCAAGGGATCAATGGGCAAGACGTTCTAATATAGAAATTTTAGGTGTCCCAGAAAAGAAAGATGAAAATTTATTTAAAATACTATCTCTTATGTCTGAAAAAGTGGATTTTCCGCTTGATCCTGAGCGTGATATTGATTTTGTTACCAGAGTTGCACCAATGGACAAGAACTCCAAAAAATCAAAACCTATCATTGTCAGATTCATATCAAGATATAAAAAGGACGATCTGTTGGCTAAATTGCGTCATTTCAAAAAAATTCGGGCATCTGACCTATCATGAAAAATGAGACCAAGGCGACCTATACTTTAATGATCATCTTACCAAACAAAATAAGTTATTACTTCAGAATGCTAAAAAAATCGCCAAATAAAAGTTGTATAACCATGTATGGGTACGTAACTGCTGTGTTCTGGTATGAAAATCTGATAGCCCTGTAATCCATATAGGTTGTCTATATGGCTTTAGAATTGTCCCACCCCTCTCTATCCACGGGAGTCGTAAGAGCCGACTGAGGGAATACCGGGGAAGTGGGCAACGGCACTTCCTCGAGTATTAACAGCATCCACTGCGATCATTAACCCGCCTGCCAAGCGTGGCGATTACGGCATTATCCCCCATGACGGGACCGCTCGTTGTAGCATCAAATAGTATGAATTTTAATTGCAAAATTAAAACTTACTATATCGGTTTAATGCATGTAAATGCTTCCGATAGATGGCGTTGGTCGTAAAGACAAATGTGATAAAGAGATTGGGATGGTCGAAAGACCTGTACTATAGCTCAGTGGCTTAGAGCACTTCCCCGGATTGGAAAAGACGCGGGTTCGATTCCCGCTAGTACAAAAAATCTCTTTTTCCCTATTCGCAAATAATTTGTACTTTAAAAAGTCAAATATTATTTATGACTATAATATCAATGGCCAAATTTTAAATAATAAAACTGTTGTAAAGGAATCTTGGCATACATACATCTAGACTCCAAATTATTATTTGATAACCACATTAAAGAAACAGTCAACAAGGCTTATCGTATGTTGAGTTTTATTCTCAGAGTAGGTAGAGATTTTAAAAATCCTTCTACTCTTCAACTTTTATATACGTGTTTTGTTCGGGCCATATTAGAATATGGTTCTGTGGTATGGAACCCTCAATACAAGATTTATATTGAATCTCTTGAATGGGTCCAAAATAAGTTTAATAAACATATAGTTGCACGATCTCGATATAATAATCAACATGAACTACCGCAACTGGTATCACTTGCAGACCGTAGGTTGATAAGGGATCAAATGTTTCTGTATAACATCGTTAGAAACCATGTTGATTCAACTTATTTACTGTCAAAAATTGTATTTAAATGTCCCCGGTTAGGTGTTCGAAAGCCTTTAACATTTCAACAATCTACAGCCCGAACTAATTATGGGTCTAATTCATTTATTCTTAGATCTTCTAAATCTTACAATAAAAAAATCTCTCATATTGATTTATTTCATCTGTCACGTAAATATTATAGAAAAGTACTTCAGTAACTTTAGTCCAAGTAGTATTAACGTATCGTATATATAGGTTTATTTTTATTAGTAGAAAATGGTTAAAATATATTATATTATAATATATATTTATTTTGAATAATGTTTTCATCATAAAAATCTTTGTTTACTCACTTTAAAATGATTTAATTTTATGTGGAAACTTTAACTGGAGTTTGTATAATTATTATTTAAGCTATGTTTGTAAAAGCTCTGTTTGTTTCCCAAATAAAATAAAATAAAAAATATAAAATCTTATAATATATATTTCTCTATCTGCTTTTCTGTTGATCCGGGAGTTTGTTATCATTCCTTTATCAAATTCCATGACTTACCCCTCATTTTAAAGCTTATCGTGTCGGCTAATGACGATCCACCATCTAAAAATGTACGGCTTCGCTTAAATTTGAGATTTGAAATCATCTAAGAAGAAGTCCTTTAATGGATGCGTCGATTTTTCGATAAATATCGAATCGGATTCGATAAATATCGATGCGCACTTCGGAATCCCGCACGGGTCGATTAGTATTATTATTAAACATCATTTTATAATACTATACTTACTGGGTATCTACTATCTGATCTAATAATATTTTCTAAGGATTACTAATATTTTTTGTTTTTGTTAAGGCGGGAAAAAATGTTCCTAACTGCACACCCCGTCGTTCAGGGCAATGAACAGGGTAGTGTGGGGCCCTCACCCACTAAATAAATCCACCGTGTGCCATCTCTCCACCTTTATTGGCGGACCACCGAAACCATATTACATTCCTTCAGTGGTCCGCCGGTCTAACCTAGAATTAAGTTATTTCCCTCGTTGTCTCTGTGATATCTAAAAGTATGATGTCGTTGTCTGTAAATGTTACAACATCATCATCATCATCATCATCATCCATCAGCCTTTCAACGTCCACTGCTGGACATAGGCCTCCCCAAGAGAACGCCACAACGAGCGGTCCTGTGCTGACCGCATCCAACGGCTCCCCGCGGCTTTGACCAGATCGTCGGTCCACCTTGTGGGGGGCCGTCCCAATGTTACAACACTGGCAATATATCTATAAGTATGAAATTGACTTTTTCATTACTCATACTCTGAAAGTAGGCTTGAAGTTGCCTGAGGAGCGGGTTGAAAGTAATACTTTTCAGCCCTAGGAAGAATTACTTTCAACTGACAGCTAAGTAATTATAAAAAAATCTGTTCTATTTTCTGTACAGGCAGTCAATTACAGCGCGATATAAAATTGAAATAACATAAAGTTAAGTACCTATTTATTAAAGAATTTGTTTTTTATGTAACTTTATTTTAATATAGTTGCAACTATATCTTTAAAATAACGAAGATTTATATTTTTTCAATGATTAAAATGAAAAATAATGGCTGAATAGCTGACAGGCCACAGAAAAAAAACAAAATCTCAATTTTTTAGTCTCCCATTTTTTCTTTAGCTAATTCATGATTTTTATTTTTAGTTTCCTCGTATTCGTAATGAAAAGCACAATGTTTACCGCGGGATAAAGACTTATTTAGTCCCGAGACTCCAATAGTCCGAGGGAAATACATTGCTTTCATCCCTAGGGTAACAATGTACTATTGTTAGTGTGCGTACGTAATGTAGGTAATCTTTAAATAAATAAAATTAAATAACAAATACTCTAAGAATGATGAGTATCGCACTGAATAACTTAGATTACCTAGTAGAGCTGAAGCTAAAATAATATTTACCTAATATTTAGCTCGTCATCATAACGATAATTCTCTAACATTATCTTGGAGTAATTAATATACCATTAATTATAATTGGATATCAAATTCAGAAACGTTTCTTTGATACAAAATAGAAAACATAATTACTCGTTTTAATTATAACGTACATAATATTAGATATCGGTGTTAAATTTAACATTGGTATACGGAATAAATGCCGTATAAAATCGATTTTAATTATATTGTCTGATATAATAAGGTTTAGGACACAATTACTTGCAAATTGGAAATAAATACTACCTTAAAATCTCAACGGTAAAGTCGGGCGGCCCTCTGGGATAGCTGATATAAGCAAAAGCACTGCTAGTGGTTGGGTTAAGTACAAAATCGGAGTACTCACTTGTTATCAGGCATATTTTTTGCTACGTGGGTGGCAAGTAAGCGGTTACCGTATCAATAGATGCTAGCAGCAACAAAGGCATCACTTGCACGTCGCTAACTCCAAGGCCTTTCCTTGGAGATAGCGACGCGAGGTACCAAAACTCCCTGTAACTTTAATAAAGCTAGATTATAAATAAATACAACCGCAATTCCTCCTTATAAGCACACTAATATATTGTCTGTAGTAATAGAAATAACGGCTATACTGGCCTGAAGATAGCACACTTGGGAGTAATTGTAATTCCATTATTATCCTAGTAAATAGAATAGGACAAGTGATTAAATCAATTTGTTTGAGGACTTTAACTGTCTGTGTTTGGTCGAGTTATAATATAACGTGGGGTCTTTTGTTAAACGAAACAATAAAGGTATTTCTGCTATATTGTGTACTCGTAACAATGGCTTTTATAATCGGCGGTTAACTGGCAATATGCCATAACTTGATTTTGAGAGAAATTCAGTTGTTAGATTCAAAATGTTAGATTTACAATAACTTTGGGCGTAATGATTGTTCTTCATGGTTGGCAGTAGCTGTGCTTCTGGTATTTGTGACGTGGTTTTTACTATTTACAACCAGATGGAACGTAGCTATATTATTAGTGTTTCTTTACTAACTACCTATCCATTTCTTGTAAGTTGGGAAGGCGCTATTAGTGCCCCTTGTGTTGCTTATTTATGGTTCACACAAGGAGTTGTTCGGTGTGGGAATTGAAACCACAATACCCGGGCGGGAGGCTGGTTTACTTGCGACCTTAGCATGAAAATATAAAATTCTCCCTTTTACACTAACAATCTATAAAAATGCACCTAAATTAATTTGAATTATGTTATAGCACAAAAACACTCTTCTTTTCTCACACCTATAGACAAACTAGATTGTGATCAGAGTCGCTTTTGTTGGTATCTTTCTTGCTATTAAGTATTTATATTTGCATTTATTTATTATAATATATTTTATTTGCGTAGTTTTCATAATTGTAAGTATTTGTTGGGGATTGGAACATATTTTTTATGACAGTGACTATCGACTCACACTTAAACCGTTATCATTTTTATTTATTTATTTTATTTATTTAACCTTCATGCACACTATACGTACAAAGGCGGACTTAATGCTAAAAGCATTCTCTACCAGTCAAACTTTAGGTCATGCAGAAAAAGAAGTAGGTAGGTCAAAAGGGACAAATATATCTATATAAATACGTAAGCGATATATAAATATACGCATTACACACTAAATACATACTATATACTTATAAATATAACACACATATATATATATATATATATATATATATATATATATATATATATATATATATATATAAATATAAATAGATACATATACATACAAATATTACATGAAAAAAAAAAAAAAAAAAAACGTACCTGTGAGGGTCTAGACTGATTCATCCGTTGTCAAAAGATCAATGTATAGCTTCCGAACATTTAATTTAAACACATTCCGATTTGAGGACATCCTGATTTCAAGAGGGAGAGCATTCCAAAGCAGTATAGATTGGATATAGAAGGAAGAGTGAACAAGCAACATCATTTTTGCATGTATAGTTCCGCTCTCGTCTCATTAGATATATAAATTTGCCAAAAGTGAGTTAGGCTGTTGTGCTAGCACAGTCGATGAATAACATGTAATAGACAGTTGGTATTTACAAGGGTCGCGTGGCATATTTCATCAAAATGAAATACACGTGTCTAGTATAGAATTATATAATTTTACATTGGAAATATGTTTATTCTTGGACTACCTATTTCTAATCCCATTTTCTCGCCTCTTTCTTTCCTGACTATTTTTCGTCCTGCTATTGGGCACGGGTCTCCTCTGATAGTGAGAGGGATTTTTGTAGTCCTTAAATTAGCTCTATTTGAATAGATGTGATAATAAAGTATTTTAA
The DNA here is from genome assembly GCA_948253155.1 of Leucoma salicis. NCBI lineage: Eukaryota > Metazoa > Arthropoda > Insecta > Lepidoptera > Erebidae > Leucoma > Leucoma salicis. The sequence goes on along the minus strand of OX411815.1, from coordinate 24,996,424 downwards.
TAATCCTAATAATGTTGTAAATGTCCTACTAGTAGTTGCAGAGTTTAGTGCATTTAAATAAACAAACACTCGCTTTATTAAACGAGTATTATTTATAATGGAAACAGTAGTCATAATGATGTAATATTTTTGACTGTTCCTCTTTGGAGAAAGAATAAAAACTTTTTCACCCTTTCTAAATTTTTTTTTCACCTGATTGTATGTAGTAGCCGTCGGTCATGTATTTAAAAATGTTGGCAAGCCGCCAATCACTATTTAATTTCTTGGATGGGAAACGAATAAATGGACGGCTGTACCCCGCTACAACCAAAACACCAAAGTATTTCACGGTCGGTCACATCGAAGACGTACCGATCCACTCGGGCCCGATTATAAGCGAGTACTCCCACTTTATACCCAATCCTACCACCAGTAACCTCACCACCGCTATTCATAAACTCACTCCCAAAATTCTGTTTAACTATTTTTTCCGAAACTGTTAAGGTACTTGTTGTTATTAGTTTCTTACCATCACGGTATCTTGACCTTCATGGTGGACACTGGCTTGCCTATGCTCTAAGTATTGCTGAGTCCGTGAGTGGCGGTTACCACTTACCATCCAGAATAAGTCTTCTGTCATTATATAAAAAAAGAAATTGACGAATGACTACAATATACCAATGTTAATATGTATGAATGTTTCTATGTAATTAAGATAAATCCAAAGGTCGGAAGTTTGAAAAAGATCAGTGCAATGGACGAAGTTCAGAGTTATCCAATAGATTTTTTTTCTTAGTTAATAATAAAAATCAGCTCTAACACCCTCTTCATCTCTATTTCCTTTCCACCTTCTAACCCTTTCCATAGGTTGCGAAAGTGTGAGTGATGTCTCTAGTATTGCTGGCATCAGTTGCTTAGGTCCAATTACACAGGGTGGATGCTTATTTTGTAATAATTGACAACAATTTATTATTTTTATAGGTTACTAGCCTTTGCGCCGCGGCTTCGCCGCAGCCAAAAGCTAGTTTTTTGGTTATATCTCAAGTTCTCGGTACAGTAGCGGAATAAAATGTATACCAGTTTTTAAGTCTAATCAAGGTCTTTCAAATAAAAGAAGTTTCATCAAAATCCGTCCAGTAGTTTTTGCGTGATGCGCGAACAAACAAACAGACGAACAGATAAACAGACAGACAAAAATTCTAAAAAAAATGTTTTGGGCTTAGACACGCCTATATAGCCTATTATAGTCATTTTTTCTCAAATATCTTGAATGTACAGACACAACTTTGTTACAGCTTTATAATAGTATAGACGGCTTCGCCGCAGCCAAAAGCTGGTCTTCGGTTATATCTCAGGTTCCCGATATAGTAGCGGGATAAAATGTCTACCAGTTTTTAAGTCAAATCAAGGCCTTTCAAATAAAAAAAGTTGCATCAAAATCCATCTAGTAGTTCTTTTAATTAAATTCTAAAAAACAATCTAGTTTAAATTATTTTCTAGTTTTTCGGTTATATCTCAGGTTCCCGATATAGTTCCCGGAATAAAATCTATACCAGTTTTTTAAGTCTAATCAACGCATTTCAAATAAAAAAAGTTGCATCAAAATCCGTTCAGTAGTTTTTGTGTGATGCACAAACAAACAAACAGATAAACAAACAAACAGACAAAAATTCTAAAAAAAATGTTTTGTGTTTAGACATGCCTATATAGCCTATTACAGTAATTTTTTTTCAAATATCTTAAATTTACAGACACATTTTAGATCTATTTCTTTTAGCAATTGACATGCTCCGCTACTTTTTAAAGTACAAATTATTTGTAAATAAAGAAAAAGAGATTTTTAGTAGGGGCGGGAATCGAACCATGCATCTTTTCCAATCCGGGGATGTGCTCTAAGCCACTGAGCTACCCTACTGACCTTTTGATCATCCCAAATTCTTAATCACATTTGTCTTACGACTAACGCCATCTACCGGCAAGCATTACATACATCCAATATAGTAAGTTTAATTGTGCAATTAAAATTCATACTATTTGATGGCGCGATTTTTTCAAACATTTTAGATCTATTTCTTTTAGCAATTGACATGCTCCGTTACTTTTTAAAGTACAAATTATTTGTAAATAAAGAAAAAGAGATTTTTAGTAGGGGCGCGAATCGAACTACGCATCTTTTCCAATCCAGGGAAGTGCTCTAAGCCACTGAGCTACCCTACTGACCTTTCGATCATCCCAAAATCTTAATCACATTTGTCTTACGACTAACGCCATCTACCGGCAAGCATTACATGCATCCAATATAGTAAGTTTAATTTTGCAATTAAAATTCATACTATTTGATGGCGCGATTTTTTCAAACATTTTAGATCTATTTCTTTTAGCAATTGACATGCTCCGCTACATTTTAAAGTACAAATTATTTGTAAATAAAGAAAAAGAGATTTTTAGTAGGGGCGGGAATCAAACCACGCATCTTTTCCAATACGGGGAAGTGCTCTAAGCCACTGAGCTACCCTACTGACCTTTCGATCATCCCAAATTCTTCATTTTGATCGAAAGGTCAGTAGGGTAGCATCATCCCAAATTCTTCATTTTGATCGAAAGGTCAGTAGGGTAGCTCAGTGGCTTATAGCACTTCCCCGGATTGGAAAAGATGCGTGGTTCGATTCCCGCCCCTACTAAAAATCTCTTTTTCTTTATTTACAAATAATTTGTACTTTAAAAAGTAGCGCAGCATGTCAATTGCTAAAAGAAATAGATCTAAAATGTTTGAAAAAATCGCGTCATCAAACAGTATGAATTTTAATTGCAAAATTAAACTTACTATATTGGATGCATGTAATGCTTGCCGGTAGATGGCGTTAGTCGTAAGACAAATGTGATTAAGATTTTGGGATGATCGAAAGGTCAGTAGGGTAGCTCAGTGGCTTAGAGCACTTACCCGGACTGGAAAAGATGCGTGGTTCGATTCCCGCCCCTACTAAAAATCTCTTTTTCTTTATTTACAAATAATTTGTACTTTAAAAATGTACAGACACAGATCTGTTACAGCTTTATAATAGTATATATATAACCAATGTTTCACATAAAACAACGAAATGGGAAAATGTAGTCAAGTTTTTTTAAGAATTATAGCAAAAATAAATTATATGTCCTCCTGATTTTAATTTATTCAAAGAGTGTACGAATGAAGAGATCTAAAACTCCGTAAATAAATAAAGAAACATTTTGAGGACGTCTTGCATAAATAAACAGTCTTTTCAAACGCGTAAGTACATATAAAATTTTATTTTGACATATTCGAGGCTTTGCTTACGACTAAGAATCCAACCAGGCTTTTTACTGGCAATATTTTCAGCCGATTAATATTTTACATATAGAAGTACACACATTTCAGATTTAAAAAAATATTCTCCCTTTTTGTTGTCTCTGTGGTGCAGCGGAAGTGTGTTTTACTGCTAATCATGAGGTCTCGGGTTCGATCTTCGGGTCGGACAGTGTTATTGAAAAATTATCAGTAACAGCCCGGAGTTGGGAAGTATGCCCGGTAGACGGCAATGGACTTGCCCCCTATTACCTGGGACTTAAACATTTGCTGGCGAATCGTGGGTATATAATACACCTCTGCGTACTCCTTTGGGGAATACAGGCGTGATGCTATGTTTGGTGGAAACTCCACGATACAAGGTGAGGTTTAAGGTAGTCTACATAATGCTTAGTGAGCTCTTATGAACTCGGCAGTACTAGAGAAATAACCAGGTCTTTGCTTGAGATGGAGGTTCACCATCACTATGCGAAAAATGATAGAATCTTCATTTACAGACCTAAATTTTGCTAATTTAAGGGCTTTAATTAAAGTTGATTAGGTACGTACGATATTCTTTAAGATAAGAAACTAGCTCAGTTTTAAATTCACGATAAGGAATACTTAAATAATAGGTTAGCTCTAGTGTACAAGAATACTTTTTTTTTGTTTAGGCGGGAAAAAATGTACCTAACCGCACACCCCGTCGTTCGGAGCAACGAACAGGGTAGTGTGGGGCCCTCACCTACTAAATAAACCCGCCGTGTGCCGTCTCTCCGCCTTTATTGGCGCGCCACTGAAACCATATTACATTCCTTCAGTGGTAGTGTACAAGAATACCTTTCTCACTGTTACTGCCTCTTTTAGCAGCGGGTTGTGCGGTAAGGTACATTTCGCCACATGAACAAAATAATTAAAATAATTTGAAAGAAACATAAAATTATTGATTACGTCGTAGCCTACTGTGCACTTGCAGTTTGAACCAGTGACGAGATTAAGCTTAGCTGGAAAATTAAATGGGTGACCAATAATGACGCTTATTAGTGGGCACCTGATCTCTTCTATGCAACATTCTTGAGCCGTTATAGGTTGTCGGTCCTGATTAAAAATCTGATTCTTGTTTTAAGGTTGCCAGTTGTCTTCATAGTTGGCTTGTGGAAGTCAGATAGGCTGCCAGTAAATACTGGGGGGTCAATTAAAAACTAAACAGATCATAATCCGACCTCAACAGTTTGGCATCATGATGATGACACAAAAACAAACGTGTCATTAAAGCCACGAGAACTAAACCGACAGACAAAGATAATTTTGCACCCCTAATATTTTGTAAGAATTTTTTGTACATAAATTTTTCATTTTCCTGAATGTCAACCGAGGAAAATATATTCTCATATTTGTATTCTCAGAATATAATAAATGTGGAAGTGGGTTTGTTTGTTTGTTCGTTCGTTATACTTTCAGGCCGTAACTACTATACCAATCATCCTGAAATTTTGTATACAAATAGCCTAGAGCCTAGAAAATTACATAGACTACTTCTTATTCTTCAAAAATAAATGATGCCCGTTGGTTAGTTATGTTTGCATATAAATAAATAATGTTGCGTGGAGTGACGTACATTCAGTCAAGAAAGTATTGGGAATGGATGATTTGTTTACGGTTCCAAAATCAAATTTTTGTTTTTTTTATTGTTGTTAGATTGGCACAACTGTTATCCATTTTGGCGCGGAGTTTGAGTTGCATCTGTTATTTATCTATACTATTATAAAACTGTAACAGAGCTGTGTCTGTACATTTAAGATATTTGAAAAAAAATGATTGTAATAGGCGTGTCTAAACACAAAACAATTTTTGTAGAATTTTTGTCTGTTTCTCTGTTTGTCTGTTTGTTTGTTCGCGCATCACGCAAAAAAACTATTCAACGGATTTTAATGCAACTTTTTTATTTGAAAGGCCTTGATTAGACTTAAAAACTAATAAACATTTTATCCCGCTACTATAGCGGGAACCTGAGATATAACCGAAAAACTAGAAAATTATTTAAACTAGATTTTTTTTTAGAATTTATTTAAAAGAACTGCTAGATGGATTTTGATGCATCTTTTTTATTTTAAAGGCCTTGATTTGACCTAAAAGCTGGTAGACATTTTATCCTGCTACTATATCGGGAACCTGAGATATAACCAAAAAACTAGCTTTTGGCTGCGGCGAAGCCGCTGGCAAAGGCTAGTATTAAATACAGTGCTGTTTTTAGTTATATCATATCTAGTGTGTATTGCGAATTTCATAATGGACAAAAACATCGAACAAACAGTTTGTCTTAAATTTTGCATCGCCAATGGAATTTCGTGTTCGGAGTCACTGTCACACAATGTTACAGAAGGCTTACGGTGAATCGACTTTATCAAAAACACGTTCTTATGAGTGGTACAACGCGTTAAGCGGTCGAGATGTGATGGAAGATTTGCCTCGCTCTAGTAGGCCATCAACGTCTGCAACTGAAGTCAACATTGCAAAAGTGAAGGAAATAGTTACTGAAAATCCTCATTCAACTTTAAGAGAGATAGCCGCCGAACTTTCTGTGTCTCACGAGTCGATCCGTACCATTTTAAATAATCACTTGGGTATGAAACATGTTTCCGCTCGGCTAGTCCCAAAAGACCTGAATTTTCTCCAAAAACTCAATCGCATTAGAATTGCTGAGGACATGCTAGAACGAGTCAATTCCCACCCAACATTAATGAAACGCATTGTTACTGGTGACGAGACGTGGGTTTACAAGTTTGACATTCAAACTAGTCAACAAGCTTCGGAGTGGCGACTTCCAACTGAACCGAAACAGAAAAAACCACGCCAAAGTCGACCAAAAGTCAAAGTCATGTTGACTGTTTTCTTTGACTATCGCGGTGTTGTGCACTCGGAATTCTTGCCAGAAGGTCAAATGATAAATAAAGAATATTATTTGAGCGTTATGCGGCGTTTAAGAAAGCAAATTCGACGAAAAAGGCCAGATTTGTGGAAAGAAAATTCTTGGATTTTGCACCACGATAATGCGCCTTCGCACAAGGCCATCATTGTGAATGAATTTTTGTCCAAACACTCAACAAATACCATCGAGCAACCACCATATTCACCAGATATGGCTCCAGCCGACTTCTTTCTTTTTCCACCTCCTCTTTTTAGACATAAAGGAGAATTCGCGGCGAGAACTGAACTCAATTCCGGAAACAGCGTTTAAAAAATGTTTTTTTTTGGTTAAGGCGGGAAAAAAATATACCTTACCGCACACCCCGTCATTCGTCGCACTAAAGAAACCCGCCGTGTGCCGTCTCTCCGTCTGTGTTGGCGGGCCATTGGTACTATGTTGCATTACTTCAGTGGTAAAAGTATGCAGCCCTGACCTTACCCACTAGTTAAACTCGCCGCGTGCCGTTTCTCCGTGTTTATTGGCAGACCATTGGAACCTCATAACATTATTACAGTGATTGACATAATTATATAAATTTCTGTGTAAAAGCGTGTCTTTTTTTCTGTAAAAGCAAGCTATGTAAACCAGCAAAGCTGATTATACAAATTTGGCTTAAAAATTGGCAAATTGGCTTATTATAATACGATGTTTGAAGGAGGATTTTAGTTAATTTACAAACTAACTTACGCAAGTTAACGCTTCGATATTGATTTAACTTACTAATGATATTTAGCGGTGATAGGTTAGTGATAACAAAGATCAACATATTACCAAGATAAAGGTTTTGAGTTCGATCTACAGTCCTAGGTCAAGACTTCGCCAATAAACACGCGGTAAAATTGTAACCATCAGAAAAAGATGGCAAAGATTTTAGAAAACAGTATATCTGTATTGAAAGAAAGAAATAAAGAAAACTACTTTTAATACATAGCATCACGCCTGTATTCCCCCAAAGGGGTAGGCAGAGGTGTAAGCAATAACACTGTCCGACCCGGGATCGAACCCGAGACCTCATGATCAACAGTCGCTCACACTATCGCTGCACCACAGAGGCAGTTTAAATTGTCACTAAAAACGAGTTAGCATGGTGAACATAAAATAGATATAATAAAATCTACAACTAGGATTGCTATTTACTATTAGATAAACATGTTTAGTATCAGTAAGCACTCCATTCAGCGCTAATGTTGCAGTGCAACGATACATAAGCATGTTACACTGCAACGCTGATTTTCAATGGAGGCCTTATTAATGACGTACGGATGACAAACTAGCACACACAAGAAAAAGCAATGTGTAAAAAGCATTTTGTTTGCATATATAATTATAATAACTGATGCTAACAACAAAAACACAAATATTGGTTAATCTAAATACTGTACCGTATTCTATCACCTTCTCTCGCACGCTTAATCCTATAGATATACATAATCTCTTTTTTTCGTGTCGCTTTTTCGTTTCATAGAGAAACAAATTTTATGTTCAAAAATAAATTATTCTTTTTAAATATTAATACGTAAATATAGGTAGATATTATTGAGTTAGAATCTCTATGTATACAGTGTGATTAAAAGTATGTTTGTGTTACCCTGTGTTTGCAAACAGCGTGGTCTATTTATTCACTCTGTTTGCCACGGAAATGGGGATAAGTTCTGTGGGTTGCCGCGAGTGGCTATTATTTCTACTTTTTTGTGTTTATTTACTATTTATTAGACCTCCGAACAAAATATTTTCTTACTATTACTTATTGAGCACTTATAAACTACTTTTTTATACTCAACTAGCCTTTGCCAGCGGCTTCGCTGCAGCCAAAAGCTAGTTTTTCGGTTATATCTCAGGTTCCCGATATAGTAGCGGGATAAAATGTCTACCAGTTTTTAAGTCTAATCAAGGCCTTTCCAATAAAAAAAGTTGCATCAAAATCCATCTAGTAGTTCTTTTAAATAAATTCTACAAAAAAATCTAGTTTAAATAATTTTCTAGTTTTTCAGTTATATCTCAGGTTCCCAATATAGTAGAGGGATAAAATGTATACCAGTTTTTAAGTTTAATCAAGGCCTTTCAAATAAAAAAAGTTGCATCAAAATCCGTTCAATAGTTTTTGTGTGATGCGCGAACAAACAAACAGATAAACAGACTAACAGACAAAAATTAAAAAAAAATGTTTTGGGGTTATACACGCCTATATAGCCTATTACAGTCATTTTTTCTCAAATATCTTGAATGTACAGACACAGCTCTGTTACAGTTTTATAATAGTATAGAAGATATACGGCACTACGCTGCTGATCGAACCACCATTGTGAATATAGCAAACCACTAACACAACAGAATACCCCCTGACATCATGAGTTCAACGCCTTTTTACAGACACTAAAGGTATATTCACCAGATATGGCTCCACCCTACTTCTTTCTTTTTCCTAAACTCAAATTACCACTTCGTGGCACCCGTTTTCAATCGGTAGAAGACATAAAGGAGAATTCGCGGCGAGAACTGAACTCAATTCCGGAAACAGCGTTTAAAAAATGTTTTGATGATTGGATTATTCGTTGGCGTAAGTCTATCGTTTCTGAAATAAATTTGTATGAATAACAAAAATGTTGCGTATTATTGATCTTTTCCCGGTACTTTCTTGACAGAGTAGTATATATATACTAGATTCAGCAAAGGACGTCACTCTACAGAAAATTAATTACCTCCGTCCAAAAATAGCTATCTCGCAGGGAAGACTTTGGGACCCTCTGTGTGCTCTATCGGCTCTACAATGGGGAGTGCTCGGAGGAGCTGTTTGAGGTGGTGCCAACATCACCATTTTACCACCAAACCACGAGACGTCCCGGTAGGGTTCATCCGCACCACTTTGGAAACGATTTCGTCAAAGACAGTTCGTTTCAGCGTTCTTTTCTGCCACGTACGTGTAAGCTCTGGAATAACCTACCTGCTACGGTATTTTCCCGGCGCTACGACATGTCCCTCTTTAAACGAGGTTTGAAAGAGCACTTAACTTACCGCAAGGTAAACGGCGGCTTGGCTGTGTCCCTGGTGTTGCTAAAGTACATGAGTGGTGGTTACCACTTACCATCAGATGGGCCACTTGCTCGTCTGCCACCGAGGAAATAATACAAAAAAATGAGCTGCCACGGGATGTTACGCAGATGTGAAAACATCGATTTTCTTTCTTTCTTTAAATATTGTTCGAGTCTTATATCATTCTTGTATGGGCCCTCTCCTTATCTATAGACCAATTAAACTGTTCTTGGTTTATTGATTGACATTATACTTCTTAGTTAGATGCTTTTGTCAACAGATCGCGTTAAAACCAATTAAATAAACAACCAATAGCCGGTTTTACCTTCCCCCCGCATTAGATGTTTTCACATCAAAAGTAGTCCCTTTCTGCTCTAAATTATAGGTATGCAGAATTTCAGCATGACTAGTTCTGTAGTAACGGCGTAAAAGCGCCACAAACAAATAAACAAACAACCTCATTTTCACATTTATAATGTTAGTAAGGATTAGGATTAAATAAGTAGGATTATATTATACTAAACACACGAACAAATAACGCACACTAAGTCACGGGTAAATGCCAGTTTCCCCTAACTCTCAAATACGCACTTCTGTTTGCAATTAGATTTAAAGGTAACTTCGACTATTATCTATGAGTAAACATTACATTATAAATTCAATTTTAACACCAAGTAATAGAACATTAAATGGTACGACGTTGGTATCTCATTACGATCGGATCGTTTTAATTTAAAGTTAAATTTGTCAAACTGTACTCTAGAAACTAATTAAATTAATTACTCCAGTGATTCAAATTATCTGACAGAATTTTAATGAAATACGAGCCTTAGGATTCAATAATTGCGGGCATAACAAAAAACGACTTTAATTTTATTATTCAAATATGTTGTATCTTTTATCCGTGTTGTGGTAACATGCATCCGTATGGTGACGGACTACTAGTGTCACCACCATATTCTTTCCCGCGGGTGTCGTACGATGAGACCAAGAGAGCAATTATTTGTTTGTTAATCTATTCTATATCTATACTATTATAAAGCTGTAACATAGCGGTGCCTGTACATTTAAGATATTTGAGAAAAAAATACTTTAATAGGCTATATAGGCGTGTCTAAACACAAAACGGATTTTTTTTAGATTTTTTGTCTGTTTGTCTATTTATCTGTGCATCACGCAAAAACTACTGGACGGATGATGATGCAACTTTTTTGTTTGATAGCTCTTGATTAGACTTATAAACTGGTATACATTTTATCCCGCTACTACATCGGGAACCTGAGATATTACCTAAAAACTAGCTTTTGGCTGCGGTGGAGCCGCGGGCAAAGGCTAGTCTTTTCATAATTTTGTATGTTCTTGATTACCTACAACAGTTAAGTATATAAATTATTAAACACTGTAAAAACTTGAAGATGTATAAAAGTAGCTCATTGGTTTTGCGCCGGGTTCTTCTCATGAAAATCCTAACTACGGAATCCAGCCGCTTGTGGCGATTGGTTAGTTATTAGTAAATTTGACGATTGTAGTGCACATGAAATAAAAGATATTTATGAATTTGAATACTATCCATTGTAATACAGGCGGTAGGGTGGGACCGTATTTCGTCTACCACTATTCACTAGAGTCGCCCTCGCTATTTACCATTAGGTGCTGTATACTAAACACAAAGTGAAGTGAGTGCTGTATACTAGTTTACAACCCCTTTAATATAAAAGATGAAAATATCTCCTCGCATAAATGTCTTAGATCACCTACGCAAGTCTTAGCATATAAAGCACATTCTTATTTAAGAATATCATTATCATCCATACTTTATTTTGGTCCATTTCATCTTGTAATGGCCTCTGTCTGAGTGGCGTGAATCCCTATAATGGGTACTTAACTGGGAAGAAGATGGGGCAGTACTACGCTTCAGAGAATAAAGATTTATATGCACATAAAAATAAGTGTATAAATAACTTGACGGGTGGATCAACAGATATCACTATGTACGAAGCTTTAGTATAGTTCGAAATTTGCATGCTCTGACAAAAATGTAAAGTTGGCGCTAAACTTTTTTCACGTCTGTTTAGAAACAGATTTTCTTATACTACGTACGTGGCAAACAAGCATACCGCACACCACGCAGACTTACCACGAACTCTTATTGCGATCCAGTTTAGGACCCAAACTGAACTGAATCGCAATTTCGTACCATGACGTGTCAAAGACGCAATCTTTTGTTTTTTGCCGAATCAGCACAATATCTGAATCGCAAACATGACATCTTTATATTGAAATTCGTACCATGAACTTACTTGACAACCTGAACCAGATTGCTGAATTAGACATCATGGTACGAACTACAACAACACACCTATTTTGAATTGCGTCGGTATTGAATCGCTAGCTAAGAGTTCTTCAGGCCTACAGGATAGTAGACGGTTACCATAGCCTATATATGCTAGCAGCATCAGAGGTGTAACTTTCGTGTCACCATTTCCAAGGAAAGGGATAGGAGATGGAAATGAAGGATAATAGAAAGAGAATAGGGTGGATGTTAAAAAGAGGACAGGAAGGATAATAAGAAGAGTATATAAAGGATATCAAAGAGAGATATGAAGGAAAAGATGATTTCCTATCCTGTTATTCGTGGGGTTTCCTTAAATTTTGCAAAGGTATACGGATAAGGGTTGAAAAAACCTTTACATGACCAAAAATTTGAAGAAATGAGATACGAGATGAAAGACCCTTTAAAGTTAAGATTATCTAGCGTCAACAATCGGTATTGCTAATGAAATCGAAGTCACACCTGCCTTCGTAGTTGAAATCCTCTATTTGCTGGTGTGGTTGAGTCTAACATATTGGTCCTTCGAGCCGGATTAAATATACCATTTATGGATGTCAGGGGTTAACATACAGCGTAGAATTCATTTATTTTTATCATTAAAATGGGAAATCTTTGTTTTTTCGCTTGGCCGATCACCTAGCATGTACTAGCCTCCATGTATCTTCCATTCTGGAAGCTCTATGATAGGTATATAATCATCACTTACATCAGATTCATTACATAGTAATTTTTTAAATGATATAGGCACTATAGGTATAATACTACGGACGGGCCTCGTGGCGTAGTTGGTAGTGTAACCGACTTCTGTGCACGAGGTCGTGGGTTCGATTCCCACTCAGGACAATTATTTGTGTTACGAACACAGATATTTGTACTGCGTCTGGGTGTTTTCTATCTATAATATGTATGTATTTACAAAAAAAAAGTAAGTAATGTATGTGTGTTTATTCAGCTGTGCGAGGTGAAGCTGACGGGATTCGGCTTGTATCGACCCTTCGCCATAGATATACCTATATATTACATCTTACCCTCTTGTCTCTGAGTAAAAATATATTCTAGAATTCTCCTAAGCCGTACATTTGTCCTGTAGTCTATATTACAGAATACACGTTCTGTCTCGTAGTGAGCACTTAATCTTAGCTTAAATTTATCTCATTCTGCTGTTATTTGTGTTTGTCACATTTGTATCCTTCGGGCTTAAATAACAGTAGAATATATTAATAGTTGCAACGTGGGCGTCTCTTATTGGACGGTTAATAATACCATGAATGTATTAAATAAATAAAATAAATATTCACGGACATTTTCAAACAACGTCCTCTGGTCCCAAACTAAGCTTAACGCTTGTGCTATGGGTACCAGATTACGGATATAATACATATACTACTTTTTTTTGTAAATACATACATATAATAGATAGAAAACACCCAGACGCAGTACAAATATCTGTGTTCATCACACAAATAATTGTCCTGAGTGGGAATCGAACCCACGACCTTGTGCACGGAAGTCGGTTACACTACCGACTACGCCACGAGGCCCGTCATTGAATACTGAATTTCTTTATCGAACAGTGCGTTTTTAAATAAACTTTTATAAACCGATAGTCTAGCAACTTGTTACGCATGCTTTGTCTCACTCGTTAGGACTGCGTAACTACATATTACTGTCCCTCTGTTCTTATAGGAAATATTCGTATTTAGCAAACCGCTTCTTCGCTGGAATATAAACAAGATGGTGAGCTATATAAATAAAGAATAACAAATAAGTAATTGTTTTTTTCTTATTTGAGAAGGTGGATTGATTATGATCTTCTGCTACAGCCAAAACGCAACGATGTGCTTCATGGCCGGTCACACGGGAGATGGTGGTACCAACCCACTCGGGCCCCATACCAAGTGAGTACTCCCACTTGGTACCCAGCCCTACCACCACTCATGCAATGGATGATAATTGCTTACTTCCCTTAGGCGCATCATACGACAACCGTGGGAAAGAATGGGGTGGTGACACTTGTATTCTTAGTCCGTCACCACACGGACAAAATCTCGTTTGAATGCCTTTGGATGAAAAGTAAGCAATGGCGATATTGATGTTTGTTTCCAGATTATTTGTTAAGTCGTATTCGCCCGATTTCGGTCAGTGATTATAAGTGAAAAGACGGTTTCTTGAAACATATTCATAAATCTTATTAGGATAAATATCCACGCACGACGGGCTCTTGCAAACTCAATAGACTTTACTGTTTTCAGTATTTATTATTTTTAGATCCTAAAGGTTTTACTGACCTTAATAATATATAAAATCAGCGAGGAAATAGGTTCAAACGGAAAAAAACATAAGTAGTCGTTTAAGCTTGTATGACTTCGGTAGTAGAAGGATTGAGGCGCTTTTTATTGAAGGTTTTTTTTCATCGGGTTACCTTATGAAAATACCTGAAACGTCCTCTGCTTATGATAGAAAAAGGGCGTCTGGCCGTCCACGTAGGTCTCACTAAAAGGCGATAAAACAATTAAAGAAATAATTCGAAGAAATCCTGCCCGAAAGCAAAAGATTTTGTCTTGGGAAATGAATATAGCACCAAGAATCATCTTAAGTATTTTAAAAGATGACTTTAATCTTTTAGCTTATAAGAGACGCACTGGTCATCATTTAATCGATAATTTAAACATGAATAGAGTGGTAAAATCAATACAACTTCATAAGCGGTACGCAAAAGGAGGTCACAGAAAATTTTATTTTCTGATGAGTTGTTTTTACTAGCGAGCAAATTTTTAACAAGCCGAATAACCGAGTTTATGCTCAAAGCTCTATAGAAGCTTCTTAATTAGTCAGCAGAGTACAACGTTGGCATTATCCGACTTCAGTGATGGTTTGGTGGGGTGTTACTAATCTAGGAGTGAGTGACCCATTTTTTTTCTGTCAAATCATCGGCATATTTGTATCAAGATATGATTCTTGATAACGATCTCTTAACAACACCATATTTCAAAATCAACATTGATACTTCCAGCAAGAACCGGGTCAAAAAGCTCGACTAAAACAAACGTGGTTGCAAATAAACGTTTCTTATTTCTTCAGAGCTGAAGACTGGCTGTCCTCTAGTCTTGATCTTAATCCGCTGATTTTATGGTCAGTTTTAAGAGTATCGCATGCTCTAATTGATAATTTGGAGAGAGTTTTTGGTTTTTCTTCTTCTTCTTTCTAGTGACCAATTTCTACTTTACATCCTTACCACGTTGAAGATGTCCATTATCGTCATCTATCGGTTATTTTTTTTTTCCATTTATTTAGAACAACAAACAATTACACTTACATATTACTAGATAAACTTAATTAATAGGTACATTCTTACTTTAAGTGTAATCAGCTCCGTTGCCCACAAATTTATATTTATAACACTGAGTACAAGTCTTAGTTTTATAATGAGTAATTTATGTTTAGAGAGCAAAGTACATGACATGTGTGTACGTACTTAAATATTTTAATTCAGATACATTTACAGCTTGGTTATAGATATTTAAATTTAAATAGGTATTCTAAGTTATAGACTTTATTACTTCGTGAACGTTTTTCTTAAATGTCGCAGGTGGCAGGTGAGGTTTCAAAGAATTCAATGTCTGTGAAACAATTGTTAAATTGTTCCATAATTCTACGTAAGGGTGCACGCTCACCCGCGTTCGTCCTACAATGTCGTGGTGCGAACAATTAGCGTTTTCGAGTCTCTCTCAAAGGTCGAGAATGGTATGGTATGTAAATATAAATCTGGTTGATAAGTTTATTACAGTCGTATTTATCGTGACAGATGTTATACAGCAACATTTGATCCAAGAGCAATCTTCTCATTTCAAGTGTTGGTAACGAGTATTTATTTAGAAGTACGTCATAGGAGGACTTCGAACGACAACAACGATAGTTCATTGCGTGCAGAAATTTACGCTGAACTCTTTCCAACATATCATTATATTTGGAATAGTACGGATTCCAGACAGAGGTGGCAAACTGCAAATGAGGTCTAATAAACGATTTAAAGAGCAAAAGATATGTGGCGGGTCTCTTAAAAGGGGTACAGGTGCGCATCACAAGACCATATAGTTTAAAAGCTTTTTCGATGACGTTATTTACATGAATGTCAAAATGTAGCTTAGAGTCCATAAATATTCCTAGGTCCCTAATTAGAGATAATTTTTCTAGTGGGGTCCCACTTAATGAGTAAGTAAAATCAATAATGTTTATTTTCTTAGTGAATGTGATTGATTTGCATTTAGTTAAGCTAAGTTTGAAGCTTATTTGCTACACAATAGTTAGTTAGGCGGTTTAGATCGTCTTGTAACATATGACAGTCATCTATGTTTGTAATTTGACGGTAGATTTTGAGATCGTCAGCATATAATAAAAAGTGAGTATGTTTAAAGCAGTGACCAATGTCATTAATAAACAAAACAAAGAGCAACGGGCCGAGTATTGAACCTTGGACTATTCCTGAGGTGACTTCAATAACGATATCAGAGGAGTGACCATTGATAGCAACTCTCTGTGTTCTGTTCCTGACGTAGGAGGAGAACCATCTAAGTAGGTTGCCGCGAATGCCATTGAACGCTAGTTTCTGCAAAAGCATATTGTGGTCTACTTTATCGAAAGCCCTGCAGAAATTAGTGTAAATAGAATCAACTTGGGCACGATTATCCATACATTGAAATAAGAAATTAGAGTACAAGATGAGATTACTAATGGTGGAGCGCTTTTTGACAAAGCTATGTTGTTCTTCTATAATTATATTATGTAGAAATCGCTCAAGTACTTTCGATAAGGTAGATAACAATGATATTGGACGGTAGTTAGTGACGTCATTTTTGCTACCACTTTTGTAAACTGGTGTAATATTAGCTGTTTTCCTAAAATTTGGGACTACACCTTCATGTAGGCTTCTGTTGTATAATATGTGCAAAGGAACGACAAGTGAGTCAGCAGTATGTTTTAGGAAGAATGGTGGTAGACCATCAGGCCCAGGTCCTTTAGTTACATCTAATGATTCAAGTTCTCTTAAAATTAAATCTTTAGTAATGTGTACGTCAGTGAGTACGAAATCGCACTTATTAGAAATTGGTAATGACTCGAGAACCTCGTTTTCACAACCTCCCGGTTCATATACCCAAAAAACATTGAAGACAGTTCGCAGATTTTGTCAGGTTTGTCAGATTCAATGTCACTATATCTCATAGAGGACGGTAAGCCAGATTTTTTGTTACGATTTTTAACAAATGACCAGAAAGCCTTAACATCTTTTCTCAGACATAAATATATTTATTAAAGCATTCTTTATTTTGTAATTTAAATCGTTTTCGAAATAGCGAGAACTGTTCATAATCCGACAATGTGTTGTATTTCTTCCATTTAATCCAAGCCTTTCGTTTGTTTTTAAATATATGAACAAGGGGCTGTGAGAACCAGGGTGGATATTCATTTGATTTAGTAGGTCGTAAAGGGACATGTTTTTTTATGATCTCAAACACTTTTTCGTAGAAAGCACTAACCGACTCTTCGATGGGTATATTATTTTGAATTTTACACCAATCTAATGCTATAAGATGTTCATTAATTACAGAGTAGTTCGCTTCTAGAAAGCGATATCTAGGCGCGGCTCAGGCCTTCATAGTCTTGTAAGGAATGTTAAATGACGTCAGGACATAAAAGGCAGGATGTAAACAGTCTAATGGGACTAGGGGGTTAGGTGGAGTTTCACATGCACATGAGTCTGTATTGGTTATAAATAGATCTAGGATGCGATTCATATTGTTTGTAATATGATTAAATTGCTTACTGTTAGTCGATCTCAGAAAATTAAATAGATATTTTGTAAGCAGATTATTATCATCGTCATACTTTTGCCAATCAGTACATGGAACATTAAAATCTCCGACGATATAGAATATGTCTAAATGACTATAACTCAATTCGTCACGTAACGCGTTTAAAAACGTCGAATATATTGTATGGTTTTGATTGGGTGGTATGTACACTCCACAAATGATATGGTACTTACCTTGTGTGTTGAATTTGAGCAATACATAGTCAATAGATAGGGATAAGGCGTTAACGGATTCGCAATCGTCCAGGTTGGGTGTAAGTAGCACACGTTCAGCGTGGAATCCGCGGCGTACCGCCACAAGCACGCCGCCACCGTCACGCTTCCCGGTGGCCACGCGATCCCGGTCGCACCTGTACACTATATAACGGGGGTCGACTAATTCATTGTCTGTAATACTAGGCATAAGCCACGTTTCGACTAGTATGAATATATCGTAACTGTCGGCTAAAATATTAGTAAATAATGTGTTTAGTTTTGTTCGAAGTCCTCTGCAGTTTTGGTAGTAAATCAAAATATCATCAGCCAATTATATATAAATCAAAACGTAATAAGGAATTAGGTACTTTAAAGTAATCTACAAGTCTAAAATGAGAAGTATTACCCACCGAGTCTAGAACGCTGTTATATACACTATGGTTGTTTTTTATTAACGCATAAAGTATCATTATTGCCTCTTTTATATTGATATAAAGTAAGTATTGTATTTTTTTTTTCTCGACTTTTGTCGGTTTTTTATAAATACCCCGTCCCGTTTCCCACGGGAAAAGAGATATTTACCTCCCCGTTAATTCGTTTTCTGGTTTCCTACCTATTCTTCCTCTTGCTCTTCCCCTCCCTCACCCTCTACCTCGTCCTCGTCCTCTCACTGTTTGTGTGTTTGTTGCGTGTATGGGTATATTATGATCTATTTCTGGTGTATGTGGTGTGCGTGCAATTCTGTTATCTTGTGGTGTAGTTGTAGTACTGTGTGGCGTGGGTGTGATGACATCTTCTGATTGTGTGTTTGGTGATTGGTGTGTGCCATGTGTAAATTGTTCTCGGCTGTCTGTGTTATTAACAAAAACTGTATCTCCCAATAAGTATTGTATATAATTAAACATAAAATAATAGCAAAAAGTAATATTGTACAATAATTTTACATGTAGAGTAAGTAGAAAAATAACACCTGATACCAAACTAATGAGTAAACACATAGAGTAATATCTGATCGAGAGACCATACAGGTAAATAATTATTTTTAATACTATGTTACCAGTAATAATGTAATAAGGTGTGGTATAGTAATAATAATACATTAATTGTGTTACCATAAGAAAAATACATCGAAATTACATGATGTAATATCATGCTCACTTATTTTGAATTTTAAATTTCGATAAGTCTTCATGGGACCGGACTGCAAATACTTTCGAGGTTTCATTACGCCTGGCAAGTATGGACCCATGCTTGACCCAGACGAATTGGAAGCCGCATTCCTTCGCCGTTGCACGAGCCAGTCGAAATAAGTTCTTGTTCCGCAAGGTGAGGTGCTCGTTGACGTAGATGTTATGAGTTGGACCAGGAATGTTAAGTTCGTCCAAAGTAAATCTCCTGTGGAGACGAACAGCTGATATCAAGCTGTCTTGCAGCAGTCGATTTGACATCTTCACGATAATATTCTTCGGGCGTGAACTCTTTGGATTCATTTGCGGTACTCGGTGAATTGAGATGATATCTTACTTATTTATAGGATATTTTACGATACAGGTTATATTTTCCAATATGGCTGTAAGGTTTTCTCCCCGTTTTTCCGGCACATTGTTTATATCTAATTTTGTCTCAAGTTCCATGATACGCGAGGTGTTGGTTTGTATCACTGTGTTACATTCCTCAAGTGCGGTTACATGCCTCACCATATTCTCAGTTCTACCTCTTAAGTCCTCGTAATTATCATTAATGTAGTTGATAGAATTCTTAATGTCGCTGAGCTCATCGACGAGTTTTGCGAGTTTATCATCTTGCTTGGCGAACCAGTTCTCAAGCATGGTCAGCATCTGAGTTTGAAAGGATCGTAATTCAACTCGTAGGTCTTGCGTATCATCGGTTGGGACTCCTCTCCGATGCGTCACGTATTGAGGTGGCGACTCCGTGTCTATGAGTGAGTTGTCGACACTCATTTCACCAGATTTGTTCGAGTCTAGATCCACTTTATTCGGACTAAAGGTGCAGTTCAAAGATTTCATGTTGATAAGTCTCTGCTCGTAGGTTACTCTGTATTTACGCACACTGGCACTACGCGGTTTTGTTCAACGCGCTCACTGTATTTACCCAGCGATCTGTATACACTCGACGCGGGGTAGCGGGACAATTAGGATTTATAACAAACGATGATACAGCTTCACCACTTTATCCACTCGTGATAATCTTATTTTATTTTGAAAATAATTTATCCTAACTTGTAATGCTAAATTAAACTAAGTAAGTATTTCCTAAAAAATCGCTTCTAATGAGGTCAAAATACGTGAATAATAAAATTATTCTTAACTCACATTTTTTGTTCTGGACGAGACTGTTTCTTTCCAAGATGTCTACAATTAGTACGGGGCAATTAACTCCAAATCTTCCAATCCATCAAAATGTCTTACCTACAAAATCCGACTATATTATGTACATTAGTCAGAAAGTCCATTAGGAAATCTCTAATATACCAAATTAGATACTTGAGTAAATAATCGGAACAATTTCGGCTCACTATTTTTCAAATTAAAGAATAATAAACCTTGGAAGACCAAATAATGAATTGTAAAGACTGTGATTTAGAATAGTGGAGCATATAGCGGGGCGGCGGACAGAGGGCACTTACGTTGTATACACATTAGTACTTTAGTAAGTAGAAATTGTTTTGACACTCCTTAATATAAACATTATAGTGATTTGTTAGATGTATAAGCCTAGATGTAGCATTATCGGAGGTATGATTCGTGCATTGGCCACCTCTGAGAAATATAAAAATGATAGAGCCTACAACGTTAGGTTCTAGGCCCTCCCCTACCCATCGTTACTATACACCGATATTTTAAGAGAAGGTAGTACTTTTTAGGGAAACCCTTCTATTTGTGCTGTAATCAACTAGCAGCCACAAAATGTGTGTATTCTAAAACACTACAATAGCGACATATTTTACAACGCTCTGCATTCTACCATTCTAAGTCCGTACCCTAATAAATCCAGGTAAAAACGCACAAATGCGATTAATATTTCAGGAAGCCATGTTTCAATCTATTAGATTGGTTGAAAAACCAAACACTTTCAGGCTTGCCTTATTTATGTTTGCTCGATCGTATTACGAATATTTGAATACCACATTACAGTCTTGAATATGAGAGTGAATCCGTGGTTTAAAAATAACACTTCATTAAACACAAAGTGAAAAATGTGAAATCGAAAATAACAGTCAGGAGCAGGATTTGAACCTGCATCTTCTGGATACCGTCCAGATGCTTTACCAATTCAGCCATCCTGACAATTGCTCCTGACTGCTAATTTCGATAACACATCATACTTAACGTCTTTGGGTGACGCCTGCGCCATCTGTCGGACGTATTTTCATACATTATACCGACCAGGTAAACTTAATTTTACAATTAAGATTTTACCTAATAATGACGCAAACCCTTTAAATATTTTAGATATTTTTATATATATTTTTAGCATTTGACATGCTTAGCACTATACATTAAACACAAAGTGAAAAAATCCTGCTCCTGACTGTTATTTTCGATTTCACATTTTTCACTTTGTGTTTAATGTATAGTGCTAAGCATGTCAAATGCTAAAAATATATATAAAAATATCTAAAATAATAACACTTCACTTTATTCAGGATATGCAGCGCTTTGGGCCGCGGTCGCTGCCTTCTGCGAGGAGGTTATCTCGCGGAAGGAAGCGGCGGAGAGGGCCAGGGAGGCTGATCCTTCCGCAGACCCAAACCGCCGCCAGCGACTGGGGCGGCGCAGGCGTGAATATTTGCGCCTAATGCCGCCCTAGCTGGGGCTGCGGGTGGATGGACCGGGGAACGTCCGCCACCCGCAAGGCCTCCCGCGAAGGTGCGACGCTCCGTGTACGGATGCGTTGCTCAGATGAGGGTACCCGAAAGGGTAAGCCGCCGGCGGACCACCGAAGGAATGTAACATAGTTCCAGTGGCCCGTCAATAAAGACGGAGAGACGGTACACGGCGGGTTTCTTTAGTGGGTGAAGGCCCCACACTACCCTGTTCGTTGCCCCGAGCGACGGGGTGTGCGGTTAGGAACATTTTTTCCCGCCTAAACAAAAAAAAAAAAAAAGGGATATGCAGCGCTTTGATTGTTCTGGTCTTGCCAAAGACCATGAACGATAGTTATCAATTACTATTAGGTTAGCTAGGAGCTCCTGTTTATCTGCTATTGTAATCTTTTCGCAATATATAAATAACTAAATAGAAGAAACCCGTATGCCTTTTTCTGCGCGTCCGCATTTACTCGCTGATTGCTCGCTTTTCCTCATTTGTGAATAAATACGCAACAAGGAACACAATGATATATTTAACCTTACTTACTTAGAATAACTGTGTTTAATCACAACATATTTCGCTTAATGTCCCATTATACATGAACCTAATATACAAAGGAAACAAAATAGGCATTCTATGCTGATCATACGTGTGGGCATAGTCGGGGAATCCCAATACAACTATGTAGGTACATACATAATCTAGATACGCGGTAGCGTGTCAAGCCAATTTCAAGCTAAAAAATTGGCGAGCAGTACCGTGGTGTAATATTACACGAACCACTTTTGACCCCCTCATAACTCAAAATCTATTTCACATAAACATGTCAAATTTAGGATAATATATTGAAGCCTAAGGTCTGACTTAGTCTGGCTAGTTTTCATAAACGAATTACATTTTAGCCTTGCGAAAAAAAAGCTAAAGCTGTAAGTTCTTATTTTATTCTTCCAAAAATTTGGCTTGCTGGTAGAAAATAGCCATCAAACATAGGGCTCTTCCATCTCTGTTTTCCATCCATCCATCAGCCTTTCATCGTCCACTGCTGGACATAGGCCTCCCCAAAATGGAGGTTTTACCATAATAGCCACGCTTAGCAGGCGGGTTGGCGATCGCAGTGGATGTTTTAGTACACAGGGGAACGCTGCTGCCCGGTCCCCCGGTAATCCCTTAGTTAGCTTTTACGACTCCCATAGGAAGAGACAGGGTGGAGCTATTTTAGGTGCCGGTTCCACACGGCAATCTCTCTGTTTGAGTTGGTACTTAATAATAATTCGAACAAGCCGTCAGATCTTAGGCTTCAATATATTATCCTAAGTTATAAGAAGATTTTTTTTTAAATAAGTTCCAGGACTGACCATTGAAATTGGCACCCATTTAGATCTCACTTCTTTTATGGTTTAAGACAACAACCAAGGCACATATCATAATATTGAACTTGGCTCTCATTTTACATTTATGTTTTTGATGGGATACATTTTATCTAGAATAAATGACGAGTAATTCAGCCGCTCGGTATCCGACTTGATATTTAATTAATTACACGTACAAAGGTTTAAAGAAATATATTTCTATTGCGATCATATTCGAAATAAAAATTTAAATTATCAGTACTAAAAGATCATATTTGAAAATAATTATTAAATTTCTATTTTTGTTTACAGAATATGGCGGATAAGGCACTAACTACATCAATAAGACTTTAGTAAGGAAAATTACCAAAATGTTGCATAGAACATCATCCTCGAGGCGACGGCGGGCGTCCAGAAGTGCTGCCACATCACCTCAAGCGAGATCACCGAGAGCGTCTGCACAAACTTCTAGAAGAGCATCACTCGCTGCCACGGAAACTGACGAGGAAATGGAACCAACTGCTCCACCTCCTCAGAGAAGTCCACGTGCTAGCCTTGCTCCTGATGCTGCTTTGGACAGTTATCATCGTAGCCCTCGTCACTCAATAGTTCCTGATTCAAGATCGCCCAGAAACTCCATAACAGCAGAGATGGCGCTGCCTCTGCACAGAAACAGTTTAGCTCCATCTAGGAACAATTTAATCGTTGACATGCCATATGGGTCTAGACTAAGTTTGAATCCCCAAGACTTCAATAGGAGTCCAAGAAACAGTATTGCGCCAGACGCAACAGCTCGGAGTCCAAGGCGAAGTTTAGTACCAGAAGCATCGTCTTGGAGTCAGCCAAGGAATTCTCTAGTTCCAGATGTGGGACGAAGCCCTCGTCATTCAGTAGCCAGTATTCAGATTGATCCTGCAAGGAGTCAAAAAGACTTAGGTCCTAGTCCAAGAACTAGTCCAAGAGGGAGCATAATACCGGACCAAATTCTAAAGAAAGATATTCAAGAGAGTATGAATAGGAGTCCGAGAGGGTCTTTGATTCCTGATTCTCAAAGGAGCCCTAGGGGGAGTATTGCACCTTCAGAAAGAAGTGCAAGAGGTAGTTTAGTGGCTGGAGTTGAAGAATCAACTAAGCTTAGTCCGAGAGGAAGCCTGACGTTGACTTTTCAAGAGCCTTTGGTCTCGAGAGAAAGACGGGCTAGTGAAGACAGTCAAAACGCTGGTGAGTACTTACTAGTTACCTAGCTGGGAGTATAAAAAGTTCCTTAAATCAAAAGAGATTATTATGTCTACTCGATCGATACTGATAAAAGTGTGATCTATTAAAATAAAAATCAGACTAACAATTATTTATATAGGTACCCGCGGCAGAAGCATGTCCCCATACAGAGCATCCCTCGTGGGCCGCCAGAGCGGTACTGGTGCATCAGACACAGGATCCCGACGAGCGTCTAGCTCGGTCAGTCAGGTAACTGCTTTGCGATTCATTTGATTTGCTTCCCCTATTTCTATGCTGTTTTCTTGCTTAGCTTAGACACATCGTGCAATATCTTGTTTTTTCCACAAGCTATCACTGTTGAGTATGGGTCACCTCTTAGAGTGATTTATGCTTTAGTCAAACATGCTGGCCTAATACGTATTAACAGGTTTCACAAACCGTTGAAAATATCTCTCAGGCATGCAGGTATTCTAGAGGGCTGACTGGACATGCCCCAGGCCGGTCTTGAATGTTTCCTTCCGACTGATACCGGTGCTGTGGGGTCATGGGCACTTCTACAGATACCTGCATTTTGCCAGGAACAAATTGCATCTGTGCTGTTACTATTGAGGCTGTGAAGAGGATACAGGCTGGCACACGCTCGAGTCATACTTGGCTTGGGCCGGGCAGTGCCCTGCTCGAGTCATACTTGGCTTGGGCCAAGCAGTGCCCTGCTCGAGTCATACTTGGCTCGGGCCGAGTAGTGCCCTGTGATGATGCTCGGCAGCGATAGCCTTCTGTGAGGACGTAATCTTACAGAAGGAATTATCAGAGAGGAAGATTCTTTTACTGACCTGAACCTGCTCCTCCGCCACCCCATCGCTGGCGGCTGGCCAGCGATGGGGTGGCGGAGGTGCGTGTACAGACAGGGTACCCAAAGGGTAAGCTGCGAGCGAATCACTGAAGCAATGTCCGAGTGTGTCAATGGTCCCCTATATAGGCGGGGAGACTGCACACGCCAAATTTATACTCTACCCTGTTCGTTGCCCTAGATGACGGGATGTGCAGTTAAGAACATTTTTTTGAGCCTTAACAAAAAAAAAAGAAGTGTGCCTTGTTAGGTCTTGATCCCAAACTATTAATCAAACTCGATACGACCTCTATTAAGTCTTACCCTTACATCTTCTTTATCGCCATATTCTTTATTATCATCTCTGTAATAAAAAAGTGTCATCACCATATTGTTTGAGTATCGGGGTAGACTAAAGGAGGAAAAATAAGCACACCATTATCACTATTAAATTATGATTCGTGTTTAAGAAATTTATTTGATTCTATAAGACAAAATTCTTAATGTATTTTCATTTGGCTCTAAAACACACGACTGTACCTGACATGGTGGACTTCGGCCTAAATCCCTTTCACTTTGAGAGGAGATCCGTACCCAAAGTGGGACAGTGATGGGTTAGAAAAAAGTATGTGTACACAGAGTAGTTGAAGTGGTTGACAAGTAAAGCAATAGTGATGTGATGAGAATATGACCTTACTTGTTAAGGTAATGCAAACATCTTTAGGTATATATTAATATCCCTCGCTGATATCAAAAGTTTTCCTGAAGGTATATTTTTCGCAGATGCTCTAATAATTCTCTCGAGCAATATTTTACGAAGCCCCGCAGACAACGCTTTCTTACTCGACATACAATTGAATATATACGTAAGCTTAGTCAAGCATGCCGGTTTAGTTGAATCTCTTTTCAATATTGATACAGTGCTTCCGAAATTTACCTGTCATGTCGATATTGTGATGTTACAATGCGATATTGTATGCTAGCAGATGATATTGACTTAACTAAGCTGTTCGAAGTTGTGGATATGTAGCTGAACTTGCAGTACTAGTTTCGTAAATAGACACACGTATTTAGATGCATACATTTATTATGCAATCCATGCATCTATACTATTAATAATCTAAAAGAGAAAATAATGGTAATAGGCATTTAACTGTCCCTGATCCCAAAACATTTTTAAAAAGTTATCTGTTCGTCTATTAAGTATAAGCTACAGAACCGATTTGTATGTAACTTTTTCGATAGCTCTGGATTAGACTTGAAAACTGGTGTACATTTTATTTTGCGGCTACATATAGTGGAGCTAGAGATATGACCAAAAACCTATCAAGTAGCAAAGCCGTGGGCAAGGTAATGAGTTTGTTTGTTACGCTTTCACCCTGTAACTGCTAAATCGATTATCATGAATGACTTATTCAAATTCAAATTCAAAAATAACTTTTTTTCATAGGCCTATTATAATAGCACTTAAAAGTTAATTACTAATAACTAACACAAGCGCTTGAGGCAAGTACAAGTGCCGCAATGTCGCGATTGCAATCGCCACTAGCGGCCGGATTCCGTAGTAAGGCTTTTCATGAGAAGAACCCGGCAAGAAACTCATGAGCCATTTTTTTAAATCTTAAATTTCTTACAATATTTAAATTAATACTTAACTAAAGTAGGTGCTCACCAGAACACACAATATTGTGGAAAAAATAATATAATAAAATAAAAAGGGGAATGTGCTTATTGATATTAAAATGAGGAGCCGTTCAAAGTCATTTTGTTTTATCTTCCAGATAATCCGAAATTGTATAATAATCTTTACTAATTAGTCTGATTTTTACTGTTTTCTTAAACTTATTTAAAGGCATGTTTCAGATGTTTTCAGGAATTTTATTGAAGAAGCGTATACATTGCCCCATGAAGGATATTTAGTTCTGGGATAATGGATCGTTCTGTGGACTAGCAACTTTTTATAAAGATTATTCATAGGTGGACAGTGTGAGATCAATTCAGAAGTGCACACAGACGAAATCTCGGATAGAAAATAATATTTTATACATAAAATACATAACGAAATGAGTAATAATATACTTTTACTTAGCATGATGCCATCGCCTTTACAGGGTAGGTAGAGAGAACAGATGTTAAAAGGTTCCACAGGTACATCTCTCGTTTACACAACATTCATAATTCACGCCGGTTACGGAGACTCCAGACTCCACTTTCCTTCAATATACGACCGATTAGGTCTATATAGGTCAGACTCAGTCTCCCCCTGTATCTACATCCTTCCACTTTCGCATTGTATAGGTACCTTCTTCTTTCTTAGCTAATCGCTCGTCCGGCATTCTTTCCATATTTCCGAGTAGGTAATAATATGACTAGCAAGTATTCATTCTCTATGACTATGTATATGTGTGTAACATTTTATCAGCAATCAACTCACCAGGTATCGGGTGACGAGCAACGCCGCTTGTGCGGCGAGCAGGCCAAGTATAATGACAGTCGCGGCCTAGGCCTCGGTATAGGCCTTACGACCTACGGTTCTGTGGCCTACCAGCTCAAAGACGCCAATATGGAGGCCTCTGGGACCGTCGACTTTGTCTGCCGTGCAGCCAAGATAATGAATAGGACAAGTAAGTATGCATTTATAGTTTATGATATTCGACTTCATTCTATATTATTTATTAAAAAGCTGTAACATAGCTGTGTCTGTACATTGAAGATATTTGAGAAAAAATGGCTGTAATAGGCTATATAGACGAGCCTAACTCAAAACAATTTTTTTAAGAATTTTTGTCCGCACATCACGCCAAAACTACTGGACGGATTTTGATACAAATTTTTTGTTTAAAAGGCCTTGATTAGACTTAAAAACTGGTATACATTTTATCCCGCTACTATATCGGAAACCTGAGATATAACCGAAAAACTAGAAAATTATGTATACTAGATTTTTTTACAAGTTATTTAAAAAAACGCGGGACGTCTACTAGATGTGAAAACATTAAAATTATTTTGTAGAAATAAAATGATCATAACTTGACAAAGCACTCCTCTAGACGAATCAAACGAGTATAAACTCGATAGGGTTGCGTCGTTTCATTACAGAGTTACTGTGACCACCTTCTAGCTCGATTATCAAACCCTGGATACCATCTAAAGACAAAGTACCTACTCGTCAAGACGAATCAAACGAACCCAAACTCGATAGGGTTGCGTCATTTCATTACAGAGTTACTGTGGCTACCTTCCAGCTCCATCATCAGACCCTGGGTACTATTTAAAGACAAAGTACTCGTCAAGACGAATCATACGAGCCTAAACTCAATGGGGTTGCACCGTTTCATTATAGAGTTCTTATGTCCACCTTTTAGCTCCATCATCAGATCAGCTCCATGTCATCATAATATTGCATTGTCACGCGGTATACATATGCGCGTAAAATTTCAGCTCAATCGGAAA
Organism: Leucoma salicis; assembly: GCA_948253155.1. Classification (NCBI taxonomy): domain Eukaryota; kingdom Metazoa; phylum Arthropoda; class Insecta; order Lepidoptera; family Erebidae; genus Leucoma; species Leucoma salicis. The sequence continues at coordinate 24,968,065 of OX411815.1, read as the reverse complement.
CCGGGAAGTGTGTCAAATTTAACTTGCAAGAATTGAACGGGATAAGTAAAATAAAAGCGTCGCCACGCTAACAGCCGATTTTACCCTCCCTCCGCATTAGATGTTTCACATCAAAAACTACTGGACGGATTTTGATGTAACTCTTTTTATTTGAAGGGCCTTGATTAGACTTAAAAACTGGTATACATTTTATCCCGCTGCTATATCGGGAACCTGAGATATAACTGAAAAACTAGCTATTGGCTGCGGCGAAGTCGCTGGCAAAGGCTTGTATAACATATAGGTATTATTAACAAGATTTATTTACTTATTTAATTTGTCTATCATTTAAAATACTTAAATTGTTCTTTACATTTTTATATCTATTTTATATTATCGTGGGTGGCAAACAACACGGCTCGCTTGATGGTAAACAGTTACCATAACGTATAGACGCTAGCAACACCAGATGATTAATGAGAAGGGAAAAAGATAAAAAATTAGAAGGGTTTCAAGCTTCCAGCGCTCCCACTCATGATACAAAACACACTGTAGCAGTACCTACCGGCGCGTCACGTCGATCTTTTGTGAGAGTGGTTCTTCCTCGTTCCCCGCTCAGAGAAGTAAGGCTCTACCAAAATAATTTATAATTGAGAAATCATTATTAGAAGTAATTGGGTGGTGGTAAAATGGCAGACTGCAGAGTATCGAGTTCAATTCTTAATTTAAAATCGGGAGTTCATGCATCGGACTATAAAATTGATCTCAAAATAATAATCACAACTCAGTAAAATAAAACATGGTGAACTGCGTGAGATAAGTGTCTCACCATCTACGTGCTATAAGATAGTATAGACTTTGGCTTATATACCCTACCTCATATTCTGAGAGAAGAATCGTACCCTACCAGGCAGTAGGGGATTGTTATCAGGCCTGAGTTGGTTAGTACCACCGTATTTCGTGTGACCGATCGTGAAAATGATTCTCATCGTTGATCATTCTTCATTGATTATTCTTAGTATAAAGTCATAAGCAATAAAAAATAATGAGCCCTTACGGGACGTCTCACAGACGCGAAAACATAAATTTTCTTTCTTTCTTCAAATATTGTTCGAGTCTTATATCATATTTAGATATTTTTATATATATTTTTAGCAATTCACATGCTTAGCACCAAATACATCAAACACAAAGTGAAAAATGTGAAATCGAAAATAACTGCCTATCCTGCTCGTGACTGTTATTTTCGATTTCACATTTTTCACTTTGTCTTATATCATTCTTGGTAAGCGCCCTCTCGTTATCCATAGACGAATTAAAACTGTTATTGGTTTATTGATTGACATTATACTTCCTAGTTAGATGCTTTTGTCAACAGATGATGTTAAAATCAATTAAATATACTTTTATCTTTTAAATATACTGGCGTGGCGACGTCGCCACACCAACAGCCAGTTTTACCCTCCCTCCGCATTAGATGTTTTCAAATCAAAAATCTTTTCTAATAGGCATATAAGACAAGATCTGTTGGCAACATAATGCCTAACTAATATATTTCTTAACGGGAAGATCTTTTTCTTCATTCAAGAGTGGTGGAGGTATAGAACCGGCATTCTTCACAGAATATTATATATCATGATGCTTTACAGCTGGTTCATACAAATACAAAGGAATTTAACCACTTGGGTACGAGAATAAGTCCACTTGAAAGTTTCCATTTTGTTGTCGGACACAAACGAGAAGATACTAGATATGTGCCGGATAGCTTTTAGATATAATCCGCGGATATGGATCCTTATTATCCGCGAATACGGATACGGCCCTCAAATTTATTTTAGAGAAAATGTGCTATATTAAATTGTAGATAATAACTATTTTAAATAGAATATCGTGAAGATATAACTTGTGGCCATATGGTGCCGGCTATAGAATTGTCCCACCCCTTCTCCACCCATGGGAGTCGTAAGAGCCAACTGAGGGAATACTGAAAGAGTGGGCAGCAGCACTCCCTCGAGTATTAACAACATCCACTGCGATCGCCAACCCGCCTGTCAAGCGTGGCGATTACGGCACTATCCCCCATATGAGCGAAACAGCACAAGACTGCTCGTTGTAGCGTTCTCTTGGGAAGGCCTATGTCCAGCAGTGGACGTCGAAAGGCTGATGGATGGATGGATAACTTTTAATCACATTATAAAAGTGCATTAAACACAAAATGAAAAATGTGAAATCGAAAATAACAGTCACGAGCAGGATTTGAACCTGCATCTCCTGGATACCGTCCAGATGCTTTGCCAATTCAGCCATCGTGACAATTGCTCCTGACTGATAATTTCGATAACACATTCATACTTAACGTCTTTGGGTTACGCGTCTTTGGGTCAAAGCATCTGGACGGTATCCAGTAGTGCATCTGTTCAAATCCTGCTCGTGACTGTTATTTTCGATTTCACATTTTTCTCTTTGTGTTTAATGTAAGTACTAAGCATGTCAAATGCTAAAAATATATATAAATATTATAAAAGTGATTTTATTAATACCATATTATTCATTTTTAATAAATCTTCTAATGTAATTTTATCTCGCTCCCTATTACATACATACATATATATATGCATATAGGCAGAGAGCACTTCTCTCCATTTGCTACGATCCTGACACACTTCTTTCGCTCCATCTACTTTCATCAGCGCTATCATGCATGCTCGTCGATTACGAGTACTCTTGACCTGGCCTTCATTAAGGACGACTGCGATCATACCGAATCATAAAAAAATTAAAATAAACAATTTGGTCCAAAAAATGAAAAATTAATTTTTAGAGTGGACCACCCTTATCATTTAAGGTATAAAAAATAGTTAACATTCTATTCTCAGACCTACTGAATGTACAACCAAAATCTCATAAGAATTGGTAAAGCCGTTTCGGAGGAGAATGACGACAAACACTGTAACACGAGAATTTTACATCATCCATCCATCAGCCTTTCAACGTCCACTGCTGGAAATAGGCCTTCCCAAGAGAACGCCACAACGAGCGGTCCTGTGCCGACCGGATCCAACGGCTCCCCGCGGCTTTGACCAGATCGTCGGTCCATCTGGTGGCCGTCCTACGCTGCGCCATCCGATACGTGGTCGCCACTCGAGAACCTTTCTTCCCCAATGGTTGTCAGTTCGTCGAGCGATGTGGCCTGCCCATTGCCACTTCAGCATGGCAACCTGGCGGGCTATGTCGGTCACTCTCGTTCTCCTACGGATCTCCGATATGATCACGTAGGGAAATACCAAGCATAGCCCGCTCCATGGCCCGCTGAGCGACTTTGAGCCTTGATACGAGGCCAACATTTAGAGACCACGTCTCTGTTCCGTATGTCATCACTGGTAACACACACTGGTCGTAGACCTTCGTTTTCAGACACTGCGGAATATTGGACGAGAAGATCTTCCTTAGCTATATATTAGATTGAAATTAAATAGTTAAATGTCCGAGAACGCCTGAATGTTTTATCGGTTTCAGGGAAATACAAATATGATTTTATATTAAAAACTGACTTATTATTTGATCTTTACGGTAAAAAATGGCTTGTATGTACTCCTGGTACTGCTGAATTCAGGAGCGAATACCACTTACCATCAGATGGTAGACCCTACCACTAGTGAGTTAATAAAATATTTTTGTTGCAGTTCTGATGACCGTATTTCTCGCCATTCTGTCCACGTTGCCGGTTGTGATGCTAATCATGGGTAAGTTGTCTTTATTTAATTTTATATAATCAGCTATGCCCACTGCCCCCTCTGTGTGGGATCACTAATGGATTTGTCTTCAGATTTACAAACACCTTTAAAATCGCTTGGTTATGCATAAGTTAAAGGGCAGGGCCCCGATGTCATTATTCATAAAAAATAAACATTTATAGCGTAATCTGTGGGCCTAGCCAAATTGCATTTTATGATCGCTAACGCTATAGAAAACGATTAAAATGTATGGGAATTTGATACCTTTAACGATATCTATAACGCTAAATCACGTAACTCAACGTTAGGGATTTCAAGTTTCCATAAATATTTCTTTTCTATAGCGTTAGCGATCACACATTTTATAGTTTTCTATAGCGTTAGCGATCATAGAATGCAAGTTGGCTAGGCCCACTGTTATTTTTTAATAGTTAACATGCTTGGGTACTTACTAGAGTAAATTTATTTTGAAAGTAGAAAAAGCTGCGATTCAAATTCATACCTGACTCATAGAATGTCGTTAGAAAGCCAATTAAAGTATTGATAGTTTTGTGGTGCATGTAACGGTATTCTACGAGCCATTGTTATGAATCCATTTAATCACTGCCTGGTGACGGAAAATTTTATGAAGAAACCTACATGCCTTACAATTTTTTCGTTTAGGCAGGATAATGTTCCTAGCCGCACACCTAGACGCTCGAGGCAACGAAAAGTTGTGTGGGGCAGTAATATAGCCCGCTCATGCCTTATGAATACTGCAAATCCCCATTGCGTGCACTTAGCTGAATTCCTTTCATTTGGAATACAGATTTATTTGGGTCTTTATTTTTAAAGAGTAAGCGCCTTTGTCAACAACCCCCCTTATTTATTTATTGTTCTTCTTGTGTTTTGTTTTCCTTTCTTTTATAAGATTAACAAAATACGTACGGTAACTATAAACTTAAGTATAATAGCGCATTTTAGATAGGACTAGCGTTTGCCTGCAGCCAAAAGCTAGTTTTTGGGTTATATCTCAGGCTCCCGGAATAGTAGCGGGATAAAATGTAAACCAGTTTTTAAGTCTAATCGAGAACTATCAAATAAAAATGTTGCATCAAAATCAGTTCAGTAGTTTTTGCGTGATGCGTGGACAAACAGATAAAAAATCTAAAAAAAAACGTTTTGTGTTTAGATACGCCTATATAACCTACAGACATTTTTTCTCAATTATCTTAAATGTACAAACACAGCTCTGTTACAGCTTTATAATAGTATAGATTAACGTAAACTTCTTCCTTAGTGCTCACCCAGTACGAAAAAAACCTATAAGTATGTAAATATTCATGTACCAGGAGTTTGGGTTGTGCATTGATATGTCAGTCAGTCAATCAGTCATTCTTTTATATACATAATATATATACGTACCTATAACTATAAGGGTACCTATGTACGTATGTGTATGTACCTATAATAGTACCAGCCTGTATTATTTTAAGTGTATGGTTGTGATTGCTTTTACTTTTTTTATCAGTAAAAAGTAGTCTGTAAATATACTTTTAAGTTGTAACTATACTTAAATAAATATTAATAAATAATTCACGCACATTTTCACACAACGTCCTCTGTTCCCAAATTAAGCTTAAAGGTTGTGCTATGGGTGCCAGATTACGGATATAATACAAATATTACTTCTTTTTTTTTGTAAATATGTACATACATAAAATAGATAGACAACACCCAGATGCAGTACAAATATCTATGTTCATCACACAAATAGTTGTCCTGATTGGGAATCGAACCCACGACCTCGTGCACGGAAGTCGGTTACACTTACACTACCGACTACGCCACGAGACCTGTCTAGCTACTCTACTTAGACTAAGTATAATATAGAACATAGTCCTGAATGAAAGAACTGAATATAGTTACTCAAAAAAGGTCATAGTACTTTATCTTGGGAAGCGGTTGGTACCTACATGTGCCATAGCTATTTTTATATAAGTAAATAATTAAAGTAACGTAGAGTGCCGTATCTATATTATTACGCAGACGAATTCGCGTACAGAATCCATTTCTTATGTACTCGTGTATTACGCGGGTGGCAAACAAGCATACGGCCCATCTAATGGTGAAGCAGTTACCGTAGCCCATAGACGCTAGCAACAACAGATTCATCACTCGTGCGTCACCAGCTCCAAAATAGGCATAGTAGGTGAAGAGTAAGGATAATGAGGAGAGGATAAAGAGGGGGTTTGGAACTCCAGAGCTCTCACTTAAGAACACAACAATAGAAATAACTATTATTGTTTCTAGCTAAATTTCTGTGAGAGGGTGGTACTTCGCTGATCAAGCTGACCTATTCATGCTGAGACAAGCAAGGTCAACCACTATTATAGCTTATAAAAATACCGCTAGGCGTTTATAAAATAAAAATATTTTAGTTTTTTGTACAAGTTTGCACGCCTCATAAGCGAAGCGTTGAGGTGGGTACTATTCTCGTTTTACACAGAACAACTGATTTTTCAAACTTAAAATGCCTCTATTTATCACATATTGCACTTGTAAAACAATATATACACACACATATCAAGAAAAAACACTATTTTTGACACTCATAATATATTTTAGGCCATTTTTGTTATTTAAACTATTTAAAAAACTGTTTAAAACAGTTCTGTCTTGGACGTCCGTTTGTTGTAGGTAATGTATGTTAACACGATAACAACCGAAATACTTTACTAATCGAGTATTTTTTTTCTTTTTAACTTGAGTATTACTACGAATAGAGCCCTATTACTTTTCACAGTCTGATTCGATGTGGTTTAATTGTTATTAAATAAACAAAAAATAGTGAATATTTACGCTCGACGCGACACTATAACCAGCGTTATACCTTTCATGAGAACTATTTCTATAGACCAATATAGAAGTACCTCTTAAAATTAGCGCTAGATGGCGTATAAGACATGAAACCCACATTAGTACTTTTTGAAATTAGCGCTATCTATGTGATTTATTGAAAACTACTTAGTAAGACCAATTTATTTTTAGTTACTTATCAAATAATCAATTTTATTGTGAAAAATGAAGATTATGAGGCGTGCAGTTTTGGACTTTCCAAAGTATTTAAATTTACTGTCTACGGAACTAGCGATATAATTAAAAAAGTTTATTACAAATCAACCAACATAATGCTTGCTTTAATGGGTGTAGAATCACGACCTCAATATCCCTCAGAGGTTGTTTGTGATTATTAATTAATACACAACTGATTGAGTACTGTTTATAAACGATATTGTATTCGTGATATTTCAAGAACAACATGTTTATTTAGCAGTTATTGAAACGTTAAATTGAATTAAGTCTACATAGTTTAAATCAATTTGTTCTTGTGGTATCAACTACTTTTTAACTATTTTAAAGCACTTGATCGAACCCGAGACCTCGTGATCCGCAGTCGCATACACTTCCACTATTTTACTACTAGAATAAATTACTGGCTTCTGTCCACATCATGCGATGTCATGCGATCGTTTGTGTGGAGTTTAAAATTCAAATTCATCAAGTCGTTTATGTTCACACCACACAGAACTTCTTATCAGGATAAAGTATTTTTTATATAATATCGTAAATACGAAAGTGTAGAACCAACGGCTTTATGTGAATTACAAAGCACGAAGGTGAGACACCGCCAACTTCCTAAGTCCGAGATGCTATTCAGTATCTTTAACGTTAATAACTTTTTTATTTACCCGACCCGGGAATCGAACCGGAGACTTCGTGATCGGCAGTCGCAAATACTACCGCTGCACCACCGAGGCAGTTAATATATATATAAATAACAAAAGTGTTTAACGTCTGCTAGATATCATGAAAAAGTTATAACCATAGGAAGCTTTGTTGGTATAAAAAAGCTTTTGTTCTCTTTGTAAAGTTTTGCACGTTTACTGAATCGTATAGAGGATTTCGTTTTATCGCGACTAAGCCTTATAAAAATATTGTGGGAATCATACCATCTGTAGCCGTTAAATACGGTTGGTATGTTCTTTGCACTTATTGTACATCCATTTTGTTTTTTATTGTTTACTAGCCTTTGCCAGCGGCTTCGCCGCAGCCAAAAGCTAGTTTTTCGGTTATATCTCAGGTTACCGATATAGTAGCAGAATAAAATGTCTACTAGTTTTTAAGTCAAATCAAGGCCTTTCAAATAAAAAAAGTTGCATCAAAATCCATCTAGTAGTTCTTTTAAATAAATTCTACAAAAAAATCTAGTTTAAATAATTGTATAGTCTTTCGGTTATATCTCAGGTTCCCGATATAGTAGCGGGATAAAATGTCTACCAGTTTTGAAGTCAAATCAAGGCCTTTCAGATAAAAAAGTGGCATCAAAATCCGTTCAGTCGTTTTTGTGTGATGCGCGAACAAACAAACAGATAAACAGAGAAACAGACAAAATTCTAAAAAAAAATGTTTTGTGCATATATTATAACCTACTCGTATTACAGTCATTTTTTCTCAAATATCTTAAAAATATCTTAAGACATAGCTCAGTTACAGCTTTATAATACAAGTAGTATAGATTAAGGATATATAAATAAAGGACCTGTCTTCCAATAGACGGAGTTAAAGTAGAAATAGATTTTTTAATTAATATACGACAGTTTAGCGGTTTTAACGTTTGAAAGGGGTCTTGCAGAAAGTTGTGGTTTCGTAACACATACGTTCTTTTCTTAGATGTGTAGTTTTGAGATGTTTCTCATCATCATTGCCTGATTTTTGCTGATTGTGGAAATTTACCTCGTGATAAATTCAAAGACTGTGAAAGTGTCTCGACCTTAAATAAAACATACTCCTCTAATTTTTCAAAATTATACACCTGATTATTAAAAAAAATTCACAACTCTGTTAAAGAGACCTGGGAGATTCTTAGCGAGTTGTGAAGTGACATCCTACATTGAGCCACAGTCATGGATTAAAACATAAACTCATATAATAATATATAATTATGAGCATGAAACTTGTGCCCAACATTGGCCAGTATCTGAAGTAATGTCACACAGTTTCTGTGGTCTACCAATACAGGGGGAGAGACGGCACAAGGCAGGTTTATTTAGTAGGTGATGGCCCCACACTACCCTGTAGCCTGTAGGTTACCCCGCACGATGAGCTATGCATTATATTTTTTCCCACTTTACCAAAAGCAAACTCCCTCGCTATATGGGTTTAGCTCTTACTCAATATTAAATTGCAGCTTATAATAAACTCATATACGAATAAATATAAAATGAGTGGGTAGTATTACTTTGGTTAAAATTATGAAATGAGTTCACTCTTGATAGGCAAGGCACGATCTCAGGGATCAAAAATATATCGTAATAATTTTGTGCTCATATACATTCTGAATATGTAACTACATTAACACAGAATTTTATCAGGCACATCTTAAATATAGTACAGGTAATTCATAAATAAAGTGATAATAATACTAACTTTTTTTTGTTCGGTGGGATACTTATCGGTTCGCAACAGCCACTTCTTTCATACGCGCAAAGATTAAGCGCGAGTTAAGCTAGAACCAAACAGTCGGACGCGTCCGTAAGTCGCGGCTGAGAGCCGCGACTTGTACGTATCTGGACAATTAATGTACACTGAACTGTGCAAACTATCAGATGTAAGTCGCGGACGTAACCTTACGCCGTCCTTGAGCGTTCGGACGTCCGATAGGAATCTGGCCCGTTGGATGTTTTTGTCATGTGCACACTTATCAGTCGCGGCTGTCAGCCGCGGCTTACGGACGCGTCCGATAGTTTGTTTCAGCCTTTATTGTACGCTGGCTCCAAGTTCTCGAGTTTACCCACATCTCATATTATAACAGATCCTACTCAACTTATTATAACTGGTTATGATGGTTATTATTACATAATTACCTATACTTTTATAGTTATTATTTCTGCCCACAATGGTTAATAATATATCTTTTTACTATCAAAACTGCAGAGGCATCCGCACTAAAATGCATACTTTGTATATGAATATTTTATCTTCCTCCTATGATATTATCATATTGACTGAGACATGGCTCACACCTACGGTATTAGACAGTGAGTTTATTGATGACCGATATAGTTTTTCGAGACGATCGGGATCGCTTTGCTACCGGGAAGTGTGAGGGCGGCAGTGTCTTGATTGCAGTAATACGTGAACTACAACCCCTCAAAAAGCCGATACGCGTGGTTCAAATGGGTATCGAACACGTTATAGTGCAGCTGCCTGCGTTGCGCAGTAATACATACCATATTATTAGCGCTGCCTATATACCTCCACGCACTTCGGATGTTACATACTTACTCCACTTTGATCTTTTAGAAAATATTATTACAGATTATAGCATCGAATCGTTTTACCTGGTAGGCGATTATAATTTGCCCGAAGTTGAGTGGTGTGATAACGGAAACTATGCTTTTACTCGCCCATTAAATACCGCTAGTAAGAGCCTATAATTAATATGATGTCGATCAGCAATGCATCACAATTTAATACCATTAGAAATAGTCAAGATCGCATTTTATACTTGTTCATAAGTAACAAAGAGTGTCAAATTCACTGTGACGTAGAACTACTTCCACCAGACTGCCATCACCCACCTTTCTTTATTACAACATCGCTACGGACGCCTTATACTACCATGAAACATTTGTTTACAGTAAGACACAATTTTTACAAGGCTAACTACTATAGTATTAACAAATAATTAGAGAAAATTGACTGGAACTGTCTTATTAGTCATCTTTGCAGTGAACAAGCGGTTGGTACTTTTTATGACTACTTACACGGTATAATCAGAAAACATGTACCACACACACGGTTAAAATCGTCTCGTTTTCCAACCTGGTTTAGTCCATCTCTCATTAATACTTTCAAAAATAAGGAACGTGCTTGGATTCGTTGGAAAAAACTAAAAAAAATATCCGATTTGAGAAATTCTCTATTTATCGTAAAAGTTTTAAGCAACAGGCGCTTCAATGTTTTAAAAAATATATAAAATCGGTCGAAGATAGCATACCTCTTTATAAAGAATTTCTGGTCATACATTTCAAAACGTAAAAAGCATTCTAGGTTACCAGCTAATATGTATTATAAAAATACATCATCGGGTAATTTGCTCACTATTTTCTTCTTTTTTTAATTCTGTCTTTGTACCTTCCTCTATAAACTTACAAAACTGGCAGCCATCAGAAAGCTTTGCTGAAATATCTATCTGCTTGTCGAATATTCACATAAATAAAAGTAATATTCACAATGCATTGTTAGCCTTAAATATTAACAAAGGGTCGGGTCCTGATGGTCTGCCCCCTATTTTCCTAAAACGTACGGCTCACAGTATAAGTACACCTCTATACATTTTATTCAACAAATGTTTAAAAGTAGATGTATTTCCTAGTGTGTGGAAGAGAGCTTTTATAACCCCCTTTTTAAAAAAGGCGACAGAAATAATATAGAAAATTATCGGCTCATTTCTATCTTGTGCGCTTTGTCTAAGCTTTTTGAGAGTCTCGTTCACAGTGCAGTATTTCCACACCTGCGTTATATTATCATACCAGAACAGCACGGTTTTGTTAAGTCAAGGTCTACAGTGACAAATCTAATGACTTTTACTCAGTACTTATTTGAAAACATGGACAACCGCGTCCAAGTCGACACAGTGTACACGGACTTTCGGAAAGCTTTTGACAGAGTGGACTACAAAATTCTTCTTGAGAAGATAGCATTTAACGGCATAAGAGGTAATCTTCTTCGATGGTTTGCGTCATACATATTACAAAGGACACAAAAGGTCGTTATCAACGGATACGAGTCCGATTACACTGTTGTGCAGTCCGGTGTGCCCCAAGGGTCAGTTCTGGGTCCATTATTGTTTATAATGTTTATAAACGACATAAGTCATGTATGGTAAACTCAAATTTTTTAATGTACGCAGATGATATAATTTTTTTTAAATCATGTACCAGCATTCAAGATTGCTTACTGATTCAAGAAGACCTACATCGACTCACTCAGTGCTGTACCATTAATAAATTGCATCTGAACATATCAAAGTGTCACTATATCTCTTTCACTAAAAATAAACATACTTTGAAATTCACTAACACTCTTAATGATATAGCTTTAAATAGAGTAGAATCTACTAGTAATCTTGGGGTCATTTTGGACTCAAAATTACACCTGGACTTACACATTGAAACTATAATTGATAGAGCTTTTCGAATGTACAGTTTTGTCATGCGTTCTTGCAAGGATTTTAAAAATCATCCCACTTTCTTATTTCTTTATAAATCTCTTATCCGGTCTCAGTTAGAATATGCAGTGCCGATTTGGAGTCCTTTTTATGCTGAATATAAGCATAGTATTGAAATGTTACAGAAAAAATTCTTACGCAACATTAATTTCAAATGTAATCGTAACAGGTCGCCTTATAGTACATTGTTAAACGTGTACAATATCTTGAACTTGGAGTCCAGACGTGCTCTTCTCATGATGATGATGTTACATGGCATATGTAATAATAAATTCGACTGTACACTTACCAGTAAACTATGTTATGTTGTACCTAGAACTAGCATTCGGCGGCGAGCGCGGGCACCGCTGTTGTTTTACACTGAAAAATGCAAAACTAATGCTGGAGAATGGGCACCTATCCGTCGTTTGTTAGAAACCTATAACTCTCATTTTCTTTATATAGACATTTTTGCACTTTCTCCGGCGAAATTCAATAAAATGGCCATCGCAGAGCTCGCTCGCCAGAACGACAATCCTTGAAATATTTTATAATTTAACAAGGCTTGTTCTTAATTATTTAAATCACGTCCGTACTGTTTCCGCTTTTTCTTTAATTAATATGTTTACACGTGGACAATAGTGTGGGTTACGCGTATTTTTAAATTACTATATTGAACTTTATTGTTGTTAAACCATAATGTGTAACTGATTTTTGTCCCAAATAAATAAATAATATTACCTTATTTTCCATTTCTATTCTACTATAAATGTAAAGCGAGTAGTGCACGTTGCAAATCTGCGAGGTTTGAATTATAAAAAAAAATGTTCAATTTCCAATGATCTCTTTAGTAAATTAATAAAAAATCAAGCGATTCTAAAGCATAAAACGTAGGTAGCTTTTTAAACAATTTCATGTAATATAAAATCGTGTTTCACCTCGTCCTTTTACCAACTAATCAGACAAAAGCCAGCAATAGGCTAAGTGGTATGACAGTTGAGTACACACATACGGGAAATGTGAGTATGTGACATCTCTACTTACAATTCGAGATTAGATACTTGAGAATAAACAAAGTTATATTGTTGTGTTTTGCTGAAAACCACGAGTCTAATTATTGCAGCAACAATGAGATTATGTTGGAGCCAGATTATGACATCATCCACCGATATGTAATCTTATCTCTTAGGCGTCCACTACATCCGAGATTGTCCAGCTGAGCCCCGTATTCCCGTGTATATGGTGGTGGGAGGAGCGGCAGGTGGTGCTGGTATCTGTTGGTTGCTATGGGCACAGCTCTCGAGCCGAACTTCCAACTCTTCAGCCAGCGTACCTGAGCGAATCCTTGCGTATTTGCTTACTGGTTTTCTAATTACCTGGTAAGTAGATTTGAATTTAGATGCATTTTTGTTGGCATAATAAGGTGTATCCAAATACTACTAATGGCTGCGGCTCTGGTGCTCACTTCACGGTTAGTGGTAATTGCCGTTTATGGAACTAATAATAAAAAAACTCAGCTCAGGCAGGCCGTTACGTACCGTGTAGATACTATTACGCAAAAATAAGATTGGCTATTTTCCCGTAAATATGATATAGGGGTTAGGGGTACCTTGAAATGCCTTATGGCCCTACCAGAAAGATGGTAAACCGACCTATTTAGATCTGGCAACAAGAATATGCACTTGTTTCTAAACTCAAGTGAGTTTGTACGAAATACGTTTCTAAAGTGGCATGCATTCTCTGAAAAAATGAGCTCTTGTAGTTATAAGCAATAATGATAACGTTTTCTGGACAGGTTCGCGTTTGGCAACTACTGGACCCTCGGCATCATGTGGCCAGATTACGCACCGACGCTTTTTGAGCCAAACCAATGGTGTCACAAGACATTATACGTGTTCGCTCTTACGCAACTTGGAGTTGTGTGGGGACTGATCGCGATGTTACTGCTGCTGTTACTAGCCCTCATTGTATGTCAGGTCTGAAACATATATATTTTCTAAAATCTAGCTGGGTATTAAATATAATCTGGTATTAACAGTTATGAAGGAATTGGTGGACAAACTCTTGCTTCTAGTTATAATCGAGACTCAAAGTGGGTGGAACGCAATGAATTACTTATTAAGGAGGTGATGCAGATACCCTGCTGCCGTTTCCTCTGCCAAACATGAATGGAATACCATGAATCCCTCGTCTCACACTAGATAAAAAAAAGCCCTTAACTCTGTCAAAGAGCTGCTGGAAATGGCACATGAGACCTATTAGAGACAGAGGAATGCATGGTTAGATTTTAGCCCTCTCCTACAGCTAAAAATAGACTAAAATGTACCTTTATCAACAAAACCACCACGTGTATCATGGGATATTAACAGGTAGGTATACCTGCAATGGTTGGTTTCTTATACCGTATAGGGACCGACCGTACAAATTAAAATTCTGCTAAAAACTAATTTATAAATATTTTTGTAGTACAAGTATAATAAGATAATTTACAGCCCGCCTGTTGCAATGGTCTATATATTAACACTAGCAACATTAATGGCATCACTTAAACTTTTCTGAACCTAGGGAAATGTATAGAGGGTGGCGAGGAGGTAGAAGGGTGATGAGAAAGAGGTTTGGATTTCCCCACTTAGCAGAGAGGGATATTTAAAGGAACTTATCCCTGAAATAAGACTCTAAGCAAATATTATTGCTACCACGTTGATGTATGTATGTCCTTATGCACCACTAGCTTTTGCCACCTCAAATATACACAGCTCTGTTACAGCTTTATAATAGCATAGACAAGGTCAAATATGAAAAGGAAATATTCGCTCCCAACGCACGAAGGGTGGGTAGTTTTGTTTCGTTTCCGTGGTCAAAAGTGTTCGTGACTGTTTGGTATAACTGAGTTCAGCACGAAAATAATATTGGTGCTACGTGAGTGATTTAACCTCAGTTAGATAGTTATATACACACTAGATGGTACCGGCGACTCCACTTTTCGCAAAGTCACTTGTGTGTTTAATGTATTATATAGTGCTAAGCACGTCAAATGCTAAAAATATATATAAAAATATCTAAACACTTGTGTGTGTTTATCTTGCGTCTAAAGACAAAAAAATCAAGATTTAATATTTTTAAATATTTTTTATATTTATACAATCAGTATAACAAATATTCAAATTTATTAAACTGTAAACATAAAGTATAAAAATGTGAAATTGAAGATCGTATACTGGTCCAGATACCGATGCTCAGTCACTGAGCTAACGTAGCAGTTTGCTCGGAGCTACCAATTTCCATATCACATTGTTTCTTACTGTCTTAGGTGATGTCCATGCTAATTGTCAGATATATACATTTAGATATTTTGTGTTAGTTTCGTACTCCATATAGATCATTTACTAGCTGTGTCCCGCGGTCCACCCGCCGTTTAATCCTACAGAGGTAAAACAGTCTATAGTCTTCCTCAATACAGAATAATTAAGGGAAATATTCTTTAACTGCCTCGGTGGTGTAGCGGTAGTGTATGCGATTGCTAATCATGAGGTCTCGGGTTCGATCCCCAGGTCGGGCAATGATATTAGCTTTTCCCTAAAAAGAAAAATTCTCAGTAGCAGCCCGGAGTTTGGAAATGTGCCCGGCAGACGTCAATAGGCTCGCCCCCTGTTACGTGAGACTTAAACCTATCTGGCGAATCGTGGATGTGTAATACACCTCTACCTACCCCTTCGGGGAATACAGGCGTGATGCTATGTTTTGTATGTGTGTAATATTTTTTATATTTGAGGAATCAAAATCGCTGTCCCTCATTTGAGCCTGGAAATAAATGAATTCCTTTATTTATTTATTAAAGTTTTTTTTTTATATCGAAGGTGTTCGGCTGCGGATGGCTAGGGCCGCCTAGATACAAGTAGCAACGGCGCAGCGTTGTGCTCGAGCTGTGGCACAGGAACATTAATAACACCATGGATGTAGCCGGGGCCTTGCTGCCTTTCACACAAGTCGTACGACCTGAGCTCACTATACATGTCCAGGAAGTGCTTACACAGGCAGAAAAAGATACAGATGGTTACAAAATTAAAAACATTCCCGAAATAAATGAACCCAGTGAGAATGACGAATCAAAAAGTCCAGTAAATAAAACTTTTGATAGCCCTAATAATGGTACAGATATAAACAAAAGTGTGAATGTGAATAAATATGTTAAAAGAAGTGACGCGAAAAATAATTATGATGTAGTAAAGTTAAAGAACGTTAAGAAAACTAATCCAGCCTGATGGTTGTTGGTCGTGCTGCCAACGCACGGCGAAAAGCATGTACATTTTGAGGCAACGGACAAAGTATACTACTTTTAAATCTTTTCGGACTTTGCGAGTATAATATTGAGCCAAACTTAAAAGATGATAACTCGTCGAAATTTAACAGTAATGTATTTCTAGTCTAAGTACTTTTGAATTGTCAATCGCGTATATATGCGTTAGCTTATTATTATTTGTTTTAAATATATTTTTATGTAGCGTTAGTAATTACATATTTTCACCAATCGACGTATTGTAATTAATTATTTTCTTCTGCCACACGAATATCTTTTTATTTTAGGTGAAGTTCAATGTTTATGCTCGCCAGTAACCGTTGCTATGTACTTGTATCGTGGGGTTGTCAACGATAATATACCTCTCTTATGTGACGTATTTTCTTAAAGTTGCGTATTCCTTTAACTTTATAGTCTAGGAGTCGGCTTTAGAAAATGTAGTACCTACTTATTCAGTTATTGCCAGAACCAAATATTTTGAATAAAATTATTTATTTTAGCTTTAAATATTCATATTATAAATAAATGAATACAGTAATTAAATGAATTACTAATGTATAAAATAAGTATATGTATTCATTGTATTTATATTTATTATACTGTTTATTTTTAATCATTTCTTCATTTTTATATATGAATTATTGTAGTACAATATAATTATATAGATGATGTATTTCTGTGGTCTGATACTCTTATACCTGAAATTCAAACCACTATCAAATTAAAACATTTCTTAAATGACGTGAGTATTTAGTTTTATAAGATACTTACCATTTTTTATTTTACCTATTTAATGCGGTATTTCATACCTACGATACAACGAATATTTATTAGATATATCAAAGCTTTATACCTTTATGTAAATAACAGTTATTATAATTATAGTCTACGAGTATATTGTACCATATCAGTAAACAAATTTGTAGAATGCATATCTTAGTATATATAGATACTCTTCGAAGATATTTAGAAACATCAGGAAGTGCTAAAAAAGCACTCAAAGAGTTAGACAGCTCGAAAGTATGGATCCCAGCACTCAGATCTGGCACATATATGAGCAAATCACGTAGAGATATTATCAACATTGCTAAAGATTTTTATGCAAACTTATATAGCCCGCTCAATTTAACCCAAGTGACGTGAAAGGTTTCAGTACAATAGATCATATCCATGTAATAGAGCAAACAATAGAAAAATATATAGAGTTTCGCAGGCCACTCTATTTGGCTTTTATTGACTACAAAAAAGCTTTCGACTCTATATCTCATACTGGCATCTCATCACCTGTAAAATATATAAATATCCTTAAAAATATTTACACTAACAGCACAAGTAGAGTTAAACTGGAAAAATCAGGGGATAGTATAAAAATAAGTAGAGGTCTGAGGCGATCCCGTATCACCTAAGCTGTTTATAGCTGTTCTACAAAACGTAATGAAAGATTTACCTTGGTCCCTGCAAGGAATAAATGTGAATGGTAAATACTTAAGCAACTTGAGGTTCACAGATGATATTGTCTTGCTGTCTGAGACTCCTGAAAAACTAAATATTATGATAAGTGAACTAGAGGTGGCAAGCAAACTTGTGGGGTTAGAGATGAACCTCAATAAGACAAAGATCATGACTAATAGCAAGAAAATACCAATCCTAACAAATAATAACCCACTTGAGTATGTACAAGAATATGTCTATCTAGGTAAACAGATTTCATTCAAACCACAAAAAAATATGGAAGAAATAAATCGAAGAACGACAATAACATGGAAAAAATTCTGGGCTCACAAAGAGATATTAAAATCACAGTTGCCTATAAAATAAAGAAATTAATCATGGATGCAACTATTCTGCCTTGTCTTACCTATGCCTGTCAGACGTGGATATTTGACAAAAAGGCTACAACCAAACTTCAAACCGCCCAGAGAGCAATGGAAAGAAGCTGCTTGGGTATCAGTTTAAGAGACAGAATGAAAAACACTGACATAGGTAATAAAACCAAGGTAACTGACGCTTTATCTTCTGCGCGGAGACTGAAGTGGAAATGGGCAGGCCATGTAGCGCGATATACAGATGGCAGATGGACTTCAACTCTAACAACATGGCTGGGCCCACATGGTACTAGAAGCAGAGGCAGGCCAGCCACCAGGTGGAGTGACGAAATTGTGGAAATGGCAGGTAAGACTTGGAAAAATCTTGCAAAGAATAGACAAATTTGGGAAACTGGAGGAGGCTTTTACCCGTGAGGGGTCCATACACAAGTAATGATACAATCGACGGATATTATTATAATATGACATGGATGTATGTAATGAATTTATTGTAATGAAATGTTTTTTATATTTTTTAACTTGACATACAGATGCATGTTATAAATTTAAAATATTTCTTTATTAAATTAATTGCCTTACTATATATTCACTTTGGAAAAGAAAAATGTAAGCTATTGACGGAAAAAAATATATATTAATTTTGTATCAACTAATTTAATGTATGGAATGAAATAAAGCTTTATTATTATTATTATTATATCTTAGTATTACAATTTATAAATAAGTTAGTACTTGTAGATAAAATCAGAATGGGATATTTTAGTTATAATATAATTTTTTAGTGATTTATTTATGCAAAAGTAATATTTTATATGCTTTGTTCACGATCAACCGAACCGATGCTACTTATCCTATTCTGATAATATATAAGTAGTCATTTATATGAATGTATTGAATATTAATATTTAGCATCTAAATATATGTAAAAAATAGTTATAATAAAAATACCGTGTAGTAAATGCACACAAAATAAACATATTTATAAGAAAGAAAATATTTGCCGCAAAACGTGACCGTATGGTCACTAAACTAGCACACAGTTGAATCACGTTGAATCCTCATAGTAATCTCTTAACTAAGTTATTAGTTCGTATAAGCCAGCACTCTGGTTTCCCAAAGTCTCAATTAAGTGCTCGTCATATCTTTGAAAAGTGATGCCATCATAGCTTACGATATAACTTTGCCATTTGTACCTATTTTTAGCATTAAACAGACTTGCTACTAGATTATATGGAAAAAGAGATGTACACAGGATTTTACTTGCGTCTCTTTCATTTCCCGGGGAAACGCTGTAGACCGCTAAGCCATCACAAAAAATAGCTATTTAAAGTGGCTAAGCTAACACCTGATCACATTGCGGACATACAGTATAAAATAATATATATACAAATTCTATAAAACACCAGCGTATACGTATATAAGCTAGCATTCACCTTTAATATAAATACTTTATAATTTGACACATAAATAATCTCCGTAGAAATATAATCATCCCACAGAAATGCCTATTTTTTTGGATAAAAAGAAGCCCATGTCATTTTCGATATCAACTTTGGAATATATGCCAACTTTCATATTGACCGATTAAAGTAGTAGAAATCTATAAGTAAATGCAAGAAGTAATTAGCAAGGATATTTAGAAAGTACAAAGGTATTTATTATTATTATTTTTATGATGTATAAATTATGTGGAATAATAGACGTCTTGTGGGAGGAACCATGTATTGTGCACAGATATCAGAAATGATCAGAAATGATATCTGTGGTATTGTGTTATAAATTATTTAGTATTTTTATTATAAGTAAATAAAATAACTGTGTTGTCGATTTCAGAGATAGTTATTTTTGAGTGTTTTTAAATACATAAGAAATAACCCTAGAAAATTATTTTTAAATACCTACTTATCTGAACTGCATGAATAATTATATACGTGTAATAAAAATAATAATATTTTATTTTTATGTTGTTAACTATATTCTTACATGTTTTTTTTATAACAAAACCTGTTATTATTAATTTTAAATAAAACTGTGCCATGTTTATATACTCTTTATCATAAATAAATTAATCATTTTGCCAAATAATAAAAAAAAATATTATCAGCGAATAATAACTAAACAATTTAATACTTTCTAATATTTACGCGAATGTTACACATTTTTAAATAAAACTACATTTACGGAAGCAGCCTTGGACGTCTATCATCTAAGTCCACCCGTGATCATGAATGCTGTTAAGTATTCGAAACGTCGGGATAGTAGTAAAATCAAGTAAACGCTATAGATTCCGTAAACGTAGTTTTAAACAATTTAGGTTATTATTAAAAATTAAATAAACAGCTATTAAGACTATTACGAGGAAATTAAATAACATAAAATAAGCTAATCTAGTATGATACGTGCCAGTAACACAAAATATCCCGTAAATCGACACAAACTGACAACAAAACTGCGCGGAACAGGCTTTAATAAAGATTGTACGTGAGAAATCATATTATGGCGAAAATATAAAAAGAAAAATCTCTAATGTACTACATGCATATATCTATGTGCTTTTAGGTAAAACGAAAAGCGAGTCAGGCCCTGCGGTAAGTTTCTATATGTATACCAAACTCACCCTTTTTAATATCGGAACATCGACCTTGGTGAACATTCATATTTTATGCTGACTGTACCTATATTTGCTCGATACACCATTTACAAATATATTTGACATCGGTTTTATATAATTTATAAAGTAGATTTTATGTATATTCCGATAAAACGTTCCTACTTTATTTAAAATAGTCTTCAGTTTTAAATATTCAGCTGCTATTTCATAAGGCATCTTTTATCTGCTATCTCAAATATTTACTTTATTTAAAAGAGGAGTTAAAATCTTAAAGTACTAGACTGAGTCTGATTTAAAAATTAAATTACGTTAAAGTAGTTTGTCCAGCTCTTTGACAGTTTCAAAGAAAGAAAGAAATGGATTACGCAAGCATCGTTTATTTAATACAGAGTTTACTGAAAATAGTTTCTCATGCAATCATCATTTAGAGATATATATATAAAAAAAACAGTCATGAAGACTGCCGACAGAAGTGAAAACTTAAAACTATAAACAAACAGTTGTTATTTTTGGATATCCAAATTAATTGTTTGATCTTAAATTAAAACTTGTAAATCAAAATTATTGATTTATTCATAAAAAAACAATTAAAATTATTATTTCAAATTATTAATTTCTTCATTCACAGCTAGCCCAGCGCAATAAGTTATACTAATAGGAACAGATAAAGTGTTATCGTTAACACGTCACGTGACTATGTCGATGACGACTTACTCGTACATGAATTTACTCCCTATCCAAACCCTCCTATAGAAGATTTCACTTCAAAAATAAATGTGAAAGTTCTTGTGTCAAGACAAAATCGAATCTCTTTAAAGTTTATCTGCAAAAATATAATTCTAATAATAAACTAGAATAGAAAATTAAATATTTGGTAAAGAATCTGTAATATTATTTTTAATTTTGCCCTTAACAAATTGCTTTGTTTTTTAAGGAAAATATAATTGTTAGGTCAATCTTTTTTTCAACATATCCTTATTTTGTACACAAGATGCATGCAGGTTGAAAGTATTATATTCTTATAATAAAAAAAATCATATCTCGACTACGCATATCTATTTAGAAACTATGCATATCTTATAACTTATTATTAGAAAAAAAGTAGTTATATAATGTAATATTTTTAAACAGTATGTAATAAAAGCTGTAATGAGAAATACATATTGTATATTAGAATTAACTTACTTATATGTATAAACAAAACATAGACGACTTTGTACGCTAAACTATTTCTTAATTTTCCAACGTATTTTTATATATTATTTTATTAAACTAAATTATTATTTTTGCTGTTGTTTTTAATATTATTTTTTTGCAATTAAGTTATTGTCATCTTAATTCAAGTTTCAATAAGAAAATAAGCTGTGTATAGGTACACGACTATATCATGTCACATGTGTCAGTTATTGATTTATAGCATACTAGCTTTCACCGCCGCAACCATAATCTAGTTTTCGGGTTGTATCTCAGGTTCCCGATATAGTAGCGGGATGAAATGTATACCAGTTTTTAAGTCTAATCGAGATCTATCAAATGAAAAAAGTTGCATTTAAATCCGTTCAGTAGTTTTTGCGTGATGCGCGAACAAACAAAATGTTTAGACACGCCTATATAGCCTATTACAGTCATTTTTTCTCAAATATCTTAAATGTACAGACACAGCTCTATTACAGTTTTTTAATAGTATAGATTAGCCTTTGTATACCGGTGAAAAATAAGTAGCAGTTTAGTAGATATACCTATCGTCTAAAATAACCTTAAACGTCCTATCTGTAAGTAATCGTCCCTATAATAGACCAATTTTGATCAAATACCAGCTGTCTAGTATTTTGAAATATTTTTCTTTTTTACATATTTTTGTTTAATTAAATATAATCTTTTTCTATAACACTATATTATAATTAAATGTATAAAAAAATATAAGATTGTAATAATCAGCAATGCATAGATGAATTGAATTTTGTAGTTGTAATATGCAATTTGAAAGAGGTTTCGTATATAAAATATAATTGGATACTTAATATAATTTGGATTTGGATACTAAACCGTAATTTAAAATTGCAGTGAAACTGTTTAATCATTAGAATTTAAATTTAATAGGAACTTATAGTACTGGATTCGGGAACATAGATTTTGTAGTTATTTTTATATAGAAATGATAATTATAAACTTTTCACATCCTTCTACTAATCCTATATAATTATATATTATGATACTTATCTACATAGATTTTAAAATTTTGCATATTCCTGTTTAGAACTATATACTACTGTAATTAGGTAAAATTTAAAAAAGGAAGTTTGTAATAATCATCCTTTTATCAGTATATTATGAATACGAGTATATTATAGGAGTTTAAAAACTGTAATTGATTTTATAATTTATATTTAAATGAAGTTCAATTACATTAATGTAATTTTTTTAATATAAAATTAAATTATAAAATTTTAAATATAATATTATTTCTGTGTATATAAGTGATGCTATAATTTATAATTATATTAAACTTAATTAAGTTCGTATTACTTTGTTAAAATAAATATGTAAAGTTAAAAAGTAGGTAAGCTTTTGAACGATAAATAATAACTTATTACACAAGTCGTTAAAGTAACTTAAATGGTACCAATAAATCTTTGAAGTATTTATGATCCTTTGTTCTTTGTTAAGAAAACTCATGAGAAGTTGTTTATAGAGGCAATCAGCAATAATGTATTTGTGTCTGTTTCCACCACAGAGGCATCAGCACAGGCTAGATAGTTGAGAAGATGTAACATGTATCCAATTTCAGTGTATCATTCTCACATATAAACCTTAAAACGGCTCGGAGAAGTGCAAAATAAAGGCTCAAGTGCATAGACATTTTTTCTATACCTTATACTGACAGACAAACAAACCTAGGATGGTAAGTGGTAATAGAACTTTGTTCCAGTCCCATACAGGTTACTACCACTTAAGTAGGAGCAAAGAGCGTTGGTAACGTTCTATCTCCAACGACAACGTTTCTAAGTAATGTGGCCCTACTGCTGAATCTTTTTTTCTTTATACTGGGTACATGGGTGGCGAACAAGCATACGGCCCGCCTGATGGTAAGCGGTTACCGTTGCCTATAGACGCTAGCAACACGAGAAATATCACTCGTGCGTCGCCATCTCCAAGGAGGTGGAAACAAAGGATAATAAGGAGAGAATAGGTAGGATACTATAGAGAGGAAAGGGAGGGGATTTGGGCCTCCGGCGCTCTCACTCACCATACAAAGCACAATGGTCGGTGTAACTACCGTTGTCACACGCTGATGTTTTGTGAGAGGGTGGTACTTCCCCGATCGAGTCGGTCCATTCATACTGGGATAAGCAAGGTTCTATTACTAGAACTCTAGTGGTACAATGTTAGAATGGTGACAAAGTTACAAAAAACAAAAGAAGACAAAAACTGTTGCTTAGAGCGGTCTCCGTGAAAGAGACGCAAGCATAGAGAGGTTTGCAGTCTTTCCAATGCAACAACACCTCGTCTTTATTAGCATCTACACTCATATATGGTGAAAGTTACGTACAATCTGGTATTGCGTGCTCTCATCTCTCAATATACACGAGGCTTTAATGCTCATGAACGGCATCGCATGAAAATAAAAAGGAATTTAAATTTACATCTTAATGTATAGCGAAGTGTTTTGGTCGACCAATGAATATTGCAGAAACGCTCACTTTTACGAGCGGGATATCGCTGCAAAGTGTCTCTGTTTGTGACCTTGACCTTGACCTTGCTACCCTCCGCCCATGTTTCCATTTGTATTATTTGATGTCTTTTGGAATAACTGATGACGTTGGCTTTTGGGTAAATTGGTATTACAATCTAAAATTATTGTGGATAGTACTTGTTTCTGTTAGGTGATTACAGGTTATCTGTTTTTAAAAGTACTAAAACCATTATTACTAATCCTAATAAGTATACGAATGTCTAGTAGTCACTTTACGTGCATGATTCAAATCATTTAGAGTCAAGAGTGAGTAGAGCCATGTTTATTCCAGCACGAATAGGCCGACTCGATCAGGAAAGGGCCACCTTCTCATTACAGATCAGGGTGAAACGATGGTACTATTCCTACTTCTGTGTTTCGTATAGTGAGTAAGAGAAAGGTGGAGGGAGGAGGATCTAAGCCCCTTCCTATGCCCTCTTTATTCCCATATCCCTTTCCTTGGAGATGGCAACACGTGAGTATATGGTACCTTGTTTCCATCCATCAGCCTTTCAACGTCCAATGCTGGACATAGGCCTCCCCAAGAGAACGCCACAACGAGCGGTCCTGTCATGGGAATAATGCCGTAATCGCCACGCTTGGCAGGCGGGTTGGCGATCGCAGTGGATGTTGTTAATACTCGAGGGAGTGCTGCTGCACGGTCGGCTCTTACGACTCCCGTGGGTAGTAAGGGGTGGGAAAATTCTAAAGCCGGCCCCACACGGCCCCATGGTACCTTGTTTACTACACTCGTAATATAAAAACATAATCTCAGCACTATAAATTATTTTCTTATCTACACTAAGATAAACAATACTACCATAACATTGTACAGACTTTAAAATAATTGTTTTATGGTCGGTAAGATCAGCTATGCCGTGTGGGGCCGGCTTTAGAATTGTCTCACCCCCCTCTACCCACGGGAGTCGTAAGAGCCGACTGATGAAATACCGGGGAAGTGGGCAGCAGCACTCCCTCGAGTATTAACAACATCCACTGCGATCGCCAACCCGCCTGCCAAGCGTGGCGATTACGGCATTATCCCCCATGACGGGACCGGTCTTTGTGGCGTTCTCTTGGGGGTTCTATGTCCAGCAGTGCACGTTGAAAGGCTGATGGATGGATGGATGGACGGTCAGCTTTCCATTCGTTCAAATTTAGCTGATAGTTACACGGAGTGAATGCCTATCTAACCTCCAGGACCGAGCAAGATCCGAATTAGAGTTTAGTTGTTAGCTGAGCTACCTTCCGAAGCATAATCTGCTACATACTTCGGTCGGAATACTTCAATTAACATTGCCAATCGGTCGAACGGCAAGTGCACAATTAGGTAAAGCGCATGTGTTTTCTGAAATTATATTCATACCCAAATAATGGGTTGTATCGTATACGCGCATAAAATTAATTATAATAATTTTGTATTAACAAAAGGATTATGCCTCTTCAATTCGCTGGTACTAAGCCGAAATATCGATAGGATTATAATTATTTTAATAAATATAAAGCAAACACACCTTGATCTATTAAATGAGCTGTTTTTTTATATTCATTATATCAAACTATACGATCAATATTTTACAAACAAGCATGTATTTTTTCTACTTTAATTTTAAGTAAAATATATTTAAACAATGAACAAATATCGTTCCTTTTAAAAATTATTAGTAATAATAATTATGAGTTACTGTAATATTAGGTATATGGAAAATAATTAATAAACTATGCGTATATGTATATGAAATGATTAAATAAATGTCGTTTGTAAATTATCTGTTTCATTTATGAATCTCACTTTATGTTCTCGATCTCCTCGAACTGAAATACAACGAAAACGTTGATACCTAAGTACCCGTTCAGACCTAATAACATGTTACCACTAAAGGCATGTTAAACAATAGCAGCGGTCCACTAACACGGGTGGCATACGGTATGTTATTTTCGGGGGTGACGGTGATGGCCTACACTACATACCTACCCTGCGTGACCCCATATTGCCCCGGACGTTAGCCTGTCTAGATAAGAAGATTTTTTCAAACTAACAAAAAATAGAAAAAAGTTTAACTTGGGCAACTAGAGGAGGTCGTAGTCTAGTTGTGCACTTGCAGTTCGAACGATCGTCAAGGTTAAGCAACTTTCACTTGGCTGGCAGTCAGATAGGAAACCAAAAAGTGACATCTATTTGTGGACACCTGACCTCCGTCCGTGCTTCGGAAGGCATGTTAGGGGTCTTTGTTTTTTAGTAAAATCCTGGCAGTCATAATATTTTTTTTTTTTTGTGTGACTTTGGTTGTTAGCCTCTGTTGGCTATGACAACCTTACCCAGACAATTGGTGAGCGTAGAGGGCTCTCAAGCCGACATTTAAGAAACGCTACTCGGAGGCACCCCCTGTGGGGTAAGGACCTCGGCTCGGGCTGTTGCTGGCAAAGTGGGATTTCCCACGTTTATGATTTGACCGCGACTCGTCTTTCGCCCCCGTCGGCGGGGACGAAACCGTGGGTAATTACTTGTATTAGCTGCGCGAGCTGTGTATGCTCTGATCTGAGCGTGAGTTATGTCGTCGTCGACTTCGTCGAGGTTATTTCGCGGTCTGCGTACGCACGATATATTAGAGGGGTTGTACCTAGCCGACTCAACCACTAGAGGGTTGGCGTGAGTAATGGCGGAGTCAAAGAAACTACGTGAACACCGTTTCATAAATTGCTTGATGGTAGGCATTTGCAAGTCTATGTGAAGGTCGACATTGCGTATGAACCACGGTGCACCCGTAGCTCTGCGCATGAATCTATTCTGTAATGTTTGTAATCTATGGATCCTGCGTGCCTTGGCGTGTGAAAATACTACACTGGCGTACGTCATAACAGGACGTATGCAGGCAGTGTAGGGTCTGACCTTATTCCTAAGTGAGAGTTTAGACCTAGAGTTTAACAGATAGTGCAAACGTCCCATGACAAAGGCTGCGCGCGAGCGTACCACCTGAATGTGACGGGCGAATGTGAGTCTGTTATCTAGAATTACACCTAAGTACTTGGCTCGCCTACTCCAAGGAATAAGTTTACCAAAGATGCTAATCTGTTTGATCTTCTCCGGGGGATACAGCCGGGGCAGTCTCCTATGAACATGACCGCCTGGCTCTTCTCGGGGTTGATCTCTATTCTCCACTTGCTAAACCACGTACTGAGAGCAGTAGCCGCGGATTGGAGTTTCCTATGCACTGTGATAGGGTTAAACCCTGCATAATAAATAGCTGTATCGTCTGCAAAAATCACTGTCTGCACTTGACGATGCTGAGGCATGTCGCTGGTGTACAGCGAGAAGAGGATCGGTGAGAGGACGGAGCCCTGTGGGACCCCGGCGAGTAGGGGGTGGGGGGGGTATAGTCTCCCTTCCACCCTATAGCGGAAACTGTGGTTAGATAGAAAGTCTCGTATGATGAGTACGAGATACCGCGGTACTCCTAAGTGGAGTAGCTTGTATACTAGGCCGTTGTGCCAGACTTTGTCGAATGCTTTCGCTACATCGAAGAAAAGTGCACCTATAAAAAGGTTGTTTTGTTGCATTTTCGAGTAGGTATACTCTACAATGCGGTGGACTTGTTGCACACTGGAGTGTTTGGCTCTAAAGCCGAATTGGTGGTGGGGGATGAGGTTATTAGCATCGGCGTATGCTTTCAGCCTACACAAAATGAACCGCTCGTAAATCTTACCTAAACCTTTAAGCAGACTTATAGGTCTATAACTAGTTGGTTCGGCTCGCTTTTTGCCGGGTTTGTGGATTCCAATTACCACGGCCTCTTTCCACTGAGGGGGAAAGATGTTATTGTTGAGCGCTGCGTTATATATACATGTCAGAAGGACTAATAATGAATGGGGGAAGAATTTGATGACCCTATTCGTTATTCCGTCCAATCCAGGGGCTTTCTTTCTATGAAGGTTTTTAATTACAGACTCCAGTTCGGTGGTGGTGACTGGAGGTGGCTGATCCACTAGGTCCCTACCTAAGGTGTCTACCGGTGGGGCCGAGGGAGAGGCCCTCGACTCCATTTCCCTGTCAATGAAGGCGTGGTGTGTATCATCTACGTGTAATGTGCTCGGCGTACATTGTCACTCCATACTTTCGGCTAGGCACTCGGACTTCTCCTCGTCCTTGAAGGTGGGTGGAAAGTTGGGTCTGTTAAGCGGGGGCATGGTAGACACACTGTCGTTTTTGAAGGTGCGGGACAGTTGCCAGAAGGCTTGATGGGTCGGTTCTAGGTCTCTCAGCTTGGTTTCCCACTCTGATTGACGTAGAGAATCAATTGATTTCTTAACAGCTCTTTGTAGTGAGCGCATTATGATGCGGTTATCGTCGCATGGATGACGGTTATAGACACGGATAGCGGCGTTCTTCTGCTTCAGCAAGTCACAGACGTCATCGGGTAGGCGCCATCGACGATTTCTCGTGTCTGGTACCTGCCGAGAACAATCGTTAATTAACGATGGTACGTGGCTTGTGAAACAGTCAACCGCAGCCACCGTGTTCTCTACAGTACTAATAATAGGGGGGACTTGGTCTAGGTGTACAGACGACGACGACCGCAGTTTACTCTCCAGTCGTCCCCAGTCTGTCACCGTTATCATTTTGTCCTGTTGGCCAGAGGGGCCAGGTGAGGGGGAGGCGAGGTCTAAGATCACAGGACGGTGGTCAGAGTCTAACTCATGTAGCACTTCTACCAAACGCAAACGTAGATTTACGTTTTTTAAAAGAGCTATATCTAGTATATCGGGCCTGTAATCGACACAGGCCGGGTAGTGAGTTGGCTCCATAGGCGCTATGATATCGAACCCTAGTCGCTCAGCCAGTGACACGAGAGCCCTGCCCCGCGTACTAGTAACGTGGCAATTCCACGAGGTGTTTTTAGCGTTGAGGTCGCCGGCAATGATGACGGCGCTTCCCAAGTCTAGCAGGGCTTTCAAGTCCCTGGTTATGAGCTGTGTCGAATTGCTACTTCCGGGCTGGATGTAGGCGGATACTACGATTTTAGGCTGATGGCCTGTGAGGGCTAGTCTACAGACCGAAGCTTCGATGTACTCTAGTGGCCCATAGCCGTGCAGTGCAGTGACCTATTATAATAAATGAGTGTGCCACCTAACGGTGAGTTTAGCCTATCGTTACGTACTACGTTGTAGTTAGCAATCCTCAGGGCCCTATGAAAGGGTTTGAGGAATGTCTCCTGTACTAGAAATAGGTCCAGTAGTTGATCTTGTAGAAACGTGGCTACCTCGTTCCTCTGCTGGGACAGGCCATTGGCGTTGAAAAACCCAAACTTGAGTGTGTATGGTTTGACCCTGCCTGACGTGTGCGAGTCCATTAAACAGTAAAAGTGTTTAATTTCTCGATGACGGTTGAGAACCGTACGGCGGTGTTAAGTAGGGCAAGACTATTGCCCTGGTTAGCGCGGAGTTCGGCCGCGACTTCCCTAATCTCACTAAGATCTACTAGCGAGGCGAATCTAAGCACCAGGGCCAGTTGTCCCGTGACCACGGCTGCTGCAACGCAGTTGAAACGTCGGGTAAAAGGTAGTTCATAATTTCACCTATTTTATACGCGAAAAAAGACCCGTTTATGCTACTTTAAATATGTGTACAATTCGCGAATCTTTAAAAGTTACCAGGGCCAGATCCGAATCCATACCCTGGGGCGTCCTACCCGCTGGGCCTACGCCTACAGCTGGTTTCGGTTTATTGCCCTGAGGGGGCTTAGGTTGGCCTGCGGTGGGCTTCGTTTGCTCAACGACTGGCGCCCTACGGGCTTATTATTAGGCAGAGCTGAGAACTCTGTCTGGTTCGCTGGGCGTACCCAAGCGTTGCGGAGGGGTGGGGGTGCGGGACGCAGGATAGGTGCGCTTCCCTGGGGCGGTCCTCTTGGTGTGAGGACAAGTGGGCGCCTAGCGGGTAACCGGGGGACACGGGGACAGCCCCGGTAGTTCGCCGGGTGACCCTTCTCGTCGCATAGGACGCAGGCTCTGTGCACAGAGTGCGGTCCTTAGGACGAGAGCAGTCGGACGTTGAGTGGTCCTCTAGACACTTGACGCATCTAGGGCGGGCATAACAATGGCGGAGTGCCCATAGAGTTGACATCTATGGCACTGAGAGACGTTGCCCTTCTTGTTGGTGGCTCGACCCTTATACAAGATAGGCCGCAAACAGCCTTTATCTGGTACACTGCCTTACCCTCTTTGGTAAGGTCGTGGGTGACCATGACTAGATCATAGGGTTCACGAGCGCGACCCTTGTGCACACGGTGCACCTCATGCACCGGTAGATTTTGAGCAAGCAAGGACTGCTCGACTTCGTCAGAGGATACCTCCTTCGGTATGTTCCTCACTACTACTCGTAGGAGTTGATCCTCCGGTAGGGAGTAGGAGTGGAACGAGACGTTCCTCTCCCTGAGCATTTTTGATAATACTTGGTGGTCTTTAGATGAGGCCAATGAGACCTTTATGCCCTGTGGTGTTGATCGGGCGCTCTTATAATTGACGTGGTGCTCATTACACCACGATGACACGGAGGACCAAGCTGTCTTGTCCTGAATGAAAAGGGGTGGCGGGGCGACCTCTTTTCGTTGACCCTCTACGGGTGTAGGTGCGCGTGGGGGTAAAGGAGACCCTTGTGGTCGCTGATTGGTAGGGGTTACCACAGCTGGAGCCGGCTGGGCGGCTTCCTTCTCAACGATCTTAGGGGCCTTTTTTGGTGCCCCCTTCTTATTTTTGTGGCTCCTTTTACGGAAGCTCACTACCGTGAACTCGGTGTCGGATGATGAATACGACCCGGAAGCGTCCGACTCGGCAGAGTTGCCAGAGTCGGTATCGGTGGTCGTAGTCTCCATCGCACTGGGCGGGCGACCATCTCCTACCTCCGAGGGTAGGGCCGGGGTGGTTAAGAGTACCCGAGGTGGGCACTTGTCCCCGTAGCGGGACTTAATAAAATTATAGAGCTCCTCGTCGTTGAGTACAAGCTCGAAGAAGGCCTGTTGTGCCATGGTGACACAAACAAACAGAGTTGAACAAAGGAGATGCAGATCCCTAGCGTCCCTAAGTCGGGATCGCCTGGGGATGTGTGGGTGTAACGTCCCTCCCAACCGGGTATAGGTTGGGAGGATGAGCTTAATTAATGTGCCCTAAGCTTGTAATCCCTCCGCCAATCTTATTGTGCGAAGGGTTCCTAACAGCCTCGGTGCCGGGGTGGTATGGGCCTTTGCAGGCAGGCACACCCAAACTAACACCAGAGGGATGGATTTAAGGTAAGGTAGGGTGGGAGGGGGTGATGGCTAGGTCAGACTAGGAGATCCCCCAAGGCCTGATTGTCTAGCCCCGTCCGATAGTGCGCTACCCTGAAGGGGTAGAGCTGGCGAATGGGGTCCTCGCCTCACCCAGCTTCGTTGACACTGTGAGTTTTCAACCGGGGAACCAATAAACAGTGGCTTTACCCAGAAGGGGCACCCTGAAGGGGCCAATTTCTTGTTATTCGTTATATAGAAATAGATTTGCAATTGAATTCACGTACGTACTTACTACGAACGAAGAAACAGACACAAAGTTCGCCTTGAAAAAGACGGTTGCTACTTGGTCTGGCAAGTAGTATGCGGCGGAGCGAGCCGCGCGCGTGGCGCGGAACGTGGCGCTGTGAGTTGGCGGGAGCGTGCGGAACGAACGCAACACGTACGTTCGTTAGGACGGCAGACCGTGGAATGATCGATCGATGGATCGCAGTCATTATAAGTTAACAGTCCTGAATAAATAATCTGACTCCGGTCTCGTTCTAAGGTAGCCGCAAGTTCGAATCCCACTCGCAGTTAAGTTATCGTTTACCACTTTCACAAATAATTTGTTGTTTAAAGTAGCTAAGCATGTCAAGTGCTAAAATAAAGAACAAAATATTTATCAAACCACGCACCATCAAATAGTATGAATTTGCAGAATAAAACTTAGGTACTATATTGGACGTGTGGGGCCGGCTTTAGAATTGTCCCACCCCCCTCTAACCACGGGAGTCGTAAGAGCCGACTGAGGGTGTACCGGGGGAGTGGGCAGCAGCACTCCCTCGAGTATTAACAACATCCACTGCGATCGCCAACCCGCCTGCCAAGCGTGGCGATTACGGCATTATTCCCCATGACGGGACCGCTCGCTGTGGCGTTCTCTTGGGGAGGCCTATGTCCAGCAGTGGTCGTTTAAAGGCTGATGGATGGATGGACTATATTGGAATAATGCACGTAAATGCATCCGATTGGTAGCGTGAGTCGTAAAGAAGTCGTTTTTGTTCGTGTGGTGACGGACTAAGAATATAAGTGTCACCACCTCATTCTTTCCCATGGGTGTCGTATGAGGTGACTAAGGGAAGTAAGCAATTATTATCCATTGCATGACTGGTGGTAGGGCTGGGTGCCAAGTGGGAATACTCACTTGGTATCGGGCCCGAGCAGGTTGATACCGCCATCTCCCGTGTGACCGACCATGAAGCACATCGTTGCGTTTTGGCTGTAGCAGGAGATAGCTGTTTATCCTTTCATTTCATATTGGTGAAATGAAATGGTGAGCAGCGGCTTGACAGTACTCTCAGTACCTATAGTTGAGTTCATGAGCGACGGTTACCATTTACCATCAGATGGGCCGTGGCTAGTCTGCCACCATATGCAAAAAAAAAAACATCTAAAAGCAATTGCGAAATGGAGATTGTGAATCACCATCCAGCGCTTGCGATGGCTTAGCTGTCTATAGCACTTCCCCGGATTGGAAGGCGCGCAGGTTCAAATCCCGCTCGCATTAACGTTCTCTTTTTCCACTTTCACAAATAATCCGTACTAGGAAGTTTGGGCCTTTAGCGCTTATATTCGCCGAATTAAATAAAATACGTCGATATTTTGTGAGAGGGAAGGTAATTCCCTAGTTGATTCCAAACATACAAAACAGACACGTTCTTTTGAGAAAGTATTTGTTTTTTTTGGCAAACATAAAACACAATGTGGACATAAGTTTGTCGACACCATAAAGTTAGTACTTCTATATAAAGTAAATAAAATAAGAAACTTGTATTCTCAGGGCATAGTTTCAATAGTTTGTGGCAGTTGCAGCAGTTATTTATCGGCGCAGTGCGACAGTAAAACTACGTTTTGTTGGAAATAAAACTGTTTAAATATAAACAACCATTTCACAAGTAAGTAAATTAAAACGCTACTTAATTGTTGTAGATGTTCTCGACAGACGCTGTATATGAACAGCTGTGGTACCGCGCGTTGTGTAATTAATATTTATTATTGTGATTATTAACTAAGTTTAGAAGTTTGTGTCCATTTTAATGATATTCGTCAAGACTTTTTATTCAATAGTTAGAAATAAAAGGCTAAAATAAAAATAAAAACGATAAAATAAAACATTTTGATCTATATTTTAGCACTTGACATGCTCAGCTACTCTTAAAGTACAAATTATAATTTGTGAATAAGGAAAAAGAGTATTTTAGTACAAGTGGGAATCGAACCTGCGTCCCTTCCTATCCGGGAAAGTGCTCTAATCCACTGAGCTACAGTACTATCTTTTGGACATACCCAATCTCCTTATCACATTTGTCTTAACGACCAACGCCCTCTATCGGAATGCATTTACATGCATTAATCCAATATAGTCAGTTTAATTTAGCAATTAAAATTCATACTATCTGATGGCGTGATATTTTTTAAACATTTTGATCTATATTTTAGCACTTGACATGCTCAGCTACTTTAAAAGTACAAATTATAATTTGTGAATAAGGAAAAAGAGTATTTTAGTACAGGCGGGAATTGAACCTGCGTCCCTTGCTATCCGGGAAAGTGCTCTAATCCACTGAGCTACAGTACTATCTTTTAGACATACCCAATCTCCTTATCACATTTGTCTTAACGACCAACGCCCTCTATCGGAACGCATTTACATGCATTAATCCAATATAGTAAGTTTAATTTTGCAATTAAAATTCATACTGTCTGATGGCGTCATTTTTTTAAACATTTTGGTCTATATTTTAGCACTTGACATGCTCACCTACTCTTAAAGTACAAATTATAATTTGTGTATAAGGAAAAAGAGTATTATAGTACAGGCGGGAATCGAATCTGCATCCCTTCCTATCCGAGAAAGTGCTCTAATCCACTGAGCTACAGTACTATCTTTAAGACATACCCAATCTCCTTATCACATTTGTCTTAACCACCAACGCCCTCTATCGGAACGCATTTACATGCATTAATCCAATATAGTAAGTTTAATTTTGCAATTAAAATTCATACTATCTGATGGCGTGATTTTTTTAAACATTTTGACCTATATTTTAGCACTTGACATGCTCAGCTACTCTTAAAGTACAAATTATAATTTGTGAATAAGGAAAAAGAGTATTTTAGTACAGGCGGGAATCGAACCTGCGTCCCTTCCTATCCGGGAAAGTGCTCTAATCCACTGAGCTTACAGTACTATCTCTAAGACATACTCAATCTCCTTATCACATTTGTCTTAACGACCAACGCCCTCTATCGGAACGCATTTACATGCATTAATCCAATATAGTAAGTTTAATTTTGCAATTAAAATTCATACTGTCTGATGGCGTGATTTTTTTAAACATTTTGATCTATATTTTAGCACTTGACATGCTCACCTACTCTTAAAGTACAAATTATAATTTGTGTATAAGGAAAAAGAGTATTATAGTACAGGCGGGAATCGAATCTGCATCCCTTCCTATCCGAGAAAGTGCTCTAATCCACTGAGCTACAGTACTATCTTTAAGACATACCCAATCTGCTTATCACATTTGTCTTAACCACCAACGCCCTCTATCGGAACGCATTTACATGCATTAATCCAATATAGTAGGTTTAATTTTGCAATTAAAATTCATACTATCTGATGGCATGATTTTTTTAAACATTTTGATCTATATTTTAGCACTTGACATGCTCAGCTACTCTTAAAGTACAAATTATAATTTGTGAATAAGGAAAAAGAGTATTATAGTACAGGCGGGAATCGAACCTGCGCCCCTTCCTATCCGGGAAAGTGCTCTAATCCACTGAGCTACAGTACTATCTTTTAGACATACCCAATCTCGATAGAGGGCGTTGGTCGTTAAGACAAGGATATGATAAGGAGATTGGGTATGTTTAAAAGATAGTACTGTAGCTCAGTGGATTAGAGCACTTTCCCGGATAGGAAGGGACGCAAGTTGGATTCCCGCCTGTACTAAAATACTCTTTTTCCTTATTCACAAATTATAATTTGTACTTTAAGAGTAGCTGAGCATGTCAAGTGCCAAAAATATAGATCAAAATGTTTAAAAAATCACGCCATCAGATAGTATGAATTTTAATTGCAAAATTAAACTTACTTTATTGGATTAATGTATGTAAATGCGTTCCGATAGAGGGCGTTGGTCGTTAAGATAAATGTGATAAGGAGATTGGGTATGTCTAAAAGATAGTACTGTTGCTCAGTGGATTAGAGCACTTTCCAGGTTCGTAATGCATCAAAATATGAAATAATAATGATTCTCATTTGGCTTAGGCCCGTGAGTCTCAGAAAACACCGAAAAACAACATTTTTCGAGACAAAGTATACATAATAATAATACTTGCCCTATAGTTCCTTAAATAATTGCCTATAGGTGCTTATCTAGCCTATTAGTTCGTGCAACATATATATTATGTTTCGATTTCACCAGAAATTGTACATAATGGATTCTCAAAATTATAAAGTTTGTATAATTATAATTCACTAACTGTACCATGTGGCTTCTGTTGGGTTAAATATTTACAGGCAGATTATCATTTAGAAGAACATCTTAGAAGTTAGAGTAAAATTAATAAACTGTCGCGATAAAATAATTATGGTTGAAGTTGAAGCACGGATATCGACGTAGAAGGGTGGGAGGAATCGCTTTGGTTTTAGTAATAAACTTTGTCATGTTTACCTTGACTCCAGTCTATTCACACACAGTAAAATATAAACGTGAATGTTTCTTTCTTTAGGTGTTTGGATATTTGTTACATAATCACGCCAAAATTGCTGAATTTTTTTGCATGAAATTTGGCACACTAATAGCTTATAGCATATTAACAGATGTAACTTTTAATCTCAATATATGACATAGCTTACTGACAGTTATCTATAATTTATGTTACAATTAGCCAATTAGTATTGACATTATCTGCATTATAACAGTGCACGTTTTTCTTATATAGAATAATCAATATGAAAATGGTGTAATTTTTTATTCTTAAAATTTTGAATCATCAATATATTTTTGTTTTCACAATGCATCCCATTTTGAAATTCCCGTAGATGAAGCAGGCAGACGAAAGCCAGTACGCTAAAAATACAAATATATACTTTATTTAAATTAGCACGTTCAAACAAATGAATCTTCAGTTAAATGGTATACTCATATATTAGACAGATTTATTATTCAACGTATGGTTCTAAGATACTATTTTATGCAATCAAAACATTTGCCCAAACTTTGTTGAAAACAAAATATAAAGTAAACTCAGTTCTATTGACTGAAGTAACTTTGGTTCAACTTTTCGTAAACACATTAACTTTTAACCTCTCATTAATAAGTAAAGAGAGGCTTAAAATTTATGTTAAAGTAAAGAGAGATATCTTGGTAGATGCGTCAAGCTTTAAGATAAATTAAACAAAATTCGTAGAATATAATTAGTCAAAATGTTGTTAAGTCTAAGCTGTTAAAAATTAAGAATAAAAATTATCTTTTCTCTCCTTCTATCCCTTCCCGTGTAGTTGGCGAGTAATACGTCTGTTATTGAAAGCCTCTATAGGCTACGATAACCACTTACCATCAGGTGCGCCGTATGCTTGTTTGCCACCCAAGTAGTGTAGAAAAAATATATAATTACGAGTAAACAAACAATCCTAATTTTAAAATCGGCTACCACTTTGAAATACTCAAGGAGTTGATTGCACAATAATGTACTATATGTAATAACACAAAATATTACTTTCACCTTATAGTAATAGTGGTATAGAATTTTATACATTATCAGGAGAGGTACAACCCGCAAACTTTCGGACATATGCCAGTTTAGTTGTGGTAGTGGAATGGATGCTGGCTTGACCATGGAACTAACATCCTCTCACAGAATATTAGTGTAAGGCAATGGTAACTATCGCTACTCCTATTTTCTTTATCCACTAAAAAGGAGTGCAGGAAGCCGAAATCCTCTTCTCGTTCCCTCTCTATCAACCTTATTTTCCACATTCTACCCCTTTCCCAGTAATCCTACGATAACCTTTTATCATCAGGCAGTTCTTAAACTTGTTCGCCCCCCGTGTAAAATATCCATCCATCCATCCATCAGCCTTTCGACGTCCACTGCTGGACATAGGCCTCTCCAAATTGGGGGTATAGTGCCGTAATCGCCACGCTTGGCAGGCGGGTTGGCGATCGCAGTGGATGTTGTTAATACGTTACTCGAGGAAGTGCTGCTGCCCACTCCCCTCGGTATTCCCTCAGTCGGTTCTTCCGACTCCCATGGGTGGAGAGGGGTGGGACAATGTTAAAGCCGGCCCCACACGGCCAAAAATATACTCTTAATAAAATATACTCTTCCATTACGCCTTATAATAGTACTAACCAATTTTTACACTCCTTTAACGACTCTCGCCATCTGTTGGAAGTGTTTCGCAAATAATTCGATGTCATTCAAGATGGAATAAACGATCAAAGAAACTATTCAATTTGCCCACAAACGACTGGATGTCAGTATCCGTGGGTATATGAGGAATAGTTTCCTTCATGTAAATAGCATGAACCCTCATTTAGAGGGTAAGGTTATTCGTTCAAAATAAAGTGTTCATCAGTATAGGCATCATATACATACGGAAATTATATTAGTGCCTAGTTTAGTTTGAATTTGACAAGTTTTATTCAAGATAATTGATTGAATGAGGCGACACTTGGCGGAAGTCCATTGTTATTATTATAGAATGAATATTTTTGGAGGAGAGCCCACTACTCACCCACGGATTGTCAATCCCGGTTATCTTTGGATAGAATAACCAAAGAACCTAAGATTGGCAATCCACACTATCACAGATACAGGAGAATGTGATAATAGCAAAGTAGCATGCACGATAATGACAAAAAACTCACCAACGCGACACAACCATGTGCACTCTGCAACTCAGGCCTTTAAGTGTTAGGCATCTATCGCTAGTTAGGTAGACTAAATGTGACATCCCGCTATAGTAGTAGGATAAACTGTATACCAATTTTTAACTCTAATCAAGAGCTATCAAATAAAAAAAGTTGCATTAAAATCCGTTCAGTAGTTTTTGCGTGATGCACGAACGAACAAACAGATAAAAAGACAAAAATTCTAAAAAAAATAGTTTTGCGTTCGGACACGCCTATATAGCCTAATAAAGTCATTTTTTCTCAAATATCTTAAATGTACAGACACAGCTCTATTACAGCTTTATAGTTTAGGATATAGACACTAATATATAGTGTTTAAAAGTGTATAGGCCATGGAGTACGGAAAAAGAGTTATAGGCAGACAATTCCTATTGAATATAGTCTTTTACAGAGAGCTATTTAAAATGGCGTACAGTCACATATTTATATAATTAAACCAAATTCTGAAAGCTACACAGATAAAAGCGTTATAACATATTAAAGCGCTTACTAACGAGATGTTTTAATCTTATTTAATTCCATAAAATACTTTATTGACAATTTAACTACCGATTTCGCTATAATGATCTCAATATTCTTACTGTTAATTTTAACTAATGAATACACAATTAAAATTAATTGGATATCCAAATTGGTCCTTAAAAGACTCACTCTGATTTGTAAAGGCAACTAATATTAATATCAATTATACATATTTAGCCTTTCCGTTCAGAAATAACTAATAGTACTTACATCTTAATCATATTTCTTACTGATCATGTATTTAACAGTATAATTTTGTACTTGTTCAGTAGTCAGTCCAATTACTAAAAAAATCTGTCAGTCAAATACTCAATTTCAATTGTACTCGTAGATTTCTATGTTTGAGTTTTGTGACAGGTTACCAAAATAATATAAAACAATTCAGTTGTTGACAGTCTTTAACATTTTCTAATGATTGGTTCAGTAGATAAGTATTGCGTGAAAATGTAACAAACAAACAAACAAACTAACTTTCGCATCTAATATTAGTATGGATAATAATATTATTTTCTCCATCAGCCTTTTAACGTCCACTGCTGGGCATAGGCCTCTCCAAGAATGGGGGATAGTGCCGTAATCAACACGCTAACTAATAGACTAGGTAGCGATAATCCGTATCGGTAGTGGACCTAACTTCTCTTCTCGTTTCGTTCGTGCGCCGTGTATACAGAGAATATAATAATCCATAACAGTTGTTGCCTACTGAGTTTTCTAGCCGGTTCTTTCTCAGTCAGGCCGCGTCCCGACCCGGTGGTAGCTTTTTAGTCTTAGTTTCTGACAAATCAATATATTTAATAATATAAACTAATAATCAAGATTGGCTTCTTATTGGTAGTTATTTTGTTACAAAAAAATTTTATTGGTAGTTTAGGGTAGAATTTATGAGTTCTAAATAAAAACAGAAATTTTACAATTTAAAGAGGAGTATTATACTAATTTTAATATACTAACTTAGTCTCATACATTGTAAGCATAAAATTTTAAGTAGATATTCTAATTGGGTTTCTAAACGAATATTAGGTGGGTTAAAATAAATCAACCAAAAATTTTGTAAAATGATATACATACTGTGGGTAGATGAAACCGTTGAAACAACATTGGCCTTGGACGTCTACCATCTAAGTCCACCCGTGATCATGAATGCTGTAAAGTATTCGAAACGTCGGGATAGTATAAAATCAAGTAAACGCGATAAATTCCGTAAACGTAGTTTTATTTCAAAAGGATAAAATAAATTATTTAACAAAAAAAATATTGAACCGACTTCAAAACCACAAATAGGTACAAAAACACAAAAGCGAAAATTAAATTAATATAATTATTATAAGTGGGTACTCATCTATTTGAAGTCGGTGCCAGCCAAGCCTAATAGGTAGTAGATAGATACTACCTACAAGTATCTACCTACTTACTACATACATACACCTACTTGTTGACTATTTGTGGTTTTGAAGTCGGTTCAATATTTTTTCTAATAATTTATTAAACTATAATTTATTTTCTTAGTTTTTAGTGTCAAAACAGCATCAAAAGTAGTGCCTATTTCTGTATTTATCGTACGTGTAATGGTAGTACCAGTTTCAAATAAAAAATAAAACATAACATCAAAATTCTTAAATTAATGTATTGTCATCGGTCCTCGATAAGTGTGTAAAGTTACAATTTAATCCGAAGTTTTGAAGTGGGTGAAAATCGCGTTCAAAGATTACGTGGTAGTAGCGAAGTTAATAAAAGCGCGTTTTAAATAAAGTGTACAGAAACTAAATTGGTAATAATAACTTGTAATTGAAACACTAAAGAGCATAGCTCTTTAAAGCTTTTAGATACGAATTATATTTAAACAGAAAAATATAACATCTGTTTGTTAAGGACTTCGATTTAATAATCTTTTACATAGTGTTTGAACAAAACGGCCATCATAAATATTATCGAGGGTTTTATTACATTGAAAGATCTATATCAAGAGATTTATCTTCAATGTACTATATAATTTAGATACTTTTACGTTATCTCTATCTGTGAAATAAGGTTTAACAAACTAAACTTTAAGAACAATTTTTACCAAGAAATACGTGATCAAAAATTATAACTAAGCTTAGGTTAACACACGACTACTAAAGTAATGCAATATAGTGCAACATAGCCCCGCCAACACAGGCGGAGAGAGGGCACATGGCGGGTTTCTTTAGTGGGTGAGGGCCCCACACTACCCTGTTCGTTTCCCCAAACGATGGGGTGTGCGGTTAGGTACATTTTTCCCACTTTAACAAAAAAAAACGGTTATAACAAGTGGAAATTATATTCTGAAAATAAAAATATAAGTATAAGCAGTTTTATATCCTACTAACCTTTGCCCGCGGCTCCGCCGCAACCAAAACCTAGTTTTCGGGTTGTATCTCAGGTTCCCGATATAGAAGCGGGAAAAAAACTTGCATACAAATCCGTCCAGTAGTTTTTGCGTGATGCGCGAACAAACAAACAGAAAAACAGACAAAAAAATCTAAAAAAAAATTGTTTTGTGTTTAGACACGCCTCTATAGCCAATTACAGAAATTTTTTCTCAAATATCTTAAATGTACAGACACAGCTCTGTTACAGCTTTATAATAGTATAGATATATATACACTAGGGTGCCAAATAAACATACATAAGAAGATAGGGGGTGGACTGTAAAGATATTAGGGAAGGATTGAGGAGAGGGTTTTGAGCTAACGGTGTTTTCACTCATCATACGAAACGCTTCACGCGGATTTTCTGTGAGAGGGTGGTACTTCCCCAGTTGAGGACGAACGCTGGGAGAAGTAAGGCTCTATTGCCATACTTACATCAGTTTTCTGTGCCGCTAACATAACGCACCATCTTCAAATTTTTAATTAGCCTTATGTAGATGTATTTAAGGAAAGTTGTAGTATTTTTTAAGTTAAAACTTCTTTTAGCGCGGTACGCATATTTTAGATGAGATAAAATCTCTGGACTCGCGAC
This sequence comes from Leucoma salicis, assembly GCA_948253155.1. NCBI lineage: Eukaryota > Metazoa > Arthropoda > Insecta > Lepidoptera > Erebidae > Leucoma > Leucoma salicis. The sequence goes on along the minus strand of OX411815.1, from coordinate 24,925,898 downwards.
ACCGTTACGAGGCGCAGCTATAAGTAGTGTGTGCATATATGCATGTATATATGCAGCAGACCGCGAACGCGTCTAGATAAATAAAAAAAATACAAGCATATGTATATCAGGTGACAATGCAATATTATGATGACATGGAGCTGATCTGATGATGGAGCTGGAAGGTGGAAATAGGAACTCTATAAGGAAATGGAGCAACCCCATCGAGTTTGGGCTCGTATGATTCGTCTTGACGAGTACTTTGTCTCTAGAAGGTATCCAGGGTCTGATGATGGAGCTGGAAGGTGACCATGGGAAAAACTCTGTAATTAAATAACGCAACTCCATCGAGTTAGGGCTCGTTTGAAATGTCTTGACTAGTACTCCAGACCTAGATGATATCCAGGGTCTGATGGAGCTGGAAGGTGGCCACAGTAGCTCTGTAGGTAATGAAATGACGCAACCCCATCGAGTTTGGAATCGTTTGATCCGTCTTGACGAATACTTTGTCTTTAGATAGTATCCAGGGTCTGATGATGGAGCTAGAAGGTGGCCATAGAAACTCCGTTATAAAACGACATAGCTCCATCGAGTTTGGGCTCGTATGATTTGTCTTGACGAGTACTTTATCTCTAGATGGTATCCAGGGTCTGATCATGCAGCTGGAAGGTGGCCACAGTAACTCTGTAATCAAAAGACCCAATCCCATCGAGTAAGTTATGATCATTTTATTTCTACAAAATATTTTTTTCTTTTCTTTTATTTTATAATTTTAAGTTTTTACTTCTGTTGGCAGTCCTCATGACTGCTATTAATTTTTTTTTTATTAGTGTGAGTGGTAACTGTCGCTCATGGACTCAACTAAACCGAGAGTATTGTCAAGCCGCTGCTCACCAATTCATTTTTCAGATATGAAATGAAAGAATAAACGGCTATCGTCTGCTACAGCCAAAACGAACTGACATGCTTCATGACTGGTCACACAGGAGACGGTGGCACCGACCCGTGCGGGCCGATCCATCCATTCATCCATCAGCCTTTCAACGTCCACTGTTGGACATAGGCCTCCCCAAGAGAACGCTACAACGAACGGTCCCGCGCCGACCGCATCCAACGCCTTCCGCGGCTTTGACCAGATCTTAAATCCCATTTTTTGTTGCGGCTCATTATGGAGGATGGTGCCACGTTTGGCAGGCGGGTTGGCGATCGCAGTGGATGTTGTTAATACTCGAGGAAGTGCTGCTGCTCACTCCCCCGGTATTCTCTCAGTCGGCTCTTACGACTCCCGTGGGTAGAGAGGTATGGGACAATTCTAAAGCCGGTCCCACACGGCAATCGGGCCCGATAGCAAGTGAGTATTTTCACTTGATACCCAGCCTTACCGCAAAATATAGCAAGGAACTATCTAATCTAAATGTAAAGAAAATAGTTATGTTCACATTTCCCTATAAAAGAAAATTGACGAAGTTGGAAAATGAATATACTTAAAGTTTGAATATGACATTGGATAATATAAAAACTCAATGCAATTATATTATATATGATAAAATGCATGTCATTGACATTAACAATTATGTTAATAAGCGTTATTATTTTTTGACAGAAGATAGATATTATCTTAGTAAATATTTTAAACAACAGGTAGCTGCCTCGCTATCATATTTTTTTTATACGTCAGCCAAGAAATTGGCTAATAACTTTGCTTTTAATGAGCAATCTGATGTTGACATAATGATGACATTTATAGTAATAAAAATATTAAAAAATTGTCAGGTAGGCTTAGCTCAGCGGCATATGCGGTAAAAAAAATAGATTATTGACTGATGTTGAAACGGCTAGAATAGTTTATTTCAGTTACTTTCATAGTATTATGTCCTATGGCATACTGCTATGGGGATGCTCCGCCGATATAAATTCTATATTTGTAATTCAGAACAGGGCCGTTCGGGCAACCCGAGAGTTTCCCTTAGACAGAAATTTAAAGAAATAAATATTCTAACTGTTGTGTATCAATTTATATACGAAAAACTGTTGTACCAATGTCAAGAAAAACATCAGAAGCTTTGATAAGTATACCGACGTTCATCACATTAATACAGGGAACAAAGGTATTTATTTTATTTATTTATTTATTCTACAATAAAATTCCTGTAAATGTTCGAAACATGCCACTAAATAAGTTTAAGAAAGCCATAAAAATTAGACTTTGTAATCAAGGTTATTACACTGTTTCGGATTATCTTGAGGTTAAAACTAAATGGGCTTGAGCTGCTCCTCATTCAATAATTTTCAAAACTGTTTTATAAGATATAATGTAATTTTAGTTATAACGATTATATTAAATTGTAATAAATTGGCAATTTAAAAAAGTGGCCCATGAGTTTCTTGCTGGGTTCTTCTCATGAAAGGCTCTACGGAATCCGCCCGCTTGTGGTGATTGCAATCGCCACTTTGTTATTGAGGATGCACTCGCCTCAGGCGCTCGTGTTAATTGTTTTAATAATTAGTGTAATATTGACGATTTTAAGTGCTACTTAATAGGCCTATGAAAAAAAGATATTTTTGAATTTGTATTTTGACCACTATTCATAGTAATTATAGTAAGGCATTTTCTGTTAATATCGCTCAAATTTTCTCTTGGTGGACAGACGCTGATATACTAAAACTACTGAATTGATGAACAGAAGTTATCAATTAAAATCTTGGGGGACTGTACTCGATTCGCATCAGCAACAAAACAGTTGGAGATTCTATTCTATACGTAACAGGATTTATTTCAAGTTCGTGATGAACCAACCAGAAAATTGTGTTGTATCGTATATATGGGTAGCTTTGCTTGAGATCGAAGCCGTCAGCCGTTTCTGTATATTAGCGGAAAATATATATTACGAATATTTAAAGTAATATAAACGGGTCTTTTTTCGCGTATAATACCTTTACGGGACGTCCCGTGACCATGGCTACTGTAACGCAGTTGAAATCGGACTAAAGGTAGTTAACATTTCACCTAATATATACGCGAAAAAAGACCAGTTTGTTACTTTAAATATGCGTACAATTCGGGAATTAAAAAAAAAAATTATGTTAGAATTTTGAATTGTGTTAAGTTTGTTTTTTAAGATAATAATAAAAATGATCTCCATATCGTAATTTCAATCCTGGCAGCCAGTGTCAGCAGACACTAGTCATGTACGCAGGAGATATTATATTGCACGCGTGTGTGCGTAAATACGAGAGCACTCTCTGTTCCCTCACTCTCACAGTCCGATGGGACAACATTTCAACACCACTGGAAAGAGAACAGGCAGAGGACCAATGGCTTTACGTGCTTTCCGAGGCACGGGGGCTTCCTAACTCCGGACTACTATTGAGAATTTCTTGACGGAAACACCCAATAACTATTTGTTGGTCCGACCCGGAATCGAACCCGGGCCTTTGTGATTTGCAGTCGCATACACTACCGCTAGGCCACCGACGCAGTTAAGATCAGTTTTTTAACTATTAGGCGTATACAAAGTGAAATACGAAAAAAAAACAATATGAAACTTACGAGATATGTACTCGTATATTTTGATGTACCTAAGTCACCTTTAAAAGGTTTAGTGTTAGTTACCTATAACCCTGTATATATAATGATTAAAAAAATAGATCATCGATATCGGTTTATAGACAACAAAGATATCAGTAAACATACAAACAAGAAAGCCAAAATATTCAAACTGAATTGAGAATTACGTCTTTTTTTAAGTCTGTTAATACCAAAGAGTTCAGCACCTTTGTGTCCTGTATTTATCAATTGTTTTTTTTTTTTAATAATTTAGAAGTTTAGTATTATCAATAAAAATATATAAAACAGACGTTGACAACATCCAAATTCATTTATAATGTATATTTTCCTTAAATTTTTTTCCGTGTGGTGACGGACTAAGTAACACAAGTGACACCACCCCATTCTTTCCCACGGGTGTCGTATGAGGCGACTAAGGGAAGTAAGCAATTGCCATCCATTGCATGACTGGTGGTAGGGCTGGGTACCAGGTGGGAGTACTCACTTGGTATCGGGCCCAAGCGGGTTGGTACCACCATCTCCCGTGTGACCGGCCATGAAGCACATCGTTGCGTTTTGGCTGTAGCAGGAGATAGCAGTTTATGTTTCATTTCATATCTGTGAAATGAATTGGTGAGCAGCGGCTTGACAATAATATCGGTATAGTCGAGTCCATGGACGACGGTTACCATTTACCATCAGATGGACCGCGGCTCGGCTGCCACTTCATGCAATAAAAAAAAAATATTCAACAAAACAATGATGATATCAACCACCGAGTGAACACTATTAAATAATTACACAAATAAGCAAATTAAGAACAAAAATTCAGTTATTGTATTTAGTGTGATACTATTACATACATGAAGAAACTAATATGGCAGACGCAAAATTAAAATTGATGGTCCAACACTGCACGCTTAGCTTGATCTGTATTAATGGTTGTTTTTGTAGTCTGCCTTTTCTGGAAGTGTTCCTTGCGTTTTCAGAGATTTTTTATCGTCGGCTAAACAAACCAAACAGAAAGATATACCTAGGTATTATCAAAAAGAAAAAAATATTTCCACATACGATCATCTTACATATTATTTCTCTAACCTGTTATTCTACCAGTCCGCGAGATCTTCGAATCCTTATGTCTTAAAACTTATCATGCCGGCTAATGACGAAAAATAGCCACGGCCTAAAAATTACCGCATTTTTTAAAGACAACATCTTGCACTAAGGCATAATTCTTGTATTGCGGGGGACTTTAAAAACATACAATTTCACGGACACAAAGTACACTCACACTCAGAACCTAGAACGAGTTATCCTGTGTGGTAATCGAACCCACAACACTCGGACACAAGGCGGGTATGTAAACCACTCAATCTGTGCAGTCAAATATGAGATTTAAAATCATCTAAGAAGAAGTCCTTTATTGGATGCGGAATTCCACACGGGTCGTGGCGTTCGTTCACTAGTGGTAAAACTTTGCTAGTGCCATCATAAACGGGCCGGAGTGATCGGGGAAGTATCACCCCTCTCACAGAAGATCATCGTGAAAAAGCTATAGGTACTCCCACTACTACTTTCGTATGGTGAGTGAGAGTGTCGAATGCGAAAACCCCTTCTTTAACCTGTCCTTTTTACCCTCCTGTCCTTGGATTTGCTGAAAGATGCTTCTGGTATAGCGTCTATAGTCTACGGTAACCGCTTATCATCAGAGCTGTATGCTCCATTGCCACTACTATCAATCATCCCCTCTTTTTTATTTTATAGCATACAAGTCACAGCTCACCTGATGGTAATTGGTAATGGACTTAACAATACTAAGAGTACTAACAAGGCACTGCTCACTATTTCTTTACACTAAATACACCGAGATCCTTTACGGTCGGTCACCACGGGAGACGGTAGCACCAACCCGCTCGGATCATCCAAAAGTAAGTACCCAAATCGTACCAAACCCTACCACCAGAGCACATACAAAGGGTGATAATGGATATAGGTACCTCTTATTTCTTCTATATTTAATTTCCATTTGGATCAGTTATATACTTTTAATATGGATATTTTGAATATGGTGTACAATGCTGATCACCGCTAAACCCCAAATGAAATCTATAACGAACTTTGCATATAAATCAATTAGGTAACTAGTCCCGAGCAGACTGCCGGTAATCATTCGATAATCGATTCTCTAAAGTTTTGGGGGAACTATCTACAAACTGTCGGCAACAAACTTGGTACAAGACAACAGTTTGCTGCAGTTTGCTCGTAATCATATTGGATCGGAATAATCAACTTATCGATAGTCCGTGGACTCTGGCTGATTGATTGAAAATCAACTTTGTGCACAGGTTTAGTACCTACTAGAGAAGTCTTAGTTGTTATTGACCTGCACGGGTGAGTACTTACGACTTCTTTGTTTGAAACAGCTCAATAATAAAAGATAACGACGACGTAAGAGAGCGAGTGGGTATGAAAGAGAGTATTAGTGTAAAGATGCGAAAGGGAATGCTCCGATAGTTCGGACGTGTTGAAAGAATGCCGGGTGAGCGACTGGTTATGAAGATATACAATGTGAAAGTAGAAGGGTATAGGTACAGGGGGAGACCGAAACTCACCTACCAAGACCAAATCAGTCATGTATTGAAGAAAGGTGGAGTCAGAAGTCTCCGAAACCGGCGAGCGTGTAATGAAAAGAATCATGAGTGTTGAGGAAGCAAGAGATGCATGCAAGAATAGAGCCATTTGGCACTCTGTTTTTTCTGCCTACCCCGTCAGGGAGATAGTGTGATGATAAGTAAGTAAACAATAAAATATTTCTATGTGTGAATTATGGTTATGAAACATTTACCTATCACTTTTGTTCATGAAACACTTCTGATGTATCAATTTCCGTTACATGGACGGAGCAGGATAAGTGTCTACAAATAGGTACCGTTTTTTGGTCACCCATCATGCAGCGAAAGCTGCGTAATTTAATTGATCGTTCGAATTGCAAGTGCACACATAACTAGGCTACCACCTCCTAACTCCGTACTCTCTCTCTCAGGATATTTTGGCGAAAGATAACGGTACACATACTGTTGCGTTTTTTCTGAGAGTAAAACCCCAGAATATTCAAACCGTTTCCCCACCCTTACACCTTCTATCCCTTTCTGTAGAGATAGTAACCAAAAACTCTGATATTCCATCCATCCATCCATCAGCCTTTTAACGTCCACTGCTGGACATAAGCCTCCCCAAAATAACGCCACAGCGAGCGGTCCCGTCATGGGGGATAATGCCGTAATCGCCACGCTTGGCAGGCGGGTTGGCGATCGCAGTGGATGTTGTTAATACACGAGGGAGTGCTGCTGCCCACTCCCCTGGTATTCCCTCAGTCAGCTCCTACGACTCCCGTGGGTAGAGAGGGGTGGGACAATTCTAAAGCCGGCCTGATATTACTAGCGTCTAAATTTTAGTGTAAAAACAGGTAAGAATTTTTTAAATATATAATACTAAACCCTACCAGCGAGCAAACTTCTCAAGCAAATCGTTTGCTTCAGTAAAACAGATATATTTCACAAATGTTGTTAATAATTTGCACGTTTTCACGCTTCCCGTAGGCTCGGCGAGACCGTCTCGTGAATAATGTACGCACTGCCGGTTGAATATTGTATGAGCACCCACATCTTCCGCCCCTGTCGACTCTTACTTATAACTTCAATTTTTTATCTCGACTAAAGAAGTAATCAGATTTAGCTAGGATAATCTTTTTTGTGTTATATAAATATTATTTTTTTTCAACCCTGGAGCCATGTTTATTCAACAATTTTGGTGGCTATGTCTGCATATACCAAAAACATTTTGACTGAAGAGAGATATCTGAAGGGGAAAATTGGCATTTTTGTTCAGGTATCTACTGCGATGGCTTAATGGTCTAGATCGTTCCTATTGGGAATGCAAAAGGGGCAACTTCGAATACAACTCGCACGTGTTTAAAAATGTAATAATAATTGATACGTTTTTGTTCAAATTCCAATACTTAGGTGTTTTTTTTTTAACCCTAGAATACTAATCATATTTTACCAGCGTAAATACTAATCATGAGTCATTCTGACTACGTATGAATCTAGTGCGTAAATAATGAAATAAAAACCTACATACTTACTTACTTATCATCACGCCATTTCCCTTGCGGGGTATGCAGAGAGAACAGAGTGCCAAGAGGCTCTATTATTGCATACATCTCTCGCTTCCTCAACATTCATAACTCTCTTCATACACGCTCGCCGGTTTCGGAGACTTTCGGAGAAGGTGGAGTACCTTCCTTCAATACATGACCAATTTGATCTAGGTAGGTAAGTCTCGGTCTCCCCCTGTACCTACATCCTTCCACTTTCGCATTGTATATCTTCTTAACCAGTCGCTCGTCCGGCATTCTTTCCACATGTCCGAACCATCGGAGCATTCACTCTCGCTCTCTTACGTCATTGTCACGAATGCGGTCAGTCAGCCTCACTCCACAGATTCTCCGCAGAGATCGCATTTCGACCGCATTGATTTTACTCTCATGCTCCTTTTTACATACCCAACTCTCGCTTCCATATAATAACGTTGGGACAAGCACTGCGTTGTGTATTGCGACACGTGCCTTCTGGCTGAGGTGGTGGCTGCCGAGAAGTTGTCCCAATGCTCCATTCACTCTATTTCCCGCATCACTCTTCTCTCTACATCAGTGGTTTACCTTCCATTCCGAATGAATCCACATCTAAGATATACAAATTCATCCACTTGTTCTAGCACACCATTTCCTATTGCTACTCTAACATCTGTTCTGGCTTCTTCTCTTTCAAAAACCATTACTTTGGTTTTGCTCACATTCACACGTAGGCCCCTTTTTCTTACAATCTTCTGCCATTACGTCGACTATGGTTTGCAGGTCAGTCGCAGAGTGCGCTAATAGGACTGCATCGTCTGCATATAGCAGCGAGCTAACCACTGAGTCGCCCATCTGAACTCCCACATTCATTTCATTCAATCTTTGTAGACATTTATCCAGATATATGATAAACAGTCTCGCTGATAGAACGCAGCCCTGTTTAACGCCGATATTGACATCAAACCAGGGTGACATTCCATCATCCAGCCGCACACAAGCTCTGCAGTCCATGTAGTTGGACTGCACCGCTTGTAGCAGTTTACCGTTAACTAATACCCCGGCAAATTGTCCCAAAGTTCCTTTCGTAAAACAGTGTCAAATGCTTTCTCCAAATCCACAAAACTGCAGAAAACCCTCTGGCCTACAGCCAGCTGCTTCTCCACAATGTTGCACAGAGAAAACACTTGATTCATGCATCCTCATCCACACCTGAAACCTCCTTGTGCCTCACACAAAAATTCATCAGACACCATCCTCATTCTCCTTTCAATAATCTTACCATACACGTTGGCTGCCAAACTGGTCAGGCTTATGGCTCTGTAGTTTGCACAGTCATAACGTGAACCCTTGTTTTTAAACAAGGGCACGATGACTGCGCTTCTCCAGTCCTTGGGAACCAGTCCTTGGGAACCATTCCTGAACTCCAACATAAATTGAGAAGCATCAGGAAGGATTCCCAGACACATGAACCTCCAAGCTTGATCATCTCAGCAGACACCATATCAATACCCGCTGCCTTACCATTTTTCAAACTTCTAATCGCCCATTCAACTTCATCCATACTAATTTCATCAGAGGATACCGAATGCTGATCTGTTAGACCACATGTGGCACCAGCATCATCCTGAACATCCGCATACATATCTCCAAAATATTCACTCCATCGGCTTAACACATCTTGTGTTTGCGTAAGAATGTCTCCACCTTTAGACCTTAATTTATTCATTCTGAAAGCTGACCAACCACTCCGAGGTTTCTTCACCTCCCTCCTGAAAAGTTTGGTGTTGCTCTTGAAGTTCTTGATCAGCTTTACTTCTGCAATCATATTTGCTCTATCACGCTTCTCTTTCACTAAGGCTTTGGTGTCATTCTTACGTTGCCGGTATATTTCTTTCTTCTGTCCTTTCATACTTGCACTCAGGTTCAAAGAAGATACATAGTCTAGCCACGCTTTCTTCTTTTGGTCTACGGAAGCTGCTACTACCGTATCCCACCATGCATCACCTTTCACTTTACTATGCTTCTTTGAGCATCCACATACTTCTTTCGCTGTATCTACCATACTATCTTTCAATACTCTCCAGCATTCTTCTATGTCAGATCCCGGCTGTCTTGCCATAGTCAGCCGTTCACGGACACCCTCTACGTACTTTTCTCTTACACTCTCTTCTTGCAACTTTTCAATCTTTATTCTTTCAAGCGATGCGAAGTGGACATGCTCTCGCCAGTGTCTCCACAACAAAAATAGGACTTTTCTTCTTTACAGCTTAATTACTAAACGATAAGACCTTAATAAAATTTAGTAACATAAAATAAAATTTAGTCTCATTTGGCACCATTAATACATATTTCTACCTTATGTTCCCTCCATATATTTTTTCGTACTTTACACACATAACCTTAGTCATGCGATATTTTTTTAGGGAAAAAAGTGAGCATCGTTTCCTTTCTATGGAAACAGGTACTTTATTGTGTAGCCTGGAGCTATCCCCTGAATCTGAAGGTAGCCTAAAACATGCTTGTTTTTACCATGAAGTACCGTTTGAATCAAATGAATAATACTTGTAAAACTTGTCACACAAATGTTTGTATTCTGGCTAATCGTAAGCTCTTCAGCTACAGGTGGCGAATCCGCGTTAAATACACTGATAGATAATACCTCCATTGGTTCTTCATCTTCATCACTTTGATTGAGATTCAATCTCCAAATGGTGTTCAATTACACTGCCTTCAGGTTCTCCATTGCTATCACTGTTCACGCCATCATCGTTAAAATATTTCGTCAATTCTTCGTCCGTGAAGATTCGAACACCAATTGACCGAGAAGAAGTAATTTTTAATCCTAAAAAAATAAAATAGTTAATAAAAAGAAACAAGAATTCAATACGCCACAAGCGTGTTTTAATTCAAAAAGTTACATAAATATTTAGATATTTTTACATATATTTTTAGCATTTGACATGCTTAGCACTATACATTAAACACAAAGTGAAAAATGTGAAATCGAAAATAACAGTCAGGAGCAGGATTTGAACCTGCATCTCCTGGATACCGTCCAGATGCTTTGCCAATTCAGCAATCCTGACAATTGCTCCTGACTGCTAATTTCGATAACACATCATACTTAACGTCTTTGGGTGACGCCTGCGCCATCTGACGGAAGTATTTTCATACATTATACCGACCAGGTAAACTTAATTTTACAATTAAGATTTTTACCTAATAATGACGCAAACCCTATAAATATTTAGATATTTTTATATATATTTTTAGCATTTGACATGCTTAGCACTATACATTAAACACAAAGTGAAAAATGTGAAATCGAAAATAATTGAATTGGCAAAGCATCTGGACGGTATCCAGAAGATGCAGGTTCAAATCCTGCTCCTGACTGTTATTTTCGATTTCACATTTTTCACTTTGTGTTTAAAGTTGCATAAATACTAATCATGAGTCATTTTGACTCTGAGGGACATCGTATTTACAAAATGACGGCACTTACCGGTACGGCGCTGCTACTCTTGCCAATGGCAACAGAGTTGACACCAAGAATCACGACGATTAGCACATTCGTTTAAGAGAAATAACATGAAATGTAGGCGATGCGAGTCAAAATGACTCACATTAGTATTCTAGGGTTAATATAGAAATGTAAATTCTGGGAGATCCTAATGTTATATTTTTCAATAACCCTTTACTTTCACACTATTAAGTATGGGACATAAGAACATATTATTTATGAAAGTAGAAAAAGAGAGCTTTACTGCGAGTAAGATAACACCTGCGTCCCATTAAATCCGTGGAAGAGCTCTGGACCGCTAAGCTATCGCAGTCACCAACAGTGACTCCAAATCTCCACTTCACATTTGTTCTAGATGTCTTTAAGTTCCACGCCATCTAACGATAAATTGTATTTACATACATTTTATCAAATCAAATTAAATACTTTTTATTGCACATTACACCAAACAAAAAAATAAAGGATATAATAGTATATAACAATGTACAATTTGGCGATCTTTTTTTTACTACATGGGTCTAGCGGCTAGACCCATCTCTATAGGCTAGACTCTAGCCTATAGACGCTAGCAACGTCAGTAGCATCACTCGCGCGTCTCCAATTCCAAGGAAAGGGATAAGAGGTGGATAGGAATAATAATAAGGAGAGGATAGGAAGGATAATAAGGAGAGGATAGGAAGGATAATAAGGAGAGGATAAGAAAAGCTTTACTGCGAGCAGAATTTGGACATGCGTCCTATCGATTCCGGGGAAGTGTTCTGGACCGCTAAGCTATCGCAGTCACCTAATGGTGACACCCAATGTCTATTTTTGATTTAAGAGCCACGCCACCTATCGGATGAGAGAGATCGTAAGTATAGCTTTCTTCATGGTATGGTCTGGCTTTGTTGTTGCTTGTGACGGCAGAGAGCCCGTCTGATTACCATCATATCCTTTTTTAAAAGTGACCAAAAGATGAGCACAAAGTGTGAAAATGTGAAATTGAAAATGATAGCCACGATCAAGATTGAAGCTGCCTCTTCTGGATGTCCATTCCAGACTATTAGCCAACTACACCAATTTCGATTACACATTCCTTCTTAAAAGGTCTTGGGTTCATTATTACTATTAGGTAAGCTTAATTTGGTATTTCTAATTTTTTTCTAAGCATTTGACATGTCTGTGCATATAATAGAATTGCCTCGTAGGTGCAGCGGTAGTGTGTGCGACTGCTGATCATCAGGTATCGGGTTCGATCCCCGGGTCGAGCCGTCTTATTGAGCTTTTCCGTAAAAAGAAAAATTCTCAGTAGCAGCCCGGAGTTTGGAAATGTGCCCGGTAGACAGGAATAGGCTCGCCCCTTATTACGTGGAACTTAAATATAGCTGGCGAACCGGGGGTATGTAATACACTTCTGCCTACCCCTTCGGGGATACAGGCGAGATGCTATATTCATGTAATACATCCAACAGATGAGACAACACGACCCAAAGGACAATAAAGAAATAGTACAATCAGACACAAATGTAAGATGGTCCATTAGCACTGAATTGCTTTAAACTATTCCAAAACAAACATCATTATGCTCGTAGCTACACGAGTCTGATGTGGCCACTAGACCAGAGCACGCAAATTTATCATTTTGAAGTAAAAAAATATTTACTTTAAAAATATTTTTATTTTATATTATTTGCGATAGAAGAAAATTGCACAGTAATCGCGCCATCGACGCAAGATGAATCGCTTTAATATGTCAAAAAAGCGTTTTACGTAGAAATCGCTTGCTTGTCGCTCGCTGATGGCTTATTATGCACATTTCTTAGCTACATTAGCGCCAACAACAAACAAGTAGCGATAACAAGAACTACTTGAATGTTCAACATATTGTTCTACAATTTTCATGATACCAGATAACGGATATAATACATATATTACTTTTTTGATGTGAAACATTTAAAGCGGAGGGCCTCGTATGATTCGTCTTGACAAGTAATTTGTCTTTCAAAAGTTATAATAATTTTATTTCTACTCATTATTACTACAAAATAATTTCGACGTTTTCACATCTAGTAGATGTCCCGCGACGTCTATTTTTTTTTGTTAATACATACATATAATAGATAGAAAACACCCAGATGCAGTACAAATATCTGTGTTCATCACATAAATAATTGTCTTGAGTGGGAATCGAACCCACGACCTCGTGCACGGAAGTGGGTTTCACTACCGACTACGCCACGAGGCCAATAGTTTAATAGTTGCTGAATAAAATCAAAATATTAACGGGATCTACTTTAAGATATTTACAAATTCTGACTGAAGTTCAATCAAAGCAAATATCGTTTAATATACGGAAAAAAATTAAGTTGAATTGAGAATTTTTACAGAAAAATCCGGAAGCTTAATAAATGTCATGAACAGTTGTTTAGCTTTCAGCACCAATCTTACTTTGATGAACCAGGTGAATGATCAACGTCATTAAAAATAAAAATATCTCACTTTCTGTAATGTTCATGTCTCGCTATTTTCGTGGCTTCAAACTACTAGCTTCAGGCGTAAGACAAACGATGTTTACGTTAAAGCTGTATAAACTAAACGAACTACTTGTTTTTTCACCTTTTTCTCGCTAAAATATATTTTATTTATGTTGTGTAAGCCCAAGGCACTTCTTATTTAGTTTTCTTCTGTATCAATAACTACATAGAAAGGAAATACAATTTCCTGGGAGAGTAAATCCCCTGCTGCCTGCTCGATCTTGTCAGAGTAGAGGTACAAAATATACAGTGTCGTATAGATAAGTTATGAATTAAATAATAATAATTTATATGGCTAAGCATGCCAAATGTTAAAAAAAAACTTAAAAATATCAAAATAATATATTAATATGAAACTAGCATTTTTTTAGTATAAGTGACTTTTAATTTACTAGATTATGCCAGCCCCATCATATCTCGTGTTACATATTATGATAGTCTAACGACTATCCTGTAAACTTTTTTTAGGAAATTATATATCACTTTGGCCTCTTCTGAAGAAGTTGAAGCCAGAATGGACTGAAGAGTTAGAGTCTCTAAATTCTAAAATATTTAAGTTTAGCTGACGACACTAAAGTTTGTACTGACTGTACTTTGCTGCGGGCACAATCTATTAGAATGTGTTGTATATACTCCGGTTTATCATAAAGGCAAAGACTTTTTTCGCAGTATGAACGCAATTTTTTTTAATGGCATAAATATGTCTTGATCTATTTTTCAGGCTATTTTAATTAAACTTCTACTCATTTTTTATGTATTAACCATGATACATGAAGGGGCTTACATTGCATTGTTATGAACCAGATTCCCTTTTGTTGAGATCTTTTTTATGAATGATCTCCTTCCTCATTTTAAGCCATTTAATTTTATACTTTAACAGATATTCTACGCCTTCCAGAATAATATATACCAATAATATATACCATATGACCATTGGTTCATTCCTCTTTTGCTAAGTACTTAGACAGCCTCCTCGTCACCTCTTTAGCTTAAATGAGACGGAGTCCATTGCAACTTCAGAAAATGAAGAAGGTACTGTATGTGTTTTCCAAATAATTTTGTAGGTTAACGCTACGCCTCTGATTTCAGCCACATGCTGTGCATTTTTGCTATCTGTGAGAATAATTACAGAAGTATACTCTAGGGAGTCTGCATATAAAATGGCCTCTGAGATTGCCAATAATTCTGCAGTTACACTACTGTCCGAAAATATTTTATAAGTAGCCTTAGTTTGCGAAATTGAAAAGCGCAGCAGAAGCGACCAATACTAAGGTCCATCAAGAATGTCTGGTTCTGAGCGTTATTAATAGTCATAACATACTATTGGCTGACTGGATTTTATAGGAGAGGATTTCTCGCTAATGAGCGTCATCAAAGCGATGCTCGGCAGCGACAGGAACTGAGCCGCGGTCGCTGCCTTCTGCGAGGCGGTCATCTCGCCGAAGGAAGCAGCGGAGACGACCAAGGAGGAAGATCCTTCTGCTGACCCGAACCTCCTTCAGCGATTGGGGTGGCGTAGGCGCGAATACCTGCGCCTGATGCCGCCCTAGCCGAGGCTGCGGGTGGACGTACCGGAGAACGTTCGCCATCCGCAAGGCCTCCCGCTAAGGTAACACAGGCGGAGAGACGGCACACGGCGGGTTAATTTAGTGGGTGAGGGCCCCACACTACCCTGTTCGTTGCACCGAACGACGGGGTGTGCTGTTAGGTACACTTTTTTTCCGCCTTAACAAAAAAATGCCTGACGGGAGATAGCAAACGTATGAGAACTAAATTGAAAGTTGTTAGCGATGAGCTGTTATGGGAATAAAACAACATTACCAGCTCCGTAACCTATTAAAATTTCAGCATTTTGTGGAAGATTTGTGATTTTTAGCTGAGTGCCTTTGCAAATTTTAGGACTTAAATTTCTTAGCAGGTTACAGGCACTCCGACCGACTCCAAATTTTATGTGCTCAAAGGTCGGGTATATCTATGGAATGTACATAACAGTAAGCAAAAGATATGAGTTTTTGGTCAAAAGCAACGAAAAATAACTTTATCATCTTCCTAACTTATCGTCACTAATTTGTCGTAATATATTGGAGAACTCTTGCGCGTTCGGATCTCTACTTATCCTATTTGCTCGCATGTTTATGGTCAAATGATTTAACGTCACATAAAATCACTCTTAGAAAGGCACTAATATCATCAACTTTCTATCCTAGCAGTATGCTTGAGAGTGCTTTATATAGCCACCGAAGAATATCAGAAAATACCCCCGATCGGTGGGTCTTGTGGCATTCACTTCACTTATCATCACGTCATTTCCCTTGCGAGGTAGGCAGAGAGAACAGAGTGCCAAGGGGCTCTATTCTTGCATACATCTCTCGCTTCCTCAACATTCATATTCTCTTCATACACATTCGCCGGTTTCAGAAATTCCTGACTCCACCTTCCTTCAATACATGACCGATTTGGTCTAGGTAGGTGAGTCTCGGTCTCCCCCTGTACCTAGATCCTTCCACTTTCGCATTGTATATTTTCTTAACCAGTCGTTCGTCCGGCATTCTTTCCACATGTCGGAACCATCGGAGCATTCCCTTTCGCATCTTTACACCAATACTCTCTTTCATACCTACTCGCTCTCTTACGTCGTCGTTACGAATACGGTCAGTCAGCCTCACTCCACAGATTCTCCGCAGAGATCGCATTTCGACCGCATTGATTTTACTCTCATGCTCCTTTTTGCATACCCAACTCTTGCTTCCATGTATTATAATAACGTTGGGACAAGCATTGCGTTGTGTATTGCGATACGTGCCCTCTGGCTGAGGTGATGACTGCCGAGAAGTTGTCCCAATGCTCCATTCACTCTATTTCCCGCATTCACTCTTCTCTCTACATCAGTGGTGTACCTTCCATCCCGACTGAATCCACATCCAAGATATACAAATTCATCCACTTGTTCTAGCACATCATTTCCTATCGCTACTCTAACATCTGTTTTAGCTTCTTCTCTTTCAAAAACCATTATTTTGGTTTTGCTCACATTCACACTTAGGACCCTTTTCTTACAATCTTCTGCCATTACGTTGACTAGGATTAGCAGATCAGTCGCGGACTTCGCTTATAAGCCGCATCGTCTGCATATAGCAGAGAGTTAACCACTGAGTCGCTCATCTGAACTCCCCCATTCATTTCATTCAACCTCTGTAGACATTTATCCAGATATATAATAAACAGTCTGGTTGATAGAACGAAGCCCTGTTTAACGTCGATATTGACATCAAACCAGGGTGACATTCATTGTTGCCTTCTGTCACACAAATCTCAATCTATTGTTTCCACAGCTTTACGGTAAATTGTTACTCTCTGACTTACGCACAATATATGAATATAAAAGGAATCAATCTTAAATTCCTATTTTTTACGTTTTTTTAAATAAGTTATATAGAAGTGAGTTCTATTGGATACCGTTTTTTTTCCGCACCCACTAAAGAAGCCCAATGTGTGCTGTCTCTCCGCCTTTATTGGCGTGCCACTGGAACTATATGACATTCCTTCAGTGATGTCTATTGGATACCCTGAGGACTACTTTTTATTTAAATATTTTTCATGTACAGAAAGCAGTAGTCTACAAAATTATTTATTATGTATCAAGTGCAAGGACTAATCAATGACCGTGATACGAATTGAATTTAAGACTATATGTGTAGTATATATTGTGAGCAAAATAGACAGTATTGGGTGACCTCTTTTTGCTGTATGTATAACGCAACACTATTATGCTAAGAATACAATATTACGATACAATACTGCTACGTTGACTCTATACGGCAACACCACGTTATTTGTTCTTACAATTCTGCTATGCCACGACATCGATAAGCTACGTCATTGCTACGCCACGACACCGTTATGAAGAGTGTCATACGCTACAACACTACTATGCTTGCTTTACAGATTATATTGTTTGATTCAACATGTCTACTGTGCTACAATTATGCGGCACGACTATATACCTTACTATGCTACTCCCGGTAAATATTGCAAAAATAGTTAGCCTGTCAACAACATAACGTTGTGCTAGATAGTGAGATAAAACAGTAACTTCACTATGATTTTCAACATTTCACTAACAGGAAGGAAGATTTTACAAAGCTAAAACATCAGCAAGAATTGCCATTATTTTTCTGTATAAATTTAGCTGTATATATAAAGGATTTTGTACCGTTATAAACCCTGACGTTTCTATTGTTTTTTTGTGTTCTATTAATTTGACAAATGAGTATATAGCCCGCTTGATGGTAAGCAGTTACTTTACTTTTGATGGATGGATGGATGGATGGATATGGACAGTGAGAAGTATAAGGAGGGGATCAAGATTTGGGCCTCCAATCGTCACTTACCATAAAACACAACAGTGGAAGTATCAACCGTTGCTTTACGCCGATCTTCTGTAAAAGATTATTACTTCTTCGGTCAAGCCAGCCCATTCATGCTAGTAGAAACAAGACTCCTGCACTAAAATTTGAGGTTACAGTTTCATTAAACACAAAGTCAAAAATGTGAAATCGAAAATAACAGTCACGAGCAGGATTTGAACCTGCATCTCCTGGATACCGTCCAGATGCTTTGCCAATTCAGCCATCGTGACAATTGCTCCTGACTGCTAATTTCGATAACACATTCATACTTAACGTCTTTGGGTGACGCCCGCGCCATCTGTAAGAAGTTTTTTCAAACATTATACCGACCAGGTAAACTTAATGTTACAATTAAGATTTTTACCTAATAATAACGCAAACCCTATAATTCACATTAGCGTAAAATTAAGTTTACCTGGTCGGTATAATGTATGAAAATACTTCTGACAGATGGCGCGGGCGTCACCGTAGTATTCCCACCACTTACCATTCGATATTAGTGCTAACCTAGCTGTCATTTGCTAGCTACTAATCGGGAACAAAAATAAAAACTTACTTTTCCCCAGAAATAAGAAACTATCTAATATATTTTCAAGATCTTCAGTCGTAACGTAAAGCCTAAAACTCCACCAAAGTGTTTCAAAACCTCTTACTTATCCATCGATCTCGCAGATTGATGCGACGCCAAGGGTACCCGTTCAGCCCTTATATGCCCTACATTCACTTTTATTCCTCAAGGAAAAGGATTGAGTGACATCTTGGATACTTTGATCATGTTGGATCTGAACTCGTTTATATGTAAATCTTTTTAATGATATGTACAAGAAATTTTAGTCTTGAAAACTTCAATATCTGGGGGTAAGTTCTTTGGCTTTGCTTAAACTGAGAGAATGCGATATTATGTTAGTAGCATAATGTGTTTTTTAAGACTAATTTCTGTCGTTCCTCTACAAAAACCAACTAGACACAAAGCCGTTTTGTTCAAGCTGGAAAAGGTTTTCCTATCACACTAATTCGTTTGGGGCAACGAAGTTATGTTAGTATGGAGCTACAAATCACAATCTTACATTCACAAAAACTGTTTAAATATATCCATCCATCCATCTATCCATCAGCCTTTTAACTGGACATAGGCCTCCCCAAGAATGGGAGATAGTGCCGTAATCGCCACGCTTGACAGGCGGGTTGGCGATCGCAGTGGATATTGCTAATACTCGAAGGAGCGTCATGTGCTAAAATATAGATCAAAATGAGGTATCGAGTTTGATCCCCGGGTCGGGCGGTGTAGGTAAGTGAGCTTTTTCGTAAAAAGAAAAATTCTCAGTAGCAGCCCGGAGTTTGGAAATATGCCCGGTAGAGGGCAATAGGCTCGCCACCTATTACGTAGGACTATGTTTAATAGCTGGCAAACCGTGAGTGTGTAATACACCTCTGCCTGCCCTTTCGGGGAATACAGGCGTGATGCTCTGTTTTTCGATTTACCAAAATTAATAAGTTCATTGTTCTCCTTGTTACAACGGTTGGTAGTCCTATCCCTTATTTGCAAGCATTTATATATGAAGCACGTACAATAATACACTTTCTGAGCACGTACAATTTGCAGCATATGTAATGCTTTTTAAATCACGGCTGTTCTGCATATAATATGATTATGCTCAGATATTCTTTATAATATTATAAAATAATATGAAAGTAGTTTGGTTTTTACGCTTTCAGACCGCAGTCCCTTAACCGCTTATCATGAAATTATCGTAAAATTAAACGTTCATATAGTTTGGAGTACAGATGTGGAAATTTGCTGCTGATGATCAGTTTAGTAGTTGTGACTTCAAGAGGTAACAAACAAAAAAAAACTAAAACCAATTTAAAAAAAACCCACATGTATGCAATTCACACACGGCAGAAGTGAAACTTCTGAAAAGTAGCCTACGAGAGATTGAGATGGATATAGAGTATCAGGAGTATTAGGATAAATGTAAGACTTATTATTTTTTAAACACAAAGTGAAAAATGTGAAATCGAAAATAACAGTCAGGAGCAGGATTTGAACCTGCATCTTCTGGATACCGTCCAGATGCTTTACCAATTCAGCCATCCTGACAATTGCTCCTGACTGCTAATTTCGATAACACATCATACTTAACGCCTTTGGGTGACGCCTGCGCCATCTGTCAGAAGTATTTTCATACATTATACCGACCAGGTAAACTTAATTTTACAATTAAGATTTTACCTAATAATGACGCAAACCCTTTAAATATTTAGATATTTTTATATATATTTTTAGCATTTGACATGCTTAGCACTATACATTAAACACAAAGTGAAAAATGTGAAATCGAAAATAACAGTCAGGAGCAGGATTTGAACCTGCATCTTCTGGATACCGTCCAGATGCTTTACCAATTCAGCCATCCTGACAATTGCTCCTGACTGCTAATTTCGATAACACATCATACTTAACGTCTTTGGGTGACGCCTGCGCCATCTGCCAGAAGTATTTTCATACATTATACCGACCAGGTAAACTTAATTTTACAATTAAGATTTTACCTAATAATGACGCAAACCCTTTAAATATTTAGATATTTTTATATATATTTTTAGCATTTGACATGCTTAGCACTATACATTAAACACAAAGTGAAAAATGTGAAATCGAAAATAACAGTCAGGAGCAGGATTTGAACCTGCATCTTCTGGATACCGTCCAGATGCTTTACCAATTCAGCCATCCTGACAATTGCTCCTGACTGCTAATTTCGATAACACATCATACTTAACGTCTTTGGGTGACGCCTGCGCCATCTGTCAGAAGTATTTTCATACATTATACCGACCAGGTAAACTTAATTTTACAATTAAGATTTTACCTAATAATGACGCAAACCCTTTAAATATTTAGATATTTTTATATATATTTTTAGCATTTGACATGCTTAGCACTATACATTAAACACAAAGTGAAAAATGTGAAATCGAAAATAACAGTCAGGAGCAGGATTTGAACCTGCATCTTCTGGATACCGTCCAGATGCTTTACCAATTCAGCCATCCTGACAATTGCTCCTGACTGCTAATTTCGATAACACATCATACTTAACGTCTTTGGGTGACGCCTGCGCCATCTGTCAGAATTATTTTCATACATTATACCGACCAGGTAAACTTAATTTTACAATTAAGATTTTACCTAATAATGACGCAAACCCTTTAAATATTTAGATATTTTTATATATATTTTTAGCATTTGACATGCTTAGCACTATACATTAAACACAAAGTGAAAAATGTGAAATCGAAAATAACAGTCAGGAGCAGGATTTGAACCTGCATCTTCTGGATACCGTCCAGATGCTTTACCAATTCAGCCATCCTGACAATTGCTCCTGACTGCTAATTTCGATAACACATCATACTTAACGTCTTTGGGTGACGCCTGCGCCATCTGCCAGAAGTATTTTCATACATTATACCGACCAGGTAAACTTAATTTTACAATTAAGATTTTACCTAATAATGACGCAAACCCTTTAAATATTTAGATATTTTTATATATATTTTTAGCATTTGACATGCTTAGCACTATACATTAAACACAAAGTGAAAAATGTGAAATCGAAAATAACAGTCAGGAGCAGGATTTGAACCTGCATCTTCTGGATACCGTCCAGATGCTTTACCAATTCAGCCATCCTGACAATTGCTCCTGACTGCTAATTTCGATAACACATCATACTTAACGTCTTTGGGTGACGCCTGCGCCATCTGTCAGAAGTATTTTCATACATTATACCGACCAGGTAAACTTAATTTTACAATTAAGATTTTACCTAATAATGACGCAAACCCTTTAAATATTTAGATATTTTTATATATATTTTTAGCATTTGACATGCTTAGCACTATACATTAAACACAAAGTGAAAAATGTGAAATCGAAAATAACAGTCAGGAGCAGGATTTGAACCTGCATCTTCTGGATACCGTCCAGATGCTTTACCAATTCAGCCATCCTGACAATTGCTCCTGACTGCTAATTTCGATAACACATCATACTTAACGTCTTTGGGTGACGCCTGCGCCATCTGTCAGAAGTATTTTCATACATTATACCGACCAGGTAAACTTAATTTTACAATTAAGATTTTACCTAATAATGACGCAAACCCTTTAAATATTTAGATATTTTTATATATATTTTTAGCATTTGACATGCTTAGCACTATACATTAAACACAAAGTGAAAAATGTGAAATCGAAAATAACAGTCAGGAGCAGGATTTGAACCTGCATCTTCTGGATACCGTCCAGATGCTTTACCAATTCAGCCATCCTGACAATTGCTCCTGACTGCTAATTTCGATAACACATCATACTTAACGTCTTTGGGTGACGCCTGCGCCATCTGTCAGAATTATTTTCATACATTATACCGACCAGGTAAACTTAATTTTACAATTAAGATTTTACCTAATAATGACGCAAACCCTTTAAATATTTAGATATTTTTATATATATTTTTAGCATTTGACATGCTTAGCACTATACATTAAACACAAAGTGAAAAATGTGAAATCGAAAATAACAGTCAGGAGCAGGATTTGAACCTGCATCTTCTGGATACCGTCCAGATGCTTTACCAATTCAGCCATCCTGACAATTGCTCCTGACTGCTAATTTCGATAACACATCATACTTAACGTCTTTGGGTGACGCCTGCGCCATCTGCCAGAAGTATTTTCATACATTATACCGACCAGGTAAACTTAATTTTACAATTAAGATTTTACCTAATAATGACGCAAACCCTTTAAATATTTAGATATTTTTATATATATTTTTAGCATTTGACATGCTTAGCACTATACATTAAACACAAAGTGAAAAATGTGAAATCGAAAATAACAGTCAGGAGCAGGATTTGAACCTGCATCTTCTGGATACCGTCCAGATGCTTTACCAATTCAGCCATCCTGACAATTGCTCCTGACTGCTAATTTCGATAACACATCATACTTAACGTCTTTGGGTGACGCCTGCGCCATCTGTCAGAAGTATTTTCATACATTATACCGACCAGGTAAACTTAATTTTACAATTAAGATTTTACCTAATAATGACGCAAACCCTTTAAATATTTAGATATTTTTATATATATTTTTAGCATTTGACATGCTTAGCACTATACATTAAACACAAAGTGAAAAATGTGAAATCGAAAATAACAGTCAGGAGCAGGATTTGAACCTGCATCTTCTGGATACCGTCCAGATGCTTTACCAATTCAGCCATCCTGACAATTGCTCCTGACTGCTAATTTCGATAACACATCATTCTTAACGTCTTTGGGTGACGCCTGCGCCATCTGTCAGAAGTATTTTCATACATTATACCGACCAGGTAAACTTAATTTTACAATTAAGATTTTACCTAATAATGACGCAAACCCTTTAAATATTTAGATATTTTTATATATATTTTTAGCATTTGACATGCTTAGCACTATACATTAAACACAAAGTGAAAAATGTGAAATCGAAAATAACAGTCAGGAGCAGGATTTGAACCTGCATCTTCTGGATACCGTCCAGATGCTTTACCAATTCAGCCATCCTGACAATTGCTCCTGACTGCTAATTTCGATAACACATCATACTTAACGTCTTTGGGTGACGCCTGCGCCATCTGTCAGAAGTATTTTCATACATTATACCGACTTAATGTATATAACGACCGTGTTTAATGTATAGTGCTAAGCATGTCAAATGCTAAAAATATATATAAAAATATCTAAATATTTAAAGGGTTTGCGTCATTATTAGGTAAAATCTTAATTGTAAAATTAAGTTTACCTGGTCGGTATAATGTATGAAAATACTTCTGACAGATGGCGCAGGCGTCACCCAAAGACGTTAAGTATGATGTGTTATCGAAATTAGCAGTCTGGAGCAATTGTCAGGATGGCTGAATTGGTAAAGCATCTGGACGGTATCCAGAAGATGCAGGTTCAAATCCTGCTCCTGACTGTTATTTTCGATTTCACATTTTTCACTTTGTGTTTAATATATAGTGCTAAGCATGTCAAATGCTAAAAATATATATAAAAATATCTAAATATTTAAAGGGTTTGCGTCATTATTAGGTAAAATCTTAATTGTAAAATTAAGTTTACCTGGTCGGTATAATGTATGAAAATACTTCTGACAGATGGCGCAGGCGTCACCCAAAGACGTTAAGTATGATGTGTTATCGAAATTAGCAGTCAGGAGCAATTGTCAGGATGGCTGAATTGGTAAAGCATCTGGACGGTATCCAGAAGATGCAGGTTCAAATCCTGCTCCTGACTGTTATTTTCGATTTCACATTTTTCACTTTGTGTTTAATGTATAGTGCTAAGCATGTCAAATGCTAAAAATATATATAAAAATATCTAATTAATTTTTTTTGTCAAGCTTAAAATGAACTCTCATTAATTAAATTTAATGGAGCATTAAAATTCATTTAATTTTTGTTTTCTGCATATCCTTCCTATCCCATCTGTTTTATCCCTTCTATACTCCCGTTATTATCCTTCCTATCCTATCTGTTTTATCCCTTCTATACTCTCGTTATTATCCTTCCTATCCTATCTGTTTTATCCCTTCTATACTCTCTTTATTATCTTTCCTATCCTATCTGTTTTATCCCTTCTATACTCTCTTTATTATCCTTCCTATCCTATCTGTTTTATCCCTTCTATACTCTCGTTATTATCCTTCCTTTCCCATCTGTTTTATCCCTTCTATACTCACGATATTATCCTTCCTATCCTATCTGTTTTATCCCTTCTATACTCTCGTTATTATCTTTTCTATCCTATCTGTTTTATCCCTTCTATACTCTCTTTATTATCCTTCCTATCCTATCTGTTTTATCCCTTCTATACTCTCGTTATTATCCTTCCTATCCTATCTGTTTTATCCCTTCTATACTCTCTTTATTATCCTTCCTATCCTATCTGTTTTATCCCTTCTATACTCTCGTTATTATCCTTCCTATCCTATCTGTTTTATCCCTTCTATACTCTCGTTATTATCCTTCCGATCCCATCTGTTTTATCCCTTCTATACTCTCGTTACTATCCTTCCTATCCTATCTGTTTTATCCCTTCTATACTCTCGTTATTATCCTTCCTATCCCATCTGTTTTATCCCTTCTATACTCTCGTTATTATCCTTCCTATCCTATCTGTTTTATCCCTTCTATATCTAATATATGTATGTATTTACAAAAAAATAGTATGTATATTTCTGTCTCATTCTTTCCTGGCTTCATCCTACACATTTTTGTATTTGTGTCTCTTACCTGTAATTTTTTCCGTTGCATCCGGTTTGAAATCACAACGATTCTAAAGAAGTTTCACTTCAAAAAATATATGTATAAATCTCAAAGTTGTCAGAAGGGTTTTGGGTGATCAAAATTTGTTTTACTACAGGGGTGGCGGACAAGCATACAGCCCACCTGACGGTAAGCAGTTATACCGTAGCCTATAGACGCTAGCAACAACAGAGGCATCATCGCACGTCACCAACTCCAAGAAAAGGGAAGGGAGGTGAAGAGGAATAATAATAATAAGACTATAAGGAGGGGGTTTGGTCCTCCAGCTCTCTCACTCACCATACGAAATACAACAGTAGGAGTGGACAGCAGCAACAGACGGTTGTTTTACGCTGATCTTCTCTGAGAGGGTAGTGCTTTCCCGATCTAGCCGGCCCATTCATGCAGCATAAGCAAGGCTGCCACTGAAGTAATCCACACAGTACCAGTAGTCCGTCAACACAGGCGGAGAGACGACACACGGTGGGTTTCTTTAGTGGGTGAGAGCCCCACACTACCCTGTTCGTTGCCCCGAACGACGGGGTGTGCAGTTAGGAACATTTTCTCCCGCCTAAACAAAAAAAAATTAAAAAAAAGGATAAGCAAGGCTCTACTACTTATGGTGGTGATCCTTTGGGGAGAACACAACCATCAGTAACTGAGAGGCTAATGGATGACATTGCTGCACTGCTGAACCATTCGTCCACGTATTATACATACCAACTACGTAACTACTGAACCAATGATCAGGTAATAGGCTCATCCTGGAAATTGAATGGTTCCCGTTGGATAGCTGTATTAACATAGACATAATTGATGTGCCGTAGAATTATATATTTATATCCTGAAACCCACGTGGACGGAGTCGGCAGGATCTAGTAACAAAATATTTATAGGGCCGCATCATCTTTTGGTAAGATAATTATAATAATACTTACTAGCTTACCTGTTTGGAAAAATGTATGCAAATACACCTGATATATCGTGCAGCGATTACCCAAAATAGTATTTTTATTTTTTTTATTTCACTAGCTTAGTGTCTGTTTCACACCACTGAAGCAATGTTACAAAGTTCCGCTAGCTCCCCAATAGTGGTGGAGAGATGGCACACGGCGGGTTTCTTTAGTGGGTGAGGGCCCCACACTACCCTGTTCATTTTCCCGACCAACGGGGTGTGTGGTTAGGAACATTTTTTCCGCCTTAACAAAAAAAAAGGATCTGATCACAATCTGAAAGTAAAGTCATCAGTAGTTACTCGTCAAGTAATTTACTCAACTGTTAAATCCTTCCAATAAATTGTGTTGCGTTTCACAACAGAACTATCCATCTCATATTTTTACTTGATAAGTAACAATAATTAGCAGACATCTGGCAACGTCTCATTTTTGCATTTCGTTTCATACGCCTGTAGGAGAAATACTTTTTACAGCTATTTTAATTCATATTTTTTATGAATTAAAATAGCTAATACTATAAGGAAAAAATCATGAGTGTTCTTTTTGATATTTTATTGATATAAAACTTAAAATTTTTCTAAAATAGCCTTTCAAACTTATGGAAAAGGATCCCCCGTTAATTTGCAATAGGTGTAATGAAACACAGCACCGAAGGAATGTAACATAGTTCCAGTGGCCCGCCAATAAAGGCGGAGAGACGGCACACGGTGAGTTTCTTTAGTGGGTGAGGGCCCCACACTATCTTGTTTGTTGCCCCGAACGACGGGGTTTGTGGTTAGGAAAATTTTTCCCGCCTTAACAAAAAAAAGGTGTAACGAAACACAATCAAATGTCACATTATGAGCGAGGTTGACTTTAATTAGATGGCACTACGAGTTTGAGAGAACTGTCTAAGAAGTTTAACCCTCAAGTAAACGTGCTAATTGCCACTTCATCCGACCTATAAGTCACTGGCCAGTTTATGTGATGGTTAGTCCTATTTGGTGATTGTGAAACGTATGAGAGGTGTTTACTTGTTAATTAAGTGAAAAGTAGCCTAATCAGAACATTACTCAGAGATTAGTCATATAAATTAACACAAAGTGTGAAAATGTGAAGTTGAAAATAACAGTCATGAGTAGGATTGGAACCCGCATCTCTTGGAATACATTACCAGATGCTTTGCCAATTCAGCCATCGTGACAATTGCTCGGGCTGCGAATTTCGATAACGCATTCATTCTTGATGTCTTGGGTGATGCAAATGTCGTCTCACACTGTGTGTTAAGAAAAAATGTGTTATAGAAATTAGTCCTGACTAAATGTCACACTAACTCAGCTGGCAGAAAGAGCTCCTCAATTCATATATGTAAACAAACTCTGCTGCGCATCAAAGACTGAAAATAAATCTAAATGCAGTATCCTGGAAAAAGGTGAATATGGCCTGCACTCTGGTGCATTACTGCATTGCACGTATATACATTTAATCATGACGTGCAAGCACTGTATGCGGGAGGCCATAAAAAATGCGATCGACATTTGCTTTTATTACATGGTTGGTAAGTTAGCACACAGCCTATCTGATGGTAAGTGGTTACCGTAAGTAACATAAAGACAGCAGCAACACCAGAGGCATTATTCCTTAGAGTATATAAACTATAGAGTACGCCTTACTGAGTATGAACCGTAAGCACAAGTATGAACTGTGTCGCGCGCCGTTGAAACGCTCAATCAATAGCAAAACAATACGGTTCATATTAAGTCTGAGAGCAATCTTTTATTTATTTTTTGATAAAAAAGGTGAAATGTACAGTGCCAGGTTGTAAAAACGATTCCCGGCAGCAAAATAAAAGGAATAGTAACATTTCTTTTCATCAATAAGTAGAATTTAGTTACTAACTTAATTGTTTTAGCAAAATTCAGAATGGTCTTAGAGGGGTACGCGGGACACGCGAGGCGTGTCGTCCCGGCACGCTATCAACCGTATTTTTTTCTTCACGATGAGATAGTGTTGTACCGCAATTAATTTTATACGATATTTTTTTAATAGTGTAATTTTATATAAAAATATTTTTTCTGACTCATAAATAATCTGGTGATTAAATAATATAAATATAGGTACATGTATGATATTATATTATTAATTTGATACGTGCAGTAGTGGAAAAATATATAGACGTAACAACAAAATACTTATATAATATATTAATTAATAATTAATTAAAATTTAATTATTATATTTAATTATACTTTAAATATAATATAATAATTAACGCTCTTTAAGGGTCAATAATGGTCTACCTATGATCTACCTCAGTGGTGTAGCAGTGGTGTATGCGACTGCTAATCATGAGGTCTCGGGTTCGATCCCCGGGTCGGGCAATGTTATTGAACTTTTTCCTAAAAAGAAAAATTCTCAGTAACAGTCCGGAGTTTGGAAATGTGCCCGGTAGACGTCAATAGGCTCGCCCCCTATTACATGGGACTTAAACATAGCTGGTGAGTCGTCGGTGTTTAATACACCTCTGCCTACCCCTTCAGGGAATACAGGCATGATGCTATGTTTGTGTACCTATGATCTGAGTTTGTTAATTCAGAAAAAAGTCAAGTTTTATAATTTTAAAATTTAATAAATTATACCTACCTTTTTTAAATTATTTGTAAGTATTAATTATACCTATCATAGCAAACCGACAAATTTATTCTTCCAACTCTATTTACTCAGATTGAGAGTGATTTAGGCCGTAGTTCACCATGCTAGCCCAGTGCGGGTAAGCAGACTTCACAAGCACGTAGCCGTGGAGTAAATTACAGGCGTGCAGGTCTCCTCATCCTCATCCCTCACCGAGCAGTAATAACTTGTAAACAAATACACACATAACTTCGGAAAGTCAGAGGAGTATGCCGTACAAAACCTCGGGCTGGAGATTGAACTCGTAAAAACTGTCTTTGCAGTCCTTGGTTTTACCGCTTCGCTATTTATTACAATATTGAACATATAATTAATTAATTCCTAACTTAAGTATATTCCCGGCAAACAATCGATATATTTGCAGAAATTACGTCACGCATGGAACGTCACTATAAAAACGCAATACCATAGTTAAGTACCTATAACACATTTGCCTACAATTGGCACAACTGGACCGAAACGATACGCGTACTCTATAGTTTTTATACTCTAAGCATTATCCCCAGTCGCCAACTCCAAAGATAGGCATGGTAGGTGGTGAGGAGGATAATAAAGAGAGGATAAGGAAGGTATTTTAGCTTCAGGCACTCTCATTCACCATAATAAATACACCAGTACCTATCATTCTTTGACACTGATCTTCTGTGGGAGGTTAGTACTTCCCCGATCGAGCTTGGGATCAACAAGACTCTACCAGAAAAATTGTTATTACACAGATGATGGAGTGGCTTAGATACCGATGTAATACACAAAATTAAATTAAATAAAAATATATATATATATATATATAAAGTACGTGGAAATCATTCCATGTAATTTTGTTAAAAATAACAGATGACAAGAAAGATAAAATGGAAATAGTAACTACCACTTACCAGTGGCCTAGAGCCTTGTTTTTCCCAGCACGAATGGGCCGGCTCGATCGGAGAAGTACCACACTCCCAGGGTGAGAGCCCCGGAGGCCCGAACCCCCTCCTTATTATCCTTCCTATCCTCTCTTTATTATCCTTCCTATCCCTTCCTTAGTATCCTACCTATCCTCTCCTTATAATTCTTCTTATCCACCTCATATCCCTTTCCTTGGAAATCACATCATCAAACATCAGGTGGGTCGTATGCTTGTCCGCCACCCATGTAGTATAAAAAAAAAACACTTAGGGGCTGTAAAATCTAAGGACCGTGGTGGTCCGAAGCAGTTCTATATTATTGTGAAATGTTACCATTAATATCCGCTGGAGAGTGAACCGGCTATCCTTTTCTAAACAAAGCGCATTCTTCAATACTTATTATAGCGAAAAAGTTGGTATATCCTGTTCAGTCATGGCAACAATTGAGAACCTTCACTCATTACCAAGTTTTTACCCTTACAGTTGCTATAAATACTTCCATTAAACCCTTCTTTGTACACGAAGAAAATAATGAGAATTTGTTATCCAATTTTCTTTTTCAAAAACTTCTCAAATCTTTAAGGCATGCAGGTTTCCTCACGAAGTTTTTTTTCACCGGGTAGTAATTATTATTTGTGTACAGATATACACATAGCTTCCAAAAGTCCATATGTGAGGTCTTAATTTTGGACTGGGTTTCGAGTTTCACATCTCTGTCATTCTTGGTCTTACTACGTACGAAAGAATAAAAGAAAAGAAAGAAAACTAATTTACTCGTATTTTCAGCTGGATATAAAAATCTCCATTAGACTCATTGACATATTAATGTGCAACTGTGGGAGGGCTACACTCAGCATGATGCTGTTATGTGAACATAAACAGCCCTGATTTTCAGTTCACCTACCAACACACATGGACACACAAGTTGGATCATAGTGCTCTCATTGCATTATAGAGATAGATAAAATGACTTCAAATAAATATATGACAGCATTTACGTCAAACGTCAGGTTGACAGGACTGTCAATGTCAACCTAGCAAAGCGTCATGGTCGATGGTAGTGGGGGCAGCCGTTTTCAACTCAAGGACACTTGAACGAGACGGCGCGCGCGCTCACCACGACGATGACGAATCGCTCAGGATCTTTGCCATCCCGCTAACTCAAGATTTAATAAAGTTGATTTCGTGTAGTAGTAATCACTAATTACCTAATTACATTGTGATTTCTGTGAATGCTGATTAAAATACGTCGATAGTGATCTGAAGCGATTTCATTCTATTTCCGCGCCCACCTACCCACGTAATTAGAAGAAGATGAGTTCTGGTGAAGGGCCTCCAGGCCCTCCTGGCTCTTCATATGTTTATTTGTTTACATAAAAATAGAATAAAAATATATTATATATACACACATTTTAATCTCACATTATATCGTATATCAAGTTGGCAAATTTATTAAGTTTCGACAAAGTATATTATTGAATACAAAGCTTCATGGCCCCTCACCGATATCGATCCTAGTTTGAACCTTCATTGTCACTTCTATGTCGCTGCAACTGCTTTTATTGCAAGCTGAGAACTTTAACAACTTTGTTTCTTTATTTATTAGTTTAGAGATCATGTAATTAACAATTTACAGTGTTATAGCAATCATGAATATTACCCAGCTTGCTAGATTGTGGGGTTGTCATAACAAAATGCTCTAACTGACATGGCTTATTGAATTTGTTCGTTTAGTCAACTATTTCTTTTGGAAGCTCAAACTCTATCATTTTACAAAATTATAATGATTGAAGTTATTAATGTCTTTCTTTTGTTTCAAAGCTCTTCAATAGGCTTAAAACTGGGATACATTTTATTCTACTACTATATTGAGACCCATTTTTTTTGTTAAGGCGAGAATAAATGTACCTAACCGCACATCCTGTCGTTCGGGGCAACGAACAGGGTAGTGTGGGGCCCTCAACTACTAAATTAACCCGCCGTGTGCCGTCTCTCCGCCTATATTGGCGGGCCACTGGAACCATGTTACATTCCTTCAGTGGTACTATATTGGAACCCGAGATATAACCTAAAATATATAAAATAAATTAAAGAAGGAACAGCTATCTGCCGCTACAACTAAAACACATTGTGTTTCATGGCTGGTTGGTACGCTCGGGTCCGATCACAAGTGAGTACTCCCACCTGGTATCCAACCCTACCACCAGTAATGAATGGGGTTATAATTATTACCGCTAGTCGTCTCGTATGACACATGAAAGAATGAGGTGGTGACAATTTATTCTTAGTTCGTATCGTTTAAAAATTTAAATTAACAACATTTTTGTTATTAGCTTAAACAGTAAAATTAAAATTGTAAAACCAATATCGTCGCTAAAGATATCAAATTATTTAACTAATAAATACATATATAATATTTTATATAATACCAGAGCTGTATGAGCAATAATATTCCTCAATATAGGAGTTTCAGTTAGAAAAGAGTGAAAATCTTTCCTAATATTCACAGCTCATTCCACATAGCTGGCTGCTTAAATCATTGGTACACGATAAAAAGTTGCAGCGGATGCAATTTTTTGCAAAATGGACGACAAATTAATAAAAAATCAGACATGAATTATATTATTGTGGTTTAATCTGCGGATGATTTTGATCCATGTGGTGACAGGTAGGGCTGCGTACCAATTGGGAGTACTTACTCTCTTGCTATGCTCGAGCGGGTTGGTACCACCATCTCCTGTGTGACCGGACTTGAAGCACATCGGTGTGTTTTAGTTGTAGAAGGAGATAGCCGTTAATTCTTTCATTTCATATAATTATGTGAGATGAAATGATGAGTAGCGGCTTGACAATACTCTTGCTATAGTTGAGTGCATGAGCGACGGTTACCATTTACCATCAGGTGGGCCGTGGTTCGTCCGCCACCATACACAATAAAAAAAGAAAGACTAAGAATGCAAGTGTCAACATCGCATTCTCTCCAGGGAGCTGTTTAATATGTATTGTGTTGATATACTGGTGGTAGGATTAGGTATCAAGTGGAAGTACTTATTTGTTATCGGCCCGAGTGGGTTGGTACTACCGTCTGTCGTGTAACCAACCATGAAGAACTCCGGTGTGTTGTGATTATAAAGAAATGAATTAGTGATTAGCTTGTAAGTATTCTTACTATTCTTGAGATAGACGGTGGGGTTCACTTACCATCAGGTTGTCATCACATCATAAGCCTTAAGAAAAGGATTTACGATTACCACATGGATAATCATAATTATGATTACCACCGCTGATACAGCACGTAATCTACCAGAGAAGTACCACCCTCTGACACCAACGTTTAGTAAAGACAGATACTTTTACTATTACGGTTCACTTGGTGAGTGAGAGAGCTGGAGGTACAAACCTACTCTTCATGAGAAAATTGGAAAAAGAGAGTTTTACTGCGAGCAGGATTTGAACCTGCGTCCCATCGCATCCGGGGAAGTGCTCTGGACCGCTAAGTTATCGCAGTTACCTAACGGTGTCACCCAATCTCAACTTCACATTTGTTTTTAGATGTCTTTACGACCCACGCCACCTATCGGATGCATTTAGTGTGCATGTAACCTACATTATTCCAATATAATAAGTTTAATTTTGCAATAAAAAGGCATACTATTTGATGACGCGATTTTTTAAATGCATATTTTGATCTGTATTTTGGCACTTGACATGCTCAGCTACTAAGAACAAATTATTTATGAAAGCAAAAAAGAAAGTTTATATTGCGAGCAGGAATCGAACTTGCGCCCCATCCAATCCGGGAAAGTGCTGTGGACCGCTAAGCTATCGCAGTAACATAACGGTGTCACCTAAAACCTTTTTTATTTTTTAGGTGGGCAAAAATGTACCTTCCGCACACCCCACTGCCCGGGGAGACAGCGGGGTAGTGTGGGGCTCTCACATACTAAAAATTCGCCGTGCACCTTCACCCACTCGTGCTCGGCGGACCACTGGTACTGCGTATATTCCCTTCAGTGGTTCGTGCAGCGGCTAGCCCCTCAAGCTCTCTCTCTTAGCAACGTCGCCGCGCACCTGAGACGGGCATTAGGCGCAAATATTCGCGCCCACGCCACACCGCGCGTCGGCGGCGGGTCGGGAGAGAGTAGAGATCAGCCTCCCTGGCCCTCTCCGTCGCTTCCTTCCGCGAGATGCCATTCACGCAGAAGGTAGCGACTGCGGTTCACTACCTATCGCCACCAACCATAGGCCTGACAACAGCCGGCAGTGGTGCGCTGAGTCCTCACTGCAGTCGCAGTAGTGGCAGCAGGGAGTCTCCTCCCTCCTAGCGACTGTGTACAGGTACTTGCCGAAGTATACGTGCCCTGACAGCACGTGCACCAGCCGGAAGGTGAGGACTCCATGCTGCCGCCCCGCTCATTCCTCTAAAATCGGGTGGAGCGCCTCTACGGTTCGAAGACCGGCTCGAGGCGTCTCCAGCCGAACCCTTCAGCAAGCAATGGTGGCGCGGCGGGCGTCGCTCTGCCATGCGCTCATTTGACTGGGTGGGAGGCTGTCACCTAACCCTTAACCTAACGGGGTCATAATAAGCTATATCTTCTTTTTTCTCTAAATACCTAGTCATCTTCTCTATATAATTCTTCCTCTCCATCTTCTTAGCGCCTTATAAGCTACGATAGCCGCTTACCATCAGGTGAGCTGTATATGCGTTATGTTATAAATGAAATCAACATGGCCCTACCATCAACATTAGTTAATGTTCAAAAATCAACTCAATATTTTGTTTAAAAAAGTCGATGTTATTTAGTTCACTGCGAATTATTTCCCCCATTATTCACTCCACTCAAATCACTTAGACGAAAATGTTCACATCAACAATAATTTACTTCGGGTATTTTCTATAAAATTACTGGCGCAGATGCTCCGGTCGTCCCCTGCCAATTTTAGCCGGCCATTATGCAAAATACCCGCCAACAGGAATACAAATGATGGGCCAATCTTTACTTATGTAAAGTTTTCATTAACACAAGACAGTTTTAAATCGGAAAAAACGTGTAATTATGCATATGAATTTCTTAATTAGAAATCTGATGTGATCTAATGTGACTGCCTTGATGGTGCAGCGGCAGTGTGTGCGATTGCTGATCATGAGGTCTCGGGTTCGATCCCCGGGACGGGCATTGTTATTGAGTTTTTCGTAAAAAATAAATTCTCAGCAGCCCGGAGTTTGAAAATGTGCCCGGTAGATGGCAATAGGCTCGCCCCTTATTACGTGGGGCTTAAAGAACATAGTTGGTGAACCGTGGGTGTGTAATACACCTCTGCCTACCCATTCTGGGATTCAGGCGTGATGTTATGCTATGTTATGTGATCTAAACCCCATCAAATAATTAAAAGGGCTCACTAATTGGACCTGAAGGGGTATTTACTACGACCTTCTTTATTTTACACTTGGATTCTCACTTGTCTCAAATGTATGGATAAATTTTCTGGGTGGACGCTGTTTGGCAATATCTTGGTGAACACAAATTGCGAAAATCTGAAAATGAAAATAATTGTCACGAGCAGGATTTGAATCTGTATCACCTGGAAAACTGTAATAGATGCTTTCCTTATAAAGCCACCGTGGTATGCTCGGGACTACACATTTCCATAACACATTCCTTCTTAATGTCCTTTTCTTAATAAATACATGCGCTTATCCAGCCAGGTCATAATAATTATTACAATTAAGATTCATACCAGATAGTACGCAGTCATATAGATATTTTTAAGAGTTTGACATGCTTAGCAATATAAAAATGAGTACCTAAAGTCAAATGCTTAAAAAATATATAAAAATATCAAAGTACTCTTGGTATTGCTGATTCCAGGAAGTAATACCACCTACCGTTAGGCAGACCTCAGTCTGTCTGCCACCATGAGCTTATTAAAGCTCGCACCGAGAGACTGTTACTTTTCTAAATGAGAAAGAGCTAAAAAGTGAGTTTTCCTAGCTGACGCGTGAATCCTTTTTTTGTTAAGGCAGTAAAAAAAATATATAACAGCACACCCTGTCGTTCAGGGCAATGAACAGAGTAGTGTGGGGCCATCATTGACTAAATAAGCACGCTATGTGCCGTCTCTCCGCTTGTACTAGCGGGCCACTGGAACTGGAAGACATTACCATAGTGGTGAGGCGTGAGGCCTAAAGATCAATCCTCATATTTAAAGAATATTCATCCAAAAACTACTAAAAACGTCTTCGATCAATGCTGGGGATGCCTAAATGAGTTTTTTTTATTCGGTTGGTGATTGTCATTGCGCGTAAAACATTTACAAGACTCCCAATCTAATAAATCTAAATAGGCGAAGACGTTGACGTATAAAGAATTTATCGTTCGTAGCACATAAAGTGGGGCGTTTCATATCAAACGATACGACACGACACCGATTTCAATGCTGACTTGACCTCGATTAGACGTTTTTATACACAGTATTTTCTCTGAAGTATTATGTCCGCTGATTTTTTTAATCAATTAATTATAAGGTTATCAATTAATTACTATTTAAAAAAAATCTTCTTATATTAAAAGATATATTACTTTAACCGACAATAACTCATGTGAGCTTTCAATTAAACTAGTATAAGCCCGCGGCTCCAACTACAGGATAAAGCTAGTTTTTTGGTTATATCGATGGAACCCAACAAAGTAGAAAATTAAAATATATCTACCAGTTTAATTTTAAGTACCTATGCCATGTGGGGCTTTAGAATTGCCCCACCCCTCTCTACCTACGGGAGTCATAAGAGCTGACTAAGGGTAATACCGGCGGAGTGGGCAGCAGCACTCCCTCGAGTATTAACAACATCCACTGCAATCGCCTACCTGCCTGCCAAGCGATTACGCCACTATCCCCCATAATGAGCACGCAACAAAAAATGGGACCGACGATATGGTCAAAACCGCGGAGGGCGTTGGATGCGGTCGGTGCAGGATCGCTCGTTGTGGCGTTCTCTTGGGGAGGCCTATGTCCAGCAGTGGACGTTGAAAGACTGATGGATGGATGGATGGATTAAGTACCTATATTCAAGAGCGTGCCGTGTGGGGCCGGCTTTAGAATTGTTCCACCCCTCTCCACCCATGGGAGTCGTAAGAGCCGACTGAGGGGATACCGGGGGAGTGGGCGATGAGCGAAACATATGTTGTGGCGTTCTCTTGGGGAGGCCTATGTCCAGCAGTGGACTTCGAAAGGCTGATGGATGGATGGATGGATTCAAGAGCTATCAAACCAAAAATATTTCATCAAAATCTTTTAGATAGTTTTGGTTCTCGTCTCTGATGGCTAAATAAAGTGCTGTTACAGTTTAATAATAGTATAGGTTTAATTTAAGTAATTACTAAAATACTTTTCTAGAGGTGGCCTTGCTTGTTCCAGCATGCATAGGCAGCATATTTAAATAAAATGACAACTAAACGGTAAATTATCTAACAAAGATAGTTATAGGTAAATATTTGTAGATATAGTGAAAAATTAATAATCTTGTCGTATTAAGTAAATAACGTGCCAATAAAATGAAATTGTCCGCATGTACAGCGCGACATTCGCTAATGTTAGCTCGTTATATGAACAGAGTGTCATCAGAGCTCATGGCCTGTTAAATCTGGACCATTTACGCCTCACGTGAAAAATATGGAACACATCAAGGTGCGATCACTATAAAATATGAGATAAGATGTGTTTGTTGATATTTTGTCGATAAATTTTTGAGTTTATTAAACATGACTTCTTTTTTTATTGCTTATGGAGGCAGACGAGCCAACAACCACTGGATGGTAAATGGTAATCGTCCCGCTTGAACTTAAGTATAATAAGAGTCAAGCCCTTGCTTCACTATTTTATTTCGCGGATGTGATCTTTGCGGACTATATATATATATTTTACTTCACATCAGATTTAAATGAAATAAAATCTTTATTCAGCTTAAGCCAAGCTCTATCCATACATGAAAATTGCGATAAAATCCGTTCAGTGAAAGATGTTAGCTAACAAATAAATATAAATAAAATACATTATTAATTCCTATTGTATGTCGCTGTTGGCGCACAATATATATCTCTTGCTTTTTTTCTTTCTGATCGTCTCCTCTTTATTTTTAAATGACTGCAAAAAAAGGTGAGGTTTGCTCTGAATCTTTTTTGTTTGTATGTACACCCATTTTTCAGTGATTTCTGGGCCGCTTTGCATGATTCTTCTACTCAAAACAAAATAGGGCCGACCATAATTAATTTACAATGTTCATCTTACAATGACTCAAGAGGTAATGGTAACCAAAATAAAGCATTTGATTATATAGCTGACATGTGTATTAGTCTTTATCAATATTTCAAGTGACAAATTGAGCGTTTTATTCAAGTGCGCAGGCAGAAAAAGTAGGGTGCTTGAAAAAACATGAAATGCACAAATTTTGTCACTTGTGTTCCCAGTGTGACACTAAGTGTTGTTGTAAGACGTTGCTTTCATGGATAGTTTTGTTTCATTTTTGTAATAATCGTGATTACTATGGCTGCTTCACGACGTCATATGGACACGGAAACCGCAGCAAGAGCTGTTGCTCTACTTCAGGAGGGAGAGTCTCAGAGATCTATAGCAATACTTGTCGGTGTGTCGCGTAGAGCTATCCGAAACGTGTGGTAGCGTTACCAGGAAACCGGGAATATGGCTAGGAGACCTGGAACAGGAAGAACTAAGCTACAACTGCTCATGAAGACCGTTTTGTCAGATTAAATGCACGCCGAGGGCGTACCGTAACCACCCGGGCCTTACAAACACGACTCTGGCAATAAAATAAAATTAAATCTACAGGTGCACGAGTCAGTGATCAAACCATTCGTAATTAACTTCACGAATATGGCCAACGTTCCAGAGTACGTGTGGTTCGACTAAAACTGAGAAGGGATCATCGTGCAGCTCGTTTAAGGTACGCCTGCGAGCATTTGACTGGACCATAGATACTCTTCACAGACGAATGTAAAGTCAAGATTGACAGTGATGACAAAAGAATCCGCGTGTGGAGAAAGTAAGGCGGACGTTTTACAGAACCATGAATTCATGGAACAGACTGTTTCAGGGATCCAAGTGTTATGGTGTGGGGTGGAATAAGCTTGGTAGGCAAAACAGAGCTGGTAGTTTTGGATGAAGATTCTGTAACTGCTACCGGGTTATGTTGAGCAAGTGATCCGACCTCATGTCATTCCATCTTCACAAAGAGTGGATGCTGGTTTTGTTTTAATGCAAGATAATGCTCGTCCACATACACAAGGAGCTCTATGTGACGCCAATATCATGGTTTTGCCATGGCCTGCAATGAGTCCCGGCCTCAATCCCATCCAACATTTATGGGATCAATTGAAAAGAAGCCTCAAAGAGAACTTCAGTCAGGTGAATAGTTTACAGGAGCTCATAAACGCTCTAAAAGCCTGTTGGGAGCGAATACCGGAACAAAATGTTACCCACCTGATTGAAAGTGTACCAGTCAGACTCAGAGAGTGCATACGGAGCAGAGGAGGTACCACCATTGGGTGTATTAAGCATAACTATACTGCAAGCAATAGTTAAAAAAATGGCGTTAAGTAAAGTTTACTTTTCTCATTAATTTGCTGCAATTTCCCTGAAAAGTGTTTTTTGGGTGTGATTTTATGCAAATAAACAAATTTGAATATTGATTATATTTAAACAATTTCTTAATCCCTACCCTAAACACATCAGTTCATAAAAACCAGATCAACATTAATACTTTTTAGTAACAGACTAAAAACGTTTGTTTTGAGTAGGTTTATGTTGCGTTCTGAAGATAACTTGGAGTAGGTGTTGTATGTGATCCAGGGTCGTCCTGCCGTCGACTCTACAGCGGGTCTCTGCAGTCCATGGCGATGTATGGTGTCCCGATCTGGGCGGACGCACTCACCGCTCCAGATAAGGCCCTCTTTTTTGCGACGTCCGCAGAGGGTCATAGCGGTGAGGGCCATAAGGGGGTACCGCACGGTGTCCTGGGCCGCAGCCACGCTGCTGGCGGGTGACCCACCTTGGCCTCTCCAGGTCGAGGCACCGGCAGAGGTCTACTGGCTACGTGCCGCGGCGCGGGCTGGGGGCGAGGAAATCTCCCAAAGGAGTCTGGGTGGAGCACGACAAGCGGCTCGTGAAATGTTGATCCAGCGGTGGACGGAGAAGCTGGAGTCCCCTGGAGCAGGATGGGGAACTATAGAGGCGGTTGCGCCACACCTCCACCGCTGGTTTAATCGAAGGCACGGCAACCTCACTTTTAAGTTGACGCAGGTGCTTACCGGACACGGATGCTTCGGTAAGTACCTGCATCGTATTGGCAGAGAAGGGGCCCCCGAATACCACGAGTGCGGCGCGCCAGTCGATGACTCGCGCCACACTCTGGAGGAATGCCCCACCTGGAGGCCCCAGCGCCGCGCTCTGTCGGCGGTAATTGGAGGAGACCTGTCGCTGCCAGCCGTAATCTCACGAATGCTGGGCGGCGACAGGTGCTGGTGGTCTATGGCCTCCTTCTGTGAGGCCGTTATGTCACTGAAGGAGGCCGCGGAGCGGGAACGTGAGGCTTCTGCCCACGCCGACTAGCTCCGCTGACGACGGCCAGGGTGGAGGAGGCGGCATTACGCTCACCTCCTCCCACCGCCTTGATAACGACAGGGCGTGGCCAGTGTAGGTCATCCGCCTGGGGTGCCGGAGTAGAATGTCGAAAGACGACCCTCCGGCGCCCCGCTAATAGACGTGGAAGGGGCCGCTGTGGTTTTAGTGGGTATTCCGGGCGCAACTAAGATCTGAGCGCCCGGCGAGTCCTACATACCCCTCCATTGTCATCGGGGGGGATGCGTAAATGC
Source organism: Leucoma salicis (assembly GCA_948253155.1). NCBI lineage: Eukaryota > Metazoa > Arthropoda > Insecta > Lepidoptera > Erebidae > Leucoma > Leucoma salicis. Next base: position 24,885,034 of record OX411815.1, on the reverse strand, counting down.
ATTTTCAGCGATAACAAAAAAAAAAGGTGTTGTATGTGAAATTATCTTGAATAGGTATAAAGCATAGCACAGCATAGCTCCAAGTTAATTAGTCACTTAAATACATTCTACTGGTCACTGTTAGCATACAAACTGTATTTCTCACCCACGACCTACATTGTAGGTCGGTACTTACTAAGTAGCATAAGTGATGTGAAACATTTCTCCTTGCAATTTGTGGTTAGATTGATGTGCAAGGCGTGCCGCCATTTTATTTCACTACTTTATTGGATAAAAGCTTTCTGTAGTCGTAAGAATATGGGAAGAACGATAATTTGAAGTCACATCTTGGAAGAAAAATTCAAAACAAAATATTGAGGTCTTTTTAGGGAGCGAAAGGTGTTCGGAAAATATTGATTACTCGTACTGATGACATAAACTTAAACTTCACGCAGAAACATCTGATGGAGTTTTTGTTTTGATTTTTGATTACCAACGCTGGCAGACGAGAAAACGGCCCACCTGATAGTAAGTGGTAACCGTCGCTCATGGATTTTGGCAACACCAGGGGCACAGCCAAGCCGCCGCCTACCGTGAGTAAAGTGTTCTTCTCAAACCTCGTTTAAAGAAGGACATGTCGTAGGGCTGGGAAAACACCGCAGCAGGAAGTTCATTCCAAAGCCTGCACGCGCGTGGTAGAAAAGAGTGCTGGAAACAAACAGTCTTGGACGAGATCGTTTCCAAGTGGTATGGCTAACCCTACTACGACGTCTCGTGGACCGGTGGTAAAAAGGGGATGTTGGTCAAAAAGTTCCTCAGAGCACTCGCCATTGAAGAGTCGATAAAGCACACAAAGAGACTCAAAGTCTCTCCGCCGCCCCAGCGACTCCAGTCCAACCGTGAGATTGGGATTGTCGACAATTTGAACAGCACGCCTTTGCAGGGAGTCAAGTGGGTTGAGCTGGTATTTTGGTGCATAGATGTGAGCAGTACTCCACGTGGGGCTGGACTTGTGCCTTATATAGTGACGGGCCTCATGGCGTAGTCGGTAGTGTAACCGACTACTGTGCACGAGGTCGTGGGTTCGATTCCCACTCAGGACAATTATTTGTGTGATGAACACAGATATTTGTACTGCGTCTGGGTGTTTTCTATCTATTATATGTATGTATTTACAAAGAAAAGTAAAATATGTATTATATTCGTAATCTGGTACCCATAGCACAAGCGTTAAGCTTAGTTTGGGACCAGAGGAACTTTTGTGAAATGTCTGTAAACATATTTATTTTTAGTGTTAGTCTCTCCCTCGGTGTAAAATACCGCTTGGCTGTGTTAAGAACGCCCAGTTTTTTGCTCCCCAATTTGGCTTGAAATTTGCCTTTTTATAAGCACTACGTGTTCATTAATGTTTGTTTTCTGCTAATACAATAAACAAACCAGATGAAGTCACGGGTATCAGCTAGTAGGTATTAAAAAAGGATATATCACCATTTAAAACCATAAAGGTCAGAGACAACACAACACAAAATAACCGCTGTAGATATTCTATAACCTCATAAGATTATCCCGAACACTCATGCCGCCCTTTTAACCTAATTCTACGAATATTCGGCGCTGCTAACAAACGATTTATCTGAACTACAAAGGTAGAGAAGACCCTTTGTGATTGAAATGAACCCTGATAAGCTACGATTTAGTTTCGCTAAAATGAATTCCTTCAAGTTATCGGTATTTTGAAAAAAGTTGTATAAATCATACAAGTAACAAATAGGTTAAACATACAAGAAGAAAGTAATTATCTAATCTACCACACTGACCTGATGCGGGTTGGCACATTGTCACAAGCCATCGAGAAGATCTCTTAGGCATGAAAGTTTCCGATGTTTTACTTCACCAGGTAGAGTTTTTATATGCATTGGAATTTGGGTAGTGTACCCCCGCCCAGTAAATAATCTCTGCCTGTATTAGCGGGTCACTGGAACTATGTTAACTTCAGTGGTCCGCCGGCTCCATGGTAGTATAATTGTATATTTACAATGAAATAATGCAAGAATAGAGCCTCTTGGCTCTCTGTTCTCTCTGCCTATCCCGCTAGGGAGATCGCGTGATGATAAGTAAGTAAGTAGGTATTATTATTTACAATAAACTATTCATGTAAATAAGCTTCATTAATATTGTTTAACCTTTTTTTTTTTGCAGAAAAGTTTCTCGAGTGGTGACGCAACTGAGGAATGGATTGATGGATAGGTGAATTTTATCATATTGCGTACTTTGTTGATCTACCTATATTTTTTAGCATTTGACATGCTCCGCCACTTTTTAAAGTACAAATTCTCCTTATCTTATATTGGTCGTAAAGATAAATGTGATAAGGTGATTGGTATAGCTCAGGGGTTTAGAGCACTTCCCCGGATTGGAAAAGACGCGGGTTTAATTCCCGCTAGTACAAAAAATCTAAAATACTTTAAATGTTGCGTACTGTTGAACTAAGAATGTTTTTCTATATAACTATTCTTATATTAAACACAAAGTGAAAAATGTGAAATCGAAAATAACAGTCACGAGCAGGATTTGAACCTGCATCTCCTGGATACCGTCCAGATGCTTTGCCAATTCAGCCATCGTGACAATTGCTCCTGACTGCTAATTTCAATAACACATTCATACATAACGTCTTTGGGTGCCGACAGATGGCGCAGACGTCACTGCTGCTCACCATTTTTTAATTTCACGGACATTAAATGAAAGATTAAACAGCTCTCTCTCAGCTATCTCCTACTATAACCAAAACACACCAACGTGCTTCATGGCCGGTCACACACGAGATGGTGGTACCAACACGCTCGGGCCCGACAGCTAGTGAGTACTCCCACTTGTTACCCACCCCTACCGCCAGTAATACAATGGGTGACAATTGCTTACATCCATTAGTCGCCCCGTACGAAATAATGGCGTGGTTCTTAGCGCGTCACCACGCGGACAACATTCAAAATGTATTATAAAATTTAGTTTTCACAATACTTATTTTGTTCTAGAAAATAACAGCATATTTCCACGCCGGGAGCTAGATAGGTTTCACATTAGGATACCCATCTAAATCAACCGGGTGTTGCTTGACCTTATCGATCATTCGAGTGGTATAAAGCTACAATCCCCCCAAAAAACAAAAACTAAGTTAATTTGTTTTGTGATAGCGACATGCTTGTCCCAGCATGAATGGGCTCACTTGATCGTGAACGTACCAACCTCTTAGAGGTCAGTGTGAAATAACGGTAGGTAATCTTACTATTGTGTTTCGTATAGTGAGTGAGAGTGCCGGAGGCCCAAGTCCCTTCCATATCCTCTCCTTATTATCCTTTCTATCTGTATGCGCCATAACGTAACTCTTTATTTGTTATAACGTAAATACTTTAAACAGTCATGTCTCACTCCCACGCACGCTTCACTACACTATTCATCCTGTTCCCTCCTACCCCTCTCCGCTCGCAAAATTAAAAAACGCATCAATCGTGTCTCAACTATCGCCATACCGCTATCAAATTTTTCCACATATCTCAAAAATATTTAAAAGTTATCACGCGCGCGAGTGTGCCTAAATATAAAAACGCAAATTGCCTTGTGTGTGGTTTAATGACTGTTTAATTGACTACAAATTAGAACCAGCGACCTCAGACTCCAAAAACACCGTGAGTACCTTTCCTTATACCCCACACTATCCACTATCCATTTCCTTGAAATTGGCAACGTACCAGTGATGCTTCTGGTATTCTTATTTACGTAACTGCTTACCATCAGGTGGGCTGTATACTTTTTTGCTACCCGCGAAGTATAAAAAAACAGAATCAATATTTGCACGTTACTTAATATAGCCTCGTATAATATTTATTGTATGTACAATGCATGCACATAACATACATAACCTTATACGGAAACAGTACGCAAGCCATAACATATAGCTCGCATTTCACATTATGACGGTAACATATTAGTAAACAATGTATTCGATTTACTAGCTTGCATTATATATTAGACTGAAATGTAATATATGTTGTAAACCACGCATTTGATGCCTTGAGCTATATTCTTGAGTATCTACTTTAATATCAGAATTTAACCATTGAGTACTTGAGTATCTACTCTAACATCAGATTTGGACGGTACTTTCACTGGCAGATCAATAAAGTTATAAGGAGTAACCATGACTACATTTAGTTTGAAAAAAAAAAATGGGTTTGAATATAATAAGTAACTAAATTTCAAGCTCATATAGTAGTATAATAATTATACTAGTAGATTCCCTGCGGCTTCGTTCGCGTCATATACGGCCCACCTGATAGTACGCGGTTGCCGTAGCCTATAGATTTTAGCAACACCAAAAACATCACTCGCGCGTCGCTCCAAGGGAAGGGTTAGGAGCTGGATAGGAAGGATAACAAGGAGAGGATAGGAAGGGGCGCGGCCGACGCTCTCACATACCGTTTGAAACACAACGGCAGGAGTGAGTGCCGTAGTTACACAGTGATCTTTTGTGAGAGGGTGGTACTTCCCCGATCGAGCCAGCCCATTCGTGCTTTGATAAGCGAGGCTCTACTACTAGCTGCTGTCATAAGAGTTAGGGTATGCAGAAAAAACTAAATTCCACGCAAACAGAGCCACGGCTAGTAGACAGTCTATACAAATAAAGTCGCACAAAGTAATTAGAACTAAAATTCACCACCGATATGAAATGAAAGAATAAACGGCTATCTCCTGCTACAGCCAAAACGCAACGATGTGCTTCATTTCCGGTCACATGGGAGATGGTGGTAGCAACCCGCTCAGTCCCGCTACCAAGTGAGTATTCCCACTTGTTACCCAGCCCTACCACCAGTCATGCAATAGATGATAATTGCTTACTTCCCTTAGTCGCCTCATACAACACCCGTGGGAAAGATTGGTGTGGTGATACTTGTATTCTTAGTCCGTCACCACACGGAAAAAATATATCGTGTTGGTATTTATATTTTTAAATACTTGACATGCTCATCATTTAGGTACTATTTTACATTCTCGCGCTTTGTGCCCCGGTTTAATATAATCGTTTCTAAAGTACAAAGATCAAAATACAAAGAGCTGATTTGGGAAAAGTACTTGACATTACCGAGTAGCTATGTACGTGACCGGACCCTTCCAATTCACTTCTTTGGCCTCCTGTAATAGGGGAAATGGTGCGAATATTTACGTGTTTAGATTTGGTGTGAGATAATTTTAGACGTGTTTATGTTATGGGAGTTTTTTTAGTATGAACTTATAAAGCTTTAGGCAGGCATTTTTAATATTATTTTATATACTACTAGCTAACCCGGCACACGTTGTTTTGCCTTATGAATCATTTCTAGAGTATGAAAATATTATTATATCTTTTAAATCTTTACTTTTAAAATATATTTGAAAAATTGCACTCGACGAAACTTGCTATTATGCTGCTCCCAAGTGGAGGAGTTTGGCAAAACGGAAACCCATTGAGGAATATCGACCGCGATTAAAAAATACAAAATGTTATTAAAAAGTAAGGGTTGGTGGTAGTAGGGTAAAAATTTACAACTAAATGTATTTTTAATGCCACACCATAAAAAATAACCAAAAAAATTTTCGAAAAACAGAAAAAAAAATTTTTGGGGTGAGCTACCCTTAACACTTAGGGTTATAAAAATTTGTTATAAACCTATTCTCATACCTAATGAATATACATTTAAAATTTCATCAAACAACACAAGAATTTTATATATTAGACTAGCGGACACTATAAACCTCTTTTTTACCTACCTCTTTTTTAACGCGCGAAAACCATCGTTTTAAGGCACGAGATCGCGCGCACCGTCTCCTCTGGTCGATAGACGTTGACAGCATTGGCGCTTCGTTGGAATGGTACAATTTGTTTCTTGTTTATAAAGTCGTGAAGTAATAGGAGACGATTTGGCGTGTATTTGTTGTTATTATGTATTTACATTTGAAAATTTTGCAAAAAAAAGAAAATATGCTTACAAGCTTTCCTGAAATTCGCGCCACCTACAACCGCGAATTTCAACCTTCCCAAACGCGCACAAAAATTTAATCAAAATCGGCTTTAAGAGGAGTTCAGTAATATACACATATATAGATGAAATATATAAAGAATAGAATGTCTAACATAGCCTATAAATGGTGGCTTTACCGGAGGCACCACTCTTATGCTGTTAAGGTAAAGGGTAGGCAAGTGTCAATAAAGGATGATTAGAAGAAGGTCCGATTTTGATGTAACTCACCCCCAATTGACATCATTTGTAGGGTTCTGAGAGGAAAATTAGGATTGGGTAGTCAGATAACCTGTGGAAGACGGTGGTGGTGACTGGTGAAAGATACCAGAGGTTTCGCTCGCGCGTTACCATCTCCAAGGGATAGGTGGTGGATAGAAAGAATAATAAGGAGACGATATGTAGGATACTAAGGAGAGGATAGTATGAGGGTTTGAGCTTCCGGCACTCTCACTCACCATACGAAACACAACGGTAGGATTTCCCCGATAGAGCATGCTGCGATAAGCAGGACTTTACCACTAGATAACTATATTATTATTGCTGAAATCATCACATGTTGCCACTATTACCATCACGAAGTCTGTGTCAAACAAACATACAAACAAACATAGCATCACGCCTTTATTCCCTAAAGGGGTAGGCAGAGGTATATTACACACCCATGACTCGCCAGCTATGTTTAAGTCCCACGTAATAGGGGGCGAGCCTATTGACGTCTAAAGACGTCAAAAGACTGTGTCGTATACCACTAATAGTTAAAAGAGCATAACTTAAATAGACCTTCCATTATAACACAACGCCCACATACGATGGATCGAGAGTCCTCAAATAGAAATAGAGGGTAAGGTGAAGTGTGTACTTACCGTCACATTATCTGATACCCTCGCTTTCTGGAACTTTCCGTCATACAATTACTGAGTGGACACGATTATTTTTATTTATTACTACGACAGTTTTTAGGTTATAATATCTAAGGTTCCCGATATACTAACGGGATAAAATGTATACCAGTTTTTAAGTAGATTCAAGAGCTATCAAATAAAAATAGATGCATCAAAACCCGTTCAGTAGTTTTTGTGTGATGCGCGTACTAACAAACCGACAAACTTACAAAAAATCTAAAATAAAATGTTTTGTGTTTAGACATGCCTAAATAGACTAATGCAGACATTTTTTCTCAAATATCTTAAATGTACAGCTCTGTTGCAGTTTTATAATAGTTAGGACTAAAATATATACATAGACTCACACCTTTTTCCCAGAGGCGTAGGCAGAGACAACGTATTTCCACTTGCCGCGATTCTTGCTCACCTATTTTGCCTCATTTACTTTCATTATATTCTGTATACATGCACGTCGGTTAAGGGTACTCCTGACGCGATCTTTCTCGAGAATCTCTCCGATTTGATCAGAGAACGTTCGACAAGGTCTGCCTCTCCCAACTGCATAATTATACAAACTTTTATAAAAGTGGAATCGGGATAAATTAAAGGGCAAGAAGGGATGCCAGAAGCTCCTAAAAGCTTCTAGTAAGCTACCATATCCATGAATGGTGTTTGCCTTCTATATACGCTTCAGAACATGAAGAGTCCTGGGTTCAAATTTTTCTGTGCTTTACGCTGTATTTTATACTACCCTTTGGCCGCGGCTCCACCGCATTTTCAACCGACTTCTCAATTCGGCTATGTTTTTTTTTTGTGTTTGTTACGCGATTATTCCAACATTTATGAATTGATTTAAATGATTCTTTTTTTGTTTGGTAGGTTCTACGTCAGAGGTGGTTCCATTCATAACAATTGAGCGGCTTTTTAAAAAATCAACAACAATCTAAAAATTGTACAAAAAAATACATCGATGATTTTTTTTTTTGTATTTTTTCGTTTACCTCAAAACCTTTAAAGGCGGTTTTTTTTTTTTAAATAATATTACTAGGTTATATCTCAGTTTCCCGATATAATAGTGGGATAAAATGTATACCAGTTTTTAAGTCTAATCAACAACTATCAAACAAAAAGTTTACCTTGTAAAAAGAAACCCTTAGTATATGAAGTTTTCCTTCCAGTGGCAACTTTTGAAAAAAATATGCACATCATTAATTTACATTTTCAGAACACTGAGAACCCTCGACCATAGACAGAGAAACGAATTACCTTCTTTCTAGGAATCCTAGGATTTAATAAATACACAAAAATAAACATAGCATCACGCCTGGATCCCTGAAGGGGTAGGCAGAGGTGTATTACACACCCATGGTGCGCCAACTATGTTTAAATCCCATGTAATAGGGGGCGAGCCTATTACCGTCTACCGGGCACTTTTCCAAACTCCGGGCTGCTACTGAGAATTTTTCTTTTTACGAAAAAGCTCAATAGTACTGCCCGACCCGGGGATTGAACCTGAGACCTTATGATCATAATAACAATGAACATAATAAATGTTCCACGTGATGCATTTGCATCGATTAACGCTTGCTAAAAACTTTAAAAAAATACTATTGCACATTCAAATTTAGAAATAAAAGGTATTTAGTAGGCATCTTCGAATGGACCCTTCTGAATTACAAATTAATTTGCCTGAAAAGAAAAATATGCAAATTAATCGTTTTGCCGGGTTTACCTGACCCGACCTTGAATAATGTGCGGTGCGCGGTCAACTTACATGGGCAACTCGGATAGCATTTTGGATTGAAAACATACGCATGTATATTTTGTTCAACTTATTTTCTTTCGTTACTGCTCACATATATTTTACTGTTGGTTCCAAGACCCCTTCTCATTTAGAGAATACTTACTATATACTTTATATATTTTTTTTTTTATAGAATTTGACATGCTTAGCTATATACATCAAACACAAAGTGGAAAATGTGAAGTGGGGTTTCTGAGCAATCCACTCCAAACCCACCCTCCATATGTCGTGAAAAGTGTAATAGTAAGCTGTGGCTTGCCAGTATTCTTAGTACTGTATTGTGTAGTGACCGAAGGTTACGAATTACCATTAGGTAGGCCTTGAAAAAAACTCTAGATCATAAAACTAGATAGTCTAGTTCGAATCCACATCAACAAAATTTTGAGCCCCTTACTTCAATTAAACATCCATATGTTTCTTCAGAAGAGCGAGTTGAGAACTTTTACCTTATTATGCCTCCATAAGTCCTCTGTCATTAGTCAACCGTACAGAGGATTCGAACTCACGACCCGATGTAGATTCGTATATTGAAATACGGTTCACTAACTAGATCAACAACTCAAACGAAAACCATTTTACTCACTACAAAATAGAGTTGATTTTGATTTGATAGTGGAGTATTTTAATCTGGACAGTGAAATTGTCCTGTCATACAGGTAAAGTTTTAAATCCCAAGAGTGAGTCTGCATTGAATAAATTAGATTTCCGAGTGTTTTGGAGTACATCGGTGAGCAGCAAACTAATGTATTAGTACTAGCTCTTAAATCGATACGAAAGGTTTACTTCTGTTAGCAGTCCAGTGATAACCAATACGAGATTGAGGGCTGCTAAGGTAAAGGTATCGACTTCAATCGACAGTCCCAGCGCGATTCGATTTATGTCCTTATTTTATTCATAAATATTATCAGGAAAATATCGATAGGGAACCCTTTTACCCTTTTTTTTGTTAAGAGGGGGAGAAGTTATCCACATACCCTGTCTTTCGGGGCAACAAACAGAATAGTGTGGGCCTTCAAATTGCTCCACATACCCCGTCATTCAGAGCAACAAGGTAGTGTGGGCCCTCAAAATACTTCAAAATGAAATCCTTAGTGCCGTTTCTGCGCCTGAATTTACGGACCATTATGTAACATTATTTTAGTGTTATCTTCAGAGAACTTGTTGCTTGTGAATGTTGCCAACATACATTTGGCCAGCGTGATGGTATGTCTGGACGTATCTAATATACAAACAAAAACCAGAAAACCTGTAGTTATCTTTATTATCTTCACAGATATTTTTTATACTATGGGGGGCAAACAAGCATATGGCCCGCTTGATAGTAAGCATCTATAGACGCTAGCAACACCAAAGGTATCACTCGCTCGATGATTAAGTTTTTGGCGTTCTCACTCACCACATAAAACATAACAGTAGAAGTATCTACAGTTGCTTCATCTCATCTTCCGTATAAAGAGAGAGAGAGTAAACGATTGGCAGTACAATACTTTAAATACAAGTACGTCACGTCTCAATAAAATACGAGCTCGTAGCTGTACCACTGGCTATAAAATATCACCATGATCGGTTAAGAGTTACAGCGGAGAACCGTACAAACGAACTCACTTAAATATTCTATAGTTATCCATCCATCCATCCATCAATCAGCTTTTCAACGTCCACTGCTGGACATAGGCCTTCCCAAGAGAACGCCACATCGAGCGGTCCCGTCATGGGGTGATAATGCCGTAATCGCCACGCTTGGCAGGTGGGTTGGCGATCGCAGTTGATGTTGTTAATACTCGAGGGAGTGCTGCTGCCCACTCCCCCGGTATAACCTCAGTCGGCTCTTACAACTCCCATGGGTAGATAAGGGGGATCTTTAGTTAAGATGGCTGTAATAGACATCGTATATTATCTTCTGCGCTTTAAATTAAACTAACTGCCTCTGTGGTACAGCGGTGGTGTGAGCGACTGCTGATCATGAAGCCTCGGATTCGATTCCTGGGTCGGGCGGTACAATTGAGACTAACTAACTTATCATTACGCCATTTCCCTTGCGGGGTAGGCAGAGAGAACAGAGTGCCAAGAGGCTCTATTCTTGCATACATCTCTCGCTTCTTTAACATTCATAACTCTCTTCATATACGCTCGCCGGTTTCGGAGACTCCTGACTCCACCTTCCTTCAATACATGACCAATTTGGCCTAGGTAGGTAAGTCTCGGTCTCCCCCTGTACCTACATCCTTCCACTTTCGCATTGTATATCTTCTTAGCCAGTCGCTCGTCCGGCATTCTTTCCACATGTCCGAACCATCTGAGCATTCCCTTTCGAAATTGAGCTTTTTCGTAAAAAGAATAATTCTCAATAGCAGCTCGGAATTTCAAAATGGGACTTAAACATAGCTGGCGAACCATGGGTATTACATAGATGTATTACAAATATTATTTTTAGGTGATACATAGATGTATTACATATAATACATGTCTGCCTACCCCTCCGGAGAATACGGGCATGACGCTATGTTGCTTGTTGTTCTTTAAACCAAACTCGTACATATCAAGATAGGACTATAGTCTATGTATCACCTAAAAAGGAATAAGATAAGTTAAACAAGCTACCCAAACTATTTATCAGATTAGTTTCCTTTGTGTCACGAATTTGAAAAGAAAGTGTATTCTGATGTAATTCCACGATTGTAATCCACTCTCCAGAAAGGTCAAGTGGATTGAAAAGTGGATTACAACAGCCAGTTGTGATAGGGCTTTGTATTAAACGGAGGTTTTATGTATTACAGTCAGTAGCGATAGAGGTTACGACAATACACGTCTTTTTACATAATTATAAATAATTATTATACAAACTTACACATATATCCCAAAAAAGTACGCCAAGATTCACTGACGTAATGTTACACGGTTCCAGTGGCCCATCATTACAAACAGCGAGACGTCACACGACGGGTTTATTTAGTGGGAGAGGGCCCCATACTACCCTGTTCATTGCCCCAAACGACGGGGTGTGCGGTTAGGTATATTTTTTCGCGCCTTAACAAAAACAAAGAGAAGTAAGGGCCAAAACATCGGTTTGTCACAAACAGGCTTGCGTTGCCTACTTTTTACCTGTGGGAATGAGACGTCACAGGTGAAGAACCAGGTCGCTTGGTTGGTTAATTATACCATTTATAGCTCAAGAACGGCTGTGCCGATATTTATGTTCTACATTTGATGGATTTGTCTCCAACCGAAATAGCAGAATAACTATTAAAATTGCAGAGAAAATATATATGAAGAAGACAAATTTTCTTATGCCTTTGTATGAAACCGCTTTTATGATAAAAAAAAAAACTCAATTTTAATTTTCTTTATATTGAAGCAAAACTTATTGATGACGTTGGCGGTACAAAGTTTGCCAGGTCGGCTAGTTGTTACTAAAATTCTCTATTTTCATTAAAAAAGGGCCAGATGTGCGTGCAGATCTCTTGGCAAGAAAGTAAAAATTATGTTAATTACCAGATTTGAACGAATTTTGGTATTACTCATTTGGTATTTATGGTACAAATTGTAAGTGCGGAGTAGGCAGAGAGAACAGAGTGCCAAGAGGCTCTATTCTTGCATACATCTCTCACTTCCTCAACATTCATAAGTCTCTTCATACATGCTCGCCGGTTTAATATAGCCTAGCGGTAAAATCTACGACTGCACAGTAGCTCTAACCCCTCTCCCAAATCCAGAGCTACGAAGGCTTTTCGAGATTTTTCGAAATCGTATGTGTATTTATTTATAAATTATCACTGCTCGGTGAAGGAAAACATCTCGAGGAAACCTTAATGTATGAGAAATTTTCTAGAAAGCATCTGAAGGCTGATTTCGGCTTAAATTGAGAGGAGACCAGTGCCCAATAGCGGATCAGTAATGCATTGAAAAATAAACAACTTTGTAATGGTAGAGCCTTGCCTGTTCCAGCGTGAATGGACCGGCTCCATCGGTGAAGTACCATCCTCTCACAAAAGATCAGAGTGTAGGTAACAACGGTAGTTACTCCTGCCATTGTATTTTATATGGTGAGTGAGAGCGCCGGAGGTCCAAACTCCCAACCTCTCCTTGTGATGCTTCCTATCCTCTCATTATTATCCTTCCTATCCATCTCATATCCCTTTCTATGGAGAAAAGCGCGCGAGTTATGTTTCTGGTGTTGCTAGCGTCTATAAGCTCCGGAAACCCCTGGGCCGTAAGCTTGTCTGCAATTAATGTAGTATAAAAAAAAATGAATGCAGGCAGGCTAGATCGGGGAAGTACCACAATTTCACAAAAAATCAGCGTGGAACAACGAAAGGTGCTCCTACTGTTGTGGTTCGTATGGTGAGTGAGAGTGCAGGAGGCCCTAACCCCTCCTTATCCTAATCCTTCTTCTACACCTCCTTTCTCTTTCCTAACTTTCCGTAGAGATGGCGACGTGCAAGTGATGTCTCCGATATTGATAGCGTCTATAGGCTACGGTAACCGCTTACCATCAGGTGGGTTGTTTTGCTTGTTTATCTCAATGAGGAGCTCCTGTGGTACACACATACATAATCTGATGGATTTAAATTTTGACATCCACAGAGACAAAGTCGCGGGATAGAGACAAAGTCGCGGGAGGAATCTATAAATAAATATATTCATATTCTATAGTATCAGTTATGATGGAAATATCTTGATGCTTAATTTATCCATCCATCCATCAGGTAGGGTGACCAACTAGGAGTACTTGTTTACCGGCCCGAGTGGGTAGCTACCACTGTCTTCGGTGTGATCATCCATGAAACACCTCAGTGTATTTTGGTTCTAGCGTAACGTCCACTGCTGGACATGGGCCTCCCCAAGAGAACGCTATAACGAGCGGTCCCGTCATGGGGGATAATGCCGTAATCACCACGCTTGGCAGGCGGGTTCGCTATCGCAGTTGATGTTGTTAATACTGGAGGGAGTGCTGCTGCCCACTCCCCCGATATTCCCTTAGTCGGTTCTTACGACTCCCGCGGGTAGAGAGAGGATGCTTACATATCGTTAAGAAAACAACAAAAATATTTATTTATTTATTTAAGAATATTCGCAAGCGAGTAAGATCATTTATCGGCAGTTTATAGAAACCTTGCTATATAAGCGCATAACACACCACTTAGCTCAGAAACCTCCATTCAAAGGCCTACGAAAAATTTGGCGCTATTAACGAAAAGCTTTGTGTCTGAAAATCACTTGAGCCGGTGTTGAGATCCTTAAAATTTGTTGACCTTGCAAACGTTTCGTTCTTGTGACACTTTATAAGCCCCGTTTCTTGGAAATGTTTCATTATTTGGGGAATGATGGATGACGTGGGCTTTAGTAATGTTTTCTTAAGCCAAATTATCTCTGTTACCTATAAACTTTTCATCTTGAGCCCAAAATATGTTTCATCGTTCATATTATATGTATTACTCACTGAGCTGGAAACAGATTCCTACCTCAGTGGTATTACTAGATGACAGACTATTACCTACTTACCCGACAGACGTTGTCCTGTCTTACCCGTTGTCCTAGGTGAGCGACGGGACGCGGTGCTACGCGTTGCTACGCGGTGCTACGCGTTGCTACGCGTTTCTACGCGTTGCTACGCGATGCGACGTATTGCGGCTAGTACTTTAATCGCTTTGCGTCGCATTCATATTAGGCGACAACGTAGGTCATAAGTACATACAACCTCTATTTGATATTTTCGTATCGCGTCACGTCGCGTGTTATTAACGCGTTTGTCGCTCACCTAGGACAACAGGTTAGCTATGAATATTCAATTACTTGTGAACTGTCAAACACGCGAAGTTAATAAATTTTTTTTCCGTAGAAGCTTCTAAAAAGTGTTAGATACCTTAAAAAAAGATGAATGAAATCGGTAAATCCGTTCTCAAGTTATAGAGTGATCAAGGTAAATAGGGATTCATTTTTATATAATTAGGTTTAACATATTAAATTATAACCTAACATATTAAATTAGCGTTTAGTCAAACTAGCCACTTTGATCAAATATCTGGCGTTTGGTTAGGAATTCCAAATTCAAATTTATTTCAAATTTAGGCTGTTTATTTGTGTTTCCAATTTAGGGATTCATTTGTTTTCGCGTCTATTGATTTTACTTTGACATTGTTCTGTTCACAATATGAAAAAACTTAAAATATTGGGTTATTTACGAATACGAGTTCCACCTAGCTAGCCAAGGCTAGCCGTTAACAACCGAGACTGGTGCTGGTGCAATAGACCAGTACTGCTTTAGGACAACGCTAGACCACACACTGCACAACAGACGGTTACTAAATTAGAGGAGCTTCGATTGGAATGTCTCCGACAGCCACTGTAGTAGCCAGGCCCAGGGGGTACCCTGGACCATGCTCCAACAGATTACCACTAATTTTTTTTCGGAATTTGGACATATTTTTGCAAGAGAAACAATTCTATTACGATAAGGCTGTTAAAACCACCTTCAAAGATTTCATTGTTTCTCGTTTCCACGTTTTAGCAAAGGAATCAATGAACTACCGATAAAATGGTACATCTTTGGTTGATTAATTAAAATGATTTAATTTAAAAAAAACGTTTTGCTTTTTCCATGTAACGTCGATTTCATATGTAAGGACCTTAGATAAAGAACCTATCTAAGTGTACTTTATCTACCTATTATAATAATATAGATTATATAAACAGTTTCGATTTCACCAGCAAGAAGTATCAAGTTAAACATGTAGTTTACTGAGCACGTCATAGCTGAAGCGTCAAACGATGTTTAATTACGCGGAAACTCCGAAAGGGAGAGTTTTTATCTCGTTTCAATGTTCATCGCCATTTTTCAAGATGTTTGCCAAGCATTTGATAAACATAAATGAAAATTATGTCATGTCCATGGAAAGCTCTGTCGTTATATTGGATGATGGAATATTTAAAGCAATTTTTAAATATGAGTAATTTTATTTTTAAGGTGTATTACCTTTGTGCGGCATTGTAAATAAAAGGCTTATGGCAATTCCGTTCACTGATCCGTCAATAATAGGAGTAAGCTGTAGTCTATCTAGTCATATCGACCGATTGCTTTTAGAAGGGTACATAAAATGTCTCTCACGGCTGTTGACACCGGTAATCTACGTGAAAGCTCTTGAATACAAGACAAGTATGTGTAAGAGGGCTAAACTTTTCTAAAGTAAAGTTTCGTATCCAATTGTGGCACGAATTTGCCTATTATGGAAAAGAAAGAAATTACATATATTATGATTGTGCAACAAAGAAGTAAGCCCACAAATATAGAACAGAATTTTGTGTGTTCAGAATAATTATGCCCTGAAATATTATCTGAGAATACGACAGCATAAGCATAGCTCAAGTACCACCAATGGAAATTAAACTACTACAATAAAAATTGTTGAATGTAAAAAAGCCATGACTATAATTTTTCCGCGACTTCTGTTCTTCGTCTGCGTGGAGTCCTTGCCTTGCTATCCTTTTGGAACTATTAGTTTTTTTCTAGATAAATGTAACTTATAATGTTCCCTTCACCAAACTTTATTCAAATGCGCTCGGTGGTTTAGGCGTTAATGCTTCGTTTTAACTTTAAAAATACATAATGGTGTGCTAATGTGCTTACTCGTAGGCTGGCGTGGAGATACCACTGAAGTAGTGTAACACGGTTCCAGTGATCCTTCAATATAGGCGGAGAGACGGCACTTGGCTGGTTTATTTAGTGGGTGAGGGCCCCACACTACTCTGTTCCCTGGCCCGATTGACGGGTTGTGTGGTTAGGAACATTTTTCCCGCCATAACAAAACAGAATAAAGGCTGCCGTAGAGCCGGTACTTGGACTTAGCTGCTCATGACGCACTGCTGTAAGCTCAGATATTGGCTAGTGTTTATTTTTTACAATATTTGGATTGATATTTGATGTTTGGTTTGCTATAATAGTTTACATGAAAACTAAACTAAAATAGAAAGTATATCTTTTAATACAAGACCCTGCCCTAATGTAGTTAAATAATCTTGAATTAACTATGTGATTGAATTTATGATGAAATTTACTATACATTAAACACAAAGTAAAAAAATGTGAAATCGAAAATAACAGTCAGGAGCAGGATTTGAACCTGCATTTCCTGGTTACCGTCCAGATGCTTTGCCAATTCAGCCATCCTGACAATTGCTCCTGACTGCTAATTTCGATAACACATCATACTTAACGTCTTTGGGTGACGCCTGCGCCATCTGTCGGAAGTATTTTCATACATTATACCGACCAGGTAAACTTAATTTTACAATTAAGATTTTTACCTAATAATGACGCAAACCCTATAAATATTTAGATATTTTTATATATATTTTTAGCATTTGACATGCTTAGCACTATACATTAAACACAAAGTGTCACACAAGTGTGAGTCACTTAAGTTTACCTGGTCGGTATAATGTATGAAAATACTTCCGACAGATGGCGCAGGCGTCACCCAAAGACGTTAAGTATGATGTGTTATCGAAATTAGCAGTCAGGAGCAATTGTCAGGATGGCTGAATTGGCAAAGCATCTGGACGGTATCCAGGAGATGCAGGTTCAAATCCTGCTCGTGACTGTTATTTTCGATTTCACATTTTTCACTTTGTGTTTAATGTATAGTGCTAAGCATGTCAAATGCTAAAAATATATATAAAAATATCTAGAAATTTACTATGTGATTGTATAACCGAAAGTAGTATTTAATTATTTTATTTAGTTTTATTATATTGCTTTGATATGTACGGTCTGTACACAACATTATACAAACAAGACTTTTAAAGTGATTTTATGTTGATCTTTAGTGGTCCCCCGGACCTAACGTTTGTATGTACTTATTAAACTCAAATTATACATTAGTACCTGTATGCATTCTTTGTTTTAAAACAACAAAGAGATGTGACAATTAGGTCGCCTAATGTTCCAATATTCAAATTCACTACAATGCCTAGTCGATTATTCAGTGTAAGATATTAAGCGAGCTATTAAAATTCTTAAGTTATAATTTATGGACGAATATACGTTAAGGTCATAATTATTGTATGAGGTCGTGAATACGAAGATCAAACTTTCGTATTAAATCAAACTATCGATAGGTTCTGGAAGACATTTTCATGCTTGAAGTTTTGACTTGCATACTGTCATTAGCAGCTCCAGAATTTTTGACGGGTATTTAAATTTACGATAAGTGAAGAAACGGGCGGTTTGGGGTAAAGTCGTAGAAAGTTTCGAAATCGAAATAAGGAAGAAAGAACAAAATATATAAATTAACACAGAGGTATTTTTGCAATAAATTCAATATTAGGTATACGAGTATACATATATATTAATAAAATAAATTGAAACCATAAAATAAATCAATTCATTCGGCTATTATGAAATTTGCCTATATATTTTTTCACTGTCGCGTATTATCGCTAGGATTGAATAAACAGGGGGTGCGGGTCGGGATACCTCTGCGTTGGTGCACCCCGGGCAACGTCGGCGCTCTGGTGCCGGCGGCTGAATCCCGGCAGGGGACGGGTCTCCGCGTGTCCCTCTGACTAGCAGAGGGCACAGTGGATAGGCCGGACGTCCGCCGTGGAGGGTCAGCGGGGCCATAGTGGCCCCCCTGACTCTGGGAGGGGAACAGCGGGGTCACAGTGACCTCCCCGTCCCCGAAGACGGGGCTTTTAGCTCGAGTGGCGACGGGCTCTCTGCTTACAGTGGGCCGAACGTCTGCCGTGGAGGGCCAGCGGGGCCATAGTGGCTCCCCTGGCCCTGGGAGACGGAGACGGGGCTTTTAAGCCTGAGAGGTGACGGGCTCACTGCTTGCTTTGCGAGCGGTGGGCACGGTCTGATGCAGACAACCGTTCGACCCGTAACCCTGAACGGACAGGACCAGGGGTCATCGGACCGCGGGGAAGAAAACCCCTATAAAAAATCACCCCAATCCAAGCTCTGCCACCCAGCGAGGGATGAATGGCTGGAGGGTATCCAGTCGCGATCGCGGCATAATAGTCGAAGGACTCTAAACTTAAAAATGGCGGACAGTAAAAATACTATTATTCCTCAGGAGGGTACCGGGTGCAATGCACCTGGAGAATCCCTCACGGAGCCGGGTACCAAAACCGGCTCCGTCAGCCCCATATATCTGAGGGGGGCAACCTACGCCAATGAAGAAAAAAAGACAGAGAAAACAAAAAAGAGGAGGACCCGTGGGAGAAAAAGCACTCCCGCGGCAAGTCCTAAGGGTAGTAGTTCTGCCGCTGACACAGTGGAGACGTCGGACGCCGGTAGCGCTCTTGCTGCGGTCGCGGATGTCTGTCTGCCGGAGCCGTCGGGGTCCCATGCGGATGCAGCCGGTGTGGTGAAGCGGCCTTCGCGGCACTTGAAGCGCTCGATTGCGCGCGATGGCGACGCTTCGGAGTCCGAGGGCAGCTCTACGTCGATGCCCCCACCGGGCAGACCGAGTAAAACGGCCAAAAGAAGCCGAGGGGCTGGTAGGGGCCTGGGTTCGGTGTCACGATCCATATCGCAAGTGGATGAGGCCACAGTTAGGGAATTGGGAGCGGAGCTCTCGGTGGAGGAGAGGGTAACCCTCCTCACATCGAGGCTCCGAGAGGAGCCTCCGAACAAGGATGGTCCACCTACAGCGGACCAGGTTGCCCAGAGGGTTTCCGACGCCCTGGCCATCGTTTCCACGGTGGCTAATGCGTCGCGAGGGCTTCGGGAAGGCCCTCAAGGAGGTTACTAAGATAGCGTTTAGCGCGGTGGAGTCCCTCCGGCGTAACCCAGCGCCAGAGGGGATCGGCAAGCCGGAGGCACCCTGCCGCTGCAGGCACCTTGATATGGAGGTGGCAGAGCTCCGGAAGGATCTCGCCGGCCTACGAGCCAGGCCTGATCTCGCCAAGGCTGGGCCGGGAGCCTCTGCTTCAACGGTGGGCGCGGAGCCTCCGGACCCTGATCTCCTAACGGAGAAGCAGATGCGCCAAATCATGGATCGCGTCAGTGCGGTCTATGACCCGCGCACCGGCTCCCTAAATGCCAGGATGCCGCCGGAGCCACGACTCCTACCGCCAATGGCCGCGGATGGGAAGAAGGTCGCGCCGCCTTCAGGCCCAACGCCGCTGCCCTGCCAGGGCGGCCACGTGGCCACCTACTCTGCGGCTGCGACCACGCCACCCAAGTGGCTGGGTAAAGCTGGCCCTAAGGTAAAAGCGGCGCAGAAGGCTGGGCAGTGCCCCAAGGGCCAGCCCAGAGAGGAATTCTCTCCTCTTTCGTGTGCTGGCCAGCCCTCGCGGGCCCCAGTGACCTTACCCCGGGATTCTCGTAATTCACCTCCCGCACCGTCTAACCCTGCACCCTCTGATGAGGGATGGCAGACAGTGGATGGCGGGAGGAAGAAGTCCCGGGGCAGGACCAGGGGTTAGCGACCGGGGCTGCTGCCCGGGCTGCGGAGCCCGCTGCGCCTGGGAGCAAGCCTGGCCCTAAAAAGTCGCGCAAGCTTCGAGCGCCGAAAACGGCAGCGGTGGTAATCACCATGCTGCTGGAGGCGGAAGCGGGCCTGACATATCAGGCCATCTTGAGGAGAGCCCGGGACGAGATTGACGTCTCTGACCTCGGAGTCATCGCTGCCCGGACCCGCCAAGCCTGGACAGGGGCTCGCATTTTGGAGTTCCCTGGGGCAGAGGGCCCCAAGATGGCCGTCATGGTAGGCGAAAGGCTACGGGGTCTGTATGGTGAGGGAAGTGGAGTCCGCATCGCCAGACCCGTGAAGTGCGCTGAACTGCGCATTTCCGGTCTGGACGACTCGGTGACGTCTGATGACGTCCGGAAGGCCATTGCCTCCAAAACCGGATGCTCGGAAGCCGTCAGAGTGGGCTCCATTAGGACCGGTCCCAGCGGTATAGGTGCCGTCTGGGCGAGTTGCCCTGTCGCGGCGACCAGCACCTTGGCTGCTGCAGGCTCCTTGTGGGCTGGAGTTCTGCACGGGTCACCGTGCTGGAGCCCCGGCTCGCAAGGTGCTATAAGTGTATGGCGGTAGGACACACCCGGCCGACGTACACTAACTGTTTTGACTGCAGCGGTCTCTGTTTCCGCTGCGGTCAGGCAGATCAGGAGGATCGGGGCGCTTGGGCTTAGGGTGGCCCTGGACAAGTCGGAGACCCTACTTTTCCATGGGCCCCGAAGTCGGCCACCTGCTGGCGCCTCAATCACGGTGGACGGGGTCCAAATTGGGGTGAAGGCCCAGATCAAGTATCTGGGCCTGGTGCTGGATGGGCGGCGGCGCTTTCGCCAGCACTTCCGCCAACTGTCTCCGAGGCTCGTCGGCGAAGCGTCCACCCTTGCACGGCTTTTGCCGAATATGGGCGGACCCAACAATGCGTGCCGACGGCTTTATGCGGGGGTAGTCCGGACGATGGCGCTGTACGGTGCACCTGTGTAGGCCGAGTGCCTGGACGTGCCGAACAGGGCTCTTCTATGGAGACCACAAAGAGTCGTCGCGTCCAGGCTCATACGCGGATACCGCACGGTGTCGACAGAAGCGGCCTGCGCGTTGGCCGGAACCCCCCCGTGGGACTTGAAGGCGGAGGCGCTCGCCGAAGTGTATCGGCGAGCGTCGCAAGAGCGAGAGGTGGGTGGTTCGCCCCCCACCCAGGGAGGTGGCCAGGTGCCAGGGCGATGCCCGCCAAACTGCCATGGCCAGATGGAGGACACGGCTGGAAGCGCCCCGAGCCGGTCTCTGGACCGTAGGGGTGCTCCAGCCTGTGCTGGAGGAGTGGGCTGGGCGACGGCATGGAGTCCTTACCTTCCAACTGGTGCAGGTGCTGTCAGGGCACGGTTGCTTCGGCAGATATCTGCACATAGTTGCAAGGAGGAAAGTGACTCCGGGCTGTCAGCATTGTGGCTGCGACGAGGACACGGCGATGACACGCTCGAGTCGTGCCCAGCTTGGGGCGGGCAGCGCTGTGAACTCGTCGCAGCAATACCTCTCGCTGCCGAGCGTCGTTAGAGCGATGCTTGGCAGCGAATATGGCCGCGGTTGCTGCCTTCTGCGGCGAGGTCATCTCGCGGAAGGAAGTGGCGGAGAGGGCCAGGGAGGCTGATCCTTCCGCAGACCCGAACCGCCGCCAGCGACTGGAGCGGCGCAGGCGTGAGTATTTGCACCTAATGCCGCCCTAGCTGAGGCTGCGGGTGGATGGACCGGGGAACGTCCGCCACCCGCAAGGCGAAGGTGCGATGCTCCGTGTGTGGGTGCGTCGCTCAGTAGAGGGTACCCAAAAGGGTAAGCCGCTGGCGGACCACCGATGGAATGTAACATAGTTCCAGTGGCCCGCCAATAAAGGCGGAGAGACGGCACACGTTTAAAAAAAAATAAAAAAAAGGATTGAATAAACAGGCTTAGACCTCCGGTGCTCTCATTTACCATACGCAACACAACAGTATGAATACGTAGGTACCGTACCGTTGTTTCACGCTGATCTTCTGTGAGTGAGTGGTACTTCCCTGGTTGAGCCGGCCTATGCACGCTGGGAAAATCAAGGCTTTAGCACTACTAAAGTAAATTTAAAAAACTGACCAAATGCGAGTCGGACTCGCGCACCGAGGGTTCCGTACAAATCTTAAGGTATATAAGTAAAAGTTATGGTATTTTCATTGCTTTTTCAAAAGTTATGGTATTTTTAATTTATTATGTAACTAAAAATTTAAGGTTTTCGGAATTTTTCCTTTATGTGTGCTATAAAACATTACTTCATGCCAAATTTCAAGATTCTAGGTCGACTGGAAGTCCTTTAGGTTTTGATTCCCTTGCGAGTCGTTACGAAATTCAAAATATGCAGCTTAAATTGCTGTTTCTTTTGATTGCGTTGACATAGAAGTTTGATTTTGTTACAGGTTAAAGGTTACTTGAGTATTTGATATGAATTTCAATCTACGCGTTCATGAGGAAAGGGTAGTAAGTTTAAAATTATATTTTTATTATATGATGTAACTAAAAATTTATGCTTTTCGCAATTTTACCTTTATCTGTGCTATAAGACGTTGCTTCGTACCAAATTTCAAGATTCTGAGTTCACGGGAAGTACTCTGTAGGTTTTGATTCCCTTGCGAGTGTCGAAAATTTGCGGCATAAACGGCTGTATGTATCTTTTGATTGCGTTGGCTTAGAAGTTTAATTTTTCACAGCTCCAAGGGACAGTACATCTGAGTATTTGATTTGAATTTCAGCTTGGCACCTCCACGCGTTCCTCAGAAAAAGTGTCTTGACAGACAGACAGACGGACAACAAAGTGATCCTATAAAGTTCTGTTTTACCTTTTGAGGTACGGAACCTTAAAAAGTATTAAAGTAAATTGATGCGCTACTGCTAAGGCTGTTTATCAATTTTTGTTCCGTACTTATACTGCCATAATTTATGCGGGGCTGAACGCCGTTGTGCTCAAGTAAATTAATGTCATTAAAATGTAGGCTTTATTATCTCACAAGCACGCTCGAGAATTATCACCCAGTTTTATGAAGATTCACCGATAGAGGGCGTTGGTCGTTAAGAGAAATGTGATGAGGAAATTCGGTATTTCTAGAAATAGTACGATAGCTCAATGGATTAGAGCACTTCCCCGGAAAGGAAGGGACGCAGGTTCGATTCCCGCTCGTACTAAAATACTCTTATTCCTTATTCACAAATTGTAATTTGTACTTTAAGAGTAGCTGAGCATGTCAAATACTAAAATATAGATCAAAAAATGTTAATATACTTTTAGTTAGACTAGTATAAAATACTTCAGTGATCCCAAGGACTGCAATGGGATCGATTTTTATAAATAAAGAATCTCAACGTTTTGATGTGAAAACATCTAATGCGAAGGGAGGGTAAGGCGTAGCGACGTGGCCACGCCAGTTTATTTAATTGGTTTTATCGCCATCTATTGACAAAGGTATCTAACTAGGAAGGTATAATTTCAATCAATAAACTAATAATAGTTTTAATTCGTCTATGGATAACGAGAGGGCGCTTACCAAGAAATATATAAGAACGATATTTGAAGAAAGAAAGAAAATCGATGTTTTCACATCTGCGAGACGTCCCGTGACGGCTCATTTTTTAATTTAATCGATAAATACCTTAACTATCAAAATCATGTACTAGAAGTTGTAGTACTTAAAAGTGACTGCACAGCTAGCGAAGTGGCTTAAATACGTGTGTAGCGGGTTCGATTTCCATACATAACAATTTTTATTTAATATATTTTTTTTCCTGAATCTGGTTTGTCCGAAATGAAACTGTCTGTAGTGTCCCCCAAGATTCAGGGATTATTTCTTAATAAGTACAGGGTCTTAAAAAATGTAAATAACTTTTTGATATTTTTTTATTAGTAAGTTGTACCCATACGAAACCGTGGTGGGGAGGTTCTTCATGGCATTTTAGTCTATGCGCAAGATATAAAAAACCTTATAGTTAAATTTTATTAAAAGATTTTTGTTAGCTTATAATAACAGCTTTCTAAATATATATCTTACCAAGGGCGACATTTTTATCTCGAACTCTACACGGTCAGCGAATATCTGAGACACGGTCATTGCATGTTCTCTCACGTAGCTTTTAAAACTTCGAAATTTTACTCCAGAAATATATAATGTGGTCATATTAACCTTATATAGATATCTACATTTATTTATCTAAATAATATAGTTATTTATGATTTATTTATTTTCTTTGACGTCATCATTATGTATAAAATAAATTGAAATACATCCAATAGATGGCGTGGATCTCAAAATACATCTAAAAACAAATGTGAAGTGGAACCTGTTTCCACTTCACATTTGTTACCAGAGTTACCAGTTAGAATCCACAATAGCTTAGCGATCAAGAGCTCACTCCCTAATTTTTAAGGTTCTGATGGTGAATCTGTATTTGCACTTTTAGAAATTTTGTTCTAAAATATAGGCATTTGTTTTATAATGATCATTTTTATATTTATTTATTAAATATTCGTAGTCAAGTGGTTCCAGACGTGCCTCGTATGAGATGAAAACCATATTGATATTTGTGTTCGATATTTTGTTGAGCTGGTTAAAATTCTGAGGATCTTAACGCATTGTTTTTAGTAACATTATTGGTGAGATTGTTCCCTAATGGATGCTGCCATTATACGCATCCAATACCCACTCGATAAAAATAGTTTTATTTTATTTATTTATTTTTAAACTTCATGCAATTTGTATGCAAAGGCGGACTTAATGCCAAAGGCATTTTCTACCAGCCAACCTTAATCTGTTGCCGTGTGGGGCCGGCTTTAGAATTGTCACACCCCGCTCCACGCATGGGAGTCTTAAGAGCCGACTGAGGAATACCGGAGGAGTGGGCAGCAGCATTCCTTCGAGTATTAACTGTTGTTCGATCGCAGTGGATGTTTCCACTGCGATCGCCAACCCGCCTGCCAAGCGTAGCGATTACGGCACTATCCCCCATTCTTGGGGAGGCCTATGTCCAGCAGTGGACGTTAAAAGGCTGATGGATGGACTGATGGAACCTTAATCTGTGACATATTTAATTTAAATTCGTACTATGACAATAAAACATAAGTCAATGTGTTTTAAATATTGATAAATAATAGTATATTAACCCGCACTGGGCCAGCGTGATGCGACCTAAATTCCTCCCCCTCTCAGAGGAGACCCATGCCCAATAGTTGGATAGCAATAGATTAAAAAATCTTGTTGGTTTAAAAAAAACTGCCTCAGTGGTGCAGCGGTAGTGTGTGCGACGGCTGATCATGAGGTCTCGAGTTCGATCCCCGGGTTAGGCAGTAGTATTGTTGAGCTATTTCGTAAAAAGAAAAATTCTCAGTAGCAGCCCGGAGTTTGAAAATGTGCCCGGTAGACGGCAATGGACTCGCCCCCTTTTACGTGGGTCTTAAACATAGCTGGCGAACCGTGGGTGTATAATACACCTCTGCCTGCCCCTTCGGGAATACAGCCGTGATGCTATGTTTATGTCTTTAATGTTTAATTAAAAAATAAAGCTATGATAATTATTTGTCATTGTATATTTTGATGGCGGTCTCTGATTGTATCAATAGGATTTCGAAAAATCATTTCTTCAATAGACTATTTTGTTCAAATAGACATTAAAATGTAACGAAATAAAGTAAATTGCAAACGTAAACATTCTATTATTTTAGATCAGACTTCGCAACAAAACTATTTGAATTATTACAGAAGCACTTAGCAAGGGAAACACAGTGCACTCCTGAGTCGTTGTCAAATACGGGCCACGAAACATGACTATTTAAAAATAATACTTGTTTTAAAATTACCCTATTTTTTCGAAGCTCTCGTGGATTTGGAATACGCAGGAAATTTATTTTAAGATGACGTTGATTATTAAGTATCAAAAATTCAAATATAGAATAAGAATTTCTTCCGCTATTACAAAAAGTTAACAGTCAGCAAAATTTTTTTTGTAAGGAATATAATGTATCAAACCGCTAATCGCTTCCATCCATCCATCCATCAGCCTTTCATCGTCCACTGCTGGACATAGGCCTCCCCAAAATGGGGGTTTTGCCATAATCGCCACGCTTGGCAGGCGGGTTGGCGATCGCAGAGGATGTTTATAGTACACAAGGGAACGCTGCTGCCCGGTCCCCCGGTAATCCCTCAGTCGGCTTATACGACTCCCATAGGAAGAGACGAAATTTAATTTGTAGAATGAACATTTTTTGATGTGAAACATCTAATGCGGAGGGAGGGTAAAATCGGTTGTTAGCGTGGCGACGCTTTTATTGTACTTGTCCCGTTCAAATCTTGCAAGTTAAATTTGACACACTTCCCGGTTTCCGATTGAGCTGAAATTTTACTTTACACGCATGGGTATATCACGTGACAATGCAATATTATGATGACATGGAGCTGATCTGATGATGGAGCTGGAAGGTGGACATAGGAACTCTATAATGAAACGGCGCAACCCCATCGAGTTTGGGCTCATATGATTCGTCTTGCCGAGTACTTTGCGTCTAGATGGTATCCAGGGGCTGATGATGAAGCTGGAAGGTGGCCACAGTGACTCTATAATGAAATGACGCAACCCCGTCGAGTTTCGACACGTTTGACTCGTCTTGATAAGTACTTTGTCTTTACATGGTATCCAGGGTCTGATGATGGAGCTAGAAGGTGGCCATGGGAACTCCGTTATAAAACGGCATAACCCCATCGAGTATGGGCTCGTGTGATTTGTCTTGACGAGTACTTTGTCTCTAGATGGTATCCAGGGTCTGACGATAGAGCGGGAAGGTGGCCACAGTAACTCGGTAATGAAGTTACGTAACCCTATCGAGCTTATACTCGTTTGATTCGTCTTGAGGAGTACTTTGTCAAGTATGATCACTTTATATCTACAAAGTAATTTCGATGTTTTCACATCTGCTAGACGTCCCGTGACGTCTAGTTTTTTTTTTTTGCTATTTTACTCCTAGTTTTTGTGGCCACACGTCGTGACAAAATGCTATTAAGTGCAGTGTGATAATGCACCAAAGCGCGAGTCCGAGTTCACTTCCCTACGACGTTACACTTACTTTATTATTCCCCCTTTGATGTACAGTAGAACTACTTACAGCCGCTTTATCAGACAATTCGATTTTATTTCTAAATTCAAGAGAAAAGATATTGGCAAAGTGAGTGTTCCTTCATTTTGAATTGCACAGAAGCTAAATGATTATCTAAGGGTTTCAGGACTAAGAATATAAAACCACTACACACTATACAACCCCCTCCTTATCCTCCATTATCTCCTAATTATCCTTCCTCGCCACGCAGGTGTGTTTTTTTTAGACGGATAAAAATCTGCGTGGCCCCAGCTGCTGGTGGTGGTTTGGGTCAGCGGAAGAATCCTTCTCCCTGGCTCTCTCCACCGTTTCCTTCCACGAGATAACCTCCTCGCAGAAGGCAGCGACCGCGATCCAATTCCTATCGTTGCCGAGCATCGCTCTGACGACGCTTGGCAGCCAGAGGTCTCTCCCTATTGCCGCGACGAGTTCACGGCGCTGCTCGGCTCAAGCCGGGCATGACTCGAGCTTATGCCGCACCGTGTCCTCGTCGCAGCTGCAATGGTGACAGTGCGGAGTCACTTCCCTCCTTGCGACTATGTGCAGATATCTGTCGAAGCAACCGTGCTCCGACACCACCTGCACCAGTCGGAAGGTAAGGACTCCGTGCTATTGCCCCGGCCACTCCTCTAGCACAGGCTGGTGCACCCCTACGGTCCAGAGACCGGCCCAGGGCATCTCCAGCCGCGCCCTCCAACTGACCATGGCAGCTCGGTAGGCTTTGACCTGCCACCTGGCCACCCCGTTGGGCAGGAGACGACTGCCCCTCGCGTGCTTTTGCGACGCCCACCAATACACCTCACCATGGGGGGATTCCACACACACACACATACACACACACGCATACACACACACTCACACACTCTCTAACACACACACACACACACACACACATATACATACACACTCACTTACTCTCTCTCTCTCACACACACACACACACACACACACACATACATACACACTCACACGCTCTCTCAATAATAACCACTTAAATTGCATGTTAGATTATAAGGATAGTATTGATGTTAATTAAATAACATTGCCTAAACCTAAAACTTATGAAATAAGAGCTCTTTATTTCTAAATTGGGGATGAGCCACTGATAGTCGAAATACAGGCGCTGCCTAGTTCGGCTACAGAAGCTAAATTTATTTTATTATATCTCAGTTCTTAGAATATCTCACATTTATAAACTGTAATATGTACTAAGCTTTTTGAACAATAAAGAATTTTGAATTTGAATAGGTCAGCCATAGTCCCAAATAAATTAGGATATACTCCTATTCCTCCCTATCCTTTCATTGCCACAAATGGAAACAGCTTTCAAGTACATAGAGGCAAAATGCCCGAAGCTCAGCCAGTATCATGTCTGCGAAGAAGGATTCAATCATCATCTGGGAGATCACTTCGATTGTATACAAGAACTCATCTACAGCCAGGCCCTACACGAATCATGCATACTGACCAAGATCACTTTAACAAAAGAATCTATGGAACGACTGGAAGACCAACGCTACGCGCTAATCTTTCCACAACCTACTCGAACAGAGCTTCACTGTGAACGACAAGAGCTTATCTTCCTTCATAGCAGCTATCTCGCTACAATCCCTCAACACTGTTTACTACGAACTAAATAATTCACAATTATTAACACCAATAACGTAATAAAAGGACAGCGGATAAAGATTACTGAAATACCTATAGAACGAGAAGCAATCAAGGCAATTATTCCTCATTTAAAACTCAACTCCGTAAATCTGAAAAACCTACATGAAATTGAAGACAACATTCTCATGCAGCATCCGAGACAATTTGATGGTATAAAGATCGAAGATTCAATTTATCACACGACTATACCATTGCATGTCATACTCCTATGCGCAACCGTACTGACGATTACTTTTATTATACGTCGGTATAAGATTTATTCGATGTGCAAGAACTCAAAGCAACACAAGAAAAATCCTGAAAACCATCATTATGATGACACAGAATTACCCAATAACCAGACACAGTTTCCAGCAACATTTTCGCTCAAAGTTCTCAAATAGTTGCTGTTCTGAGGGGGGAGTTGTTACGCAAGCTACCTACACCAGAACTGCTGATCCAGAGCCTCATGTATATCATCAACACCAACTTCCACCGATGACGAAATTCCTTCAATCAGCAATACAGGCGCCTCGTGCCGCCCTACATTGCACAACCACCGATGTCGAAACTCTACAATTCCACATCAGCCAAATGGTGACGCGTGTCAGAAACGCTGACTCCATGGAAAGTGCTAATGCCCATTTTTCATTTAAAATTATTGCATTATTTAGATTATAGAACCACTTCGGTACTAGCATCGTCCGAGTATAGACTAAAATAGACTTAAACCCTAATTGTAACTTTAATAATTTTAATAAATTTATTTTAATTAATTTCGGTTTTTTCTAGTCCTCCGGCTGTCGAATTCATGATTCGCTGGTTTCCTTACAAAAATAGCGATATTGTGGCTCTATATATACAACAGCAACTGAATACAATGATATCGACATCTAAAATTGCCACTAGCGATATCTAGGGCTGCATTTTTCAATATCTCTTTTACTTTACAACAGTGACATCTATCAATAGAAAATTGCAACTTTGGACAATATTATACGACTTATTTAAAAATCAATGAGTTCAACAAGAAATCTCTAAACCATTTATCTTCCTAACTTGGTTACCTTATAATATTATACTTTGTTGTTCTAAGTGAAAACATCGTGACGCTAAGGCCACGCAAAAAAAATTGTGGAATGTAAAATGTGTTTTTTTCGTGTTTTATAACGTTGGTGTGTTATTATTTACGTGTGTTTAGTGTTTTTAATTATTGTTATGGATAAAATAGTTATTATACTTGACAAATATCATCAGTTCGTCAAGCAAAGGTAAGAACTTTCTTTTAACAAAAAACAATGTACCGGCCGGGCGAACGGCGTTCTGTTGACGATAGTAAAACCACCTGTGGCTGGCTATGCGTACGTAAAAAGGTAGTTCTCATGAAAGGCGCTGGTTTTAGTGTCGCGTCGAGCGTAAATGCCGTAAATATTCAGTATTTTATTGTTTATTTCATAACAATTAAACCACATCGAATTAGAACGTGAAAAGTAATAGAGCCCCTATTCCTAGTCATAATAATTCGTAAATGAAAAAAAAGACTCGATTAATTAAGTATTTTGGTCGTTATCGTGTTAACATACATTACATACAACTCACGGACGTCCAAGCCAGATTTATTTCAAACAGTTTTTTAACTAGTTTAAATAACAAAAATGGCATCAAAAATATCATGAGTGTTAAAAATAGTGTTTGTTCTTTATATGTGTGTGTAGATATTATTTTACAAGTGCAATATATGATAAATAGAAACATTTTAAGTTTGAAAAATCAGTTTTGCCGTGTAAACTGGGAGTAGAACACACCACAACGCTTCGCTTATGAGGCGTGCAATAATAAATACTGTGTATAATATATGTATTCTATCTCATTCTCTCACAGGCTATAGGTACTTTATCCAAGTGCTAAATCTTACAGATATATAATATGTTAGTCTCTTCTTTTTAGTGTCAATTAATTTTCATTTCATTAAGTCTCAAATTACAAAGGTGCTAACGAAGTTTTCACTTCAAAAAAAGATATCTATTATTCAAAAATAATAGATTGAACGTCCCGTAATTGAATTTCGCTTATTGAAAACCGATATCGCATCGCCTCTTGAACCGCAATACCGTTCATTAAAACAACAACAGAAGTTTTCAGATAAATCTCGTTTGTGTTCAAAGTATCAATACTTGATTACGGTTGTATTTATTCATCGTGGAATAATAGAAATATACTCCAGTTGTTGTAGACTAGAGCGTTGCAAACATGTTTCAACGTTAATTTCTAGGATTCTATGACAATCGGTCAAACTTTTGAACAACGTTTTAAGATTTTTTTATGATAGTGGTGGCAGTAACGTGTTAAGACTTTTCAAGTTGTTTTTTTATTAATTATAGTGGTAAGACCATGGATTGCGAAGATAAAGGTATCGAGTTCGGTTTTTTAGGACCAGCCCTAAGTACATTTTTTTCCTTTTAAAATTAATTAATGATCACAATTAAACCTGCTTGGCCTTCTGTTAAACTTCGCAACCAAGAAGGTTTTTATTCAAGCTCATTTGAAGAAATTTCTTCACCGCTTGTACATTTTTTATTCAAGAGAGTCGCTAAGCTCAGGCTAAGTCCATTTAACTAAGTTATTAAAACTTTAGTACTACTTAAGATTTTCTCTAATTAAAATTTTTGATCTGGATGAGGGAGGCAACTTTTATTAATGGTGTAATTGAAGAGATATTCGTATTCGTTAAGAATTTCATTGTGTGAAATGTCTCTGAGTATTTTATTTATTATTGCACACCTCATAAGCGAAGCGTTGAGGTGGGTACTACTCTCGCTTTACATAGAACAACTGATTTTTCAATCTTAAAATGTCTCTATTTATCATATATTGCACTTGTAAAATAATATATACACACATATATAAAAAAAAAACACTATTTTTAACACTCTTAATATTTTTGATGCCCTTTTTGTTATTTAAACTAGTTAAAAAACTGTTTTAAAAAGTTCTGTCTTGGACATCCGTGTCTTATAGGTAATGTATGTTAACAGGATAACGACCGAAATACTTTACTAAACGATTCCTTTTTTCTTTTACGATTCAGTACAATTACGAATATACTATACCCTATCACTTTTCACGGTCTGATTGGATGTGGTTTAATTGTTATTAAATAAACAAAAAAATAGGGAATATTTACGCTCAACTCGACACTAAAACTAGCGCTATACCTTATTTCGTGAGAAAAGTAGTTGTATAAACCAATATAGAAGTACTTCTTAAAATTAGCGCTAGATGTTGTATAAGACACGAGAACCACATTTATAGCACTTTTTGAAATTAGCGCTATTTATGTGATTTATTGAAAACTACTTAGTAAGACCAATACATTATTAGTTACTTATCAAATAAGTAATCAATTTTATTGTGAAAAATGAAGATTATGAGGCGTGCACTTTTGGATTTTCCAAAGTCTTTATTTATTTATTATTTCATTAAGTCCAGCGATGCTATTGAAACTACGGGGAAAATGCAACTATTTCAAATAATTTCTTGTCATTAGTTTTCTCAAAAAAGTGACATCTATGAAAATGATAGAGGAACAAATAGGTACATAATCTAGAAAATAATAGATGGAGCAATCATTATGTGAATTGTTTTAACAGCAGTGACAATTAATATACGCCATTTTTATGTTGGTATTTACAAAACAACCGGTGATGGTTTCGAGTGAAAAATTTGTAATACCTCGTTTTACGACTAGTGTCTTGAGTGGATAGCAGATTTATTACACGGTAAGACCTTTTGTATTATACGATTGACCAATTTGCTGCGTTTACTATGAAATATAACTACAGATACATTAGCCCCTAGAAATCTTGTTGAGGGGATATTGTGACTTTTAGGTTAGTTACAATTACCCCGTCAAATTTGTATGAAATTAAAAAAGCTAGTGATGGCCTCGTGTCGATGATAGTAAGGTGCTTTTTACTATATTGATTAACTATTTGTAACGTTTGATAGCAAGCACTCCTCACTTTATTAAAATCATTATTTATTATAATATTATTTACAACTTTTTAGATCAACCAGCTATTAAAGCATGTTAGTTTAGGTTTTTAAACTATAATTTATTTTCTTCTGTTTAGTCTCAAAACAGTATCAAAAGTGCTTTTATTTAAAATAAATAAAGCCTACCAAGCTGTGATAATCTTCCTTTAAATTTCGTCATAATATATACTACTAATATGAATTTTTTCACATATCCAAAAACAACCATTTAGCTGGCTTACGAATTAAAACTGTTTTCTTAGATCCACCTTCTAATGACTAAGTAAATAATTAATAAATAATATTTACTTTAAAACTTTTCGACTACCATATGAATTGGCTCGATCAGCTGATCTTAATCTGAAAACTTCTTTTGGGATTCAATTTATTTATGTGTATAATAAGTCTAATAATATATAATATAGGTATATAATAACTCATAGAACGAAAGTTGTTGGCAAATGCCCTTAAGACTTTCACGAACTTCAAAGTGAACTTCGAACAACTAATACCTATAAAATTAAAAGGATAAAATAGTAAGTACCTACATATTAGTAGGATGATTTTTTTTTATCGATAAACTCGCAATTTTGTCATGCTCATCACTATTGTCGATAAAAAGAAGTTGCATTAGCCCCTCAAAGTTTTTGACTAAAGTTGCCGGTAACTTGAACCATTCTTCGATGGTATAAGGTTCATATTAAGAAATTAGGTGTTTTGAATGTAACTTACGTCAATTTTAAGCTTTAAATTTTAATGCTAAATCATAATTACAACTGTTAGTTGCAATTACATCGGTAAGATATTGCAACTATTTAGGTTATTGTGTAAAAAACGTTTAATTTACGCTTCATGGAATGCTTTTGGCCCTTATCATATAAAGAGTATTCATTGATATAATTATGTGTAACTAAGTAAATTTACTGTTTTAATTCTATGATTCTTACAGACGATGGTACACCAGTTGAAATATTTGATTTTATTTTTAAGTTACAATAGCCTCCCTGGACCTATTTCAATTGTTAAAACAAAACGTTAAGAAAAAAACTGCAAGCCTGAGATATTTTCTCGATAGCTTGCTAAATATGGCAAAGCATACTGAGTCAGCATAGTGGACTATGGCCTAAGTCCACTTCACTCTCTTTTTG
Organism: Leucoma salicis; assembly: GCA_948253155.1. Classification (NCBI taxonomy): domain Eukaryota; kingdom Metazoa; phylum Arthropoda; class Insecta; order Lepidoptera; family Erebidae; genus Leucoma; species Leucoma salicis. Next base: position 24,850,866 of record OX411815.1, on the reverse strand, counting down.
AAGTAAATACTTCTTTACGCACGCTTGATTTAAGTTAGTGAAGATATAAAGACAAAGAGTTACACATTTTCTTTCTCTCTTTCTTATTATTAATAGATAATTAAATTATTAATAATATACACTCAGTTAGGAAAGTATCGGGAATGGATGATTTGTTTATGGTTCCAAATTCAGACTTTTATTCTTTTTTGTTGTTGTTAGATTGGCACAACTGTTATCCATTTTAGCGCGGAGTTTGAGTTGCATCTGTTATTTATATTAAATACAGTGCTGTTTTTAGGTATATCATATTATCTAGTGTGTATTGCTAATTTCAAAAACACGTGCTTATTAGTGGTACAAAGCGTTTAAAGTCGAGATGTGATGGAAGATTTGCCTCGCTCTGGTAGGCCATCAACGTCTGCAACTGAAGTTAACATTACAAAAGTGAAGGAAATAGTGACTGAAATTCCTCATTCAACTTTGAGAGAGATAGCCGCCAAACTTTCTGTGTCTCACGAGACGATCCGTACCATTTTAAATAATCACTTGCGTATGAAACATGGTTCCACTCGGCTAGTCCCAAAAGACCTGAATTTTCTCCAAAAACTCAATCGCATGAGAGTCGCTGAAGACATGCTAGAACGAGTCAATTCCGACCCGACATTCATGAAACGCATTGTTACTGGTGACGAGACGTGGGTCTACGAGTCTGACATGCAAACTAGTCAACAAGCTTCGGAGTAGCTGATTCTAGACGCAAGCATGGTCCTGTAAACATAGCAGAAGATTCTGATTAATTCTAGACGCAGGCATGGTCCTGTAAACATAGCAGAAGATTCTGATTAATTCTAGACGCAGGCATGGTCCTGTAAACATAGCAGAAGATTCTGATTCATTCTAGACTCGGACGTGGTCCTATTGAGATAGCTGTCAAAGTTCCGAATTATCTTAAAGTTCCTTGAGAATTTGTCATGGCTCTTCTGAAGATTGTCTTGAAGTTTTGGTTCTTCACTGGAGGCCGTTTCAGACATTTCAGGTGTGACCTGTTGGACTTCAGGGTCTGGTTCTGAGACCAGGTCTGACCTTCTAGACCGGAAGGGATTGTACAGAAAGCTAAAGGGAGTGAACCTTTGTACATGTACGGAATGCTAAAAGGAGTGGACCCTTGTACAAGTACATCTTTTGAGGTATCCTAAGTGTTGTGGTGAATACTAGGTAAAGACAGTACGAGGAGGGATTAAAAAGTAGTGAGAATGAGATAGAATATAATGACTATTGATAACTTAATAATTTATTTTTCTACATAGTTTCCGAGTCTTTCTACACACCGAGTCCAGCGCATTTCCAAGGCTTCGATCCCTTTCAAAAAAAAGTTTTGTCTTGGTCCTGCAAAAAGCTCTCCACGGCATCCATCACCTCGTTATCGTCTTCGTACCTGTTTCCCCTTAAGTATTCTTTCAATTTGGGGAACAGATAAAAATCGCTAGGCGCCAGATCTGGTGGTGGTGACCTGTGCGCGGGTGCGTTGTCGTGATGAAACAGCACGCCCCTTCGAAGTTTCCCTCTCCTTTTCTCTTTGATGGCATTCCTCAATTTGGGAACTAAAGCTGCATAATATTGGCCTGTAATAGTGGTTCCACGCTCCAGGTAATCAATCAACAATATCCCTTCTGAGTCCCAAAATATTGAGGCCATAACCTTGCCAGCCGATGCCACGGCACGAAACTTCTTCGGGGTCGGTGATGATGGCCATTTCCATTGCGAAGATTGCTGTTTTGTCTCGGGATCAAAATGATGGACCCATGTTTTGTCCATTGTTACGAAACGAGACAAAAAGTATTCAGAATCTTCTTGAAACTTGTCCAACAATATATTCGAAATGTCAAGTCGATTTTGTTTCTGACTGTCGGGTAACATTCTCGGCACCCATCTTGCGGAGACTTTTCTCATATTCAAAGATTGTTTCAATATGGATTGAATACTTCCATATGAAATGCCCGTTTCTTAAATTAAGTATCGGATAGTAACTCTTCGATCGCTCAATACAATTTTCTCGACTTTCGCTACATTTTCTTGGGTGACTGACGTCGATGGACGGCCGCAACAATGTTCGTCTTCCGTGCTCGTTCTCCCTACTCTAAATTGAGAAGCCCACCTTGCAACAGTGGAATACGGCGGAGCAGACTCTCTTAATGTTGCCTCCCAATCGCAATGAATCTCTTGCGTCGTTAACTTTTTAAACAGAGGTATTTAATAACGGCTCGCACTTCGTTTTTCTCCATTTTCGAGAACACTTTCCGACTGGAAGCAAAAAACGACTACATTCAGAAAAAAACAAAAAAGAATCGAAGATTTTTTTCTTTATTAATATTACAAATATGTATCTGAGCTATGCCTGCCAGTATTTATTTTTTTTCTTACCAAGGAGTATGTCGTTCTCACTACTTTTTGATCACTCCTCGTAATAACTCTAGTAGTACTTAGTAATAACTCTAGTAGTACTTAGTGCTTACAAAACTTGTACGTGTTTTCTTTTTTATTAAAATTTGTTTCGATCTGTTTCCTATTTAATTTCTTATAAGACCCCTAGGTAGGTCCTAAATAATTGTGGCGTGACGGCTTCACCGTTACGCTACAACATCCACTAAATAAACCAACGCCGTGTGCCGTCTCTTCGCCTGTGTTGGCGGTCCACTGGAACTAACTTTCATTAATTCAGTGGTAGATTCATTAAGCTGTACACAGGAACAAAAATTCCTTAGTGAATGTCTATTTTCAGTAGATTGTAAGCCATCAAAAAAAATTCTATATGACTTATGAAATCTGCCAATACATATTGAGCTAGTGAGATGGACGTATGACCTGAATTCCTCTACCACATAGGTATCGATATATACACCTTTCATTCAACCACATCGATAAACTATTACTGTCCGACTGACATGCGCAAATGGCATCTCAAATGCCTTTTATCTTTAGAGTAAGACAAGTTAGGCCCTATCTTGGAATAAATGTTGAAATAAAAGTGTCTGCAGATAATTATAGTGATGGTGAATGAATCCCTAACCCACCAAATAAACCGCTATAAAGTATGAACCTTCTCAACACGTACTTTTAATTTTAAACACAAAGTGGAAAATGTGAAGTAGAAAATAACAGTCACAAGCAGGATTTGAACCTGTATCTCCTGGATACCGTCCAGATGCTTTGCCAATTCAGCCATCGTGACATCTGCTCTCGATTGTTAATTTCGATAACACATTCATACTTAACGTGCTGGGTGACGCCTCCGCCATCTGTCGGAAGTATTTACATACATCATACCGACCAGGTAAACTTAAGTTTACAATTAAGATTTTTACCTAATAATGACGCAGCCCTATAAATATTTAGAAATTTTTATATATATTTTTAGCATTTGACATGCTTAGCCATATACATTAAACACAAAATGGAATATGTGGAATCGAAAATAGCAGTCACGAGCAGGATTGGAACATGCATCTCCTGTATTTTCGATTTCACATTTTCCACTTTGTGTTTAATGTATATGACTAAGCATGTCAAATGCTGAAAATAAATATAAAAAAAATAAAATACGTACTTTTCGTGCCGTGAATTTTTCGGCTTTAGAATTATTCCTCCGCTTCTCCGCCCATGGGAGTCGTAAGAGCCGACTGAGGAAATACCTGGGGAGTGGGCAGCAGCACTCCCTCGAGTATTAACAACATCCACTGCGATCGCCATCCCGCCTGCCAAGCGTGGCGATTACGGCACTATCCCCCATATGAGCCCTCGTCGTCGTTTTTAAAGTGAATGTTACTCTAAGCCCGCAGGACCGCTCGTTGTGGCGTTCTCTTGGGGAGGCCTATGTCCAGCAGTGGACGTCGAAAGGCTGATGGATGGATGGATGGATGGATGGATGGATGGATGGATGGAAATACATACTTTTAATGTCTATTTTGCAGCTCCGTTTATGTGTGCAGTATCTTAGCACTTATAAGGATATTAATAGAGTGAAATTTATAAATGATTGGATAGACTATGGATGGCAGTTGGACTGTATAAGATCCTACACTTAGAAGACGATGTGAAAGAATCAATCACTTACTTTAGGACCTCAGCGCCAGATCCAGCAGATTCAGTCTTCACGCAAACTACACACACGTTGGATTGGATTTTAATCTTAAGCTAGCTCAGTTCACGGAAGAGACACGAGTCCTAGCGAAGGTCCAGGATCATCCTGAGTACGAGGTTGCTCAGTACAAGAGCACAGGACGGCAATTCGCGACTTAACCAACACTAAACAACTGCATAAGTGCTTAGAGTAGCACCTATTCTTTAATGTGACTCTACCACAGACAAGTACTCAGGGCAGCACGTTTTCTTGCAGGTCCAATGTAAATACATCCGACAGATGGCCCAGGTGTCACCCAAAGACATTAAGAAGGAATGTGGTATCAAAATTCGCTGTCGCGATCTATTGTCACGATGACTGAATTGGCTAAGCATCTGGGGCGGTATTCCATGAGATACTTACTTATCATCACGCCATTTCCCTTGCGAGATAGGCAGAGAGAACAGAGTGCCAAGAGGCTCTATTCTTGCATACATCTCTCGCTTCCTCAACATTCATAACTCTCTTCATACACGCTCGCCGGTTTCGGAGACTCCTGACTCCACCTTCCTTCAATACATGACCAATTTGGTCTAGGTAGGTAAGTCTCGGTCTCCCCCTATACCTACATCCTTCCACTTTCGCATTGTATATCTTCTTAGCCAGTCGCTCGTCCGGCATTCTTTCCATATGTCCGAACCATCAGAGCATTCCCTTTCGCATCTTTACACCAATACTCTCTTTCATACCTACTCGCTCTCTTACGTCATTGTTACGAATGCGGTCAGTCAGCCTCACTCCACAGATTCTCCGCAGAGATCGCATTCGAGATGCAAGTTTAAATCGTGCTTGTGACTGTTATTTTTGAATTCACATTTTCACACTTTATGTTATATCAGATGTAACTAACTTATTACTTACTTAACGCGAGGAGACGGCAAAGATGGGTCATAGGCGACGGTCAATCACTTTAGAACAGCTTCAAAACCCTTTCAAAAATTATGCATGTTTTAATATTATTTACTTAAATTTTTGGAGCATTCGTCATGCTTAACCTTTTATATGAAAACAAAGTGCGTAACATAAGCCATTGAAAAGGAATGTCTTATAATAATTCCGTGTGACGACGCTCATCGAATCTGACGATATATTAAAGAAATCTTACGACAACAATATGGTTGAGCCGATACCTATAGACCCTAGCAACACACGGGGCGCTGCCAACCCCAGGCAAGGAACAGAAGGTGGAAGGGAAGGATGATAGAGAGAAGAACGGGGGGTAGTACTAAGACTTGTAAAGACGGGATGAGGGGATCTGGCTCTCTCATACACCATACGAAACGCAACAGTAGAAGTATAATGCGGTACGCTGTTTTTTTCTAAGAAGGTGGTACCTCCCCAGTCGGGCTGGTCCATTTATTCTGGTAGAAGCAATAAAATTCATCGTCTTATAATAATTAGATGTCACCACAGTCTTACATAAAAATATAATAAAATTCTTGCACGAAATGATCGTCGGCTGTCCGTGTGGTAACGGCAAATACAAGTGTCACCAGCCCATTCTTTCCGACGGGTGTCGTATAAGGCGACTAAGGGAAGTAAGCAATTATCATCCATTGCATGACTGGTGGTAGGGCTGGGTACCAAGTGGGAGTACTCACTTGGTATGGGGCCCGAGCGGGTTGCTACCATCATCAATCTCGCCATGAAGCACATCGTTGCGTTTTGGCTGTAGCAGGAGATAGCCGTTTATTCTTTCATTTCATATCGGTGAAATGAAATGGTGAGCAGGAGAGCTTGACAATACTTTCGGTATAGTTGAGTCCATGAGCGACGGTTACGATAGGTACGGTTTAGATCGCCAGATGACGACCGGGAGGCCGACGACGGGGAGGTACCGCCCGTGACGACGACGGAAATGGGGGCGGCGGCAGCGCGTATGCGGAGAAGCGCCGCCCCCGGGCCGGTAGGGGTTCCCGCCCGAGTGCTGGCCCTGGTCCTCTACCACCTAGAGCCCCGCCTCAGGGGACTGTTCGACGCTTGCCTGGTGTCCGGACGGTTCCCTGACTGCTGGAAGGAGGGGAAGCTCGTGCTCCTGCCGAAGCCGAGACGGTCTCCGAATACCGTCGCGGCCTTCAGGCCCATCGTGTTGCTGGACGAGGCGGGCAAACTGCTCGAGCGGGTTGTCTCTGCCCGCATCGTCCGGCACCTAGATGCGGTCGGCCCCGACCTGTCCGATGCCCAGTTCGGATTTCGGGCGGGTCGGTCTACGGTCGACGCCATCCTGCGCTTGAAGGCCGCGGCTGCGGAGGCCGTCACCTCGAGGGAAGTGCTGTTGGCGGTGTCACTCGACATCGCTGCATCGGCGGCAACGCTGGCCACCTCAGGAACCGCGGAGGTGGTCAGGCGGATCGAGGCGCTGGGGCTTAGGGTGGCCCTTGAAAAGTCGGAGGCCCTACTCTTCCATGGGCCCCGACGCGGCCCACCCGCCGGCGCCTCGATAACGGTCAACGGTGTGGGCTTTCCAATCCAGGCCCACATCAAGTACCTGGGCCTGGTATTGGATGGACGGTGGCACTTTGACGAGCACTTCCGCCGTCTTGCGCCAAAGCTCGTCGGCACGGCGTCCGCCCTCGGGCGACTGATGCCGAATTTGGGCGGACCGAGTCTCGCGTGTCGACGACTCTACGCGGGGGTAGTACGGTCAATGGCACTGTACGGCGCGCCCGTGTGGGCGGAGTCCCTGGCCGCTCGCAATAGGGCCCTTCTGTGGCGTCCACAGAGGGTCGTAGCGGTCAGGGCAATACGCGGGTACCGCACGGTCTCGTGCGATGCAGCCTGCGCGTTGGCCGGAACCCCCCCGTGGGATCTGGAGGCGGAAGTGCTCGCCGACGTTTATCGGCGGGCGTCGACGGCGCGGGCGGGGGGCAGCCGCCCCTCGCCAAGCGCAATCTCAGCGTGGCGGGAAGATGCCCGCCGCGCCACCGTCCTAAAGTGGAGGTCTCGGCTGGAGGCGCCCCGGGCTGGTCTCTGGACCGTGGGGGCGCTCCAGCCGATCTTGGAAGAATGGGCAGGGCGGCAGCACGGGGTCCTCACCTTCCGGTTGGTGCAGGTTTTGTCGGGGCACGGTTGCTTCGGCAAATACCTGCACACGATCGCTAGGAGGGAGACGACCCCAGGCTGTCACCACTGCGACTGCGGCGAGGACTCGGCGCAGCACACGCTCGAGTCGTGCCCGGCCTGGGATGTGCAGCGCCGGGAACTCGCTGCAGTCATAGGCGTGGACCTGTCGCTGCCGGCCGTTGCGCGAGCGATGGTTGGCAGTGACAGGGCCTGGACCGCGGTCGCCGCCTTCTGCGAGGCTGTCATCTCGCGGAAGGAGGCAGCGGAGAGGGCCCGGGAGGAATCCTCCTTCGCGGACCCGATTCGCCGCCGGCGCGCGGGGCGGCGTGCGCGCGCTTACCTGCGCCTGATGCCGCCCTAGCCGAGGCTGCGGACGGTGGGGTCGGGGAGTAGCCTGCCGTCCGCGGAAGCCTACCGCGAAGGTGTGACGCCCAAGTGCGCGGGGCGTCGCACAAGAGAGGGTGCCCGAAGGGGCTGCCGCCTGCGGCTCGCGGAGAAACGACGCGGTTCCCGTGATCCGCCGTAGCAAGGGCGGGTGAGGGCGCACGGTGGGTTTTTAGTGGGTGAGAGCCCCACACTACCCCGTTGTCTCCCCGGGCAGCGGGGTGTGCGGTAGGACATTTTTGCCCACCTAAAATAAAAAATAAAAAGGTACGGTTTAGATAGGCCGTGGCTCGTCTGCCACTAGATGCAATAAAAAAAAAATATGTAGTAACCATAGTCGTTGGATTTTTTCGCATACCTACATTATAAGTCTATGGTGGTATCTATTATTCGATATTTGATACGATACCTAATAACTGTTTTATTCCAAGACAATTTTTAACACGTTTTTGTTAGCTACACTAATTAGTATTTACGTACCACTAGCTACGGGTTCCTGCTTTGCAAGGGTGCAGATCACTAACGAAAGCAATCTAGGATTTCTAAGGAACGTTTTTAGTAACTAAACTCCCTGCTAGAACACTATATTGATGCGTTTGCAATGCTTAAACTCAGGTTATTTCACGACTTCATTATAAAACATTGACTTTCTCCAGCTATAAATGTTTAACTAGGATATAATGTAGGTACATTTATAAATCTTCTCAAAATCCGTCAGTTTTGAAAAATTGAACAGTGTAACAGACAGACAGCGATTTTGTTTTATAACATTTTGAAGACATAAGCAAATGTTATCAATTACTTTTCACTCTTTTTGCACACAAAGATAAAACTACTTACAATTTCTCCAACATGTAAGCCTAATTCGAATCATCAGGTTTAAAATCACTATGTAGGTAAGTATACATTTTTGCAAATAAATCAATACGGGGTTTTCAACCCATACTCATAGAAGCTATAAATGGAAGAGGTGTTGGAATTGAAATTGAATGTATTTGCAGAGTTCATTGACGGATTCTATCTCATGATTATAAAATGTTAAGCTATTTAATTTTTCAAGCTGTTACATTTTCGAAGTGAAAACTTATTTAGCATTGTTGTGATTTGAATCTCATAGAAACGAAAAATCGACACTAAAAAGAGACAAATATATAGATAAATAATTAAGACTGAGCCTGGGAGAGAATGAGATAGAATAAAGATATAGGTACAGTGTTTTCTATAACTAGCCTATAGGTACTGCATTCCGTCTTGTTCTCTTGTAGTTTGGTTTTCGGATGGATTTTATTTCTACTTCGTGATAAACTGCATACAATATTACGTTGTGCGCGCGAAATTCTTAACAGCCCCTTTCAGAATACATGTACAACGCCATCTATCGAAACAATTCATATTAAATACTGTCCGTTCATAAATACGAATTTATAGCATTAAAAAAAACATTAAAGACGAATTTATAATACGAATTTATAATCTTCAAAAATTACATATCCATTACATATGAAATCTATTTAGATGCATACCTAAAAACTATTAAATATGACCTAAGAATGCTTTTTTTCTTTTAAGTTTTTTTTCTCTCGGCAGTCCTAATAACTGCCTATGTATTTTTTAATTACGTCCTATAGATAATGTTATATGTTCAGCCTATTAGTTCAAGCATGCGAACCCAATTCGCCTTGATGCGACTGTGAAATTCAAATTAAATTCGAGATAGTACCTACGTTCATGTTTCTAATCATATAAATCTTTAACTAAGACTAGAAATGGTCTCAAGGGTAACTGTCGCCGATATGAATCCTGATAATACCTACGTAAATTAAAATAGATGTACTTTTATATGAGGTCAATAAACTCCGCAAGCAGTTAGTGGTAAAGCTATGTGAAAATTATGACATTTATCTAATATTTTTTATCATGGACTAGCAATCACTGAGCCACGCGTGGGTGAGTAATTGTAAGCTATCTTACATTTATACAGATAAAATAAATTTACGTAAGTACCTTTGCAATGGGTTCTGCGAGTGATTACACAGTTTATTGTGAAATTTACGTACCTACGCCACCTAGTTTGTAAGTCAAGTATTTCCAGTAGGCAGTTCCGGTTCCACTTAACTATACTTAGTAGTTGTTATCGCGGGTGGGCAGCTTACCACTGATGTACCCTGTTCGTTGCCCCGAACAACAGGGTGTGTAGTTAAGAATTGTCCTTGTATAAACTTATGGCATGTGTTAAATAACAGAAATGGGCATAAAGGCAATGAACTTATAAGTACGTATGAATATATTATCCTATTATTATAATGTATAATAAATGAGAATACTGTCTTATATAATTCTTGGTAAGCGCTCCCTCGCTATCCATAGACGAATTAAAACTTTTATTGGTTTATTAATTGACCTTATGATTCCTCGTAACATACTTTTGTCAACAGATGACGTTAAAAACAATTAAATAAAAAGGCGTCGCGATGCGTCGCCACGCTAACAGCCGGTCTTACACTCCGCATTACATGTTGCACATTAAAAAAAGTTGGGCAGCTTGTTTGTGATCTGTATAAGGTACTGAGTCCATGTGAAGTGGTTACCACTTACGGGCATAGTCGGTAGTATAACCGACTTCCGTGCACGAGGAGAATATCTGTGTTCATCATGAGTTCGATTCCCACTCATGATGAACACAGATATTTGTACTGCGTCTGGGTGTTTTCTATCTATCATATGTATGTATTTACAAAAAAGAAGTAATATTATGTATATAATATGTATGTATGTGTATAATGTATGGCGTTAGTCGGAAGACAAATGTGATTAAGAATTTGGGATGATCGAAAGATCAGTAGGATAGCTTAGTAGTTTAGAGCACTTCCCCGGATTGGAAAAGATGCGTGGTTCGATTCCCGCTCCTACCAAAAATCTCTTTTTCTTTATTCACAAATAATTTGTACTTTAAAAAGTAGCGGAGCATGTCAAATGCTAAAAGAAATAGATCTAAAATGTTTAATATATTATGTATATTTAGATATTTTTATATATATTATTAGCATTTGACATGCTTAGCTGCATTGCTTAGATTTCACTTTGTGTTTAATAATATATGTATTATATCCGTAATCTGGTATCCATAGCACCAACATTAAGCTTAGTTTGGGACCAGAGGACGTTGTGTGAAATGTCCGTGAATATTTATTTATTATTTATTTACCATCGTGGCTCGTGTTGTGCCTAAACAGGTGAACGTATACTAGTTTAGATGGAACAAATGACTATTTCTCTATATGATCAGAATGAATATTAAACCATTTCTAATATCCTGTTAACGATGTCTATAGTTCTAACAGGGTAAATTGGCATAGTTTTATCACCAACTTCAGATTAAACTCAAACGTTACAAGATATCTTATTTGAATGGCTGTCAGTTTCCTTGGTAGAAAGTTATAATGATTCAACTCTTGGCGAAGGTAGTTTTGACTGAATACGCCATTTTAGTATTCTTGACTGTTCGAGTACAATAGTTAGCCTTGTAATTTTAAAAGTTGCACGTAATATTTAATACACGCAAAAAGCAAATATTGTTATCGTAATTCTTACTTAAATATTACCTACTAGCAGAAATTAGGTTTTTTTACAAAAATGATTGCGCATTAATTTATGATGGCGAGCTTTAATTTCTGATTATTATTACCTACATTTTTATTTACTGCATTGTAGAAAAAACAAGACATTATTGATTAGCAAACAAACCTAAAAAGCAATCTATAGGTAATCGCCTATTCTATACCCACGGAGGGAGAATAACAATATGTTAGAGATGGGCCGAATGTGATTTTAACCGAATACGAACTTCGGCCGAACATTCGGTAAATATACAGAATTCGGCCGAACTTCGGTGTGTGCTTTCTCGGGAATAACAAGTCATATTCTGTTTGTATTTTTTATGAAAGACAACGCCGTAAATCAATAAAAAAACAGTTAGTGTAAGGGTGACGTCTTATTTCAAATTATTGGGTGTACCTATTGATTCATAGACTCCCGGATTGTGAAAAAAACTAATTCATTTATACATTTTAATTTATCTATAATACTTACTTACTTATCATCATGCCATTTCCCTTGCAGGGTAGGCAGAGAGAACAGTGCCAAGAGGTTCTATTCTTGCATACATCTCTCGCTTCCTCAATATTCATAACTCTCTTCATACACGCTCGTCCTTCCACCAATCACCTTCTTTCAATACATGACTGATTTGGTCTAGGTAAGTGAGTCTCGGTCTCCCCCTGTCCCTCCCCACCTACATCCTTCCACTTTCGCATTGTATATCTTCTTAATCAGTCGCTCGTCCGGCATTCTTTCCACATGTCCGAACCATCGGAGCATTCCCTTTCGCATCTTTACACCAATACTCTCTTTCATAACTACTCGCTCTCTTACGTCATCGTTACGAATGCGGTCAGTCAGCCTCACTCCACAGATTCTCCGCAGAGATCGCATTTCGACCGCATTGATTTTACTCTCATGCTCCTTTTTGCATACCCAACTCTCAATTCCATACAATAACGTTGGGACAAGCACTGCGTTGTGTATAGCGACACGAGCCTTCTGGCTGAGTTGATGACTGCCGAGAAGTTATCCCAATGCTCCGTTCACTCTATTTCCCGCATTCACTCTTCCCTCTACATCAGTGGTGTACCTTCCATCCCGACTGAATCCACATCCAAGATATACAAATTCTTACAGTCTTTTTGCAGAAATCAAAGCAATTAAATGGGAATTACTTACGGTAATATGGTCATTACACAGGTTATGACAGTACTATATGCACTATATGCACTCCCACTGTGTATTAACTTTGATATGACGCTATTTACGCTGCAAAATGTAGGAAAGTGGCTTAGTGAAAAAGGGTATTAAATGCCATATCTCGGTGAGGAATCACACTATAATTATGACGTTTTTTAGTAGATAAAGGTTGCATTTGCGATTCTTAGAGGATACTTAACTCAATTTCGTACTTTTATGTGTTGTGACACTGTCGTTGCCGATGTGCGAAATAATATGTCACTCTACGTTACCTACACTAATGATCTCTATTTATGCAAAATTTGCTAAATCGCAGATATTTCATTAACATTAATGATCCATGACATCCCACAGATATTGGATCAATAAATTTTCGGAGATATAAAGTAGTTTCCGTGTGGTGACGGACTAAGAATACAAGTGTCACCACCCCATTCTTGCCCACGGGTGTCGTATGAGGTGACTAAGGGAAGTAAGCAATTATCATCCATTGCATGGGTGCTAGGGCTGGGCATCAAGTGGGAGTACTTACTTGGTAGCGGGCCCGAGCGGGTTAGTACCACCATCTCTCATGTGACCGTCCATGAAGCACGTCGATGCGTTGTGGCTGTAGCAGGAGATAGCCGTTTATTCTTTCATTTCATAGCGCTTGTTTGCTGGGCCGTCCCGGCTTCTTTCCACTCTATAATACTTATGAGCGTAGATAGATAGATGGATAGTAAGGAATGATATTTTACTTTTCCATAGGACATTGTTAATATTGTACATAATAACATACGTTTGCTAAATTAATTAACTGAAACAAACGTATTAATTATCCTAAGAAATATATCAACGCATATTCGCAGGCTCAGGGTCAGAGTCCAGTAATAGGATTAATTTACTGTAGAGTTTGTTAGCGCCTACAAAATTTATCATAGCAAATTTTTGCGCAAACAATTTTACTAACAGTTTTTGCGTAGGAGTTTTCCTTGTTATTAAGCAGGTACCTTGAAACTTTTCTTAAAGGTACGTTTTTATTCCATCCTATTAAAGTACGTTATAATGTTAGAGGCAAAACGTTGTCAAATCGATAGGAGACAGCAAATCTCATATTTTAAAATTAATGGATGCTGTCTCCATTTTGCGAGCTTCACGCGAAATTTAAATTTCAGTATTTCACAATTCTGTTTGTTGTTTAAATTTACATAATATAAAATCAACTAGAAGCTTTATTGGCGTATCCATCCATCCATCAGCCTTTTGACGTCCACTGCTGGACATAAGCCTCCCCAAATTGGGTGTATAGTGCCGTAATTGCCACGCTTGGCAGGCGGGTTGGCGATCGCAGTGGATGTTGTTAATACTCGAGGAAGTGCTGCTGCCCACTGATACATTAAAACGATAAACCAGAAGAAAACTTGGCTTTAATCAACTAAATAATAAGACATACATTATTATGTAAAATAAATTAAGACATTAAAATATTGACATTCAATCAAATACGTAAATAGTGTAAGTAGCCAGTAGCATAAACTAAGGAGTACAAATCATTCACCCCCCCCTTTATACTTTTAAGTACTCAAGACATAATCATTTAAATGACGAGGATGTTGTCTTATCCTCCTAGAACTTCGTGGAAACCTTTGCTCAATTTCAACGTTGTTGTCGTGTTGAGTTTCTACATTACGATCTAAATTCTCTTCTTCAGGAATATCTTCAGTTGAAGAAAGAGGTAAGCCAGAAATAGACTGGGTGTCTAAAAAGTTATCCTCTGTAGAATCAGCAAGTGGCACCAGTTGCCTATTGGAAACTGTAGACTCTCGACCATCACTATGTCGTATAAAAGAATAGTAAGGGTTGCTTTGTAGTAGCTCTACCTCTTCAACGTATGGGTCGCTTTTGTTGCGTACGTTCTTCTTGCATAACATCGGCCCTAGCACTAACCACGAGGGTATTGAGTCTCCGTTTGCCGATCTTCTTGGATAGCGAAAAAGTCTATCATGGGGAGTAGCATTAATAGACGTGCATAGAAGGGAACGTATTGAATGCAAAGCAATAGGTAGCACTTGCTCCCAATTATCAATAGGTAAATTTTTTAGAGCGAAGAGCGAGTTGAATTGTTCTCCATAATGTACCATTCAGGCGTTCTACTTGGCCATTGCCACAAGGATTATAAGGCGTAGTCCGGCTAGAAGCAATACCAAGTGATCTTAGAAATTCGAGTAGTTCAGAGGACATAAATGCGGCCCCTCGATCACTGTGTATATATAATCGAGTACCAAAAGTAGAAAACAAATGTTGCAAGCATTTTATCACTGACGCTGAAGTCATATCTTTACAGGCATAAGCAAAAGGAAATCGACTGTATTCGTCTATAATGGTTAATATATATTTATTAGGTCCTGGTAGTGGCCCTTTAAAGTCCAAATTAAGTGTCGTTCAAAAGCTGCGATAGCTTTAATTAAGTGTCCTTTAGATTTACAATACCAAGGCTTTACTTCTGCACATGTTTTACAAAAAGCAGTCATTGCTTTTACCTCTTCCACCGAATATGGCAAATTCTTTGAGCGGATCCAATGAACCATCCTAACGATTCCTGGGTGACAAAGATCATTATGTATTTCACGTAGTTTGTCTGTGTTCATGAGAGCACAAACGCGAGACAATGCGTCTGCAACAATATTCTCGGCCCCAGGACGATATACAATATCAAATTTGAAACACGATAATTCGAGATGCCACCGCTCTATTTTTTCGTTCTTTATTTTACTAGTATGCTTACTATTAAACATAAACGCAACTGATCTTTGATCAGTGATTAAATTGAAATATCTGCCAATAAGGAAATGTCTCCACTTACGGATACTCTCGACGATTGCTGCCGCTTCCTTTTCAATTGATGATTGTCTGCGTTCAGACTCTGTAAGTGTTCTAGAAAAAAAGGCTACTGGTCGACCTTTTTGAGATAAGGTCGCTGCCAAAGGGAAATCCAAGGCATCTGTTTCTACAGTAAATGTTTCTTTGTCATCAATTGCACTAAGGGATGATTTTTGTATTTCTAATTTCACATTTTCAAAACTAGTTTTAGCATCATTTGACAGAGGAAATTTATTTGTTTCAATAAGTGGGCGAATTTTGGTTGAAAAGTTATTAACCCATTTCGCATAGTGAGCGAATAAACCCAGTGCTCGTTTTAATTCTTGAATATTAGATGGTAAAGGCAAATCAATTAAAGGTCTAAGCCGATCGATATTGGGCTTAATATTTCCGTCAGATACAGTATAGCCAAGGAGATGGATACATGTTTGAGCAAACTGACATTTTTCTTTATTTAGAGTTAGTTTATATTTAGTCACAGCATCCATGAATTTATTTAAATTTCTATCATGATCAGAATTATCTATTCCACAGACAGTTACATCTTCTAAATATTCAAAATCACCTTCTAGATGCTCTTCTGTGATGATATATTGGAGAGCACGTTGAAATACAGCAACTCCATTAGTAACACCAAAAGGTATTCTCGTAAACTGGAAAAGTTTACCACAAGCTTCGAATGCTGTATAAATTCTGTCCTTTTCTAGAATAGGTACTTGATGATAAGCACTTCTTAAATCAATTTGACTAAATACTTTATATTTTGCAATATTTGAAACTATTGAAGAAATACTCGGTAAGGGATATGCATCCAGATATGTAAATTTATTAATAGTTCGGGAGTAATTGATCACTAAACGCTTTCGGTGCATTCCTCCACCAGTTACTAGAACTTGTGCACGCCATGGTGAGATACTAGGCTCCATAGCGCCATCTGCTAAAAGCTTTTCTATTTCCTCTGTGATAAATTTGCTATCGTTACAATTGTGACGTCGAGATTTTATTGCTATTGGTTTAATATTAGCTGACAAGTTTGTGAATAGTGAAGCAGGAGGTACGTTTGCTTCTATGACATTACATAGTTCAAGCGGTTTCTTTTGACCTCCAAAAGTAAGTATAAGAGATTCATGTTCATTTAGAATATCATGACCAACTATTAAATCGGCACAGAGATTATTTACAATCAGTAAACGCTTTTTATAAATATGATCACCTATTTGAATAGATGCGTTACACATACCTTCTACAAAATACACTTGTGAAAGCGATGCCAGCGATATTGTGTGTTTGCATGGAATTTTTTTCAAACAGAGCATAGGGACTAAAGTTTTATTGATGAATGTTACCGAACTTCCTGTGTCGATTAGGGTATCAGCTCGTATACCGTTGATAGTAACAGTGATAGTGGCTTTTCGAAGACTAGATGGAGATGCTGCTAGAACGTATGCTGCTCCAAGCTGAAAATCAGTGATTTCATTAGCATTTGCAGAATAATTTGTTTGCTTAGGATGTCGATAAGTACTACGGCAGACATTCGAAAAATGGCCTATTTTTAAACATATCTGGCAAGTAGCTTTGTTAGCAGGACAACATATTCTTGGATGGACATTTCCACCACAAAAAAAGCAACGCTTTCACGATGTTTGAGCTGCAGCAATATTTGTGGTTTCTTCCTCTTTAGCGGGTTGAGATATAGCGTTTGAATGAATAGGTGAGGGAAAGGAGCTCTCTGATATCTTAAGGGAACTATATTCAGCTGCTTCTAGAGACAAAGCTTGTTGTATAGTCTCCTCCAAAGTTAAATTTAAATTTTCTAAAAGCTGTTCTCTGAATTTTTGTGACGATATTCCCACAATGAAAGCTTCTTATAGCTTGTTCTTCATGTTCGCTAGCTGACACACTTTGGTAGCAGCAATCCTGTTCCAGGAATTTTAAAGCTCTTAAATAATCTGAGATAGATTCAGTAGGACCTTGTCTTCTTGTATTAAGTTGAAGACGGGTAACTATTTCATTCTTCGGCTTTATATAAATTTTATCGAGAGTTTTTAGGGCCTCTTCGTATGTTTTGCAATCCCGTACATAGCAAAACTCAGTTGATGACAAATAGTGAACTAGTAATTTTAATTTCGTATATTCTGTAGTTGTAGACAAGCAATCTTCAGATAAGAAATTTGTGAATTTATACCGCCAATGTGTCCATTCAGCATCAGCAGCATTCGTATCTGGTTGTACATCGAATCGTTCCGGTCTCAAGAAGCAAGATATATTTGAATTTTTCATTTCAATATTTTGTTTTGATTCCGCAGCATTTGCTCGTGACATTTTAATTTAATTGATTAAATTGATACATTAAAACGATAAACCAGAAGAAAACTTGGCTTTAATCAACTAAATAATTAGACATACATTATTATGTAAAATAAATTAAGACATTATAATATTGACATTCAATCAAATACGTAAATAGTGTAAGTAGCCAGTAGCATAAACTAAGGAGTACATATCACCCACTCCCCCCGGTATTCCCTCAGTCGGCTCTTACGACTCCCATGGGTGGAGAGCCGGCCCGACACGGCCACGGTATATACGCCGCATAAACCCATAGATTTATAAAAAATATAAGTAGGTAAGTATACCTACTTATGATTCCTGCATTAATTTTTAGACATAATTATTATTTTCGTCTTATCTTTAACAATTGTTTTTCCGTTCTGGGCTCAGATATCTAATTAGAATGAAAGTAGTTTTTGGTTAGTGGCTACCACGCTGGCTTTAGATTTCAGAAGCAGTTGGAAAATGTCTCAAGCAAATTCCCACTTTGTTTTCTTTACTGCCAAGTATTATAATTACATTCGGACATAATTTCGTATAATGTATTACATATTACACTAATCAAATAGGTACAGCCTACTCAATTATAAGTCCTTCTTTCTCAATTACATTTAAGCTAGTTTCGTTTAATGTCTCTCATTTCACATTTCAGGCTCAGAATTAGCAAGACGATTACCTCAAAATGTTGTATCTACTTTTCTACTTAACTAAACTAATAATCTATGTCACGTAATATAAGATTGCCCTACATTTCCAGATCCCTGTGGCATTTCAATGAATCTACTGACATCGATACTGTCAACTTGATTGACACCGGAGAGCATCGAGTTTATATTAAACGCCCACATACTATCTCATAAACGTCCGTTAAACTTAGATAGTATCCTTATTGAGACTTTAGTATTTGTTTGTTTATTAGTTAAATCCGTAACTACTTAATCGATGATTCATACCATTTAGCATACATAATGTTAAGTCCAGAATACAGATAAGTACATCTTTTTACCCTTAAACTATGGCATAACATCTTAAACATATTCGCCAGGGACTAGTGTTTTGGAACGTAGGGTAAATTATTTAGGACGAGAGAAAGCGACTTCTTTTCAACTGTGAGACATTAATTTCATAATCTTTTTTCTGGACTACTAGGTTGGCAAGGAAACATACGGCGCACCTTCGGGTCTATCCCAGGGAAAGGGATAAGATGGGAAGATGAAGGCACTCTCATTCACTACAAGAAACACAGCATATAAGTAAGTAGTCACACAGATGTCACACAGTGCTTCACGCAGGTCTTCAATGAGAAAGTGGCGCTTCTCCAGTCGAGCTGCCCTATAAATGCTGGGAGGAGCAAGGTTTTACAACTGCATATTACGATTTAATATTGCTACATATTTATAGCCTTGTGGTATCATCAGAAATACTACCAAAAAGGTAATAAGTTTGTTGCCTAGTCTAAACACAAGGCTTCATGACTTTTTAAAGCTATGTATCTGCTCACAAAATAAGATTTCCTAAAGAAGAGAAATATCATGAGAAAGATGAGAGTTTAATCTTCTGTTAGCTAGTAAAGTGGACTATGAGAGGCCTCTTCTCAAGAGATTCGGAGATTTTTACAATCATCTAAATGGCGGTAACGGGTTTACCATCTCTCACGTTTCGTTTCCACGAAGCGACTGCAGAAAAGTAGCTTTCTAAGTGTCTTTGCCTACTTCTCTGCGAAATAGACTTGAGTCTAATGTTTATATGTACCTAACTCAACGGAAACATATCATATCAAAGGCTTGTGAATTTAATGTCTAAGGTAGTTCATCCCAAATTCAAAAAAGGAATTGACCCGAAATACCTCAGCTTTTTCATTTCAATCGGCGAAACCGTTCAAATATTTATGAAACTTTGTATGTTTATTGAATACGCGAATAGCTGATCCCTCCATACATAATACAGGCAACCTCTTAAAGCCTCACGATCTGCGTTCAGTATGAGGTTATGAGGTCAACTGCTCGACTATTGACATTCGCTTATGTCCAATAATTGGAACCGGGTCAATGAATATTTCCGAGGTACTTAAGTATTGTACGTAGGTAAGTATTCTGTTTTGTATTGATAGGCTTGTGGTAAAACTAACGACTTCAAAGACAGTGGTATCCAGTTCGGTAGCCAGTCCCGGTAGACGGTAATAGGCTCGCCCCCTATTACATGGGACTTAGACATAGCTAACCGTGGGTGTGTAATACACCTCTGCCTATCCCTTCGGGGAATACAGGCGTGATGCTATACTTATGTATAACCAGAAGTTGTTCCTTAGTGTAAAGACCTGAATAATGATGATTTCATCTCCTTTCAATGTCTAAATACATAAAAGAATATTCGTGAAGGAAATATGTAGGTTGTAGTATTCTCTCTCCTTTTAAAATTGCTTGACTAGTCACGCGTGTATTATGTCTCTGTGGTATTCGAAAAGCTTTTTATATTTCCTGTTTGTGTAGAGGATGTTGTTGAGTTTTTATTTGTCTTTGATCTCGTACTTTCTACACGCTAACATTTTTCTTTGTAAAATGCCTATTCAATTTTTATTTTGTTTAAATGATGTTATTGTTATTAATTATTTATTTAATTATAAGTAGGTGCTAGGGATTTGCATGCAGATTTTTATTTATTGGAATGCCACTAAACGCTAGAACAGTAAGTGATATGAGTGATTAATTTTACCTATATTATGAAACACGTGTTAGTACTGCCTTTGGATAATAGGTGCCGTTCGTTTGAACTTTTAGATATTGAATTTGAAAATAAATATGAAACGTCTCTCCAACTATTAACTGATTTTCTAAATAACAATTTTCTAACTAGTTTATAGGTAGGTATATCTTCAAAAATTACGGATTTTCGTACAAACTTTCATCCCCTTTTCATCACTATAACGGTTGAAGTTCTAAAATCATTCCTGAGTGCTCACCTAAAAGTGTAAAACCAAATTGGGTGAAAATTTTCACGATCTTAGCAGGGATGTTGCGGACATTCGCATTCGCATCCACAATTGGGGAGATTCCGCATCAATTTGAACATCTTCATCTGTATTCGCATTTAATAGTTTTTATCAACTGCAGGGGCCGCTAGGTGTCACCAGTGTAAGTTAATGTACCACAAATCATGCGCTGAACTTCCACAAACAAGCTGTGTTAGCCCGTCCTGGTGTTGTCCTGAATGTCGAAAAATGAGCCGAATAACAACAAGTTCGCGACAAATTCAAAGCGCTTCTGTGGGAAATAATACCCCATGTAGCTTGTCACAGAATGTTGTAGGCGAGACAGCATCGGATATGACGGCTATATTGCATGAATTTCGGCAGGAATTAAAGGACGAGCTGCGTCTCATTTTTTTTTTATTGCATGTAGTGGCAGACGAGCCACGGTCCATCTGATGGTAAATGGTAACCGTCGCCCATGGACTCGACTATACCGAGAGTATTGTCAAGCCGCTGCTCACCAATTCATTTCACAGATGAAATGAAATATAAACGGCTATCTCCTGCAAAACGCAACGATGTGCTTCATGGCCGGTCACACGAGAGATGGTGGTACCAACCCGCTCAGGCCCGATACTAAGTGAGTACTCCCACTTGGTACCCAGCCCTATCACCAGTCATGCAATGGATGATAATTGCTTACTTCCCTTAGTCGCCTCATACGACACCCGTGGGAAAGAATGGAGTAGTGACACTTGTATTTTTAATCCGTCACCACACGGACAAAATATCATATTTAAAGAGGAGCTACGTGTGGAGTTACAGTCAATCAAGAAAGAGTTCCAACATGAATTCCAACTGCTGCACGCGGATGTCGATCAGCTAAAGAGTGATTATTGTCGATTAAAGGACGCAATGGATTCTTTAGATAGCAAAGTGGTGGGCTTAGATACCAGAGTGGGCACCATTGAACATAACCCTATGGTTTTATCAAAGGCCATCGAGGAAGTCGCCCGATTAAAGCGAGATCTGAATGATAGAGATCAGCAATTATTATGTAACGACATTCAGATTTCAAATCTGCCAGAGTAAAGCAGTGAGAATTTGGTACATTTGATTATGTTGATAGCTGCCAAATTGAACTTTGGTATCGAGGAGCGCGACATAGTAAGTGCGGATCGCATCGGTGGTAGGTGGTTAAACGCGACAAACTCTGCGGGCTCAATGGAGCTGCACCCGCGACCTGTTGCGGTGCGGCTGGCGAGGCGGGAACTGCGCGACGAGCTACTGAGGAGCGCGCGCGTGCAGCGTGGTCTGAACTCGGCGGATATTGATATGCCCGGCCCGCCAATACGGTTCTATTTAAATGAGCGTCTGACCAAGTTAAATAGCATGTTGTTTCGTAGGGCACGGGAGGTTGGTCACCGTCCTGGATGGCAATATATTTGGGCAAAGAATGGGCGCATCATCGCGCGTCGCAAATCTGGTGACCGGGCTGATGTTATCCGCGCCGAGTCTGACCTCTTGCGTATACTGGGCACGGAATCGCCGCCACATTGATTCATGGCATAATTTATTTTTCTATGTACCTATCTTTATTTTTCACCATATTTATAAATGCTTTTTAATTAAGACTATAGGATCCTTTGCTACTTTACGTAGATTTAGCACAAGAAACCAGATGATTAACTATTTTTCTTGCAATATATAATTATGTACTAATTAGTAAAAGGAGTACCTACTTATAGTTTTATTTATTTATTAGTATTCTTTGTTTGCTACATATTTTACTATTTTACATAATAACTAGCAGACCCGGCAAGCGTTGTTTTGCCATATAAATTATTTCTGGAGAATTTTTAGGAAATTTCTAGCGTGGAAAAATTTAATAACGTGTATGACGACCCATTAAAAAAAATTGGTCCAAAAAATAAAAAAAATATATATATTTGAGGTGGATCACTCTTATCACTTGGGGGTGTGAAAAATAGTTTACTTCCTATTATCAGACCTACTGAATATACACACAAAATTTCATAAGAATCGGTCAAGCCGTTTCGGAGGAGAATGGCGACAAGCACTGTGACACAAGAATTTTGTATACTTATTGGATATTTAGAAGATGTTCTTCTTTTCAATGCTGGTTATCACCCTATATGATACTAGTATATTACGTATGCGAATTCGCTCGCATCAAAGTGATGTACCATGTTATTTATTGATAAGATTTGCATAAAATCCTTTATTAATGCTCACCTACGCCTATTGTGTGTCTTTTCTTGTAATGTGTTTTCTTAATTAGAGCATTGTGTTTCGACTTGGCGTCCGTGTGTCATCGTAGGTTCGCACTGAAAATCAGCGCTGTGCTCACATAGCATAGCATCATGCTGAGTGCGGACCTTATTGACACAGTCGCGATATACAGTTTTTTTTTACTGATATTAATGTACCTGCCTAATTAAATTTTTGTATATTCAGACAGGATTAATTTATGAATCCCAGAGAAACGGGCTTTACCCAGAAAAGTCGGCGATAGGTATTGCAATTCCTCAAATATATCGCATCAATTTTCAACTACTAAATATTGAATTATTTAATAAAACTTTAATTTAAAACATATTTTGTAACGGAGTTCCTTATCGCTGAGGAGCTAGACCGAAAAAGTGTAACAATGAAAAACGACACCTAAACCAAAATCTTTTTACAGTGATTTTGCGGCACTTACCGATCACCTCGGAAACTAAAACTTTTTTCAATCGATTCAGCTTGCCGTCAATTTTGAGAATATGCACAAATATTTATAATTTTAACATTTAAATTCTCTTTTTTATTAATATATATATATATATATAAGTAAATATAAATTATCATTTTAATGCAAACATACATATATGTAGGTACCTATCCTACTTCAGTTGCCATAAACCACTTAGGTATTACTGCAGTAGAATGTAATAATAATTAAAGCTGTACATTTTTTATATAATATAATAAATAATAAAATAGTGATATATTTTTTTCACTAACATTCTAGAAATGTATCAGTAATACCAACTTTATTCCCAATTATTCACATTTTATTATTCGTTTAATTATTTTATAATTACTCTATATTTTTTATTTAATCATTACTTAAATATCCGCTGATGTGAGCCTTAAGACCCCTATCTGCATCCGCATCCCCCGGATGTCAAAAAAGCTGCATCCGCAATAACCCTAGATTCTAGCAACAACTCTAACAACTTTTATTATTCTAACATTATTGATTCTAACAACTTTTATTTGTTTGTTAGGCTTTCACGGCATGACCACTGAAGGAATGTAGTATGGTTCCGGTGGCCCGCTAATAAAGGCGGAGAGACGGCACACGGCGGGTTTTTTTAGTGGGTGAGGGCCCCACACTACCCTGTTCGTTACCCCGAACGACGGGGTGTGCTGTTAGGAATACTTTTCCCGCCTTAACAAAAAAAAAGCTTTCACGGCATCAGTAGGATCCAATCATCATACATAGCTTAAAGTACCTAGTATTTATATACAAATATTATATCACTCAACGTACATATCTCCATTTAAAAATAGCTATACACCGGGGTCCATTCATTTTTAATTGATTATTTTCATTTCTGGGCTCCAGACAAAGTATATAAATATGTGTATGCATAATTTTACGACGTGAACGCTTTACTAACACTCACGTTGACATTTCTTCATTAAAATGATAAAGGTCTGCCGTCGTCCGAATTTCAATTAAGTTTTATTTTGTTGACACTTGGTCTTTATCTAAAATAAACCTTACCCTTACTAATATTATAAATGTGTTGGTTTGTTTGTAAGTTAAGCTTTCACGTCATAACTATTAAAAACATTGATATTAACAGAATAACACATTAATGGTAATTTAGTATTACAAGTCAATTAAGATCTAATCTATACCTACTACGAGTATTATAAAGGTGTAACAGAGCTATGTCTGTATATTACGATATTTGAGAAAAAAATATCTGTAATAGGCTGTGTAGGTATCTAAACACAAAACATTTTTTAGAATTTTTGTCTGTTTATTTGTTCGCGCATCACGCAAAAACTACTGAACGGATTTTGATGCAACTTGTTTTATTTAATAGCTCTTGATTACACTTAAAAACTGGTACCTATACATTTTATCCCGCTACTATATTGGATACTTGAGATATATCCTAAACTAGGTTTTGGCTGCGGCAGATCCGCAGGCAAAGGCTATAGTACTATTATATAGCTGTAACTGAGCTGTCTGATATAATTTGAGAAGAAATTATTGTTTAAGCTATATAGGCGGGTCTAAACACAAAACTATTATTTTTAAATTTTTTGTTGGATTTTCTGTTTATCTGTTTGTTCGTTCGCGCATCTCGCAAAAACTACTGAACGGATATTGATGCAAATTTTTTTAATTAGTAATCTTGATCACACTTAAAAACTGGTATACATTTTATCCTGCTACTATATCGGTAATCTGAGATATAACCTAAAAACTAGTTTAATATAATTATTAACGTTTTAAGAAATAAGGGTTTTTATAAAATATAAGTGTTCAGTGGCGTGTTTTCTTGCCGCGGAGAAGTAGGGGAGAGGGGATTTCCTCTTCCTCATCATATTGACATAGTAAGCAACACAGACGAGTTCTTAAAAAAGTTTAAGCAAATGTTTAATATCAGTCATCAAAAAAGCCTATTAACTAGCCTTTGCCTTTTTTTTTTTGTTAAGGCGGAAAAAAAGTTCCTAGCCACACACCCGTCGTCCTGGGTCGTGTCGTTCGGGCAACGAACGAACAGGGTAGTGTGGGGCCCTCACCCACTAACGAAACCCGCCGTGTGCCGTCTCTCCGCCTTTATTGGCGGGCCACTGGAACTATGTTACATTCCTTCAGCGGTTACTAGCCTTTGCCTGAGGCGAAAAAAGTTGCATCAAAATCCGTTTAGTAGTTTTTGGGTGATGTGCGGCTAAACAAACAGATACTAAAAAAATGTTTTGTATTCAGACACTCCTAAATTGCCTAATAAGTAGGTATGTAATACAGTAACTATTTTAAAAAATGTCTTAAATGTACAAGCATAGCTTTAACAGCTTTACAATAGTTAGAATTTTTGTCTGTTCTATTGTTTCGCACATTACGCAGAAATTACTAAATTGATTTTGATGTAACCTTCATTTAGACTTAAAAAAATAGTACCATGCTTTTTATGTCACAACTTTTTGGGAACTATTGCCTGCGATAAACCCATGAGCAAAGGGTAGTACACACATAGTATAATGTATCACACAAAGAAGCTATAAAAGTTTCTAAGAATTATATTTTGTCGAAGTTAGATTTTGTTAACGTCCCCCTGGGATATCAGACTCGCCAATACCAAGTCAAGGGTCTAAAGTACGCCAACCTTCAACGTTTTGTTACATTATACTATTTTTAAAATTAGTATTTTCCCAGCAACGTAGACAATATTTAGAATTAAATTTACTGATCTTCATGAAGGAATTCCATTGGGAGTAAGTAATTATCCTTCAAATATCATTCAGTTAAAATAAATTGCTAAAACACTTAGAAGTGAAGACCTATTCATATATTTTACTACTACTAGGGAGAAAACTACTACTACTATAGAGAACTATTCATATATTATATTTTATCATAATAATACACCCGGTGCCAGAGTCGTAAAAAAGTTTATCATCAAAAACATACTCAACACAAATTGCAAAAATGTGAAATACAAAATTAGGTATAGCCACGTTTTCTATTTTATAATTATGTTCGTACTTTGTGTTCTGATAAATGGCTAAGCTTGCCAAACAAATAAGCTGCTCATTTGTTGCCGAACGGTCCTGAGGATGCCCCGTATAGAGGCGATATTGCTAAGGGATAGCTACGTGCTTGGCATTCGTTACCCTATCGTGGGCCTATCAGAATATCAGCGCTAGAGCATCAAAGTGTTGCAGCACAAGCTGAGATGGGTACCTTATTTTTGTCCTCACACATTTACCTACTAATTGATTTGTTCCGCTTACAAAGTTTTACATAACTTGTCATGTATGATAAAAAGTAAAATATATTTTCTTTATTTTCTTTCTTTCAAACACGTGTCGAACTTCTGTTCGGATTTTTTCGGAATATTGCAACGTGTTGGTTCTGAAAGTCCTGCCGTATCGCATGGTTGTGTCGCTTTGGTGAGATTTTTTGTCAATATCATGCATGCTACTCTGCTATTATCACATTCTCCTCTATCTGTAAGAGTGCGGATTGGCAATATTAGGTTATTTTGTGTGTGTCCAAAGATAATCGGGATTGACAATCCGTGGGTGAGAGGCTCTCCTCCTAAAATATCCATTCTTTAATAATAACATAAAAATTGTATATTAATCAGACCCCCACTTATTTTAACATTTATAACTAGCAAACGTGGTCAAGCTGTGGCTTAGATACTGCCAGTATCTGTCCCTCATCCCATGAGAACCATCCATTTTTACGGAATAAAATTTAGTCTATATTCTTTTTCTTTAGATATCATGATGACAGGATGAAAGCTACGGCAGCGCAAAAGATACGAACAAACCAATATTGATTTATAAATACTAGACAAACTCTCCCTACCCCGAAAGGGAGATGGCGTGATGATAAGTAAGTAAGTAAGACAAGAGAATTACCCGTGGCTTCGTTCGCGTCATAGTAGTAGATAAAAAAAAACATTTTGGATAGGATTCCTGTAAAATCCTTTCATAGCGATCACCGCACGTACACACTATGTAACACTTTTCCGTGTGGTGACGGATTAAGCCCCACACTTGCCCGCGGGTGTCGTAAAAACCGACTAAGGGAGCACCAGGGCAGTGGGCAGCAGCATACTCCTGGGAAACGTTTAACACCATTCTGCGATCGCCAGAGGCCCAGAGGCGATGCGTACCGACCCGCCCCCGTCGGTACGAACAACGGCAGATGCGGCGATCGGGGCCGCCACCCATCACGCCTTGCCCAGTTTGGCGAGTCGAGGGGAGCAGAGTGTCGAGTAGGCACGTGGAATGTAAGAGGTGGTGTGGAAGATAAGTTACACGAGCTGGTAACCGTCATGTCGGACAGACAGCTTGATGTGCTCTGTGTAACAGAGACCAAGCGAAAGGGAAGCGACGCCTGTGATCTTCCTGGTGGCGGGCTAGCTCTGTAGTCTGGTGTACCGCAGAGTGATCGGGCTAGCATGGGAGTAGGGGTATTGCTGTCCGCTCGCTTGGCCTCAGGTGTGAAAGACTACGGAATGTTTGATCCCAGACTTCTATAGGTCCGAATAAAACTAGGTGTCACCAAGGTCTTCATGGTCGCAGATTATGCTCCCGTAGGCCCTTCGGTGGCATCGGATCTAGAAAAGTTCTGGGATAATGTTAGGGAAGTTCTCGATTTTTCAGAAGCTAGTGAAAGCGTGATCGTATGCGGAGACTTGAATGGATGGGTTGGGACCAAGCGTCCAGACTTCGAGGACGTGCTGTCGACACGGACCACTATCTCGTTATTGCGAGATTTAGTGGTCTGTTCAGAAAGTGGAGACACTGGCGAGAGCGTGTCCACTTCGGAGGGCTTGAAAGAATAAAGATTGAAAAGTTGCAAGAGGAGAGTGTAAGAGCAAAGTATGTAGAGGGTGTCCGTGAACGGCTGACAATGGCAAGTCAGCCGTTATCTGACATAGAAGAATGCAGGAGAGTATTGAAAGATAGTATGGTAGATACAGCGAAAGAAGTATGTGGATGCTCAAAGAAGCATAGGAAAGTGAAAGGTGATGTATGGTGGGATACGAAAGTTGCAGCTTCCGTAGACCAAAAGAAAAAAGCGTGGCTGGACTATGTATCTTCTTTGAACCTGAGTGCAAGTATGAATGAACAGAAGAAAAAACTATACCGGCAACGTAAGAATGACACCAAAGCCTTAGTGAAAGAGAAGCGTGATAGAGCAAATATGATTGCAGAAGAAAGGCTGACCAAAAACTTCGAGAGCAACACCAAACTTTTCTGTAGGGAGGTGAAGAAATCTCGGAGTGGTTGTTTAGCTTTCAGAATGAATAAAATAAGGTCTAAAGGTGGAGACATTCTTACGCAAACACAAGATGTGTTAAGCCGGTGGAATGAATATTTTGGAGATATGTATATATTTTGGATATATATCCAAAAATATATATTTTGGAGATTTTGGAGAGATGTTCAGGGTGATGCTGGTGCCACATGTGGTCTAAGAGATCAGCATTCGGTACCGGCATCCTCTGATGATATTAGTATGGATGAAGTTGAATGGGCGATTAGAAGTTTGAAAAATGGTAAGGCAGCGGGTATTGATATGGTGTCTGCTGAGATGATCAAGCTTGGAGGCTCATGTGTTTGGGAATCCTTCCTGATTCTTCTCAATTTATGTTGGAGCTCAGGAATGGTTCCCAAGGACTGGAGAATCGCAGTCATCGTGCCCTTGTTTAAAAACAAGGGTTCACGTTATGACTGTGCAAACTACAGAGCCATAAGTTTGACCAGTTTGGCAACCAAAATGTATGGTAAGATTGTTGAAAGGAGAATGTGGATGGTGTCTGATGAATTTTTGTGTGAGGCACAAGGAGGTTTCAGGTGTAGACGAAGATGCATGGATCAAGTGTTTTCTCTGCGCAACATTGTGGAGAAGCATCTGGCTGTAGGCCAGAGGGTTTTCTGCAGTTTTGTGGATTTGGAGAAAGCATTTGACATTGTTGTACGAAAGGAACTTTAGGACATTTTGCCGGAGTACGGTATTAGCGGTAAACTGCTACAAGCGGTGCAGTCCAACTACTTGGACTGCAGATCTGCTGTGTGCAGCTGGATGATGGAATGTCTCCCTGGTTTGACGTCAATATCGGCGTTAAACAGGGCTGCGTTCTATCAGCCAGACTGTTTATCATATATATGTATAAATGTCTACAAAGGTTGAATGAAATGAATGTGGGAGTTCAAATGGGCGACTCAGTGGTTACTCGCTGCTATATGCAGTCGATGCGGTCCTATTAGCGCAGTCTGCGACTGACCTGCAAACCCTAGTCGACGTAATGGCAGAAGATTGTAAGAAAAGGGGCCTACGTGTGAATCTGAGCAAAACCAAAGTAATGGTTTTTGAAAGAGAAGAAGCCAGAACAGATGTTAGAGTAGCAATAGGAAATGGTGTGCTAGAACAAGTGGATAAATTTTTATATCTGGGATGTGGATTCACTCGGGATGGCAGGTACACCACTGATGTAGAAAGAAGAGTGAATGCGGGAAATAGAGTGAACGGAGCATTGGGACAACTTCTCGGCAGCCACCACCTCAGCCAGAAGGCACGTGTCGCAATACACAACGCAGTGCTTGACCCAACGTTATTATATGGAAGCGAGAGTTGGGTATGTAAAAAGGAGCATGAGAGTAAAATCAGTGCGTTCGAAATGCGATCTCTGCGGAAAATCTGTGGACTGAGGCTGACTGACCGCATTCGTAACAATGACGTAAGAGAGCGAGTAGGTATGAAAGAGAGTATTGGTATTGGAAAGGGAATACTCCGATGGTTCGGACATGTGGAAAGAATGCCGGACGAGCGACTGGCTAAGAAGATATACAATGCAAAAGTGGAAGGATGTAGGTACAGGGGGACACCGAGACTTACCTACCTAGACTAAATTGGTCATGTATTGAAGGAAGGTGGAGTCAGGAGTCTCCGAAACCGGCGAGCGTGTATGAAGAGAGTTATGAATGTTGAGGAAGCGAGAGATGTATGCAAGAATTGAGCCTCTTGGCACTCTATTCTCTCTGCCTACCCCGCAAGGGAAATGGCGTGATGATAAGTTAGTTAGTTAGTTTAGACACTGACTGACTGCACTGATGGCGGAGTAGTTTAGATACCGGCCTCCTGCCCGAGTGTTGTGGGTTCGATCCCTACACAGAGCAACTCTTTGCATGATCTACAAAATTGGTTGTTCTGAGTCTGGGTGTACTTTGTGTCCGTGAAATTGTATGTTTATAAGGTCACCCGCGATACAAGGATTATTCCTTAGTGCTGGGTGTTGTCTTTAAAAAAAAAGTAATAAGTAACTAGCTCGCAAATAATTCTGTAGTAAAACTTCAGTACATTTCATTCAATTATGGCATGCCCGTTATAAATAGCCAATGATTGACATATCCCTATTATCAGTCATGGTGCTATGTTATTATCGGATCACAGCCACGCGTCACAATGGACGCGGCTTCGAATCCACTGTTGTTTTTTCCAGTTTTAGGGAAACTTATAAATCCCCTTTTGTTGTGCTTTTTGCTTCAGTTATTAAAAGATTAGTTCGATGTAATTGTGATTTGATTGTGACGTTTTATTGTGTTTAGTTTTGTAGGGGACACTGGCAGTTGTGTTAAAAACTATAAACCAATTTAATCATCGTGAAAATAAAAAAGACTTGCAGTTTTAGTGAAATTTATGGAAAAAAAATAGAAATAAATTGAAAGCGAGAAAATTCATGTTGTCCACAAATATCAATTTAATAAGGATTATAAGCGACCTTAACTGAAGACAATGTATGTGGAATACGAGAGTGGAGAGGAAAAAAAGAGCAAGGATCTGAGGCAAGTAGAAATATATGTATCTGGCTACCCCTCTGGGAATCGGACGTGAGTGTATGTATGTATAATTATTATAGTAAAATGTCGATAATTAGGCACTACAGTCCATAATAATATATTAAATAAGACATTTTTGGTAGCCGGGTTGGTCACACGGGAGATGGTGGTATCAACCCGCTCGGGTCTGATTACAAGTAAGTTCTTCCACATGGTCCCCAAGCCTACCTATTCGTTTTTTTTTTTTGAGACATTACTATGTCGTCATAATTTTCATTGTATATTTATGAAAGTATATAATTATTATTATGTTACCTATAATTATATATTTTTTTGTCTGTCTATCTGTCCGTTTGTGCCGGCTAATCTCCAGAACGGCTAGACGGATTTGGAAAAGCCACAAAATGGCAAATAGCTTTTATTTTGGAAAAACAGTTGATATTTTGCACAAATAAAATGCACGCGGACGAAGACGTTGGTAGCAACTAGTGTTATAATAAATGGACTATTATTTAAAAACTAGATGTTGCGGGACGTCTACCAGATGTGAAAACATCGAAATTATTTTGTAGAAATAAAATGATCATAACTTGACAAAGTACTCCTTAAGACGAATCAAACGAGTATAAGTATAAACTCAGATGGGTTTGGGTTGTTTCATTACAGAGTTACTGTGGCCACCTTCCAGCTCCATCATCAGACCCTCGATACCATCTAGAGACAAAGTACTCGTCAAGACGAATCATACGAGCCCAAACTCGATGGAGCTATGTCTTTTTATAACGGAGTTCCTATGGCCACCTTCTAGCTCCATCATCAGACCCTGGATACCATCTACAGACAAAGTACTCGTCAAGACGAATCATACGAGCCCAAACCCGATGGGGTTGCGCCGTTTCATTATAGAGTTCCTATGTCCACCTTCCAGCTCCATCATCAGATCAGCTCCGTGTCATCATAATATTGCATTGTCATGTGACGTACATATGCGTGTAAAATTTCAGCTCAATCGGAAACCGGGAAGTGTGTCAAATTTAACTTGCAAAATTTGAACAGAACAAGTAAAATAAAAGCGTCGCCACGCTAACAGCCGATTTTACCCTCCCTCCGCATTAGATGTTTCACATCAATAAATAGCTGATGTTAACCACATCGGAATGTAGTACATCTGTAAGACCACGTGGGCGTCTAAATAAAAGCAAGGATGTGAAATAAAAATTGATTACGAGTGTTATCATGTCATCAAAAATTTACAACCGCTAGTAAGCGAACAGTATTGTCAAAACGTATTCATTACAAAAAGGTTTTAGTTGCCGAAAAAGAAAAATATCATCCATTTTTTACCAAAGATACCTACATATCTTGGGGTACAAAAAATGCGCAACCCTTTATGTGTTCACAATTAAGGGTCAACAAAGGTTCTAACTATTGTGCGCCGTGTTTGTTGAAGGCAAAATGTTTTTTTGAAATAAGATTTTAGATTTGCGAATGAATGTAATTACTTTTGAAGGGTGAAATCACTGGTAATTGTATTAAAATAAGCTATATTTTCAAATTATTCGGAACTGGTTATAAATACATATTTCTTTATTTCTAGCAAAAATACCTAACCCGCGGGCACCGTCCATTTTTCTGGGATACAAAGTAACCCTTTGTTTTTGGATTTGGACTATATTTACTTATGTATCTTCTAAATTTTATGATGACATGGAATAGTTATCATCGTAACTTTAATTATAATTGAATTCTTAATCTACTCTACTTATTTACTTATTATCACGCTATCTCCCTTGCGGGGTAGGCAGAGAGAACAGAGTGCCAAAAGACTCTATTCTTGCATACATCTCACACCAATACACTCTTTCATATCTGCTCGCTCTTACGTCGTCGTTACGAATGCGGTCAGTCAGCCTAACTCCACAGATTCTCCGCAGAGATCGCATTTCGCATTTATATCTATCTATCTATTCTACTAATATATATTATTACTCTATATTATATATCCAAGAATATTTAGGTAACTGACAGATAAATAAATCAACGCACAGCCCAAACTCCTCGCTCTAGAGACGTGAACAACATATTATTTTGAGTTTCTCTGATACTGTACTGTGTGCTGAGAATGAAAGGATTTTACGCAAATCCTATTCAAAATTTATCACTGCGAGCCGAGTGAAACCGCGGTATTATAAGTGATATTTGGAGGAGCACATTTTATAATCCACGAAATTCTTTTGTCCAGGTAAGTAGTAGCTTACGAACCGTTATCAATATTTATATTTTGTATGTAAATTTTGTTTTAGTACTGAACTTTATCACTAGATGGCAGTGCCATATACTGTAGCTGTTTTTCTTTGCGCACAAGCCGTTTTATACAAGTAGTAATGGATTAAAAATACAAGTGTCACGACCCCATTCTTTTTGCAATGGGTGCTGTAGGTACTAGGTAAAGGAAGTTGACAAATATCATCCATTGTATGGTGGAAGGGTTAGGTACCGAGTGGGAGTAGGTACTCACTTCTGACCGATCGTGACGTTGGTCGGTGTATCTTAGTTTTTTTTTATACCACGTGAATGGTAACCAAGCATACTGCCCATCTGATGATAAGCGGTTACCATTGTCTATAGATACTAGCAACCCCAGAAACATAACTCACGTCATCATCTACAAGCAAAGGGATAGAAAGTGGAAAGGAAGGATAATAAGGAGAGGATAGGACTCAAGATCTCACTCATCATACGAAACATAACGGTAGGAGTACCTACCATACCACTGAAGGAATGTAATATGGTTCCCGCCGAAAAAGGCGGAGAGACGGCACACGGCGGGTTTCTTTAGTGGGTGAAGGTCCCACACTACCCTGTTCGTGGCCCCGAGCGACGGGGTGTGCGGTTAGGAACATTTTTTCCCGCCTAAACAAAAAAAAAAGTAGTACCTACCATTGTTTCAAGCTGATCTTCTGTGAGAGGGTGGTACTTCCCCGATCGAGCCGGCCCATTCATGATGAGATAAGCAAGGCTTTACCATTAGAGACACAGACCTCTCCTCTACCACAGGAGGTAGCCGTCCGTTTAAACTTTTGCCATAAACAATTAGAAAACACACGCAAGCGAAGTCACAGGCAGAATTAAGTACTGTAAAACATAACGATGAGCTTACAAATCTAATCTAATATATGACGGGCCTCGTGGCGTAGTCGGTAGTGTAACCGACTTCCGTGCACGAGGTCGTGGGTTCGATTCCCACTCGGGACAATTATTTGTGTGATGAACACAGATATTTGTACTGCGTCTGGGTGTTTTCTATCTATTATATGTATGTATTTACAAAAAAAAAGTAGTATATGTATTATATCCGTAATCTGGTACCCATAGCACAAGCGTTAAGCTTAGTTTGGGACCAGAGGACGTTGTGTGAAAAATGTCCGTGAATATTTATATTTATATATTATATAAAGCTGAAGAGTTTGTTTGTTTGAACGCGCTAATCTCAAGAACTACTGATCCGATTTGAAAAATTCTTTCAGTTTTGTACATCCCATTTATCAAAGAAGGCTATAGGTTACATCATTACGCTAAGACTAATCGGGAGATTTTTGTTCCTTTTGAAAGCTTCCGCTGCGTAAACGGTTAAAGTTTCGCAAAAATAATGTGTGACAGAATTTCACTTTGTGTTTAATATGACAGAATTGTTCCCCTTTAAAAGTTCTAAAAAAAAGTCCGTGACAGAATAATGTCTATCTTTTAAGGTTGCCTCACTATAACATTTTTATGCTAACAAAATTTGTTCTAAAATAATGCATTATTTGCGAAGGTGTTTTTATAAACATGATATTGATACTTATCCAAATAAATACGTTATTCATCACAAATATTTAATTTAAAATAAAATTGCCCTTTACATAATTTTATTTTAATTAATATCTTAGGAGATATCGCAGTTTTAAAATAACATCGCAGCAAAATAATGATCAAGTTAGTACTGAAGTTAGTAGTTAGCCCAAAGTAACTACTCCACGCGGACGAAGTCGCGGGCAGAAGCTAGAAAGATAATATTATTGTGTTTGACCCAAATCTAACTCAAAACAGCAATTTACAGTCGCATTTAACGTAATTAGTTTTCAAAGTTGCCATCAGAAACAGCAATCAGATAAACGTTTGTACGTTTTATACTTATTACAAACTTTAATATTTAGCCAACATTAATGACCGCATTAATTTAAAGACTAATTTATTCTTTAGGTTGAGAAAATTAGATACGTCTATTGCTATATATATTGCAGGCCTCAGGTGGGTTCTACTCCCGCTTTACACGGAACAACTGATTTTTTAAACTTAAAATATCTCTATTTATCATATATTGCACTTGTAAAATAATATCTACACACACATAAAAAGAACAAACACTATTTTTAACACTCATGATATTTTTGATGCCATTTTTGTTATTTAAACTAGTTAAAAAACTGTTTGAAAAAAATCTGGCTTGGACGTCCGTGAGTTGTAGGTAATGTATGTTAACACGATAACGACCAAAATACTTTACTAATCGAGTCTTTTTTTTTTTCGTTAACGAATTATTATGATTAGGAATAGAGCCCTATTACTTTTCACGGTCTGATTCGATGTGGTTTAATTGTTATTAAATAAACAAAAAGAACTACCTTTTACGTACGCATAGCCACCGGTGGTTTTACTATCGTCAACAGAACGCCGTTCGACCGGCCGGTACATTGCTTTTTGTTAAAAGAAAGTTCTTACCTTTGCTTGACGAACTGATGATATTTGTCAAATATAATAACTATTTTATCCATAACAATAATTAAAAACACTAAACACACGTAAATAATAACGCACCAACGTTATAAAACACGGAAAAAACATAATTTACATTCCACAATTTTTACGACACTGAAATAGCGGCGCGGGGGCACTTTTTTTTGCGTGGCCTTGACGTGCGTGCGTTCCGGAACTGAGAGGTAGACCAACACAATAGAAGTACTTCTTAAAATTAGCGCTAGATGGCGTATAAGACATGAAACCCACATTAGTACTTTTTGAAATTAGCGCTATCTATGTGATTTATTGAAAACTACTTAGTAAGACCAATACATTATTGGTTACTTATGAAAAATAATCAATTTTATTGTGAAAAATGAAGATTATGAGGCGTGCACTTTTGGATTTTCCAAAGTATTTATTTATTTATTATTTCATTAAGTCCAGCGATGCTATTGTAACTACGGAGAAAATGAAACTATTTCAAATAATTTCTTGTCATTAGCTTTCTCAAAACAACCATTTGGATTACACAAAGAATTTTGTTCTAAGTGGGAATGGAATCCACAACACTCGGCCGGTCGGTATCTAAACTACTTAGCCCTCTGTGCAGCCATACTAATAATATTAATGCGAAAGTGCGTTTGTTTGTTTGTTGTGCTTTCACGTCAGGAACCGATCAACAATCAGTCCTAATATTGCCAATAGCAACTATTGCCTTATGGAACAATATATATGACGTGGCCTTCTCCCAATAAGGTGGTAAGAAATTATGTGATATATAAATTGATCACTACTATATACAATAGCTTAGCGCAAAGCGTCTCACAGATATTTTTAAATTTTACAAACAAAACAATGTTCAAAAAAATGTTCCATATCTATCTCCCTCCGAAATATAAATTGTAATCTTTTAAATAAGCTTTGATATTTAACTGTCCGAGTATTATCACTAAAATATACTTAATTCCAGTTGTTTGCTCAGCAATATTTCTGTATTAAGTTATTATAAAATACTTGTAATAATTCAACGGATATTAAAACCGGGACGCGCTATAGATATGTTTGTTTGTAATGGGGCTTTAAAGAAAGCGTTTTGGTCTCTTTATTTTATTGTAATAATTATGTATATCAGTGAATACAACTAGGTGACATTTGCTAGTATTAAATTAATTTTTGAAGTGTAAAGTTCTTTAGGCGCGTTGAGCAATTTTTGGGTGAACAAAAATCATGGAACTCGCGTTATCGTCACCGAACGTTTTGTTCACGTGACGTGTTAACGATAACACCATATCTGTTCCTATTAGTATAACTTATTGCGCTGGGCCAGCTGTGAATGAAGAAATGAATAATTTAAATAATAATTATATTTTTTTATGAATGTATGAATAATTATGATGTACAAGTTTTAATTTAAGATCAAACAATTAATTTGGATATCCAAAAATAACAACTGTTTGTTTATACCTAGTTTTAAGTTTTCACTTCCGTCGGCAGTCCTCAAGGCTTTGAATTTTTTTTTCTCAATATTGTATATGCATATGATACTCGGAACCATTAAAATTAGAGCCAATTGAGTACTTTTATTAAATATTCACGAAGTATGTAATCAAAATCTTAGGTACATATACTCAGTGACATCCAGGGTAACAAAACTCTTTTTAATTTTTGTCGACTAGTGATTCGACAAAACTGTCTTATAATATCTGTCAGCGATTTTAAGCTCGCCAGTTTAAGGACCGTACATTTGCCAAGTGTGAGAACATCAAACAAAATATGAACTGATAGCTTAATAAATCGCCCGACGGATACAGATCTGCCGGATATTTGCACATCGCAGTTGTAGTTGTAGAACATAAAGCCCTCGGGGATGTTTTTTACATTATGTTTAATAATTTCATTGTTAGGCTCTTTTTTCCCTAATTCTCTCCTTCCGTAAGATAGAATCTGAAATAAGGACATACGTTGATACGTAGGAAGAGTTGGCACACTTGTGGTAGTGGGCGGGCCACGTATTGGACAGCGGCGCGTGTCCTATGCTACACTGTGTGAAAGGACGATTTGATCAAGGCCGTGGGGAGCCGTTGTAAGCAGGACCGCTCGTTATGGTGTTCAGTGTGAGGTTACTAGTCCAA
The DNA here is from genome assembly GCA_948253155.1 of Leucoma salicis. Lineage (NCBI taxonomy): Eukaryota > Metazoa > Arthropoda > Insecta > Lepidoptera > Erebidae > Leucoma > Leucoma salicis. The sequence continues at coordinate 24,812,780 of OX411815.1, read as the reverse complement.
CATTCTACGCTGAATGGTTGATAGATACATACTGAAATTGAATTATTTTGATATTTTTTTACGGAAACAGTGGCAGACGAGCCAGGGAAGTGGTACAAACATGGACTGGCTAACGGACTTTAGCAACATCTGGGTCTCATATAAGCCGCTGCCTTTAAAGAAGGACATGTCATAGCACAACACAGCAACAGAAAGTTATATGTGGTAGAAAATAAATAAGAAAACTAAAAGAAGATCCGTGTTGCGACGGACTAGAATACCAGTGTCACCACCCCATTCTTTCCCGCGGGTGTCGTATGAGGCGACTAAGGGAAGTAAGCAATTTCCATTGCATGACTGGTGGTAGGGCTGGGTACTAAGTGGGAGTACTCACTTGGTATCGGGCCCGAGCGGGTTGGTACCACCATCTCCCGTGTGACCGGCCGTTGCGTTTTGGCTGTAGCAGGAGATAGCCATGTATACTTTCATTTCATATCTGTGAAATGAAATGGGGAGCAGCGACTTGAAAATCCTCTTGGTATAGTTGAGTCCATGAGCGACGGTTACCATTTACCATCAGATGGGCCGTGGTTCTCTTGCAATAAAAAAGAAAAAAAAGCATGCTTTGTTATATTATATTTTATCATTTTCTACCTATATTATTTTCAATTTTTTCAGTCTCAATACAGCATCAAATATACTACTATTTAATAAACCGTATTTTTTATCATAGGTGTGACCGATAGTCACCACTGAAGTAATGTAACGCAGTTCCAGTAGTTAGCCAGTACAGGCGGAGAGACGGCACACAGCGGGTTTATTTAGTGGGTGCGGGCCCCACACTACCCTGTTCGTTGCCACGAACGACGGGGTGTGCGGCTAGGTGCATTTTTTCCCGTCTTAAAAAAAAGGTGTGGTGATAGTCGGTTTCTAATTTTAAAAAAACACCAATGTTAATTTTTGGATTTCACATTTAGTGTTCAAAATTAACTTAGTTAAAAAAATTATATATGCGTATATTTATGCTTTATAGAGGGCTTAAAGGCAATTCTGAGTTACGTCTAGTTCTGTCCCTTGTTAGAAATAAAAGTATAAAAATACTTTTAAAGACAGGCTTTTATTAGAAAATTGTTTTCATATATATTTTACTAGGTTTGAACACGTACCACCGAAGGAATGTAACATAGTTCCAGTGGCCCGCCAATAAAGGCGGAGAGATGGCACACGGCGGGTTTCTTTAGTGGGTGAGGGCCCCACACTACCCTGTACGTTGCCCCGAACGACGGGGTGTGCGGTTAGGTACATTTTTTCCCGCCTAAACAAAAAAAAAAAGTTTTGAACACGTAATGCCGAATATCAGTCAGTATTTCCAGTTCTTATGGCGGCCATTTTGAAATTTGCAATTTGAGTTTTTGTTTCATGTATTGTAACTGGGATTGAATAATCATGAAATGCATGAGCGTAACTATAAAAAGTTGTTTAAAAAGTGTTGATTTTGAAACGGATATTTTACATACGAACATGGTAATTTAATATAAAGCTTGTAATAAAAACGGATAAACTAATATTTTTGTATTAACATTAGTCCTTGATAAGTGTTCAGTTTTAAAGTGGGATTGAATATTCACGCTCAAAGATTACGTTACATAGATACAGACGAAGCTTATATAAAACCTAGGAAATACTACTACTTACTACTTATCATGACGTCATTTCCATTGCGGGGTAGGCAGAGAGAATAAAGTTCCAAGAGGCTCTATTCTTGCATACATCTCTCGCTTCCTTAACATTCATAATTCTCTAAATACACGCTCGCCGGAGACTCCTGACTCCACCTTCCTTCAATACATGACCAATTTGGTCTAGGTAGGTGAGTCTCGGTCTCCCCCTGTACCTACATCCTTCCACTTTCGTATTGTATATCTTCTTAACCAGTCGCTCATACGGCATTCTTTTACATGTCCAAAATTGAATTTCCACCTTGCAAATGTACTGTCTTAGATGACTTATTATTTTCAGGTAGCTTGAATGAACGCTATTACGATATCTCATGGCTTGGTTGGTTTAACAGCCCACGTATTTTGAAAAACCGCTTCAGCTGCTTTAGGCAGTGAGCAACTGTAAAATGTAATGTATGCTTGTATTTAATCAATACCAACTTCCCTTGTTTATAGTCTATTGGGAATAGAGTTATCGGTCGAATGTATTTGCACAATGACAATTTATTGTGTGTTATACCGTTCAGGTCTATCTAATTATTGCGATTAGATAACATACCAAATAATGACGCTGCCTTTTATTCTAAATAACAATTAGCTTAAAATAATGCCTCGTGGCGTAGTCGATAGTGTAACCGACTTCCTTGCACGAGGTCGTGGGTTCGATTCCCACTCAGGACAATTATTTGTGTGATGAACACAGATATTTGTACTGCGTCTGGGCGTTTTCTATCTATTATATGTATGTATTTGCAAAAAAAAATATTATATGTATTATATCCGTAATCTGGTACCCAGAGCACAAGCGTTAAGCTTAGTTTGGAACTAGAGGACGTCGTGTGAAAAATGTCCGTGAATATTTATTTATTTATGGTATTATCTATATCACACGTTAGTATTTGTTTTTTTTTTCAAATTTGCTAGTGGTAGAACCTTGCTTATCCCAGCATGAATGGGTCCAGCTTTATTTTTTTGTACTCCATGGTCCAGCTCGATCAGGGAAGTACCACCCTCTTACAGAAGATCAGCGTGAAACAACAGTAGGTACTTCTACCATTGTGTTTTGTATGGTGAGTAAGAGCGTCGGAGGCCTAAATATCTCCCCTCCCTTTCCTCCCCTTAGTATCCTTCCTATCTACTTATTATTCTTCCTCTATTATCCCTTTCTTTGGAGATGGCGACACGCCAGTGATGCACTTGGTATTGCTAGCGTCTATAGGCCACGGTAACCGCTTACCATCCAGGTTTACATACCAGGTGGGTATGCTCGTTTTCCACTCACATAATACCGATAATACCATTACTGTCCCATTACATGGGACTGCTCTCAGAGTGAGAAGGATTCAGACTGTAGGCAACCACGCTCGCCCAGTACGGATTGGCAGACATCACAAGCCGTCTGGAAAATTTCTTTGTCTGGTAACACTGAAGTAATGTCACATAGTTTCAGTGGTCCACCAGTACAAACGAAGAGATGGCACACGGTGGGTTGATTTAGTGGATTAGAGCCCAGCACTACCCTATTCGTGGCCACAAACGACGCGGTGTGTGTTCGGTACACTTTTTCCCGCCTTTACAAATTAAGGCTTGCAGGTTTCTCTATAAAGATTTTCTTCATCAAGCAGTGATAATTTACTTTCCAAAAAATAGCGATAGGCAGCTGTGTGGCGTGCAAGGACCTAGGACTGAGGGTCGACATTGATACCACGGTTTTTGGACTTCTTATTTGGCTAAACTATTACTGTTACCCTAGTAGGTATTTGTTAACAATAATAATGAGAATAAAAGTAACATTACCTAGTTGTGAACCTAAAAACCAGACAAAGATGTCAATGATTTCATGTTCAGTCTGACATCGGAACTTCTATTTGAAATTTTATGCGTATTGTTTCAAATACTTTTACTGCTTTTTTGATCTATACTTTAGCTCTTGACATGCTCAGCTACTTTAAAGAACAAATTATTTGTGAAATGTGGATAAAGAGAACTTTAGTGTAAGCGGGAAACGAACCTGCCTCCCTTCCACTCCGGGGAAGTGCTCTAACCGCTAAGCCATCACACTGACCAACGGTCATTCCCAATCTCTACATCACAATTGTCTTTAAGACCCACGACACGTATGGGATGCATTTACATGCATTAATCCAATATAATAAGTTTAATTTTGCAATTTAACTTCATACTATTTGATGGCGCCATTTTTTTTTAAACTTAAGTTCTCTTTTTCGACATTTCACAAGTAATTTGTACTTTACTGCGTATTAAAGCTAAGCTATCATGAGGAAAAATTCCAGATAGACAGTTTTAGTATCTCTCATTATATATGTAAACCCGCATCCAACTCAGAGAGATAAAAAAAAATACGAACACTTCACAAAAAACAGACAAAACAAAAAATATATTCAATCCAAGAGAATTTACAGTCTATTTGGAGTATAGGAAGCAAACACGAAAATCCATTTTTCGCTGAGTATATACGAACGGATTACGGCAAACTGTGGTGGAGCCAGTCGAACCGTTCACGTACAATACAATTTTCAGCCTCGCTAGCGATGAGCTTCGAACAAATCCTATTATTGTTGCCACGACAAATAATACAAATAATAGTCTATTTCTTCGTATTTTTTTATACCTTACTACCTCTCTCTTGGGCACTGGTCTCCCCTAAAACTTCTACCACGCTGGCTCCGTGCGGATTAGCTGACTTTAAATGTATGTTTCGAAATTCTAAGTTGGTGGTTGCCTTGTCATCATGAAGGTTCCTTCGTAAAAGTAGATACCCTCTTAGAATATCAACGTAAAGTTACATTAGGTTTTCCTTTTATGGGGTGCGGTGCCGGTTTACGTCCTCGTGGTGCAACTCGGGCAACGTCGGCATTTGCCGACGGCTAAATTTCCGGACAGGACGGGCCTCCGCATGTCGTCCCTCTGACCAGGCAGAAGGCCCAGTGGATGGACTAGGACGTAGAAGCCAGCGGGGCCAGAGTGGCTCCCCCGTCCCCAGTGAAGGTGCTGTTGCAGCCCAAGGGCAACGTGTTCACTTCTTGTTTTTGCAAGCAGCGGACATCATTCATCCCGGTCCAGGTGGTATGAGTGCCGTATGGGTACAATGCCCTGTCGCGGCAGCCAATAAGTTGGCCGCCACAGGTAGACGCGCAGTTGGCCGACACAGGTAGACGCGCCTCGCCGCAGGTAGACGCGCCTCGGTGGTCGGACATACCCGACCGACATGCATGAACTGCTTTGACTGCAGCGGTCTCTGCTTCCGCTGCGGTCAGGCAGGGCACCAAGCGGCAACCTGCTCCGCAGCCTCATTCTGCCCTGCGTGTGCGGTGGCAAATCGGGATGCACGGGAGGGGGAGGCAATGATCACGGTCTGATCACTCCTACCCTTGTGCTGCGTATGGTGAGAGAGAGAGCATCGGAGGCACAACATAGATCATCTCCTACCTACCTCTCCTTATTATCCTGATGGATAGTTAGTCACCTCCTATCCCTTTCCTTGGAGATGGCGACGCACGAGTGATGCCTCTGGTGTTGCTAGCATCTATAGGCTACGGTAACCGCTTACCATCACGTGGGCTGCTGTATGCTTGTTTGCCATCCACCTAGTATAAAAAAAACTGGTTTTAATTTTTTATCTTTTAGACACTGAAGTTCATTATAAAACCGTTGAATTTAACGTTAACTTTTCTATCGTAAATATCAAAAGACTAATATTTTGAATCTAGGCGTTTTGCCTGAGAATATGGTAAAACATCATTCTATTACAAGGGTGTCATAAGAGCAACCCTACTTAAGTATCCCTACAAAATTTGACTGGGCTCCTATTTCTCATATAATTTAGCGTAACACTCCATTGCACCGACCGATAACCATTTCACCTTTCTAATACGCTTCATATAGTGTGAACTACAATTCAGAGAGCCATTCTCACAGATTGAAAGACTTTAGAAGTGCGGTTCGTTCAAAATCGAATCACTACCGATGTAGTTTTAAAACATTGTAGTATTTGGGATACATGATAGATAGTTAATTATTACCTATAATGAATGAGGCGACACTAATTGGCGGAAGTCCATTGTAATTATTATAGAATGGATATTTTAGGAGGAGAGCCCACCACTCACCCACGGATTGTCAATCCCGGTTATCTTTGGACACACACGAAATAATCTAAGATCGCCATTCCGCACTTCTCACATATAGAAGAGAATGTGATAATAGCAAAGTAGTATGCACGATAGCAAAAAAATCTCACCAACCACGCGATACAGGAGGAATCTAATTAGAACCACGACGTGCAGTATTCTGCAAAACTCCAAACACAAACTCGACACGTGTATCACCTCTACACGAGGCATCCTCAGGACCGTTCGGAAACAAAAACAAAACAAAAAATACTAGTTCATTATTATGTTAATCAATGACTCCACTGACCTCCAATGCATTTCGATTCCCACACAGAACTCAGTCTGTATCTCTGTGTGATCCTTAAATTATTGTTCTGAGTCTGGGTGATGCAAAAAACAGCAGTTCAACAATATCATTGAGTTCAGATAAATTTAACATTTAGTCTTTACTCTGTATGTAATCTAATCTGTCACTGCACAAATAAAACCTTTTAGGCGGCAAAACGAACTATCGATCACAGTTACTATCAGAACTAAAGAGCAGTTTCATGTAGCCGTTTGGTCATGGTGTTGATTTCAAATCAATGCCGAAAAGGCTCACTCATTTATGAGCCACGATTTATAAAATATTATTGTGATTTAAAAACCCTGAAAACTAGACCAATCTATACTAAAAATAGCTATATATTTTGTCTATGCGGTGACAGACTAAGAATACAATTGACACTATCCCATTGTTACCCGCCAGTGTCACACGAATAAGCTGTTACCATGACTGCACAGATGGCGGAGTAGTTTAAATACCGGCCTCTCCCGCCCGAGTTTCGTGGGTTCGATTTCCACAAAGGACAACTCTTTGTGTGAGCCACAAATGGTTGTTTTGAGTCTGGGTGTGCATTGTGTCTCCGAAATTGTATGTTTGTAAAGACCCCCTTGATACAAAGATTATTCCATAGTGCATATCGTCTTTAAAAAAAATATAAGAACGAAGATATTCATAGAATTACTGGTGGTAGAGTTGGGTACGAAGCACGAGTTCTCCTTGGTAAAGGGCATGAGCCGTATGACGTATCATGAAGCACCTCGGTGTTTATGTAGCCATATATGGAGATAGCATTTTGTCCGTGTGGTGACGGACTAAGAATACAAGTGGCACCACCCCATTCCTTCCCACGGGTGTCGTATGAGGCGACTAAGGTAAGTAAGCAATTATCATCCATTGCATGACTGGTGGTAGGGCTGGGTACCAAATAGGAGTATTCACCTGGTATGGGGCCCGAGCGGGTTGGTACCACCATCTCCCGTGTGATCGGTCATGAAGCACATCGTTGCGTTTTGGCTGTAGCAGGAGATAGCCATTTATTCTTTCATTTCATATATGTGGAATGAAATAGTGAGCAGCAGCTTGACAATACTCTCGGTATAGTTGAGTCCATGAGCGACGGTTACCATTTACCATCAGATGGGTCGTGGCTCGTCTGCCACTACAAGCAACAAAAAAAAATAGTCGTTTATTTTTTCATTTCACGTCCGCGAAATGCTATATAGAGCAACGGTTTTACAGTAATCTTAGTGTAGTTAAGTCCATTTGCGGCTATTATGGCTTACTATCAGGTGGGCCGGGGAACTGAAGCAATAAAAAAAAATATACGTGCAGGGAATTCGAGTTCCATAAGTGACTAATGTTTGCGCGCTCCGTAGTACCTAATAAATAATTCTTAGGAGTCTGGCTGTAGTTGTATGTACTTTGTGTTCTCTATCTTTTGAATAAGTAGTTAACTATTAATGAATTTACTTAACGTAATCTTATTTCTGTTTAATGACTGAAGCAATCATCATGGAATTTTTCATGCATATAGTCTAAAACTCAGGAAACGACATTGTCTACGTTTTCCCTGGGAAAATGAATGTTAGATATTCATTTATTAATTTATTAAGGCTTATCAACGATTGATTTAATGCTAACATTAGAAACATGCCACAATGTAACAATCACTTAAAGGTAAACAACGTAGATAGCTCATTCTGCATAGAAATAATTAATATGTTAGGGGTTGGAGAGGAAGAATAAAAAGGAGAGGATAAGGGCAATGTATTGTTAGGACCTCAGGCCCTCTCATTCATTACCTATATGAAACACAACACTAGCTGTTGGATCACGCTGATCTTCTGTTAAAGGTCGGTACCTCCCCGATCAAACTGGCTCATTGATGTTGGTATAAGAATGGCTCTATTGCTAGTACCACAAATAAATAGCATGAGAGGTAGTAGATGATGAAGTATGATATTTCCACGGAACAAAAGTTTGTGTGATCCACAACTACAAACTCTTCGTCTACATTTCTTTTATGATCGCCCTCTTTATCCACTAAATACGTGGGATATTTCGTGCATCAATGCTCCTAACCACACACCCCGTCGTTTGGGGTAACGAACAGGGTAGTGTGGGGCCTTCACCCACTAAAGAAACCTGCCGTGTGCCGTCTCTCCGCCTTTATTTGCGAGCCACTGGAACTATGTTACATTCCTTCGGTGGTCCGCCGCATCAACATCCCCTGGAGTTGCGTACACTCACTTCAGTGGTGTATTGTTCTTACTCATTTTTTTTTGTTAAGGCAGAAAAATATATACCTAACCGCTCGCCCCGTCGTTCGGGGCAACGAACAAGGTAATTTGGCTCTCACCCACTAAATAAAACTACCGTAGCCGTCTCTCCGCCTGTACCGGCAAACCACTGGAAATGGAAGACATTACTTCAGTGAGTTCTAACCCTTTTTGATGTGAAACATCTAATGCGGAGGGAGGGTAAAATCGGCTGTTAGCGTGGCGACGCTTTTATTTTACTTGTCCCGTTCAAATCTTGCAAGTTAAATTTGACACACTTCCCGGTTTCCGATTGAGCTGAAATTTTACACACATGTGTATATCACGTGAAAATGCAATATTATGATGACATGGAGCTGATCTGTTGAGGGAGCTGGAAGATGGACATAGGAACTAAAAATGAAACGGCGCAACCCCATCGAGTTTGGGCTCGTAAGGTTTGTGACGGTAAGGTAGTTGACGAATACTTTTCCATGTTATGATCATTTTATTTCTACAAAATAATTTCAATGTTTTCACATCTGCTAGGCGTCCCGTGACGTCGTTTTTATTTTATTTTAGTCGGGAAAAAATGTAACTATTTGCACACCTCATTGTTCGGGGCAACGAACAGGTTAGTGTGGGGCTCTCACCCACTAAAGAAACCCGCCGTGTGTCGTCTCTCCGCCTTTATTGGCGGGCACCGGAGCTATATTACATTACATCACTGATAGTGAGTTCTTACTCTAACTGTTTAAAAATTACAAGTCACTAACATGCGATTGACAGTTGGTTGATAAATGACAGCACCAACAGACGCGAATGGAAACTCATTAAATGCAGTATATCGTTACTCGTATGAACATGTAATGTTAGTGTCAAAAACAGAATACAAAATCATATGGGAGGAGCGAGCACGTGTCGACTTAGAGTATGAAAATAAACACAGAAGGTTAATATTATAAACTATCCCATCAGAATTATTACTTAATTCAACTACTCTGTCGCATTAGGCTTGCCTGTAAAGATAGACGTAAGTTTTATGGTTAATAAAAAAATAAAATAAAATAAAGAGTCGTCCATTCTTCGGGTATGTAAAGTATCATATGTCTTTTTCTGGACTCCAGACTTTAATGTATGCAAAATTTCAAGATTATTGGTTCAGTATTTAAGGCCTGAAAGCGTAACAAACTCACTCCCTCATCTATTTATAATATGAAGTCAAGATAAAAATGTGAAAGTTTATGAAGATGGGCAGATTTTGATGAAATCTGGTATGTAGATAAACGAAACTCTAGATTAACATAGCAAAAATAGGTTAGTTATTTTTTGCAAATGACCTAACGGCTGAACAGATTAGTACGAAATTTGGTAAATAGATAAATGATAGTCTGGATAAAAACCTAGAACAACTTTTTGGCCTGATAAAAAGATCCTTTGCGATATCGCAATTAAGTGTATACTTTGGACTAATTTTGGGGTACAGCCAGGGATCATTCATTCACAGACACACAGTGTGGTCCGAAGCAGATAAACGACCAAAAAAAGCCCTACAAAATATCGGTAAAAGAGTATTTGAAACACCATATCAGATAGCCACTAGAAAATAAATGGCACTTAACACGCAAATTCCACTCAAAAGATATTCATTCACAAGAATAACTATTGAAAAGCGCGCGTGAACAAAAAAGTAATAAATTATCTATTCGAATTTTTACCACAAACAAGGAATTTCGAGGCGTTCACTCAACAATGAGTTCATTCAATATTTTCAAAGGACGTTCGATGAATGAGTGTAAAATGAATGAGCGGCGATAGACAGACTGGCGTCGTTTATTTTGTATTTTGGGAGCAATTTTTTTCTTGTCTGGTAATTTTTTTGTCTATGATGCGCGCTTTTGTTGAGTGAGAAAGTGCTGGTGTTATATTTTAAGTTGAATTTGTATAGGGAGTATTTGCAAATTCCCAAGTCTCTTCTGGCGGTAGCGTGCTTGGCTATTAGACAACAATAAGTTTATGTAAAATGGAAACGTTAATTAAAGTAGTTGATTTAGAACATTGTTTATAAATACATGTTTAGCCGTCAATTATACCCTTAGCTGGATCGTGGAGGTTGCTCAGTGTAAATAATGGTGAAGCAGCTAACCCCAACAAAAAGGTTGGGTTAAGGTTCGGAAGATGATGAGATGACAATGACGGTGTGAGTTTCTCATAATACTGAGAAAGCGATGTAAAAATTTATTTTGGCCATTGCTATAGCTTAGTAGTTAGAGCGTTTAGTGCGTATTCTAGAATTAAACCTCAAACATAGCATCACACTTGTATCCTCGGGTAGGCAGAGGTGTATTACACACCCACGGTTTGCGAACTATATTTAAGTCCCACGTAATAGGGGGCGAGCCTATTGCCGTCTACCGGGCACATTTCAAACTCAGAGCTACTACTGAGAATTTTTCTTTTTACGAAAAAGCTCAATAGTACTGTCCGACCCGGGAATCGAACCCTGAGACTTCATGACCAGCAGTCGCTCACACTACCACTGCACCACCGAGGAAGTTAATAAGTATTTTAGGATATCTTTTTATTTAAAATAATGTAGGCCTAAACCTCTCCATCCCCTCCTTATAAACCTTCGTCTTCAGGTCCTAATCCTTACCAAGTAGCCTGCAGTTTTAGATGCGCGTTGGTTTGTTAGCGTCTATAGGGTACAGTAATTGCTTACTGTTTTCCACCATCGTAGTATTAAAAAATGTACTCCAATGAACAAATTATTTGTGAAAGTGGATAAAGGGAACTTTACTGCATGCAGGATTCGAACCTGCGTCCCATCCAATCTGGGGAAGTACTCTCATTCCAATAATGTATGTAAATGCATCTAATAGGTGTTGTGGGTAGTCAAGACAAATGTAAAGTGGAGTTTTGGAATCGTCGTTGGGTGACTGCAATAGCTTAGCGGTCTAGGACACTTCTCCGAATAGAATGGGACGCAGGTTCGAATCCTGCTCGCAGTGAAGTTCTCTTTTTCCACTTTCACAAATAATTTGATCTTTAAAGTAGCTGAGCATATAATGTGCTAAAATACAGATCAAAAAAATGTACTCTAATGTAAATATAATACTTGAATATATTTCTTTATTGCCTTTGTGTACCTAAAATACACTGTTGATAAATTTAATAGAGAAAATGGCAGTAGGTATTCAAGTCATAATGCAAAAGCGAGCTAAGAATGAATTTTGTTCCAACAAAGCTCTAGTAAGAAATTCTACGAACATAGAGGAAAGCTTTTATATTGCATTTTAGTAGCGAATTTTTTTAGCTTAATTTTCCAATTTGTTATTGAGTAAAGTACCTACAAGTCTTACGTTGGTTATTATGTAGAATAATATTGTAAATGCTTATAACTAGACGATGGCTGGAAAATGGCTAAATTGTTGGAATTTTTTAGAAAGATAAATAACTATTAAAAATTATAAAATTCCCCAATTTAAATATAGGAATGACTATTTTGATCATTATCTCGAGAACAGATTGATTGATTTACATGGTATTTTATCGTCTTGGCCTCGAAAATCTCTTCGCGCATTGGATAAGCAAGAAAATATCAACACATGACAGAAGCAAAAATGAACATCGCGTTGCTATTCATTCATTATAAAAATTAAAATTCATTTTATCTTAATAAAAGTCTAAATTTAATTCAGCTAAAGTTAAAACAAAACTACTTAATTGATTCTGAGGCGATACAAAGTTCGCCGGGTCAGCTGGTAATTTGCTGTGTCTAACTATTTCATTGTAGATACCTTCTTTTTTATTTTAGTTGGACAAAAATGTCCTACCGCACACCCCACTGCCCGGGGAGACAACGGGGTAGTGTGGGGCTCTCACCCACTAAAAACCCACCATGCGCCTTCACCCACCCTTGCTACGGCGGATCACGAGTACCGCGTCGTTACGACTGCAATCCGCAGGCGGCAGCCCCTTCGGGCACCCTCTCTTGAGCGACGCCTCGCGCACTTGGGCGTCACACCTTCGCGGTAGACTTCCGCGGACAGCAAGGTACTCCACGCCTATGACTGCAACGAGTTCCCGGCGCTGCACATCCCAGGCCGGGCACGACTCGAGCGTGTGCTGCGCCGAGTCCTCGCCGTAGTCGCAGTGGTGACAGCCTGGGGTCGTCTACCTCCTTGCGATCATGTGCAGGTATTTGACGAAGCAACCATGCTCCGACAAAACCTGCACCAACCGGAAGGTGAGGACCTCGTGCTGCCGCCCTGCCCATTCTTCCAAGATCGGCTGGAGCATCCCCACGGTCCTGAGACCAGCCCGAGACTTCCACTTTAGGACGATGGGATTGCGCTCGGCGAGGGGCGGCTGCCCCCGCCCGCGCCGTCGACGCCCGCCGATAGACGTCGGCGAGCACCTCCGCCTCCAGATCCCAAGGGGGGGTTACGGCCAACGCGCAGGCTGCATCGGTCGAGACCGTGCGGTACCCGCGTATTGCCCTGACCGCTACGACCCTCTGTGGACGCCATAGAAGGGCCCTATTGCGAGCGGCCAGAGACTCCGCCCACACGGGCGCGCCGTACAGTGCCATCGACCGTACTACCCCCGCGTAGAGTCGTCGACACGTGAGACTCGGTCCGCCCAAATTCGGCATCAGTCGCTCGAGGGCGGACGCCGTGCCGACGAGCTTTGGCGCAAGACGGCGGAAGTGCTCGTCAAAGTGCCACCGTCCATCCAATACCAGGCCCAGATATTTGATGTGGGCCTGGATTGGGAAGCCCACACCATTGACCGTTATCGAGGCGCTGGCGGGCGGGCCATGTCGGTGCCAATAGAAGAGTAGGGCCTCCGACTTTTCGAGGGCTACCCTAAGCCCCAGCGCCTCGATTCGCCTGACCACCTCCGCGGTACCTGAGGTGGCCAGCGTTGCCGCTTCCTCGAGGGTCCCGCCCCGGGCTGTGACGAGCGTATCGTCTGCGTAGCAAATTATGCCCAGCCCGGGGGGGAACCGGCCACGGAGGACCCAGTCATAGCCGATGTCCCACAGGAGCGGCCCAAGAACCGAACCCTGTGGGACGCCGCACAACATAGCCCTCCTTACAACGTCCCCTTCCTGGTCCACGAAGAGGACGCTGCGGCCGTCGAGGTAGTCTGCCACCAGCCGCCTTAGGTAGAGGGGCACTCCATGGTACCAGAGTGCCTCCTTGATGCAGCCGAATGGCAGACTATTGAAGGCGTTGGCGATGTCGAGCGACACCGCTAACAGCATTTTCCTCGAGGTGACGGCCTCCGCAGCCGCGGCCTTCAAGCGCAGAATGGCGTCGACCGTAGACAAACCCGCCCGAAATCCAAACTTCGGCGTCGGATAGGTCGGGGCCGACCGCTCCTAGGTGCCGGATGATGCGGGCAGCGACTACCCGCTCGAGGAGTTTGCCCGCCTCGTCCAGCAACACGATGGGTCTGAAGGCTGCGACTGTATTCGGAGACCGTCCCGGAGATCATTGTAGATACCTACGTTAACACACATAAAGTACATACAAATTTCGAAAAACCGTTATTCACATGAACATTTGAACCCACTGACGCCATCTGTGAAGTCAAGGAAATTAACGTTACCACGGCATGCTAAAAAAATAGATTTTACGTGGTTTTGTTGGTTAATTATCTACGTTTATATTATATAAGATTTCAGCGGCTATATAAAAACTTCCCCAGTAGGTAACGGCGTGATCGGCGGACCACTGATGCACACACACACAGCTTCAGTGGTCCGCCAGTAGGTACAGGTGGAGAGACAGCGCACACACTGGCGGGCGGTTAGGTACATCAATTCCCGCCTCAACAAAAAAAAATTGACAATAGGACAACGTTGGTTTTCTTTTGTTTTATTGAGATTATTAAAAAAAATATATACAGAGAAATGTTTGGAAATATCTGCTAATGATTAAATACAGGCAAGAAAAACACCAAGAAACAAAAGATAATTATTTATACAATCAAAATAAGAGCTCACCTCTCAAGTGATCTCTCAATTCGATTCGTACAATGCCGCCAGTAGTCAAATAATTTAAATTTTCACCAGAGAGTATATTATAAGACACAATAATACCCACAACAAGTAAACATACGTTACGTTAGGTAGTAGATTTGTAAGCATCACATCATTTCATATTTCTGTGAGTCATAAAGACCGCCCTAAACTTCGCTCACCTTATCGTTATTTGTCCGCCATTTTGGTCCAATTTCCTTTGGATATAACATAGAGGTATTATACACGTACATAGAGTAGGCGAGTAAAGAAAGAAGTAATAATCAGATAAGATTAGTAAAATAAAGAGAGAAACATATAAATATATTTTATAGCGAGTTATTTTATTTCATTACATATAACTTACCTATTAATTTCTAGCCAAAATCAAATGGTGGGCTGCATTATTTTGATCTCATACTCTAAATTTTTTATTATTTTTATTTGAAGGTTCAAGTAGTTAGTAAGGTCAACAATATTTATTATATATATAATAAATAAATAATTATATATAATAATAAATAAATAATTATATATATATATATATGTGGATGACGTCATATTATTGTTCTGTTTTTATTTTTTGTAACCGTATCTTAATTTCTTTATATTGCAATCTAATTAGATACGATTTAGCACACATAGCTACTGAGTTGCCATCTGGATGTCACGAAGGCTCCCATTTAAAATCAGCGTCGCAGTGTATTATAGTTGGTGCGCTGTGGCATCGTTGCTGAATGGGAGCCCGTTGTCACTTCTACTCTAATTATCTATTTTAAGTTTTTCAGTTGTTTTAGTGTATTAGTTGTGTACAATAAAAATAGATTTCTTTCTTTCTTTCTTTCTTTCATATATACCATATACATGTCCTTTTTGATTATAACCACAAGAAATTTTCATTTATATGTGCGCTTATAACTCGCCTCCTCTACTTATCTTCCTAGGATTATCCGAAACTTTGCTGGAGTCAGTTTTCGATCTGTATGGTTTAACTTATTGCAGTATTTTAGCGGAGCGTCTACCTATATAACCTTCGCTATCCAAGTGGTGACCTCAGAAGAACATCTCAATCAGAATTTTATTCGGGATTCTCACAACGGCCAGATTGTCCAGAGCAGTTGAAACCCATTGCTTCGTGTACTTTTGAAAGATCCTAGGTGGCCAATGAGGTAATGTCACACAGTTGCAATTGTTCGCACGTACAGATGGAGATAGGGAAAACGGCAGATTTATTTAGTGAGTGAAGGCCCCACATTGGGTGTACGGTTAGGTACATTTATTCCCGCCTTAACAACACAAAAAAGGAAGTTAGTTGTTCATAAATACGTGTCACATTTGATACCGATCGGGGAAGCTTGCCGATTGTTCGTCTATTGACTCGAAAACTATATTCATATATAATATCTCTATGGGACCATAGACATTGTTTATGACAGTGACATAACGTGAAATATTTATCGTCTGTGGATGTTAAGCGCGTAGAATGACTTTCAGTAAAACGACGTTCAAAGGTCATAAATTGGAATATTTGGTTGTTGTAATATTTTATTTTTCTGATCACGAATAAAGTGGGCATTTTAAATGAATGGCCTACTTATTGATCACTTCAGAAGCACAAGGTTAAACTTCATTATGTTTTTGATTCTCGAGATATTTGTTGTGCACCGTTTTTAGGATTCTGTGACTGAGGTGGCGGTTAAGAGGTTATCTAATGCTTAGATTAATTATTTATCTAGATGGATTGTCACTCTTATAAACGTCATAAAATTCGGGCGGGAATTATTTTGCTAGTGTGCGTGACAGCTATCATTACGCTTGTGCAATCTGTGTTTGTATGCGTGCGTAATGATACCAGTTTCAGTGGTAGTATTCAATTATGGGAAAACTATTATATTATCATAGATTCAAGACATTCGTATACTACAAAATGTTTCGTAGGTATATAGTCAATTATCTCTTTCTATTTACTCTCATAATCTTAATATATTATAAGAAATAGATATATACTATATATAACCTCTTCTTTAATGAGAATACTACTATAACCCACGATAATTATAAATTTAAAAATGTAAACAATCTTCATCTTTAAAATAAATAATAATATTACGAATAGTAATATTGTAATTAATTCTGAAAATGACGACTGTGCAGCTTTATAGATCCATTAAAAACGCTAATAATTAGGTTAGGTAATGTTTCTATTACTCTCTATCGTTAAAATATAATCAACTTTGCAAGATTACGCGGGAAAGGAAGCGGGCGAAAATTCATAGAAAGTTGGACTTGACATTACAGTGTTGATTCCTGCATAATTTGATTTATAAATTAATATCATTTCTAAAAAACTAAAAAGTTTATGAATATAATATTGCAAAAAATAAATATAGGTCTTAAACATATATATCTTTAGTCACATAAACAACGTTATTTTCATCACAATAAACTCTCACACTGTACTTTTTATACAAGCAGGATACCAAACAGTTGCATTGTACGTAATAACAACACCTAAGTTATTACACATAAAGGAAGAGGTAGGTTACCTACCTAGTAAGTATTAAAACAGTACGACTAAATACTTTCGAAATCCGGTAGATCAGGCTGTCAGGTAAGTAGGCAATATTAAAGTCCGTAGAGAAATGCATGGGTAGTTCGTCAAAGCATTAACCGTCAGAATCTTTTTCACGTTTTCATTTTCAAACAGAATTATTCACTAGCGCAAGGTCAAGCTAAACGACGTGAATCACGTGACGTCTGACATGACAATTTGACATTATTAATTTAGTTGCCTGTTTAAGAAAATGGGATTATCGATTTTTCTGATAGATTTTGAGATCAATGTTTTACAGCTTTTTTAAACTGAAATCAAATTACCAATAAAGCTACTATTATGTACTTTTAAAGTAAAGTATGTTCCGAACTTCTTTATATACTAAAAATAAGTGTATCACTATAAAAAATATAAAATCAATTTAAAAATGTTATCCGACAAATCGATTAACTTATTACATTTGGCAACATTATAAAACTGGAAATGAAGAAAATCATTAATCTTTTGCACGCCTCATAAGCGAAGCGTTGAGGTGTGTTCTACTCCCGGTTGACACGGCACAACTGATTTTTCAAACTTAAAATGTCTCTATTTATCATATATTGCACTTGTAAAATAATATCTACACACACATATAAAGAACAAACACTATTAAAGTACAAATTATTGGTGAATAAAGAAAAAGAGATTTTTAGTAAGGGCGGGAATCGAACCACGCATCTTTTCCAATCCGGGGAAGTGCTCTAAGCCACTGAGCTACCCTACTGACCTTTCGATCATCCCAAATTCTTAATCACATTTGTCTTACGACTAACGCCATCTACCGGCAAGCATTACATGCATCCAATATAGTAAGTTTAATTTTGCAATTAAAATTCATACTATTTGATGGCGCGATTTTTTCAAACATTTTAGATCTATTTCTTTTAGCAATTGACATGCTCCACTACTTTTTAAAGTACAAATTATTTGTGAATAAAGAAAAAGAGATTTTTAGTAAGGGCGGGGATCGAACCACGCATCTTTTCTAATCCGGGGAAGTGCTCTAAGCCACTGAGCTACCCTACTGACCTTTCGATCATCCCAAATTCTTAATCACATTTCACTTGGAAAACTCGGCTACTTTTAAATAACAAAATTATATTATTTGTGAAAGTGGAAAAAGGGAACTCTACTGCAAGCAGAATTCGAACCTGCGTCCTATCCACGGAGTACGGGAAACAAGTCCTATCTCACTTATGTATGTTCTAGATAAAAAGATTAACAAATTGACGCCCAGATGGCGAACTGCCTTAGGTACCGGCTTCCAGCCCGAGTGTTGTGGGTTCGATTCCCACACAGGACAACTCTTTGTGTGATTCACAAATTGTTGTTCTAGGTCTGGGTGTACTTTGTGACCATGAAATTTTATGTGTGTAAAGTCCCCCGTGACACAAGGATTATTTTAAACACAAAGTGTTTAATGTATAGTGCTAAGCATGTCAAATGCTAAAAATATATATAAATACAAGGATTATTCCTTAGTGCAAGGTGTAGTCTTATTATAATTCATTTCATAAATAATAAAGGTTGAAATTTCTTTAACAAGAATCGGACTTCAAGCAACTCACATCTCGCGTCAGTAAAAAATCTGTAAACTATACAAAATATCCAGATACAACAGAATCGAATAAACAAGATTACGTAAGATAAGTTATATTAAGGCGATTCACACATTGGCGACGCGCCCAGACGCGGAGGCGCGGGGCAACAGACCCCGCGCGCGGCGATGGAGGAGCAGATCTGCCTCTTGGAGCAGATTTGACTGCGCCTCCGCGCCTGACGGCTTTGTACGCGGCCCGCACCAAACTAAAGGTTACTTTCCATTTGGTCGTCATGGTGTTAGTTACGTTACAATTGGCAATACTGAACTCATTCAAGACGCTGCAATTGTTTTAGCAATATGGTTTTTGTATAAGCAAATAAGTAGACCTAATAGAAGATATTGGATACATCCTTTTTTACGAAATAGATCGAGAAATGGTTCATTTGTACTGAATTACATGGACATAAGAAAGCATGAAGACAAGTTTTATAACTTTACACGAATGTCAACTGCATCTTTTGACTATTATACTACTATCAGATAAATCGTGAACAAGTCCTTAGCACGAAAACAGACGCGATACTGCGGAGCGCAGTGTTTCCTGCTGCGGTCCGCCCCGCGCCTCCGCGCCTTGCGGCAGAATCTGCTAGCGGGACGTGCTCTCGCGCCGTGGCGCGTTTTCGGTTTTTGGACCTGGCGTGTTTTCTATATATTCGATTAGTAAATCGATGTACTTGCATACAATATTAAAATCTGCCACTCCGCACCAGGCGACGGAGCACGGAGCAGTGTGTGAATCGCCTTAGTTTACCGCGTTCACTTATTTCAATTAACGTTATATAGCGCATAACTGATCTTTTTGAAATTTAAAATCTATAATAGACAACCTTAGAAATATCATAGTACTTACTATAGATAAATAACTATTATGGGAAGTACTTACACGGTATCTCTCATTGGCTCCACACATCACCATGAATGCTGTACAATATTCAAAACGTTGGTATAGTAGGTACCTAAATGATCAAGTAAACGCGATATTTTTTTAAAGGTAGTTTAATTTCACGTTAAATATCAAAAATAATTAACACTTTATTTACCAATTTGATACCTTTATTCATAGACAGTGACAGCCAACTTCTGACTTTTCGAAATTATGTGTGTATTTGCGTACAATTTATTGCTGCTCGGTGAAGGAAAACATGAAAAAACATAGAATTTCAAACTTTCATGGTAATTTATCATTCTAAACGTTTTTACGGGATTTATACCATGTAAATTTTTATTAAAAAAGGTTGAAAAAAGAAAACTTTGAATTTCACACTTTTAGCTCTTTGAATTATGGTGGCCTCTTCTTGATAACACTATAAAAGAGCATCGAACCTGTATCCTGTATTTAATGATAGCCTGTCATGTTTATGAAGGCGTCATACTACATGAAAGGCTCTCCAACGCTGGCATCGTCAGACGTGTTTACCAATACAACAATTACTTTAGTCTAGACCATGTGTCTGCAACCTTTTGGCCGCCAGGGGTTCAGGGGAGCTATATAAAGGAAAGCGGGCCGCATTTGTCATATTATTTAAAATTTAAAGAAATTTTATTTTAATTTTATTAAGAGAAATTACGGAAAATAACAAAATACAACTTAAACATAAAAAAAAATTGCAAAATTTTCTTTATGCTTGGTATCATAATGGCGTTTTACGTTATACTATTTTTGTATAGCAATGGTTTTTTGGCATATTAAGCAGTTTTCCATTACAATTAAGTACCATAATTATTTACGTTATAGATACCTACTTATTATTTATTTAGGTATATATATTAAAATGATAAAAAATACAATCCCGGGCCGCAAGAGGGTAGCTCGCGGGCCGCGGGTTGCCTATCGCTGGTCTAGAACTCCAGACCATTAAAACTATAGGTTATTTAAAATGATTTCGATAATGTTTATTGCATCCTATTTGGCCAACAATGCTAGCATTATAAACTGTTACTAACTAGAATATAAAGAAAAATCAAAAAGTAAAAAAAAAATTTAGTCGCAAGTATTTAATTCCCACTGAAGTAATGTCACGAAAAGAAAGTGGAAGGATGTAGGTACAGGGGGAGACCGAGACTCAGCTACCTAGACCAAATCGGGCATGTATTGAAGGAAGATGGAGTCAGGAGTCTCCGAAACGAGCGAGCGTGTATGAAGAGAATTATTAATGTTCAGGAAGCGAGCCTTTTGGCACTCTGTTCTCTCTGCCTACCCCGCAAGGAATATGGCGTGATGATAAGCAAGTAAGTAATGTTACACAGTCCAGTTGTCAGCCAATACAGGCGAAAAAGGCACACACAGACAGGTTTATTTAGTGGGAGAGACACACGAACCTGCTCGTTGCCCTGTACGACGGGGTGTGCCGTTGAGTAGCTTTTCCACCTTAAAAAAAAAAAGTCCATTTAATTCTGAGCTTGCTCTACAAGGCAAAGCTGTAATGGCCAATATTTTATGTTTCATTTAAGGTAAAAAAAGTTTGTCATTACGTGTTTTAGTGACGAATCTTCAAGGCAGACATTAAAATTTGGCCTCATTTATTGCAAGGATCAAGAGTGTCGGTGATCCACTGAGCAGGGCGGAGGGAGGACGCATGGCGGAGTATTTACTGAGAGGCCTACAATACATCGTTCTCTTTCTAGGTAGCAGGGTGTGCGGTACAATTTTCTAGTCTTTAAAATTTAAAGAGGAGTCTCATAAATCTAGAAAAAAAATCAATAAGTAATCTAAAAAAAAAACAGTGAATAAATAAAAGTAGTATTCTCGTATAATTTAGATGCAGCCATTTTTTATTTTATAAATTTAAAGCCTTTTCAGTGAATTGCGTTTTGTACAAAAACTGCATTCTTACTTTGTCGGTCACACATCAAGGTTTTTTTTTAACTATAAGTACGTGCTTTTTCGTCGTAACAAGCATAGAAGACACTAATCAGATAAGAGATTGCGATGATCGATTTGTTTGCTCAAGTGATATCGACTGTTGAAGCACATAACTATTCCTTTGTGCCAGCAACTTCTGTGCTACTTTGCCGCATGGGAATGTTGATCTTAATCGAGTTAGGAATCTTATGTTTGTGATAGAAGTTATGAGCTTAGAAAATATTGTGTTGAAAAGTTTTGATATCGAGACTTATAGGTTGTTATTTAATTATGACTAGCTCCTGTCCGCGGATCCTTACTTAAATATTATAAATGTGACGCCCAAGCTTCAATCAAACCTGCTTTTAAAAATAAAACACATTACCATATCTGTGACGTCAGTGGCTACCATCATTTTATAAAATTGAGCTGAAGGACAGTGTAAAATACTACATTTGTGATTTGGCGGGAACATGAAGAAGATCATGTCGTCGCTCTGCATTATTTTAACCTGCAACCTACAGAGGTTTGTGTAAAATATAGTGTTATTTTCAATTTCAAATTATCATATTTTGTTTTAATTTTATATGGCTAAGCATGTCAAATGATTAAAAATATATAAAAATATCAAAATAGTCTAATAAAGTTATTATTTTAATGCTGTAGTCGATATTTTTTCTTATAGAAAAAATAAAATGTTTTTTTTTATCTGTCAACGGCAAGCTAAGTTGCGTAAGGAGACTGGCGGGTTTCCAAGGAGCGTTCGGCCTGGTCACCTACACGGATAATTTTAATGTTTCCTGATAGCATTATTAATTAGAAAACCATGTATGGCTGTCACTTTTTCCAAAAACTTGTCTGAAAGTAGATATAAAACATTAATTTATGACATTGACGTATGGTTATCACGCGCGAAAACTTCTTAAATATTTTATTTATGAAGTTATTTCTCTATTTATATATGTCTATTATATAGTTATGACTCATATGAAGTGAATATCATACAAGACCAGCAACGGATGCCTCAAGATCAAAAATAGTAATTGCACAGAGAAAATTCTACAAAGCGCCGGGAACAGGGATCACAGACAACAACGACAACATAACGTTGTAGAGTTTCTTGCTAAACATTACCTCATATTGAAATGATATAATGTCTATAATGATTGACAACTTGACAAGTGGCAGTTTGTTGGCATCCTAAAAAAGAGTATTGAGTGAATAATCAATTACAAAAACCTGTAAAATTAAATAAAAAAATCTATAAAATACCTCATTACCTTGGTAAATATCTACCTTATACCTTGGGATGTAAATAATAAAGGAACCAATCTGATTTAGGGTAGAAAGTAGATTGAATCATCTGTTGAAAGTA
This sequence comes from Leucoma salicis, assembly GCA_948253155.1. Classification (NCBI taxonomy): domain Eukaryota; kingdom Metazoa; phylum Arthropoda; class Insecta; order Lepidoptera; family Erebidae; genus Leucoma; species Leucoma salicis. The sequence continues at coordinate 24,789,920 of OX411815.1, read as the reverse complement.
AAATGGTGAGTATCGATTTTTCCCAATATAATCGCAATATAAAAAATTATATGTCTCCACTCAGACAAGTTTTTTGGAAATAGTACTGAAGTAAAAAGTTATGAGTAAATATGTACTTTTTTTTCGTATAAGTTTTATTCCTGTAGGAGTTCAGGCCGAAAACCGCCAGTCTCCTTTAAATTTCGAATGTAGTGTTTTTTATGTTTTTAAATAGCGGTTTGAGTATCTACCAATGATTTCTTCTTCACAGGTAGGTAAGTATAATTCATTAGTCGAAGTCAAAGTCATATAAAATTAGTCATAGTCAAGTGAAAGTCACGCTTCAGCAAAGCCGTGGCGACTTAACTTGAAGCTTCTATGAAGTTTTGGAGGCAATATGAAAAAACATCAGGCAACACACAGCAACAGGCGTCACCCAAAGACGTTAAGTATGATGTGTTATCGAAATTAGCAGTCAGGAGCAATTGTCAGGATGGCTGAATTGGTAAAGCATCTGGACGGTATCCAGAAGATGCAGGTTCAAATCCTGCTCCTGACTGTTGTTTTCGATTTCACATTTTTCACTTTGTGTTTAATGAAAAAACATGTTTTGCCGCATTATATCACTTGCCAACATTATTGCACATACACAAATAGTTAACAAGCAAAAGGCCCACTTTTACACATTAATACATAAAATAACATAAGTTTAAGAAAATAATGCAGAGCGACGATATGATCTTCTTCATGTTCCCGCCAAATCACAAATGTAGTATTTTACACTGACCTTCAGCTCAATTTTATGAAATTACATTTAACATTACATCTGGAACGGTATTCCAAGAGATGCAGTTTCAAGTCCTGTTCGTGATTGTTATTTTGTGTTAAAAAACGCACTTTGTGTAAAAAAAACAAATCCTCTCCACATCCTTCCCTAACATCCCACACGGCGGATTTATTTATTGGGTGAAGGCCCCACACTACCCTGTTCATTGCCGTTAAGTACATTTTTCCCCGTCTCAACAAAAAAAGGCGGTTTTAATCGTGGCCTTTTTGTATATGAAGGTGGGAAAAAATGTTCTTAAGCACACACTCCGTCGGTCGGAGCAACAAATAGTTTAGTGTGAACTCTCACCCACTAAATAAACCCGCCGTGTGCCGTCTCCAACCAAACTGCACACAGTGTGCATAATTTTATTAATATCTGTTTACTAGTTTAAGAGTTCATCGCACAAACAACGTGATCCGAAATTAGATATTCCATCCATCCATACATCAGCCTCTTGACGTCCACTGCTGGACATAGGCCTTCCCTAGAATTATATATTATAAACACATAAAATAGTGTCGCCTCGAGAACACCCCCGAAAATTGCAATGCAGTTTGGGAAGAGATTTCGTACCTGTGTAATATTGTCAAATTTTGTCAAATTTTTACTCTATACAAAAAAATAAAATTGAAGTGTCTGTTTGTAATATCTAAATAACAACTTTTTACTAAATGTATACGAGAGTATATTATATACGTTACCGATAACAAATTACCAATTTTTAAAGTTTTTGTCCGTCTATGTGTCGGTTTATTCCAGCTAATCTCAGGAACGGCTGGACTGATTTGGATGGGAGTTTCACTAGCAGATGGCTGTTAATGTATAGTGCTAAGCATGTCAAATGCTAAAAATATATATAAATATAGATAGCTGTTGTTATAAAACGTAACTCAGACTACCTTTATTTTAGAAAAAAAATATTGGGGTTCAGCGTAAAAAAAAATGTCGCGGAACGTCTATCAGATGTGAAAACATGGAAATTATTTTGTAGAAATAATGAGTAGAAATAAAATAATCATAACATTTTCAATGTCTGCTTTTATAAAATTATGACATACGTAAAATAACGGAAATGGACATAAATTATCATCATCAGGCCCTGGATATCATCTAGGACCGAAGTACTTGTCAAAATGAATCAAACGAGCCCAAACTCGATGGGGTTATGTTGTTCTATATTGGAGTTCCTATGGCCACCTTCTTGCTCCATCATCAGAGCCAGGATAACCTTCTAAAGACAAAGTACTCATCAAGACGAATCACACGAGTCCAAACTCGATGGGGTTGCACCTTTTCATTATAGAGTACCTATGTCCACCTTCCAGCTCCATCATCAGATCAGTTCCATGTCATCATAATATTGCATTGTCACGTGATTTTACACGCATATGCATATGCGTGTAAAATTTCAGCTTAATCGGAAACCAGGAAGTGTGTCAAACTTTTTGAATGGGACAAGCCTATAATAAAAGCGTCGCCACGCTAACAGCTGATTTTACCCTCCCTGCTCATTAGATGTTTCACATCAAAAACACAAAATTGTGAATGAGTACAACTCCGGAATGGTAGGACCGATTTGGACGGGACTTTCACTAGCAGATAGCTGGTTGTTGCAAGGAGTAAGTTTTTTTTATTTTGGATAACTAATTAAGATTCTGCACTAAAAAAGGAAATATGTAATTAAATTCCACGCGGCTAGTTTCTAATAAAGAATTTGTAGTTTTATTATAGATACATAGATAAAAGCTGCTTTTTAATACCCCAGTCACATCTCAATACCTCTGAGGTATTTTAAGCTATGAAGGTTGTTAAGAACGTTCTTCAGCGAACACCAGGATTAAAAGTACGAAGCATTTTTATTGCATTTTAATGACTTGCAGCAGTTTAATTCCTTTTAAAAGAGGTTTTAGTAAAGAATTTATATTTTCTTTAGAATATTCTTTTATTAAACAGCAATAAGTGAAGATAGATTTATATTATATATGTCAAAGAAAAGCCTTTATCGTAGAATTCTTTTCATTTAGTTTTTTTAGGACGTGTGGGGCCGGCTTTAGAATTGCCCCACCCCTCTCCACCCATGGGAGTCGTAAGAGCTGTCTGAGGGAATACCGGAGGGAGTGGGCAGTAGCACTCCCTCGAGCATTAACAACATCCACTGCGATCGCCAACCCACCTGCCAAGCGTGGCGATTACGGCACTATACCCCCAAATTGGGGAGGCCTATGTCCAGCAGTGGACGTCGAAAGGCTGATGGATGGATGGATGTAGTTTTTTTTTATACTATATGGGTGGTGAACAAGTATACGGCTCACTTGATGGTAAGCGGTTACCGTAGCATATAGACGCTAGCAACACCAGAGGCATCACGCGCGTCGCCATCTTCAAGGAAAGGGAAGTAGTAGGAAGTGGATAAAAAGGATAATAAGGAGCGAATAGTTAAGGTAATAAGGAAAGGATAGGGAGGGGGTTTGGGCTTCCGGAGCTCTCACTCACCATAGGAAACACAATGGTAGGAGTAACTACCGTTGTTACACGCTGATCTTTTGTGAGAGCGTGGTACTTCCCCGATCGAGCCGACCCATTCATGCTGGGATAAGCAAGGCTATCACTAGAATTATGAAGTTGAAGTCAGAAGGTTTCAATGCGAGCAGAAAACAAGGTATTCGATATTTCGTAAGGTTTAATCTTTCACAATCATGTCGGCCAATATTGAACAGTTTCCAATTTTAAACTATCACGTCCGAGCGAGCAGTGGGCTCGTAACATCGATCATACGTCACTCTCCAATCACACAATTTTGCTATAACTCTTCAATCAACCAATCTTTACAGCAAACTAAAAGGTTGTAGCCTATTTTTCACGTGCAATTCGAATGATCAGCAAGCATAAGCAACTTTGGCTCGGATGGCTTCAGATGGAAGACCAAAAATTTACGCCTATTTCGAGCCTGCTTACAGTCACTGTAGACAGGCTCTCGGCTTGTGTGTGTATTACATTATATGCCGTGTGTGGCCGGCTTTAGAATTGTCCCACCCCTCTCCACCCATGGGAGTCGTAAGAGCCGACTGAGGAGATAACGGAGGAGTAGGCAGCAGCACTCCTTCGAGTATTAACAACATCAACTGCGATCGCCAACCCGCCTGCCAAGCGTGGCGATTACGGCACTATCCCCCATTCTTGGGGAGGTCTGTGTCCAGCAGTGGACTTTTAGGGGGCGGATGGATGGATGGATGGACTACAGCAACTGGGAGTAAATACTGGATCAGCTAAAATCGAAGGAAAGCCAACCGCAACGTTTGGGTTAAGGTTAGGAAGACGATGACTGTGATAAATTCAGTGGTAGGAATAAGAACTGCAAATACAGTGGTATCGAATTCGATCCCCACTCTGAATTTCGCAAATTATACTTATCATCATCACACCATCTGCCTGCGGGGTAAGTAGAGAGAACTGAGTGCCAAAAGGCTCTAATCTTGCATACATCACTCACTTCCTCAACATTCATAATTCTCTTCATACGCACTCGCTGGTTTCGGAGACTCCTGACTAAACCTTCCTTCAATACATGACCTTAGCGAAATTATAATGCCCTGTTATTTGGAAAAAAAATACGTACATGTATATTACGCATAAAGTCTGTAATATTCAAATTAGAACATTCTTCTAGAAAAATCGCAACAATACACTCAATTATAAATAATTTTGTCTAGTAATTATTTATCCCAAAAGTAAATTATGACTTTACTAAATCATTTCCGCGCATTTATTAAACAAAGACTGTTATTCCTTTAAGAGAAATAACGATAATTTCAAATCGTAACAATAATTAATGCCGGTAAAAATAATACTGTTTTATAGTAATATAACTTACGTTTTATTATTAAGGGAGTAAAGTTTAAATTAGTTTGTGTTATAAAAGGTTATAAATCGCAAATACAGCAGGTACTGACAGGAGAAGCAATTATTCGTCAACCGTGACGAGGAATTATTCAAATAAGGGTTTGATTACGGTACAAAGTGGAAGCGACGAGCGATTTTGTTAGAGTATTAATAGACCGTATAGTCTGGCATATGTCGCGACTGTCCCCAATGCCTGGGTCTCTTCTGCCCACGGAACAATAAATCTTGATTGCGGTAATAGCCAATCGCTCTAGTAAATAGTTAATTTGTGATCAAATAAAAAAAAATTCTAGAAATGGTTAGTGCAAGCGTAAATTGTAGAGTGCGTGTGATACTTCAGAAGTGATTAGCAATACTCTACCTCAAACTAGGAATCGTAGTCTATCACTCTATGTGGATATTTTATATACTTTTTTATTACTTTTTTATTTGACATGCTTAGCCATATATTATTAACACAAAGTATGAAAATGTGAAATTGAAAATAATAGTCACGAGCAGGATTTGAACCTGCATCTCCTAGATACCGTCCAAATGCTTTGCCAATTCAGGCTCTATTTTATTAGTATTTATAGGCTTAATCTACGATAAAATCAATGACAAATCTTTTAACTGCTATTATAAATGAGAAAGTTTGTGAAGATGTTCGATGTTTATAAGTTTGGATCTTTATCTGTAAATCACGCCTTAGCAACTGGATGAATTTTTATAAGTTTGGTAATTATATCGATGACACACTGGATTAATATATAAGATATTTTTAACCTTAAAAGATGATAACATGATATATATGGTGATAACTCTCTTAGAAAAACGACTAAATAATATTTCCATACAAATAATATTTTTATTACAATAATTATTTCCTGTGAAATACACCTAAATAGCTTAATGTAGTATTCTACTACTACTTTCTGTTTTTAGTATAGGGGTGTATTATGATATGCTGCAGCTTAGTTAAGCGTCTTATTCTAGGTCCATCCGGCTGCACGTCCCTCCATAGTCAATAATTATTGCTATTAACTGCTTGCTGAGTGTGTTCACCAATTTTTCGTCCAGTAAACGCCCCCGCGAACGTCGTGCTGATAAAAGATGAATAACATCAAAACGATCTTGCATCGTGCGTGCTTGATTGTGTATAAACTTGCTGTATAGCAGATTCAGAATTTAGAGCTGGTGTCGCAAGATGATCGTACGTCAAAATGAGTCGTGAAATATTATCTTGACTGGTTGAAAGATATAAGTCCTACAATTGTATATGGAATGTCTCAAGTTCGGACTACATGAATAAACATTATTATATACATATTTGAGTATACTCTGCACGTTTTTGCAAATTTTTTTTCATCCAAAACGTTGCTGACTACATTAGAAAGTTTTGATAAAATTGGTGGCATTTTAAATATATAACATGTACACTCATTTAATTCGTTCGATAACACCCAGCACACTGGATGCGCGCACGATAGTGTGTGTCCTACGTCCAGCAAGTCTTGAGCGGACGTACAGCTGGGACGAATCGTGTATAAAGCACCTTCTTCTATTATTGTATTGTCTATAAGTGACAATTAATCTAGCTACAGTTGGGCCGTGGCTGGTCTGCTGTTTGTAATCAAAATCGCCGTCGCTTATGAACTAAACCTATGCGAATGACATAATCAACCCTTTATTGTGTTGTGTACGAAGAGAGGGTATCGTTACGAGATTTTATTAAAACGTATTGTCATTTTATATTCATTATTTAGATATCTCGATGAGTCGGCGGTCAAATGTAAATTAACTTGTTTGTGCAGATAAAATCCGAAGTACAGGGATCCTTAGATCATCCTGAGTAATCAATTGAGCCCGAAGAGGTAGGAAGCGGGGGAATTGCTCAACGACAACACATTCGTTGAGGAAAAAACGTAATCAATGGATGACAGCCTCTCACCAAGTAGGCCAACGACGTGCTAAAGCTGCAGGGAGCCGTTGCATGCAGACTACTTTGAGGAGACTCAGTAATGCTAAAAATACTGCCAGGCCGTTGCTCATGCAAAATTAATTAAGGGCTGATGGTTTAAACCGATGGTACTCTACAAACCATAATACCATACTTTCTGATATTTACGCGAATGTTATATACATATTTTGAAATAAAACTATGTTTACGGATTCTATCGCGTTTACTTGATTTTCTACTATCCCGACGTTGTTTCAAGGCTGATATGCATATCAGCCTTGAAACAACGATATGCATATCAGCCTTGGATGTCTAAGTCCACCCGTGATCATGAATGCTGTAAAGTATTCGAAACGTTAGGATAGTAGAAAATCAAGTAAACGCTATAGAATCCGTAAACGTAGTTTTTTAAGAACCATAATACCATTCAAATGAATACTTGAGACCACCTGCAATCCACTCAAAATATCCAAATTAGTATTATAGTTATGAGTTCGTATGTGTGTTACAAAATCACGCAAAAATGCCGAAACAGTTTTGGATGAAAGATATTTTATTACCTTGATAAATACATATGATACTTTTATACTGGAAAAATGTACCTATGGTGTAGATTTTTTTCAGTAGAGGTTATTATTTTCCATAGAGTTACTTGACTTGAACTAGAGTTAATTGACTCAATTCTGAGATCCCCGTAGAGGAAGTCACGGGAAGTAGTTAGTTATGCTAAATAGCAGCAGTGATAGCCAAATGCTAAAGGACTCCAAATACAGTGGAATCGAGTTCGATGCCCGGTCCGAGGTCTACATTTTGCATAACACCACCTTTTTTTTAGTAAGGCGGGAAAAAATTTACTTATCCCCCTCTTTCGGGGCAACAAACAGGTTGTGGGGTCCTCACCCACTAAATAAACCCGCTGTGTCCGCTGTGTGGGGTGACATTACGTCAGTGGTGTAGTGGTGTGTATGACACCACCTACCACATAAATGTGTCTATTTTCGCCTCGTGGCGTAGTCGCTGGTGTTACCGACTTCCTTGCACAAGGTCGTGGATTCCCACTCAGGACAATTATTTGTGTGATGAACACAGATATTTGTACTGCGTCTGGGTGTTTTCTATCTATTATATGAATGTATTTATTTACAAAAAAAAAAGTAGTATCATGTATTATATCCTTACCCATACTGTCTGGTACCCATAGCACAAGCGTTAAGCTTAGTTTGGGACTAGAGGACGTTGTGTGAAAAATGTCCGTGAATATAATTATTATAATTATCAATGCCTAATCAACAAACACAATCATATAAAACCTTAGTTTTTCTAGTGGAAGGTTCTAGCGTGTCCTAGCTTGAATGGACCGGCTCTATCGGGGAAGTACTACTAACTCACTGACGATTAGCGTGAAATAAAGATAGGCCTCTTATAGCTTTTCATATGGTGAGTGAGAGTGTCGGAGGCCCAAATCCCGTCGATATCCTCACCTTAATATCCTTCCTCTCTAACTCCTATCCCTTCGCGCTGTCGTCGCGCGATTGATAGCACTGGTGTTGTTTACACCTATAGGCTACAGTAACTGCATACCTACTATCAGGTCGGCCATATCCTTCTTTGCCTCCCACGTAATATAAAAAAAAGCCTAATACGACTACTAACGACTCAAGAAAGCGAGTAGGTATGAAAGAGAGTATTGGTACAAAGATGCGAAAAGGAATGCTTCGATGGTTCGGACATGTGGAAGGAATGCCGGACGTGCGGCTAGTTATGAGATATACAATGCGAAAGTGGAAGGATTTAGGGTACAGGGGGAGACCGAGATTCACCTACCTCGACCAAATCGGTCCTGTATTGAAGGAAGGTAGAGTCAGGAATCTCCGAAACCGACCAGCGTGTATGAAGAGAATAAGCAAGTAAGTATGCCTAAGAGATTTACTAGACGGCTTGTAAAGTCTGCCAACCAAACTGGGCCACCTAGACTATGCTATAAATTTCTCTTACTTTGAGAGGAGACCCCAGAGACACATCTCCAATCGTGGTCCAGTTGTGGTTTGTTAAAAAACCAACAAAATAAAAATCATCACAGAAGTTGGCAGCTCAACAAAAATATAATATCGTTGACATCGGATTAAATTTGCTGCTCGACTTCAAATTTCCCAACGGTATCGTGCTGGTACACGTGGTCACTGAAGACAAATTGTATGGTTTATTATTGTAAGACAACTTATGAAGCCTCGATATTGCTTCTCAGGAAACTTGATAGGTTTTTGAATCCCTGGGGCGTATTTATTTAACGCTATCTCTCACATACGTCTTTTCTTATAGCAAAAAGCTATAGCAAACTAGCATACGGCATGATGATAAGCGGTTATCGTAAAACACAAAATGTTCGAATGTGGAATAGAAAAAGATAAGTACGAGCGGAGATTGAAGTCACGTCTTCAGGTTTACCGTTCCAGATACTCTGTCAATTGAGTTATGGTAGCAGTTGCATGGAGCTATCAATTTCCATATCACATTCGTTCTTATCGTCATGGATGACCCTTGCACTTTGTGCTCTAGAAAGCTGAAATTATCAAGTGATTAAAATAATATGTAAAATTAAAAAAAGTTTGTTGTACTTAAATATTCTCTACTCTATGCATCACTAACACATTCCCAATGAAAAGAGCAAGTATGGAGGGAGAATATAGAGAGATAAGAAGGAGTATAGTGCTCTCACTCACCGAACGAAATGCAATTACTAAAAGTAACCGTTAATTAAACACAAAGTGAAAAATGTGAAATCGAAAATAACAGTCAGGAGCAGGATTTGAACCTGCATCTTCTGGATACCGTCCAGATGCTTTACCAATTCAGCCATCCTGACAATTGCTCCTGACTGCTAATTTCGATAACACATCATACTTAACGTCTTTGGGTGACGCCTGCGCCATCTGTCAGAAGTATTTTCATACATTATACCGACCAGGTAAACTTAATTTTACAATTAAGATTTTACCTAATAATGACGCAAACCCTTTAAATATTTAGATATTTTTATATATATGTTTAGCATTTGACATGCTTAGCACTATACATTAAACACAAAGTGAAAAATGTAAAATCGAAAATAATAGTCAGGAGCAGGATTTGAACCTGCATCTTCTGGATACCGTCCAGATGATTTACCAATTCAGCCATCCTGACAATTGCTGTTGCGGTATAATGTATGATAATACTTCTGACAGATGGCGCAGGCGTCACCCAAAGACGTTAAGTATGATGTGTTATCGAAATTAGCAGTCAGGAGCAATTGTCAGGATGGCTGAATTGGTAAAGCATCTGGACGGTATCCAGAAGATGCAGGTTCAAATCCTGCTCCTGACTGTTATTTTCGATTTCACATTTTTCACTTTGTGTTTAATGTATAGTGCTAAGCATGTCAAATGCTAAAAATATATATAAAAGTAACCGTTAACTCACGCCGATATTCTGTGCGATGATGCGAAAGAGAATGCTCCGATGGTTCGGACATGTGGAAAGAATGCCGGACGAGTGGCTGGTTAAGAAGATATACAATGCGAAAGTGGAGAGACGAAATCGGTAATGTATTGAAGGAGGGTAGAGTCAGGAGTCTCCGAAACCGGCAAGCATACTATATGAATAGAATTATGAATGTTGAGGAAGTTAGAGATGTATGCAAGAATAACACCTTTTGGCACTCTGTTCTCTCTGCCCACCCTGCAAGGGAGATGGCGTGATGATAAATAGTAGACTTTCTGTGAAACATTTTTTATCCTCAGTCACGCTGGCCCTTATAATGGTAAATACTTTTATTCATACTACAACATTACTCGTGCGTGTTCTTTAGACAGGTCATCAAGTTGTATTGTATCTTAGTACTCAGAAGAACCCTGGGCAAATAGCTAGTTGCTTATATTGTTATCTATAACGTGAGTTTTGCGAAAATATATAACACTTTGATGATTTTAGTGTGTGCGACTGCTGATCATGAGGTCTCGGGTTCGATCCCCGGGTCATGGTTATTGAGCTTTTCCGTAAAAGGAAAAATTCTCAGTAGCAGCCCGGAGTTTGGAAATGTGCCCGGTAGGCGGCAATAGGCTCGCCCCCTATTACGTGGGACCTAAACATAGCTGGCGAATCGTGTGTATGTAATACACCTATGCCTACCCCTTCGGGGAATACAGGCGTGATGCTATGTTTTTGTTTAAGCAAGTTACAGGTACTGGTCGCGTGCAAATTGTCGATAGTATGGTAATAATTTCACCTAGCATTGACATGTTTATCATAATCCTATAACCTTTGTTAAGGTAGGAAAAACTATATCTAACTGCACACCCCGCCCTTTGGGGTAACGACTCTGTTCGTTAGTAGTGTGTGGACCTCATATATTAAATAAACTCGCCGTATTCCAGTGAAACTGCTCGCCAGTGAAACTGTGACTTTAAGACATTGAAAAGGGTTCTTTCGGGTACCCTTTCTGAGTGACGCTTCTGCACACCAGAGCATCGCACCGTCCCGGGATAATCCTATAACTTAGCAATGGTGTATATATTCATCAAAGTGTTTTAGGATACTCACGGAAACTATTTATAGAGTATCTTAAAGTAACTTAGTAAAGTTTTTTTTTCAATACTACGTGAGTGGCGGTCAAGCATACGGCCCACCTGATGGTAAGCGGTTACCGTTGGCTATAGACGCTAGCAACACCAGAAGCATCACTCGCGCGCGCCATCTCCAAGGAAAGGGATAGGAGGTGGATATGGTGTAGGATGTGTATGATACTAAGGAGAGGATAGGGAAGGGGTTTGGGCCCCTCAACATACGCACTCAGTACCCACTGTTTTATCTGTATAGGTACTATTATAAAACTATTAAAGTTGAGTCCGTGATGTTATAAAGTAAATTGAATCTTATACTGCGATTACAGATGTTGCTAGCAACTATCATCTACTCCAACATATACCTATATAGATACCAGATCTGTGATCAGAATAATAATGAAGTTAATCTAGAATTTACGAGAGACGGGATGTACCCGCGGATCGGAGGATAAAAAGGGATTTATATTGTTTGGGCAATGTCTCGACTCACGTAGAACTGATTCGAGCGATCACTCTATCTTAAGACCAGATTTGAATAAATTTCGCTCTTATACTCGTATATTGGTTTTTTTTATTTAAATTATCATTCAGATTGAATTGTGATTTTAAAGTTTACTGAGCAAATGCCAACTCGGTAAGAAGCTATTGCTCATTTTGCAAATAAAACCTAACTTGTACAAAAACTGTTGGTAGTTGAGAACGCAACTTTAGTTTTTGTTGGCTCAACGTTAATTCTATTATAATATATGTATTTTGGCAACATTTTTTTTGTTATCTTCCTCTTGTTACTTTTTTTGTTACTTGTGACCTAATTAAATACGTTACACATTTTCAATTCTTTAATGGACTTTCTAGAGTCGTTGGGCGGAGAGACAGTCAGGTCTCTCTGTGGAGTCTATAATGGGGACAGCTCCAAGGTGCTGTTTGCAATATCGCTACCACCGAACCACAAGACATCGCGGCAGAGTTCATTCAAACCATCTGGAAACAATCTCATCCAAGAAGGTTAATTTTCGACGCTCTTTTTTACCATGTTACTGTAGGCCCTGGAATGACATATCCATTGCAATTTTTTCCAGTGCTACGACCATAGGCGTAGAAGTTTTTCGCTACGCTCGTGTCTTTCTTTAAACGAGATTTGAGAAGAGCACTTTTCTCATGGTAAGCGGCAGCAAATAAACGTTATCCTCATTTAAAAGGCCACACATTCAAAGCTGCTAGTAATATATAAAAAGAGATAGAGATATTTGGCTTATAATCTTTGATCATCAACACTAACAAGATGCAGTATCCCGAACAAAATCAAGCTAAAAACTATCCGTGTGGGAAGGTTTTAAAACAGTTTTAAGTTCAAACTAATTACAATCATGGCACTAAGTAATAAAGTCACAAATCTTTAAACTATTATCTTACATTTACGGTCATTCGTCACAAAAAACTAGCAAAGCAATAATTTATTACTGCCACTTAATAGTGAAAAGACAAATAACATTTATATTGAAATCAAGCTTAAATAGCAACAAATAAAGTAGATTTTGAACTAAACAAAATAAGAGCTCACTTCTCAAGTGCGCTCTTATTTACCAAGTCATATTTTTCGGTTCGACGCGAAAGCTATTACATTTTTGATCGAAGCTTACAGACTATATTTTTAAAGTAGCTAAAGTATCAACTTACAATTGCCACTATGCATATTACTGGGTGGAGTTAAAATACAACCACGCCCCTTGCAAGGGGTAGACAGATGCGCATGAGATGACAAAACGACCGCTTTATGTCAAAGATCTGACGTTAGATAACAACTTCGTTGATTTGTTAAAAACGTTTCAATTTAATTTGTTTTTGTGTTCTTTTGATAGCGTGTTACCTACGATATTATTTTATGTTTTAGTTTTGTTTTACGGTGGAAATTGCAGACAAGCTGGCTCCTGATGGTGAATGGTAACTACCGTTTATAGACTGAATAATAGCGAGGGCACTGCCGAACAAGGAACTGCGGTTATCTATCATCATCATGTTCATCAAGTACTGAGATTCAAATATAATCATAATTACTTTTAATTTATTTTTGGCACAAACCTGAACCTATTCCTAACTTACCATCGAGGTCTTGACTGCTCCGTGAGCAAAAAAAGGTTATTCTGTAATCCGCAAAGACGTAGTCGTGCGCGGAATCTTGTTTTAACTTATCTTTAAATAAAGGACGTATTTATATTATTTACCTAATTCTTAAATATACCTACTCGCATAAGTCTCGGACAGAATCTTTTATAAAATACCCATTTTCATCATTTTACTTTTATGTATTTTATTTTTTATAAAACTTATTAACGTGCTAAAGTTTGTAAACCAAATATAAACACGAGACCTATTGTGTAATGAGTTTGTCTGACTATCCAGCGCTTAAACTAATTAGAAAACTCGGCTCGGGTATGTAGATATATTACACGTGGTTAGAATATTTTGTGAGTTGGACAAATGTACTTAGTTTTTTTTTACTGCATAGCTGTTAAGCATTATATTCTGCTTGATGTGAAGAGTTTACTATAGCCTGTATAGTAGGTATACAGGCTATAGCAAACACTTCTACATCAGGGATAAGATATGAAAAAGAACGATTATAGAAAGCGCATGTAGAGAGAGTTTAGGTATTTAGTTTTAAAGTTTCTAATTCAAAGTCAATTACAATTTATTCTTGCAGGTCCATGATTAAGTTAGTAAAGTGTAGAGATCACGATCAAGCGTGCCGGGAGCTCGCAGACCCCGCTGCACACTAACCCTGATTTTGAGCATTGGACATGGTCGAATCTCGGGTCGACGTAATTGATCCTAAACGTGAGTTACGACGATTTTAGTATACCTAATATATCAATTACTAGCAGACCCAGCCGCGTTGCTGTGGCACATTTAGTGCTTTCGTTAATTTAGCAATTAAAAAAGGAAATAATCGGGTTAAAGGCTATACTATCTCTTAAGTTTGACCAAACTATACACAGTGTCACAGTGTGCAAGATTTCATTCAAATTGGTTTGTTAGTTTAAGAGTTTATCTCGGAAGCTCTAATACCACCGAAGGAATGTAACACAGTTCCAGTGGCCCGCCAATAAAGGCGGAGAGACGGCACACGGCGGGTTTCTTTAGTGGGTGCAGGCCCCACACTACCCTGTTCGTTGCCCTGAACGACGGGGTGTGCGGTTAGGAACATTTTTTCCCGCCTTAACAAAAAAAAAAGGGCCATACTAATGGATAACGTCAATGCCCATTATTGAGATAATTATCCCGTTTAAATTGGGTGGTCACACTTGAATGTTCAATTTTATTGACGTACCGCCACTGGAGTTATAGCCTATCGTCGAATGGCAATGTGAATGCCGTAATCGAATTCCTGCGATAAGTCGTGGCTACACCAACGTTAACGTTAACGTCCATCATCGCTTTATTTTTCGTTTCTCATTAGTATGGTCGAACATGATAGAGCACGTTACACGAAATTTTATATAAAAAATGTGTCAAACTTACGATGATTACCATAAGAAAAGTACCTGAAAGATACGAAAATGTTATAATTTTATAAGTATCATATCTTCTATCCTGGCTATAATCAGCAGTATAAATCCGTATGGGTACTTTTTTGTTTTTAAACTATGTATTTATAAGACCACTCCGTCTGAATCTAATCCGTCTTGATTAAACTTAAAAACTTAACCTTAACCAGCTGGTACTTTATCGGGACCATGAGAAATAACCTAAAAACTAGCTTTTGTCTGCAGCGGACTCGCAGGTAAATTATAGTACCCTATAAAATAAACTCAACACTTCATTAAAACACCATATCATTAAATTTACATTATTATAACAAAACAGTACAAATTAGAGACCCGGTCACAATGGCGACGATAAAAATCACATTATCTTTGATCTGAATCGCTATAAAGTGACAATTACGGGACAATGAGTGTAATAAGAAACATACTATTGAATAAGTGACAGCTTTAGAAGTAATTTGAAACTACAGAAAGCCAATGGTATTTATCGTTTGTATAAGTTGAGCGGTTTGATCCCACCCTTCGGCCCGTTTTTGAAGTTATGCCTACCTACTTTTATGGCGCGTTTGGAATAGGTTGAAGCTTATTTTTAACGCGCGGCGAAATTGCGCATGATTGTAATACATTTTTTGTAGTAGAAACGTCTATAAGCTTATAATATAGCCCGTTTGGTAGATTTTAGATTTGCCGTGTGGGGCCGGCTTTAGAATTATCTCACCTCTCTCCACCCATGGGAGTCGTAAGAGCCGACTGAGGGAATGTCGGGGGAGTGGGCAGCAGCACTTCCTCTAGCATTAACAACATCCACTGCGATCGCCAACCCGCCTGCCAAACGTGGCGATTACGGCACTATCCCCCATTTGGGGAGGCCTATGTCCAGCAGTGAACGTCGAAAGGCTGATGGTTGGATGGTAGAGTTTAGATGGGTAAAATTTTGTGAGTTTGCGTCACCGACATGCTGTGCGCGCGAAATTCTTAACACCCCTATACAGAATACACATACTAAATCGTATACACACCTTCTATCGAAGCAATTCGTACTAAATACTGTCAGTCCATAATACGAATTTATAAGCCACTAGCCTATGCAGCCCCCTGCGGCAGAGCCGCGGGCGAAAGCTAGTTTTTAGATAACATCTCAGGTTCCCGATATTGTAGCAGGATAAAATGTATAACACGAGTTGCGCGAACAAACAAACAGACAAAAGTTCTAAAAAAATTTTTTTGAGTTTCGACACGCCTTTATAGCCTATTAAACTCATTTTATCTCAAATATCTTAAATGTACCGACACCGCTCTATTACAGGTTTTTAAGAGTATAGACAAAAATTACCTACGCATATACCTATTTATTTAAATGCATAAAAACTATAATAACTTAAGGGGCACGCGGGAAAATTCTCCTCTTTTTCCACATTTTCACATATATTTTGTTCTTTCATGTAGCTAACACTGAAATGTTATTATGCTTAGATAACTAAGCATTATAGTGTGATAGATTAATCTCATATCATATGTTATAATTATCAAGTCAATCCTGCGCGTATGATAAGACATACTATAATTATGTCAAGTGATAAGTGTAACATTAGATTACATTTATCGTATTAACACGAGCCTCGCGGCAATACAGCGCGCCATTCTCTCACTACCGTCGGCAGAAAAACGATTATGTTAAATTATTAATTGTAATATTATCCTTTTTTTTTCAGAACTGAGTGTAATATTATTAGGCACGACGGTTTTCCGTCACAGTTAGACTTATTTATTTATATTGATCTATGTTTAGTAAAGTGCTAAGGAATAAATGATTAGTGCAACAGCGAGCTTTACTGCGAGCACTATCCTGCTCACAGTAAAGTTCGTTTTTTTCACTTTCACAAATAATTTGTTTCTTATTTATATATTTCAGTTGCTTGCTGTGCTTAACAGTATAAACCAATGCACACAGCAGACCATAATATAACTAACTTACAAATATCATACAGTAAACAATTGAAAATATATGAAATTATTTATTTTTAAAGAATAGATTAATGTCTGGTCTCTGAACAATCAAAGCGTTGAGTAGATGTGTGGCTTGCGTCGTGGGAGCGAACTGCACGGTTTGTGCGCGTGTGAAGCTAAGAGCAAACGCCACACTATTGGTCTTCGCAACCACTCTGTTGTAAAGAGCAATGAGCTAGAGCGGTAGACTCATCAGGAGGTAGTAGTGAATCACTTAAGTTATAGTCCAATGTGCTAGCTGATTATGGACGTAATGAACCGTGTAGAAATTGCCTCAAGAATGTAGATTTCTTCTCAATGTCTTTCTTCACGAGGATTTCATAATTTGTGAATAAATATGGATATCATTTCGATATGACAATGGAATCTTACGGAATCTGTATATATAACTAAGATTGTTTTTAACAATCACAATCACTATTGTTTTCACGCTGAATATTATGAATTTGTTAGAAATCACATGATATTATTTATTTTTAATCACTAATGTAATTATTGATACATTCTATCATGTTTTTCTCACGTCAATTGATAATATGTAATCACAAGTTTCATATATTAAATAAAATAAAATGTGTACCACTTCTTAATTCTAATCAATAGCTAGCAAACTTATTTTGGCAAAAATCTTGCATTATAATTTTTGGTACAAAATTGTACTATTTTGCTGTCTGTACGTAATAACTAACAGGCTGAATCTTGGGGCATACTATATTAAAGCTAGTTATAAATGTATTAGGCACTCCCTTACAAGATTCCTTTAGATTGAATTTTAAATGAATTAGAAGGAAAATGTATTATAGTTTAGTATGAAATTGTTATACTTAAGTGTTAATTTTTATGTTGCTATCGGTGGCAGGCAAATCCTTCTTTGTCTTCCTGATTGTAAATGGTATACACCCCTCATCGACTTTGTTATACTACGGCAGTAGTCTGAAGATATAGTCGTGTAATAGTGCAAATTTAATGAAGTATGACTTTTTGCTCTTAAAAATCCTCAGAACATTCCTTAGTTTAACAGCATAAAAATTTTGTCGGGTACCTGAGTTATAACCTAAAAAGATTTTATCGAAATCCGTTTAATAGTTTTTGCTTTTGATAGTTCTAGATTAGACTTAAAAACTATAACGGGAGCTGCTATATCTGAAATATAATCTTAAATATTGGGTTTATGAGTAACTATACTAATTGGCTTTGATTTTCGATTAGCGTTACCGTAAAAAATCTTAGGAATTAACCAATTATTATTAATTACATCGATAAATAAAATATTTGTACATTTAGATATTTTTATATATATTTTTAGCATTTGACATGCTTAGCAACATACATTAAACACAAAGTGAAAAATGTGAAATCGAAAATAACAGTCACGAGCAGGATTCGAACCTGCATCTCCTGGATACCGTCCAGATGCTCTGCCAATTCAGCCATCGTGACCCTTGCTCCCGACTGCCAATCTCGATACCACATTCATACTTAACGTCTTTGGGTGACGCCTGCACCATCTGTCGGAAGTATTTTCATACATTATACCGACCATTGATGAATTGGCAAAGCATCTGGACGGTATCCAGGAGATGCAGGTTCGAATCCTGCTCGTGACTGTTATTTTCGATTTCACATTTTTCACTTAGTGTTTAATATTTGTACATTCATTAAAATAATCACAGCATGCAACTAACCTGTCCTTGGCATTAACACAAACATAATCGTGAAAATATCTAAATTACAAAATACAAGATTTATATTCTGTTTAAAAAATAAATCATTTGAAGCCAGATTTTAATATCCACCTGATTCGCCAGCGTTTGAATTTTCAATTAGTCGCCAACGACTCGTACTTCAGAGTACCTTTGATGTTGGAACCTATTAAATTTATTGAATAATTCAGATCAAAAACCTAACGTAAATCCTCTCGGACTCCAATTTGGAATTTACCCAGTAATAGAACTGAATTACTAACGAAGGCTTCGCTTCGTTTGAGCTATTTAGTCGAGATGAATCGAGTACCATTCGTAGTGGATATTGTAAATATACACAGTATTGTATTACTTATGACTTTGAGGTAAGTTGCAGCCTGTGGTGACAGACTAAGAATACAAGTGCCACTACCCCATTATTTCCATTTTCCATTATGGTGTTATATGAGGCGACTAAGAAAAGTAAGCAATTATCATCCCTTGCATTACTGTTTGTAGGGATGGGTTAGTACCTACTTAGTTGTGGGAGTACTCAATTTCTAGCAGGAGTTAGCCGTTAATTCTTTCATTTCATATACCGTGAAATGAAATGGTGAGCATTTCACATACCGTGAAATGAAATGGTGAGCAGCTGCTTGACAATACTCTCTCTCGGTATAGTTGAGTCCATGAGCTACGGTTATCATTTACCATCGGGTGGGCCATGACGTGTCTGCCACCATATACGCAATAAAAAAAATAGAGATCACGTCAGCGGCTCTACGCTACTGTTATTCGGACTTCTATACAATATATAAAGATAGTTGTATACCTAAATATCATAAAATTTAAAGCGATCAATAACATCCAAAAAGAGTTTTACATATGTATCATTTTCTTTGAACACTCATGGGCGTGGCTGGGCACACTTAATTTATTTTTATCAATGGCAGGCAGGGCAGCTGTCTATGGTCACGAGCCGAAAAAAGCCAAAGCTGTTTCTTTTTACTTGTTCCTAAAATATCCACAGTAAGTACAACGTTGCTAAATAATTGATGTGAACGGATCTACTCTCTATACTCTATTATTTTGTAATCTGTATTTAGCAATTACACATAAATAGGTATACAAAGAAAATAAGGGTTCAGAATAACTATTTGAGAATCGCACGAAGTATTGCCCTGAGTGACCTTGCGCAGCACCCTTCAAGTATGAAGGAAAGGCTTCTGCGGCTGTACACATTCGTCGAGACAGGCCGAGGGCGAATGTGTACATGGTAGCCTCGTCTTGTCTCGGGGCTCTCGCTATGTCTCGGAAGAGTGTCAGTTTTTTGTGCACGAATCAAAGGGTCTCGGTGAGTCTCGCGATGAAAACGAGACCACCACACTCGTTTGCTTAGTTGCCCGCCAACTGCGTTTGCGTAAAGACGTGCTTTCTGCGTGCGACAACGATGTGTTCTAACGCTTTTTAGAAGCCTACCAAAGGCAATCACTATTATGGAATCCTAAGAATGTCAGGCACAAGGATAAGCAACTATAATACGATGCTTGGTTGCGGATAAGCAACGATTTTGATATCCCCGTGGAAGATTTAAAAAATATATATATTCCTGTTGAATAGTTAAAAAGTTCTTTTTCGCCATGGTTTAATATATTTTTTTATGGTAAATGATTAAAAATTACAATAACTAATAAAAAAAATAAATGCCGCAATTGTTTTTCCACGTCCATCGCGACGGGCATTCGAAGTTCAATTGATACAACAAGTGTGTACATGTTGTGCTCTCGTGGCGAGCTTCCACAAGACGAGAGTGGACGAGAGGTTCGCGAGACAAATACACGAGTGTGTACAGCCGCCGTAAAGCAGAAGAAGAGAAAAAAAATAAAGACAGGATAGTGTGGGTTTGTGACGCTCTCACTCACCATACGTAACACAATAATAGGAGTACCTACCGTTGTTTTACACCGATCTTCTGTGAATGAAATGATTTATTTTTTAAATAGAATAGATATCTTGTACTTTGTAATTTAGATATTTTTGCGATTATGTTTGTGTTAACGTCAAGGACTGGTTAGTTGCAAGCTGTGATTGTTTTAATTAATGTACAAAATATTTTATTTATCGACGTAATTAAAAATATTAATAATAATTGGTTAATTCCTAAGATTTTTTTACGGTAACGCTAATCGAAAATCAAAGTCAATTCTCATAAAACTAGTATTTGCCGTTTTAAATGACAAAATAATGACGTCATCGATGACATTTTCGCCTCGACCACAACGACACAACGGTGATCGTTACGTGGAACGGCTTAAGGGATCGTTTTCGTTATCGTTCGAGCGTGATGTAGAACATAGCGTGTTTAACCCCTGCGCTTTCACGTCTCTGAGTGCTTTCAGAATATCTGTTGTACTTTGCAAAATGCGTAATGGCATAATATTAATTACCACCCTACTAGTTTCACTGCCTACTCTTGAAAGTGAGGTTGATTAAGGAAATTAACAACAGGGACATTCAGTTTCAATTGCCTTTAGACTTGGAATAAAACTTGGTAAACGTTTCCCAGAATATTAAGTGGTACGGAACATTAGTATGGATGACATGAAACTGAATTGTTTTGGTTTTGTCAAGACGGAATCAGGCAGAGTAATAAACATTATGTATTTAAATGCCATTGAAAATAAAAGTCTTTTATTGCCAACGGTGGCAGACGAGCAAGCCCACCTGGTGGTAAGTAGGAACCGCTCATGGAATTTAGCAACACAAGGGCACAGCCAAGCCACCGTCTACCGCAAGTATAGTGCTCTTCTCAAACCTCGTTTAACGAAGGACATGTCGTAGCGATCGGGAAACATTGTAATTAGGTCAAATATTAAAAAAGTAAGAACCCGTACAAATCTAATTTTTTTCAGAATTTTATTAATACATACCATTTTTTAACATAGAGTTAATAATTGAGAAATATAATGAATAATTAAGAAGATATACCTACAATGCAAAAGTGGAAGGATGCAAGTACAGGGGAAGACCGAGACTCTCCTACTTAGATCAAATCGATCATGTATTGAATGAAGGTGGAGTCAGGAGTCCCCGAAACCGGCGAGCGTGTATGAAGAGAATTATGAATGTTGAAGAAACGAGAGATGTATGCCAGAATAAAGCCTTTTGGTACTCTGTTCTCTCTGCCCACCCGCAAGGGAGATGATGATAAGTAAGTCAGTAAGTAGAATAGATATGATTCATCATCAGCATTGCATTCTGAACTTCTGGGGAGTGCCACAATAAGCAGTCCTGTGCCTCTTTTATCTGATTATGCTATCTTTTGGGATTTATAAGAAATTTTAAAGAAAATAATATGATTACTGAGAGTGGATTTTCAAGTCACGGCTTATTGTAACCCATTCCATATTTAGAACCGCTCGAATAGATTGCTAAAGGTTGAAATAAAACTACGTTTACGGAATCTATCGCGTTTACTTGATTTTTATGCTATCCCGACGTTTCGAATACTTTACAGCATTCATGATCACGGGTGGACTTAGATGGTAGATGTCCAAAGCTGATATGTTGTTTCAACGGTTTCATCTACCCACAGTAATATGATTTTACAAATTTTTGGTTTATTTATTTCAACCCACATAATATTCGTTTAGAAACACAATTAAAAATATCTACTCTAAGTTTTATGCTTACAATGTATGAGATTTTAAGCTAGTATAATAAAATAAGTCTAATACTCCTTTAAGTTTTAAAATTTTTTGTTTATATTTAGTGCTTAAAATTCTAACACAAACTACCAATTAAAATTTTTAAGTAATCAAAAACTACCATTAAGGAAGACAATATTGATTATTAGTTTCTATTATTAAATATATTGATTTTAATAGAAGCTAAGACTAAAAGCCACCGGATCGGAACGCGGCCTGACTGAGAAAGATCCGGCCAGAAAACTCAGTAGGCAACAACTTGTTATGGATTATTAAATTTTTTGCGGAAAATACTAACTAATCACTACTGTGAGTTTTATCTACATAATAAGCGCTAACTGTGTCTTGCAATCTTGTGGTGTGCCTTCTTGTATAAAAATCAATAAAAATAAAGATCAATAAAAATCAAGTAAACGCGATAGATTCCGTAAACGTAGTTTTATTTCAAAATGTGTGAAATTCGCGTAAATGTTGGAAAGTGCTAAAGGTTGGTTCGTTTATTGGAATTTTGCACAGTAATCTCTTTTGTGTGCTTTATATACATATTTTTAATCAATATTCAAATATTTTAAGTGGCTAAACAATAAAAACACAGATTTAAATGACTAGCTTCCGCCCCCGGCTCTATGGTAGTCTAAAGATAGATTGTCTGACTCACTGTTCAGCCGTTTTTGCTTGAGTGAGTACCTATTCACGTTTATAACATTAAATAGGAAGTATGTTGACGCTTAAGATATTGAGAAAGCGAGAGATGTCCCTATGCAATAATAGAAGTGTGTGTGTGTCTTTTGGCTCTATATTCTCTCTGCTTACCCCGCAAGGGAAATAGCATTATGATAAGTGGTAGTAATAGTATGTTGACGCTTTAGTCAATGCTTATAATTTTTTTTTTTTTTTTTTTTTTAAATCTTAATTTGAAACGTCCTCTGTCCAGGATAACAGTAGTTTGTCATAAATCCTCCCTTATTCCTTACCATAGAGATCCTGCTTAAGAGTTAAATATTTTTTTAAACTTTAAAAGCAAGACTATCAATACAGCCTTTCAATGATACAAAGAAGGATAAAATAAATTAAGGAGAAAGAGAAAATATGAAATTAAATGCACCGATATTAGCGTTTTGTATCGAGTAAACAGTACCTTCCACATTCTTAACCCTCTTTACCATTAAAGTACAAATTATAATTTGTGAATAAGGAAAAAGAGTATTTTAGTACGAGCGGGAAACGAACCTGCGTCCTTTCCTATCCGGGGAAGTGCTCTAATCCACTGAGCTACCGTACTATTTTTTAGAAATACCCAATCTCCTTATCACAAATGTGTAGTACGGTAGCTCAGTGGATTAGAGCACTTCCCCGGATAGGAAGGGACGCAGGTTCGGTTCCCGCTCGTACTAAAATACTCTTTTTCCTTATTCACAAATTATAACTTGTACTTTAAGAGTAGCTGAGCATGTCAAGTGCTAAAATATAGATCAAAATGCCTCTTTACCATTTTTCCTTTCCATCCTGCTATCTTATTCGCAGGGGCTAAAAACGCAGTTGATACCTTTAATATAGCTAGCGTCTAAAAATTATTGCTGCAAATAACGATATTCAGAGTAGGTACCAATAGGCGAGCCGTAGCTTGATTCCGACTCATTCAGTTTAAACATGTACCTATGTGCTTATCATGCGGTGGTAGTGAAGCCTTCAAAATAAGAGACGAAGATAATAGGAAACCCAGTTATATCTGTATATCTCATTCTATGTCACGCTAAATCTTATCTATATACTAGTGGACCCAACAGACATTGTCCTGTCCGAACATTGGCGTTTCGTTTGGATTCGTAAGATAGGTATATATTTTTACATTAGAATAAATTGAAGAAAAAATCATGCCGCCATCTACCGGATCCAAGTGTAAATCTAAACCATCCTAGTACTTACTCAAACATGCACAAAAAAACATCAAAATCGGTCCAACCGTTTAGGAGGAGTTCAATTACTAACACACGGACACGAGAAATATATAATATACTAGCTGATCCGGCGAACTTCGTACTGCCATATTATGTTTTCATGAATAAATATTGCAATTATAAATTGAGATAAAAAGTATCCTATCTCTTAAGCTGAAACAAAACACACATTTAAAAAAAATTAAACACGGTTCAGTAATTTCGGAGTTCATCCCGGAAAAACATCGTGACACTGGAATTATATATAATAAATATGTATGTATTTTTCTAGTGTCGATTTTTCGTTTTACCCCAATCATAACGGTGCTAAGTGTTCACTTTGAAATAAATGTACCTACTTGTCTATAAGCTGGAATCAAATCAATATAGAACGGTACATTATTCCTGCATCCTAATCACTGTATCGCGTGCTGTAATTATATTATAAATAAATTTATCGTTCATGAATACTTTGTATTGACTTCTTATATAGTGTAGTTTTATGGATTCGACCCACGCGAAGCGACTATCACACGTAATCAATACCTAATTACTTTAATATATTTTGATAATGTATACAAATATATAAAATTGAAGTATCCTAATGTCTAACAGCTTTTTAGTAAATGCATATGAGTTACTTATTACAAGTTTGTCTGCCCGTTCGTTCCGGCTTATCTCCGGAACGGCCAGACCGATTTGGAAAGTACTTTCACTGACATATAGCTCATATTATAAAAGAAAATAAAGAAGAAAACGCGTGGTGAATTTTTTTTGGATCCTTGTATCGTGGAGGACTTTACAAACATACAACTTCGCGGACACAAAGTAAACCCATACTTCGCACAGCCATTTGTGGATCACACAAATAGAGTTGTCCTGTGTGGGAATCGAACCCACAACCACAACACTCGGGCGGCAGTAGGTACCTATCTACACCACTCCGTCATCTGTGTAGTCAAAGTTAATTTCTATGTAAGTATATGTAATGCATAATGTATTTCTCATAAACTGTTATCTTTCAATAAATTAACGTCTTAATTGCAATAGCGGTTGATCCTTGATTATCCCAGCATCGAAAGGCCAGCTCGATCGGGGAAGTACCACCCTCTCACAGAAGATCAGCTTGAAACAACGGTATGTACTCCTTCCATTGTGTTGCGTATGGTGAGTGAGAGAGTCGGAGGCCCAAATCCCCTCACTATCCTCTCCTTATATCCTTCCTATTCTCTCCTTAGTAGTTATCCATCCTACCCTCTCCTTATTATTCTTCGTCTCCACCTCCTATCCCTTTCTAATGTATATATATATACATTAGAAAGGGATAGGAGAAGGGATGTTATATATATATACATTAGAAAGGGATAGGATATATATATATATAGTTTAAAATATACATATATATATTATATATATATATATTCTTAGATGATGGCTAAACTTAAAAAATACTTTATTTGATAAGTATTGGTCTTAGATACTAAGTAGGTACTTTTCAATAAATCACATACTAATGTGGGTATCATGTCTTATACGCCATCTAGCGCTAATTTTAAAAAGTACTTCTATATTAGTCTATAGAAATAGTTCCCACGAAATAAGGATAGCCGTAGCGCTGGTTTTAGTGTTGAATCGAGCGTAAATATTCACAATTTTTTTGTTTATTTATAACAATTAAACCACATCTAATTAGACCGTGAAAAGTGATAGGGATCTATTCGTAGTTATATTGAATTGTAAAAGAAAAAAAAAAATACTCGATTAGTAATGTATTCCGGTCGTTATCATGTTAACATACATTACCTACAACAAACGGACGTCCAAGACAGAACTTTTTTAAACAGTTTTATAACTAGTTTAAATAACAAAAATGGCATCAAAAATGTCACGAGTGTTAAAAATAGTGTTTTTTCTTATGTGTGTATATATATTATTTTACATGTGCAATATATGATAAATAGAGACATTTTAAGTTTAAAAAATCAGTTGTTCTGGATGAAACGAGAGCAGTACCCACCTCAACGCTTCGCTTATGAGACGTGCAAAATATCATATCGACAAATACCAGTGATAACCTTGTGGTAAGGCAGAGGACATTGAACTCTCCTAAGCCGAACAATAGTCTTTATCTTCGTAATATTTACACAGTGTTCTTTTCATCTAAGGTTCTTAGATTCTATCGACATGGTCGGACCCCAGGACTCCACCCGCCTCTTGATTACAAGTGCCAAGAGCTGCGTAAATTCGACCCACTGTCGAGATTAGAACTCTTTAGGAATGTAGAAAAGGTTGGATCCGGTATAAAATTATATTTTGTTTTTACTGTTTTTCACAATCAGTTATCTACTATAGCACAAGTCACATCACAAAAAAAAGGGTGACGGTGTGGTATCCGGGAAGCAATTATGCTTCAGAAAGGGCCATCGAGATTTTGAACAAGCCAAATCCGCTCGCCGGACTAGGCGTCGTCGGGGCACCACTGAAGTAATGTAACATAGTTCCAGTGACCCTCCAACACAGGTGAAGAGACGCCACACGGTGGGTTTATTTAGTGGGTGAGGGCCCCACACTTCGTTACCCCGAACGACTGGGTGTGCGGTGAGGTACATTTTTTCCCACCCTAAAAAAAAAAGGCGTCGTGTTGGTGGGGGCAGCGGCTGCTAGCCTGATGGCTCCTCGGGATCGTGAGCATACCAGGGAGGGCGCTCAAAGTGTCTTCCCACGAACGACCTCGAGAATACGACGGACTATTGTGACGCAGATCGGTTATGCTAGTAGGTTCTTGCTGTTAAAAGGGGAGGGCTTATCACGTTTTCCCTCCATGTGATGACAATCCGGAACACCGGAGCCACAAACTCGCATTCTCGGTGCCCATTACAAGACGTGACTATATGTATCTATGCATGTTACAGGATTACTTTTATTAATTACTTACCTACGGGTAAACCACATCTATTTGTTTCCTTGCTCCTAGTTTCAAGTGGCAGTCAAGCTATTTGTACACGTTTTAGTACCGTCGTCATTACGTGTAGCTCGTTCTGTGTGCCCTTTTATATATAATTATGTATACATACGACATTATTGTCTTGTCCACTTGATTAACTATTTGATTAACAGCGTGTTATTTTTTTAATTACATATCAGTAGATATTCGTCTTTGTAATCCATGTAATAGTGAATGATCAAGAGTTTTTTTTTATTTCAGATCTTTTAGTTTTATAAATATATTTTAAACTAGCCTAAGCCCACGGCTCCGCTGCAGAACAAAAGAGTTTTATTAAAATCCATTCAGTAGTAGTTTTTGCGCGATGTGCGAACAAACAAACAGATAAGCAAACAGACAGAAATTGTAAAAAATGTACCGCCTCTATTGAATTTAACCGTTCAGTTCAATATTTCCTATCACTCCATCAGATTTGACAGCCCTAACATAGCTTTCTAATTATAATAATGACGTAAGCAACTCGAATCGAACCATTGTCACATCACATTGCCACTAAATAAATTCTATGTCACATAAAGGAAACAAATTAAATGTTTAATTCAAACACACCAACTGGCTTCATTCGTCACACCATGTCAAAATGGTTGAATTATACTTACGCAAAAACTTTCAACACACAAAATTTAAAGACAACCTTAAGTTGAATAAATAAAGTCTACATTTATCCAAAACTCATTTTAAAAACTGCACTTTAATGAATAAATACACATTTGCAGGGTGACTTCTTCAAATCCGTAAAAAATAACTAAATAAAATGATTAAAGTAATATACACCTTATGTACATAATATAAAGTGAATATTTCATGATATCAAAAGTTCAATAGGGTTGTCGATAGATTATTAAAAAATGTATTATGTTGCCAGTAGTAATACAAACGAATACCAACCTTATATCGTTAACTAAAACATAATTTTACAACAGAATAAACATCGAAATTTGCTTCTAAAGAAAAAAAAAACATATGTGCAGTAGTTGAATAGTATAAAGTACTTAGTTCAATACAAAAGTTTCAAATAATATAATTGTATGGCTTTGTGGTTAAAAAGGACCTTTGTAATTAGGCACTTGAGTCCCATTTAAACTATTGATTTGAAAGAGTATTAATGATTAAGAGACTATAGAACTATACCACCCTTTGAAATAATCAGATGTAACGTTAGCCAATCATTCTAATGGCACGTTGACGTGACTTTAAATGTAGCATCCTACTGAAGGACGTACAACCGCTGGATGGTACAGACTGCAGGAGTACTTTTACAAATACGGTGACGATGGAATAGGCGATTGTTGATTGTTTTTTTTAAAACACCAGTGATTTTTTGACAACACTCACAAACACTTAACAATTTGAATATTCGTCAAAGTCAATTTAAATGTCAAAGTTTTTGTTTCAGGAGCAAGACATTTAGAAAAATAAAATTATGTTTTCTAGTGGTAGACCCTTGCTTATCCCAGCACGAATGGGCCGGCTCCATCGGGGAAGCAACACCCTCTCACATAAGATCAACGATAGTTACACCCACCGTTGTGTTTCGTATGGTGAGTGAGAGGTCCGGAGGCCCAAACCCCTCCCTATCTTCCCCTTATTATCCTTCCTATCCACCTCCTATCCCTTTCCATGGAGACCGGTTGCTGGCGTCTATAAACTACGGCAACAGTTATTTGAGGATAAATGCCAAATTGTTACAGATTTGAGGCTATATTTATTTAATTTGATCAATGTTGAACACTATATCAAATTTATTATTAATTTACCTATTGGTAAATTATTAAAAATTACAGAATATGTATAACTTCTCTCTCCCTCTTACAGAAGAGGTTTGTGCCAAGCTGTGGCACATATACATTGTAACGAACAAGTAGACATGGAGGTACATACAACAACTCTACGAACGTAGGATTTTTTCACTAAATCTATGCTATGAACACATTTGCGCTGTTCAGTATACTCGCTTCCTGTAGTCCGCGTTCATTTTTGATACGCACATCGTGTTAAGAACCACAAACGATTTTTAAACCTTGGAACATCCCCAAACCGGTTTTGTACCGTATTAACACTCACATACCCACATAACGGGCCTCATGGCGTAGTCAGTAGTGTAACCGACTTCCGTGCACGAGGTCGTGGGTTCGATTCCCACTCAGGACAATTATTTTAGTAATGAACACAGATATTTGTACTGCATCTGGGTGTGTTCTATCTATTATATGTATGTATTTACAAAAATGGGGAGGCCTATGTCCAGCAGTGGACGATAAAAGGCTGATGGATGGATGGATGGATTTACAAAAAAAAACTAATACATGTATTATACCCGTAATCTGGTACCCATAGCACAAGCGTTAAGCTTAGTTTGGGACCAGAGGACGTTGTGTGTAATGTCCCTGAATATTTATTTATATTTTTTAATTTATTCATATTACGCTCCATACCTTTTGTATGAATGGGTTGGCACGACCAGGTAAGTTGGTCGTATTACTGCTGGGTAATTGTATGCTGAATGAGAGCGTTAGAGACCCACACTCCCTAGTTATTCCTACTTCAGGTCCCTTTTCCTAAACTCTGACTGCTCTGACGGCTCCTAAACTCTGACAACATCTCAGCTACCTCTTTGGTGCAGCGGTAGTGTAAATGCTGATCATGAGGTCTCGGGTTTGACAGTCGAGACAGGGTCGGGCAGTGTTATTCTCAGTAGCAGCCCAGAGTTTTGAAATGAGCCCGGTAGACAGCAATAGGCTTGCCCCCTATTACGTGGGACTTAAACATAGCTGGCGAATCGTGGGTGCGTAATACACCTCTGCTTACCACGGGGAATACAGGCGTAATGCTATGTTTTCCTAAATTTAGCAATCCGCGAGAGTACCAACCCCTTAGTGTCGCTAGCTGCTTTAACCACCTA
The DNA here is from genome assembly GCA_948253155.1 of Leucoma salicis. Taxonomy (NCBI): domain Eukaryota; kingdom Metazoa; phylum Arthropoda; class Insecta; order Lepidoptera; family Erebidae; genus Leucoma; species Leucoma salicis. The sequence continues at coordinate 24,759,888 of OX411815.1, read as the reverse complement.
TGATTATTGAGCAAAGAAGTAGTGTTAAAAATATCTGCGATATCTCATTCTCTTATTTCACGCACCACAATTGCCTTTTTTCTAAAATAACCATAAAGAAATATTAATTTAAATAAGAATGCTTGAAAATGTCTATGGTTCTGAATACAAACTCAGAAGTATTAAAGTTATAATCACATCGATAACAACATTGTGCTATAAACAAACTGATAAATATTATACAGTCACCGGTCAGGCCGTGAGTCCCACGTAATAGGGGGCAAGCCTATTGCTGTCTACCGGGCTCATTTCAAAACTCTGGGCTGCTACTGAGAATAACACTGCCCGACCCTGTCTCGACTGTCAAACCCGAGACCTCATGATCAGCATTTACACTACCGCTGCACCCTGGACGCAACGACTCTCTGTGGTCTCCACAGAAGAGCCCTGTTCAGTGCGTCCAGGGACCCCGCCCACACGGGTGCGCCGTACAGCGCCATAGACCGGACCACCCCCGCGTAAAGCCGTCGGCACGCATTGTTGGGTCCGCCCATATTCGGCATGAGCCGTGCAAGGGCGGACGCTGCGCCGATTAGCCTCGGGGACAGTTGGCGGAAGTGCTCGCGAAAGCGCCACCGCCCGTCCAGCACCAGGCCCAGATACTTAATCTGGGCCTGCACCCCAATCTGGACCCCGTCCACTGTGATTGAGGCGCCAGCAGGTGGCCGACGTCGGGGCCCATGGAAAAGTAGGGCCTCCGACTTGTCCAGGGCCACCCTAAGCCCCAGATAATGGACGCCCCCTGAGACTAGCTAACTGCGAATCTTTCGCGCGAAAGTTAGTTTAATTATTTTTTTCTGCATGGAGCCCTAATTATTTTTCCAAAATGGTATAAGTAGCCTAAGTTACTCCTTATAACACCAGCTATCTGTTGATGAAAGTCCTCATATTCAGCCAAGTCATTCTGGAGATTAGCCGAAACAAACAGTTAGATGGATAGACAAAAATTGGTATTTTTTTATAGGAAACATTATGTATCTATGCTTTCAGAAGCTGGTATTTTGACAATACGAACAGACATTCCAAATTTAGTTGTATAAATGGCGGTAATAGCCGCTCATGGACTCAGCAATACTTAGGTACTAAGAATATTATCAAGCAGTTGTTCACCATTTTATTTCGCGTATGGGATGGATGAATACATGGCTACCTTCCTCTACAACCATAACACACAGAGGCGTTTAAGACACCTGCGTGAAATAATGGGATGGTGACAGTTGGTCTTAGTCTGTCACCTAACGTAGAGTTCTAAAATAATATTGATTGGGTACAATTCCTAAATTATAATGGTTGTTTTAAGTCTGGATACACACTTCGTGTACATTACTATTGTTATGTTCGTAAAGTCCCCCGCAATAATTTATTTTCTCTAGTTTTTTAGTTTCATTTTCATTTACATTGAATACTCACGCCATCTATTGGATATTTTCGCCGAAAATTAGTCTCTTCATAAACCTAAATAAATACATCTTCATATAATAGTTCCATAATTAAACCTAATTTAAGTAGGTACATTGTAATATGAGGATCATTTATCCTCCAACCCTTAAGGCCAGGGTTAATAAGGCCATACGCCCGCCACGTGGCCTCGTCCCTCCCTGCACGGATGGCTGTACCGGTAGAGGAAGGTAGCCATGTATTCATCCATCCCATACGCGAAATAAAATGGTGAACAACTGCTTGATAATATTCTTAGTACCTAAGTATTGCTGAGTCCATGAGCGGCTATTACCGCCATTTATACAACTAAATTTGGAATGTCTGTTCGTATTGTCAAAATACCAGCTTCTGAAAGCATAGATACATAATGTTTCCTATAAAAAAATACCAATTTTTGTCTATCCATCTAACTGTTTGTTTCGGCTAATCTCCAGAATGACTTGGCTGAATATGAGGACTTTCATCAACAGATAGCTGGTGTTATAAGGAGTAACTTAGGCTACTTATACCATTTTGGAAAAATAATTAGGGCTCCATGCAGAAAAAAATAATTAAACTAACTTTCGCGCGAAAGATTCGCAGTTAGCTAGTCTCAGGGGGCGTCCATTATCTGGGGCTTAGGGTGGCCCTGGACAAGTCGGAGGCCCTACTTTTCCATGGGCCCCGACGTCGGCCACCTGCTGGCGCCTCAATCACAGTGGACGGGGTCCAGATTGGGGTGCAGGCCCAGATTAAGTATCTGGGCCTGGTGCTGGACGGGCGGTGGCGCTTTCGCGAGCACTTCCGCCAACTGTCCCCGAGGCTAATCGGCGCAGCGTCCGCCCTTGCACGGCTCATGCCGAATATGGGCGGACCCAACAATGCGTGCCGACGGCTTTACGCGGGGGTGGTCCGGTCTATGGCGCTGTACGGCGCACCCGTGTGGGCGGGGTCCCTGGACGCACTGAACAGGGCTCTTCTGTGGAGACCACAGAGAGTCGTTGCGTCCAGGGTCATACGTGGATACCGCACGGTGTCGACGGAGGCGGCCTGCGCGTTGGCCGGAATCCCCCCGTGGGACTTGGAGGCGGAGGTGCTCGCTGAAGTGTATCGGCGGGCGTCACAAGAGCGGGAGGGGGGCGGACGCCCCCTACCCAGAGAGGTGGCCAGGTGGCAGGGCGACGCCCGCCGAGCTGCCATGGCGAGATGGAGGGCACGGTTGGAGGCGCCCCGGGCCGGTCTTTGGACTGTAGGGGCGCTCCAGCCAGTGCTGGAGGAGTGGGCGTGGCGACGGCATGGAGTCCTTACCTTCCGACTCGTGCAGATGCTGTCGGGGCATGGCTGCTTCGGCAGATATCTGCACATAGTCGCAAGGAGGGAAGCGACTCCGGGCTGTCACCACTGCGGCTGTGACGAGGACACGGCGCGGCACACGCTCGAGTCGTGCCCGGCTTGGGCCGAGCAGCGCCGTGAACTCGTCGCGGAAATAGGGAGGGACCTCTCGCTGCCGAGCGTCGTCAGAGCGATGCTTGGCAGTGACAGGAATTGGGCCGCGGTCGCTGCCTTCTGCGAGGAGGTTATCTCGCGGAAGGAAGCGGCGGAGAGGGCTAGGGAGGAAGATTCTTCCGCTGACCCAAACCGCCGCCAGCGACCGGGGCGGCGCAGGCGCAGATACTTGCGCCTCATGCCGCCCTAGCTGAGGCTGCGGGTGGATGGACCGGGGAACGTCCGCCACCCGCAAGGCCTCCCGCGAAGGTGCGACGCTCCATGTGCGGATGCGTCGCTCAGTAGAGGGTACCCGAAAGGGTAAGCCGCCGGCGGACCACCGAAGGAATGTAACATAGTTCCAGTGGCCCGCCAACAAAGGCGGAGAGACGGCACACGGCGGGTTTCTTTAGTGGGTGAGGGCCCCACACTACCCTGTTCGTTGCCCCGAACGACGGGGTGTGCGGTTAGGAACATTTTTTCCCGCCATAACAAAAAAAAAAAAAAAAAGGGGGCGTCCATTATATTACGTCAGGCTTTTTTGTAAAGACTAGTATTTCAGATTGTTTATATCGGAATCTAAAATCACAGTGATATAATTAAATAATATTTAAATTGGAACTACTAAAATTAATAGGGAACATTTATTCATTCAGTCCATGAAGACTTTTTGCTGCTTTTTTCAGCGTTTGGATAACCAAAATAAAAAATTTACTACAAATTTAAACTTCGCGTCAAATTTTTTCAACCATTAAAGTATCGGTGACCACATTTTCGAAATATCAAAAATATAATACCTACTAAAAACTTTACACCCATGGATGGATTTTAATATAATAGAAGAATTGTGTCAGATTTCGGCATATTTTAGTCTAGAAACATTCTTTACTTCAAATGAATCGGATTGTTTCATTTTATGCCCGAAAAACATTACAACATAATCTTTGGCGAAATTCCCTCTCCTCCTTCACGTGAGATTCAGTGAGATTAGGTTTGGCCCCCTCCCGAAGGAATTGTTTGAAGTTAAATCTTCTCAATGAATCATGTTTTACGTGGACGGAAGTAATGTTACGAACAGTTTCCGGTGCCTATTAACCTAAACTCACTATACAGTTATTTTGTGAGAACACGCGCTATATGTTCCTCTGATACCTTGTCATTTCTTTTATTAAACATCGTGCATATTAGAAACTAATATTTACTAAATAGAAGATATTGTACGCATATTTTTAACATCCATCTTATTTTTGATCTATATTTTTTTAGCATAGGTATGACATGCTCCGCTCCTTTTTAGAGTACAACAGTCGTAACATTTCTTAAGGATGATTTATGTTCTTAATTTGTACAAAACATTAAAATCGTTTCAATTGTTTAGTTATAAAAGTGTACCTAACAAACAGATAAGTCACTTTCGTACGTAGGTAGGTACGTATGTATTAGTATGTATAAAGGCATATATAAATCCAGAAAAGGCAATACGCGCCTTATAGTAATTACCAGTGTGTACCTAGTTCACAATAGCTATAGATTACTAAAACTAACATTTTAACAGAATAATACAATCCCTTTAATTCAGCACTAAACTAAGCAACTACCAATTATTTGAAGTGCTACCAAAACACTGATGGCTGTCACACATCACCGCACATTCACAACACAAATATCCCATTAAAACTATGACCACCCTCACCGCAAAACACGTAATAAAACTATTTTATTTATCCGAAAAGTTCGCGCCAAAAACACCCTTAGGCAATAGACAATTTTACGCAAAAGAGGTTTAATACACAGAAAAAAAAGAAAGAAAAACTGTCACAGATTTGTCTCTGGTTATTTATCGATGAAGGCGGGGCAAGGAATTTTATTTGGCATAAAATTTATTATACAAATTGTATAAAAATGTATAATAAGTGGAAAGCGTGGATATTTAATGACCCATCAAACAGGAGAATATCAAAAGGGACAGATGTTTTGCACGCGACGGGTTCTGCGATATTTGAAGGGATTCATTGTGGACATATTACGCTATTTATTGTTGATAAATTGAGAATTATTGATAATTTGTTGGAAAGCTTATGGCTTATTCTCGATGCCAGTAAAAAAAAACAAAAATATTTTTTTTTCCGTTTGATAATTAGGTAGTTATTTTAAAACAGACCTACTAACATACAGGCTGACTTATATAATGATAAAGATAGCCGTCACCCACTCTTTACCCACCCATTATAAAGAGATGGATTAAATATACGTATTAACAGGTGTGATTATATATAATTGAGATTATGTTGATTATACTCGTAATAAACAATACCGCACACGTACAATAAACTTGCTTCTGAAGAACTTACATTAAAAAGTATTATAGTATCGGACTGTATACTGAAAAAGTAAACTGTCCTTTTTTGACACGCAATTTATACAACTTCAAACAAGTACAAAATCGATAAAAACCTTATCGAATATCTAACGTTCTTTACGAAAAAACCACAAGAAATGCTTTCGTGTTATAACAATATTATCTGTACCCAACGCTGTCCATTGCCGAGGAAATTTCCTGTTTTGTTAGCGTCTCAAAGGAACTTTTCTTCCAATTTAGTCCTGTATCAAAAAACGTAGTCAAGCGTATCACCTTTTACAAAACATCTGCTAAAATAACCTTATGTGTGACATTTAACGCTAAATACCCAAATAAAAGTCAAAAATATCATAGATAATCGTTCACCATAACTAATTTGCCTTCATTCACAGTAAGTAGCACTCCAAATTCCATAATAGTGACTATAAGTCTGCCGTGTAATAAAAAAAGCCAGAGGCATGCGTAAAATTTGTTTCTATGACTATAAAACTATAATAAGACAAACTTTACATCAATTTTATATAAATTTCAAGCAAAAATTACTCTTAACACTCCAACTAAGAACATAATATTGATTCGTAAATGTTACATTTTATTCGCTGAATCAAATTACAATTGTCGGCACACAGATACTTAATATCAAAGCATTAAATTCTAGAATCGACATTGTAAATTTACAACAGATCAAAAGGTACAATGGTAACTTTGAAGGCGATTTGTCGCCGTTTCAAATGATACTGAATGAGACTCAAAAGCCAAACGTAGTGATGCAATCAATTTATAAGGGGCGGCACTAGCTGCCGGATCCTTTAGAAATATAACTCGAGTATCAGGCCACGAAATACGAGAATTTTTAAATACATTTTTACTATTTTCTACAAGTCATTACTCCTCTCTCTCTCCTCTCTTGGACACGGATTTCCTCTCAGAGTGAGAGATTTAGTCTATAGTCCACCAATGGCGGGTTATTTTTTAAGTTTTATCAGTCTTCTGTGTTATTTAATTAGACTACTATTTAAATTACTAAACTTTTTAATTAATAGGCCATAATTTGATGATCATTATAAGAATCTTTTTTAATTAATAGACTAAAATTTGATGGAGTCTTTTGTTTCCAAGATATCGTAGATAGATAAAATTAAACTTTAATTATGAAGGGCTTGTTATACTTTGAGATAATTTTCGCTACTTGATCGTTATAACAAACGGGTGAGATTGTAAAATATTTAATTTTAAATGCTATCAAGTTTTAGCGCTGCCATTAATAAGTTAGTTATTATCATTTTAATGGATCAGAATAATGCTAAGTGACTTCAGTTTAATTTATTCCATTATTACAGCCTAGTAAGTTTTCTAGTTAATAGGTACCTAGCTACTAACGTCGATAAAGTATCTATGTTTCTTATGAACTAAGAATTTTAATTTATTTATGTAATTTATGCGTATTGTCTGCTCTTATTCTGGGGAAAATTATACTGTGGGAAACGTGGGAAGCTTAAACTCCTTCTGCCTTACTAATAAACGTTGTACAACCTTTGAATAGTTACACAGTGTTTTGTCTTAGTCACTAATATGACAGTTTGATGTTGAAAGAACGGAACAAAACACTGAATAACTATTCGGAGCTTATACAATGTTTATTAGGAAGGGGGCTTGTCTTTAGAAATTATTTTCAACAAATCAATAACAAATAAACTATATCTATGTCAATATGACTCCTAATAGTAACTATTAAAGATTAACGTATTAACATAAACGGGTCTTTTTCGCGTATAAATTAGCTCAAGTTTTTAAATACTTTACGACGAAACGTTGGGCGTTTTAACCGCGTTGCAGCAGTCGTGGTCACGGGACGGCTGCCACATGGTTACTACTACAACGAGGTACTTTAATTGACTCCTAATGACTAAATCTTAAATGATAGTAATTTAGAAATACAACAACATATAAATGTTTATAAACAGCTAATAATCTCTAATTTTGAATACATAATTAAGTATAGGTGAAGTTGCTGTCTATAGTAAATTTTCACCAAGCATTGCATCATACATTCAAATGTGATCCTAGCTTATATCATGGAATAAATAAATGAATAGAAACGTCTCACTTTTATGTATGAGCATAAATACTATACATTATTCTATTTTATAAGGAAAGCAAGTATTGAATATTATTATTTAATAAAAAATACTAAGACATAGCTAGCCTGACTTCATCCTTTGGGACTCCAAAGGAACTGAATTTTAAGTTAGCCGTGAGCCAGACGGTAGGCTGTTGTCGTGATCGTGAAGGTGTCTGGGGGAGAGTTTGGCTTCTATATAGTATTCATTATTCTTATGCTTATTCATAAATATTTGTTTCTTTTACGCTAACACGTATGTTCTACATAACTTATATAAGTTCCCTGAAGCTTCAAGGTTTTTGACTGCACAGATACCGACCTGATTTACCTTAAATACCCACCGTGATCCCTCGCCCGCCCTTACTATGGCGATCACGGGTACCGCGTCGTATTAACTGCGATCCGCAGGCGGCAGCCCCTTTAGGCACCCTCTCTTGTGCGACGCCCCGCGCAATTGGGTTACCTTAAATACCAATCTAAGTCGATGATACCCGCATAATGGCTCCGCAAACATATAAACTTTGATTTTGAAAAAATCGCTCGTAGTAATGCTTCACTCTCCGCTGTTGCTATGGACATATTACCTTCACACATTTTAACAAAAGCTAGCGCACACGACTCGCATAAAGTATGTATCTACAAATTCCTTACACACGAATGAAAGACTGTGACACAGCTTATGAATGAATAACTCGAGTGTCCGTGCCGAAACACTCCGTAATAGTACCTCATATACTTACATTCATGTTACGCGATTTGTATTCGAAAAAAGTGGCTTGCCTCTCTATGGAATTGTCATTGATAAATCACATACACTTATAATAGCCATGGTTTCTGTGCTAGAGTTATTATTGTTGTTTTGTTAACGTTCCAGTGTATCCTCGCCTTATGCCAGCGAGAGAGAAAGAGAGAGACTATAGATATACTACTAGAGCAATATTTATTACTACCTATTCCGCATATAGATATGTATATTTATTTTGTATGGGAGTCGAACTCGCAAACTTAAGCACGGCAAGTCAGTATCAAACCTATTACGCCATCATTGCACTAGTGCATTATATAAACTTTTAAATGTAACGGATTTTCATTCTGCGGAAGTGACGTCAAATGACGCCACGCGGCAAACTTAGCAACACATCCGGTAATGCTGCAGTTCAATTAAGCGCCACATTTAAAATAATACGGAAATAGTACGGTTCGGCAATTTTTCTCACAGTTGTCGATACGAAAGAAACGGATATTTGATTACTTATGAAAGAAAATAATATTAAATAATGTTGTATAATAGTGAGGAAATTGAATCCACGACGAGGTAAGTATTATAATGTAGATCTGTATCTCTTAGGGTAGTTACCTAACTTTAAATTTTTTTATTGCTAATGATGGCAGACGATCCGTGGCCCACCTGATGGTACGTGGTAACCGTCGCTCATGGACACAACTGTACCGAGAGTATTATCAAGCCACTGTGCACTATTTCATTTCTCAGATATGAAATGAAAGAATAAACGGCTATCTTCTGCTACAGCCAAAACACACTGACGTGCTTCATGGCCGGACACCCAGAAGACGGTGGTACCGAACCGGGCCCGATAGCAAGTGAGTACTTTCACTTGGTACCCAGCCCTACCACCAGTAATGCAATGGGTGATAATTTCTTACTTACCTTAGTCGCCTTGTACGACGCCCGCGGGAAAGGATGGAGTGGTGACACTTGTATTTTTAGTCCGTTACCACACGGACAAAAATACTAGTAATTCTATTCATGTCTTTTACAAAGAAGCATACAGCCTTTATAAGGGGTCACTGTAGCTAATTATACTAGAAGCACTACTCACGCTTTACAAACACTTGGGGAATATGTCGCGCAGTGAAAGTAGTGGTTGCGAAGGAGTAACCAACCCTTTCACTCACCGTACGAAACGCAACAGTAGTGTTGACGGAATGGGTAAGAATACTAGTGTCATTTCTTCTATCTCACGGCCGGCGTGCAAGACGTCTTTCACCGTAGTAAGTAATTATAACATTACTGGTGGTAGGGTGACCAACTATAAGTACTTGTTTACCGGCCCGAGCGGGTAGCTACCACTGTCTTCGGTGTGATCATCCATGAAACACCTCAGTGAATTTTGGTTCTAGCGGGCGGTAGTCCATCCATCCATTAGCCTGTCAACGTCCACTGCTGGACATAGAGGCCTCCCCAAGAGGACGCTACAACGAGCGGTCCCGTCACGGGGGATAATGCCGTGATCGCCACGCTTGGCAGGCGGGTTGGCGATCGCAGTGGATGTGGAATACTCGAGGGAGTGCTGCTGCCCACTCCCCTGGTATTCCCTCAGTCGGCTCTTACGACTCCCGTGGATAGAGAGGGGTGGGACAATTCTAAAGCCGACCCCACACGGCAAATAAAAAAAGTAAATAATAAGTTTAAGAAAGCCATAAAAATTAGACTTTGTAATCAAGGTTATTACACTGTTTCGGATTATCTTGAGGTTAAAACTAAATGGGCTTGAGCTGCTCCTCATTAATTAATTTTCAAAATTGTTTTATGTGATATAATGTCATTTTAGTTATAAGAATTATATTAAACTGTAATAAATTAGTAATTTAAAAAGTGTCCCATGAGTTTCTTGCCGGGTTCTTCCCATGAAATGCTTTACTACGGAATCCGGTCACTTGTGGTGATTGCAATCACCACTTTATTGTTGCGGACGCACTCGCTTGAGGTGCTCGTGTTAATTATTAGTGTATTCTTGAAGATTTTAATTGTAATGTGCTATATACCTTAATAGGCTTATAAAATAAAGATATTTTTGAATTTGAAATTGGTTGGTGGTAATCTTAGTTGCTGAGCCCATCATACTACTACCTACTCCGTACCATCAGGTGGGTCGTGCCTCGTTTGCTACCATCTATATTTACCATCTATATCCCTTGATCACGATAACTTGAAATCGTCTTTTCTAATACTTTGTAGAAGGTTTTTACGGAAAGAAAAATTAAGAAAATTGCGTAAAAGGAATTGGAAAATTTTAGAAAACTTATCTTTGTTTACTTTATTACTTATTTTAACTTTGCGCGTTTGACAGTTCGAAAGTAGGTAATTGAATATTCATAACTAAGACAAGGCTACGTTTGTCGGGTCAGCTAGTTAATAAATAAATGTACCGTTACTTTACGCGAATATTCTATTTCAATGATAGTATGTTTGGGTCAAACAGGTGCGCTAAGTATGTATATGTACATAACAATCGTTTAAGTACCAATTGTTATGCATTATATACTTGTACATGTACATTGTACGCGTATACCGGAAAGGACAACGATATTCATTTAACCCTTTCAATGGTATCCTATTTGAAAACCTTTCAATGAGCGTCCGGGTTACCTTTAGGCTATATTTTTTGCAATAAAACTGTAAGATCTCTCTATGAATGTTTTATTGTTATTACGTAGAACCTTCGTGAGCTCAATAACAAAGACAAAAGATTTTATAACAAGGTCAGTTTTTATAACAATTCGTTGCAAAAAATATATATTAAACACAAAGTGAAAAATGTGAAATCGAAAATAACAGTCAGGAGCAGGATTCGAACCTGCATCTCCTGGATTCCGTCCAGATGCTTTACCAATTCAGCCATCCTGACAATTACTCCTGACTGCTAATTTCGATAACACATTCATACTTAACGTCTTTGGGTGACGCCTGCACCATCTGCCGGAAGTATTTTCATACATTATACCGACCAGGTAAACTTAATTTTACAATTAAGATTTTACCTAATAATGACGCAAACCCTATAAATATTTAGATATTTTTATATATATTTTTAGCATTTGACATGCTTAGCACTATACATTAAACACAAAGTGAAAAATGTGAAATCGAAAATAACAGTCAGGAGCAGGATTCGAACCTGCATCTCCTGGATTCCGTCCAGATGCTTTACCAATTCAGCCATCCTGACAATTACTCCTGACTGCTAATTTCGATAACACATTCATACTTAACGTCTTTGGGTGACGCCTGCACCATCTGCCGGAAGTATTTTCATACATTATACCGACCAGGTAAACTTAATTTTACAATTAAGATTTTACCTAATAATGACGCAAACCCTATAAATATTTAGATATTTTTATATATATTTTTAGCATTTGACATGCTTAGCACTATACATTAAACACAAAGTGAAAAATGTGAAATCGAAAATAACAGTCAGGAGCAGGATTCGAACCTGCATCTCCTGGATTCCGTCCAGATGCTTTACCAATTCAGCCATCCTGACAATTACTCCTGACTGCTAATTTCGATAACACATTCATACTTAACGTCTTTTGGGTGACGCCTGCACCATCTGCCGGAAGTATTTTCATACATTATACCGACCAGGTAAACTTAATTTTACAATTAAGATTTTACCTAATAATGACGCAAACCCTATAAATATTTAGATATTTTTATATATATTTTTAGCATTTGACATGCTTAGCACTATACATTAAACACAAAGTGAAAAATGTGAAATCGAAAATAACAGTCAGGAGCAGGATTCGAACCTGCATCTCCTGGATTCCGTCCAGATGCTTTACCAATTCAGCCATCCTGACAATTACTCCTGACTGCTAATTTCGATAACACATTCATACTTAACGTCTTTGGGTGACGCCTGCACCATCTGCCGGAAGTATTTTCATACATTATACCGACCAGGTAAACTTAATTTTACAATTAAGATTTTACCTAATAATGACGCAAACCCTATAAATATTTAGATATTTTTATATATATTTTTAGCATTTGACATGCTTAGCACTATACATTAAACACAAAGTGAAAAATGTGAAATCGAAAATAACAGTCAGGAGCAGGATTCGAACCTGCATCTCCTGGATTCCGTCCAGATGCTTTACCAATTCAGCCATCCTGACAATTACTCCTGACTGCTAATTTCGATAACACATTCATACTTAACGTCTTTGGGTGACGCCTGCACCATCTGCCGGAAGTATTTTCATACATTATACCGACCAGGTAAACTTAATTTTACAATTAAGATTTTACCTAATAATGACGCAAACCCTATAAATATTTAGATATTTTTATATATATTTTTAGCATTTGACATGCTTAGCACTATACATTAAACACAAAGTGAAAAATGTGAAATCGAAAATAACAGTCAGGAGCAGGATTCGAACCTGCATCTCCTGGATTCCGTCCAGATGCTTTACCAATTCAGCCATCCTGACAATTACTCCTGACTGCTAATTTCGATAACACATTCATACTTAACGTCTTTTGGGTGACGCCTGCACCATCTGCCGGAAGTATTTTCATACATTATACCGACCAGGTAAACTTAATTTTACAATTAAGATTTTACCTAATAATGACGCAAACCCTATAAATATTTAGATATTTTTATATATATTTTTAGCATTTGACATGCTTAGCACTATACATTAAACACAAAGTGAAAAATGTGAAATCGAAAATAACAGTCAGGAGCAGGATTCGAACCTGCATCTCCTGGATTCCGTCCAGATGCTTTACCAATTCAGCCATCCTGACAATTACTCCTGACTGCTAATTTCGATAACACATTCATACTTAACGTCTTTGGGTGACGCCTGCACCATCTGCCGGAAGTATTTTCATACATTATACCGACCAGGTAAACTTAATTTTACAATTAAGATTTTACCTAATAATGACGCAAACCCTATAAATATTTAGATATTTTTATATATATTTTTAGCATTTGACATGCTTAGCACTATACATTAATGTATGAAAATACTTCCGGCAGATGGTGCAGGCGTCACCCAAAGACGTTAAGTATGAATGTGTTATCGAAATTAGCAGTCAGGAGTAATTGTCAGGATGGCTGAATTGGTAAAGCATCTGGACGGAATCCAGGAGATGCAGGTTCGAATCCTGCTCCTGACTGTTATTTTCGATTTCACATTTTTCACTTTGTGTTTAATGTATAGTGCTAAGCATGTCAAATGCTAAAAATATATATAAAAATATCTAAATATTTATAGGGTTTGCGTCATTATTAGGTAAAATCTTAATTGTAAAATTAAGTTTACCTGGTCGGTATAATGTATGAAAATACTTCCGGCAGATGGTGCAGGCGTCACCCAAAGACGTTAAGTATGAATGTGTTATCGAAATTAGCAGTCAGGAGTAATTGTCAGGATGGCTGAATTGGTAAAGCATCTGGACGGAATCCAGGAGATGCAGGTTCGAATCCTGCTCCTGACTGTTATTTTCGATTTCACATTTTTCACTTTGTGTTTAATGTATAGTGCTAAGCATGTCAAATGCTAAAAATATATATAAAAATATCTAAATATTTATAGGGTTTGCGTCATTATTAGGTAAAATCTTAATTGTAAAATTAAGTTTACCTGGTCGGTATAATGTATGAAAATACTTCCGGCAGATGGTGCAGGCGTCACCCAAAGACGTTAAGTATGAATGTGTTATCGAAATTAGCAGTCAGGAGTAATTGTCAGGATGGCTGAATTGGTAAAGCATCTGGACGGAATCCAGGAGATGCAGGTTCGAATCCTGCTCCTGACTGTTATTTTCGATTTCACATTTTTCACTTTGTGTTTAATGTATAGTGCTAAGCATGTCAAATGCTAAAAATATATATAAAAATATCTAAATATTTATAGGGTTTGCGTCATTATTAGGTAAAATCTTAATTGTAAAATTAAGTTTACCTGGTCGGTATAATGTATGAAAATACTTCCGGCAGATGGTGCAGGCGTCACCCAAAGACGTTAAGTATGAATGTGTTATCGAAATTAGCAGTCAGGAGTAATTGTCAGGATGGCTGAATTGGTAAAGCATCTGGACGGAATCCAGGAGATGCAGGTTCGAATCCTGCTCCTGACTGTTATTTTCGATTTCACATTTTTCACTTTGTGTTTAATGTATAGTGCTAAGCATGTCAAATGCTAAAAATATATATAAAAATATCTAAATATTTATAGGGTTTGCGTCATTATTAGGTAAAATCTTAATTGTAAAATTAAGTTTACCTGGTCGGTATAATGTATGAAAATACTTCCGGCAGATGGTGCAGGCGTCACCCAAAGACGTTAAGTATGAATGTGTTATCGAAATTAGCAGTCAGGAGTAATTGTCAGGATGGCTGAATTGGTAAAGCATCTGGACGGAATCCAGGAGATGCAGGTTCGAATCCTGCTCCTGACTGTTATTTTCGATTTCACATTTTTCACTTTGTGTTTAATGTATAGTGCTAAGCATGTCAAATGCTAAAAATATATATAAAAATATCTAAATAAAAAATATATATTTAGAGAAGTAAAAGAAAATTGACTGTAGTTTAAATAACGATCTCTTACGCCGAGTGTTGCGAGTTCGATTCTCATATAGGGCAAATCTTTGTGTAATGCACAAATGACTGTTCTGAGTCTATGTGTACGTTAAATTGTATGTTTGTGAACTTGACGGGCCTCGTGGCGTAGTCGGTAGTGTAACCGACACTTATGAACACAGATATTTGTACTGCGTCTGGGTGTTTTCTATCTATTATATGTATGTATTTACAAAAAAAGTACTATATGTATTATATCCGTAATCTGGTACCCATAGTACAAGCGTTAAGCTTAGTTTGGGACCAGAGGACGTTGTGTGAAATGTTCGTGAATATTTATTATTATTATTATACAGAGATTATGCCCTAGTGTAGTGTTGTCTGTTGTATTAAGAAATTAGATATTAAATTAGGTTTGATACCCAAAGTGAATAAATCATTAATATTTTATAAATTGTGGGGCCGGCTTTAGAATTGTCCCACCCCTCTCCACCCATGGGAGTCGTAAGAGCTGACTGAGGGAATACCGGGGGAGTGGGCTGCAGCACTCCTTCGAGTATTAACAACATCAACTGCGATCGCCAACCCGGCTGCCAAGCGTGGCAATTACAGCACTATCCTCCATTCTCGGGGAGGCCTATTTCCAGCAGTGGACGTTAAAAGGCTGATGGATGGATGGATTGATTTTATAAATTCTAAAAGAAGTTTCTATGTTGTTTGTTACGCTATCATGCTGTAACTACTAATCCAATTGTCATGAAATTTTGTATACGTATAGTCTGGGGCCCAGAAAAGGAAAAAGGCTATTTATTATTCTGGAAAAAATAATAATTTTTGTGGGATAGCTAATTTACTAACATACAATTAATGTTCCGTAGAGTTACAAAAAAAAAATCCACACGGACGGAGTCGCGGGCAAAATCTAATATAAAATAAGTCTAATCAAAACAGAAATTCAACCAAAATTAGGATGAGCACGCATTTCTATTTAATACCCGGACACGATAGCTTCAAAGCTAATAAAATATCCCCTTACAATGACATTGCGTTATAAAAGGACGAGTGTGCGAAACGAATCGAGTTTCGCGTAACATATCGACTATTTCATTTACTAGTCGATTATTCGATACGGCATACGATTAGCATACGTTTGCCACCCTCAAGTAATAATATGTCAAAAGTGTTTGTATATTGGAAAGAGAGGGATATTTTGTAGGGGACTAACGAGATTTCTAGTAATACTTAGTGAGAAAGCTAAATATATTATGATCTTATAAATTAAAGATTTTGTGTGGTGACTGACTAAATATACAAGTGTCGCCACCCCATCAGGGAAGTAAGCAGTTATCATCACCCATTGAATTACTGGTGGTAAGGTTAGGTACCAAGGCCTCTCATTCGGTAGCCAGCCCTACCACCAGTAATGCAATGGGTGATAGCTGCTTACTTCTTAGTGAATTTTTAAGATTCGTGAATTGTACACATAGTTAAAGTAACATAAACGGGTCTATTTTCGCGTATTAAATAGGTATTTTATTATTGTTTAGCTGTCTTTAGCGCAACGCTTCAACTGCGTTGCAGCAGCCGTGGTCACAGGCCGAAAATTTACCTATTTCATAGGCGAAAAAGACCCGTTTATGTTAATTTAATTTCTTTCATCCATCCATCCATTTATCAGCCTTTCATCGTCCACTGCTGGACATAGGCCTCCCCAAGAGAACGCCACAGCGAACTGTCATGTGCCGCCTGCGTCTAACGACTGCCTGCGATGACCAGGTCATCGGTCCACCTGGTGGAAGGCCGTCCTACACTGCGCCGTCCGTTACGCGGTCGCCACTTGAGAACCTTCTTTTCCCAACGGTTGTCGGTTCGTCGAACCATTAAAAGTAATAACTGCTGCTCAGGGACTTAACAATAAAGGAACACTACCAAGCTACTGCATATATCATGACATTTTGCGGATGGAAAATTAATGCATGTTATCTCCCGCTATCACCAAAACGTCGTTCGTGTGGTGACGGACTAAGAATACAAGTGACACCACCCCATTCTTTCCCATGGGTGTCGTGCGAGGCGACTAAGGGAAGTAAGCAGCTATTTTCTTTTCGTTAATTTCTTTACTTAAACATAATTAGGATGTATTTAGATATTTTTATATATATTTTTAGCATTTGACATGCTTAGCAACATAAATTAAACACACAGTGAAAAATGTGAAATCGAAAATAACAGTCACGAGCAGGATTCGAACCTGCATCTCCTGGATACCGTCCAGATGCTTTGCCAATTCAGCCACCGTGACCCTTGCTCCCGACTGCTAATTTCGATCGGTATAATGTATGAAAATACTTCCGACAAATGATGCAGGCGTCACCCAAAGACATTAAGTATGAATGTGCTATCGAAATTAGCAGTCAGGAGCAAGGGTCACGATGGCTGAATTGGCAAAGCATCTGGACGGTATCCAGCAGATGCAGGTTCGAATCCTGCTCGTGACTATTATTTTCGATTTCACATTTTTCACTTTGTGTTTAATAATTAGGATGTACTAAACAATTATTTTGAAAAATTATCGCAGCATAAATTAAAACTGTTTTAATATCCACTGTGTTCGTTTAGGAGAAGAAAGCGAGAAAAAAGACAGACCCTGATAGGCACTTCATAATGTATACATATTACTTTAACTTAAATGAAATCTCTATCGATCTAAAGTTAAAAATAAACTAGAAACCTTGTCTATCCTCAGTGTCACGGCAAAGCGAGACAAATCAATGTTATACAACAAACCTTTTCACCCTTTCGATGTGACATTTGTAAACACGTGTGAACACCCTAACACTAATGATACTCTGTGACGAATATTACGTTTATACACTGTATCATAGAAATCAAATTAATTTGATTTTATTTTTATTATCAACTAGATCACCCGATGAACTTCGCATCACTGACCATTTATTTTATCAGCGATTATCAATCCTCAGGACTTCGATTTAGATAAGTTATGAAACTTGCTTGTAATTCAAATGAATTAGAAAGAATCATAGAAGCTGTAATTTTGTCGTCTATTGTCAGGTCCATAATCTAATTAAATTCCTCCTTCCCTGCCTCGGTGGTGTAGCGGTAGTGTATGCGACTGCTAATCATGAGGTCTCGGGTTCGATCCCCGGGTCGGGCAATGTTACTGAGCTTTTTCCTAAAAGGAAAAATTCTCAGTAGCAGCCCAGAGTTTGGAAATGTGCCCGGTAGACGTCAATAGGCTCGCCCCCTATTACATGGGACTTAAACATAGCTGGCGAGTCGTGGGTGTGTAATACACCTCTGCCTACCCCTTCGGGGAATACAGGCGTGATGCTATGTATGTATGTATTAAATTCTCATACAAAACTACCAATTTTGTTTTTTTTATTTTGCTGTTATTTTTATGGGATTTCCCTATTTTTTTTTTCTTTTACACAACCCCTGGACAGCAGCATACAGCGAACAAAACGAAAAAAGACCAGACCAGACCTTGTACAGCACACACCTCTGACTGCCTGAGAGATTTTCTTGATGGCTTCTGTAGTCTACCAACCCGCAGTGGGCCAGCGTGGTGGACTGAAACTTAAATTCCTCTCATAAGAGGAGACTCGTGACCAATAGTCGCACTTTAAAGGGGTTGAAAAAAAATACATTTTTATCTAGTTAACAATAATTTAAAAAAGAACAAATTATTTGTGAAAGTGGAAAAAGAGCTTTACTGCAAGCGGGAGTTAAACCTACGTCCCTTTCAATCCAGGGAAGTGCTCTAGATCGCTAAGCCATCGCAGTGACCGACGGCCGCTCCCGATCTCCACATGACATTTGTCTTTACGACTCACAATTTTTCCACTTTCATAAATATTTTTCCTTTAAAGTAGCTGAGCATGTCAAGTACTAAAATAATTTTAATAATCAAAAATATAATATACCTAATAAATTGTATATCTAGTATTATTTTCAGAATTATGTCATTTTATATAATTAATTTAATTAGTATTAAATTAATTATTATTTTTAATTTTTAGTTTAGATAATTATTGTTCCAATAATGATTGGTTGTCCTAAATAAATAAATAAATATATCAGACTGAAATTAATACGTCCTTGATTCCAATTATACTAATTATAAACTCAAGCATCATCTAAATTACAAATTACAATACAAATAAACCAATAAATCAAAATTCTAACCACTGTAGTTTAAGTAGTTCATAAAAAGCTACTCGATCAAACAGTAACGGACAAAGGCCGGAAATAAAAGAGACCAAAGAAAGAAAGAAAGAATACGTTGGAGCAGTACAAAGCACTAAGCAATTTATGTGTTTATTGATAAAAAAACTATTGTACAATGACAAATTTATTTGGGACCCCGATTTGCGGTATTTTTTAACACTGTGCAAAGGCAAGCGGTTTTGGAGAAAAGAATTGAATCGAGCATAGTGTAGGTTTGATATATCTACGGATTTAATTTTATTCTCTCTTTAACTGCCTCGGTGCTGCGGTAGTGTATGCGGCTACTGACCATGAGGTCTCGGGTTCGATCCCCGGGTGGGGCAGAGTTATTGAGCTTTTTCGTAAAAAAAATTGTCAGTAGCAGCTCGGAGTTTGGAAATGTGGCCTGTAGACGGCAATAGGCTCGCCCCCTATTGCGTAAGATTTAAACATAGCTGGCGAACCGTGGGTGTGTAATACACCTCTGCGTACCCCTTCGGGGATACAGGCGTGATGCTATAGTATATAATGATCACCTATAATTTGTTGAATAAGTAACAATAGCCTAGCGATATAACCAAGGACTGCCACAACAGAAGTATCAAGTTCGATCTCCAAATGTGTGCTTTTGTTGACAAATTATTACTGCTTGGTGAAACATTGTGAAAAATGCATGCCTGATGCTCGGACCACACTAATGGGAAACGGTATATCGCGATGATGGACGTTTAACGTTGGTGTAGCCACGACTTCTCTCGAGAATTCGACAACGGCAATCACATTGCCTTTTGACGTTAGGCGAAAACTCCAGTGGCGGTAGGTACCTCAAAGAATATTTAGATATTTTTATAAATAGCACATTATACCGACCAGGTAAACTTAATTTTACAATCAAGATTTTACCTAATAATGTCGCAAACCCTATAAATATTTAGATATTTTTAAATATATTTTTAGCATTTTACATGCTTAGCACTATACATTAAACACAAAGTGAATAAATGTGAAATTGAAAATAACAGACACATTAACATTGTAAAATTAAGTTTACCTGGTCGGTATAATGTATGAAAATACTTCCGACAGATGGCGCAGGCGTCACCCAGTGACGTTAAGTATGAATGTGTTATCGAAATTAGCAGTCAGGAGCAATTGTCACGATGGCTGAATTGGCAAAGCATCTGGACGGTATCCAGAAGATGCAGGTTCAAATCCTGCTCGTGACTGTTACTCGTATTTTCGATTCCACATTTTTTCACTTTGTGTTTTATACCTCAAAGAAATTAAACATTCAAGAGTGCCCAACAAATTATCGCACTAACGCGATAATTATCGAGATGATGGGCATTGACGTTGCCCACTATTTGTGTAGCCTGAGCGTGATTTTTGGGGCAACACTAAGGGGACGTTCATAAACTACTTCGCGCTAAATTCAGCTCTTTTGGATATTTTCTACCCATCGTTTCATCACGCTGCGTCCCAATTCATGTGAAACCGCTGCCTCTAGTAATATTACGTCATGAAATTGAGACCCTTTTTACCTTGTACACGATCCATCGTGGTTAAAAATAAAGCAAATTACGAACGTCATATTTCCTTGGCAGCGATATCCTTATCTTGTTTGCAAATGTATTTTTTGAACGGCCCCTAGGAATAAAATAAAAGAAGCCCAGAAAACCACGTTAGAAGGCTACACACAACGGAGTACAGAATTTCCGTACTCCGTGGCTACACACTAATCGAGCTGTCAAATTCAATTGCCACTTGAGCATACATTGTAGAGCATTTAGTTCATGCTTGAGTTAAGGGCCGTGTGAATTTTAGTTCAATAGTGAGTACCACACTTATGTTATAGCACTAACTTGAATATCTTTCAGTTCATATGTACTTTGTGGACTTGTATAATTAAATAACGTCTGCCCGTGACTTGGTCTGCCTAAACAAAAATGTGTGCATCAGCTATAAACAAATAACTAGATCACTTATCTTAAAAAAAGTTCTGTAAAAGGCATCGGCTTTGAGAATTGTTCCTTTATCGGCGTAAAGCGCAGAAGATAAAATAAATAATAAACTACGTAAATACAATAAATATAAAAAAAGAACTAGACGTCGCGGGTCGTCTAGCAGATGTGAAAACATCGAAATTATTTTGTAGAAATAAAATGATCTTAACTTGACAAAGTGGAGTACTTCAAAACGAATCAAACGAGTATAAACTCAATAGGTTTGCGTCGTTTCATTACAAAGTTACTGTGGCCACCTTCCAGCTCCATTGTCAGACCCTGGATACCATCTAGAGACAAAGTACTCGTCAAGACAAATCATACGAGCCCAAACTCGATGGAG
This sequence comes from Leucoma salicis, assembly GCA_948253155.1. Taxonomy (NCBI): domain Eukaryota; kingdom Metazoa; phylum Arthropoda; class Insecta; order Lepidoptera; family Erebidae; genus Leucoma; species Leucoma salicis. The sequence goes on along the minus strand of OX411815.1, from coordinate 24,738,521 downwards.
TTACGTCGTTTTATAACAGAGTTCCTATGGCCACCTTCTAGCAGGCTTCATCATCAGACCCTGGATACCATCTAAAGACAAAATACTCGTAAAGACGAATCAAATGATTCCACAATTGATGGGGTTGCGTCGTTTGATTACAGATTTACTGTGGTCATCTTCCAGCTCCATCAACAGATCCTGGATACCATCCAAAGTACTCATCAAGACGAAACAAATGAGTACAAACTCGACGGGGTTGCGTAGTTTCATTATAGAGTTACTGTGGCCACCTTCCAGCTTCATCATCAGCCCCTGGGTATCATTTAGACACAAAGTACTTGGCAAGACGAATAATACGAGCCCAAACTCGATGGGGTTGCGCCGTTTTATTATAGAGTTCCTATGTCCACCTTCCAGCTCCATCATCAGATTAGCTCCATGTCATCATAATATTGCATTGTCACAAAATATACACATGCGTGTAAAATATCAGCTTAATCGGAAACCAGGAAGTGTGTCAAATTTAACTTGCAAGATTTGAACGAGACAAGTAAAATAAAAGCGTCGCCACGCTAACAGCCGATTTTACCCTCCCTCCGCATTCGATGTTTCACATCAAAAGTTGCAGAGGCATATTTCTATAAAAAAACTTTATAGATATTAAAAATTGGTACAAATGCATAAGCAGAGTCTATTTACGTACTTTGTGGCCGTTAATTTTGGTTTTAAAATACGACGCTCCACAGTGATGGTATCTTCTAAAAAAGTTTCAAACTTCTCGATGTAAAAACAAGAATTCATTAATGAAATATCAAAACAAACTTTATTGTATGTTACTTGGCTAAAAACATTTTAACTCGATAAAAACCTCCGATCTATTAAACGTATCCCTACCCAAGTCTATAATTTAAAAAAAATTGAAAGTCACTGGTACGGGTAACTCCCGACATCAAAGCGCGAAATTAATTGACATGGCCGAGTAGCTCGGAGGGGTAAGTGGGTATTTTTAATTTAGTTATAGAGAGGAATTTAGATTGTTTTTTTAATAAACTTAGTTTTTTTTGTTTACTACCAACGGCAGCAGACAATTCACAGCCTATCTGAAGGTAATTGGTAACTGCCGCTTAGACTGCTCTGAGACCTTGAGGTCACAGCCTGGCTGTCACTTATCGAAGAGTCATTACTCAAAAGATAAGTTGATATTGTATCAGATAGTTAAAATTATAGTGGTTATTACAGGATGCTGGTGGTGATAGAAATAAAATAAATCGGTAAATATCTGTGCTAAAAAGGGTAACTCTGCACTCATCTTTTGTCAACCTTCGCTTGTGTCGAAGGCAACAAAATTACAAGCTGGTTAGAATAAGTATTCAATTTTCCGGTTTTATTTTATGTTTTTATTATGTTAAAATAAACAAATTATTATGATTATTTAGACACTGTTAGGTACATAATATAGTCCACGTAAATCACATTGAATACCGAGCTTCCCAAACTAATATTCTAGAGTAACTTCCCAATCTTGTAAGGTTATACAAACAAAATTAGGCTGCATTTAGACAGGTAAGATTAATTACCGCCTTATCTTCAAGAGACACGTGCGATTCATCCATCTTTATGTCGTACATTCTACTAAGTCTTAATTTTTTTCACTTAGGTTAGTTAAGATAAACCTCCACGCTTGTTTTTTTTAATACGGATAATGAGTCCAAGGCGTTGGTTTATGCCGCATAATGTTGACATTATTTTTATTATTTCCCGTGGGGTTGGCGTAAGCAATTATCACCCATTGGATTACTGGTGGTTGGGATACAGCCAAAACGCAACGATGTGCTTCATGGCCGGTCACGCAGGAGATGGTGGTACCAACCCGCTCGGGCCCGATACCAAGTGAGTTTCCCACTTGGTACCCAGTCCTACCACCAGTCATGCAATGGATGATAATTACTTGGGAAGTAAGTAGTTAGTCACCTCATACGACACCCGTGGGAAAGAATGGGGTGGTGACACTTGTATTCTTAGTCCGTCACCACACGGACAAAAATCAGTGGACTGTAGTCTTGCTCCATGAGCGACGGTTACCACTTGCCGTAAGGTGAGCTGTGACTCATCTGCCATTATGAGCAATTAAAAAAAAAACGATTTTCACACCTTTTAAAAATTTTATACATAATTTTTTAAGTGCTGGTTTTCGTGCAAATTACACCGTAGAGTAAGCATTTTTTTTAATTCCATGCATGTAAACCTATCACCAGGAACTCACGTTACGAATGGTGCTCTATAGAGGTTAGCTATCCATTCGCATAACCTCTTACCTACATGATTGTGGTAATAGACCAAAATAACAAAAGGTGCTAAAGTTAAACTATAAGAATAAATTTATTTACTATGTTGTAACGTATAAAATATAGAACCCATTCCATTGAAAAATAGAGGTCGGCTTTGAGGCCGACAGTAAGCATTTTTTGCAATGTTATGCGGCTAAGCCGTGAGCTAAAGTTAGCATGGTAATAAATTGGCGGGAAAGTATAACGCATAAAAACTACGCCTTTACGCGCTTCTTAAAACTAAAAAAAAACATACAATCACAAACATTCGAACATAAGTCATTGTTCATTTAATGAACTTAAGAATGATACAATAGTAAACGAGATCAGCCATACCCCGTGCCGACCAACAACTAACCTCACTTTGGATGACTATTATCAAACAAATAAGCAATATTCAACCGTGTTTTCAACGAAATAAAAGTTGCTAAAGATGTATAAAAATGAATGTAATAATTTTGCTTGCAATCGATACCTGTGCCACGTATTGGCAAAGCACAATAGCTAGACATCACAAAGAAATCGATCCATTCATTACCATAACTAAAATATGAATGAACTATTGAACGAATTTATGAATGAAGTGGACAAGTGCGTCCTCTTCATTCTTGACTTCTTACAGACGGACAGGCGACACTATTGTCAGACAATTTAAAAGCAATGTTCTAGGAAAGCCGCCATTTTGAATGTGTTCACAATAAGCAGGTGGCCATTAAATAGCTTTTCTAAGTTCATTTCCGCTGTGATTGCGTTTTAAATGAAATTTAGTAAAATGAGTTTTGTATAGGTGTAAAGATTTTAATATGCCGGAGGACCCCCGTGTCGTCTCTTTTTATAATTTAAAGCGCTTCGGTACAAGCCCTATTGTACAGCCTATTCATTAACTTGTTTCTATTTGGTAATAAAATAAGTATCAATAAATGTTAGCTGGCTGATTGATTTGACGAGTAATGATAATGACAGGTATGAATTTTATAAAATGCAACCCTCAGTTTATGCTATAACGTTTGTATAAATAGACTCCTTGGTCCTTATACTGCTTCCTTCTTTTTTATACCAAGTCACCTATTATATACTCGTATATAAATAAATGAGTAGAGGTCTACTTTTTAACGCGCATTGCTCAAATTTTCAATTAAATTTCCTAAGTTTCATTTCTTAGTCATTGGCTTTTACCTAAATTAAAATATTGCTACTCGTATATCCTCATCTATATTCTATTATAAAGCTGTAACAGGGTTGTGTCTGTATATTTAAGATATAGAGAAAAAAAACTGTATTAGGCTTTATAGGCGTGTCTAAACACAAAACATTTATTTTTAAATGTTTTTCTGTTTGTTACAATCGGTAACCTGAGATATACTCGTACCTAACTTAAAAACTAGCTTTTGGCTGCGGCGGAGCCGCTGGCAAAGGCTAGTTTAATATAAAGTTTTAAGGAACAACGATTTTTATAATCTACGTGTTCAGGAAACGCAGTTAAGTCTGATACTTAGTACTAGTCAATAATATAAAATTAGACAAATAATAGCGCAGTAAACTTATTTATAAACTCATATTTAGCATAAAATCACAACATTTTTATAGACACATCCTTGACAAAATCTTAAAATCATTCGAACGTTTAGTATCTCACATGTCGATCGTATCGTCTCGCTTGTACGATCACCGTGATTGGCCAACGGATTATTGTGACATCACGCGTCGGTTTCTCAACCAATCACAGTGATCTCGATACGGTCGACACGTGAAATATGACATTCTGCCTCAGGGGCTGTACAGCTTCCACCTGAAGCTTCCAAGTTTCATAATTGTCTTTAGTCAACGGCTCAATACGCATTATAGAATTCATTTTTGCGTTAGCCCATAACCATTGGAGTATTACAGACATTAGAATCTTCTAATCCATATCTTTCCAGCAATTCTTTAATATAATTTTGTTGTGATAAAGTAATGCCTTTGTCAATCTTATTAATGTCAATGCCTAAAAAATATTTTGCATGACCATAGTCTTTAAGATCAAACTCATTTCGTAACTCATTCTTAATAAATGATATTCGATCTTCTTTTTGCGAAGCTATTAGAATATCATCAACAAATATTAGTACTAATAAAATCTCATTTCCATAGTTCTTCATATATAAAAAAGGTTCATTACGGCTTTGAATTAATCCCATTTCTTTTAGTGTTTTATCAAGTCTTTGATTCCATTGCCTACCTGCTTGTTTTAAGCCATATAAAGATTTTTTTAACAAACAAACATAATCTCCACCAGTATTAAATTTCTCTAACATTGTTTCAGCACGTTTGACTATACTGGAGTCCTCTCCTTTATTGTGTATTAAGTACTTTATTGTGGATTATTGTGTGTTAAGACCTAGTTTTTCATGCTAGAAGTAAACATATTGATATAATTTGTTAGAGAGGTCTTAAGAGATAATAAATGCATAAGTCTGAGGCATATTCCGACAGAGGACGTGATAGCTGATGTATTAACAAAACCGTTAGGTAAAATTAAACACTATAAATGTATAAATGGTTTAGGTGTTAAACGTTTGTATTAGCATATATTGTATTGTAAACGCGGGCTATTTTTCCGCAACTCGACGTCGTATGTGCCTATTTTGCGTGACGGGTTGCTGGCACTACTCCTGCCAACCCAGCATCACCAGAAAGCCTAGCAGACCCTTAACGTTGCCAACGACCTCTGGGAGCGACCTCGGAGAGCCGAGGTATAGTGCCCGGTATTCCGCCACCCCCGGACATTCAAGGATGACGGGGGCGGCCGTTTCGTCTGCCTCCATGCAAGCTCTGCAAAGAGAACTATCAGTAACACCTAGAGTAAATAAGTGTTTATTCCATAAAGCATGTCCAGTAATGGCTCCCATTAGGAGCCGGAGCTGAGGCCTCTTCCAACGCCGCAGCTTTAGTGACAATCCGGGGTAGATTGTCGGAAGGGCCTCTCTGGCTTGTAGCATGTACCTAAGTTAGACCAGTATTCTTGGTGTTCTACCTTGGTGTTTCGTCGTAGTGTGTTTCGGAGCCAAGCAAACGGCAGGGCTTGAATGGGCTCAGGTCCTTCCACTATCATCTCCGAACTCCCCCTTGCCAATTCATCGGCAGCGTCATTACCGCGTGAGTTGCTGTGTCCTTTGATCCACTGTAGGGTTATATCGTTGTCGATACATACCTGTGACAGGGCTCGATGACACTCGTATATAAGACCCGAGGTTATAGTGTACCTTTGAAGGGCCTGTAGGACTGATCGGCTATCAGAGAGTATACGGATTTGTTGGTTTTGTACCTTTCTAGAGTCGGTATTAGCATATATCTACTTCGCCGTGTGGGGCCGGCTTTAGAATTGTCCCACCCCTCTCCACCCATGGGAGTCGTAGGAGCCGACTGAGGGATACCGGGGGAGTGGGCAGCAGCACTCCCTCGAGTATTAACAACATCCACTGCGATCGCCAACCCGCCTGCCAAGCGTGGCGATTATGGCACTATCCCCCATATGAGCGAAACACATGTTGTGGCGTTCTCTTGGGGAGGCCTATGTCCAGCAGTGGACTTCGAAAGGCTGATGGATGGATGGATATCTACTAGATAGGTACCTATTAGCATTTAATTATTTTGCGACTATGTTCTAAATGAGAAAAGATATTTTAGGTTATCCTTTGTGATTGGATTTTTTTTGTACAGACCTTGAATTTGAGGGGTCGTGTTAAGATTATGGTAATAAACTTAACAAATAATACCTACTTATAATATGTTTTATCGCAAGATAAATCAGGCGACATTTTCATAAGACAGACCACTGGTGTAAAACCTCCTCCTAGCATTAAAAAAAAATCTTTATGCATTTTCAGAAAAATATTTCTATGTATACTGCAACCCCAATTCCGCGATCAGCTAGTTAACTATAATTATTTATTTATAAACAGTTAATTTACTATTATTTTCAGTTGAATAATCTTCACAAATAATATCATTACCGTATCATGCACCACCTGGACATCTTGACATGCACACAATTAAGATCATACCCTCAGATTTTGTATGATAGTAACCCTTTATTGTATACGTGGGGGAGGACAACACACCATACAAATATCACCTGTATATTCCAAAGAAATAAAGATCTAAATTGAATCACGTTACCATAATCAGATAAGTACGATGTTTGCCAAAACATTGTTATTTTCGAGCCATTGTTTGGAATGTCGCGATTTCGTGCTCACATCTATAGCCAGAAGATTTCATAATACAATAGAAAAAAAATTGCAAAAAAAATATATTTCACTGAAGACTGATACCATAGAGTTTTGTATATATTTTTACTTTTATTAATAGCCTCTGGCTAGGGATATTGTAACAAACTTGGGATTGAATCTTGTTTGATGTTTACTGAGACAAAGAGCGGGAAAACGCCTACGGACGTTATTTCGCTACAATAATTCATCAAAATTGTAAACTTTGAATGTTTATAACTATGACAGCATCATTATTATTGGAAGCTTCTGATACCTAGCAAGGGTTTCCACTTGCTGCTGATCTTAGACTTAAGATTCTTCTATTGAAAATTGCACTAATTTCCACTAATAATTTTCTTCCATTTTATTCACATAAGAAATGAAATTATTGCGGAAAAAGATGTGAAGAAAAAGACAGATATATATTTCATTTTCTGTACATCCATCCATCCATCCATCAGCTTTTCAACGTCCACTGCTGGACATAGGCCTCCCCAAGAGAACGCCACAATGAGCGATCCCGTCATGGGGGATAATGCCGTAATCGCCACGCTTGGCAGACGGGTTGGCGATCGCAGTGGATGTTGTTAATACTCGAGGGAGTGCTGCTGCCCACTCCCCCGGTATTCCCTCAGTCGGCTCTTACGACTCCCGTGGGTAGAGAGGGTTGGGACAATTCTAAAGCCGGTCCCAAACGGCCAGTTCTGTACATAAAGTTGACTAAGACTGCAATAAAAGCATAATATTAATGGAATAAAAGTTATAAAATAAAATCACTAGAATTATGAAAACTTAAGCGAACTTTAAACCATGTTGATTAAATATTTATATATATTTTTAGCATTTGACATGCTTAGCACTATACATTAAACACAAAGTGAAAAATGTGAAATCGAAAATAACAGTCAGGAGCAGGATTTGAACCTGCATCTTCTGGATACCGTCCAGATGCTTTACCAATTCAGCCATCCTGACAATTGCTTCTGACTGCTAATTTCGATAACACATCACACTTAACGTCTTTGGGTGACGCCTGCGCCATCTGTCGGACGTATTTTCATACATTATACCGACCAGGTAAACTTAATTTTACAATTAAGATTTTTACCTAATAATGACGCAAACCCTATAAATATTTATATATATTTTTAGCATTTGACATGCTTAGCACTATACATTAAACACAAAGTGAAAAATGTGAAATCGAAAATAACAGTCAGGAGCAGGATTTGAACCTGCATCTTCTGGATACCGTCCAGATGCTTTACCAATTCAGCCATCCTGACAATTGCTTCTGACTGCTAATTTCGATAACACATCACACTTAACGTCTTTGGGTGACGCCTGCGCCATCTGTCGGACGTATTTTCATACATTATACCGATATATCGAAATTAGCAGTCAGAAGCAATTGTCAGGATGGCTGAATTGGTAAAGCATCTGGACGGTATCCAGAAGATGCAGGTTCAAATCCTGCTCCTGACTGTTATTTTCGATTTCACATTTTTCACTTTGTGTTTAATACATGTTGATTAAAGTTATCATCGTGCCCAAAATGCTGGCAGCTGACCCTGCTGGACCTATCCTTTGGCCAAAGTATAAGACGTTTATAATTTCGGAAATTATTACGGCTCTTTCAATTTTATTTGAAAAAGAAACCATGGAGAATTTCTTAAAAATTCATTCCAAAAGCTTGGATATTTAAAATTACAATAAAATTTGAAGAAACATTGGAATCTTTCTAGTTTTTTCATCATAATTTAACAAAAAGACAACACAATATAAATTTAGTACCTATATATCTGAAGGCCTGTATTAATCTTACGCAAGTTGTCTACACTAGCACTGCTGATCCAGAACCTCATGTAACTATCATCAACACCAACTTCCACCGATGTTGAAACTCCACATCAGCCAAATGGTGCCTCGTGTGAGCGTCAGAACCGCTGACTCCATGGAAAGTACTAATGCCCATTTTCATTTTACATTATTGATTTGTACAACTTTTAGATTAATTTCGGTACTAGCATCATATAATGCCGATGGAGAGGGATGGAAAAATTCTAAAACCGGCCCCACAGCCATGGGAGTCGTAAGAGCCGACTGATGGAATAACGGGGGAGTGGGCAGCAGCACTCCCTCGAGTATTAACAACATCCACTGCGATCGCCAACCCGCCTGCCAAGCGTGGCGATTACGGCATTATCCCCTGTGACGGGACCGCTCGTTGTGGCGTTCTCTTGGGGAGGCCTATGTCCAGCAGTGGACGTTGGAAAGCTGATGGATGGATGGATGGATGGATGAATGGATAGGTCCAGCAGGGTCAGCTGCCAGCGTTATGGGCACGATGCTAACTTTAGTCAACATGGTCTAAAGTTCGTTTAAGTGTTCATAATTAGTGATTTTATTTTATAACTTTTATTCCCTTATCCAATTCTATTTCCGAAATAAATAATAAAAAATAATAAATAAAATAAATATTCACGGAGACTTTCACAAAACGTCCTCTGGTCCCAAACTAACCTTAACGCTTGTGCTATGGGTACCAGATTACGGATATAATACATATACTACTTTAAGTATAAAGAGTAATGCGTATCTATAACCAGAAAGCTGTTAGGTAAATTTACTTGCGCATAAATAAAAGAAAGCTTAAATGATTGTTACTCAGATAGATATATCAAGCTAAAAGTGTAGAAATCATAGACTAAGTATTTTTATCTTTTAAACTACATGGGTGGCGATCAAGCATACGGCCCACCTGATGGTATGCGGGTACCGTAGCCTATAGACGCTAGCAGCGCCAGAGGCATCACTCGCGTGTCGCTTTCTCCAAGGAAAGGATAGGGGGTGGATTGGAAGAATAATAAGGAGAGGATGGGGAAAGGATTTGGGCCTCCTGCGCTCTCACTTACCAAACGAAACACTATGGTAAGAGTGACTACCGTTGTTACACGCTGATCTTCTGTGAGAGGGTGACACTTCCCCGATCGAGCCAGCCAATTCGTGCTGGGATAAGCAAAGTACAAATACATAGTAATAAGTACCAACATACAGATAATAAACGTCAACGATAAACTAAATGTAAACTGCACACGGTTTTAGTCTGGGAAACAGACAATCAAGCTACGAGTATTTACCTATTTGCTTTACGTGAGCTATGCGAATTGAAGCCGCAATGCTGCTATTTGTATTACTTTGAAGCAGAGGTATCATGTAACTTAATAATATGATGTGTCCTAGTAGATATTTATACAGGGCTTTCACTCTTGTTAGCTCATTTTAAACAAGTAAAACAAGACCGTATTTAAAAACAAATTGTTTGTGAATGTGGAAAAAGAGAACTTTTCCACATTAACAAATAATTTGTTCTTTAAAGTAGCTGAGCATGTCAAGTGCTAAAATACACATAAAAAAGAGCTTATTAGGTACTTTATTTTTCTTTAAACTAACTTATATAGAAATAAGCAATTGATGTTCCTCTGAGATGCATGGCCAAATTCTACTGTGATAGCATCACCAGTAACTATTGACAAAATAGTATGTTTAAAGGATTTATAAAAAAAATATCTGAGTTGAAATATTAAACTATTTAAATGTTGTTCCAAATTCGAATTTAACTTACAGAGCTTAGCTGTGCGCGGCTAGTATAACAAACCCTATAAAATGAAACGTTAATATTTAGTCAAACATCTTCATCCCAGAAAACCGGTACAAGTTTCCACTCAAAACACATTACCGTTACTCAGTCATATTTACTTACACATTCTCCCATCAAACATCACTTAAACAACAAAAGAAATATGTTACTTCACAAATTAATCCTGACATGATAATAACATGAATTGATTCACAATTATAATGCTACCAAGTACAAAATATTAGGGTGCTTTTAATATTTCATAAACTAGTTTCTAGAAGGGCGGGGCTTTTAGGTCCCCTCCTTATTTTGTAAGGGTTTCTTTAGACCACGCGTGTACCATAAGGATTCAATTATGGGGTATTCATATTTAATTAATATGGTGTGCTTTAGATGATGGGAGGATTTTGATCAAAGATAATATAAAGCCCACTCTCAAATTTGAGTATCGCCTTGTAATTTGTGTTATAATTAGTTTATATAAGTAATAACAATTTAGCGGAGAACATTGTCACTTTCATGCTGGTATATAATATAGGACCACTAATGCTAAAATCCCAATTTTCAACAAAACTGGATTGCGTAATAAATACAAAATACATTGATTCAAAAAAACGAAAATTAGAATAGTTTTACTGAAAACAATAATTGTTGCTATTAAAATACAAAGACTGCGGGAATTAACTCAAAAAAATATTTTAACGTGGCAACAATACGCGGTACCAACACAAAAATCTAACAAAACATAACAGATAATACGTACTAATATTACTAACATATTTTATAGCACTTTTTGCCAACATCAATAATGTACAACACAAAAAATACACATACGCTCTATACAGTTACCAAATTGGATTTAATGAGACAGATATTAGGGACGTAAGGTTGCGATACAAAATTATTCATTGCTACTAAAATGCTCTATTCATTTTTTTTTCAAACTAACACTGGGGTTGACGTCTCGCCGACAAAAGGGGTGGGCTGGGCCAAATAATTGCCAAAACGCTTCGGAACCTATTGTGTGTATTTACAATAGGGTGCTAAGTGGGGGTAGTTTTTGTAATTGTTACTTTTACGAGAAACGCACCCTACATTCAGTAGAGAACTTGAGTTCAACACGAGAGCTCATCGACAACGACAACATGTCCCGTTCGTTCCTAGTCGACACTTTAATCAGCGATACTAAAGAAAAAAAAACTGATTTGTCCAATGAAAGTATACATCCATATACAATGATAGAACATCATATGGATCCACGTCAGAAGTTTTTGCCATATCCATACCCTGGAAATTTGAATCTTTTCAACATTGGCTTACGTCAAAGATCGTCGGATTTATTCAGACCTTTTCTGGAGCAGCTCAATTTTCGCTATCCCTTTGTCCATCAGCTGCCCCGTCAAGACCTATTTGAAACTCATCTGGAACCCAAACCACTGGAAACATATTTAAAAACTGAAGAGCAGGAGCCTGTTAGTTTTGTAAACAGGAGAAAGAAGTCTGTGTCTCCGTATATGCATCATCCTTACAAAACTGCCACTTCTCCATCGAAGAGTCTAGGACAAAGATCTCCATCTGTATCCAGTGAAAGCCGAAATGGGACTCCAAGTCCCCCACTCGCACATTCAGAAGAGCTTCTACCAGGATACTCTAAAGATTTGAAACGTGTACCTTTAAAAGAAGATTCCAGCAAAAGAATCAGAACAGCTTTCACGGGAACCCAATTGTTGGAATTAGAAAGAGAATTTTCAATGAATATGTACTTGTCTAGGCTGAGAAGGATTGAAATCGCTTCAAGGCTGAAGCTGTCTGAGAAGCAAGTGAAAATTTGGTTCCAGAATCGGCGCGTTAAGTTGAAGAAAGAAGAGTCTCCGATGTCTTCTGCTTCTGGTTCAAGAAAGTGTTGTTGTAGCAAAGGTTCCTGTTCATCAAAGAACCAAGAACCGTGTGATCAGGAACAGATAGACGTGGTCAGTGATAATGATAATAATTATGATATTCAAAACCTTTCTCGATATTCTTGAAGTTTTGGTAAAAGCTAATTATTTATTGACGTTTCAAAGGCTGCTTCAAAGTAAGAATTTATTAATGATATAAATAGATATTTTAGATATGTGAAATAATAAAGGTATTTTTACAAAAATCTAAGTGCCAACTACTCTCAATGGTTGTGATACAAAATTGCTAATTAATATAAAAAACAGACTTTTAATTATTCAAAAATCCTACCATTTATTTAAAACAACAACATTTCAGGAACAATAATCACAAATAAATATTAAATAAAGTTCTTAGTAAAAAAATATTAATTGCTAATATCATTTAAAATCGGTATTTCAGCTTAATAGCTACGTCAATAAAAAGGTTAAATAATTTTGTGTAGGTAAAATTTGTTCTGTATAATAATTTTGGATCTCGTAAAATATTGGTTTGTGATTTTAGGATTTCACTTACTTTTAGATAGTATCTGATTAGTTTTAAGCTAAAAGTTATTAAAATAAAACATTGTAATAATATTTGTATATTGTTAATACTGTAAATAATAATTTATAAACTGGCTTTTGATGGAAAATATTTTGATAGAACTTTACTACTTGTTAGCGTATAATATAATTGTACCAAACGAAATAAAATGAATTTTATTTTACTTATGTACCTATGTTATATACATTATACATATTAGGTATCTAGTCTATATTATATGACTTCTATATAATAGTTTGCTAATGACGAAGGACTTATTTATTTATCCAGCAGTTTCAGAGTTTATCGATTACGAACAAATACATATTTCCTCTTTATTACCTACAAGAAATAAAACATATAGGTACATAGAATAAATCCTAAACACTATTATTGCCCATCGAAATTGGCACGGGTCAGCTAGTAGGTATAGGTATATGTATCAACACAGGTTCCTTTGTGTTAATCTATACTTTATTATAAAGCTGTAACAGAGCTGTGACTGTACATTTAATATATTTGAAAAAAAATACTTTATTAGGCTATATAGGCGTGTCTAATCTATACTTTATTATAAAGCTGTAACAGAGCTGTGACTGTACATTTAATATATTTGAAAAAAAAATACTTTATTAGGCTATATAGGCGTGTCTGTTTGTTAGTTCGCGCATCACGCAAAATCCACTGAACGGATTTTGATGCAACTTTTTTTATTTGGTAGCTCTTGATTAGACTTAAAAACTAGTAAACATTTTATTCCGCTACTATATCGGGAACCTGAGATGTAACAGAAAAACTAGAAATTTATTTAAACTAGATTTTTTTAGAATTTATTTAAAAAAAACTACGGGACGGATTTTGATGCAACTTTTTTTATGTGATAACTAGCTTTTGGCTGCAGCGAAGCCGCAGGCAAAGGCTAGTTTTATATAAGATAGCTTCAGCCAGCTCAGCTCCTAGATAAGCTAAAAACTAGATTTTGGCTGCGGCGAAGCCGCGGGCAAAGACTAATTTAAAAATATAGATATGTAGTGCCGGATACTTTTGTATAGAACGACTAACTAAAAATATTCACCTATATCAAACACAGTTTAGTCAGCGCACGCGGATAAATCAGCAGAGTGCAATCAATCTGACCCGCGACAGCCAATGTCTTATTATTGTTACTATTGCTGTGATAAGTTGAAGAAGAAAACAGAATGATAATTACTCGGTATTTACTTGCAAGGTAAAACTTAACGACAGAAATGATGTCGCAGAAAACTTAAGTATCTAAGCTTAGCATATTAATAACAAATAATTGAAATAAATCCCACTAATCACAGTAAAACAAAACACTAATGAGATTTATGTAAATTTGTTTTGGCCCTTGGAACATACTGACAAAATCCTTATGGCCCTATGGCTTCAAAGTTTGGAGACCCTTGGTGTACAAGCAAATCTGGCCACGTGTTTCTCAGTTATTGCAGGCTCATCTCATAGGAACCGTAATTTTTTTCGAAACAAAAACAAGCCTAGTTTCTTTATGTAGACCGGATTATATGTATTTAAAATTACATGATAATAAGATAAACGGTATGGTAGCGCATAAAATAGATAGACAGACAAGCAATATATTTTATATAAAATAGCTTCTGCCAGCTCAGCTCCTAGATACGCTAATTACATCACTACCAAATTTCAAATGGATACGCCTTGTGGTTTGATTTTTGATAATCTTACAGGAACATTTCATTTTTTCGACAAGTAATTGTCTTATGTGTTAATAGGAACTATTTGTGTTTGAAATTGCACCCAAAACTGTTTAGTATATTTTCATGATTGGGTAATAAATAGGTTAAACACAAAGTGAAAAATGTGAAATCGAAAATAACAGTCAGGAGCAGGATTTGAACCTGCATCTTCTGGATACCTGTTATTTTCGATTTCACATTTTTCACTTTGTGTTTAATGTATAGTGCTAAGCATGTCAAATGCTAAAAATATATATAAATAATAAATAGGTATTTGTTTAGATAGGTTTAGTTTGAAACATACAAACACTCACATTTCATAATACTGTTAGGATATAATTGGTCTATCTATAGATGCCTCGCGTCACACAGATCTCTGATTTTACGAAATTGATAAAATGATCTAAGTATTTATTGACATTGCATTACGAACAATCTGGTGAAGCCATATAAAACGATGCTAACTCAACGCGCTTACGCACACTAAAAATACCAACAAAACCATGCCAAAACCAAGTGTCATAAACCAAGAGTGTTACCAGAGTATCATTTAAAATTACCTCAAATGACTCGACAATTTCGTACGTAAATTACGTACATGAATTTCATACGTCATCAGCGCCAAAATATTCCCTATATGATTTTTTGACTTTTACTTCCTTTATGTTTTATCATAAGGTCTCGGGTTCGTCCCCGGGTCGGGCAATGTTATTGAGCTTTTTCCTAAAAAGAAAACTTCTCAATAGCAGCCCGGAGTTTGGTAATGTGCCCGGTAGACGTCAATAGGCTCCCCCCCCTATTACGTGGGACTTAAACATAGCTGTCGAGTCGTAGGTGTGTAATACACCTCTGCCTACCCCTTCGGGGAATACAGGCGTGATGCTATGTTATGTTTTAAAAATTACCCCAAAGTAGAGATTATTTCTTTCCGGTGACAACACTTTCACGGACACATCTTCCAAAAAGTCACTTCACTTTTTAGTTGACACTTTTTAGTGTCTTTATTTTTTAGTTTGTCTGAGTACTCGGTGAAGAAAAAACATCGTCAAGAAGAAAAGAAACCTGCAAGCCTGAGAGATCTTTTCGACAGCTTCTAAAATCTGTCAACCTGCACTGGGGCAACCTTTTCCGTAAACACCAGTCTGCGAGAAAACCTTTACCCAAAACTGGAACAGTAATTGATTGAATAAAAATATGGTTTTGAAAAATTACAAGAAAAAAGAAAAGGATTAAACTTGATGTCTTCTATACGCAGCCCTTGGTCTTACCAATAGACTTTTTGTATATTCGAACATTATTCTTTCATTGAGAGCAAGAAAATGCCAATTTCATAAAGGCAAAAGAATTTGATGAGGTGAAATATTTTAGGGACTCTACGCGTACCGTATTAATAACGACACATACCTACTGCTATTGTACAGCGCGAAGAATTTCATACGGAATAGTTTAGATTTAATTAAACATAACTAAAACGTATGCGACACAAAACAGCAATTAGTAAAATAGATTTAAACGGAATGTTCCGTACTTATTTTCTTAGTTACGAAATATTAGGTCCTTACATATGAAATTGGCGTTTTGTCAAACTGGCCAAATAATCCAAATAATGTCAAATATCTGGCGTTTGGTTAGGAATTCCACATTCAAATTTATTTCAAATTTAGACTTGTGTATTTGTGTTTCCAATTTAACGGTTCATTAGTTTTCATGACATCGCTCACAATATGGACCACTTAAAATATCGGGCTATTTACGAATACGAGTTCCACCTAGCGCCGCATAAACAGCTCGAAGGATTAATGATGTATGGGGTTGTTACCGTAAAAGAAAACACTGTACGTTTTTGGTTCCAATGTTTTCGTGCTGGAAATTTTTACCTACATCTACCTACTTTTTTTTTGCTTTATTTGGATAAACAAACAGTGAAAAAATACATCATTCATTTACATATAAATACAGTTAAAATATATTAATTTTTTTTATTGCTTATGATGGCAGACGAGCCACGGCCCACCTGATGATAAGTGATACTAGTCGCTCATGGACTCAACTATACAGAGAGTATTGTCAAGCCACTGCGCACCATTTCATTTCTCAGATGTGAAATGAAAGGTATGTCCAACACTGTTTACCACAACTTAGTTTTAAATAATAGGATGTATACAAGACATGGTTTAACTAATGTAACATAGTAGAGTTTTATTATTTTATTTTAAAAGACAACACACTGCGCAAAGGAACAGTCCTTGTATCGTGGGGGACTTTACGAACATTCAATTTATCGGACAAAGTACACCTAGACTCATCATTTGTGGATCACACAAATAAGTAGTTGTTCCGGGTGGGAATCGAACCTAAAACACTCGGACGGGAGGTCGGTATTTAAATCACTCCGCCATCTGTGCAGTCTATTTTAGAGCTATTTTAAAAGATTAGTAATCTTAGATTTAAAACGTTGCATTAAACACAAAGTGAAAAATGTGAAATCGAAAATAACAGTCACAAGCAGGATTTGAACCTGCATCTCCTGGATACCGTTCAGATGCTTTGCCAATTCAGCCATCGTGACAATTGCTCCTGACTGCTAATTTCGATATCACATTCATACTTAACGTCTTTGGGTGACGCCTGCGCGATCCGTCGGAAGTATTTTCATACATTATACCGACCAGGTAAACTTAATTTTACAATTAAGATTTTACCTAATAATGACGCAAACCCTATAAATATTTAAATATTTTAATATATATTTTTAGCATTTGACATGCTTAGCACTATGCATTAAACACAAAGTGAAAAATGTGAAATCGAAAATAACAGTCACGAGCCGGATTTGAACCTGCATCTCCTGAGCGCGAAATTTTTAAACTTGCGGCTACCCGATGCTGTAATGATCTGTTGCCGCCGTTCCAATTAGTCAATTGTTTTAAAAATAGATATAAAAAATTCTTGCTCGATAGACAAAAGGCAGCAAACTAAGCTTATTTGGCAACGGATCAGTCTGCTCAGCTATAAGATTTTATTCACAGTTACCTACTATCTATAATATACCTATTTATATTTGTTCTTATTAACCATCCATCCATCCATCCATCAGCCTTTCAACGTCCACTGCTGGACATAGGCCTCCCCAAGAGAACGCCACAACGAGCGGTCCCGTCATGGGGGATAATGCCGTAATCGCCACGCTTGGCCGGCGGGTTGGCGATCGCAGTGGATGTTGTTAATACTCGAGGGAGTGCTGCTGCCCACTCCCCCGATATTCCCTCAGTCGGCTCTTACGACTCCCGTGGGTAGAGAGGGGTGGGGCAATTCTAAAGCCGCTCCTGTATAGTGGATAATACTAGCCTAACCTTATAGCTACATGTTGGCACACTTAGTACTTTGAGTTTGTTCTTGCACAGAGTATTTTGCTTTATATTTTTCTATATATATCATCACATTTTTTTTTAATTAATTACTTAAATATTGTCGTGTGTCGTGGCGGGCACAACTCTTAAGGTATTTTCTGAAAACCAGCGCTGAAGAGCTTTAGAGATTCAGCATACGCTGAGATAAAACCTTTTTTGGCTTTCTACTCGATGATTGCATTTTCTTTTTTGTCTTTTTTATGTTATTTTATATTGTAGAAACCAAAATAAACGTTTTTCTTTCTTTCTTTCTTTCTTTTATGTAAAGACGTATTATATTGGACAAACTAATATTAGTGTATACTTTGAAAGTTAACCTACCTGAAGCTAGCTTAAGCCGGCGACCAATTAGCAGGTATCAGGTGCTGCCGGCGGACCACTGAAGTAATGCAACATTAGTACCAGTGGTCTGCCGACACAGGCGGAGAGACGGCGCACGGCGGGTTTAATTAGCAGGTTAGGGCCTTACACTGCCCTGTTCGTTGCCCCGAACGATGGGGTGTGCGGGTACATTTTTTCCCGCCTTAACAAAAACAATAAAAGAAAAGGTCTGGGTTCTAGGACCATTACCTAATGTAACGTTTGCAATAGCCACAAGCGACCGTATTGTGGAGACATTTAGGTTTATTTAGCGAGTGAGGGCCCCACGCTATCCTGTTCGTTGCCCCGAACGACGGGGTGTGCGGCTAGGTCAATTTCTTCCCGCCTTAAAAAAAAACATAAAAAAAAGATCTAGGTTCTAGGATCATTAATGTAACTATTTAGATATTTTTATATATATTTTTAGCATTTGACATGCTTAGCAACATACATTAAACACAAAGTGAAAAATGTTAAGTCGAAAACTAAAAGCCACGTGCAGGATTCGAACCTGCATAAAAATATATATAAAAATATCTAAATATTTACAGGGTTTGCGTCATTATTAGGTAAAATCTTAATTGTAAAATTAAGTTTACCTGGTCGGTATAATGTATGAAAATACTTCCGACAGATGGTGCAAGCGTCACCCAAAGACGTTAAGTATGAATGTGTTGTCGAGATTAGCAGTTGGAAGCAAGGGTCACGATGGCTGAATTGGCAAAGCATCTGGACGGTATCCAGGAGATGCAGGTTCGAATCCTGCTCGTGGCTGTTATTTTCGACTTTACATTTTTCACTTTGTGTCATTAATGTAACGTTTGCAATAGCCACAAGCGACCGTATTTGCCGTGTGGGGTCAGCTTTAGAACTGTCCCACCCCTCTCCATCCATGGGAGTCGTAAGAGCCGACTGAGGGAATACCAGAGGAGTGGGCAGCAGCACTCCTTCGAGTATTAACAACATCCACTGCGATCGCCAACCCGCCTGCCAAGCGTGGCGATCACGGCACTATCCCCCATTCTTGGGGAGGCCTATGTCCAGCAGTGGACGTTAAAAGGCTGATGGATGGATGGATGACCGTATTGTGATAAGGCATTTCATAACGAGAACCTGGCCGAAAACGGAATTTCTTTTAATTGTTAGTAAAAATACGCAACTGCATTCAGGATGGTTAAAACTACAAGGGTATCGTGTAGAGGCAGAGCCTTGATTATCCAAGCAAGAATGGGCCGGCTCGATCGAGGAAGTACCACCTCACAAAAGATCAGCGTGTAACAACGGCTGTTACTCTTGCCGTTGTGTTTCGTATGGCGAGTGAGAGCGCTGGAGGCCGCCCTCCCTATTCTTTGCTTGTTATCCTTCATATCCTCTCCTTATTATCCTTCCTATCCACCTCCTAACCCTTTCCTTGGAGATGGAGATGCGCGAGTGATGTTTCTGGTATTGCTAGCGTCTATAATCTACGGTAACCACTTACCATCAGGTGGGTCCCGTATGCTTGTATGCCATCCCGGTAGTAGGTATAAAAAAATGCAAGTACAATACTTGTAGTTCCAAAGCGACTGCAACAAAACCACAATTCAATTGAAACGCTCATTAAATACCAATAATTACTCGGTTATTCAGCAATTAACCATGCACTGTAAATTACATGAGCTATTGTTAAATTTCTTTGGTGCAAGCATGTTTATGGTTTAAAATTAATTATGGAGTTTCTATTGAAAAGAACTTATTTGTCAAGAATTTTTGGGTCAACTAAACGGATAAAACAATAAAAACATATTTAGATATTTTTATATATATTTTTAGCATTTGACATGCTTAGCAACATACATTAAACACAAAGTGAAAAATGTGGCGTCACCCAAAGACGTTAAGTATGAATGTGTTATCGAAATTGGCAGTCAGGAGCAAGGGTCACGATGGCTGAATTGGCAAAGCATCTGGACGGTATCCAGGAGATGCAGGTTCGAATCCTGCTCGTGACTGTTATTTTCGATTTCACATTTTTCACTTTGTGTTTAATCAATAAAAACATTTTTCTAAAAGAATTATGCTGTTGCAAACCAACATAATATCTTTGAAAATCATTTAAAATATGTAAGTAGGTAGTATAAGAATAGAATTGCCCTAAAAAGAAAGTTGTTTCAAATATCCCTTTAAAAATACACTACTCATTAATTAAAAAAGCAAATAAATAACTAGAATACAATATTAATACCTGGATGGCCGGTTTTTTTTTTGGAAAATATGTCTTTTGGAAATTATATTTAGATACGAATTACATGCTTATGAAATATGAATAATATTTTTCGATCTTACCGACATAATAATAATAATAAAATATGAACTGATTATTTTTTCATTGCCTGAAAACACGGATAAACCGACGTTTTCTAAAAATAAAAGCTAGCTAGATCGATTTATCGCCCCCGAAACCGCCTGCATACAAAGTTTTATGAAAATCGTTGGAGCCGTTTCCGAGATTTAGATTATATTATATAGATACAAGAATTGCTCGTTTAAAGGTATTAGATAGATGAAAATGGTAAAACCCATCTTTTACATAGGGGATACCAAACCAAAAAAAATATTAATTGGTGGTGGATGGATTAAGAATGCATGTGTCACCAGCCCATTCTTATCGTCGGTGTCGTACGAGGTAACTAAGGGAAGTAAGTATTTATCATCCATCGCATTAGTGGGGGTAGGCTGTGGTAAGCTTGAGTACAAAGGTGGAGTATTGTCAGGTCTAAGCGGGTAAGCACCACCGTCTGCCGTGTAAATGAGCATGAAATAACTCGATGTGTCTTGGTTGCAGTGGGAGATAGTAGATCTTTCATTAATTTCCCGTACGCGAAATAAAATGGTGAGCAGCGGCTTGGCAGTATTCAACCTGGTAAACATCAGGCGGGCCGAGTCTCATCTCCCGCCAAAAGAATTATAAACGTCAATCTGCAATACAGCTGTTAATATTATCAAACAAATTTCGCTTAAAAACAGTTCTATTATTTTTATTTTAAAAATAATTTTATTAAATTATGTCCATCCATTCATCCATCAGCCTTTCGACGTCCACTGCTGGACCTAGGCCTCCCCAAGAGAACGCCACAACGAGCGGTCCCGTGCTGTTTCGCTCATACGGGGGATAGTGCCGTAATCGCCACGCTTGGCAATCGCAGTGGACGTTGTTAATACTCGAGAGAGTGCTGCTGCCCACTCCCCCGATATTCCCTCAGTCGGCTCTTACGACGCCCATGGGTGGGACAAAAGAGGGGGACAATTCTAAAGCCGGCCCCACACGGCTTAGTAATTAATATTAAACTTTTAAGAAATTAAGATTTAATAATATTAAAATTAATGACAAATTTAGTGCCCACCCGTAATCATAAATGCTGAAGTATTCAAAACGTCGCGTCGGGATAGTAGTAAATCAAGTAAGCGCGATAAATTCCGTAAACGTAGTTTTATTTCATAATGTGTAACATTCGCGTAAACATCAGGAAGTTCTATTATATGTTTGTTGTGAAGACTTGTACCTACAAAGTCATGATTCATTAAGAGAATGGTCTATAACATCAATTTAACTTAATACGTATTGTTAGGTCGCAGTTGTGTACTAAATTACACCGCACCGATATCGAAGTAAGACAATGTTAGCGAAATATATTGTAGAAACGTAATTAGTTTATGAGTTATTGCGAGTCTTTGCTTGTTTGAACATCGATTTATTTTAAAGTAAACTAGGATACATTACTCTATGGCAAACTAGTTATCTCATCTAAAAACTAGAAATAGCTATCCCACGGTAACCATTATTTTCCGGGATGAATAGACTATGTTCTTTTTTGGTTACAGAATGCAAAATTTCATGATGATTAATTCGGTAGTTACAAAACACAAAAAACAACAGACTTTCGAGAACTCACTTTCGCTTTTATAATATTAGTAAGGATACATATTTGTTTGAATATTGTTATATATAATTTTTTAATCATTTGATATGCTTAGCCATATAAATAAACACAAAGTGCAAACATATGATATCGAGAATAATAGTCACGAGGACGCAGGATTTGAACCTGCATCTCATGCGTTCCACCGTGGGTTATATTGGTTGGATACATTTTTAAAGTTTGTCTAGGATAGTATATTGGCTTAGCAGGCATAAAAATTAAAAAATCGCTGATAGCTATTATTAGACAATTTCTAACTAACCCAATATGGTAATAAATTTATTGCGTTATTCGATCCCTAAAACGGAATAGAACACTCAGTAAATCTCCCACGTAAGGATTCCTCATGTTTGCCCTACAACCATCATCCATCTAAAATCAAATAACGCAATTATTTGCCAAAAGCATTTATTATCTATGGAGGGACGCTTTGCCGCGTGGCAGCCATACTTGTACACACACTATCCTTAATATAACCAATAACTAAATAATTTGTATTATCGACTTTAAATGCATCAACTTAGAGCTCTATTTAAATATAAATAAATTAAGAAAATGCATAAATAAAATTGTTGATCAAGAGACTGTAATTTACGACAACAATACATTTTGCAGTTAGAAAATTAACTAGACATCTAATTTATATTTTATTTTCAACGTCATAGGGCTTGTTAATACATATTTTTTTATTAAACATGATTTTGATAACAAAATCGGCCACGCGGCTTCTTTTCATTGGCATCTATTTGAATTTCGAATTCTGAATTTGGAATTTGTTTTTCATCAGCCAGTTCTCGTTTACGATCGCACTGTCATCGAGTGGGTTCCCTATTATCATTTGCGATTTATTTGCTTATGTGATTTTTGGTCAGCAAGCAATTAGGGTGGGAAATTACTTATTTGTTGATAGTATTACGTTAGTATCATTAAACTTGGTTTACTTTTGACAGCATGGGTTTTCATTTATACCCTACTTTAATAATATTATAATTTACCGGTAGTAACAGATATATAACAACATTTTACAGCACACTAGCATTAGAGAACTCTACATTAATATTTTTATGAACCTTTAATAGAATTATTGTTGAACATAAAGTACAAAAATGTGAAATTTTAAATAATAGTCACGAGCAGGATTTGAACTTACTTCTACCGGAAAATGGTCCCAGATGCTTTGCCAATTCACCCATAGTGACATCTGCTCGGGACTTAGTTTACGATAACACATTCCTTCTTAATGTCTTGGATGACGCCTGCGCCATCAGTTGGATGCATTTCCATACATTATTCCGACCAGGCTTAATTATTATTAAATTCAAGATTCATACCAAATAATGACGCAGACCTATAAATATTTTGGCGCGTTGAGTACTTTTGAGTGAACAAAAATCATGGAACTCACGTCATCGTCACCGAACGCTCCGATAGAAGTAAAAACTAAGTAACTTGTAAATAGCTCGACAATACAATTCACAATTACTCAGATTTCACTTCTATTGGCAGTCCCCAAAATATGCACTGCATGTTTTTTTTTTTGTACATTTCATCAAGCATTGACATGCTTAGCCATATAGATGAACATAAAGTGTGAATATGTGGAATGAAAAATAATAGTCACGAGTAGGATTTGAAACTGCCTGGAAAACCGTCCGTTCTTTACCAGTTCAGCCATGGAGACATCAGCTCAGGACAAAACACAAATTAATATGTGCAAAAGCTGGTTCAAAAGGTTCAAAGTTCATCGTCAATAAAAAAATCCTATTAAACTTCATATTTAATCAAAAGCCGAACGGATTACCTCGTGCTTAGCTGAACTTTTTCCGCTCGGCTTGGTGTTATAAATTTTAAATAAGCTTAATGCTAGTCCCGTTTTATTTATTGCGAACAGTTGCGAATGAGCCACGGTTCACCTAACTTGTCTGAAGTAAGCAATAATCAATGCTCATGGTCATATAGCGATAGCATTTATTTTTGTTAACCTTTTTCAGGGCACCCTCCATGTACCGTCTTTCCGTCTATATTGGCGGACCACTGGAACTGGAAGACATTACTTAAGTGTTCCGCCGGCGGCTTACCCTTATGGATACACTCTTTGAGCGACGATTTCGGGCACCGGAGCGTTGCACTTTCGCGGGAGGCATTGAGGATGGCGGACGTTCCCCGGTCCAGCTACCAGCGCAATAGCCTTAATCGGCTATCTTAGTAAATTCTCGTATAACCAAAACCAGAAAACATTAACTTATTACCATGTTACTAACACCTGATCGAGAACTTCATCGTAAATCCAAAACAACTTAAAATTTAACATCATCCATGACCATTAATGCTGGAATGTATCTGAAAAGGTATAGTTAGCCATAGTAAACCATCACAAATATATACACTGATATGCTTTACCTCTATTTATTAAAAACTAGCTGCTCTGAAAGATGTTGTCTTTTTAAAGTACAAATTATTTGTGAATAAGGAAAAAGTGATTTTTTGTACTAGCGGGAATCGAACCCGCGCCTTTTCCAATCCGGGGAAGTGCTCTGAACCACTGAGCTATAGTACAGATCTTTCGATCATCCCAATTTACTTATCACATTTTGTCTTCACGACCAACGCCATCTATCGGAAGCATTTACATGCATTAAACCAATATAGTAAGTTTAATTTTGCAATTAAAATTCATACCATTTGATGGCGCGATTTTCTAAACATTTTTGATCTATATTTTTTAGCATTTGACATGCTCCGCCACTTTTTAAAGTACAAATTATATGTGGCGGAGCATGTCAAATGCTAAAAAATATAGATCAAAGACGTTGTCTTGTCTTAGCTATGAATATTCAATTACTTGCGAACTGTCAAAAAATAAAACATAGCATTACTGTATATCCCCGAAGGGTTATTACTCACCCACGGTTTGCCAGCTAAGTTTAAGTCCCACGTAATAGGGGGCGAGCCTATTGCCGTCTACCGGGCACATTTCCAAACTCCGGGATACTACTGAGAATTTTTGTTTTACGAATCAATAACACTGCCCGATCTGGGGATCGAACCCGGGATCTCATGAGAACTGTCAAACGCGCAAAGTTAAAATAGTTATTATGCAGCAATACTTACCCTCATTATTTTAATGGTTGTGTGTGAACTCGGATTGGCAGCATTGTTATAACTTTCAAGTTCGTATTTATGTAGGATAAAGTAAGTAGTAAAGTAACTAAATAAAGTTAACTAGGTTTTGTTATATTTTGGATTTAGTTTTTGGATTTGACATTTAATGTGGAAGGAAGAGAATATTTTGTTCCAAGATACTAACATCTAAGATACAGGTAGTTTAGATGCTGGCGATAAGAGTTGTAAGATTGTGTTACATTATATATAAATTAAATGTATCAAAATTGTATCATAAGTAAAGTACTTAAATAAATAAATAAAGTTATTAAGTTTTCTAAAATATTGCCATTTTCAGCGTTATTTTCTTAAATTTTCTTTCCTTAAGAACCTTCTATAGAGTATTAGAAAACTTAAAAAAGTAGAATGAAATCTATAAAATAGTTCTCAAGTTATGACGTGACTAAGGCAAATAGGGATTTATTTTTATTAGGGCGAGCGATCGAGCCCTATCACTATCCCACAATCTATGCACTTTTGTGGTACACTTTATTGAGAAACTATTACACTTTCAGATTCGGGCTGTCACATAGTAAATTCAATTTATTTCTAGATGTGTTATCTGTCATAAAAACATTATTTTATACATATCAAAAATATAACAATTTTTACTAATTAGAATTTTATTGTATACCTAACGCCATCGTGTGGGAATTTGACATCTTCAACGATTTCTATAACGCTAAGTCACGTGACTTAACGTTAGAGATGCCAATTTTCCATACATTTTAATACTTTTCTATAGCGTTAGCGATCATAGAATGCAACTTGGCTAGGCCCACACATCTGTGGTCTTAGTAGTTTTGGTGGTGCGCTGATTGTTAGTCAGGGTAAGCGAGTTAGTGAAAATAATAATTAGCTAGGAATTCGTAGATTCTAGCATTTAGCACCATTAGTGTTGCCGTTTACCATCTGGATAAATACTAAAGAACTGCACTAAACAACAGTTCAAGTTAAAAAAAATTTAAATTGTCATTCCCCTGTTTATAATAACATCAGCGTATCTAACACAACCCGTTTCATCTGATAAATGATCATTTAAATCTGTTTGCGCAATACTACAGACAGATTCGACACGGTAATGTTAAAATATTACGACTCTTTCACAGTCTATGGTCTGTATACATTGGTCTCTATTGAATAGGAATAGACAATAGGTATGCAATTATCTTTGTTATTGAAGTGCAAATTCGATTGACGGGCCTCGTGGCGTAGTCGGTAGTGTAACCGACTTCCATGCACGAGGTCGTGGGTTCGATTCCCACTCAGGACAATTACTTGTGTGATGAACACCGATATTTGTACTGCGTCTGGGTGATTTCTATCTATAATATGTATGTATTTACAAAAAAAGAAATAGTATATGTATTATACCCGTAACCTGGTACCCATAGCACAAGCGTTAAGCTTAGTTTGGGACCAGAGGGCGTTGTGTGAAAAATGTCCGTGAATATTTATTAAATTATATTGTATTTTTTATTTTTTTTGTACTTATATGCTAATTATTGTTATTGGAATGTTATTATATAACCTTGAAGCTTAAACGTTTTTCTTTCTATTTTCAACGGTTTTGTGAATGGTAGATAAGTCTAAACTGCCACAAAAGATTTGCAGCCGTATTTAGCAACAGCTAATCACATTTTAAAGGACAAGTTTGAAGAATAGAAATCACGAGTCTTCTGTTAACCGGAATTTCTCTTTGATCGTTACTAGTACCAGAGATTTATATAAGTATATAAATTGGCACTCAATATTTATTTAGGTACGACTTAGAATTAATATTAGAGGCATGATGTCGCTGTTCATATGTCTACGCCAGCTGTGCACTCAAATTTAATATCAAACTATCTTTCAATAGCATCCAAAAACAAAATTAAACATGTAATTTAAAAAATAATACCACAACAATTTCACGGCACATTGGCTGTCCAATCAATTTCTGTGCCCACCTGACAAACGATTACTTTATATTGCCTATGGTCGTAATGCTACAGATTAAGCTGTAAATTTTAAAGGTTTACTCCAGTTTATTCTTTATGGACCAGTGAATTTTAGAAGAAAATAAGAGTGCTTCATCAAAATTGCTTTGATATTGTTGTGAAAAGCGATAGCCTCATCTCTATGAGGTACGAGTATAGAGGTCGGAACAAGATCTTAATTTTTTTTTACTACGTGGGTGGCGATCAAGCATACGGCCCACTTGATGGTAAGCGGCCATAGCCTATAGACGCTAGCAGCACCAGAGGCATCACTCGCGCCTCGCCATCTCTAAGGAAAGGGATAGGAGGTGGATAGGAAGAATAATAAGAAGAGGATAGGTAGGATACTAAGGAGAGGATAGGGAGGAGGCTTGGGCCTCCGGCGCTCTCACTCACCATACGAAATACAACGGTAGGTACCGTTGTTAAACGCTGATCTTATGTGAGGGGTTGGTACATCCCCGATCGAGCCGGCCCATTCATGCTAAGCTACCACTAGAATTTTCAAAGTGTAATTCGGTTATCTTCGAATACACATGTAGTGGCAGACGAGCTACGGCCCATCGGATGGTAAATGGTAGGTAACCGTCGCTCATAGACTTAACTATACCGAGAGTATTGTCAAGCCGCTGCTCACCATTTCATTTCACCGATATGAAATGAAAGAATAAACGGCTATCTCCTGCTACAGCCACACTGGAGATGGTGGTACCAACCCGCTCAGGCCGATACCAAGTGAGTTCTCCCACTTGGTACCCAGCCCTACCACCACTAAATTATATGTTACATGTATGTGAGATACTATATACCGCTAGTATTACATTAACAGTGAATAAAGTAAGGGCCATTTACAAGTTTCTACTGATAAATTATTTTAGTAAATACAAAGCTAAACAAAACTGGGAGTAAGGAATTTATCAAAAGAAACCTTTCACTAAAGTAGGTAATTTAAATTTCTTAAATACACTGGTATAAAATAAGTCTAGGTCATGTGTTGTGTGTTAGTTCATGCGTTCTTATGCTACTTCTAATACACACTACTACTTACTACGTAATCATAAATAAAGTGACACCCTATACAGCCCCGTGGCGAAAATGCCGCAAAAATTCCCATCAATGTGGCTCCCTTAAACAAAAATTAAGGCCACTCTTGACTTTTGATCAACAGTTCAATATTTAATGAGCTGAGTATAAAAAGCAGGAAAAAGAGGTTGATTATCATTTCAATGACTTTAGTCAACAAAAATAGGTACTTATTTTAATAAATCCTGTGTCACGAAACCAAGGGGGTTAGGCAGAATGTCATATTTCACGTGTCGACCGTATCGAGATCACTGTGATTGGTTGAGAAACCGACGTGTGATGCCACAATAATCCGTTGGCCAACCACGGTGATCTCTCAACCAATTACAGTGATCTCGATACGGTCGACACGTGACATATGACATTCTGCCTAACCCCCCTGGTATAACCATTTTTTTTTTAAAAGATGACACCTGCTCTAAGGAGTAATCCTTGTATCGCAGGAGACTTTACAAACATACAATTTCACGCACACAAAATACACCCAGACTCAGAATAATTCATGGATCACATAAAGAGTTGTACTGTGTGGGAATCGAACCCACAGCATTCGGGCGGGAGGCTGGTATCTAAACTACTCCGCCGTCTATCCAATCATTAACTCCGTAGGTATGTCGCGAAACAGACATTACCTAGTGTACGAGTATTTCTAGTTCTAAAATACAGCAATTTTGATTTAATCAGATCAATCATATAAACAAAATTGAGACACAAAATATTTAAAAATACAATTTATTAATTTTTCATAACTATTAATGTCACAGCATTGCACTCAATGGTACTTATCGTTGTAATAAACGAGTACTGCAATCGATTAACTGTTTCCGATGTTACCCTCGTTCAAATCGAAACAGCCCACAAACACAATGGCGGCCAATTCGTCACCGTTTGACATAAATTAACCATTATTTCACACTGGTATGGTATAGATAAAAACGAAGATGGCTGACGATCTATAGCTCCCATGAATGAATGAACGAAGAGTATCTACTCACAAATAGTGATTCGTCATACACTTGTATAGAAATGTGTAAGAATTGTTCTATTCTTCTATTGTTGAATTCGCACTTATGTCTTTTATAATACGTGTACTTATTTGAAGTGTACAAGATTGAGAAATTGCTCGTAAAGTACAAGAGGGTTGAAAGTCATATGCATATGAGAATAACTACAAAATTATTTTTGTTAGAAGTATTTTATTGATTTGAAATATAAGCTGTGGTAGCTTAGTGGTGATCCAGATGTCCATCTTAGCAAGACAGAAGTTTGAAGTTTGATCTCTATATTTATTTTCTAAGTTGAGAATTCAATAGGCTTTCAATAACTGTTTATTTTTTTCGAAATTATGGTATGATTTTTTTTTTTTGTTTTTCTCATCTGTAAAATTGTATGTTATGAAATTTACAAAATGTATCCAATGTAATTATTAAAAAAAAATTATAAAGGAAACTCAATTCTGCCATTATTACATTCCTCCATTTTGAATTAAGAACATCGATCTGTAGTAGAACGTACTATAATTTACACTCTAAAATTTAAGCATAAAGTTGATTTTCGAATGAAAGCTTCCGAGTAACGGTTCGCCTTTCAGTGTTTCGCAATTCATAACTTGTGTTGTCGATTTGAATAATGATATTAAATGTAAATTATATTTTGTGTTTAATTTTGTGGTTCTCGGTAAAGTGTACTGTTACGATTAATTTTACAAAGAGAAACGGTTTTTATTAAATGCAACCGTTTTTATTAAGCCCATGGTCAGAAGTACCTTTTTTCCTGTGATCCGCCAATACAGGCGCAGAGATGGCACAGGGTGGGATTGTTTAGAGGGTGAAGAGGGTTGCGGTGTTGCTACACCAGAGGCATCACTCGTTGATCACCATTTTCAAGGAAAGATCCACACTCCGTGTGGTGACGGACTAAGAATACAAGTGTCACCGCCCCATCCTTTCCCGCGGGTGTCGTACAAGGCGACTAAGGGAAGAAAGCAATTATCACCCATTGCATTACTGGTGGTAGGCCTGGGTACCAAGTGAGAGTACTCACTTGATATCGGACCCAAACGGGTCGGTACCACCGTCTTCTGTGTGACCGGTCATGAAGCACGTCAGTGTGTTTTGGCTGTAGCATAAGACAGCCGTTTATTCTTTCATGTCATATCTGAGAAATTAAATGGTGCGCAGCGGCTTGACAATACCCTCAGTATAGTTGAGTCCATGAGCGACAGACTTACCATCAGGTGGGCCGTGGCTCATCTGCCATCATTAGCAATAAAACAAAAACCTAATAAAACCTATCGTTGTTTCAGGCTGATCTACTGTTAGAGGGTGATAGATACTACTCCAGTCAAGCTGGCCCAATCATGTTGATGAGACAAGAAATACACTATGACTACACAAAGTTCTTTTTCTCGGGAGGATATCTTTTGTGGATACCCCCTGCCGGGCGGGCAGGGAGGTTACGCCAGACTCCCAATTTCACTATTGATATACCTGCTAAAACCTCGCAGTGTTCCTTCAGACTTCCTGTAGCCAGTGGCGAGGTATACGCTCTACGCATGCTTTCCTCCACTCCCGACAGGTCTGGGCCTCCAATGTTGGTGGCTCCGTCTAGTTTGGAGGGCCTAGCACTCCCTCGTCGAGAGGCGCTCGCGGAACACGTACGCCGACTACACCAAGACCTGCCTCATCACTTCACCCGTAATAGTGACTACGGCTGTAACTCAGCTGTAACACAGTAAATATATCAAATGTTTTTGCTTTGGCTGTAACGTCGAGTTTAGTAAAAAAATTAATATTGAGCAGCGTATAGGCCCTTTAGATGTGTTATAAAGAAGAAATTTACTTAAAAACATTCAGAAACCACGTCTAATAATTTCACTTATGTCATGATTCCCAGTACTTAAACCTTTGCGTAATGGTTTATACAACGAAAGGTAAATTAGTTTTCAACTCATTAAGTTGGGAATTAAGATTAACAGAGTAATTGTTCTGCGATTAAAACCTTATTGTGACCAGGGGTTGAAAGCTTGAGCACAAAAATGTACAGTTAGGTACATACATAAACTCACGCATGTTTCCTAGAGGGGTAAGCAGAGACAACCGATTGCCACGTAACATAAAACAACCTTTCGCTGCCCACTTTTCGCTCTCGTGGAAACGTCACAGGGTGGCGAACGACGTCGCTACCATTCGAATATACAATTTTATTTGAAGACTAAAATATACCTGCAATTTTCATTATAGAATTTTTATTCTTCTAGCATGAATGAAATATACAACCTTATTTAATTAAGCGTAGGATAGGAAACTTTATCTTAATTTAATTTGAATTAAAAAATTCTCGAACATTTTTTTTTTTTTTATACTACCTCAGCGTCTGTGGCTAACAGGCATACGGCCCACCTGATAGTAAGTGGTTACCGTAACCTATGGACGCTAGCAACACCAGAGAGGCATCACTCGCGCGTCACCAACTCTGGGGAAAGGAATGGGAGGTGGATAGGAAGGATAATAAGGAGAGAATAAAGAGGGGGTTTTGGCCTTTGTAGCTCTCACATACCATACAAAAAACAACAGTAGGAGTAGGTACCTGCTGATGCGCATTGATGAATAGAAAACTGCGTCTTCATCCACCTTATAGTTAAAGAGAAGTAGGGACCTTTGGCTTTAAATAAACATATGTCTACGAGTCAAAGTTGAGACGCCAGGTGTAAGACGGTCCATTATAACGTGTAAACACAAAAGTATAACTCAGATATTTTAATTTACAAATTGTGAGCGACACAGATTGAATCTACTATAAGGCATTAATCCTTCAATACTAGAGACAATTACACTTACTTTCTAAGCAACTAAATTCTGCCCGAGACTACTTTCAAGTGGAATATAAATAGGACTTAATTATCTCTATTAGATTTAGCTATTCCACAGGATTCATCAATTTCTCGGATATAATATAGGTACAATATCTATACAATTTTTTTGAAGTGAAACTTCTAATGCGATTTCCAACAAGGTTGCGTTAAAAGTTTAACGCCACCATGGAGGGGGTATGAAAGCACTGTTGCATTAAACGTTCAACGCTCCTGGGGAGAGGGAATAGAAAGAGACAGAGCGAGAGTGAATGCGTGGCACTCGAACGCATGCGCTTAGTACCTGCTACAGGCCAGCGCGAGCGTTAGCAACGAGTAGCGTCCAATTTCCACATTACGAAATTTCACTTCTTCCGCGCGGAGGGACTCCACGCACTATTGATTTTTTTTGTTGACAGGTTGACTAGTTAGGGCGTAAAATCATATCAAACAAACTCACTTTCACATTTATAGTATTAGCAAGGAAGTAAGCATAAGACACTGGTGTAGCCGGGATTAATGAAAAACGTCGTCGCGGGGGAGTGGTTTGATGTGTTTCAAGAAGTCAACGAATTTATATTACTGTTGATTGCCTGCTTATTGAACAAAATTACAAGTAGAAATAAGACTTAAAACTTCATATTTGAGTCGACGTTCCCAATGAGTGTTTCATCTTTTTAGCCAAGTTCTCCCCGAAACAAGCAATTCATTTGAAAGTACTTTTAGAATTACGAAGTTGTTGGTAAATTTTATTCAAATAAGCCGTAGCCTCTCCCTGTACTAACCGAAAACTGGAACGCTTGACAATGTTAAGCTTTAATTATTTTTTTATTTAGACCGACCGAGTACCGAGTTTAATAAATAATGGCGAGTTTTAAGGTTATTCGTTTATACATTTTAATGCGACTCTGCGGAGAATCTGTGGAGTGGGACTGACTGACCGCATACATAACGACGACGTAAGAGAGCGAGTAGGTATGAAAAATACTCTCGTATTGGTGTAAAAATGCGAAAGGGAATGCTCCGATGGTTCGGACATGTGGAAAAAATGCCGGACGTGCGTTTGATTAAGAAGATATACAATACAAAAGTGAAAGGATGTAGGTACAGGGGGAGACCGAGACTCACCTACCTAGACCAAATTGGTCATGTATATTGAAGGTAGGTGGAGTCAAGAGTCTCCGAAACCGGCGAGCGTGTATGAAGAGAATCATGAATGTTGAGGAAGCGAGCGGTGTATGCAAGAATAGAGCCTTTTGGCACTCTGTTCTCTGTGCCTACCCCGCAAAGGAGACGGAGAGGGAAATTGATGCAAGCAAGGAAATATCAAAGATAGGGGCTTGATAATTGGAATTGTATGTACTCCTCATAAATAATGAGAATAATTCGACTGTAGGTACATGTGGTGGAGTGGTTTAGATACCGGCCGCTTGAGTGTTGTGGATTCGATTCCTACACAGAACAACTCTTTGTGTGATCCACAAAATGGTTGCTCTGAGTCTGGGTGTACTTTATGTACGTAAAATATATAGTGCATAAGTGTGCGCAAATAGGTATAAGTGCACTCTTTTTTCACTCATAGGAATGTAAATTCCTATGGGACGGCATTCCGATACGACTGTAATGTGGGGATTGTGCAAGGTGTATGACGTACTACATAATGTATGTCGAGCCTATGTAGGAAGTTAGTGTAAAGCCGCGTTTCCATGCTTGCCAAGGCTCGGCAAGCGTCCACAAGCACACGCGTGTAAACAGGGCGTTTGGTTTAGCTTGCGTGAGCTTGAAGACCCTTGTATTCGATCCGTTTTTGGACACAGAGGGCGCTTGCGGCAAGCGCTTGCGACGCGTTCACGCGTAGGCGGTTGGCGCGCGCTTAGTAGCCGCTGTGATCATAGATAATTCACTTATATTGGCTGTGATCTCGCGACGAACGCACGTCTAGTTCTGTCAAAATGAGTGGCTGGTCGAACGAAGAGAGTTTATTGTTTTTAGAATATTACCAGACCAAAACGTTTGAACAACCGAAAAATTTTGAACACCGAAAATTTTTTAGACTGTTTTAAGTTCACTTCCAAAATTTTTTTCGGTATTCAAAATTTAACAGTGTATAATTATATATTGTGGGATAACATAACTGACACAGATATTGGTAACCGAAATACCAATTAAACTGAAAAACTTATTACTTGGTACGATTTCTATGAATCTTTATCACCATCATCTTCGTGGTCGTCGGGCTTTCCTTGCTTTAGTTTTACTTGGCTTGTATTTGAAATGAAAGTAGGTTAAACCAAACGTAATAGCCGATACAAGTTCGGTGGTCGCCACGCTTGGATATACGTAACAAACTGACGCATTCAACAGCGTGTAAACGACTTCCAAATGCCAAGCGAGATTTGTGGACGCTTGGGGCTTGTGGATGCTTGTCGAGCCTTGGCAAGCATGGAAACGCACCATAACATAGCACGGTCCGCGAGCGACTAGCTCGTTACACTAACTTCCTACCTAGGCTCGACATACACACAATCCCCCTACGACCTAAGACAGATCAAGTACCGACGGCTTTATGTGATTTCCGAGGCGTGGGGGTGAAACTTGATACTTGAACTTGAGAATCTCTTGACGGGAGAACCCAAAAGCTTTATTGTTGGCCTGATCGGAGAATCGAACCAGAGACCTCGTGATTGGAAATCGCATACTGGGTTACCGAGACCTCCTCAGAAATAAATAGTGTCATGGTTCAGGGCTTTTCTATTTTCATATACGCGTATTCGAGTACGACGGTACGAGCGCTATATGTGGGTAAGTGTGCTCATAATGCGGTGCAAAACTGAATAAGGGAACCGCTCCTCGCTCTCTCACCGGTTAGAGGCAGATATGGATGGTATTGAAGTACTTTCATCAAAATAATCTAAAAACCGGAATGTACCGATAATATATATATGTTTTCAGATAAATTATAATTAAGAGTAGAAAATATTTACAAAATCAACATGAAGCTATCAAAGTACCCCTAATAACTACTCAGCGCCCTCATATCATCACGCTGTTAAATAAATGGCATCGGCACGTGTCAAGCTAAAACATAGCAATATCAACGTAAACAGAGTTATTAGTTTGTTTGTTTGAACATAATCATGTATTAATCTTTGCTTTCGGCTATTGTCATGTGCAGACCTATTTCTAGACTAGCTTTAACCCGCGGATACACTTGCGTGTAATCAGGAATATTATTTTATTAATCGACTTCAAAAAAGGAGGAGGTTATCAATTCGGATGTTTATATATTTTTTATGTATGTTCGGGCATAACTCCGTCATATTTAAAAACAGATT
Source organism: Leucoma salicis (assembly GCA_948253155.1). NCBI lineage: Eukaryota > Metazoa > Arthropoda > Insecta > Lepidoptera > Erebidae > Leucoma > Leucoma salicis. The sequence continues at coordinate 24,702,988 of OX411815.1, read as the reverse complement.
TGCAAAATTCGCGTAAATATACATTGTTTAGGCAACGCAACCTAACATCACGTCTGTACACTCGAAAGGGTTACGCAGATGTATTCAGTATATCAGGGTACACCCACATTTTTTATAAAAGTTAGCAGGATCATTGTTGCATATTTTTAAACGACTTCAAAAAAGGAGAAGGTTCTATGTTCCGGTAAACACCGACTTCAAACACATCAATAGGTGTATAGCACGGAAATCGTATGTAAATACCAATTATTTTCGCTTTTTAGTTCCCCGGTGTTATTTGAAGGCGCCTTTCTTTTTTTTAAAATAATTTATTGCTTAATATTCTGCCCGTAACTTACTCCGTGTGGATGTTACAATATAAACTCAGTCTACGGCGTGTTACTTAGAATATAAACTCAGTCTATGGCGCGTTATCTCAATGCAAAGTAGCTATCACACAAGATTCATCCACTTTTACGGGATAAAAAGTAGTCTGTATGACTGAGTGCTGATTATGAGGTCTCGGTTTCGATCCCCAGGTCGTGCAGTAGCATCCCGGAGTTTAGAAATGTGCCCGGTAGACGGTAGGGTAAAACTTGGTTAGTCAGTGATAGTTGGTTATTTGGTGATAGCTATTATAAAGCTTATAGTGGAGTTACTCGTATCTTTGAAGCTTACTGTTCATATTAGATAGATGGCGCACATTGTGTTTAGTTTGATAACTTTTAAAAAGTTGCCGAGCGACGCGTATGAAATTAACAATAATGACATTTCGCATGGATTAGCAACTGTGAAAACGATTCGCGGGCTTTTGTTGGATTACTGTTTTAGACTTATTTTATTTAATATTAAAGTAGAAAATATGCCTAAAAAAAGGATTGGATCCGAAAGGTTAGTATTTGAACTACATTTTCATACTCTGTTGCGTATTGTATAACTTTGTTTTGATATCGAAAATGCTTAAGACCGTGTCGTGAAAAATAGTTTTTTTAGTCTCGAAGCGATTTTTGATATCACAACAATACTCTACAAACATTTTATTGTATTACTTTTACACCATTTTTTACTTATAAACAGATATCTAAGTTTAATTTTTGATCGTAGGACACTCCTCACAAGAACAGGAAACCATTGAAGAAGTCAGCTACGGAGTACAGTGCTTCTTCGTTAAAGGCTGCCGTTCAAGAAGTCAGTGCATGCACCACTTATAAGGTTGCAATAAAGAACGGGATTCCTTGCATCACCCTCAAATCATATTATTATGGCCATTGGTACCATGTTCTAATTGTGAACTCTCAGATTAAATATATTTTTTGCATAATGCTGATTGTCACCCATAGTAATATTCAATTATTTCAATTAATGGGAATTAAATAATAATTGGAAGATAAAATAAGGTCATAATTAAGAATATCTTATAATTTTGTTTTTGATAAATGTTGATTTATTGAATAATAAAGAAATCTTAGTTAAAATAAATGGGATGTCTTTCATATTATTGCCATATTAACTAAGTTTCAGGAATCTCATAGATTTACCTGATCCATATCACATATTTGCCAAGCTTATGTCACATAATATGTCTATTATCATACAATTACCTGACTTCTTATGATTCTTTAAAAAATGATAATACATAGATATAGGCAAGTTATTTCTTATATTAGTTAGACTCCTCTACAGATACTTATCTTTTATAGTACCTGTAAAAATAACAAAACAGTATGACAACAAATAAGAATTTATAGTCTCAATAACTAAACTATCACTGATTAACCAAGTTTTACCTTAAGAGGTTCACCCTCTATTACGTGGGACTTAAACATAGCTGGCGAACCGTGGGTGTGTAATACACCTCTGCCTACCCTTTCGGGAAATACAGGCGTGATGCTATGTTTTTTTTTCTATGTTAAAAAGAAGTCTATAAATATGTCTTATTATGAGTTTCAGAATAATCTGAAGCTCTAAAAGGTAGGTAAATACAACCTATGTATGCAAAATATTATGATAATTGGTTCATTAGCATAACAAATGGCGTACCTAAATATGTGATAAACATCTCACCTTCGCAATAATATTAGTAAACTCATCCTTACTAATAATATTAATGCGTTTATAGATATTTTTGTTGATATATGATGTTATTTCTTAGTTATTTTTGTAAGTTTCCTAATTTCTTAAGAGTTTAGATACATATTTGTTAGTCTTGTATGGACGTTTTCGTGGATGAGTGAACCTGGACTCTTTGAGAAACATTGGTTTTGTTCTTTACATTGTATCTCACGCTAAATTGAATATGCTAAATATTAATAATATTAAAATAATTATGCGTTTTCTATATAGTATCGGTTATTTTAAAAGACAGGAATTGGATAATTGGAATTGAGTTTATCATGAATAAATAGAGACATGTTTCCGGATTGCAAATTTTCACATAGGTGTACCGTACATATAACAATGGCTGATATTTTTGGAACGAAGTTCCTTACGGGTAGTGCGATTTAGTAGAAATCGTCACGTTAGAAATGCCGTATGCTGTGTGTCTGCGTGTGTGTATCGAGCCTACTACAAGCAAATGAGCACACAAGCAAGTGAGTGCACAGCCGGGTGAGCAACTCTCCCTCTCTCTCTCTCTCTCTCTGTCCCTCTACTTTGTTTTTCTTTTTTATTTTATTTGTATTTTTGTTCTTTATTTTATTTATTTTATAGATTTAAAATATGTTTGTCACTTCACAAGGGGTTCTATTTTAGAGAAAACATTTCGATCATTTTAAGGGCTGATACATTTTTACTAACAAACATGAATCCCTTGGAAATCAATCATATAACAGCATCTAGGGGTACCTAAATGCTGTTATATGCCGGCTTTAACTATACTAAAACAAGGCAAAATATTAATATGTCACTGAATAGGCTGGCAACACTGAGTTTAATAACACCTAAACGATTCCAATTAATTATAATTAAGTAGGTACCTGTGCGCACTCGGCGCTATAATTATACACACTAGTTTTAACTACTCTGTATTTAGTAGATTAATCAAATTTAGTTTATGTGCATATTATTAAAAGAGGTTTTCGTTAATTTTAGAGTTACTAATATCACCATGTCACTCACACCAACCCCAATGGACAGAGAGATGCAGTGGAAGGATACTAAAGGGAAGATAAGTAAAAGGGAGAGGAAGAATGTGGAAATATGATAGAGAGAATCTAAAGAAACTAGTGGTAGAGCTCAGATTAACTAAAAAATAAAGACACAGCATTGTCTATATATGCCCTGTGGGGCCGGCTTTAGAATTGTCCCACCCCTCTCTACCCACGAGTCGTAAGAGCCAACTGAGGGAATACCGGGGGAGTGGGCAGCAGCACTCCCTCGACTATTAACAATATCCACTGCGATCGCCAACCCGCCTGCCAAGCGTGGCGATTATGGCATTATCCCCCATTTCTTGGAGAGGCCTATGCCCAGCAGTGGACGTTGAAAGGCTGATGGATGGATGGATTGTCAACTAAAAAGTGAAGCTACTTTTTGAAAGATGTGTGCGTGAGTGTTGTCACCGGAAAGAAATATACTCTATCATTTGGGTAAATTTCTAAAAGTTTTATGTTTAAAACATAAAGGAAGTAAAAGCATAAAGAAAGTTTACATTAAATCATATAGGGAATATTATGGCGCTGACGACGTATCCCATGTACGTAACGCAGGTACAAAATCGTTGATTCTTTTGGGGTAATTTTAAATCATACTCTGGTAACACTCGTTGCTTATGACACTTCACTTTGGCATGGTTGTGTGTGTGAGCGCGTATAATTACAAGTTTGGCATGGTTTTATACGGCTTCACTGGATTGTTTGTAATGATCCGTCTATATTTTTTAGTCTGTGTGGTGGGGTTGGGTGCGAAGTGGGAGTACTCACTTGTTATCGGACCCGAGCGGGTTGGTACCATCTTATCTGTTTCGCTTTCACCCCATAACTACTAAACCAATCATCACGAGTCTTTATCTACCTACCTACCATTTTCCATAAAAATCGTTCAGCCATAATAAAATAATGGGAGTGAATTTGTTTGTTTATGACGCTTGCACGGCATAACTACTGGACTCATCTTGAAACTTTACATATTATATGTAGTCTGGAGCCCAGAACATGCTGTGTGGGGCTGGCTTTAGAATTGTCCCACCCCTCTCTACTCACGAGTCGTAAGAGACGACTGAGGGAATACCGGGGGAGTGGGCAGCAGCACTCCCTCGAGTATTAACAACATCCACTGCGATCGTCAACCTGCCTGCCAAGCATGCCGATTACGGCATTATCCCCCATGACGGGACCGCTCGTTGTGGCGTTCTCTTGGGGAGGCCTATGTCCAGCAGTGGACGTTGAAAGGCTGATGGATGGAGCCCAGAACAGGGCATAATCTGCTCTTGATCCTGGAAAAAATAATGGTTAGTTAATATAATAGAGCTAGTTTGCATTAGAGTGATGCATTAATATTCTGAAATCCGGAAACGTGGACGAAGTCGAGGCAGAATCTAGCAATATAAGTAAGGATATCTTTAAAAGCCATTAGAATGAATCGATATTTTTTTTGTAAAAAAAAAACGTTTCCACACTCAATTAAAAAAGTATCGGTCATCAATGTAACACTATTAAAGCATATTTTATGGGTGAGTTGATCCACCTGCCGACGCGGTCACCATGAAATTGTGTAGCCCACACCATGACTATATAAGTGTAATGAAGTTTCTATGAAATGCTTAGAATACAAGGGTGACTTTGATGAGACAACAAATTTGCCCATCGTACATAGCACATTTTTATTACTTTTAAAAATAACAATTTGTGGCCAGTTGATATTACATGAGACGGCAAGAAAACATAAATAAAACCATGGAGCCGTTCGATGCGTTTGATGATTTAGGATCGCTTAAATTGGATTATTTATACAGCTAAACAAACAAGAAATATCAATAAAGAGTTCATTAATATTTCAATAAACATGTAATTTAAGATAAAATGTATCCTAACTTTTATAGATGTAACAGAGCTGTGTCTGTACATTTAAAATATTTCAGAAAAAAATATTGTTTTAGGCAGACTATATAGGCGTGTCTGAACACAAAACAATTTTAAAACAAATCATTTGTGAATATGGAAAAAGAGAAGTTAAGTGCGAGCGGGATTAGAACCTGCGTCCCTTCCAATCCGGGGAAGTGCTCTTCCTGCTAGTAATTTCTATTTTTCTACGTTTCAGATTGCTGTGGTCCCAATAGGAGCAGCCCCAGGCGCCAAGAAGATGACAATAACCCGATTTAAAAAAGTTCTTTTGCGCACTCTCTTTGTGGCATACCTACATACAGTGGACAATAAAAATATGGATAGAAGAAGTTTCATCGACGCTTGCGGCGATTGCAATCGCGACAATGCGGATGCCCTTGCCTCAAGCGCTCGCGTCGGTTATTAGTAGCTTTGACGATTTTAAGTGCTATACGAGTATTATATAATGATACCTATGACAGAAAGATATATTTGAATTTGAATTCAACTATTTGGATTTATTAAATTGCTGAATTAATTATTATTTTATTTAAAAACCTTGGCGCTAACATAAATGAATATAATGTTGTAAACAATTTAATTATTATGGTATTCCTCAGGAGGTAAGTACTTACAATAACACGTAGATAGGTAGCTTTAGTTACATACTATCTATATCTACTATAACAATACGTAGGACACTCAGAAAGTTTTGAGAAACTAAAGACTAACTTGTATGGATAAAATATTTTAAATAAATTTTCCCTGCGATTGAGAAGAATCGCTTCACTTTCGTAGGCGTTGGTTCGTTTGAAACAGCCAAACTGTCGACTGAGGCTTTGTTTCTGGATCGTATTGATAAATCCAGGATTCATCACCAGTCACAATGTCGTAAAGGCGCCGAGACGAGCATGCTTCAAAATTTTTAAATCATATCACGGCACCACTCTGCACGGGCCTGCTTCTGAGCTTCGGTGAGGTTGTGCGGCACCCAGTGCGAAACTATCATCCTCACGCAAAGGTGCTCGTGTAGAATCTTGGGAACGCTTCCCGAACCAATCTGCAGTGTATGCTGAATCTCTTCGTATGTAATTTTGCCTGTGTTCTTGAATTAAATTTTTTACTACCAGCACACTTTCTTCCGTGACAGTCGTCGTAGGACGACCACTCCTTTTTTCATCGTCCAAAGTAAGGCCACACAAACACCGCCCTTGAACTCGCTATGCCAACAGTATATGGTTGCTTTTGAAGGTCCTTCATCCATACAAGGCATTTGAAGTCGATCAAATGACTCATCTTTTAGGTCACATTTAAAATCGTAAAAAATTATCGCACAAAAATGTTCTAGATGCAGATCCATTTTTAAATGAGACACGATAATTTAATTTGGCTCTCGAAAAAATGTGGAGGGAAATTCGAAATTCTAACAATGGTATTTTTAACTGACTCTGTGGTGCAGCGGTAGTGTAAGCGACTGCTGATCATGAGGTCTCGGGATCGATCCACGGGTGGGGCAGTGTTACTGAGGTATTTCGTTAAAAGAAAAATTCTCTGTAGCAGCCCATAGTTTGGAAATGTGCCCGGTAGACGGCAATAGGCTCGCCCCCTATTACGTAGGACTTAAACATACCTGGGAGTCGTGGGTGTGTAATACACCTCTGCCTACCCCCTCAGGGAATACAGGCGTGATGCTATGATATTTTTTTGGTATTTTAACTTATTTGCGAATAAGGAAAAAGAGATTTTTTGTACTAGCGGGATTCGAACCCGCGTCTTTTCCAATCCGGGGAAGTGCTCTAAGCCACTGAGCTATAGTACAGGTCTTTCGACCATCCCAATCTCCTTATCACATTTGTCTTTACGATCAACGCCATCTATCGGAAGCATTTACATACATTATCCGATATAGTAAGTTTAATTTTGCAATTAAAATTCATACTATTTGATGGCGCGATTTTTCAAACATTTTTGATCTATATGTTTTAGCATTTGACATGCGCCGTTCGCCCGGCCGGTACTTTTTTTTTTGTTTAAAGAAAGTTTTTACCTTTGCTTGACGAACTGACGATATTTGTCAAGTATAATAACTATTTTATCCATAACAATAAGTAAAAACACTAAACACACGTAAATAATAACACACCAACGTTATAAAACACGAAAAAAAACATATTTTACATTCCACAATTTTTTTGCGTGGCCTTGGCGTCACGATGTTTTCACTTAGAACAAAGTATAAAATTATAAGGCAACCAAGTTAGGAAGAAAAATGGTTTAGAGATTTCATGTTGAACTCATTGATTTTTAAATAAGTCGTATAATATTGTCCAAAGTTGCAATTTTCTATTGATAGATGTCACTGTTTTAAAGTAAAAGAAATATTGAAAAATGCAACCCTAGATGTCGCAAGTGGCAATTTTAGATGTATTCAGTTGCTGTTGTATATATAGAACCACAATATTGCTTTTTTTGTAAGGAAACTAGCGATATCTTTTTGTTTTCTTAAATTGTTTTTGTTTACAGTTTAATAAATTATTCAATTTTACATGTTTAAACATAGACTAAGTATACATTTATTTATATTATATGCACTTATGCAGGTATATATGTAAACTCATGGATTATTGTTCTTACTAATTGCCAGATGGCGCTTTGCAAAATGACCAATATAGAAGTACTTCTTAAAATTAGCGCTAGATGGCGTATAAGACATGAAACCCACATTAGAACTTTTTGAGATTAGCGCTATCTATGTGATTTATTGAAAACTACTTTGTAAAACCAATACATTATTAGTTACTTATCAAATAATCAATTTTATTGTGAAAAATGAAGATTATGAGGCGTGCAGTTTTGGATTTTCCAAAGTATCTTAGATCTATTGTTATAAAAAATAATAACTCAGAAATAAAACTTTATTTACGGAATCTACGGTTACGGTTATTAAGTACTACGGAATACAAATGGTTGTGTACGAACGACTATTTACGGTACGACGATTTTCGACAGCAAAAGCTCTGCTGAGCTGTCAAATTACACTTACCTACAGTTATAGAAAATCATACTACGAAAATTTTCACGAGTTATATCCATGGTGATTAAGACGCGCAATTTCTAAAATGAAGTTACAATGTAGTTACAAACAAGTGGCAGTCAGATGAAATAAACTGTATTCTTTTAATTCTTCAAAGAAAGTTATATTTTCAAATTCATGTAGTAATTACTTTTTAAATACCTATTGCTTAGGTAAGTGGTCAGTTCCAGAAATGTAATAATGCGGTCTAGGTAATTTGAGAAAAAATATTGTAATGAACTTTGAATAGTATCACGAAAAAACCACTAAATTGATATTACTGAAAGTTTGTTTTTGTATGTATGATAGATTTAATTCTGGTAGACAGTCGCCTCCGAAGTAAAATTCTGGATACAAGAGCCTACAGGAGTCCCACTGTCGACACGGGCCACTATCTCGTTATTGCGAGATTTAGTGGTCTGTTCAGAAAGTGGAGACACTGGCAAGAGCGTGTCCACTTCGGAGGGCTTGAAAGAATAAAGATTGAAAAGTTGCAAGAAGAGAGTGTAAGAGCAAAGTATGCAGAGGGTGTCCGTGAACGGCTTACAATGGCAAGTCAGCCGGAATCTGACATTGAAGAATGCTGGAGAGTATTGAGAGATAGTATGGTAGATACAGCGAAAGAAGTATGTGGATGCACAAAGAAGCATAGGAAAGTGAAAGGTGATGCATGGTGGGATACGGAAGTAGCAGCTTCCATAGACCAAAAGAAGAAAGCGTGACTGGACTATGTATCTTCTTTGAACCTGAGTGCAAGTATGAAAGAACAGAAGAAAGAAATATACCGGCAACGTAAGAATGACATCAGGGCCTTAGTGAAAGAGAAGCGTGATAGAGAAAATATGATTGCAGAAGAAAGGCTGACCAAAAACTTCGAGAGTAACACCAAACTTTTCTGGTGAAGAAGGTGGGCCGTGTGGGGCTGGCACCAAGAATAGCTCCACCCTGTCTCTTCCTATGGGAGTCGTAAAAGCCGACTAAGGGATTACCGGAGGATCGGGCAGCAGCGTTCCCCTGTGTACTAAAAACATCCACTGCGATCGCCAACCCGCCTGCCAAGCGTGGCGATTATGGTAAAACCCTCATTTTGGGGAGGCCTATGTCCAGCAGTGGATGATGAAAAGCTGATGGATGGATGGATGGTGAAGAAATCTCGGAGTGGTTGGTCAGCTTTCAGAATGCAAACCCTAGTCGACGTAATGGCAGAAGATTGTAAGAAAAGGGGCTTACGTGTGAATGTGAGCAAAACCAAAATAATGGTTTTTGAAAGAGAAGAAGCCAGAACAGATGTCAGAGTAGCAACAGGAAATGGTGTGCTAGAACAAGTGGATGAATTTGTATATCTTGGATGTGGATTCAGTCGGGATGGAAGGTACACCACTGATGTAGAGAGAAAAGTGAATGCGGGAAATAGAGTGAACGGTGCATTAGGACAACTTCTCGGCAGTCAACACCTCAGCCAGAGGGCACGTGTCGCAATACACAACGCAGTGCTGGTCCCAACGTTATTATATGGAAGCGAGAGTTGGGTATGCAAAAAGGAGCATGAGAGTAAAATCAATGCGGTTGAAATGCTATCTCTGCGGAGAATCTGTGGAGTGAGGCTGACTGATTGCATTCGTAACGACGACGTAAGAGAGCGAGTAGGTATGAAAGAGAGTTTTGGTGTAAAGATGCGAAAGGGAATGCTCCGATGGTTCAGACATGTGGAAAGAATGCCAGACGAGCGACTAGTTAAGAAGATATACAATGCGAAAGTGGAAGGATGTAGGTACAGGGGGAGACTCACCTACCTAGACCAAATCGGTCATGTATTGAAGGAAGGTGGAGTCAGGAGTCTCCGAAACCGGCGAGCGTGTATGAAGAGAGTTATGAATGTTGAGGAAGCGAGAGATGTATGCAAGAATAGAGCCTTTTGGCACTCTGATCTCTCTGCCTACCCCGCAAGGGAAATGGCGTGATAATAAGTAAGTTGTTTTTGTAGACATTGAATTTAAGGCCATAAGCATTAAATTAATTAATTTAGAATATAACTAGGTAGGTAATTTTAATCTAAGTTTTGGATTGATTGGGAGAACCTATTTCTAATAAATTTCATTTTAGGAACATTGGAATTCTGTTTTCAAACATTTTTAGTATACCTACTTACAGCAATAGTTTGTGTCGAAATTAGATTTCTCAGCCAAACAATTTACTGTGTCGAGAATTTTAAATATAAATTACATTTGAAATCCTCAGTACAATAAGCTGTGGTTTGGTTAAGTAGATAGGTATTATAATTTAAAGTAAAATTGTTTTCAGAGACAATCATAATTTAGAAAGAATTTAGGTATTTAAGTACATCGATTAGTTTATCGTATATTTTGATCTGTATTTTTAGCACTTAACATGCTCAGCTACTTTAAAGAACAAATTATTGTGAAAGTGGAAATAGAGAGCTTTATTTTTGTTAAGGCGGGCAAAAAATTCCTAACCTCACACTCCGTCGTTCGGGACAACGAACAGGGTAGTATGGTGCCCTCACCCACTAAATAAACCCGCCGTGTGCCATCTCTTCACCTTTGTTGGCGGGCCACTGGAACCATATTACATTCTTTCAGTGGAGCACCTGCATCCCTTCCAATCCGCAGAAGTGCTCTAGCCCGCTAAGCCATCGCAGTAGCCGACAGCTACAATCTCCACGTCACAATTGTTTTTAAATGTACGTAATTATTTACGATTCCGCTCGCTGTAAAGATCTCTTTTTCCAATTTCAGAATAAAATTCAAAGTTTCTCTTCAACCGCGCGTAAAGGTTACCCGCGCTCAAATTATATTATTTTTTCCGGCTTGCCGAACAAAATAATATGGCTGCAGGTAAGTGCTTTTCATTAAAATTTCATTAACACATTATTTCTAAACAATTTCGTTAACTTGTTTTCAAGATAACTTATAGGTAGGCGGTGGATGTAAAAAAAAAATAAAAAAATGTAAATTAATGTCTGTCAGAGCAGCAATGCGATGCTATTTTTGACGGGCCTCGTGGCGTAGTTGGTAGTTTAACCGACTTCCGTGCACGAGGTCGTGGGTTCGATTCCCACTAAGGACAAATTATTTGTGTGATGAACACAGATATTTGTACTGCGTCTGGGTGTTTTCTATCTATTGTATGTATGTATTTACAAAAAAAAGTAATAAACATATGTATTATATCCGTAATCTAGTACCCATAGCACAAACGTTAATCTTAGTTTGGGACCAGAGGACGTTGTGTGAAAAATGTCCGTGAATATTTATTTATTTATTATTTGGCAAGAACACACACTCCTCGGTTTTGGAATTAAAAGAACTATAAGTACCTACTTACCTAACTAACCTACCTAGGTAGGTACCTACCTCGGTAATAAATAAGTGAGATAGTTACCTACGTAAAATTGTACTTATAATAAGACATAGCACGATCACACATGACGTGTGATGTTGATATGGGTATTAAGGCCGTCGCGTCACTTTACCGGTGGTGCGGGGAGGCGCTGGAGCGGGGATTACGGCCGGCGCCTCGAGACTTCGAGGCGCGCCGGTCGGAGCTTCGCTGGATTCTACTGGCGGACTGGAGTGCACGGCTCGTGCGACCGAGCGCAGGGTACGCTGTGATCGCGGCGGTAAGTCCCATCATGGAAGAGTGGCTGGAGAGACGTCATGGCCTCCTTTCATACCGGCTGACACAGGTGCCGTGATGACCGGACACGGTTGCTTCGGGAAGTACCTGTGTCAAATAAGCAGGGGAGAGTCGGCCCGGTGCTATCACTGCGGAGGTTGCCCGGAGGACACAGCGCTGCATACGTTGGTGGAGTGCCCAGCGTGGGTAGTGCAGCGCCGTGATCTGATCGTGGCAACAGACGTGGGAGTGCTCTCCCACGTCTGGTCCTGGTCCATGGTCCGGAGCGAGAGTGCATGGGAGTCCGCCGCCTCATTTTGCGAGGAGGTGATGTACGCCAAAAAGGCGGCGGAAAGGGAACGGGAGGCTACTACCAACCTCCCGACCCGCAGAAGACGCACCGGGCGCCGAAGGGCGCTGAACGATCTCCAGCCCCCATGAACGCTGGCCTGAGGGCAATGGACGTAGGGCCGTCCGTTGGCCTAGCAGAAGCAGACCCGAGACGGTGGCGCGCACGTGTTCCGCGCGCGCCTCTCAAAGGAGGGAGGGCTAATCCCTCCAAAACAATCCGGGCCGCCTAGTAATGGAGCAAGGCGGCCAAGACCTGCACGGGGGGGAATGAGGAATACGATGAGTGTGACCCTCCTCCCTGGGCTACAGGTACCTAGTCTGAAGGAACACAGTCAGGGTTTAGTCGGTATACGGCGTGGCATTGCACTAGGCATCTCCACTTGCTAATCGCCGCGTCCGGAGTCCGACATAACACCCCCCGTCTGCCCCGGCGGGGGGATAACTATAAAAGGTTTCCTTACTAAAAAAAAAAAGGGTAGTCATGCTATGAATAATTGAGGTAAGTATTATTAAATAGGTACCTATTGAATACCTAACCATCTCTAGAAAATAGATACACTTAAGTACCTCATTGAAATATGTAATACATATCAGGTAGATCAGTGTAAGTAATTCTTGATTACAGTTTCACTTTCTGAAGAATCCATCCATCCATCCATCAGCCTTTCGACGTCCACTGCTGGCCTCCCCAAGAGAACGACACAACAAGCGGTCCTGGGCCAACCGCATCCTTTTTTTTTTGTGTGCTCATTATGGGTGATAATGCCGTAATCGCCACGCTTGGCAGGCGGGTTAGCGATCGCAGTGGATGTTGTTAATACTCGAGGGAGTGCTGCTGTCCACTCCCCCGGTATTCCCTCAGTCGGTTCTTACGACTCCCGTGGGTAAAGAGGGGTGGGACAATTCTAAAGCCGGTCCCACGCGGCTAATGAAAGCGTTCTGAAGAAACCCGTTAAATTAGGTATCTTGAAAAAATAAGGAATTGCATCACTTACTCGTATATTCTAACGATACTAGGTAGGTATATACAATGATAGATGATACGCTACATATAAATCTTATTGCATAAAATTTTGTAGTTGAGATGTAAATCAGAATTACAGTTTAAATGACAAATAAAAAATAGGCTCTCATTTCATTGAGTCATATGTTATAATCAGATAAAAAAGGGAGTCGAATTTTCTACCACAGTGGAGTTGAGGACACATGTGACCTCATTTTCAGCAGCTATTAGAATAGTGGAATCTGAGAGCGCATCTAGAGAGATGGCTGAGGTGCGTGACAGAGACGCGAGACTTCATCGGGCTTCGAACGGTTGTCGAAGCATCACACAATTGCAAGTACCTACATGAAAGATTTAGGTAGAGCTAGTAGTATGTACCTACTAACCTATCTAAGATACCAATGTATTCGTATAGCGGTCATGACATAGAAGCCTACACCATGCGTAACTATTTAGTAATCTGTGATCATGTACGAGTATATATATCGGTAGTGTATGCGACTGCTAATCCTGAGGTCTCGAGTTCGATCCCCGGGTCGGGCAATGTTATTGAGCTTTTTCCTAAAAAGAATAATTCTCAGTAGCATCCCGGAGTTTGGAAATGTGCCCGGTAGACGTCAATAGGCTCGCCCCCTATTACGTGGGACCTAAACATAGCTGGCGCAGTCGTGGGTGTGTAATACACCTCTGCCTACCCCTTCGGGGAATACAGGCGTGATGCTATGTTTTTTTGTTCTATGTGACCATGTCTCGTTTAAAAAAATAAAACCATTTCTATAAAAAAATGAAGAAACTTACCAAGTGCACGGTATTGTAGGTAGGTACGTAGGTTGGTACCTACATATAAATAAAAAATGCTACCTACCTAGTTATAGCTGCTTCCCTACTGTGCTGCCACAAATTCGGTCAGATAACAACCATACATCCATCCATCCATCAGCCTTTCAACGTCCACTGCTGGACATAGGCCTCCCCAAGAGAACGCCACAACGAGCGCTCCCGTCATGGGGGATAATGCCGTAATCACCACGCTTGGCAGGCGGGTTGGCGATCACAGTGGATGTTGTTAATACTCGAGTGCTGCTGCCCGCTCCCCCGGTATCCTCAGTCGGCTCTTACGTCTCCCGTGGGTAGAGAGGAGGTGGGACACACACACACACTATCGTATATTTAAAAGTTTATTTACTTATTTTATTAAACATGCTGCCCTCAATGAATAAAATAAAATAATATTTTAGTTAACAATTCTAATGTAGTGTCCTCTACAAACTGCAATTGGAACTATTTTATCCTCAATGTCTTTGAATACGGGATGGTCTACATAGTGCGGTAACATGTGTATAGATGTCGCTGCTCAATTTCAAGTTGACTTATTTTAGAAATAGTGTGGAAGTATATTCCAAATAATTCTAAATTTATTATTTTATATACAAAACATGAAATTTTAAAACATGACGAATTGTGCAGATATCCGAGATACTATTTATCAGACAATTACTTTTCGTGATTATATTGCGCTCTCTGTGAACGACTAAGTGAAACTACTGTTTCTATACAGCTTTTAGTAGTAATTAGCTTTGATCATAGATGTCACTACATATGTAGATCCCAATATAACATTTTAAATTTAATTAATTTGTTGGGGTAATTTCAAAATATTACTTTATTATGGGATATACAGGTATACAAATAGTATAAAATTATATGCTAGTCTTATAATTAATGATTAAAACTTTATTACTGTTTTTCGAATTGTTAATATTTATAGAAGTTCTAAGTCGCGCTAGCACTTTTATCAATTTTCATTTGTATACAGTCTACTATTTCGACACACTAATTGTACTTGCTTCGGCAGTACATATACTAAAATTGGAACGATACAGAGAAGATTAGCATGGCCCCTGCGCAAGGATGACACGCAAAATCGTGAAGCGTTCCACATTTTTTGGACACTTTCAGGCTTATTACTTATTATTATCGAAATATTCGTTTGTGTTTACGCTTTTGCAGATTTACGCAATGGTTTTTTTAAGCTATTTAATTTTCACTGTCGTGGTTTTCATTTTTACAGAACAGCTGTCAGTAACTCTGTAATAATTAAACGACGCATACCCATCGAGTTTAGACTCGTTTAATGTGTCTTGATGAGTACTTTGTTTTTAGATGGTATCCAGGGTCTGATGATGGAGCTGAAAGGTGGCCATGAGAACTCTGTAATTAAATGGCGCAACTCCATCGAATTAGGACTCGTTTGAATTGTCTTGACTAGTGCTCTAGTCCTAGATGAAATCCAGGGTAATCTCATGATGGAGCTGGAAGGTGGACATAGAACTCTGTTAGAAACACCCCATCGAGTTTGGGCTCGTATGATTCGTCTTAACGAGTACTTTGTCTTTAGATGGTATCCAGGGTCTGATGATGGAGCTAGAAGGTGGCCATAGGGACTCCGCTATAAAACGACATAACCCCATCGAGTTTGGACTCGTATGATTCGTCTTGACCAGTACTTTGTCTCTATTTGGTATCCAGGGTCTGATGATGGAACTGGAAGGTGGCCACAGTAATTCTGTAGTGAAACGATGCAACCCCATCGAGTTTATACTCGTTTGATTCGTCTTGACGAGTACTTCGGTCCTAGATGATATCCAGGGCCTGACGATAATGATTAATGTGTACGATGTTTTCACATCTGGTAGACGTCCCGCGACGTCTAGTTTTTTTGTCTGTTTGTTCGTTCGCGCATCACGCAAAAACTACTGAACGGATTTTGATGTAACTTTTTTATTTCATAGCTCTTGAGTAGACTTAAAATCTGATATAGATCCCGCTACTAAACCGGAAACCTGAGACCGGCCTAACCCGCAGGAGAGATGGCGTGATGATAAACTAAGTACTTATCACATATACAAATTTTATAATTTTGAAAATTCTAATACCTACCTACCTACCTACTCGAGATGTAATAGGTACGACGTAAAACAAGACGACATATAAGCCGGCTATTTTTTTAAATATTTCTATATTGTAGGTAGGTATCTAATAGGTATTATCTTAGAGGTTAACTAGCTTCTGCCCGCGGCTCCGCTGCAGCCAAAACCTAGGTTTTAGGTTAAGTATATCTCAGGATCCCGTTACCTATACCTAATATTAGAAGTAATCAAGCTTTAAACAAAAAAAAAGCTCCATTTAAATCCGTATCGTAGTTTTTGTGTGATATGCGAACAAACAAAGACAAAAACAGACAAAAATAAAAAATAAAAACTGCTAGCGGTCAGAGACGCCTAAATAGTTCAAAGTATTTTAAGAACACAAGAGATATAAATATCCTCACCATCCACCACAAGTTGGCGGTGGAACCATCACACTAATCATAAGTGTGAGTGCAGTGTGGTCGAGGAACGACTCTATATAGCGACGACGCGCAAGTGATGCCTCTGATGTTGCTAGCGTCTATAGGCTACGGTAACCGCTTGCCATCAATGGCTATGCTTGTTTGCCTCATAGTATAAAACAATGGCTGTAAGGAATACTTGAATATTATAAATTCAGAAAATATTTGGTTAAATAACTAACGATCTGCGTAGAGCACAGTGTTGAAGGTACGCAGCACGGAGGACAGAACCCTGACCCTCGGCTCTCCCCCAAATTTGGCGCCCCGGGCCGTTACCTAAAGGTTTACTTTCTTTATCATATTTTTTGTGCGGAACCCTAATTATTGTCCCAAAATACGGGACTAGTAAGTAGTATTACTTCCTAGTAATACTTACTTATTATTTCACATTAGTAAGTAGTAGTTTATTAGTAGTTGTTACTCCTACATTAACTATCCGCCAGTGAAAGTCCCGTTCAAATTGGTCCAGCCGTTTCGGAGATTAGCCAGAGTTGACGGTCAAAAACTTTAAATATGGTACCTATTTTGTTAATAGGTAATATAGGAAGGAACCTACTTACCTATATACACTTTAGATATGAGTAAAAAAAAAGCTGTTACCTACCTACAATGCGCGTTAATTTCAAAATCTACGCTTGTACCGAAGACTGCGTATAGATGACGCTCTTCTAAATAATTGACCGCATATGAAAGGAGCTACTATAATAGTAATATAAAAAGTTGAGTAGTTTGTTTATTTTAGACTCGATAATCTTTTTAAAACTACCCAATAACGAAACTGATCCATCCATCCATCAGCCTTTTAACGTCCACTGCTGGACATAGGCCTCCCCAAGAAATGGGGGTTAATACCCTAATCACCACGATTGGCAGGCGGGTTGGCGATCGCAGTGGATGTTGTTAATACTCGAGGGAGTGCTTGCTGCCCATCCATCCATCCATCCATCAGCCTTTCGAAGTCCACTGCCGGACATAGGCCTCCCCAAGAGAACGCCACAACATGTGTTTCGCTCATATGGGGGATAGTGCCGTAATCGCCACGTTTAGCAGGCGGGTTGGCGATCGCAGTGGATGTTGTTAATACTCGAGAGAGTGCTGATGCCCATTCCCCCGGCATTCCCTCAGTCGGCTCTTACGACTCCCGTGGGTAGAGAGAGGTGGGACAATTCTAAAGCCGGCCCCATACGGTACGAACGAAGCTGATTAAAAAAAAATTATACCTCAATTTTTGGGAAATCACGCTACAACGCTTAAGAGCAATGTAGTATCTGATGCTGCCTACAGGATGTCCAGCGCTCCTTATTAATTAAAAGGGCACCTTGATGTAAATAACACAGATGAAATTAATTAATTCGCTGTTTATAAACTAGCTTACGTCGACATGTTTTATAACAATATCTATATCACAAGAGTGGGGGTGCATTGTGTGTGGATGCGTTTTGTTACTACAACCAATAATAAACATATGAGCCCCATTTGACGTTTAAAAATATAAACTAGACCTAATACAATACGTAAAACATAGATGGCGCTTTTATAAAATTTACACAAAAAAAACTTTCGTAAATAATCGAATTTCTTAATAAAAGGCGGTTGACATTACTGGATGCAGCTGCTGGCAGGTATAGGATGCCATTTATTACAAAAAAAAGTTCCTAAAAGATGCCTTTTTTATTCATACAGACAGTCACGTGCAGAAGTCAGTATTTACCGCATATTTTCCAGCTCAACACGCCCTTGCTTTATGCATCCTTCAGGAAACGTTTAAGGATAGACAGGGACTTAAATTGCGCTCACCTGCCTTAATTACAAGCGAAGAGGGATTATGAGACATCGGCCAGGATGCCTCAGGATAATGGCGAGGGATTTATGCATGAAGTAACTCGTCTGAGACGTTGTCTAGGTATTAAAGGATTATACAAGTTTTATGTTTGCGACGAGTGGCAGGTATGTCGTGTTTCAAAGTTTTGAAGCGAGTGGATTATTGGTATTTGACGTGGTTATAGAGCTTTGTGAATGGCTAAAGATTAGAAGTGTACCTAGGTATTGTTGTATTTAAAATATCTTTGAATAAATTGTGCATAAACTCATAATCCTGCGTCTACCCCGAATTAGAACACTTATTTAATTCTAAGCTGATTAAATTAGATGTGCTAACAAATAAACAGACAGCCAGACAGATAGAAAAATATTTTTTTTGTGTTCTGTCTCTTTATCGCATCTTTAAATTTTTGGTTCGTACAATTTTATTATGTACAAGCACACTGGATCTACTGTTTTAAGTTATATTTTTGGTTCCCGATATAGTAGCGGGATAAAATATATACCAATTTTTAAGCCTAATCAAGGCATTTCAAATAAAAAAAATTGCATCAAAATCCGTTCAGTAGTTTTTGCGTGATGCGCGAACAAACAAACAGACAAACAGACAAAAATTCTAAAAAAAATTGTTTTGAGTTTAGACTCGTCTATATAGCCTATTACAGACATTTTTTCTCAAATATCTTCAATGTACAGACACAGCTCTGTTACAACTTTATAATAGATATAATGTAGGAACGCTCTATTATTGCATAGGGCAAGCGTGGTCAACTATAGCATACTTCTCTATTTCTTTATGGAGTGATGATAGAGCCGTGTTCAAATTTTTAGCAGAATTAAAAAAAGATGGATGTTCTCAATTTGACTGTTTTTTTTCCTTATAAACCAAATTTTATTTGTTTGTGAACTATTTTAAATTATTATTTTTGAAGTAAACATTTTAAGTGCAATATGAGAGTAAATTTATACTGTGATTTTTGTATGTGTGGTGACGGACTAAGAATACAAGTGTCACCATCCCATTCTTTTCCACGGGTGTCGTATGAGGCCACTAAGGGAAGTAAGCAATTATCATCCATTGCATGACTGGTGGTAGGGCTGGGTACCAAGTAGGAGTACTCACTTGTTATCGGGCCCGAGCGGGTTGGTACCACCATCTCCCGTGTGACCGGCCATGAAGCACATCGTTGCGTTTTGTCTGTAGCAGGAGATAGCCGTTTATTCTTTCGTTTCATATCGGTCAAATGAAATGGCGAGCAGCGGCGCGATAATACTCTTGGTATAGTTGTGTTCATGAGCGGACGGTTACCATTTACCATTCGATGGGCATCAGATAGTACATACATAATAAGTGCATACATATACAAACTTACGCCTGTTTCCTCGAGGGATAGCCAGAGACAACTGATTGGCACTTATTGTGAAGTGGCCTTCCGCTATCCGCTTTTCACCCACACAGGAACGTGAAGTGACGGGTGACGAACCACGTCGGCACTATTTTGATGATTGTTACTAAAAATCTACAATGTGTGTCCATAGGAT
Source organism: Leucoma salicis (assembly GCA_948253155.1). Lineage (NCBI taxonomy): Eukaryota > Metazoa > Arthropoda > Insecta > Lepidoptera > Erebidae > Leucoma > Leucoma salicis. The sequence continues at coordinate 24,683,153 of OX411815.1, read as the reverse complement.
GTATGTATATATATAGAGAGATTGATTTAGGATGTAGATTAATGTCTTTCGTCCACACTAACTAGTTATTTGGTTTTGTTCCAATTAATTTTAAGCGAGAAAGATCTTCAAAATGCTACGTAAAATAATATTACAGGATCCAAATTTGTACATACTGAAATAATTAATATTCAATCGCTTGCAGCGAATTGTTGCTTTAGAAGTTACGGAGCTTCAACACTACCGAACCGCTGACTCGAGTTCAGCTTCAATTTAAAGCTGATTGGATTTTCTACTTGGAAATTTCGATATTGGTTATACTTTATAATTAATTAGAACATGTAAGCTGGTGTAGATCGTGTGGGGTCTGGATGTAATACCCTGTTTATTTGTTCCTTTTTGTTTAGTATCATACGATATAATTTATTAATTTTCGAATTTACCCCCTAAAAGTCGCTCCCATGTTTAAAATGAATTAATTTACTTACATACATTTTTTATATGTACAAAATTTCAACGCAATGGGCTTAGTAGTTTTGGAGCAAATTGGCTGTGACAGACAGACACACAAGTGATCTTATAAGGGTTTTGTTTTTCCTTTTGAGATACCCTAAATTTACTTAAGCATATTTTTAAATTTTTAAACTATAAAGGAAAAGAAAAGAAAGGAAAAGGCTTTATTTTGGACAAGCATGCACAAAAATGAGGGTAGAAAATAAACATACATTGATGGTACTACAAAAGTAAAAGTCTACCCTGTGGGTGTCACAAAGCCCATCCAAAAATGGGTAATGCTCAGCTAATTGCTGCTACGCAATGAGCAATACAGCACTGACTTTCGGCATAAGTAAACTGTTTTCCTCTTTTCCAGTCAAAACAGCATCAAAATGACTACTATTTAAAACACTCTACTTATTTCTTTTTTTGTCGTATGTCTGACGATAGTACTGGTTTGTAATAAAAAATTGCAGTTTTAATTTTTATGCGACTTTTTGATATGGGTGAAAATCACGTTCAAAGATTCCGTTACATAAGTATGTAATGAAGTTTACATAGCGTCTGTATTCCCCGAAGGTGTAGGCAGAGGTGTATTACACACCCACGATTCGCTAGTTAAGTTTTATTTCCACGTAATAAGGGACAAACCTATTGACGTCTACCGGGCACATTTCCAAACTTTCGGCTGCTACTGAAAATTTTTCTTTTTAAGAATAAGCTCAATAACACTGACCCGAGGATCGACCCCGAGACCTCATGATCAGCAGTCACTCACACTACCGCTACACCACAGAGACCTATATAATACAGGCAAAGCTAATATTTGTCAAGCATGTTAGAAATCAGAAAGTACACTTAAGTCAAATTGAATAAACTTTTATTTAAAAGAAATCAGTGAACAAGGCTTTTTTTTTTTTAGGATTATTCTGTCTCCACTTAAAATTCCTTGACCCCTGGTCTAAAAGCTAAGGTAACTATAATATAGACTGTACGTTTGTTTGCTAATCTTTTACCATAAGAAAATTTACTTTTAATAAACTAACCTTCATTAGTGGTAGAGCCTCGGGGAAGTACTACCCTCTCACAAAAGATCAGCGTGTAACAACGGTAGTTACGCCTACCATTTTGTGTTTCGTACGGTGAGTGAGAGCGCCGGCGGCCCAAATCCTCTTCCTATCCTCTCCTTATCATCCTTCCTATCAACCTCGTATCCCTTTCCTTGGAGATGGCGACGCGCGAGCGAGGAGACCACTGGTGTTGCTAGCGTCTATAGGCTACGGTAAACACTTACCACCAGGTGGGCCGTATGCTTGTTCACCACTCATATAGTATAAAAAAAAACATGAGACTCAAGTAAACAGAAATTAATAACTGTCCCGACCGTTGGTATCTATATCGTGAACAGGGGTCTTAAGGACCGCATACCAACACAAGGGAACTAGATAATATTGAGTACTATAAACAGAACAAGGTTCAAATTATGGCTCTAAGTGTTAAAGCGTTGAATTATTTAATGTTGGGTTAAGAAATACTATATATAAGATGTTATTTTGTCTAGGAATATCTGAATAGTGATGGACTGGTACTATTATGTGTGTTTAAAGAAATAGTATCCCAACTTTTATAAAGCCGTAACAGAGCTGTGTCCGTACATTTAAGATGTTTGAGAAAAAAAAAATCTGTATTAGATAAGCTATATAGGCTTGTCTGAATACAAAACAATTTGTTTTAGATTTTTTGTCTGTCGGTCGGGATTTTAATCATTTTTTTTTTGATAGCTCTTGATTAGACTAAAAATCTGGTATTCATTTTATCCCGCTACTATATCGGGAACCTGATATATAACCTAAAACTAGAACTAGACATCGCGGGACGTCTACCAGATGTGAAATCATCGAAATTATTTTGTACAAATAAAATTATCATAACTTGACAAAGTACTCCTCAAGACGAATCAAACGAGTATAAACTCGATGGGGTTGCGTCTTTTCATTACAGAGCTACTGTGACCACCTTCTAGCTCCATCATCAGACCCTGGATACCATCTAAAGACAAAGTACTCGTCAAGACGAATCAAACGATTCTAAACTCGATGGGGTTGCGTCGTTTAATTACAGAGTTACTGTGGCCACCTTCCAGCTCCATCATCAGACCCTGAAAATGATCTTGGACTGAAGTACTAGTCAAGACATTTCAAACGTGCCCTAACTCGATGGAGTTGCGCCATTTATTTACAGAGTTTCGCATGGCCACCTTCCAGCTCCATCATCAGACCCTGGATACCATCTAAAGACAAATTACTCATCAAGACAAATCAAACGAGTCGGAAACGAACGAACGGAATTCCTATGCCCACCTTCTAGCTCCATCATCTGACCCTGGATACCATCTAAAAACAAAGTACTCGTCAAGACGAATCATAACGAGCCCAAACGCGATGGGGCTGCGCCGTTTTATTATAGAGTTCCTATGTCAACCTTCCAGTTCCATCATCAGATCAGCTCCATGTCATCATAATATTGCATTGTCACGCGATATACATATGCGTGTAAAATTTCAGCTCAATCGGAAACCGGGAAGTGTGTCAAATTTAACTTGCAAGATTTGAACGGGACAAGTAAAATAAAAGCGTCGCCACGCTAACAGCCGATTTTACCCGCCCTCCGCATTAGATGTTCCACATCAAAATCACTCATCAGTGCAGGAGTTCGTTTTTCTCGGAGAAGTTAAATTAAGCCGAGGCCAAATATTCCAAAAGCGCCTCTGACTTTTTAAAATGATGTGTGTATTTGTGCAGAAATAATCACTGCCGTTTGAGGGATAACATTTTCCAAGAATGAGAGATAATTTCGACGCCTGTCGAAGCGTGGCCTTCGCTTTGGGTGTGCTTGGTAGACTTTGGCGAAGCTAAATTAAATGTATTAGAAAAGGGTCTAGCAGTAAAGGCTTGTTTATCCCAGCATGAATGGGTTAGCTCGATCGGGGAAGTACCACCCTCTCACAAAAGATCAGCGTGTAACAACGGTAGTTACGCCTACCGTTGTGTTTCGTATGGTGAGTGCTGGAGGCCCAAATCCCCTTCCTATCCTCTCCTTATTATCCTTTCTATCCCAATTCCTTGGAGATTGCGACGCGCAAGCAATACTTTGGTGTTGCTAGCGTCTATAGGCTGCGATAACCGCTTATGCTTGTTCGCTACACATGTAGTCTAAAAAAAAAGATAACGTGCTTAGTTGTAACTGTCTCAAAATATTAATGCTATACAAACAGTTTAAACTAGAGGTTCGCTACCATAACAAGAAAATATAAAATAGGTTGTTCAGTGTGAGATTGGAAGAATTGGTTATAAAGCGAGTGCTTTGAAATAGATTGCTTTTATTGAGTGACCCGTTTTCAACAAAACTAAATCTTTATACACAAAGACTAGCATCTACACGCGTCTTCGTCTACGTGAACTTTAAAATTGTTTCGAAGAATACTCCATTATACGAACAGACTGAGTTTAAATTATTTTTTTTTGAAATTTATTATAACTAGATTAATTTCACGGATCGTGTGGTAATAGGGTTTCCGTTCTTTGGCACACCAGTAGGTAGGTTATATACCATTTTCTATCATAATAGTTTTCTCCAAAAGTAGACATCCACTAAGAACGGATATATATTGAGTATTTCCTATAAAACCTTTTTTATTTGCGATAAAAACAACCTAATTACTAGTGGCAGAGCCTCGCTTGCGTGATAGGTAGGTATTCCTACCGCTCTGTTTCGTACGGTGAGTGCGAGTGCCTGAGGCCCAAATCCTCTCCCTATACTCTCCTTATTATCCTTCATATCCTCTCCATAGTATCCTACCTATCCTCGTCTTAATATTCTTCCTATACACATGCTATCCATTTCCTTGGAGATAGTGACGCTCGAGTGATGCCTCTGGTGTTGCTAGCGTCTATAGGCTACGGTAACCGCTTACCATCAGGTAGGGGCCGTATGCTTGTATGCCACCCACGTAGTATATCAAAAAAATTAAGAGACTCAAATTCGCTGGCAAAAGCCAGTAAGTATACTCGTTAATATACGAAAATGTAACTTATTAAATATATTCAGTTTTAATTTGATGTATTATATAAAGAGTGAATTGAAATAACCCTAAGAGGTTCTCTTAAAATCTTGTACACGAATGTTTACCTTAATTTTATACTTTAATATGAAAGCTTTCAAAGACATGAGAGCCTTTTCGTTTGCTATAAAACGTGTACAAAACGCGAAATTTTTGCCTTTTCAAAGTAATAATTATGTGCATACATATTCGTATAATATACCTACGTGAGAACGCTGGAGGCCCCAACCCTGTACTCATCCCCATCTATTGTCATTACTCTCCACAACATCTATTAACCCCCCTATTCATCTTCAATTTTTTTTAATACTATATGCGTGGCATGCAAGCATACGGCCCACCTGATGGTAAGCGGTTACCGTAGCCTATAGATGCTAGCAACACCAGAGGTATCACTCGCGCGTCGCCATCTTAAAGGAAAGGGATAGGAAGGATAACAATAAAAGAATAGGTAGGATACTAAGAAGAAGGACAATAAGGAGAGGATAGGTTTGGGCCTCCGGCCCTCTCACTCACCATACGAAGCACATTGGTATGCGCAACTACCCTTGTTATACGCTGATCTTTTGAGAGGGTGGTACTTCCCCGATCGAGCCAGCCCATTCGTGCTGGGATAAGCATGGCTCTACCACAAGTAAAATTCTATGGTGGTATGTGGCAAATGTTTTACTAACGGTAACAGCTTACTATCATGCGGACCGTGAGTTTATTTTACCACATTGTAGTATAACCAAAAACTACTTACAGGAGTAGGTTATAGATGCTGGCAGCACCAGAGGCATCACTCATGCATCGCCAACTCCAAGGAAAGGGTGGGAAGGAAGGACGAGGTTAAAGAGGTTATTTCACGCTAATCTTTTGTCAGAGAGTGGTACTTATCCGATCGAGTCGGCCATTTTATTGACAAGCGAGGCTTTATCACTAAAATCTAGTTAATTTTATATAGTATTAATAGCCCTTGCCTGAGGCTCCACCGCAGCCAAAACCTAGTTTTTAGGTTATATATCAGGTTCCCGATATAGTAGCGAGATAAAATGTAGGTATAGCAGTTTTTAAGTCTAATCAAGGCCATTCAAATAAAAAAAAATGCATCAAAATCCGATTAGTAGTTTTTACATCATGCGCGATGAACAAACAGATAAACAGACAAGAAATTTAAAAAATTGTTTTGTTTTTAGACAAGCTTAAATAGTAATTTTTTCACAAATATCTTAAATGCAGACACAGTTTTGTTACAACTTTATAGTATATTAAACATAGCATCACGCCTGTATTCCCCGAAGAGGTAGGCAGAGGTGTATTACACATCCACGACTCGCCAGCTATGTTTGAGTCCCACGTAATAGGGGGAGAGCCTATTGACGTCTACCGAGCACATTTCCAAACTCCGGGCTGCTACTGAGACTTTTTGCTTTTGCGCGACCCGGGGTTCGAACCTGAGACCTCATAATTAGCAGTCGCATACACTACCGCTACACCACCGAGGCAGTTAGTATATTATATAGAAAGAATAGATAAAATGATGTATTCTGATGTATGCAGTAAGACGGCAGTGCTGCCAAGAGGCTCAAAACACATGTATCTTTACTTCCCCGTAGGTTTCAATTCCCACACAAATATTTGTAGTGATCTGTAAACAGATGAAGAATGGCGTGGTAAATTATGGTATCATTTTTTTTAAAAAACAATTGGATGGCAAACAAGCATACTGCCCACCCGATGGTAAGCGGATGCTGTAGCCTATAGACACTAGCAACACTAAAGCCATCCTATCCTATTATCCTTCGTCGCCATCTCCAGGGAAAGAGATAGGAGACGTAGAGGAAGGATAATTAGGAGAGGATAGGGAGGAAATTTGGGCTAACGGTGCTCTCACTCATCATAGGAAACACAACGGTAGGAGTACTTTTTTTTATGGCGGAAAAACGGTGGGATTACCTACCTTCAAACTGATCTTCTGTAGGAGAGTGTTACTTCCCCGAGCGAGCCGGCCCATTCATGCTAGGATAAGCAAATAAGACCTGAACACTGAGTCGTCTTGGCTCATAAGGTGGAGTGGTTAAGATAAAAATATTACCTGCTGATTATTGTGGTTGAGATTACTACACAGGACAATTCGTTTTTTTTTATTGCTTATGATGGCAGAAGAGCCATGGCCTACCTAATGGTAAGTGGTAACTGTCGCTCATGGACTCATGTATACTAATATTGTGAAAAAATAGCAGCAGCAGCTAAGCATTTTATTTCGCGGATGTGAAATGAAATAATGAACAGCTATCTACCGCTACAACCAAAACACACCGAATGCCTCATGGTGGGTCACACCGAGACCGAACTTACATGCTTGGGTCCAATAACAAGTGAATACTCCCACTTCGTACCCAATCCTACCACCAATACAGTAGTCACAACGGATCTTTGTGTCTCTGAAGTTGGCTGCAAGACGCTGCGCAGTAGCCATTTTTGTGTCGCAACGCAAGGCATGTGCGTCTTCTACAGTCTACATTAATCGAAAAATGTATGATTATAATTTAACAATTGGAGTCGATAATCATATTATTTATCGATCGTACTAAATGATGAAATTTGTGGACTCTTCCATATCTAGATTGAAGCTTATTCACTCAAATCTCTTGTATACCTTTTATTGAATATAAAAATAATAAATATAACCTAAACAATTAAATATGAAAACATTATGATCTCGCTCGATTATTTTATTAGTCGAGTAAATAATAAGAGTAGTAATATTTGAATTGGTCAGCACAAAACATATGATTCCGTCACAACACCCCTTTCTTGCTCTGTGCCTAATTTCAGAGACACAATGATACGTTGTTTTTTTTTATTGCATGTAGTGGCAGACGATCCACGGTCCATCTGATGGTAAATGGTAACCGTCGCCCATGGACTCGACTATACCGAGAGTATTGTCAAGCCGCTGCTCACCAATTCATTTCACAGATATGAAATGAAATATAAACGGCTATCTCCTGCTACAGCCAAAACGCAACGATATGCTTCATGGCCGGTCACACGGGAGATGGTGGTACCAACCCGCTCGGCCCCGATACCAAGTGAGTACTCCCACTTGGTACCCAGCCCTACCACCAGCCATGCAATTGATGATAATTGCTTATTTAGATATTTTTATATATATTTTTAGCATTTGACATGCTTAACACTATACATTAAACACAAAGTGAAAAATGTGAAATCGAAAATAACAGTCACGAGACACCCAGACACAAAAGTACACCCAGACTCAGAACAATCATTTGTTTATCACACAAAGTTGTCCTGTGTGGGAATCGAACTAATGACACTCGGGCGCGAGGCTGGTATTTAAATCACTCCGCCATTTGTGCAGTCTTCTAACAAAGAAGTCTGGAGTACACCACATGACGACAAATGATAGTTAATATTACAACATACTAAAACACTTTAAATAACTAGATTTAAGGATTGTGATACACTCGAAATTTTGGACATAAAAAGTCTGCAATCAAAGTAAACGCAATAAACTAGGATTCTCGCCAGAATTTCCTAAGTCATAATTCAAGTACCAAGTTTTATAATCTATAAAACTGAGTGAAGCCCCTTTAGGAGCACTTCCAAACTACATAGAATATTAAAGAAAATTATTATATACTAGATTTTACAAGCGACATCGTCCACATGGATTTTGGGATATAAATAAGTCACTCCACGGCACTTTATCCTGTATACAACAATGGATATCCCACAGGAAATATTCATTCCGGGATAAAAAGTAGCCCCTTTTGGTGCATTCCTTTTCTGAGCTCCAGACTATTATATACGCAAAATTTCATGATAATTGGTTCAGTAGTTACGACGTGAAAACGTAACCAACAAACAAACTCTCTTTCGTATCTATAATATCAGTAAGGATTTATTTTCTAAATGGTTAAAGCTGATTGCACTAATGGCGTGGTGGTGAAGTTAATTGACAGTCTACACCGAGCATTGCAACATCGATTCCCGCCCAAGAAATGTCACAAAATACAAAGTACTGACTTCATTTTATTTACACATGGGTTTGTTTGATCTGTAGGTGAGCACTGAGAAAGGATTTTATGAAAATCGTTTCCAACATGGGCTTTATCACTATGACGCGAGCAAAGCCGTGGGAAATGCGCTAGTAATATATATATAGGTATAGTAGGACTGGCTGACCCAACATTCAATAACCTAATTTCAAACGCGCAAAGTTAAAATAGTCGTTAAGTTTTCTCAAAATGCGGAATTTTCTTAATTTTTCTTTCCGTAAGAACTTGCTACAAAATATTTAGAGAAAACTTAAAAAAATATGAATGAAATCGGGAAAAGTCGTTCTCAAGTTATGGCGTGACCGTAGGAAATAGGGATTTGTTTTTATATAATAAATATAGATAATTCATTTGTACAAGCTACCGCTGGATTGGACTGCAGCCTTTACTGTAATAATCCGGCAAGAAACTCAGCAAACTTGTCCTTCCACCTCTCTCCTCCACAATTCGCATCTATCAATTGTTTAATCACATCCACCCAATAAACTATAAACGTAATTTCTGTCATAACAGATTTTGTGGTTTCGTTTCTATGAAAAGGCAGAAAAGCTTTTAAGCGTCTGAAGCTCACGTTAGTCTTTTAAAGTTACATTTTGAATACTATTAAAACTAAATGCCTAAGTAAATACTAAACGCGAACATGCCGTATCAAAATTTCGAAAAAATTATTCAATTGTAGGCTCTATTCACGTATTCATGCTGCAGGGGTGGACGAAGCCCAAAGGCTTAGTGTTAATTTACACAGGACGTCGGATCCTGTGGACGGGTCTAGACGTTCTAACTCATTATTTAAACCCATTTAAGTACTCGAAGTACGAAGGACACAGAAAGGCGTGGAGTTACATTGATGTCTTCTCATGAAAGGCTTTACTTCGGAATCCGGCCGCTTGTGGCGATTGCAATCGCCACTTTGTTATTGCGGATGCACTCGCCTCAGGCGCTCGTGCTGATTATTAGTGTATTCTTGACGATTTTAAGTGCTATTTAATAGGCCTATGAAATAAAGATATTTTTGAATTTGAATTTGAATTTGTGTTATGTAATCGTGTTTCTTTTTTCTCCCATCCATCCATCAGCCTTTCAACGTCCAATGCTGGACATAGGCCTCCCCAAGAGAACGCCACAACGAGCGGTTCCGTCATGGGGGATAATGCCGTAATCGCCACGCTTGGCAGGCGGGTTGGCGATCGCAGTGGATGTTGTTAATACTCGATACTTCTTTTTTCTAATTCTTACAAAATAATTTGGTGGGTCTAGGTAACTTTTTTGATATGTGGTCTGTTCTGATGTGTGGTTTAATGGCTTTCTGACTTATTTTGATTGTCTCTGTCGTAGCGTAATCTTAAAAGCCTATAGACTCTTTCAAGAATTTTATTTATTTGTATAGATAATACCAATCCTGTGCTTGATAAAGTGATATAAATAAATAAATAAATATACACGGAAATTTTCACACAACGTCTTCTGGTCTCAAACTAAGCTTAACCATGGGTACCAGATTATGGATATAATATTTAAATTACTTTTTGTTTGTAAATACTTACATATAATAGATAAAAAACACCCAGACGCAGTACAAATATCTGTATTCATCACACAAATAATTGTCCTGAGTGGGAATCGAACCCACGACCTCGTGCACAGAAGTTGTCTACACTACCGACTACGCCACGAGGTCCAAGAAGAATTATCCAAACTAGGCTAGTACTTCCAGAGATGAGAATATTTTAAGAAAAAATCTTTTTAGGTTTATTATATCAGTATATTAGATATTTTTATAGTCACATGGATTTATTTATTTATTCTTTCTAATAATGTTAACAGCCGGTAGATATACCAATCACGCTAAACGTGAATATACTTCGTTTTCCAAATCATGCGGTTCGAAACCATCAACACTAATTAATATTTGTGAAGCCTCTCCACTGCTGTTCTGTCCCAGAATGGTCACGTCCGTCCCTCGCATAACACCCAGGTACCGGCGACCCATCCAAACTATCATAGAACTTGCTATTAGATCAAGTTAAATAAAAAATTCTACACATTTCATACTTTATACATTAATGATATAGTTTTGGCGGTACCGAGCAGGTATCCCTCCTGATGTTAAACGGTAACTGTTGCTTATGTATAATGGAATATCAGGAGCATATTTACATGCGACTACACTATTCCTTCCCTGTCATACAGATTACCAGGCCCTCTCCCAGTAGCTAAAGGAGATGTGCCAAATGCCCATACATTCTCGGCCTGGAACGGACATACATAACAAATATGTTTTTTGAAGATAAATGACTATTCTTTTGCCCTGTGTATTTCTTTTCACACTACAACTTTTAGATGATGAGATAAAAGACATCTAAGACGGATATAATTTTGAAATTGAAATACCTCAAAATCGAATTATAGATCAAAAATAACACCATAATTATAAGTAAATAAAATAATATCTACATATATAACAAATAATTAGGCTTAATATAACTTACATTCATAAAGTCACAATACAATATTCACGATACACAATAACAACAGTAGATGAGTAGAATGACATCAAAGATTACAATCAATACCCCAATGACATGACAGATGTAAAATGTTTTGCCAATATTTTGAATCATAATTGCTACTCTTGATTAGAAATAATATCAGTTTTCACCAAATAATTATAAAAAATATTTTATTAAATATGCATATTACTGTTCTCACAAAATTATTTAAGAAATAACTACGTAATATTGTTTTGTAATATAATAGTACCTACCAAAGTTTTTAATGTTGTCAACTCAGCGTGCGGTAATATCCTATTTGATTTTCAATAGATAAGAATCATTCACCAATAACCATTACGATAAAGTACAAATTCAAAATAATAGTTTTTTAAACTATAATCTTTTTCTAAAGTTCTATCAAGAAAAGAAAACCACTGACGGATTTTATAAATCATTAGTTTAATTTTAAATATTGATAACATTATGTCCGCCACAGGCCGTAAATGGCACATGTCCTTTCTGTTACACATTTACAAAAGCGACACATTGCAAGCAACGTTATACACAATTAATATGTATAATTTGAAAGTTAAACATATCAGTGTTAGTAAATGGGAGAGTGTGAGTGTATCATAGATGTAGTATATAGAACTAACTAACTAACTTGTCATCACGCCATATCCCTTGCGGGGTAGGCAGAGAGAACAGAGTGCCAAGAGGCTCTATTCTTGCATACATCTCTCGCTTCTTCAACATTCATAACTCTCTTCATACACGCTCGCCGGTTTCGGAGACTCCTGACTAGTATATAGAGTGTATAATATAATGTGTATGTGTGTATGTTTGGGTGAATAGGTGTAAGACTTACTGATAATAGAGGAAGACCCTCGCCGGTTTCGGAGACTCCTGACTAGTATATAGAGTGTATAATATAATGTGTATCATATTTCCTTTTTTTTTGATGTGAAACATCTAATGCGGAGGGAGGGTAAAATCGGCTGTTAGCGTGGCGACGCTTTTATTGTACCAACTTCTCCCGTTCAAATCTTGCAAGTTAAATTTGACACTTCCCGGTTTCCGATTGAGCTGAAATTTTACACGCATGTGTATATCACGTGACAATGCAATATTATGATGACACGGAGCTGATCTGTGTGAGATGGAGCTGGAAGGTGGACATAGGAACTCCATAATGAAACGGCGCAATCCCATCGAGTTTGGGCTCGTATGATTCGTCTTGCCGAGTACTTTGTGTCTAGATGGTATTCAGGGGCTGATGATGAAGCTGGAAGGTGGCCATAGTAACTCTATAATGAAATGACGCAACCCCGTCGCGTTAGGGCTCGTTTGAAATGTCCTGACTAGAACTTCAGTCATAGATGATATCCAGGGTCTGATGATGGAGCTGGAAAGTGACCACAGTGACTCTGTAATGAAATGATGCAACCCCATCGAGTTTGGAATCATTTGATTCGTCTTGACGAGTAATTACTTTGTCTTTAGATGGTATCCAGGGTCTGATGATGGAGCTAGAAGGTGGTCCTACTCCGTTATAAAACGACATAACTCCATCGAGTTAGGGCTCGTATGATTTGTCTTAACTAGTACTTTGTCTCTAGATGGTATCCAGGGTCTGACGATGGAGCTGGATGATGGCCACAGTAACTCTGTAATGAAACTACGCAAACCTATCGAGCTTATACTCGTTTGATTCGTCTTGAAAGAAGTACTCCACTTTGTCAAGTTATGATCATTTTATTTCTACAAAATAATTTCGATGTTTTCACATCTGGTAGACGTCTCCTGACGTCTAGTTTTTTTTATTGCATATGGTGGCAGACGATCCACGGCCCACCTGATATTAAGATAGTGGTTACCATCGCTCCTGGACTCAACTATACCAAGGGTATTGTCAAGCCGCTGCGCACCATTTCATTTCTCGGATATGAAATTAAAAACTAAACGGCTTCTGCTACCGCCAAAACACAGTGATGTGCTTCACGACCGAACACACAGGAGACGGTGGTACTGACTCGTCCGGGCCTGATAGCAAGAGAGTACTCTCACTTGGTACCCAGCCCTACCACCAGTAATGTAATGGGTGATAAATGCTTACTTCCCTTAGTCGCCTTTTACGACACCCGCGGGAAACGATGGGCTGGTGACACTTGTAATATTAGTCCGTAACCACACGGATATATTATTATACCGGCAAGTAGCACACGATTAGGATTCAGACGTCTAACTATTCCATAATCATATAGGTAGGTATTTGTAGTCAATTTATCTCTACACTACGAAAACACAGTGAGGACTGCGTGCATGCCTGAGAGTTTTTTCGACGGCTTGTGGGATCAGTCAACCCACATTGGCCATTTGTGCACTTATGCCCAAAATGTATCTTATCTATAAAACAGACTCGTGCCTCACAATGGAACACTATTAGGTATTTATATAGACTTGGCCTCGTATTGATTCATTCAAGGAAAATAAAAAAACACACATCCCGTCGTTCGGCGCAATGAACAGGGTGTGGGGTTAGGCACATAGTGTCGGCTCATTTTTGTTGCGGCAGGAAAAAATGTACTTACTTAACCATATACCCTGTGGTTTAGGGCATTGAACAGGGTAGTGTGGAGCCCTCACCTACTAAATAAACCCGCCGTGTTCCGTCTCTCCGCCTATATTGGCGGGCCACTGGAACTATGTTACATTACTTCAGTGGTAGTGTGGTCTCACCCCTGCGATATCACTGTAGTTATTTCAAACTGAAATTTAGTTTACTTAATTGTTTTTTATTGCCGCGTGGAGTCGGCTTTAGAATTGTCCCACCTCTCTCTACCCATGGGAGTCGTAAGAGCCGACTGAGGGAATACCGAGGGAGTGGGCAGCGGCACTCCTTCGAGTATTAACAACATCCACTGCGATCGCCAACCCGCCAAACAAGCGTGGCGATTACGGCACTATCCCCCATTCTTGGGGAGGCCTATGTCCAGCAGTGGACGTTAGAAGGCTGATGGATGGATGGATGGAATTGTTTTTTGTTATAATGTTAAATAAACAATAAAACTCTATTTACATAATACAGCGTTCCTATTTATGCATTTTGTGTAATCAACTGCGAATCTTATGCCCTCCTTCTTATAATAGAGCCTACACACAGTATTTATAAACTTATTGTAACTATTATAAAGTTATATAAATATGTGCATTTAAGATATTTGATAATAAAACGAATCTATACACGCAAAAAATAATTAATGTATATACTACATGACTCGGTAAACTTCGCATCACCTACAATTTATTTTATCAGCGATTATCAATTCTAATCAATTTGCATCATCTAAGATTTGGATTTAAATAGGTTATTAAATGAAACTTGCTTGTAATATGCAAATACATTAGAAAGAATGACATAAGCTGTCAGTTTGTCGTCTGTTAGCGAAATATATACCCATACAAAGATTTCGGCATTCAATTTTTCAATATTTCTACTTTTTTTTAATAGGGTTCCCCTTTTTTTTACTTTTTAATCCCGGGGTTATTAGAGTAAACAATTACAAAAAAAAACAATTATTCAAATCGGTCAAGCCAGTTTTGAGTTTTAGTGAGACTAACGAACAGCAATTGACTTTTATACAAATAAAACAAACATAGCCTCATGCCTGTTTCCCCGAAGGGGTAAGCAGAGGTGCAATATACACCCACGATTCGCCAGCTATGTTAAAGTCCCACGTAACAGGGGGCGAGCCTATTGCCGTCTACCGGGCACATTTCCAAACTCCAGACTGCTATTGAGATTTTTTCTTTTTACGAAAAAGCTAATAACATTGCCCAACCCGGGGATCGAACCCGAGACATCATGCTCAGCAGTCGTACACACTACCGCTACACCACCGAGGCAATTGACTTTTATATATATAGATTATTAGATTCTGCCCTTCTGCTCGAGAGTTCGTCCGGCGGGACTTCAGAATATAAATACGAGTACTCTACGGCACTATAATACCTCTGTGCAACAATTGCACGAATCTTCCATTTTTCGATATAAAATATCTATGAACTATTATGGACTCCGGTCTATATTTATGAACAATTTTATGATGTACTAGCCTTTGCCCGCGGCTTCGCCGCACCAAATGTTAATATTTGGGTTATATCTCAGGTTCCCGGTATAGTAGCGGGATAAAAAAAACGCATACTAGTTTTTAAGTCTAATCGAGAGCTATCAAATAAAAAAGTTTCATCAAAATCCGTTCAGTAGTTTTTGCGTGATACGCGAACTAACTAACAGACAAACAGATAAACAGACAAAAAAATCGTTTTATGTTTAGACACGCCTAACGCCTACGCCTGCGTATAGCCTAATTCAGTAATTTTTTCTCAAATATCTTCAATGCACAGACACAGCTCTGTTACAGCTTTATAATAGTATAGATAATTCAGTAGCTACGGCGTGAATGGGTAACAATTTTTTCCGTACTCCCACGGAGAACAAGCAAATAAACTTACTAACTTACATTCGCATTTATAATATTAGTAAGGATTATGTACAATCTCTTTAACTTGCGTCGTTCGCAATCAGCGTGCTTTTTAAAGCTTGCACTTCCCTCGTTCTCGAGGGAAAACGACGTCTTTCGCCGTGAAGCTTTTATAGGGCTGTCGACAGCTTACGCTGCGTACTAAGATCTTTTCTTCGTCTCTATTGAGTGCGAATGTGCTACCATCCATCCATCCATCCATCAGCCTTTTAAAGTTCACTGCTGGGCATAGGCCTCCCCAAGAATGGGGGATAGTGCCGTAATCGCCACGCTTGGCAGGCGGGTTGGCGATCGCAGTGGATGTTGTTAATACTCGAAGGAGTGCTGCTGCCCACTCCCTCGGTATTCCCTCAGTCAGCCTCCGATGATTAATCCTTGATTCTCCACGCGACTTCGTCCGGCACACTAATTATCTATAAGAAACATTTTTAATTGTGTGTGTTTTCAAATTAAGAGTTTCCTAATTTAGATGAACTTAAATACTTTGGAAAATCCAAAAATCTTCATTTTTCACAATAAAATTGATTATTTGATAAGTAACTAATAATGTATTGGTTTTACTAAGTAGTTTTCAATAAATCACATAGATAGCGCTAATTTCAAAAAGTACTAATGTGGGTTTCATGTCTTATACGCCATCTAGGGCTAATTTTAAGAAGTACTTCTATATTGCAAGGCGCCATCTGGCAATTAGTAAGAACAACAATCCATGAGTTTACATAATATATATACCTGCATAAGTGCATATAATATATATAAACATGTAAAATTGAATAATTTATTAAACTGTAAACAAAAACAATTTAAGAAAACAAAAAGACATGGCTGGTTTCCTTACAAAAAAAAGCAATATTGTGGTTCTATAACAACAGCAACTGAATACATCTAAAATTGCCACTTGCGACATCTAGGGCTGCATTTGTCAATATCTCTTTTACTTTAAAACAGCGACATCTATCAATAGAAAATTGCAACTTTGGACAATATTATACGACATTTAAAAATCAATGAGTTTAACAAGAAATCTCTAAACCGTTTATCTTCCTAACTTGGTTGCCTTCTAATTTTATACTTTGTTCTGTGAAAACACCGTGACGCCAAGACCACGCAAAAAAAATTGTGGAATGTAAAATATGTTGGTGTGTTATTATTTACGTGTGTTTAGTGTTTTTAATTATTGTTATGGATAAAATAGTTATTATACTTGACAAATATCATCAGTTTTTCAAGCAAAGGTAAGAACTTTCTTTTAACAAAAAACAATGTACCGGCCGGGCGAACGACGTTCTGTTGATGACTTTACGATTAGAGATGTGTAACTCAGGAGTGATTGATACAAAAGATGTATAATCCTTTCAAAATGCGTAATCAATCTTTAAATCTTTGGTTTCGAAAATACATCTTTAACTCACTAGCTCACTACGTTAGGATTGAATAGATGGAATGATGGACGTAGATTTAGAATGAGACAAAAGATAAAGGATATTATGAATTGAAAAGAGATAACATAAGTTGTAGGCACGCACAAACGCACTCTTAAAATATAATGACGATAGGTACACAGAAACTTAGACTCTCTGTCTTTTAAGTAAAAAGCTCAAAACCAGTTGCGACTTGAGGGAATGAAAGAATAACTACATGAATCAATAGATATTTGCATCACTTATGATCAACTGAATGAATAACGTCATTCGTAACCAAAGATTTAAAAGAGTTAAAGATTTAAAAGAGTGATTTAAATCTTTCGAAGAAAAAGATTTATAAATCCCTGATCTCATTGGTGATTTAGTTTGCGCATCTCTGTTTACGATAGTAAAACCACCGGTGGCTCTCTGGCTCTGGCTATAGTGGCTATGCGTACGTAAAAAGTTCTCATGAAAGGCGCTGGTTTTAGTGTCGCGTCGAGCGTAAATGCCGTAAATATTCAGTATTTTTTTGTTTATTTAATAACAAAAACCACATCGAATCAGAACGTGAAAAGTAATAGGGCTCTATTCGTAGTCATAATAATTCGTAAACGAAAAAAAAGACTCGATTAATTAAGTATTTTGGTTGTTATCGTGTTAACATACATTACCTACAACTCACGGACGTCCAAGCCAGATTATTTTCAAACAGTTTTTTAACTAGTTTAGATAACAAAAATGGCATCAAAAATATCATGAGTGTTAAAAATAGTGTTTGTGCTTTATATGTGTGTGTAGATATTATTTTACAAGTGCAATATATGATAAATAGAGACTTTTAAGTTTGAAAAATCAGCTGTGCCGTGTCAACCGGGAGTAGAACCCACCTCAACGCTTCGCTTATGAGGCGTGCAAAACCAAAACGTTAAATAAAATATTTTTAACGCTATCCTAAAGTTTTTAGTAAGCTAACACCTAATGCCTGTAATCTCTTACAGAAGATCAGCGTGAAACAACGGTATCCCTACCGTTGTGTTTCGTATGGTGAGTGAGAGCGCTTGAGCCCCAAATCCCCTCCCTATTCTCTCCTCATTAGCATTCGTGTTTTTCGGTCCTTGCAAGCCCAGTGGAGGGTAGTTAGGAAACTTCATTGACACTTGTAATCTGCAACCGTTTCGGTCCTCAACTGAAATCCGTTCCTCAACTGTGGGTCTAGCCAAGTTGCATTCTATGATCACTATCCATCCATCCATCCATCAGCCTTACAACGTCCACTGCTGGACATAGGCCTCCCCAAGAGAACGCCACAACAAACGGTCATGGGGGATAATGCCGTAATCGCCACGCTTGGCAGGCGGGTTGGCGATCGCAGTTGATGTTGTTAATACTCAAGGGAGTGCTGCTGCCCACTCCCGCGGTATTCCCTTAGTCGGCTCTTACGACTCCTGTGGGTAGAGAGGGGTGGGACAATTTTAAAGCCGGCCCCACACGGCCACTAACGCTAATAGAAAACTATTAAAAAGTATGGAAATTTGACATCTCTAACGTTAAGTCACGTGACTTAGCGTTATAGATATTGTTAAAGACTTAGATAAATATAGGTTCTTTAGATATAGTTAAATATGTCAAATTCCCATACATTTAAATAGTTTTCTATTAGCGTTAGCGATCATAGAATGCAACTTGGCTAGGCCCACTGGTTTCTTATACGCACCTCTATACAGTCCACTGCGTACGAGCTTACACGTGTCCTCTACTTAGTATCCTACCTAGCCCTCCTTATTATCCTTTCTATCCACCTCCTATCCCTTGGATTCCTTGGATTATTTCCTTGGATTCTTTCGGATGGCGACGCGCAAGCGATGCCTCTGGTGTTGCTAGCGTTTATAGGATACCATAACGCTTAGTATCAGGTGGCCGTATGCTTGTTTGTCACCCACAGCATGAAAAATATAATAAATAGGTAATAAATAAATAAATAAAAGTGTCTGTTTGTAATTTCTTATTAATAGCAATAAAATGATCAATAATCAAACATAATCTTACTAAATGTTTGTTCCGGCTATTCTCCAGAACGGCTGCACCAATTTGGACGGGACTTTCACTGGCATATAAAGGATAGTGTTATAAGGGGGTAACATAGGCTACTTTTATTTTGGAAAAATACTTAGGCTTCTTCGCAAAAAGGAAATAGCTAAATTCGACGCGGACGAAGTCGTGGGCAGCCAATAGTTGAAAATAAAATTACTAAAAACTTCTCCACAAACTTGTATTTCAATTTCATTGTGTTATTTGTATTGTTCTTGTTAATAATTATGTCATGACGTGTCATGACATGTCACACATCATTGACGGCTACATGAGACATATTTGTTGTTTTGTTTCAGTCTCTTAGGTTAACGAACCTAAGAGTCTAAGTTACAATGGAGAATATTAATTGAATTTCTTCAACAGAATAAGGATCGTCGATTACGCAATGAACTGTACAGATTTTGATGACAGACATAATCTAGAATATTTTTTGTGAGTTCATTATTGATGAATACGAATATATTTATCAATATTCCGTTCACTCGATACTAATACGAGTATAATAAAGCTGATAAGATATTTTTTTTTCTATTTGTTTAAACGCGTTAATCTCTGATTCATCATATTGAATTAAAAAACTCGTTTCTTATTTATTAGGAAATGCTATAAAATATCTTAGTAGTCCTGAATAGCGGCATGAGATTATCCTTCGTAACATGTTAGAGAATAGACGAAGTCAAGCAATCTAGCCTTGGAACGGGACGAAAAGAACTGGGTTTTATTTAAACGCCAAGTAGCTACAGGCTTGCTTATTCAAAATTATCATTATTTAGAGGTAGTGTAAGCGACTGCTGATCATGAGTTCTCGGATTCGATTTCAGGGTCGGGCAGTGATATTGAACTTTTTCATAAAAAGAAAAATTCTCAGTAGCAGCCCGGAGTTTGGAAATGTGCTGAGGAGACGGTAATGGGCTCGCCCCTATTACGTAGGACTTAAACATAGCTGGCAAACCGTGGGTGTGTAATACACCATAACCTACCTCTTCGGGGAATACAGGCGTGATGCTATGTTTATCATTATTTAGGTTTTTGAAAAAATTTAACAATTATTTTAAGCTGAAAAAAAGACGAAGTTATGTTTGCCCTGTACCTACTTTTTGTGCCGAGTCTTCCCTAATTTCTGAGCCGATTCATGTAAAGAATTATGTATGTATTTTTGATGTGAAACATCTAATCCGGAGGGAGGGTAAAATCGGCTGTTAGAGTGGCGACGCTTTGATTTTACTTGTCCCGTTCAAATCTTGCAAGTTAAATTTGACACACTTCCCGATTTACGATTAAGCTTAAATTTACACGCATGTGTATATCGCGTGACAATGCAATATTATGATGTCATGGAGCTGATCTGATGATGGAGCTGGAAGGAGGACATAGGAACTCTATAATGAAATGGCGCAACCCCATCGAGTTTGGGCTCGTATGATTCGTCTTGTCGAGTACTTTGTGTTTAGATGGTATCCAGGGGCTGATGATGAAGCTGGAAGGTGGCCACAGTTACTCTGTAATAACGACGCAACCCTATTGAGTGTATACTCGTTTGATTCGTCTTGAGGAGTACTTTGTCAAGTTATAATCATTTTATTTCTACAAAATAATTTCGATGTTTTCACATCTGCTAGACGTCCCACGACGTCTAGTTTTTTAAGAAAATGTCTTTATTTTCAGGCATAAAGTCAAAATTGTATATTAACACAAAGTGTGAAATCGAAAATAACAGTCACGAGCAGGATTTGAACCTACATCTGGAATACTGTCCCAGATGCTTTGTCAATTCAGCCATCGTGACAATTGCTCGAGACTGCGAATTTTGATAACATTTACTGCCTCGGTGGTGTAGCGGTAGTGTATGCGACTGCTAATCTTATAAAGAAGAATTCTCAGTAGCAGCCCGGAGTTTGGAATTGTGCCCGGTAGACGTCAATAGGCTCGCCCCCTATTACGTGGGACTTATACATAGCTGGCGAGTCGTGGGTGTGTAATACACCTCTGCCTACCCTTTCGGGGAATACAGGCGTGACGCTATGTTTTATTCTTAACGTCTTGGGTGACGCAGGTACAAATCCTGCTCGTCACTGTTATTTTCGATTTCACATTTTCAGACTTTGTGTTAATTTACATGGCTAAGCATGTCAAATGCTAAAAAAATGTACAAAAATATCAAAAATGTAATTTATATAATGCTGTGCACCCAAGCGTTAGATGTGAAATTGCTCATGAAATAATTTGTGTCGTTTACAAAATCTCTTTGGTCGTTCAACTTGAATTTCATAGATAATTACGGGGGAGCGACATTTTGTAAATACCCTCTTTTGAAAAGCGGTCAAGTGCGAGACGGGTGCAGGCAATTTAAGTGTTATTTAAGTCATTAAAAATTAAGGGTCATATAATATACATAATATTAAATTTTCTATTTGTAGTCGCTGTTTCAATCACTCATAATTATAAAACCTTTGCCATGCAGCCATTATCTGCCCGTCCCCTTAATCAGTGACTAATATCCTCTTAAGTATTATAGCGTCATGATAGATAGCTTATAACTTATATATGTATAAATAAAACTAGACGTCGTGGGACGTCTACCAGATGTGAAACATCGAAATTATTTTGTAGAAATAAAATGATCATAACTTGACAAAGTACTCCTCAAGATGAATCAAACGAGTATAAACTCGATAGGGTTGCGTTGTTTCATTACAGAGTTACTGTGGCCACCTTCCAGCTCCATCATCAGACCTTGGATACCATCTAGAGACAAAGTACTCGTCAAGACAAATCATGCGAGCCCAAGCTCAATGGAGTTATGTCGTTTTATAACGGAGTTCCTATGGTCACCTTCTAGCTCCATCAGCAGACCCTGTATACCATCTTAAGACAAAGTACTCGTCAAGACGAGTCAAACGATTCCAAACTCGATGGGGTTGCGTCGTTTCATTACAGAGTTCCTATGTCCACCTTCCAGAATCATCGTCAGATCAGCTCCATGTCATCATAATATTGCATTGTCATGCGATATACATGCGCGTGTAAAATTTCAGCTCAATCGCAAACCGGGAAGTGTGTCAAATTTAACTTACATAATTTTAACGGGACAAGTACCTACAATAAAAGCGTCGCCACGCTAACAGCCGATTTTACCTCCCTCCGCATTAGATGTTTCACATCAAAAACTAGACGTCGCGGGATGTCTACTAGATGTGAAAACATCGAAATTATTTTGTAGAAATAAAATGATCATAACTTGACAAAGTACTCCTCAAGACGAATCAAACGAGTATAAACTCGGTAGGGTTGAGTCGTTTCATTACAGAGTTACTGTGACCACCTTCCAGCTCCATCGTCAGACCTTGGATACCATCTAGAGATAAAGTACTCGTCAAGACAAATCATACGAGCCCAAATTCGATGGGGTTGCGCAGTTTCATTATAGAGTTCCTATGTCCACCTTCCAGCTCCATCATCAGACCAGCTCCATGTCATCATAATATTGCATTGTCATGTGATATACAGATGCGTGTAAAATTTCAGCTCAATCGGTAACCGGGAAGTGTGCCAAATTTAACTTATAATATTTGAACGG
Organism: Leucoma salicis; assembly: GCA_948253155.1. Lineage (NCBI taxonomy): Eukaryota > Metazoa > Arthropoda > Insecta > Lepidoptera > Erebidae > Leucoma > Leucoma salicis. Next base: position 24,660,379 of record OX411815.1, on the reverse strand, counting down.
GACAAGTAAAATAAAAGCGTCGCCACGCTAACAGCCGATTTTACTCTCCCTCCGCATTTGATGTTTCACATCAATATATATGTATAAATAAATAAAATAAAATGAGAATCTTTTATTTTACTACTACTACTTATCATCACACCTTCTTCCTTGCGGGGTAGAGAGAGAATAGAGTGCTAAAAGGCTCTATTCTTGGATACATCTCTCGCTTCCACATACATAACATTCATAATTCTCTTAAATACACACTCACCAGTTTCGGAGACTCCTGACTTCAGCTTCCTTCAATACATGACCGATTTGGTTTAGTTAGGTGAGTCTCGGTCTCCCCCAGTACCTACATCCTTCCACTTTCGCATTGTATATCTTCTTAACCAGTCGCTCGTCCTGAATTTTTCTACATGCCCGAACTATCGGACCATTCCCTTTCGCATCTTTACACCAATACTCTCTTTCATACCTACTCGCTCTCTTACGTCGTCGATACGAATGCGGACAGCCAGCCTCACTCTACAGATTCACTGATCAGATCAGATCATCTGATCGGTTGCTTTTATTTTATAGGTCTGTAATATAGAAAAACATTACCGAGTATAAGTATCTAGTAATACATTAAACACAAAGTGAAAAATGTGAAAACCGAAAATAACAGTCACGAGCAGGATTCGAACCTGCATCTCCTGGATAGGTCCAGATGCTTTGCCAATTCAGCAATCGTGACCCTTGCTCCCGACTGCTAATTTCGATAACACATTCATACTTAACGTCTTTGGGTGACGCCTGCACTATCTGTCGGAAGTATTTTCATACATTATACCGACCAGGTAAACTTAATTTTACAATTAAGATTTTACCTAATAATGACGCAAACCCTATAAATATTTCGATATTTTTAGCATTTGACATGCTTAGCAACATACATTAAACACAAAGTGAAAAATGTGAAATCGAAAATAACAGTCACGAGCAGGATTCGAACCTGCATTTTCTGGATACCGTCCAGATGCTTTGCCAATTCAGCAATCGTGACCCTTGCTCCCGACTGGTAATTTCGACAACACATTCATACTTAATGTCTTTGGGTGACGCCTGCACCATCTGTCGGAAGTATTTTCATACATTATACCGACCAGGTAAACTTAATTTTACAATTAAGATTTTACCTAATAATGACGCAAACCCTATAAATATTTAGATATTTTTATATATATTTTTAGCATTTGACATGCTTAGCAACATACGTTAAACACAAAGTGAAAGCTGAATTGGCAAAGCATCTGGACGGTATCCAGGAGATGCAGGTTCGAATCCTGCTCGTGACTGTTATTTTCGATTTCACATTTTCCACTTCGTGTTTAATGTATGTTGCTAAGCATGTCAAATGCTAAAAATATATATAAAAATATCTAAATATCTAGTAATAGTTTTAATCTGTATTTTACATGACATGCTCAGCTATTTAAAGAACAAATTATTTGTGAATGTGGAAATAGTGAACTTTTGTGCGAGCGGAATTCGAACCTGCGTCCCTTCCAAAACAAACAACAAATATTATATATACTTAATTCTAGTGTCACGTTGTTGCTCACGATGAACTCCGAAACTATCTAAGCGATTTTCAAGCTTTTTTTAAATGTGTGTTTTGCTGGCGTGCCTTACATAGGATAGTTTTTATCACGTCCATCCATCCATCCATCCATCAGCCTTTCAACGTCCACTGCTGGACATAGGCCTCCCCAAGAGAATGCCACAACGAGCGGTCCCGTCATGGGGGATAATGCCGTAATCGCCATGCTTGGCAGGCGGGTTGGCGATCGCAGTGAATGTTGTTAATACTCGAGGGAGTGCTGCTGCCCACTCCCCCGGTATTACCTACCTCAGTCGGCTCTTACGACTCCCGTGGGTAGAGAGGGGTGGGACAATTCAAAAATTTGACCACGTTTTCTTTGTTAATTAATTGCAAAATATTCACGAAAATAAATATGGCGTTACGAAGTTTGCCGGGTCCGCTAGTTTTTTTTATATATTTTTTTTAGCATTTGGCATGCTTAGCCATATAAATTAATACTAAGTGTGAAAATGTGAAATCGAAAATAACAGTCACGAGCAGGATCGTCGACGGTGGTGGTGTATTATTCGCATAAATATCAGGAAACAAATACACATACATAGTGGGTGCCATAGAGATCTCTACTTTGGGCTATATAGCCATAGATAGCTATTTAATACTTCCAACACTAAGTAATAAGAATAATATTCTTTAATATTCATATTTAAATTTACACACGTGACATATTTATATCACTGGACCCCTATCGATGCCCTGTGTCGTGAGGCCCAGTCTCTTTCATCTTTTGCTAAATATTACAAAAAAACTTGTTATTAACAGTTTATCTAATCTAAGTGAACTTTATATAAAACTAAAGAAAAAAATATAATAATGATTATAGGTACTATGGTTATAATATGGTTGTAGAAGATTATGGTGCAGTGAGTGATTGTGTTGGGTGTGTAGTGAGTGAATGTGTTGTGTGTGTAGTGAGTGATTGTGTTGTGTGTGTAGTGAGTGATTGTGTTATGTATGAAGTAATTGTGTTTTGTGAATGTATTAGCAGTGTAGTCATGTACGTTAGTGTATGCAAACATATTTTTGATTGTGTTATGTATAATTCAAATAAATGTATCAGAAATTTATGTGATTCATGAAATACCTATGACCTGTTCTGTACACAGGTAATCCAGATCTAATAGCCAGTTTATGACGTATTTTTGCATTTGTACCTATTTTTTGTTTAGGCGGGAAAAATGTACCTAACCGCACACCCCGTCGTTCGGGGCAACGAACAGGGTAGTGTGGGGCCCGCACCCACTAAAGAAACCCGCCGTGTGCCGTCTCTCCGCCTGTGTTAACGGACCACTGGTACTGTGTTGGATTACTTCAGTGGCCCGCCAGCGGCTTAACCTTTCGGGTACCCTCTACTGAGCGACGCATCCGCACACGGAGCGTCGCGCCTCCGCGGGAGGCCTTGCGGGTGGCGGACGTTCCCCGGTCCATCCACCCGCAGCCTCAGCTAGGGCGGCATGAGGCGCAAGTACTCACGCCTGCGCCGCCCCAATCGCTGGCGGCGGTTTGGGTCAGCGGAAGAATCCTCCTCCCTGGCCGCTTCCTTCCGCGAGATAACCTCCTCGCAGAAGGCAGCGACCGTGGCCCATTTGCAATTGTACCTAGTCATCTTAAAAATGTTTAGAAGTATTATTTAAAACTTCATAAATTAATATTTATTATTCTATACATGTGTTTTTTTTTTGTATTTAGAAAGAATGGCTGTTAGTTATTACAGAATTATAATAACATCACACCATTTATACAAAAAGTGATAATCACAGCTAGTACTCTTTACCTGGCTTCATGTAGACATGAAGTGCCTTAATCGGCATGACATCTTTACATACCCATATGCTCTCGTACTGGGAATGCGTCCCAGCACAGAATTTATATTTGATTATTCCGTGTGTCACCACACGCGTTGTTGTTGTTGCGTTGGTCATTAAGCCAAATGTGATGAGGAAATTCGGTATTTCTAGAAATAGTACGATAGCTCAGTGGATTAGAGCACTTCCCCGGAAAGGAAGGGACGCAGGTTCGATTCCCGCTCGTACTAAAATACTCTTTTTCCTTATTCACAAATTATAATTTGTACTTTAAGAGTAGCTGAGCATGTCAAGTGCTAAAATATAGATCAAAATATTTAAAAAATCACGCCATCAAATAGTATGAATTTTAATTGCAAAATTAAACTTATTACATTGGATGAATGCATGTAAATGCATTGCCGATAGATGGCGTTGGTCATTAAGCCAAATGTGATAAGGAAATTCGGTATTTCTAGATATAGTACGATAGCTCAGTGGATTAGAGCATTTCCCCGGAAAGGAAGGGACGCAGGTTCGATTCCCGCTCGTACTAAAATACTCTTTTTCCTTATTCACAAATTATAATTTGTATTTTTAAAATGACATTTTAAGTTCGTCTTATATTAATAATAAAAATAAGTCGATAAAAGCACGGGGATCATGTAGTATGGGACATCTAGTAACAAAATCTATTGACAAAACCAATTGTGAGATCAAAAAGCTTTTAATAAAACAAAACTTCTGATTTTTGTCTAGATTTATTATAATGTAACTTATAATATTAGAACTGATCTTGATTTTTCATTGTGACATTTTACACACAATTTCTAGATCAATTCCAAAAGCGTATTTCAGATTTAAAAATAACCTAACAATGCTATAAAAAAAACAAAAAAACGATTGTATTGACTTCAGGTAAACATGGCAGACAAATCCATCTATCCATCAGCCTTTCGAAGCCCACTGCTGGACATAGGCCTCCCCAAGAGAACGCCACAACATGTGTTTCGCTCATATGGGGGATAGTGCCGTAATCGCCACGCTTGGCAGGCGGGTTGGCGATCGCAGTGGATGTCGTTAATACTCGAGGGAGTGCTGCTGCCCACTCCCGCGGTATTCCCTCAGTAGGCTCTTACGACTCCCATGGGTGGGGTGGGACAATTCTAAAGCCGGCCGATCAATGTATCGATTATTGGACGTCCAAATTCTCATTTCACCTGTGATTATGAATGCTTGTAAAGTACTCTAAACGTCGGAATAGTGTTAGTCTTGCATTTAAAATAATTATATAATTCATTGCTCATTTCTTGCCGAGTGGTCCTGAGAATGCCTCGTATAAAGGCAAAATACGTGTCAAATTTGTGTTCAGATTTTTGCGGAATATTGCAACATTATGGTTCTGAGAGTCATGCCGTGTTGCATGGTTGTAACGCATTGGTGAGATTTTTTGTCATTAACGTGCATGCTACTCTGCTATTATCACATTCTCCTCTGTCTGTGAGAGCTGCAATCTTAGGTTATTGTGTGTGTCCAAAGATAACCGGGATTGACAGTCCATGGGTGAGTGGCTCTCCTCCTAAACTATCCATTCTATAATAATATTCTTACATTTATTAAACTTAAGTAATAATATAAATAATTCCAATATTTGTAACAAATGAAACTTGTTATAATACTTAATAATATACTGAATAAAAGCAGGATTCATACAATATCTATAACTATTTTGTTGTATTTCATTTACCTACCTTTTTACCTACCTCCGACATAGCCAGCTCTGTTGGCTGGTCTTAAAAAATCATAATCTATGCCTACAAGACGACAATTGAACTAATCAAATCGACAATTGAAAATATAGAGCTATCTCTTTCACTTATATGGTTATTCCAGGTCTCAGAGTAAGAACTACGTCATCCCTAAGATAAACGATAGTAACCTTTTTCTGGTTATACGTATTACTCTTTGGTAACCTTTATCTAGGTTATCCTATCTTTTATACTATTCATTAGTGCAACTTGTCAACAGTGTACGCGATAATAGTGCGCGTAAGTAATAGTAATGCGGGAACAGATTTTAAACGTCATTTACTATGAACGTAACATATCTTGTGTAAAATCATTGGGTACATTACAATCAAAAGGATCAAAAGGTAAAAAATTGTAAACAAACCGTCACTCAACATAAATCGTCGATTTCATACTTATTTCACTTTCACTACATTACTACTGTTGCCTTTGTATTACACTCATTTGAAACTAAAAATATGTAATAAATATCGAATTTATAAAATTAGTATTCGTTTGACGTTTTTTTCTTCAAGATATTATAGTAAAGTGCTGATCAGCTGATGTGTACGATATTAAATGAATGAAAAACAGATAAAAAATATTGAAAAGGCAAAGAAATTATGGCATTATGCCAATTGCATTTTCGGTTAGTTTAGAAAAATTAAGAATATTGTTTTAAATACAAATTATTTGTGAATGAGGGAAAAGAGAACTTTAGTGCTAGCGGGAATCTAAATTTCATTTAAAATAGGTTTAAGCACAAAGTGGAAAATGTGAAATCGAAAATTTTCCACTTTGTGTTTAATGTATAAATAATGAAGCAAGCTAAGCATGTCAAATGCTAAAAATATATATAAAAATATCTAAATAAAATAGGTTTAATGGAAAATATAATCAATTATTATCTTCATCTTCTTGGTCCGACGTTGAAGTGGCGTCGCCCAAGACGTTAAATATGAATGTGGTATCGAAATTAGCATTCATGAGCAACTGTCACTATTGCTGAATTGGTAAAGCATCTGGACGGTATCCAGGAGATGCAGATTCAAATCCTGCTCGTGACTGTTATTTTTGATTTTTTAATTTTGTGTTGACATCACTATATTTTTTAAAGCAAGCACCACGAGCATGGAACTTAAAGCTAAATAAATTGTTATCTTCTTCTTGGTTTTATACAAACTCCTTCGGAACCCTGTGTATATACAAACATTTTTGATAAAGAACTTGTTATACTGGTAGCTTGTATGTGTCGGCTTGTATGTGTCGATGACTTTATACTTCTACATAGGAGTGAAAAAATATATGAAACTGTCAAAAGGGAAATGGACAAATTTTTCTCCATCAAGGATTTGGAAAGCATTAAATAATTTATTAATTTGAATATACAGAAGTATGGAGATACGGTGAAATTGAAACACAGTTATATACGTGAATTATTAAAGCAATACAATATGTTACATTGTAAAACGGTGCGTACTCCATTGACTACAAATAAATTGGTTCCAGCTGACAAAATTGATTCAAAATACCTATATCAAAGCTTGATAGGTATCCTTATGTAGTTTGACAAGTCACACTGGTTACCTGCAAAGCACGTATTACAGTATTTGAAAGGCACTATCCACTGTTATATTTTTTACAGAAAACGGGGAATTATCTTACTTGTTTCAATTATTAATAATTAGTTTTATTATACATCAACATAGGTTATTGATATTTTATTTCATAATGGTAAGTATATTTAAAGAAACCAATACCTACAAATCAAGTTCATTCCATCGAATAAAAAAAAATCATTCACTCATTCTTTCATATTCCTTATAATATGCAATAGGCACATCACTAAAACTATTAAAGGTCTTTTCTTAGTTTACTAGGTTTCAATCTTTGATTGAAATCCACTATAGACGCGGTCACAGGCAGAAGCTAGTTGATATAGGACAGCTTATTTTAATATTTTTAAACATTTGACATGCTTAGCCATATAAATTAATACAAAGTGAAATAATGTGAATTCGAAAATAATAGTCATGAACAGGATTTGACCCCGCATCTCCCAGATGCTTTGCCAATTCAGCCATTGTGACAATTGCTCGCGATTGCGAATTTCGATAATGGATGGAAGGAATGTTGCCTAAATAATGTCTTGGGAGACGCCTGCGCTATCTATCGGATGTATTTGCATATATTATTATTACCATTTTAGGTAAACTTAATTGTTACAACTAAGATTCATACCAAATAGTGACGCAGCCCTGTGAATAAATATATTTTAAGCATATCATGCTTAGCCATGTAAATTAACAAAAGTGTACTTACTGCCTCGGTGGTGTAGCTAATCATGAGGTCTTGGGTTCGATCCCCGGGTCGGGAAATGTTATTGAGTTTTTTTCTAAAAAGAAAAAATCTCAATAGCAGCCCGGAGTTTGGAAATGTTCCCGGTAGACGTCAGTTGGCTCGCCCCCTATTACGTGGGACTTAAACATAGCTGGCGAGTTGTGGAGCAGGTGTGTAATACACCTCTGCCTACCCGGGGAATACAGGCGTGATGCTATGTAATAAAATTTCTCATTTGTTTACAATTCCAATTCTTGTCAGTTTATGAAAAGTGTTAAACCCGGGGAATACAGGCGTGATGCTATGTAATAAAATTTCTCATTTCTTTACAATTCCGATTCTTGTCAGTTTATGAAAAGTGTTAAATAATGTTTTAAGATTATATTTCTAAAATCTCCGGCTAAAACGTGATTCTAAAGAAATCTTAATTACATTTTTGAAAAGTGTTGCAGGAGAAATATCTGTTCTGAGAATTTGTTATGAAATATTTTATATTACTATTTGGCACAAGCTTCTGCCAGCGACTTTGTCTGCCTTTTTTTTGTTAAGGCGGGAAAAAATTACCTAACCGCACACCCCGTCGTTCGGGGCAACGAACAGGGCAGGGTGGGGCCCTCACCCACTAAAAGAGATATTTGCTAGGGATTATCAGTTTCTATAACAGAGTCCTTCTAGGTGAATTTGTTTTCATGATATTTCAAGAAGATCGCATAACTATAAGGTGTATCTGTTTATGGTTTCAGTTATGTGGTAACGTTGATTCGACTATAGTGTAGGTAGAACAGGGCACGCTTCAGGGAAAGCTGGTGAATGGGTCGACAGGCAATGGTCAATACTACAGCTTCAAAGGTATACCATATGCGGCCCCACCTGTTGGCGATTTCCGATTTAAGGTGAATAATTTTATTATTCCAAGAAAAACCTACCTGTACCTACTTATTTTATGAGACAGATGGTGTAACTAAGGACAAATAAAAAAGTTATATAACATTTAACTAAATTAAAGTTGACTAATATAGACTAAGATGTCTACTAGTGGTAGAAATAGCCAGAAGTACCACCCTCTCACAGAAGATCAACCTAGAATTAAGTTAGGTACTCCCACAGTTGTGTTTCGTATTGTTATTGAGAGCGCCGGTGGTCCAAATACCTTCCTAATCTTTTCTCTACAACTTCTATTCCTTTTCTGAGAGTTGGAGACACGCGAGTGATGCCTCTGGTGTTGCTGTCGCATCTATAGTTAACGCTAACCCCATGCTTATTACTCGCGTAGTATAAAAAAAATATAAAATAAATTCGCCGCTAATTAGCAATACCGGAAATTGAACAATGCACTTTGAATTTTTTGTAACAAGTTTTCAGGTATCAAACGATAAACCAACAATGACAAAATATTGCGTAAGTAGGGGTGGTGACACTTGTGTTCTCGGAGGTCATCTACGAGGCAGTATAACATAAACCACTTCTTGGTCCAACTAGCTATTAAAGCGTCTTTTAATTTATTTCTTTAGATTTTTATTGAAGACAATTTGTCCAGCGTATTATTACTTTTTTATTCGCCGTGTGGGGTCGGCACCAAGAATAGCTCCACTCCGTCTCTTCCTATGGGAGTCGTAAAAGCCGACTAAGGGATTACCGGGGGACCGGGCAGCAGCGTTCCCCCGTGTACTAAAAACATCCACTGCGATCGCCAACCCGCCTACCAAGCGTGGAGATTATGGTAAAACCCCCATTTTGGGGAGGCCTATGTCCAGCAGTGGACGATAAAAGGCTAATGGATGGATGGATGGATTATTGCCGTGTGGGACCGGTTTTAGAATTGCCCCTCTCCACCCATGGGAGTCGTAAGAGCCGACTGAGGGAATACCGAGGGAGTGGGCAGCAGCACTCCTTCGAGTATTAACAACATCCACTGCGATTGCCAACCCGCCTGCCAAGCGTGGCGATTACGGCACTATCCCCCATTCTTGGGGAGGCCTATGTCCTGCAGTGGACTTTAAAAGGCTGATGGATGGATGGATAGCTATTATTATTTCTTTAGTTGGATGAAAAGGCTTTAATATTTTTTTCTTTCATGACCGTTCCTTTTCTTGGGCTTCATAGTATAGGTAAGATAATAGATGTAAAAATTTAGTTAATTAAATAATAAACTGTATAGTTACTTTCTAAATATAATGTATATTTATTAAATATTTTTATAATTTCAGGCACCCCGTCCTCCTTTAAAATGGAAAGGAATACGAAAAGTCTTATCACATGGTTCAATATGTCCTCTAGAAACCTTCAATACAAAGATGTATATTCCTGGGAATGAGGATTGTCTGTTCCTTAACGTATATACTCCAATAATTAGTCCAAATGCCTTTCTACCTGTCATGTTCTATATTCATGGTGGAGCCTTCCTTTCGGGATCTGTTAATGAAGACAAATACGGACCAGATTTTCTAGTTGACAAAAACGTAGTAGTTGTTACTATTAACTTCAGGGTTGGGGCATTGGGTTTCTTGTGTTTAGATATTCCAGAAGCACCTGGGAACGCAGGTTTAAAAGACCAAGTGGCAGCTTTACAATGGGTCAAAAGAAATATCATAAGATTTGGGGGTGATCCTAATATTATAACAATTTTTGGTAATAGTTCTGGCGGGGCAGCAGTTTCTCTTCATGCTCTGTCACCCATGTCTAAGGGTCTGTTCAAAAGAGGTATAGCTATGAGCGGAGTGTTCCTTAATGACTTTGCCGAGGATATAGAACCCAAAAGACACGGTTTACAATTGGCTCAAATATTAGGCTTGGACACAAAAGACCCTATTGAAGCATTTGGGTATCTTCAAAATGCATCTGTTGAAGCTATAGTAAAAGCAGCTCCAAAGGTACTGGCTATAGAAATGATTATATTACATGTTTCTGAACTTCAAGCGTTTAAGCCAGTCGTAGAAAAAGACTTTGGTGATGAGCACTTTTCGATAGAAAATCCAGAAGAAAGACTTTTGAATGGGAAGACAAACGATGTTGAATTAATCTTGGGGTATACTATTCAGGAAGGAATAACGGACGTCGTATCCCAAAAGGATGCCATGTTCGAAGTTTATCCATATTATAAAGAAATGCTCATTCCTATAAAATTATATACGCAGTTGCCCATCACACGAATGCTTGATCTGGCTGACGATATCTACTACCATTACTTCGGAGATGATGAGATAAGTGTTAAAAACATAAAATCGTTTATTGATTTCTATTCTTATTACACTTTCGTCTATAACATTCATAGATACTGGAAATGTGGACAAATTCACGGAACCGAGCTTACTTGCACGTCTTCAGCTGCTTCTCCGAGAGAAATTTGAATGGGAAAACTGCAATCAAATACGGTATCGAGCAAGCTGGACATGGGGACGATTTGATGTATCTGTTTGATGGAAAGATGTATAATCTAACTTTGAATAAGAATGCTACGTCATATAAAATGATTGTTCAGACATGTATGCTCTTCACAAATTTTGCTAAATATGGGTAGGTACTTAGAAGATATTTTATAATTATTTTCTTCAAAACATGTTACTGTCACATTATTGGGCAAAAGGGCAAGGGTCTTCTCTCACAGTAAGAAGGATTTAGGCCATATTACACTAAGTTGGCCAGTGCAGTTTGGCAGACTTTACAAGTCATTGCAAAATCCTTGCGATGTTCTCTTTTGAGGAAGGCATTATACTTCTCTCACAGTAAGAAGGATTTAGGCCATTTTACACCAAGTTGGCCAGTGCAGTTTGGCAGACTTCACAAGTCATTGCAAAATCCTTGCGATGTTCTCTTTTGCGAAAGGCATGATACTTTTCTCACAGTAAGAAGGATTTAGGCCATACTTATTACACCAAGTTTTCCAGTGCAGTTTGGCAGACTTCACAAGTCATTGCAAAATCCTTGCGATGTTCTCTTTTGAGGAAGGCATTATAAACTGGATGAGAGAGATATTAAAAATGCCTATGTCATGAGCTGCGGTCAAAGATGATTTCTTACGGGATTCCATTTCAAAAATTCAGCAATACCATATTAATGTGGCATTGTTGATTGGGACACCAGCTTTATATATGATTGCTAATTGAATAAAATACCCCATAAAATAAATTATTTTAGATTTAATGTCATTTACGGCGGCCGCAACTGTATTGTAAATATTATGTGTAACGGATTTCTCTCTAGAATAAATATACATCAGCCAATGTACGTTTCAATTGGCGATTTTCAATGGTAAACGTATTAATAATATTTGTTCAGCTTGATGGAATCGACGTTTGTTGAAAAAAAACATTTTTTTAATAATCTTGTATACTTAGCTTTTCATTTAGAAATGAGTTTATGTTAAAATAGAATACAAAGGTTGGTGGAATTTTCATATTATTCCTTATAATGGCAAATAAGCCACATTCTAAGGCAGTAAATGGTAACCGCCTTTCGTGGTATCAAAAATATTAAGTATATTACCAAGCCACTGCTCACTGTTTCATTTCACGTAAGGAAAATGAATGACTGGACGGCCATCTCCCGATACAACCTAAACGCACCGGGGTGTTTAACAGTCGGTCACAGGCACCGACCCGCGCGGGCCCGATGACAAGTGAGTACTCACACTTTATAACCAACCCTACCTCCAGCAATATAATAAATAATAATAGTATACTTCCAAAAGCCTCTTCGTATGACACTTGAGGGTAAGAACTAGTAATTTCTTCATCACATCCAACACAAGAAATAAGCACGTTTATTACGTACTCACCTACAAAACAATTTTTTTAGATGTTTTGTTTGTCTGTTTTTATGTTCGCTCATCATGCAAAAACTACTGAACGGATATTGATGCAACTTTTTTCATTTGGTAGCTCGTAATTAGACTTAAAAACTGATATACATTTTATCCCGCTACTATATCGGGAACCTGAGATATAATACAAAAACAAGCTTTTGGCTGCAGCGAAGCCGCGGGCGAAGGCTAGTCAGTAACAAATCTATACAAGAATTCGTAGGTGTATCACCGATAATTGACTATCATTAAAGACACAAATACTATTATGTAAAGTGATTTATATTTACAGAAACCCAACGCCAGATTATTCGCTAGGGGTGAGATGGCAGCCTTACAACTCGAAGAAAAGTACTTTGAACAATGATTTAAAATTGACACCTCGTGATCCATCACAGGGGATGGTTCATATTGACTTTTGGCGATAAATATTCCGGTACGCTGGAGTCAAGTTTTCTTAAAATACTGAGATAATATTAAAGGTACCTATTTACCACTTACATACAGATTTTTATTTACTTACATAGTATACTTGTACTTATATAATTCCTAAATTCCTTGTAGTAAAGGATAATTATTTTGTAAAAATTTTATTTGAATATATTTTGTTTTTAGATTTGGTACAAAACTAGTCTATAAATATACATATATGTAACTAATAACTTGAAGAGTTTGTTTATTTCTATGCGTTAATATCTGCAACTTCTTTAATTATTTTGATATTTTTATATAGGTAGTTTTAAGCATATGACATTCTTAGCCATATAAATTACACAAAGTGTTTAAAAAGAATGTATTTCATCGCACATTTTTTAACTAATATTTTATTACTAAGACTGTAAGGATCAAGTATAAATAAATAAATAATTGAATAAGCGCCAAGTGATAAAATTAAAACACAGACATTTTCTAAAAATAAAAGATTATTTTAACTATTTCTTTCACTGTCTCCCACTATTAGGCACAGGTCTCGGTCACATAGTGAGAAGCATTTAGGCAGTAGCCTACCACGATGGCTCAGTACGGGTTAGCAGACTTCACAAACCATCATGATAATTTGTAAATACACATAATTTCGATACTTACTTGTCCATCACCACATGGACAAAACGCGGCTGTAGCAGAAGATAGCCGTTTATTCTTTTATTTCAAATCTAAATAATTTAATGGTACGCAGCGGCTTGACAATACTCTCGATATACCTAGTTGAGTCCATGAGCGACGGTTACAGCTTACCATCAGGTGGGCCGTGGCTCGTCTGCCATCATTAGCAATAAAAAGAACACTAAGCGGAATCGACGGGTTCATGTAAATAATACGAATATAGTACTAAAATTTGTTTTTTAATTTTGTCAACTCCCCAAGGGTCATAGCGTGGTGTTTCATACCCCCTATTGAGCTATCCTTGCTCCCTATTTTGCCGTGTGGGGCATTATTAATGCCGATTAATAATAGCTCCACCCCGTCTCTTCCTATGGGAGCCGTAAAAGCCGACTAAGGGATTACCGGAGGACCGGGCAGCAGCGTTCCCCTGTGTACTAAAAACATCAACTGCGATCGCCAACCCGCCTGCCAAGCGTGGCGATTATGGTAAAACCCCCATTTTGGGGAGGCCTATGTCCAGCAGTGGACGATGAAAGGCTGATGGATGGATTGGGCTATCAAACGCAAAAAAAAGATTTTGCTCAGTAGTGCCTCTGACACGTTTGAATAATAAAAAAAAAACTGTTTTATTACATTTGCAAAACCTCCTGTTGTTCTGATGTTTAGGTGTAGATCACAATAGATTAGAAAGGTACCGTTTTATAGATACAAACAAGTGCACCCAATAAACGTGTGTTAAAAATACAGTGAACAAAAACGTTTAACTTGGCGATCAAAGCTCTCTCGTTGCGAATTCGGAACACATTTTAGATTTGCGAAATGAGTTCCCTGTTCGTTTGAATAAGTTATGCTCTGTAAAATGTAAATGCGCAGTGTTGAAAGGTGAGTTTCGGTTACTCAACTACTTTTACGGATTTCTTTTGGCAAGCCGTTGTCTCTGTTTGGAAAATAGGCGTGAATCTATGTATCCAAACGTTTTGTTTGCAACATAAAACTACTGGCCTTATGTATCATTTGCACTTATAAAAACACATAATAACAATGTTTTTATATTACTAGCCTCTACACGAGGCTCCGCCGCAACCAAAAGCTAGTCTTTATGTTACTCTTTATGTACTGTCAGGTTCCGGATACAGTAGCGAGATAAATGTATACCAATTTTGAAGTCTAATCAAGAGCAAAAAAAAAAAAGGCACGTATTTATGGCGATTAGGTTTTAATCTTATGTTTTTATTAGGATGAAAAAAGGCACTAAAGGATAGCGTCTATAGGTTACAGTAATTGTTTACTAGCAGAAAGATACGGCCTTTCTGTTTGCCACCCGAAGCAAAATGGCACTGTTCATAAAAATATGGTAAGTAATAATATTATCTGAGAGTTCGCCGATCTATGAACACGGTTAGGTAAAACGTAGATGAGATCACGACTCAACGACGGCCTACATCTCGGTGGCATGCAACCTCATTACTGACTATCCTATTACAGATATTAAATTCCTATCTTATAGCGTTAATGAAAATTTCAGGTCGTTGATGTACATTAGGAACATTACAGAATATTTTTTATCTTTCGCATATTTTCGGAAACATTAAATAATATAAAAACCATGTTTATAATTACCTAGGTAGCTGTGATGCTTAGCAGCCCAGAGCACCCTAGATTGGTTAAGGTTCGAATTCTGCTCGCAGTAAATCTCCTGCTTTTCCACTTATACAAATGATTTGTTTTAATAAAGTAGCTGAATATGTTAAAGGTTGAAATACAATCATAAAGTTATATAATACCTACAAGTTTCTGCCCATGGAGTTAGAATACGTATAGCCACTTCACCTGAAAATCACTATAGCACATATATATACGCTTGTATTCCCCGAAGGGGTAGGCAGAGGTGTATTATACACCCACGATTCGCCAGCTATGTTTAAGTCCAACGTAATAGGGGGCGAGCCTATTGACGTCTACCGGGCACATTTCCGAACTCCGGGTTGCTACTAAGAATTATTTTTTACGAAAAATCTCAATAACACTGCCCGACCCAGGAATTGAACCCGAGATCTCATGATCAGCAGTCGCTTACACTACTGCTGCACCACAGAGGCAGTTACTTGTTTCCTTACAGTGTAGTACTTACGTGTAATACTCACTTGATGTCAGGCCCGAGCGGGTTCGTACCATCATCTCCCGTGTGACCGGCAACGAAGCACATCGACGTGTTTTGGTTGTTGCATGAGATGGTCGTTTATTCTTTCATTTCATACTTGTGAAATGAAATGGAGAGCACCGGGTTGACAATACTCTCGGTATAGTTGAGTCCATGAGCAACGGTTAGATACCATTTACGATCAGGTGGGCCAGGGCTCGTCTGCCACCAAGCGCATTAACAAAATATATATTTTTCAAAATTTCTATTCATTACTTTCTTAGTCTTTTACCAAATAAAAATGGTTAGTGACAGTCTTCGATCAACGACATTTATTTCTCGTGCTTATATCACGAAAAGTTCCATAACGTAAGAGAAAGTAAAAAAATGCTTAACGCAAAAATTAAAAAAAATAAAATAAAAGGAATTCATAAGGTAGTAACTATATAATATATTTATCGGGTTTTAAAGCAATTAGTTTTTGCGTTGTCTCGTGTAGAGCACGCTACATAATAAATTCATTGAATTATCCACACAATTGCGAATGCCCTGCTATAAATATATGGCCCACTTTTACATTCTCAGTAATATTTTAATGTTTAATATTGAAAGTTTTAAGTAATATGGGGTTAATTATAAACTAAAATGTTCTCGATGAAGTATAATTTCTAACATTTACGCGAACATTAGACTAAGGTAACTAAAGTATTTAGTTTTATAAGTAAACGTGCCATTTAGACATTACAAACAGACCTCTCCATTTTATTTATTTGTATAGATACCAATTTTAGAACAAAAATGTCTGTATTAGATTATTTAGGCGTATTGGTATCAAAAATATTTATTTTGAATTTATGTCTGTTTGTTGCTCGTGCTTCATGAACATCCAAAACTACTGAACGGAATTTGATGAAAATTTTTTTTTAGTTGTTGATGAGAAAGTCGTGTGGGGCCGGCATTAGAATTGTCCCAGCCCTCTCTACCCACGGGAGTCGTAAGAGCCGACTGAGGGAATACCGGGGGAGTGGGCAGCAGTACTCCCTCGAGTATTAACAACATCCACTGCGATCGCCAACCCGCCTGCCAAGCGTGGCGATTACGGCATTATCCCCCATGACGGGATCGCTCATTGTGGCGTTCTTTTGGGGAGGCCTATGTCCAGCAGTGGACTTTGAAAGGCTGATGGATGGACGGATGGAGAAAGTAGAAAAAGAGGACTTTACTGCAAGCAGGATTTGAACCTGTGCCCTCATCTAATCCGGGGAAGTGCTCTAGGTAATTAACTATCTTAAAATAGATCAAAATATTCTTGATTAGACTTAAAAACTGGTATACCTATATTACACGCCTCATAAGCGAAGCGTTGAGGTGTGTTCTACTCCTGGTTTACACGGCACAACTGATTTTTCAACCTTAAAATGTCTCTATTTATCATATATTGCACTTGTAAAATAATATCTACACACACATATAAAGAACAAATACTATTTTATAACACTCATGATATTTTTGATGCCATTTTTGTTATTTAAACTAGTTAAAAAACTGTTTGAAAAAGATCTGGCTTGGACGTCCGTGAGTAGTATGTTAACACGATAACGACCAATAGTACATTGTTACCCTAGGGATGAAAGCAAAGACTTATTTAATCCCGAGACGGGGTTTGGCGCCCGAGCGTAGCGAGGGCTCCAATAGTTCAAGGTTTTTATCCCGAGGTAAACACTGTGCTTTTCATTACGAATACGAGGAAACTAAAAATAAAAATCATGAATTAGCTAAAGAAAAAATGGGAGACTTTAAAAAATTGAATTTGGAATCGCCGTTTTCCCGCCGGTTTTGCTTTTTTTCTGTGGCCTGACAGCTATTCAGCCAAATAAAAATATAAATCTTCGTTATTTTAAAGATATAGTTGCAATGTATTAAAATAAAGTCATATAAAAAACAAATTCTTTAATAAATACTTAACAGTTGACTTTCAGAGTATGAGTAATGAAAAATACTTTACTAATCGAGTCTTATTTTTTCGTTTACGAATTATTATGACTAGGAATAGAGCCCTATTACTTTTCACGTTCTGATTCGATGTGTTTTAATTGTTATTAAATAAACAAAAAAATACTGAATATTTACGGCATTTACGCTCGACGCGGCACTAAAACCAGCGCCTTTCATGAGAACTACCTTTTTACAAAAAGAAAAAAGAAAGTTCTTACCTTTGCTTGACGAACTGATGATATTTGTCAAGTATAATAATTATTTTTGTTTTCTTAAATTGTTTTTGTTTACAGTTTAATAAATTATTCAATTTTACATATTTATATATATGCACTTATGCAGGTATATTATGTAAACTCATGTATTGTTGTTCTTACTAATTGCCAGATGGTGCCTTGCAAAATGACTGAGAGGTAGACCATTATAGAAGTACTTCTTAAAATTAGCGCTAGATGGCGTATAAGTTATGAAA
Organism: Leucoma salicis; assembly: GCA_948253155.1. NCBI lineage: Eukaryota > Metazoa > Arthropoda > Insecta > Lepidoptera > Erebidae > Leucoma > Leucoma salicis. The sequence continues at coordinate 24,642,332 of OX411815.1, read as the reverse complement.
CCCACATTAGTACTTTTTGAAATTAGCGCTATGTGATTTATTGAAAACTACTTAGTAAGACCAATACTATTATATTATATTAGTTACTTATCAAATAATCAATTTTATTGTGAAAAATGAAGATTATGAAGCGTGCAGTTTTCAATTTTCCAAAGTATATTTTATCTTGCTACTAGGTACCCGTATATCGGAAACCTGAGATATAAAAATCTAGCAAGTAAGTTTCTACATCACAACTAACTAAAGTGACAAAGTTATTATTCGATTCAGCGTAGTTATAGTTGGGCCCTATACATTTACTTTGCAAATTATATAACTTTCGACTGGATCGACTTTCACAACTAGAACAACCCCTACTCAATAACATATTTCCTTGTTCTTTGAACAATCCGGAAATTAACGCATAAGAGTTTTTTTTTATATTATGATGACAAACATAAAATTATATAATTTTAGAAAACTTTAATTTATTAGATTTTTTTTTTCTGGGTCAAACTGATTTTTGACAATTCAGTTTGACCCAGAAATGGCTTTTTAGTTAAAGAAATAACTAATAAGTCTAGAAAAAAGCGTTGGTAAGGCTTATCACAAAGTGAATGTACGTATTGCGAGACGATGGGTTGGGGATCTTCTTTTAATCAACAGAGGCATCTGGATATGTTTCGGTTCTAGAAAAGAAGATTGGCAGTAGCTCTAGTAACTTTTTCTTCATAATATGGCATAATTTTGTTCAAGTCCACGAACAGTGGTCACCACTTACCACTAAAGTAAGTGGCGGCTCAACTTCAACCATAATTAAACACATACCTGTTAGGTTATCTCGTATTAATTTCTAAAAATAAAAGACCAATATCAATTTACAAAATAAAAAAATCTTTAATGTGACGTCAAATAAACAATAAAACAACAAGTCCAAAGAAACTAGGACTTTTTAATATACAATACTATAGGTAGAATATTAAAAACAATACATTTTAATACTAAAGTTATTATTTTATAAATATAATTTATATTAATAAATGCAATAGTATGTGTTAAGCGCAATAATAGCTTGACTAATAGACGGCAAAAAAACTGTAGACAAAATTGCCGCTTAAATGTAACTCCCAATTACTCTAAATGTTAAAGCGAACGCATAATGCGAAAATCTAAAATAATAATCCCGAGCAGTATTTGAACCCGCATCTCATGGAAAACCGTTTTAGATACTTTGCCAATTCAGCCACCGTGACATCCGCTCGTGACCACTATTTCGATAACGCATCTGCACCGTATTCCCGTATTGAATTTGTATACAGTATTTTGACCGTGTGAATGTGAGCAAAACCAAAATTATTGGTTTTTGAAAGAGAAGAAGACAGAACAGATGTTAGAGTATCAATAGGCAATGGTGTGCTAGAACAAGTGGATGAATTTGTATATCTTGGATGTGGATTCAGTTGGGATGGAAGGTACACCACTTATGTAGAGAGAAGATTGAATACGGGAAATAGAGTGAACGGTGCATTAGGACAACTTCTCGGCAGTCATCACTTTAGCCAGAGGGCACGTGTCGCAATACACAACGCAGTGCTTGTCCCAACGTTATTATATGGAAGCGAGAGTCGGGTATGCAAAAAGGAGCATGAGAGTAAAATCAATGCGGTCGAAATGCCATCTCCGCGGAGAATCTGTGGAGTGAGGCTGATTGACCGCATTCGTAACGACGACGTAAGAGAGCGAGTAGGTATGAAAGAGAGTATTGGTGTAAAGATGCGAAAGGGAATGCTCCGATGGTTCGGACATGTGGAAAGAATGCTGGACGAGCGACTGGTTAAGCAGATATACAATGCGAAAGTGGAAGGATGTAGGTACAAGGGGAGGCCGAGACTCACCTACCTAGACCAAATCGGTCATGTATTGAAGGAAGGTGGAGTCAGGAGTCTCCGAAACCGGCGAGCGTGTATGAAGAGAGTTATGAATGTTGAGGAAGCGAGAGATGTATGTAAGAATAGAGCCTCTTGGCACTCTGTTCTCTCTGCCTACCCCGCAAGGGAAATGGCGTGATGATAAGTAAGTATTATTTTGACCAGAAAACCCTAATTATTACAATTAAGATTCATACTAAATAATGATGCAGTGTTATAAATATTTCAATATTTTTATATATTTTTTAAGTATTTGATATTTTTAGCCATTATAAATGAACACAAGATGCGAAAATGTGAAATCGAAAATAATAGCCAAGAGCAGGATTTGAAAATGCATCTCCCGAAAAGCGATCAATATGCTTTACCAACTCAGCCACCGTGACATCCGCTCGGAAGCACTAATTTCGATAACACATAGTGTCATTACTTACACTAATAATGTACAAAAATATTAACATATTTAAGCGAAAATTTCGTAGCATCTTTCGACATCAAACGTAAAAAAACATCTAACAAGAAATTAAGTCACGAAACAGATGCCATAAATGGAAATGTTAGTTTATATAATTCGTTCTTCTATTAAAAAGAAGCAAGTAGATATTGTGAAAATTTTGTACATTCACATCAGTAATATTAGAGCAGTATAGCTACCTCAAAAAAAATCTTTTATGGTCGGTACTCATGAGAAACCACTGAAGGAATGTAATATAGTTCCGGTGGCCCGCCAATAAAGGTGGAGAGACGGCACACGGCGGGTCTCTTTAGTGGGCGAGGGCCACACACTACCCTGTTCAGTGCCCCGAACGACGGGGTGTGCAGTTAGGAACATTTTTTCCCGCCTTAACAAAATAAAAAAAAAGGTGCTCATGAGAAAAATTGTAGGTGTATATAACAAAAATGCATAAAATCTTCACTACATAATCACATCATTGCTTGCTCTTAACAAAAGCAAGGTCGATAAAAGAAAATATAATTATACTTAAATCGTAAGTAAGTAGTGAAGTACATAAATTTATTCAATAAAATGACTAGAGTATTTAATTCTAATACATTCTAGAATATTTTATAGATATTATTGCACTGCCCGAAAGTCAGTCTTCTTATTCAAATAAAGAGATTAACTAAAATTTGTATTTTAGACCTAAACTTTGGCAGAACGGGCACAGCGATGTGAGATACAACTTATCAAACGATATATATTAAAATACATCAGAAAATGGCATGATTATATACAACGTGTGCGATAATATTTTACCTGGAATTTAAGAAAGAATTGAATATATATATAATACTCTATTAGAATAAATTAATTGGGAAAAAGCAAAAGAAGACTTGGATTGGATATTGTTATTACAGTAAGAAAAGCAGAATCTACGTTTGATTAGTGATTAGAACAATTGTAACAGATTTCAAAACGTATTTTACGTTTGCATTCAATTGGAGAACTTTTTTAAATTTAACAAATTTTATTCCAGTAAAAAGACAAGCATTTTCTATGATTAATATAAATTATAATTTAGTTTTTTATCTGTATGTCATTTGGATTAGTAATTATAAAACGTTACTGAACCACGAGAGAAGCGTGACAATTACAATGCGAAAATCAATCAAACAATCTAATTGGTTTGGTGCAAAAGAACATTCTTATCATAAGTATAAGCATCGTCAAGGTGACTAACTAGTCAGTAGAAAAACTCTAAACTTGCACTGCACTGCATTTTCTCCTGATATAAAGAAAGGCTTGTTTCTTATCTCTCTGTGGCATTGTAAGGAAAATAATAAATAAATAAATATTCTTGGACATTTCACATACACAACGTCCTCTGGTCCCAAACTAAGCTTAACGCTTGTGCTATGGGTACTAGATTACGGATATAATACATGTATTACTTTTTTTTTGTAAATTCATACATATAATAGATAGAAAACACCCAGACACAGTACAAATATCTGTGTTCATAACACAAATATCGAACCCACGACCTCGTGCACGGAAGTCGGTTACATTACCGACTACGCCACGAATGCTATCATTCTCGTGCATTTTCTAAGTGGGTGGGATCCTAGCATTTACCAATAGGTGAACCGAGTTTTACCTACGATCGTTTCACAAGAACAAATGATGCCTTTCTTAAATTCCAAATAATTTACAAAATTTTAGAATCCAAGTGATGTCTACAATTCTACACAATATTAGCTGGATTATAAAACTCTATTACTACGTTACTTCGCCTATAAATGATTTGATGAGTGAAAAATATGATTTGATGATATGGTTCTATTAAGTTGGATTTATTCACAGATTGGTCCTTAAAAATCATAGATAGGGAATAATAATAATTTTGATGAATTTAAACATCACCCCTTAGTCATTACTACAAAAAATTATCAGTCATAAAATAAAACAATACAAACAAAACTATACAACGTATTTGAAATAACTTGAAGAAGATAATTATATTTAAAAATAATACGTTTGTATAAAAGTCCTCTCAGATATAATGACAACAATTGGATCAAAACTTTAATTTATGTGTCATGGTCTTAATCATATATAAAAAAAATTGGAGTAGTTTTTGTTTTATTCGCCAATATAAGGTTTCAATATTATCGGATTTGTACAAACTGGTCTTGATTAGGTACATCACTCAGTTAATCTCGATTTAATTTGACTACTATTTATTGGATCTGACTGTAGGTGTATATTACTAAGAATTTATTACATCAGAAAATATTGATGTTAGGTCTAAGTCAGAATTTGGTTATTATACCAATAATTATACTAGAGATTATTTATTTAATAAGTGGAATGTATCTATGTGTTTTCATGAATGAAATAATTTTAATATGACATTTATGTCCTTACGTGATATTTATCAACAATTATATTGCTATCTGGTGAATCATCAGCAAATTTAATTTCATTAGAAGAGTCTGAATTATCATCAGCAAATTTAATCTCAGCGAAATCGTTACGTTTCAAAGTATCAGAATCTTTTTCTTTAGCATCAATAACTCTTTTTATTGTCGAAGTATCGAAGTCACTTCGATTCTCTTTTCTGTGGACCCGAACCGGTGATCGGGTCAGAGTCAAATCTTTCATTTGTATTGTTACAGGACTTTCAACTTTGTTTTTCTTGATTCTCTTGGATAGTTTAGGTGAGTTTTGCAAATCACTTATGCTGAAATTAAGAGGATGTATTATATTTCCTTTTTCCATGACTTTTCGAATTGATTTAATGGATTCGTTTGATCTATTGGTGATGTTGGAGTTTCTTTTGAGCGTGCTCGACATTGGTCTGTCTTCTGGGGATTCTGTATTACTCCCTGGGTCTGGATGCATTGCTTTGGGTAGTATCTCCTGTAAATTAATATACTTTTTTATACTTTGATTCAGTATTTGCACACAATATTGAGGAATATCCTCACCTCTGCCTCTCTCAAAAATTTGGAACAAATCTACTGATATTAAGCAGAGCAGATAAATCACTTTTATACTAAAATCATCATAAAACGAAATATGGGGGAAGATCATTTCATGATATGACAACCTATTATCTCTGCCTCTCTGGGAACGGGTCATGAGTGTAATGTGATATGTATATAGCTATCTTACCTCGTAAACAGGTACAGCATTCTCATCAATTTCTCTCAGAATATCACCATCTTCCAAAGGAGGTATCCACACCAGAAATGCTGGATCCATTCCCAAATACGAACCGGGAACTGAACCTGCATAAAAAAAATATTCCAATCTACAAATATTGCGATAGATAACCAGTTTAGTTATTTATTTTAATGTAAACATTTACATATTTTTATATATATTTTTAGTATTTGACATGCTTAGCCATATACATTAAACACAAAGTGGAAAATGTGAAATCGAAAATTACAGTCACGAGCAGGATGCTCTCGTGACTGTTATCCAAATTTCACATTTTCCACTTTGTGTTTAATTAATATAGGTAAACATTCTTAGAAACCCTGAAACACTTGTTTGAACAATGATGGTGACATATTTGTCACTACGAGTGAAAATTAATGATCTTACCAGCATTATTAACTTCATAGTCATAATAGTCGATCTCCATCTCAGGGTGAGAAGTGAGGCTGAGGTCTGATTTTAACAGGCGGCGATTACATGACTCCTTAGTGTGCTTAGGGTTGTCACGGATCTTGGCTGCGGAAACGCCACTCAAAGCTGGAGAGTACCAGCCCTAAACAAAATTAAATCTATTTAATCTTTGTTCACCACAAGAGAGATTCCTCTTAAAAATGAAAAGATTTATCTCCAGAGGACGCCAGTAAATGACAAAATCAAATAAAGAAAACATCAATTTTATGATATTAGTTTATTTTTCAGTGTGGGGGAGTACTTTTTGTCCACCCTCTGTGTTGAAAATTTTTAATTTTTACATTTATTTGAATCCCAAAATACAAAAAATACAAGAAACACCCCTACCACTCACATTAGTCAAAGTGGCTGCTGATGTTGACGAAGAAGCTCGGCTTCCACTTCGCTCTTTCTCCCACATGCTGTCTCTGTCTTTTTCACTGCTGCAGTTACTTTCCCTTCCGCTCACACTACTCATGCTAGTGCTCATTTCTACCACCCCGGATTCGCTGGATTGCTGGGGTGGTGAAGACACCTAAAATTATATGTGAACAATCTATACGCGGGGACTTATAAAGTCATCTTCGCATTTCTGTCCCCAGGTATAGAAATCGTGAAACAGTATCCTACTCCAAGCTAACCATCCATCCACCTATGATTTTTCTAGTCTACTGCTGATAGAATCTGCTGCTCTTTTAATTGAGCTCCAAACAAGAAGTCCTGCACCATCTGCATATAAAGGTTCCATGCGGCTTTAACCAGGTCCTCGTGGGAGACCGTCATAAGCTGCTGCGTCTATTACATGGCCACCACTCGGGAATCCGTCAATATTACCGTTTGCCAATAGGTAATGTAGGCTAATTCATTCAATATAATGGAAAAAAATCTTACTAATAACGTTTAATGGTAATCACTTACTATCAAGTGGGCATTATTCACCACTTCAACTACAAAATAGAGTTACTTATAGTTTACATAAATTACCTTAACATGCGGTACTGTTACGTTGGTGGCAGAGACAGTATGAGATCGTCTCAGTGGTGATGCCGTGACGTTGTTCGGGCCAGCAGGTGCACTGCTTGATGACACAGTCTCCGGCGTAATAGTAGCCTGGCTGACAACACTATCAGCGCTGGCAACACTTGTGTTATCTGCTACGTCTGCTTCGATATCAGTATCAGGGTCTTCTTCATCTCTACAAAATGTTAACATTTATTAGAAAGGCAAAAGCGAATAGTTTCAGTAATATATATAATTCTGTTTTTTTTATATTAGAAGGGTGGCAAGTAAGTATTCGGCCCACTTGATAGTTTTTGTAGCCTATACACGCTTATGACATCAAAGGAAAAAGTGATTGGAGTTGGAGAGGATAGAAGAAAGAGTGGATAAAGAGGAAATGCCCTCCGGCTCTCTTAGTCTGAGACTGACTCTATTGTAGATTGCTGCTGAGGTAGACCTTATCGACATGCTGTACCTACAGCAAATTTACAATGAATAGATAATTCTGCTATCAGTTTCTATGATTGCATATGATTAGAACTAATTATCACGTTTTAGTTAATTTACAAGAACAAACTATTTCAATAAGTGAAAAAAGAGAGATTTACTGTAAGCTGAATTTGAATCTGTGTCCTGCCCCATTGGAGAAAGTGCTTTCAAGTGCTATACTATCGCTGATACCTACTGATACTTTCCAAGCAACACCTCACAATTGTTTCTAGATGTTTTTAAGCCTCATGATATTTCAGATGTGTTTGCACATATTTTGTTCTGATTATAGTAGCGATATTAGACTTTTAAGCAAAACATGTAGTACGACGCCTGCTCACTGCAATTTTCATTTTGGAATTAATAGAAGTTTAAAAAGAAATCAACAAAAATCAACAGATGAGCCAATCAAATTACCCTATGGAATACAAAATCTTGAGTACGATACGTGCTTGAACAATACGCTCAAACATAGCACTTGTTATATTTCAGGGGGAGAAAGCCGAGTGTTTGTCAATTAATTATTCTTTCCATTCACTCCATTGAAGGGTCTCAAAGAAACTCAAGTGACAGTTAATGGAAGGCTAGGATTCGGGTAAGGTGATTCAAAAAGGAATAAAATATTCGGGTTACATATATTTTGTAATAATAAAACGATTCAATATTGATGAAGTGGTCGATTTTTTATTTTAATGGCAGTCTTTGGCAGAAGAATTAAACTAAGATTTGGTTTAAAAAACTACTAAATACTAGTTACTAGTACATAATTCCTTTGTCTTGTAGGACTTTAATAGTACAAGAAATAGTATTTAACTTTAAGTCGTTACCTATTTAAATAATTGAGCTCTCCGCTAATATTTAAGGTTTAATTTGAATAGATCAAATATTTGTGTTTGTGGGAATCAAAAAACACTCAGCGTGATAGTAGGTATATTTACTCCATTTGTAGTTTTCTAATTTTTTTAATTTAATAGTAATATTTTTAAGTCCCTCCTCATCTTGGCTCTGTCGTCTTTGCCCTCCATCTCATTATTCCTTCAATATCGTGCTTTTAATCCACTGTCCATTTGTACGCATCCATCCATCCATCAGCCTTTTAAAGTCCCCTGCTGGACATAGGCCTCCCCAAGAATGGGGGATAGTGCCGTAATCGCCACGCTTGGCAGGCGGGTTGGCGATCGCAGTAGATGTTGTTAATACTCGAAGGAGTGCTGCTGCCCACTCCCTCGGTATTACCTCAGTCGGCTCTTACAACTCCCGTGGGTGGAGAGGGGTGGGAAAATTCTAAAGCCTCACGGCATAGCCTTGTACGCATAACCTTGTAATATTAGTAGGTCGGTATTTGAACGTAAATCTTGTTTTGTTATTTAAATAAATTAAAACTGAACAAATTATTGTGTAGTATTTATGTATTTACCAGGTCGTGCCAGAAAAATGTCACTGGATTTTTATGACAAGAAATCCTCAGAAGCAATTTAAGCAATTTAAGTTGGCAGTATTTAACCCACTGCTTCGAAAAGCACGTAAAGCCGTTGGTCCTTCGCCTGATCTCTCTCCGGCTGTGTTGGAACGCCGTGCTGACTGTGTGAGTGAGGGAACAGAGAGTGCACTTGTGTTTGAACACATAATCGTACACTATAATATGTCCTGCATAGTTGTGTGATCTCCATAGATGGGCGCCGTGATCGAATACTGTACAGATTTTCAGCATTAAAGCCCGGTTTGACCGAGGAAGTGCTCTTAAACCGCGTTCCCACTATGTCGTGACGACAAATAGACGCGCGGCTTAAAGTGTCGTGGCTTGTATATTTATACGGAGGTATACGGGACGGTACGATTAACTGTCGCTGATGACTTATTTTTGCTGTGGGAACGGCTAGAACGGCTAGCTATCTATCGTAGCCACATTAAAAATATCGTCACGATCCAATGGGAACAGTTAAATACGACAGTCGTCCAAGAACAAATGGGAACGCGACCTTACAGAATATCAGCGTAAAGGTAGTACATTCCTATCGTTGAATTTCGGACCATGAATAACGCATCTGAGGCCTAAAAATGCACTTACATACCCTCTCTTCTCCCTCTTCGCCACCAATACTCTTCTCTTAAATTAACGACGCACAGGTTTAACCATCCTATTGTAAAGCTGTAACAGATCTGTGTCTGTACCTTTAAGATATTTAAGAAAAAATGTCTGTATTAGGCTATATAGGCGTGACCGCGTGTCTGAACATAAAAAGATTATTTTTTTGGATTTTTGTCTGTTTATCTGTTTTTTCGTTCGCGCATCACTTAAAAGTAATGAACGGATTTTGATGCAACTTTTTTGTTTGATAGCTCTTAATTAGACTTCACAACTGGTATACATTTGTCTCTCTACTATATCGGGATCCTGAGATATAACCTAAAAACCAGCGTTTGGCTGGGGTGGAGCCGCGGGAAATGGCTAGTATCTTTATAATTGTTTACCATCAGATAGATCGATCAGTGATGTTTACATCCGCAACAAGTCAATACACACCTCTGTTCTACGTTTTCAGAATTTCTATCGGAGTCCCTGAGCCGCGTGTGCCGAGTCTTGCCAGAGGGCAGAAGTCGTCGCAACGATACTCCTCCAACGACCACCTCTGACAGTAAAGTACTCCGGGAACCTGACGCTGCCCCAGTCAGCTCCAAAGAAGCTGAACAAGCTAAAAAGAAAAAGACTAGTTGAAGACGACCGGCTCAACGGATCGGCAACGTATCACTTTCAAAGTATTACTTTATCAGGTAGGTGACCAAAACTGACTGTTTGTAAATACTTTTTCTTTCCCGCGGGTTTCGTACGAAGCGATTAAGGGAAGTAAACAATTATCACCCATTGCATTACTGGTGGTAGGGCTGGGTATCAAGTGGGAGTATTCACTTGCTATCAGGCCCGAGCGGGTTGATACCACCATCTCCTGTGTGACCGGCCATGAAGCACATTGGTGTGTTTTGGTTGTAGCATGCGATAGCCATTAATTTGTTTATTCAATATATGTGAAATGAAATGGTGAGCAGCAGCTTAACAGTACTCTCTGTATAGTTAAGTTCATGAGCGACGGTTACCATTTACCATCAGGTGGGCATGGCTCGTCTGCCACTACATGCAATACAAAAAAAAATCCAGAGTGGTTGCCAAGTTTTGTCCTTGTCCCAGTCATGAGGCATCATTGTATATTGCGTTTTAAAAATATAGCACTTCGGAGGTTGATATTCACGATAGCGACTCGGCTGTGCTCCTGGTGTTGCCAAGTCCATGAGCGTCAGTAACCACTTACGATCAGGCCATAGCATATCTCCCACCATAAATGATGATGATAGCTAAAATCCGAAATGACGACTGTCGTACATTCTTCCACTCATGGACTCAACTACATAACAAGCCAAGAAACAAGCTGCTACTCACCATTTCATTTCGTGGCGATGATATTAAAAAATTATTTAACTGCTAACAAAATAGCAAGTACTTCCCACTTCGTACCCAATCGTACTACCAATTATAGCTCTTTGAGGTTGACTTATATATAACTTGTAGACATTTTCTTTCATAACTAGGTATATCGAGAACCAGAGATGTAACCAAAACCTGTTTGTATTAAGAAATGACTTACCATCGCTATCGGTGAGTGATTCTTTGTCCGCTGCCCGCTGGTAGGCTCTCGTTCGATGTGCTGAATGCAGCGCCAGGCACAGCGCTGCAAGAGCGGCTGCCGCAGCTAACGCCACGGCCGCCCCCCGCGCTCCGCTGCCACTTGGCCACCAAACCCCACCACTCACCGAAGCCCACGCTGCAGATGCGTTTCTGATCGCTTCTGTTTGGGTAATTGGATGTATGTTTACATTAACTCGTTGATAGGAGCACGGTGTGATGTAATTCAATGTTACATAGTGTCACAAGCCCATTCTTTTTCATAAATGACGTAAGAATACATCAAAGTTTTTAAATTTACAACTTATTTGACTAAACTAAACTGCGGGCCTAGCCAAGTTGCATTCTATGATCGCTAACGCTAATAGAAAACTATTTACATGTATGGGAATTTGACATCTTTAACCATAGATAAAGAACCTATATTTATCTAAGTCTTTAACAATATCTATAACGCTAAGTCACGTGACTTAACGTTAGAGATGTCAAATTTCCATACATTTTAATAGTTTTCTATTAGCGTTAGCGATCATAGAATTCAACTTGGCTAGACCCGCTGGTCTACATACTGCTCATTAAGTTTTTAGTTTTCAACATTTGTTTGTTGTCGATAAACTCTGTAACTACAGATCATATTTTAATAGCTCTTTTATAGAAAACTGCATTCGTGTTAGGCGATTACGTTATGCAAAGTAATAATTTAAGTTCTATAAGATATGATTTAGTTAGGGGTTGGAGCAGTGGCGTTAGTGTGGCTGAAACCGCGCGTTGCAATTAGTATTGTAGATAATAGTAGTGAGAACAATTATTTTTGTGTTTTGAATAAAATAAATAACTCCATTATTATTAATTGCGTAACCCTGCATATCACATAACGCATTGCATATCACTTAAATTAAATTTTTCAACAAATTATAGGAACGAGAACCAAATAAGTTACTTACCTTCTTCTATTTAGTAAAAATCAATTGTCGCGCGTTAGTCTCGCAAAAACTCAAAAACGGGTGGTCTGATTTCAATGAAATTTTTATTGTGTGTGTTTCAGTGAATCCGTTAACGATTATTGTACTCGTGTACCAGGATTTTTATTATAGGTACATTTTGATGGAAATTAGCTTATGTTATATTCTAAGTTCACGCTGATGGAACGTCTACAGTTAATAGATGGAAAACTAACGACACTTACCAACTTGAGAAGCATGAGCCAAGAATCCACCAGCGCAGCGGTCACTGGTGTCCACAGACCTCAGCTCTACCAGGATGTGACGACCACCAGCTATTTCTATCACACCCCCAGACTCCGTCGTCGTCTCCACATCACCGACCTAAATACATCGTTGTTATTAATAATAACAAAGATTTTCGACCTTCATTTCGGTCATGATCATGTCAACAAACACAAGCCATATTCATCCATCCATCAGCCTTTCGAAGTCTACTGCTGGTCATAGGCCTCCCCAAGAGAACGCCACAACATGTGTTTCGCTCATATGGGGAATAGTGCCGTAATCGCCACGCTTGGCAGGCGGGTTGGCGATCGCAGTGAATGATGTTAATACTCAAGGAAGTGCTGCTGCCCACTCCCCCGATATTCCCTCAGTCGACTCTTACGACTCCCAATACAATTCTAAAGCCGGCCCCACTCGACACACACGCAGGAGATACTACAGGTACACGAATGTGTGGGCAAAAACAAGTGCACTCTTTGTTCTCACACTCTCATAGTCTAGTAGTAGACTTAAAATGAATGATACTACTAATATTATAAACTAGTCTTTGCCCGCGACTCCACCGCAAACAAAAGCTAGTTTTTAGGTTATATCACTTTACCACCGAAGGAATGTAACATAGTTCCAGACGGCACACGGCGGGTTTCTTTAGTGGGTGAAGGCCCCAAACTACCCTGTGCGTTGCCCCGAACGACGGGGTGTGCGGTTAGGTTAATTTTTTGCCCGCCTAAACAAAAAAAAAAAAAGTTTTATCACTTTCCTTACCATCACATCAATGTGGTACCACTACAGTTAAGTAACTAAAACTCTGGATCAGAACCCACCATAGGCGTACTGTCTGGACCATCCCATGACGCAAGTAGTGGAGACCCCAAGGAGTCACCATCCCTAGCACGGAGCGCTTGACCAGCGCACGGTAGTCGCACAGCCTCCATTCGTAGGCGAACCACCAAACCTTCTTCAGCCTTCGAAAATTAACCACATTGAATAAGATAGCGATAGAGCCTAGCTTCTCCTAACAGAAATGGGCTGGATCGATTAGGTAAATAGCACCCTCTCATAGAAGATCAGCGTGAAACAACGATATATACTTTTACTGTATTGTTTCATATGGCAAATGAGAGCGCCGGAGGCCTAGAGCCCCCTCTCTATCTTCTCCTTAGTATACTTATATACCGACGTTTTATAATAATTTCACAGTTAATATACACGGGTTAGTAGTTATTTAAAAGTTTAGCAACTTCTCAGAATAAATTTTATTTGTAGACTGTGATGGATAAAGCATAACTTTTAATTGAAATATCACTGAAATTGATCTGGGTTAACAAAGAACACCCAATAAATCTGTTCCAAGTAAGGGCTAAGTAGTACAGTTTATAAAACGAATACTGATTTCTCAATAACAGCGATTAATATCGATTGTACTAGTACAATGCAATTGGACAATATGTATGCAAATACATCCAACAGATGGCAGTCGTCACCCGAGATATTAAGACTGAATATGTGCAAAAATGTGAAACGAAATAAAATAGCGATCACGACCAGTATCTAAACCTACATCTCCTTGAAACCGTCCCAGATGCTTTGCCAATTCAGCCATCGTGACAATTGTTCGAGTCTACGATAACATATTCCTTCTTAATGTCTTTGGATAATGCCTGCGCCATCTGTTGGATGTATTTGTATACATTATTCTGACCAGGTAAGCTTAAATATTACAATTAAGTTTCACACCAAATAATAATGCAGCCCTATAAATATATTGGCATTTTTATATATTTTTTAAGCATTTGAAATCCTTAGCCATATTTTTAAAGCCCCGCTCTCATAGTACGATGGGACGGCATTCCAACACGACTGGAGGGAGATCGGGCTGATCTCCAAGAGTTCAAAAGAAATATTTTCGGAAAATGCACTATAAATGTCAACATGCACGTGCACCATACGACCAACTTTTGACTCAATACAATCTATTGCCCCTAGATAAACGAAGAGCGCTTCTTCAGATGTCGACACTATATGATATACTTAATAACAGATTAGACTGTACCACGTTGAATAATGAGATTAAATTGATAGTACCTAGATTCATCCACCAACGTAGAGTGCGCAACGACCTACTCTTTGCCTTACGTTCATGCAGAACAAATGCTGGTAACCGTGCTCCAATTCAACGTGTTACACAAATGTACAATACATTTTTCTTTGATATTGATATAATATTTCACCTATCTAAATCTATTTTTAAGAAAGAAATTTTGAACAAGCTTAGGTATATTAATATAAATTCTAATTTATGACACTTAATAACTATTAACTAATTAAAGTAGGATATACTATTTTGTTTTTTAACACTAGATAAGTACATATTATTTAAATACCATGTTCTCTACACAGCTAACTAATCTGTGGAAAATATTGTGGTTATTGCATTTACTAACATTTTAAAAAAGCATATCATTGTTTAAGTATATATTATACAATGTAATAACGTTTATTTTCCCAAATAAAGTAAAATAAAATAAATAATCTTTCAATATCTCTCAACCAATAACAATGAAACGATGCGATGTCGATACAACTTAGTGAGTAAAATTCTAGTGGCTTTATGTGCTTTGCGAGGCAAAGGGGTGAAACACTGCCTACTTCCTAACTCCGGGCTGCTGATTGAGAATTACTTGACAAAAAATCCCAAAAAAAAATTTCTGGCTCGATCTGATAGATGATAAAATGGTAACGTCGCTATGTCTGTACATTTAAGATAATTGAGAAAAAAAATTACTGTAATAGGCTATATAGGCGTGTCTAAATACAAAACGATCTTTTTTAGATTTTTTGTCTGTTTGTTTGTTCGCGCATCACGCAAAAACTACTGAACGGATTTTGATGCAACTTATTTTATTTGATAACTCATGATTAGACTAAAAAGCTGGTATACATTTTATACCGTTACTACATCTAAAACCTGAGATACAACCTAAAATCCAGCTTTTGGTTGCGGCGGAGCCGCAAGCAAAAGACTAGCCTTTATGATAAGACTAAATGTATGGTGGAGATTGGGAGTTACAAGTAGGTGTCTATGATAGCTTAGCGGTCTAAAGCAGTCCCCCAGATAGGGAAGCAAGTTCAACTCCCGCTTATATAAAAGTTTTCCACTTTCATAAAAAAAAATTCTACTGATTAAGCATTTTCGAGGCTAAACTCCGATCTAATGACCCAAAATATACTCAAAATGATCATTCATATCGGATGTACACGGTTCAAGTCAGTCTATGTAATGAGCCCGCCAACAGAGGCACCTTACCCCAAAACAAAACTTTTGATGATCGGCGTCAAGGGTGTAACAATTTGAAATTGGCGATTTTGAAGTTGTCGTAACAACTTCGTTAGCATTGAGATTTGGATGAGTGAGTTCAATTTCTCGTAGTCATGTTGGCTGGCTTAGACTTGGAACAATATTAATTACAGTTTACTGATGGCTTCATGTTGAGTTACCAAGTTTGTTTAACGGATAAATTGAGTTATGTACAGCTGTTTACATATAAAATTTTAACGCATGTTTACGCGAATATTACACGTAGATACGATATTCATTATATGACATTTTATCACATTAAGGAGGCTAGTTCCATCTCTTATTTAACACTATATTACTTTCCGATATTTACGCAAATACATAATATTTGTAGTCCTTATGAAATTATGGCTACTGATATGGAGTCTATCGCGTTTACTTACAGTAATCATAGTCACGGGTGGACAGTGAGTATGGTCCACACGAACTTAAGATACCTGTTAGGATTTATGTTAAATCGAATTGCTGTTAATATCTCTGATAGCTATTGTAAGGTATCAGTACACTAAAATACCCTGGCATGACATTTTGTAACTTTAGAATATAAGTAGTTTTTGAAGTGAAACTTCTTTATCGGGGTTGGAAAAAAATTTAGTGTAACATTTTTTCGTTACGCGTCACATTTTTCCGTTACGCGCCATATTTATTTTATATGATTTTTTTAAATATGGGTTGCAAGGCTATAAATAATATAAGACATATGTATATTGCGTGACAATGTAATATTATGATGACATAAAGCTGATCTGATGATGGAGCTAGAAGGTGGCCATAGGATAGGATACCTATAATGAAACGGTGCAACCTCATCGAGTTTGGACTCGTTTGATTCGTCTTGACGAGTACTTTGTCTTTAGATGGTATCCAAGGTCTGATGACGAAGCTAGAAGGTGGTCATAGGAATTCCAATATAAAACGACATAACCCATGGAGTTTGGGCTCGTATGATTAGTCTTGACGAGTACTTTGTATCTAGATGGTATCCAGGGTCTGATAATGGAGCTAGAAGGTGGCCATAGGAACTCCAATATAAAATGACATAACCCCTTGGAGTTTGAGCTCGTATGATTCGTCTTGACGAGTACTTTGTATCTAGATGGTATCCAGGGTCCGATGAAGGAGCTAGAAGGTGGCCATAGGAACTCCAATATAAAATGATATTACCCTATGGAGTTTGGGCTCGTATGATTCGTCTTGACGAGTACTTGGTATCTAGATGGTATCCGGGACTGATGATGGAGTTGGAAGATGGCCACAGTTAACTCTGTAATAAAACGACGCAACCCCATCGAGTTTAGACTCGTTTGATTCATTTTGACGAGTACTTTGCCTTTAGATGATATCTAGGGTCTGATGATGGAGTTGGAAGGTAGCCAAAGAAAATCCATTATAAAACGACATAACCCCATGGAGTTTGGGCTCGTATGAATCGTCTTGACGAGTACTTTGTATCTAGTTGGTATCCAGGGTCTGATGATGGAGCTGGAAGATGGCCACAGTAGCTCTGTAGTGAAACGACGCAACCCCATCGAGTTGGGACTCGTTTTATTCCTCTTGACAAATACTTTGTCTCTAGATAGTATCCAGAGTCTGATAATGGAGCTGGAAGGTAGCAATAGGCACTCTGCTATAAAACGCCGTAATAATTCTATTATAATTAATGAAATGCTATAATAATCTTAGTAGCAATAAGGTGAAATAATTGTATAATTTGTATCCATGTCTATGATAATAAAAGCCTTTTGCTTAAACTTTATCAAATTTAGCTTTATTTAACCAATTTCTGTAAAGTTGTAAATAGTAGATAATTTTTCGAAAAATGATGTCATAAAGAAGTTTCACTTCTTACGTGTGTACACTAATACACACACACACACATAATTTTTTTTTAACAGTCAATTACGCCCTATAGGAAATCAAAGTGTATACGAAAAACAAAGATTGATTTAATTTGCATTACTAAGGGTAATGAAAACAAAATTCACATTTGGAAAGTTTGAACATTTTAAACTAAAAGAATTTAACGATTCTTTTTTTAAACGTTGTTCTAGAACGATTAGAAGTTTCAAATGTTTCTTTTTTTTATTTATGAAACACTGGCGCTTGGATACATTTTTTGATGTGAAACAGGGTAAAGTCGGCTGTTAGCGTGGCGGCGCTTTTAAAATAAACCGTTCAAATCATGCAAATTAAATTTGACACACTTTCCGATTGAGCTGAAATTTTACACGCATATATATACCGCGTGACAATGCAATATTATGATGACATCGAGCTGATCTGACGATGGAGCTGGAAGGTGGACATAGGAACTCTACTATAATGAAATGAACCGCAACCCTAAAGAGTTTGGGCTTGTTTGATTCGTCTTGACGAGTACTTTGCCTTTAGATACAGGGTTTGATGATGAAGCTGGAAGGTGGCCACATTAACTCTATAATGAAACGACGCAACCCTATCGAGTTTGGAATCATTTGATTCGTCTTGACGAGTACTTTGTCTTTAGCTGGTGTCCGGGTCTGATGATGGAGCCAGAAGGTGGCCATAGGAACTCTGTTATAAAACGATATAACTTAATTGAGTTTGAGCTCGTATGATTCTTCTTGACGAGCACTTTGTCTCTAGATGGTATCCAGGGTCTTATGATAGAGCTCAAAGGTGGCCACAGTAACTATGTAATAAAACGACCGAACCCCATCGAGTTTATACGTTTGATTCGTCTTGACGAGCACTTTGTCTCTAGATAGTATACAGGGTCTGATAATAGAGCTGGAAGGTGGTCATGGGTACTCGGTAATTAAACGCCGCAACCTATCGATTTAGGGCTAGTTTGAGTTATCTTGAATAGTATCATAGTCCTAGATAATATTCAGGGTCTGATGATGGAGCCGGATGGCCATGGGCACTATGCTATAAAACGCTGCAATCCCATCAACTTTGGAATCATTTGATTAGTTTATTACCATTTTCGTTATTTTACACATGTCATATTTTATACAAGCACACATTGAAAAAGTTATGATAATTTTATTTCTACTCATTCTTTCTACAAAAATTATTTCGATGTTTTCACATCTGGTAGACATCTCGTGACGTCTATTTTTTATTTTATAATTAACAAAGTGCTTAAATTTTATAGTAAGCGACCTTAGACTTAGCAGTGTTCCTGGTATTGCTGAGTCCATGAGTGACGCTAACCACTTACTATCACATTGACCCGAGATTCAAATAGTAGTTTCAAAAAAGGAAAATGAAGAGCGCTTTTTACTTTGTCAATCTGTAAATGGCAATGAAGTGGTCACAAAGTGGTAATTCACTACCTATATCTGTTATCTGTCACACTTTGTATCTTTAGTTCGTCACACACAGTTAAGTTTTCAAAACCACTTAAACCTCGCTGACGATTTCAACTTTTAAACTCCTTAACTTTTAGAGAGCTCCATAACGAATTTAGTTGAACCGCGTATTGATAGTTAATTGCTATTTGTTAGAAGCTTAGAGACACAAATTGTATATCAATATTTGTTAGTGTATTTGAGACTAGTTAACTTTGATAATAGTAAAGTTTTATCGGCTTTATTGCATCACCATCGCGCTACGTTTAATACATGATCAGCCATTATACTATATTGATTTGACAATTATATCTCAAAATAGAAATAGACAAAAAAAAAATAGTTCAATAAAAAAATAGTAAGGCCCCTTTTGAAAACTTAAATTAAAAATTCACTGAAGGTTTTAATTAATAAAACATACTTTTAACGACTTTTAAAAAGGTGGTAGTTTTAATTTGTTGGATTAGAGATTACTCTTTGCTAGATTGGTAGGTCTATAAATGACGAGCCATTCATCTACACTATTATAAATCTGTAACAGAGCTGTGTCTGTACATTTAATATATTTGAGAAAAAATTACATAATTAGGCTATATAGGCTAGGTTAGACACCTAAACACAAAACAATTTTTTTTTAGATATTTTGTCTGTTTGTCTGTTTGTTTGTTCGCGCATCACGCAAAAACTACTGGACGTATTTTGACACAACTTTTTTTATTTGAAAGGCCTTGATTAGACTTACAAACTGGTATACGTTTTATCCCGCTACTACATCGGGTACATGAGATATAACCGAAAAACTAGAAAATTATTTAAACTAGATTTTTATTTAGATTTTAATTAAAAAAACTACTGGACGGATTTTGATGCAACTTTTTTTATTAGAAAGGCCTTGATTAGACTTAAAAACTAGTATACATTTTATCCCGTTACTATATCGGGAACCTGAGTTATAACCGAAAAACTAGCTTTTGGCTGCGGAGGAGCCGCGGGCAAAGGTTAGTTCTATTATAAAGATGTAACAGAGATGTGTCTGACTCTGTACACAAGATATTTATTTAATATTTATAATATTAAGTGAATTTTATTATTCACTTAAGATATTAATTTTTTTTAGATTTTTTCTGTTTGTCTGTATGTTTGCTGGCGCATCACACAAAAACTACTGAACGGATTTTGATGCAACTTTTTCTATTTGATAGATCTTAATTAGACTAAACAACTGGTATACATTTTATCCCGCTACTATATCGGGAACCTGAGATACAACCAAACTAGCTTTTGGTTGCGGCAGAGCCGCAAGTAAAGTCTGGTTTTATTATAAAGCAGGTCACCAATATAGTCGGTCGTCATTAGCAAAAAAAAAACATATTAGATTTAAAATTCAAATTTTGTAAAAACCTTACAATTGTTATCTCATTTCGTCCAGGAATTCCGTGTAAATAACTTCTATGGAACCTAAATCTCTGAAATTCGTGCCATCGTATTTACACTAAGCAAAAATTTAAAGGATTAGTCAAAAGATGATCCACAGCTTAAAATACTTTAAGCAAACCCACAAATGAAAGCAGAAAGGAAGCGACGGATTGTTCAAATGGGTCACTCGAATCCGTCCCTAATTCCCTCAATATGCTCCAAAATCTTTGTTTACCTTACCCGTGGGTACCTTAGTATCTGACGGACCATTCTCACTGTAATTATCATAAACTTTTCCCTTAAAAGTTGGGTAAATTACGAAAAATATATTATACTGTGAGGAAATTTCCTGGGGACAGTGAGTGCATTTGTATTCTGCCTTTTTATTGCGCCATCTTTTTGGTGATTATCCTTGGAAATTAATGAACAACTTTGTATATAATGCTCGTATAGGAGTTATTTTTACTTATTACTGACATACTTGGCTTTTGTGCATACAAGTTGGGAATCATTAACACTGGTATTACGGCAAACTGACCTATTATGATTATTATAACAAACATTGTCACATAAGAAAAAATATATTACCGCGAGTACGGGCCTCGTGGAGTAGTCGGTAGACTTCAGTGCACGTGGGTTCCATTCCCACTTAGGAAAATTATTTGTGTGATGAACAATATAATATTTGTACTGCGTCTGGGTGTTTTCTATCTATTATATGTATGTATTTACAAAAAAAAAGTAATATATGTATTATATCCGCAATTTGGTACCCATAGCACAAACGTTAAGCTTAGTTTGGGACCAGAAGACGTTCTGTGAAAGGTCCGTGAATATTTATTATTTACTATCTCGCATAGTGATTAGACGAGTTTGCAACAGAATTCCAGAAGTTTATAGTTAGTATCCACTCGTAGCATCTTTTTTGTTCTAAGAAAAAAATCCTTTAATCGCGGGGGACTTTTACAAACATAAAATTTGACAGACACAAAGTACACGCAGACCCAGAACATCCATTTGTGAATCAAACAAAGAGTTGTTCTGTATGGGAATTGAATCCACAAAACTCGGTATAAAAACCGCTGCACCATCTGTACAGTCTGCAAAATCCATCCATGCGGGTCATGACCTTGGCTGAGTCCCTCTGGCTTCGTCCTTGCTTACTTGTCAGTTTTGGCGCCAAGCAAGTCTTAAATTAGCGTCTAACCTAACAACCAAGGTGCATTTTTTTTAATTTTTTTTTTTCGATGCTTTTCTATTACTTTTATTAACATAACTAGTCGTTTAATAGTAAAGTTGTTGCTATGTTAAAATAAATAGAATAGGTAATTATTTCAACCAACCTGTAGCAACCAAAAAGACCTGGATGGGCAAGCTTTAGCGGAACCTGCCAGAAGCCGAGCAGCTGGAGCCAGGTGCAGCACGCAGCCACATCGACACCTCTCACCCACTTCAGCCACCACCATAGAAGAGTCGCCTGCCCAGGGCCGAGATGAGCACTCGCACGCTGCTAATTCTACTGCTTGCCCCTGTTAAAATATTCAACATATTACTATCACGTTTTTTCCAAGGAAAAGAGAAAGAAAAGAGGAGATAAAAGAAGGTTCGACAAGGATTCAAAATAAAATTCTCGGGGAAACAAACGGGTTCGGGCGTGCGTTCGTGCGTGTGTGTGTGCATGTGTGTGTGTTTGTGTGTGTGTGTGTGTGTGTGTGTCTGTGTGTGGCCGTATGTAAACCTCACATAAGTTTTGAACGGCTTGACCAATTTCATCAGGGTTGGCATCATTCGAAAGGACTTCACCAAACTAAGATTTTCAATACAATTAGGACCGATTCAAACCGGTAGATCTTGAGAATTCTCCAAATCTCTCTTCAAATGTGGTTTTTTTGGAATAACTTTTAAACGGTTTTTCATTCATTCAAAAAGTTATTGCGATTTGAAAATTCAACGAATAGTGTTTTATTAAATATCTATCTGATTTTTGAACTCGAAGAGGTCAAAAGCATAGAACATTTATCTCTTTGAGCTCGGAGAGCTCGAAGATAAGCGTAATAAGTGCAATTTTGAGTGCTTAAGTATCAAATGAGCGGGAAATTGCAGGGATGGCCTTTAGGGTCAACCGTTTTCCAGATTTTTTATATTATTCAGGAAACACTTTTTTTTGTTAAGGTGGGAAAAAATGTTCCTAACCGCACACCCCGTCATTCGAGGCAACGAACAGGGTGTAGTGTGGGGCCCTCACCCTCTAAATAACTCTCTCTCCGCCTATATTGGCGGGCCACTGGAACCATGTGTTACATTTCTTCAGTGGTAGTAAGGAAACCCTTTTTTTATTTTGTTTAGGCGGGAAAATATGTTCCTAACCGCACACCCCGTTGCTCGGGGCAACGAACAGGGTAGTGTGGGGCCTTCACCCACCAAAGAAACCCGCCATGCGCCGTCTCTGTGCCTTTATTGGCGGGCCACTGGAACTATGTTACATTCCTTCGGTGATCCGCCGGCGGCTTACCCTTTCGGGTACCCTCTACTGAGCGACGCATCCGCACACGGAGCGTCGCACCTTCACGGGAGACCTTGCGGGTGGCGGACGTTCCCCGGTCCATCCACCCGCAGCCCCAGCTAGGGTGGCATTAGGCGGGCCGCGGTCGCTGCCTTCTGCGAGGAGGTCATCTCGCGGAAGGAAGCGGCGGAGAGGGTCAGGGAGGCTGATCCTTCCGCAGACCCGAACCACCGCCAGCGACTGGGGCGGCGCAGGCGTGAATATTTGCGCCTAATGCCGCCCTAACTGGGGCTGCGGGTGGATGGACCGGGGAACGTCCGCCACCCGCAAGGCCTCCCGCGAAGGTGTGACGCTCCGTGTGTGGATGCGTTGCTCATATAAGGGTACCCAAAAGGGTAAGCCGCTGGCGGACCACCGAAGGAATGCAACATGGTTCCAGTGGCCTGTCAATAAAGGCGGAGAGACGGCACACGGCGGGTTTCTTTAGTGGGTGAGGGCCCCACACTACCCTGTTCGTTGCCCCGAGCGACAGGGTGTGCCGTTAGGAACATTTTTTCCCGCCTAAACCAAAAAAAAAAAAAAAAAGGGTGGCATTAGGCGCAAATGTTCACGCCTACGCCGCCCCAGTCACTGGCGGCGGTTCGGGTCTGCGGAAGGATCAGCCTCCCTGGCCCTCTCCGCCGCTTCCTTCCGCGAGATGACCTCCTCGCAGAAGGCAGCGACCGCGGCCCAATTCCTGTCGCCGCCAAGCATCGCTCTAACGACGCGTGTGCTGCGCCGTGTCCTCGTCGCAGCCGCAATGGTGACAACCCGGAGTCACTTCCCTCCTTGCGACAATGTGCAGATATCTGCCGAAGCAACCGTGCCCCGATAGCACCTGCATCAGTCGGAAGGTAAGGACTCCGTGCCGTCGCCCTGCCCACTCTTCCAGCACCGGCTGGAGTGCCCCTACGGTCCGAAGACCGGCCCGGGGCGCCTCCAGCCGCGCCCTCCAGTTGGCCATGGCAGCTCGGCGAGCGTCGCCCTGCCAGATGGCACCACGCTGGAAGTAAGGAAACCCTAACAAATTTATCTATTCAAAATAATTTCCGACCGTAATATAAATTGGGTTGTCAGGTTCCTGAACTTAGAGTTGACTTAATAGATTTTTAACAAGAGCAGATCTTGTTGTAAAGTCACCTTGTCCTCTTAGTTCTACACTCTGTATAAATATTGGTCGATCTGCTAATACCAAACAGTTTGGAAGCCGACCCCAGCAAAGTCTAAAATAAGGGCACGGAGATGAGGAATGTTTTGGTGCATATTCAGATTAGTTTTCTTCTAGTCTCAGCTCGTGATGTTAGATGTAATCAAAATTGGAAATCATGGACTGCAAAGACAACATATTAAGACCACAGACTATATTTGAATAATAAGATACAACTTTTGTTTTTCATTATACAAACACGCTTTAATTGCTATTATATCAGTATACGATTTCAGCCTTAACTGCCTGTTTAGAGTAATATTTTAGGTATTGTTTTTGGCAAATTTACAGTCTATTTATTTAAAAACTTACAAATTATATAATCAGATTTGGTTAGCAGTTCGTATCCATTTTAGGTTTAGCCCTCTGCTGTTCCGGGAATTTCATGGGCATTTTCTCAGTCTTCATTTATATCTTCAACTTTATCAATAACTGGTTGCTCACTATCAACATTATCGCCATGTTCTTCGATTTTATTGTCTTCATTTTTATCGTTGTCTTCCGTTTCATTCGTGACCGAATCTTTTCTTAAATCATCTGAGACTGTAATATCACTTGAATCTACTGTACTGAGTCTTAATTTCGAGGGTTCTACATTGTCAAGACGAGATTTTGACATAATATTTACCTGGGAGAAGGCCAAGTCTTTCAAAATAGATTTCTGTATCTCTAATCTACTTAATTCTAGCTGTTTATTTACATCATCTACAACCTCTACAGATTCATGTGCTTGGATTTCTTCTGTGGATACACTGGAATGCAAAGATGTTACTGTAAAGGAAGGTATACTCTCTTTAGAAATAATTGAAGTCTCTTCCGCTACTGGCATTATAGATATACTGGGGACAGACTTCAAAGAAGTAAATGAAAGTATAGGGGCAGCAGTTTCTGTATAGCTCCCTTTAGCTTCAATAGCTTTTTGGGATTGTAATGTTGAAACAGAAATCTTTGACTTTTTCCTCGGGCCTTCTGTAGATTTTGGAACGAACCCTAGATCTCCTGTTTCGTATACTTTTCTTAGCGATATAAGTGATTCTGTAGATTGTGCTCCAATCGCTTGAGTATGTTTGCTAATAACATTTAAGATATTGTTCAGTATTAATTTTCTGTTAGATATCTCACGCGTAGGATCTGATAAATCCCACTCATCCATCTTAAGAGCAGCTTGTAAAGCAAGTGTTGTTTCTTTTATTACTTCTTTGTACTTATTACGCTCTCTAAGAAGTTTAGAATTCTCCACAGTGTATTTATTTTGTTCTCCTAAGCCACAGTGCAAGTTTTGTTCAAGTATACGTATTTTCAGTTCCATTCTTTCATTTTCTTTTGTTAATTCTTGTATTTTGGTTTTCAAATTTCCTAAATCAAAAATATTTCTTTCATGTAAAGCTTTATTTTTTTGAGCAGTTTGGATTGCAGTGGTTAATTGATCAATTACTTTGAGTTGGACAATACTTTTATTAATAGCCTTATCTCGCTCCGCCTCCGCTACTTCGAGTGCAATACGCGCTTCTCTTTCACTTTCTTTATACTTTTCATTTTGTTCAGCTACCTTTGCTTGTGTATATAATAAATTATCCAGTTCATTATTCAAGGCTATGTTCTCTCGTATAACTCGATGCGTAGAAGCAGCAATTCTTGATTCGCTTGCATCTTGAAAATCTTGTGCCAAAGCTAAAAGTCTTCCTTCCATCTCTTTTTTTAATTTATCTTTTCCAATCACAAACTTCTTTTCAGCATCATATATTACCCGCTTATATTTCATTTCTTGATCAACATAATCTTGTTCTTGTTTCTCAAATTTTTTCATAAGATCCTCTCTAATAGCTCTAAATTCTTCGAGAGTATTTAATTTTCCAGCCAACAGCTTATTTTCAGATGTGAGTTGATCTTTCATAGTAGTGAAATTCTTCTCAAGCTCCGTAACTTTTCCTTTAAATTCAGCTATTTCTACTTCTCGTAACTCTTCCAATCCTTTAACTCTCTCTTTTAGTTCAATATTCTCTTCATTTTTAACATTAAGAGTTTTTTTCAAGTAAGCAATTATATCAGCCCTATCTTCATCTAGTTTATCATATGCTTTCTGTAATTCTTCATTCCGAAGCTCGTAGTCCGTAGTAGTAGCTCTAAGTCGAGCTAATTTTCTATTAAGATCCGCTATTTGCAGATCATACATAGCTTTTTCTACTTCGGAAAATACCTGAGTTCTGCCAGTTACTGGCATAGTAGTGGTTTCCTCTTTCTTTTTTGGTCCCATTTTTATACGAATTAACTCTCGTAAGAACAATAATAAAATCAATTAATAAAAATAGATGATAATTATCTGAATTAATTATAAAAGTGGCAAATGATAAGTGTCAATCACATTATTCTATTCTTTTTTATAGAATGTAAAAAGGTTAGGTACATTTAGCAAATTTTAATCATGGATTGTAAAATAAGAAGGAGCCATAGATTTAATATTAGTAAGTGTCATAGATATAGTATATTACCCTTAGACTAAGAATATTATAAACTCGTCATCAGCGTATGCGGTGTCGAGATAGCGATAGTTTGACATAACTAGATGTACCATAGCTATGAGGCAATAATATAATATATAAATATATACTTGAACGCAATAGTAAAATTTACCCGTTAAAGGGGGTGCCCTTTAACGGGTAAATTTTACTATTGCGTATTTTAATTTTCCTTAGTTTAGTTTGTAGCAATTACTTACACCATACGAGAAAATAAAAACAAAGCCGATTTCTGCAAAATTTATTTCGTTCATCATATAAAACTCATCGTTCATCTAGCCATCCATCACAGCCTTTTGACGTCCACTCCTGGGCATAGGCCTCCACAAGAGCGCGCCACAACTTGCGGTTCTGTACTGACTGCATCCAACTATGTATATAACTATATATGTGGGCCATGTCAGTCACTCCCGTTCTTCTACTCCATATGCCGATCTCCGTATTACGAATTTAATTACGTGGAGAAATATCGAGTGGGAGTGAAATATCCGCTTCATGGCACGCTGAGTAACTTTAAGCCTTGATGCGAGGCCAACATTCAGAGACCATGTAGTTGATCTCTAATGTTTTTTTTTTTTTAGGAATACTGTAATAAAATATGTTACTGTAAAAATTAAGTGTGTTGTAGTGTTGCGAGAGTTGTATGGGAAACATGTCAGCTACAGACTGGCATCCCTAACAGATCACAACCGAAATAATTTCAGAATACAACTATCATTAAAACTTTGTACATTATAAACGCACTACCTATTTTAGCCGGATACTACAAAAGAAACTACAAAATAATGTTTAGATTTTGCTTAAAATGTATTAGAACGTGTTAAAATAGATCTATAACGTGATTAATGAACGTGTTTTGAAACACTAATGCAAAAACAAGCTTACTTACCGATGAAATGTGATGTTCTTAATATTTTGTTCTGGTCAATTTTTGCAACCTAATTTGCAAAAAGAGGGAGGGCGCTGCTGTGCCACGGTTGACATCGAGTCCGCGATTAAAGTGATATTAATAATATATACAGTGCAAATTAACAGTTAAATAGTGATAAATCCCGTTACTGAACTAGCAACGAACATATATCAAACAAAAACTATAATGTAAAAGTGTGAAAACAACTAATTTTTACATCAAACAAGTATCAACAACATCTTTGTTGTTAAGTGTGAAAAGTGAAAATATAGAATTAAAAGTGAAAATACATAATTCAAATATTAACATTAACCTTAAAAAGTGTTTTTCAAGGTATTAAGTGCGCAAACTTGAATATATTTTCCGGTCATAGACAATAACTGTTATATTTATAGACTTGACCCACAAATCACAATACACATTCGAACATTCGATTCAACAACCTATATGATAACGCCTCCTAGTGAACTTAACCCGTAAATTACATCTAAGGGGATTGAACTAATAAAACATAGTCGTTAATTATCCGTTATCATACGATTATCGCCATCTAGTAAAAGTTACTCGTACCTTTAACTAATCAATCGAACAATCGTTGAGAAACACGTAGCCTACATACGGATAAACTTTCCAGCGTGACATTCACTAGAGGGCTCTGCAGTACAAATACCGTTTAGATAACATTAATATTTCACAACAATGGAGGAAATAAAAAATCTATTGGAAAAAATGCAACTAGACATAAAACAACAAAAATCTGATATGATTGAAATGAAAGAAGATATTAAGAGCAATATTAATAATAATATAAATGAAAAATTCAAAAACTTAGAAGCAAAAATTAACTCCTGGAAGAAAAAATAGCAAAACAAGACATAAATATAAAGAACTTCGAAAAACATATCAGACGTAAAAACTTAGTTTTATTTGGACTCGAGGATCAAGAATATACCTATCATGAAAATAAAATATTAAAAGCATATTTGAATATTCCATTACAAGACCATTGTATTGAAGCTGTTAGAAGACTCGGTAAGAAAAGCGAAAACAAAATTAGACCAGTGCTAATAACACTCGGCACAATAGGATTAAAAATACAAATATTAAAAAACAAAAAACGTCTAGAAGGCACACTTTATTACATAAAACCAGACTTCCCATTAGAAATTTTTAATAAACGAAAAGAGCTTCAAGTTCAAGCTGAGAAAGAAAAGGAATTGGGAAAGAGAGTCATACGACAAATTAATAGTTTTAGATAACAAAGATAAAGTCCACTACAATGCACAGAAAAAAAATCCTATCAGAATCACCAGAAACGGGGCCCTGTAGTAAAAAAACACCTCATTATGATAAAAAGCAACTAGCTAAGAAAAATAAAATAACCAATAGTATGAAAAATTTCACAATACAAACACCAAAACACATCTACAACCCTGAAAACAAAGACTTGCATGAGACACCTAAGCAAACCGATACTGAATAGCAACTAAGAACGGCTCCTCCACAAAACCTCCCATTACGGCTTGTCCCCGCGAGGGAGTCAGACTACAACCCTCCGAGAAACAAAAATCATGAAAAACTCTACATATGCACCTACAATATAAAATCCCTTCTAGCTCCGGAAAGAATGATTCTACTTAAACACTGCCTAAGCAACATCAAGTACGACATAATTGGGCTATCAGAAATAAGACTAACTGGGAACAATATAATCGAACAAGAAGACCACATATTTTGTTACACAGGAGAAACCAAGGGCCACCATGGAGTCGGCTTTCTATTAAAAAAGATACACAAATCCAACATTGACAGCTACATAGGAATATCCAAAAGAATATGTGTACTGAACCTCACGTTCGAAACGTCAACCCTAATACAAATATACGCCCCCACTAAGTGTGCCTCGCAAGAAGAAACCGAAACATTTTATAACCAACTACGAGACCATATTCCATAGAACCATAGGGACCATATTCCTATGGAATTAGAAACAATAGAGGCCAATTACTAGTACATTACGCACTAGAAAATAATCTAATACAAAAAAAAAAACATAAAAACCATGTGGACATGGATACATTCTAATGGAAAATACAACAATCAAATCGACTTCATCTTAAGTAACAATCCGGAGAGATTTACATACATAGATACTATACATATCAGAGTATTCCTTACTGGCCATAAATTAGTACGGGCTACATACAATCTTGATAAACTAAAAAAATGTAGAGCTCAGGTTGCTTTGTTTTAAACTTTTAAAACAAAGCAACCTGAACTGAAAGGCGAAGAAAACGAAAAATTGTTCCTAGAAGAATTAAAACGAACTCTCCAACGCACAGTCGGGGAAAAAACAGACAATATAGATTCCTACTATGAGAAAATAGAATCTGCTTTACAACAAAGCATAACAAAAACAAACGCAAAAGAAAAAAATAAAGAAATATTATCTGCCAGGACAAAAGAAATGTTAAGTAAACGTATAGAAATGCAAAATAAAAAACCTAGAAGTATAGAAGAAAGGAAATGACTTACTAACTTATACAAAACTACGAACAAACTTTTGAAAAAAGATTATGAAAATTACAGAATGGCAATAATAGAAACAAACTTATTAAAAAATGGAAGCCAACGCAAAACTTATAAACAACTAAACACTGATAAAATATGGATACCTAAATTAAAATCAAAAGCTTCATCAATCAATGCACAAAACCGTACAGACATAGTGAAAGATGCCGCAGAATTTTATAGAGAGCTCTACAGTATTCAAGATTGTGAGTCACAAAAGCTAAATACATCTAAAAAACCAGAGAACATAACTGCCCTTCACCTGTTCAACGACTCTGAAATTCTTAAACAAATAGAGAAATTAAAACAGAAAAGAGCCCCGGCCCAGACAACATACCTAACGAAGCTCTCAAACTTGGAAAATTAATTCTCACTGGAAACCTCACGACACTATTTAATAAAATACTTCAAGAAGGAAAAACACCTAAAAGCTGGGGAGAATCACGAATAATACTTTTATATAAAAAAGGAGACCCAACCAATGTCGGCAACTATAGACCCATAAGCTTACTTCCGGCAATGTATAAACTGTTCTCAACATGTATAGTAAAAATAATAGAGTCAGAAATAGAAAACAACCAACCAGTAGAGCAAGCTGGGTTCTGCAAGGGATTCAGTACGATCGACCACATCCACACACTCGACCAAATAATTGAGAAGCATCAAGAATGGAATCAACCACTCTACCTAGCTTTTATCGATTACGTGAAAGCATTTGACTCTATATCGCACGAAAGTATATGGCAAGCATTGGAGTCTCAAACCATCCCGGAAATCTATACAAACATATTAAAATACATCTACAGAAAAAGTTCAAGCAAAGTTAAATTAGATAGAGTGGGTCCCAGCATTAAAATACAGAAAGGTGTGAAACAAGGTGATCCCATATCACGGAAGCTATTTATATCCGTATTACCATATATTATGAAAGACCTAAAATGGGAATAAAAAGGTATAAACATCAATGGTAATTATCTGAGCCACCTGAGATTCGCTGACGATTTAGTACTTTTTTCTAAATCACCGAAATAGCTACAAGAAATGATACGTGAGCTATGTACCGTAAGCGAGAACATAGGATTAAAAATGAACACATCAAAAACGAAAGTTATGACAAACAGAGAGCCAGTACCTATCATAATGAACCAAAAACCACTTGACTATGTGGAGCTCTACATATACCTAGGTAAACAGGTTTCCTTCAGAAAAACGAGGCACACAGACGAAGTTGATAGAAGAATAAACACGACCTGGAAAAGTTCTGGCGTCTGAAGGAAATACTGAAAGGTAAGGAAAGGAAATACTGAAACCTATGAAATTAAAGAAAAACTCTTGCTTATTACTCTGCCTGACTTACGGTTCACAAACCTGGATATTTAACAATCAAATTATAGATAAAGTCCAAAAAAGCCAACGGGCTATGGAGAGGAGCGTCCTTAACATCACACTTAAACACAAAATAAGAAACAAAGATATAAGAAACAAAACGAATGTCATAGATGCTCAACAACATGCCCAGCGCCTGAAATGGAAATGGGCAGGCCATATTGCCCGCCTTTCAGATGACAGATGGACAAAAATAACAACTTTATGGCTAGGTCCAGGTGGTCACCGAAGGAGAGGACGCCTAAACGAACGCTGGGCAGATGAAATAAACAATACAGCAGGAGACGACTGGCTCAGTAAAGCAAAAAAACGACCAGACTGGAGAACCTTAGAGGAGGCCTTTACCCCAAAGGGATCTTAACAAAAAGCAGTGTTATCATATCTAGTTATTTTTTGTGAATAGTTATTTTAGTTCTTTTCTTTTATTAATTTTTTTACTGCTAAATTGAAAAAATAATATTTTATATGTTAAGGAAATAAAAGGTAAAAAAAAAAGTATGCAATAGCGACCCATGTTTAATATTCTTATCTCTTCTCTAGTTTAATTTCTCCAAAAATTATAACTAAATGACTAAACTTATACAATTGTTAATATAACAAAATATCTATTGTTTAAATTCTGCCTATTATGACAGATAAGGCGACCAACTTTCAAAAATTGTGTGCTGGACTTTTTGTTATTTCTTCTGAAAGATTGAGTTTTGTCATGTGACCTACCTTGAGTTTTAGGCATCTTTAGGTATATGCATGAGTCAAATAATTCCATATTACACAAATATTTGGGTGTGAAAAAATGTGTTCTCGGTGGAGCCCACACAATTTGACTGATGCCCGAAAAACGGACCGCGACACTTGGTGCCATGCTTGCTAGATTTAATAAACAGGTGTCATATTTGGTGTTTGGTACAGTTTTGGTACATACATAGTTATAGCTGACGAAACATGGATTTATTGCTATGATCCCAAAAAGAGCGCAGCAATTGAGCGAATCTTCAAGATGAGCCAAAACCAATCAAAGTGGCACGCTGCAAAGTGCCTGCAAGCGGTTAACAACTTCCTTTTTTAATAAAACTGGAGACGTGGCTACTGTTGCTTTGAAATCATTCTACCATGAACAGTGATAGGTACCAGGAATAGTAATAGTAATGGTCGTACCATTTATTTGCCGAAAGTTATTGACAATATCCGTACAAATAACCGTAAACGTCGTATCATCTTGCACTACAATAATGCTAAATCTAATACGGCCAGATAATTTTCAAAATTGGTTTAATCGAATGAAAAATACAATTCATTGTTGACCATTCATAGTATTTAGTTTCTTCTTTATTCTGGAAACTTTAAGCGCTAAAATAGAATAGTAAAATAGGCATGTGGCTCTCTGTGGACTCATTTAATGTTATACAATAATAATTAACTAATTTATAGAAAGCGGGTTTAAATATGGCATTTCAGCGCGGTCCTGCAGAATACGAGACGGTTGGCCACCTTATTGTTTGGAGCCAGTTAAATTGGGTCCAAATAAAACCTTACTTACTTACTTACTTACTTATCATCACGCCATTTCCCTTGCGGGGTAGGCAGAGAGAACAGAGTGCCAAGAGTTTCTATTCTTGCATACATCTCTCGCTTCCTCAACATTCATAACTCTCTTCATACACGCTCGCCGGTCTCGGAGACTCCTGACTCCACCTTCCTTCAATACATGACCGATTTGGTCTAGGTAGGTGAGTCTCGGTCTCCCCCTGTACCTAGATACTTCAAATTTCGCATTGTATATCTTCTTAACCAGTCGCTCGTCCGGCATTCTTTCCATATGTCCGAACCATCGGAGCATTCCCTTTCGCATCTTTACACCAATACTCTCTTTCATACCTACTCGCTCTCTTACGTCATCGTTACGAATGCGGTCAGTCAGCCTCACTCCACAGATTCTCCGCAGAGATCGCATTTCGACCGCATTGATTTTACTCTCATGCTCCTATTTGCATACCCAACTCTCGCTTCCATACAATAACGTTGGGCCAAGCACTGCGTTGTGTATTGCGACACGTGCCTTCTGGCTGAGGTGATGACTGCCGAGAAGTTGTCCCAAATTCACTCTATTTCCCGCATTCACTCTTCTCTCTACATCAGTGGTGTACCTTCCATCCCGACTGAATCCACATCCAAGATATACAAATTCATCCACTTGTTCTAGCACACCATTTCCTAATGCTACTCTAACATCTGTTCTGGCTTCTTCTCTTTCAAAAACCATTATTTTGGTTTTGCTCACATTCACACGTAGGACCCTTTTCTTACAATCTTCTGCCATTACGTCGACTAGGGTTTGCAGGTCAGCCGCGGACTGCGGTAATAAAACCGGATTGTCTGCATATAGCAGAGACCTAACCACTGAGTCGCCCATCTGAACTCCCACATTCTTTTCATTCAACCTTTGTAGACATTTATCCAGATATATGATAAACAGTCTGGCTGATAGAACGCAGCCCTGTTTAACGCCGATATTGACATCAAACCAGGGTGACATTCCATCATCCAGCCGCACACAAGCTCTGCAGTCCATATAGTTGGACTGCACCGCTTGTAGCAGTCTACCGTTAATACCATATTCCGGCAAAATGTCCCAAAGTTCCTTTCGTACAACCATGTCAAAATAAATGCTTTCTCCAAATCCACAAAACTGCAGAAAACCCTCTGGCCTACAGCCAGATGCTTCTACACAATGTTGCGCAGAGAAAACACTTGATCCATGCATCCCCTTCCATACCTGAAACCTTGTGCCTCACACAAAAATTCATCAGACACCATCCTCATTCCCCTTTCAATAATCTTACCATACACTTTGGCTGCCAAACTGGTCAAGCTTATGGCTCTGTAGTTTGCTCAGTCATAACGTGAACACTTGTTTTTAAACAAGGGCACGATGACTGCGCTTCTCCAGTCCTTGGGAACCATTCCTGAGCTCCAACATAAATTTAGAAGCATCGGGAAGAATTCCCAGACACATGAGCCTCCAAGCTTGATCATCTCAGCAGACACCATATCAATACCCGCTGCCTTACCATTTTTCAAACTTCTAATCGCCCATTTAACTTCATCCATACTAATGTCATCATAGGATGCCGGTACCGAATGCTGATCTGTTAGACCACATGTGGCACTAGCATCACCCTGAACATCCGCATTCATATCTCCAAAATATTCACTCCATCGGCTTAACACATCTTGTGTTTGCGTAAGGATGTCTCCACCTTTAGACCTTATTTTATTCATTCTGAAAGCTGACCAACCACTCCGAGATTTCTTCACCTCCCTCCAGAAAAGTTTAGTGTTGCTCGAAGTTTTTGGTCAGCCTTTCTTCTGCAATCATATTTGCTCTATCACGCTTCTCTTTCACTAAGGCTTTGGTGACATTCTTACGTTGCCGGTATATTTCTTTCTTCTGTTCTTTCATACTTGCACTCAGGTTCAAAGAAGATACATAGTCCAGCCACGCTTTCTTCTTTTGGTCTACGGAAGCTGCTACTTCCGTATCCTACCATGCATCCCACCACCTTTCACTTTCCTATGCTTCTTTGAGCATCCACATACTTCTTTCGCTGTATCTACCATACTTTCTTTCAATACTCTCCAGCATTCTTCCATGTCAGATTCCGGCTGACTTGCCATTGTCAGCCGTTCACGGACACCCTCTGCATACTTAGCTCTTACACTCTCTTCTTGCAACTTTTCAATCTTTATTCTTTCAAGCCCTCCGAAGTGGACACGCTCTCGCCAGTGTCTCCACTTTCTGAACAGACTACTAAATCTCGCAATAACGAGATATTGGTCCGTGTCGACAGTGGGACCCCTGTAGGCTCTTGTATCCAGAATTTTAGTTCGGAGGCGACTGTCTACCAGAATTAGATCTATCATACTTCTCTGTTTATTCCTTCTCCATGTATACATATGGATGTCCTTATGTTGAAAAAATGTGTTTGACACAATAAGGTTTCTCTCCATACATACATTCGCAATGAGCCCACCTGCATCGTTCACTCTCTTATCACCAAATGAACCAAGCACATCCTCGAAGTCTGGACGCTTGGTTCCAACCCATCCATTCAAGTCTCCGCATACTATCACACGTTCACTAGCTTCTGCCAAATCCAGAACTTCCCTAACATTATCCTAGAACTTCTCTAGATCCGGTGCCACCAAAGAGCCTACATAAGCTGCGACCATGAAGACCCTGGTGACACCTAGTTTTATTCCGACCCATAAAAGTCTGGGATCAAACATTCCTTAGTCTTTCACACTTGAGGCCAAGCGAGCGGACAGCAACACCCCCACTCCCATACTGGCCCGATCGCTCTGCGGTACACCAGACCACAGAGCTATCCCTCCACCAGGAAGATCACAGGTGTCACTGCCCTTTCGCTTGGTCTCTGTTACACAGAGCACACCAAGCTGTCTGTCCGACATGAGGGTTACCAGCTCGTGTAACTTACCTTCCACACCACCTCTTGCATTCCACGTGCCTACTCGACACTCTGCTCCCCTCTTAACCTAACCCGCACTGCGGTACGCATTCGAGGCGGATTGCAGCCTGTGGATTGCAGGCTGGCAGGGATCGCGACGAGCACGCTCCGGACTATGATCATGATATGATAAAAATACCTTATACGCGATAAGGATGAAAAACTTGTACATGTGTCTCGCTCACTCTTGCTACAAACTAATATGTACATCCTTTTCTTCATCCTTATAGTCAAAATAGTAGCGAGTCTATCATATTCTTTGTCTAAGATATTACCTGTATATTATATCTATGGTAAATATATATTAAATCTATGGACCTTAGATAATAAACTATGGACGGAGCATTTCTGTGTGCGCTACACATTTTTACCAGAAGACAACAAGAAAGCACTAACAGTAGACTTTTCAATATTATAAAGTTGCTGAAGTATGTTAATAAATTTATTAAAAAAAGATGTTATTATAATTATTTATTACGTAAATTATAAACAGTATTTAAAACCATAAACTAATTAGAAAACTTCAAACCAATAAATCAAATTAACTAGGCTCATTTTATTGTCTACATGCTACCGAAGAGTATATACTAAAGAAAAATATTATATTTGCTTCCGTCTATAGAATAGATTGTGTAGTAGAAGTTTCGTGTGCCTGCATGCTACATAATATCACAGCGTCAGTAGGGTCGATTTTTTAACTTTTATTTCTACTGATTTTAACTGGACACTATTTGTCCTCCAAGATGAATTGCAATAAAGCAAATTGATTTTCCTTCTGATATCATCATAGAGGACTACCTCAGCCAAAGCTTAATGATTTTTGCATTCGGAGATAATAACTAAAACGGACTAAGAATACAAGCATCACTTCCCCATTTCTTTCCGCGGGTGCCATACAAGGTAATTAAGGGAAGTAGCCACTATAACCTATTGCAGTGCTAGTGGTAGAGTTTGGTATCAAGGAGTACTCACTTGCTCGATGGACCCCACCATCTTCCGTGTGACCGTCCGTAAAATACCACGGTGGGGTATGATTGTAGCGAGAGATAGCATATACTTTAATTTCCCATTCACGAAATAAAATGGTGCAGCGGCTTAGCAGTATATTTGTGTTTTCGATTCCATGAGCGGTGTTTACTTTTTACCATTAGGTGAGCAGTGGTTCATATGTGTAATATGTGTAATTATAAACAATAAAAAAGGTAATCATATGTGTAATTATAAACAATAAAAAAGTAATCACGGGTACAAATCCCATGAGTTGCGATCTTCGCTCTTCTTGGACATATATATTTTTAGCAAATATATGCCTACAATGTGAGACATGGAAGTATTGCATCTAAATCATAATATGTTAAAAGATGTTATATAACTATGGAGCAACAACTACTATAATTATTCAATTACCGTAACATTGGCTGAGGACGATATTACATGTATGTCACTATTTTGCTTATCATATTTATTCTAAGAGGGCTGGGTAGTTCTCATTTCCGAGGCAAAAAATGTATATCTCATGAACACTTATTATATGCTGAAAATCATAACATATAGTTTTTAGGTTACTTATATCTCAGGTTTCCAATACAGTACAAGCAGAGTCGAAGAACATACAGTCGATCATCGAAGACGTCTAGACAGAGCAATCGTGAGATGCAGTGCGGGGTGAGACACGGGTGGGGCGCTCCCGAACGGCCGAACATTTACGCTCACTCGTTCGGGAACTATTTTTCAGGGCTATCGAAATAAACTATTTTTAAATAAAAATGGTGCGCACTAAGTGTGCTGTTACAAACTGCGGGTCCTCATTTAAAATAAGGAATTGAAGTTTCATCAGTTTCCACGTACATAGGAAAGGTAAGAGAAATCTATTTTGCGTACTAATTCAATTTTGAAATTTTTAATGTTATGGTAACTCATGCTACTTTTTGAGAATATGCAAGATGTCCGCCGCGTACCTTACATTTTTTTAAATCTGGGTTTTGAGGCTTCGTACATTCTCGAATTTTGTTATTTATGTTTTTATGGGTGCTAGTCGAAAACTCTGTTATTTTTTAAATCCAAAATGGTAGTCGCGTATTTTGTGCAATTTTTCAACATGGGTGTCGATTATGGGGTTATAAAGGCTGCTTCGTTCGAATTTGTTTTTATTTTAATTCCAAGACCTTTTTCAACATGGGTATCATATTTAGATATTTATATATATATATATATATTTTTAGCATTTGACATGCTTAGCACTATACATTAAACACAAAGTGAAAAATATGAAATCGAAAAAACTCCTGCTCGTGACTGTTATTTTCGATTCCACATTTTTCACTTTGTGTTTAAAACATGGGTATCAATTATGGGGTTTTTAAGGGTTTATCGTTCGAATTTTGATTTTGTTTTAATTCCAAGAAATTTTTCAACATAGGTATCAATTATGGAGTTTTTAAGGGTGCTTAATTCGAATTTTGTTTTTTTTTATTCCAAGATGGCTGCCGCGTACTATGTATAATTTTTCAACATGGGTGTCGATTATGTGGTTTTTAAGGGCACTTCGTTCAAAGTGAGTTCTTTTTTAAATTCCAAGATGGCTGCCGACTTTGTGTTATTTTTCAATATGGGTGTCGATTATGGTGTTTTTAAGGGTACTTCGTTCGAAAATAGTTTTTTTAAATTTCAAGATGGATGGTTCGAATTTTGTTTTATTTTTATATTCCGAGATGGCTGCCGCGTACTTTGTGTACATTTTCAATATGGGTGTCAATTATGGGATTAGTAAAAAAATAGAGTTCATAACCAAACCTTGTCCTTGCTTTCCAATTGATTTTTTTATTAAATTATATATAAGAATGCGAATAAATTATATAATAAAATTTAATAATAGGAGTTTAAAATTTAGTCGTTAAAAAAACCGAAAGTATATATCAGTCTCGTACATTTGAAAATTATTGTAATTTTACGAGTATGTTTTGATTTGTCTCCTAGTAGGGTATTTGAGTTAGGTTACTTTTTACGTGAGGGAATTTTTTTCTTAGAGCCAGTACAACCGATTTTTAATTGCTACACGTCGTAGTACAATAATTTACTTAAATTCTAATTTACTTAATTTGTTAAATGTTTAGAAAAAAAAGAATGGAAAAAAATATAGATATGCTAATATAATGTATTTTATTTCTTGCCGATGTGACAACCCTAGCACTTTTATTCGCCGCGACGAATGTCTAGACGGATTCAGCTTTTTCGTCAACATCAAAGGTCTGACTGTATGGTACAGGGATAAAATGTATACCAGTTTTTAAGTCTAATCAAGAGCTACCAAATGAAAGAAGTGCAATCAAAATCCGTTCAGTAGTTTTTGCGTGATACGCGAACGAACAAACCAACAAACGGACAAAAAATCTAAAAAAAATTGTTTTGTGTTTAGGCACCCCTTCATAGCCTAATAAAGTAATTTACTGATTCTGAGGAGCTACGATGTTCATCGGGTCATCTAATATATAATTAATAGAAATGCGAAAGTTTGGATGGGTGTTTGTTTCTCAATCACGTCCCAATGGCTCGACTCAGTTTCATGTGGGATAACTAACTATATTTACATAGAGACTGACGTATTTATGAAGAGAAGTCCACATGGATGAAGTCGTGGGCATAATCTATTTGAAAAATAAATATTTTATAAAAATATAGTTGTGTGTGACACCTTATGATCGAAGAGTGTGAGAATCAGGAATCAATAGAAATTTTCTCGTAAGAGTAACGACGGTGATATAATTTGACTTCTGGATTAAGATTACAGGTTGCAACTACGTAATTATGTTCAATTGGATTTGATTTTCAGCACAATATTCTTAAGATGTTGTGACATCCACCCAGGCAGCCCAGCAGGATCCTGCTCGTGACTGTTATTTTCGATTTCACATTTTTCACTTTGTGTTTAAAATCTAGTTTAAACAATTTTCTAGTTTTTCGGTTATATCTCAGGTTACCGGGTGAAGGTTTTAACCCAAGAGAGATGAGTATCTTCACAGATGGATCTAAAGCAAGGTCAGGTACTGGTGCGGGTGTATTCTCCGAAGACCTGAACATACAGATATCTACACCATTAGGAGCTCATAACACGGTCTTCCAGGCAGAAAGTGTGGGCATCTTAATGGCAGCGTATGCAATCGACTCTAGAAAGGTAAAGAACCAACAAATCCGTATACTCTCTGATAGCCGATCAGTCCTACAGGCCCTTCAAAGGTACACTATAACCTCGGGTCTTATATACGAGTGTTATCGAGCCCTGTCACAGGTATGTATCGACAACGATATAACCCTACAGTGGATCAAAGGACACAGCAACTCACGCGGTAATGACGCTGCCGATGAATTGGCAAGGGGGGGTTCGGAGATGATAGTGGAAGGACCTGAGCCCATTCTACCCCTGCCGTTCGCTTGGCTCCGAAACACACTACGACGAAACACCAAGGTAGAACACCAATAATACTGGTCTAACTTAGGTACATGCAGGCAAGCCAGAGAGGCCCTTCCGACAATCTACCCCGGATTGTCACTAAAGCTGCGGCGTTTGAAGAGGCCTCAGCTCCGGCTCCTAATGGGAGCCATTACTGGACATGCTTTATGGAATAAACACTTATTTACTCTAGGTGTTACTGACAGTCCTCTTTGCAGAGCTTGCATGGAGGCAGACGAAACGGCCGCCCACGTCATCCTTGAATGTCCGGGGGTGGCAGAATACCGGGCACTATACCTCGGCTCTCCGAGGTCGCTCCCAGAAGTCGTCGGCAACGTTAAGAGTCTGCTAGGCTTTCTGGTGATGCTGTGTTGGCAGGAGTAGTACCAGCAACCCGTCACGCAAAATAGGCGCACATACGACGTTGAGTTGCGGAAAAATAGCCCGCGTTTACAATACAATACAATATCTCAGGTTCCCGATATAGTAGCGGGATAAAATGTATACCAGTTTTTAAGTCTAATCGAGGCCTTTCAAATAAAAAAATCCGTTCAGTAGTTTTTGTGTGATGCGCGAACAAACAAACAGACAAACAGATAAACAGACAACCAGACAAAAATTAAAAAAAAAAAATGTTTTGTGTTTAGACGCGCCTATATAGCCTATTACAGTATTTTTTTCTCAAATATCTTAAATGTACAGACACAGCTCTGTTACAGTTTTATAATAGTATAGATATATACTTAGATTAATGATTTATATATCCGGAGAGAGATTTCCTATAAAGTAGTTATTATGAAGAGCTCAAGAGATCTGATTATTGTTTCTCACAGAGTCAGAGATCAAACATCGCACATGGATGTGACATTTTTGGTGTTTTGAGGGTTAAGAAAAAAATAACCATTGGTTAATTTACTATAAATGACATAAAAGAGTATTTAAACTATTGTATACAAAATATCATCAATGTGCACTTCGCATTAGAAGAAAGGCTTAGAAAAATTATGTGTACGCTCGTTTTTTTTCGAAAATGAGAATTACCCGTCCATCAATTCCTCATGTAGCCTGATAAGGGACTGAAACTAGTAAATCGATAACATTATCGAAAGATAACTCAAAACAAAATCGCACTAATGGTAGTGTACTTGTATTGATAGTCGCTATTTCGTCGCATTTCTTACCAAAACTGAACTAGAAGGAACATATGTTCGTAACCGTTTCAGTTCGATGTGAAGAATATAGTACAAGTAGTAATCCTTATCTCCTTCGGAGAGTAATGGAAGCTCTTCACAGTACTGATTGCTAAGTCCATGAGCAATGCTAAAGCCATAAACTAAGTAAGCAATTATCACCCACAATAAAATGGTGAGCAGAAGCTCGGCTATTATTAGTAATATTGAGTCCATGAGTGGCAGTTCTCACTTACCATCTGGCGGACCGTGTCTTGTTCTGTTCCTTTATTCTTTAGGTTTTGTTTACCACCAAAAACAATAAAACAAAAAAAAAAAATCTGTGGCATTTAGAAAAAAAATACAAAAAACGTATATATACTAAGAAGGTTTTACTTAATTCATATTTTAGATACAATAAAAATAATTATTAAATTAAAATTGATATAAACTATAAATGGCTGCTTCATGATCACAAAATAGTAATTTATTTAAGATTGCACCTTTTTATTCCTGCTTTGAAACTTTTATGTCTTCTTCACTTTGTGCTTCAAGCGGATATTTTGCTTCTGTTTCTATCACCATCGATTCTGTATCCCCAACCAAATCTGCCTCTCCTATAGTAGCACTATCAGCCAGCTCTACTTCTTTATAATCGTCTTTTTCAATTTCTTCTCGCTGTACCTCTTCTTCGGGTAGCTTTTCAAGTTGTGCTCCCACGAATTGCTTTGATTCATTTTGTGGGATTTTTTCTGTCGTAGTAATAGACTTGCCAGGTATGCTAGTTGTACTTACTTTTCCTGATATAATATCCGGCTTTACATAAGACACATCTACGTATGCTAGATCTTTCATTATTGCCTTTTGTATTTCAAACTTGCTGGCAAGTAATTGCTTTTCAATATCGGTTTTACCCTCTTGTCCAGATGAAGACAAATCTTGCTCTTCTATTGAAGAATGC
Organism: Leucoma salicis; assembly: GCA_948253155.1. Lineage (NCBI taxonomy): Eukaryota > Metazoa > Arthropoda > Insecta > Lepidoptera > Erebidae > Leucoma > Leucoma salicis. The sequence continues at coordinate 24,599,568 of OX411815.1, read as the reverse complement.
AACGATGTGATGAAAGACTCTATACTCATCTTAGCTTCGTGTTCTTCTTCCACGGCACTTGAAGATATTACTTGAATACTTGGCAAAGTTTTAATACTAGTGTCAGTTAAAGATATTGGTTCAGATACACAGATACTCTTTTTCGATTCACCCTTCACTAATTCTTGTAGTTTTTGAGATGGTTGGATAGTTGAAGTACTCGTAAATCCAGATGATCTTTTTTTTATTATAGATTTTGGAATAAAGCCAAGATCTCCTTCTTCGTATACTTTACTAAACGAAGCAATGGTGGCTACGGATTCAGACTCTTTTATTTCACGGTATTGTGATATAATTTCAAGAAGTTGCGAAAGCAGTAATTTTCTATCCATTGCTTCTCTAGCTGAATCTGTTTTAGTCCAATGATCTAAATTAATAGCAGATTGTATTGCAAAGGCAGCATCTTGTAATATATTTTTTAACTTATCGCATTGTTTGGAAACTTTTGCAGATTCTAAGATAGTTTTATTTTGTTCACTCAGTTTAACATGCAAATTTTGTTCTAAAATGCGTATTTGTTGCATTAGCTTGGTATTATCTTTAGTTAATTTTTGTATTTTTACTTGTAATATGTCAAAATCGTAACTTTTTTCCTCAAGTATTTTCTTTTCTCTTTTGATATTTTCAAATGCCGATGTGAGTTGGTCAATTACTTTCAGCTGAACAATACTCTTACCTATTGCTTTGTCTCTCTCATTCTCAGCCATTTCTGTTTTTATACTAGCCGCCTTCAATTTCTCTTTGAAAATATCATTTTGCTCTCCAAGTTTTTTTTGTGTGACTAAAATATTATCAATTTCATTAGTTACTGCTATGTTTTCTCTTATTACTCTTTGAGTAGAAGCAGCAATCCTCAACTCAGTTGCATCTTGAAAATCTTGAGCTAGCTGCAGTAATCTCGCTTCCATTTCTTTTTTTAATTTATCTTTACTAATTACAAACTTTTTTTCAGTATCATATATAATTCTTTTGTATTTCATCTCTTGCTGTCGGAAATCTTCTTCTTGTTTTTCATACTTTCTCATTAAATCATCTCTAATAGCACGGAATTCTTCTAGTGTATTAAGTTTACCTGCTAATAGCTTATTTTCAGATGTGAGTTGATCTTTCATTACACTAAAATTTTTCTCCAATTGAGCAACTGTTTCATGAAACTGTGCATTTTCTATATTCCTTATTTCCTCAAGACCTTTTACCTTTTCTTTAAGTTCAACATTTTCTTCATTTTTTATAGCAAGAGTTTTCTTTAAATAAGCAATTATATCAGCCCTATCTTCATCTAATTTATCATAGGCTTTTTGAAGTTCATCATTTCGTGTTTCATAGTCTTCCACGGCAGTTCTAAGTCTGGCAATTTTTCTATTGCACTCAGCTATTTGCAGCTCCAAAAAGGTTTTTTCCACTTCATTGAATGTTCCAACTTTCTCGTCTTCTTTTTTATTTTTATCTTTTTTCGGAGCCATCTTTAATATATTTAATTAATAAAATAAGTTTGTATAAACACAAGAAGCATGCGTATCAAAACATTCCACTATAAATGTTGTTGTCGAATATCGACGTAACCATTCTGGTTGCTATGACGTCGTATCATAGTAACTAAAACACGTAGGTTGTGGCAGGGTCAATTATACGCTTCGTAGATATTTGGTCGATCAAATTATTGAATGAATAATATTAGATATTATTACTACAAACATACTGTAGCCAATATACCTACCTAATAGAGATCGCTTGAAATACAGAATTCTGAGACGCATCATCTATAATACGGTTTACAGTAATGACAGAAACATCATGTCTACGGGCATATAAACAACTTAAGTAATTATTCTTAAATGGCACGTTATGAAAAGAAGTTATGGGGCATATAATTAAAAATGTAATCAAAATATAGGCTGTTCGAACCAGTACATCATTAATTGAAGGAATATTATTTTAATAAAACAAAATAACTGTGTGCGGCTAAGATAAAGGGGTGTGCGGGCAGTTATGTATACATACAATGACTCACGCCTGTTACTCAGAGTAGGCATAAACAATGGGTTGCAAATAATGGATCGGCAAACAAAAATAACAAAGTCTACTCATGATCACGGCTGGTGCAACTCAGCCGAAACGTTGAGGTTAGTCAAAGTAATAGTATTTTGGTGAAGTTTAATACGCGTATAGACCCGTTAAATGTGTTATAAAAAATAACAAAACAAAGTACCCCTGGTTACTGGTTACTAATTGAAATGAACATTTTTCAACAACCGTTTATTAATTTTATTTAAATGAAGAATTCTATTTTCAGTCCGAGTGCGAAAACACACAAGGCACTTTTGATATTTCGAAATTACGTACTTATGTATTTGTTGCTCAATTAGGTAAATTGATAATACCACTGAAGGAATGTAATATGGTTCCGGTGGCCCGCCAATAAAGGCGGAGAGACGGCACACGGGTTTCTTTAGTGGGTGAGGGCCTCCCACTACCCTGTTAGTTGCCCCGAACGACAGGGTGTACGGTTAGGAACATTTTTTCCCGCCTTAACAAAAAAGAAGGTAAATTAATAATGCTCGGTAGAAGAAAATATCATGAAGAAATCTCAATGTCTAAAGTAATTTTCTCGACGACTTGTGAAGTCTGTCAACCCGCATTAAGCCAGTGTGGTAGAATACGGCCTAAATCCCACTCACTCTAAAAGCATATCCATGGCCCACGGTTAGATGGATTAATAAACTGCACTGATGGGAGAGTGGTTTAAGTACCGGGCTCCTATCCTAGTTTTATGGGTTCGATTTTGTGTTACCCACAAATGGTTGTTTTAAGTCTGGGTGTGCTTTGTGTCCGTAAAATTGTATGTTTGTAAAGTACGTATCGCGGGGATACAAGGATTATTCCTTAGTGCAGGGTGTTGTTTTAAAAAAAAGTCTACATAGTGTTACCACCCCACATTGTTCCGTCGGTGACGTAAAAGTAATTTATATAAAAAGTTGTATTTTTATAAATTACAATATTTTTCTCCACTGATCCAAAATGTGGTGTTTGATTTTAGGCAACGCTGAAGCCCTGAGCGACAGTTACAACTAAGGGCCGTTGCTTACCAAACCCTATAAAAGATTAACAGGTGAACAGTCCATACCTCACAAAACTTAGCTCCATACGCAGGTGGTGGAGAGTCACAGAAGCGGTGACGGCTACGCGTACGCGTAGAACATCGCGCTGGTGCAGGGCAGGCAGACCACGCCGACCACTCGCCCCAGCCACCAGCACCGCCGTCTACGTTGTAAATAACAATAACAGGTACACACATACACTTATACACAAGGTCACAAGGTCACAAGGTCACAACGGTTCTTTGTGTCTCTGAAGTTGGCTGCAAGACGCTACGCAGTAGCTATTTTTGTGTTATAAGGCATGTGCGTCTTCTACACTTTACATTAATCGATAAATGTTCGTATAATTTAACAATTGTAATCGATAATCATATTATATATCGATCGTACTAAAAGATGTGGACTCTTCTATATCTAGATAAAAGCTCATTCACTAAAATCGCTCGTATACGTTTTATTGAATATAAAAATAATAAATATAATCTAAACAATTAGAGGCCGTGTGGGGCCGGCTTTAGAATTGTCACCCCTCTCTACCCACGGGAGTTCGAAGAGCCGACTGAGGGAATACTCCAGGACCGCTCGATGTGGCGTGTGTTCGGCAGGATGAAAGGCTGATGGAAACAATTAGATATGAAAACATTATCATCTCGATCGATTGGTGTATTAGTCGAGTAATAACATTTGAATTGGTCAGCACTGATCGTATGATTATGCAACAAACTCCACTTCATGCTCTGTGCCTAACTTCAGAGATACAAAGATCGTTATGACTACCTACTATACCTGTTTCCAAAAGGGTTAAGCAGAGACAACGGATTGCTATTTTGTTGTTAAAAAATATTTTGCTTTGCACTTTTCGCCCGCAGTGGGAACGAGGCGCGAGTTGGCGAGCTAAATCGCTGCCATTTGGATAAATACAGAGACTTAACGCTAACTTCCGTTGGGTTTGGTGTCCGATCTGTTGGGATTCGACTGATCCACAAGTATTTACACAGTCCTACCTGACCTTCAACACCTAGCTAAGGGGAAAACTGGCGACCAAACCGAAGTCAGTTTTTTATTCAGGACTGACAACCTGTAACAACTGCCAGGCGGCTTAACGTGCCTTTTGAAGTTCAGATTTCCACAATTAGGTATCACTCTTTGGTCACCCATCTGATTGCCAGCTGAGCGAAAGTTGCTTAAACCTGGCGGTCGTTTGAAACTGCAAGTGCACAACTAGACCACGACCTTCACTGCCATTTGGATGTATGTTACTAAATTCTATCTTTGTGTGAATAAAAAATGGTTGTTCTAAGTCAGAACGTATGTACGTTCTATGTGGATTCCCACAAAGAGGTTATTTTCTAGTGTTATCAAAAGAAGTGGTTGCTCTCAAAAATAACTAGTTATGACTGCAATTCATCTATTTATACTATCTATTTTTACAAAACAGTAACAGAGCTGTGAGTTGTGCTGTCGGTACATTGGAGATGTTTAAGAAAAAAATTATAGAATTTAATTTTATATTTATTAACGCATTGCGCAATAACCACTGAACTAATTTTGATGATATTTTTTTGTTTAATAGCTTTTGATTAGACTCAATACATTTTGATCTGTATTGACTTAGCACTTGACATGCTCAGCTACTTTAAAGAACAAATTATTTGTGACTTAAGGCATTCCACTACTGTCAGGAACCTACCAAATATAATCAAAATAGTAGTGTATCATATTTGCAATACATAAGTTTATTTACCTAACAGTAACACCCGAATACATCTTACCAACCACATCCTCTCTATAATTTTACCTCACCACCTGCCATTTCTTTCTCTGGGGTTCCGAGTAACATACGGTACCCGAGGTAATACGATGTCCGTGTGGTGACGGACTAAGAATACAAGTGTCACCATCCCATTCTTTCTCACGGATGTCGTATGAGGCGACTAAGGGAAGTAAGCAATTATCATCCATTGCATGACTGGTGGTAGGGCTGGGTACCAAGTGGGAGTACTCACTTGGTATCGGGCCCGAGCGGGTTGGTACCACCATCTACCGTGTGACCGACCATGAAGCACATCATTGCGTTTTGGGTGTAGCTGGAGATAGCCGTTTATTCTTTCATTTCATAGCGGTGAAAGGAAATGGTGAGCAGCGGCTTAACAATACTCTCGGTATAGTTAAGTCCATGAGCGACGGTTACCATTTACCATCAGATGGGCCGTTGGCTCGTCTGCCACCACAGGCAATAAAAAAAAACTATCACGCACTGCTTTTTGACCTAGCAGATAATAACCCTGGAATACTAGAGTCGCTTATTACTTATCCTCAAACTTACCTGATAAAGGTAATGTGGGTAGGCAGTCCATTCGGACGTCGGCGACTGCTCCTGTTACCGCTTGCGACACATATACGAAACAGTACTCAGGGTATCGCTCGCTGAACAGTCTACAATCAAAAGAGGCTGTATGCTGCCCCCTGAAACAATAAAATACATTTATATGAGAGGACGTTGTGTGAAATGTCCGTGAATATTTATTTATTTATTTATATCATTCATGTAAATATTGTTTTTCGTAATAATAGCTATACCCGAAGGGTCTACCGTTATCCGGGTTAATGTATAGTAGAGATACATTTTTAGTTAATCCAGGAAATAAACTATCTTGTCCCAAATTTCATTCAATTATCTTCAGTAGTTTTTACGTCATTGAGTAACAAACATCGAAACATATATAGCATCACGTCTGTATTCCCCGAAGTGGTTGACAGAGGTGTATTACACACCCACGGTTCACCAGCTATGTTTGAGTCCCACGTAATAGGAGGCGAGCCTATTGCTGGCTACTGGACACAATTCCCAACTCCGGGCTGCTATTAAATTTTTTTCTTTTTACGAAAAAGCTCAATAACACTGCCCGACTCGGGGATCAAACCCGAGACCTCATAATCAGCAGTCGCTCACACTACCACTGCACCACAGAGGCAGTTGAAACATACATACTTTCACATAATAATATATTATAATATATCAGTAAAATATATTTTAAAAAATATATTATCATGAATCTGTGTTTTAAAAGTACAAATTATTTGTGAATAAGGAAAAAGAGAACCCGCGTCTTTTCCAAGCTGGGGAAGAGCTCCAAGCCACCGAGCCATCGTACAGACCCATTGTCATCGCAATTTCCTCACCACATTTGTCTCCACGACCAACGCCATCCATCGGAATGCACCCACATGCATCAATCCAATATATTAAATTTTAATTTTGCAATTAAAAGTCATACCATTTGATGGCGAGCGCATTCCGATGGATGACGTTTGCCTTGGAGACAAATGTGATGAGGCAATTGGGAAGACCGAATGGGTCTGTACGCTGGCTCGGTGGCTTGGAGCACTTCCCCGGATTGGAAAAGACGCGGGTTCGATTCCCGCTCGTACAAAAAAATCTTTTTCCTTATTCACAAATAATGTGTACTTTAAAAAGTAGCGGAGCATGTCAAATACTAAAAAATATAGATTAAAAATGAATCTGTGTTACTCGTGGCCAGTAAAATCTAATAGTAAGTACATTTATATTTAAACACGATATAATATGAGTACCTATATTCAAACAATCACAATTAATATGTTTCCTATACATAAATATTAAATTAATTTGAAAATCATCATAGGCGTTGCTTGCGGCTAAAGCTGATTACAACCACCGCAAATTACCCACTAAACGTATAAATTATATTTAATAATTAATCCATTTTACACGGAAATCGAAAGCATTAACTTTGACAAATTATTTAATCGTTTATTATCTATACTATTATAAAGCTGTAACAGAGCTGTGTCTGTACATTTAAGATTAAGATTTGAGAAAAAGTGACTGAATTAGGCTATATAGGCGTGTCTAAACACAAAAAGATTTTTTTAGATTTTTTGTCTGTTTGTCTGTTTGTTTGTTCGCACATCACGCAAAAACTACTGAACCGATTTTGATGGAACTTTTTTTGTTTGATAGCTCTTGATTAGACTTTACAACTGGTATACATTTTATCTCGCTACTATGTCGGGAACCTGAGATATTGCCTAAAAACTAGGAGGATTTGTGATGCTAACCCCACCAGACTCACAGCCACACCTGGTGGTAACAGCCACCCATAAAGCATACGACCAAGATACATCACACCCACCACGTATATATTAACATACTTCGTGGCTATTCAAAACGATAAAGAGGATAGTAATCAGTCTAATCGCGCTATTATATCGGAAGCTAGGGACTGAAGTAATGTAACATAGTTGCAGTGGCCCGCCAATACAGGCGGAGAGACGGCACACGACGGGTTTATTTAGTGGGTGACGGCCCTACACTACCTTGTTCGTTTCCCCTAACGGCGGGGTGTGCGGTTAGGTACATTTTTCCCTGCCTTAACAAAAAAAAGGGATAATATCCTTTTTTTAGGTTTATATTATAAATATTATAAACTAGTACTTGCCTGCGGTAGAGTTACGCGCAGAGACTAATTCTATTAATAAACTCACCTGCGCACTCTCCTCTCAGCTACATATCTCAATTTGTCCGCGTCTCGTCCAAATACCCTCACCCTATCGGCTCCTTCCAGCACACATTCAGGATACTGGAATAGGACTCGAACACCATCACCGCACGGGAACACTGAGCCACCGTGCACGTTCAGCACGAATTGTTCAGACCAGTCCGCCTGCGAGCAAATGTGCATAAAGGACATGTGCCAATTACGGCCTGGTAGTGGACATAATGTTTTTAATATTTAAAATTAAACTAATAATTCATAAAATCTGTCGGTGGTTTTCTTTTCTTGGTAGAACAAAAATAACAGTCACGAGCAGGATTTGAACCTGCATCTCCTGGAATACCGTTCCAGATGCTTTGCCAATTCAGCCATCGTGACAATTGCTCAGGACTGCGGCGTTACTCAAGACGTTAAGAATGAATGTGTTATCGAAATTCGCTACCTGCTTACTTGTTAGATTATAAAACTTATCGATATTATGTATATGGACCAAAATAAAACGTCCAATAAAACATATCCACTAAGAATTACCTTAAACGCTACTCAATTTTACATTTAGGTATGTTACTTATTTTCCGGTGCCAGTGCTGGAGGAGTGGGCGGGGCGACGGCACGGAGTCCTTACTTTCCGACTGGTGCAGGTGCTGTCGGGGCACGGTAGCTTAGGCAGATATCTGCACATAGTCGCAAGGAGGGAAGCGACTCAGGCCTGTCACCACTGCGGCTGCGACGAGAACACGGTGTGGCACACGCCCGAGTCGTGCCCAGCTTAGGCCGAGCAGCGCCGTGAACTCGTCGCGGCAATAGGGGGGGCTCTCGCTACCGAGCGACGTCAGAGCGATGCTTGGCAGTGACAGGAATTGGGCCGTGGTCGCTGCCTTCTGTGAGGAGCATCTCGCAGAAGGAAACGGCGGAGAGGGCCAGGGAGGCTGATCCTTCCGCAGATCCGAACCGCTGCCAGCGACTGGGGCGGTATAGACGTGAGTATTTGCGCCTAATGCTGCCCTAGCTGAGGCTGCGGGTGGACTGACCGGGGAACGTTCGCCACCCGCAAGGCCTCCCGCGAAGGTGCGACGCTCCGTGTGCGTATGCTTCGATCAGTAGAAGGTACCTGAAAGGGTAAGCCGCCGGCGGTCCACTGAAGGAATGTAGCACGATTCCATTGGCCCGCCAGAAAGGGCGGAGAGACGGCACACGGCGGGTTTATTTAGTGGGTGATGATTTATGATTGCAATCCCTTTGACTGAATCCTAATCGCATAAGGCAGCGTGATATGCTGCAACATTTATTCCATGCCCTCTTGGCTAGCATTATTGCTGTATTCACTACAAATTATGTTACACAATCTTTTATTGATTACGCTAGTAGATAAGATACGGTCCCCTGTAATAAATAGTGATTACTTCTTTTATATTTAGCATTACCACCGCAAACTGATACCTACCCATAAAATCTACCACTATGCTTGCGAGGAGTAGAAATAGGGCCACATATATTTTGTAGATGTAAACGAAACTTCGAAATGTTTTGAAATAAAATAGGTAGTACCTACTAGCACAGGCAAGGAGCAATGATTCCATCCGAAAACCATCTAAAATAACCTCTTAATATCTAGTGAATAAATTACCTATATAATTTCTACTGCACTCAACAAAAAAAAAGAAAATATATTAAAATATTATACCACGAAACAACCAACCTCCATGCGAACAAATGAATAATTTAAAAATAAATTGCAGTTTCCCGCGCTGGAAATAAATATAATTACCTGTCAACATTGGCTGAATAAAGTGGTTTCCTTTGCTAATGTTCATTCTTCAAAGTTAATGGATTGAAAATAATATACGGACCCATTACTTTAGTTTTAAATGATTAAATGGCAAATTAAAGTCATCGCTTTGTTTTCCTGTTGGATTAAAGCGTCATGTTATTCCGGCTCGATTACTTATAATATTTTGGTGTGTTATAGCAACACTGTATACTTTATTTGAGCATTATGGAGATAAAGGTATTAAAGAATGCTATTATAGAGTTTATAATGGACGACCATCTTATATGGCGGTCCAACTGAGAAAGTATCCAACTGAAGAAAATAAATTCAATGTTCTCCAGATCACGTTGGTCACGCCTGCCAGTACCAACAGATACTAGCCAATTATGCAGAAGTTATATTATAGTTACGAGTACGAAATAAAACTACGTTTACGAAATTTATCGCGTTTACTTGTTTTCTACTATACTACTATACCGACGCTTCGGATACTCCCAACGTTTCGTCCAACGTCTCAGTGAATTGTATTCGAAACGTCAGGTGAGTAAAAATGAAGCAAACCTGATAGATTCGTAAACGGCGTTTTATTGAACGATTTGTAACATTCGCGTATTATAGCAAAAAAAAAAAATCCCTGAAATCATAAAAGCTCTTTCAAAAGCAATCACCTTCCAATCCTTCAATATTTGAAGGACTTGAAAACCACGAATAAAATTATTATTTGGGTCGTTTTACGCTTTTTATGGTGTTTTTACACTGGCGGCCTGAAATAATGGTACACAATACTTAAAACCAGGACCATTTATTGCACATAAACTTTTTTATGTATATCGTTACATTGAGTTTATGTTGCAGCTGCTGTACATATTTCCTCCTTCAATTATCATTACAACGAAGTGGAAAAAGAGTAAGAAAGATTACATTAATTCAAGTTAATATTTACTCTTTATCCAAAAGAATTTAATACAAAGCTTGGCATATAAAATACATTTTAGTGGTAGGGACTTTCTTCTTCCAGAATTACTGGAAGCTTCCATATTAGAATATAGTCACAGTAAAGTAACTACTTCAGCGTTCTATCCAGTAAGTAAAACGCCGGAGGGAGGCCAAATGAGGGTATTTGGCCACACCTTTATCTATTAACTTTCTTCTCTATCTCCCTTGCTATTTCTGTCATACTCCCCAACTCTTATCCTTGCCCTAGATGTGGCAACGGGTGAGTAATGCGTCCGGTGTTACTAGAATTTCTAGGCCAAGGTAAATGCTTACCATGAGGCAGGTCTTATTCGTATGCTTTTTGTCTCATTTGAAACATAAACAGTGTGCTATGTGATAATGATTGCCATTGAAGGAACTTCGGGAAACCCATTTTAACAGATTTCTAAACAGAAGTGCCATGAGTTCGTAGAGAAATGACAATGTCTCCTTTCTTGTACCAGTAGGTACCTACCTAATTAATTGTTGGTGGTAATAACATAGATTTAATGCCCTTACAGCGTTTCATACTGACCTTAATTATCCTCAGAAAGGAGAAGATGCACAACACATCAGAATAATTTTCATTTATATAGCCATTGACCCATCGGCATACTATCATCCACTAATAGGCAGAGGCTTCCTTAAAATAGTGCCATAATGAGGAGTCCATTAACAACTGCATACAACGGGCAATGAGTCTCTGCATCTTGGACTGTACCATTGCATGTTTGTGGACCGATTATTCTTTACTACGATATGTCAACGGAATTTTGTTATTTTCTGATTACCTTGATGAAGGCCGTAGCAAGATCCTGTGGACCAGCTGCTGCGGCTGGCCTTAATGTAAGCGCGTAGTCTCCAGCCTGGCCGAAGAGTTCGCAGCGTAAGGTGACAGTACGACGTCCTGGGAACCCATGCATCTGAGACAAATAGAATTGGTTAATAATTATATCTACCAGAAAATATTTCCTAACAATACCACGTTTTTAAGGAATATTGTCGACGTCACGGCAGTCAAACGTGAAATAAACTAAAATTATGGATAGGTACATCCTTAGAAGAATAGAAAGTGGAACGAACAGTTTTTGTCCTGTGTGGAAATTGAATCCACACTCAGTATGGAATGTTGTTACCAAATCAAAATAATTGTGTTATAAAGAAAAAAACACGATAAAACCAAAAAGACTTTTTTATGGTTTGTGAAGGTTGCCTACCTTTTTGTTGATGGTTTGTGAAGATTGCCTACTTGTTTTGATGGTTTGGGAAGTTTGCCTTCCTTTTTTTAATGGTTTGTGAAATCTGCCTTCCAGCATTGAGCCAGCTTAGTGGACTCGGACTTAAATTCATCTATTCTATTTATAGAGGAGGACCATGGACCACGTTAAAATCTTTAAGAATTGAACCGAATGTAGAACATAACATTACGAACCTGTTCAGAATATAAAACATGTGCATGAGAACTGCTATTTTTTCCGTCACAAAGCACAGCACCACCACTCGAATGACCACAATACAGCAGCTCCAACCAAAAGTCCGCACTAGATTCCACTGGGGTGCACACCACCCTAGGGAAATCTAGGATAGCCATCACTTGCCGCTGAGGGTACGTCTGGATCTGCTCCGGCGTCACATCCAAATTTGCCGAAGGCCACAACACATCGAACTTCCAGGATTTAACAATACTATCACCAGATTCTATGACAGTTCCATCTCCAACATCTCTTTTTACCTTATAATCTATTGCACGCTTAGTTAACTCTGTGGTATTATCATAACTTGGCAGATAAATATCTTTATCAGAGATTAATTCTAGATAATAAATTCCTCCTCTAGAAAAATATCCACATGGTAACGTCATGCGGTTTTCTGAGTCCAGAGCAACAGGCATTGTGGCTAGGAGCACTCGGCCATCGTCGTCTTCTCGGGCGAGGCGGACTCGAAGACCAGTGTCCGAAGCTCCGTGGATGCGAATGTGTACGTCTCCTCCCAAGGCTAGGAGGTTTGAAGGAATCTCCACCCATACTTGCTCCAGGTCAACCCTGTCTTCGCTCACATAGGGATTCACGAATGTAGCACCGCCTGTTGACAATTTAAAGAATTATTTTTATATAAATTATTCTAAGAAACCGGTTCCACTTAATTTAACGACAAAAAATATTATGTTCTGGTAAAAGTTCGAGTATTTGAAGTGCAAATATATGAAAATAACAATATAAGAAATATATATTACGAATTATAATAATCATAAGCTTAGCGAAAAACCAAGAACTGCAATGCCAGTGGCAACGAGTTTGATCCGTTGAGTCTAAGGTCGGCACCTTAAAATGGAACACACTTGTTATACATTAATACCACAGGCAGACCACGGATTCAGCAGCAGTATAATTATTATAGAAAACATCAATTGCGCAAGTAGTATTTCGACACCACCGTGACGCTGCAATCGTCATGTACTCAATTTATTTAGTTTCAACATAATTTTTTTAGCATTCAATATTCATACTTCGAATAGATTAGGCTAATTAAATTTATTGTAATTTCTAATTAATTAAATAGTTTTAAAAGTAATTTTGGTTTTTTTTCGATCCTTCGGCTGCTGCGAACGTAATTGGCGCAGTCGGTAGGATCCTCGCGGGCCGGTTCGCGAGAATTAGAATTCTCTTATATCGAAATTCGCGTCGCGAATCGCCCGGGTGGCTTTCTAGCCCCGACACCGAGGTTCCTGAATCTACGGTCCAGCTGCAGTTCCTGAAGGAGAGTCCAGACTTCGACTCACGAAAGAGAAACCAAGATGAAATATATGTAAGTACACTTGAATTGTTCTCGTGTTGCTTGCTTCCCTAATTCCTAGTTATCTCCATTATCCAAAATTTTCCACCCGGAAAATTCAAAGCACCGAGATCCTGCATCTCGGCAGGCTCGTTGGAGTACTATAGACTTAAATAGAAATTTAAATAGTAGCCCGCCACATAGTTCACAAAATATGGCTCAGGCACAGGGGAACGTAACAATAGTAACTCATGACCCGGACACTATTTTTAAGGCACTTCGCCTAGTCCCGGAGTTCGATGGGAACCCGAATATTTTAACTAGATTTATTAATATATGTGATAGAATAGTTGTACAATATTTAAGTGATCAACCTGGAAACGAACTATCAAACTTGTGCTTATTAAATGGTATCTTAAATAAAATTACTGGTTCAGCCGCAAGTACTATCAATTCCAATGGCATACCAGATAGCTGGCTAGGTATAAGAACAGCCTTAATTAACAACTTTTCCGATCAGCGCGACGAAACTGCTCTCTATAGTGACCTATCCTTAGCCAAACAGGGTACAAAGTCCGCTCAAGAGTTTTATGACCAATGTCAGACACTATTCAGTACAATAATGACCTTTGTAACCTTGCACGAACCGATTAGTACCACAGTAGAAGCTAAACGAATACTATATAAAAAAGTTGCTATGCAGTCGTTTGTAAGAGGGTTAAACGAACCGTTAGGGTCCCGTATACGATGCATGCGACCGGAGTCGATAGAAAAAGCGCCCGAATATGTTCAAGAAGAGTTAAATGTAATATATTTGCAACAGCGATATGACGCCCCGAAATCGTCAAACACCCCTAAGGCGTTCAATTACATTCCACCCTCTATAAATTTCAACCAACCTCGCGCAAAAAATCTTATTCATTCTTCTCCTAATTGGCCGGCACCAGTAGGTCTTAGACCACACCAACCCCCACCACAAGCATTTAAATTTAATTCCCCTCAGAACCAACCATTTCAGTATCGCACCCCTAATCGTACTCAACAAATATTTCGCACTCAGCCCCCTGGCTACAACCCGCAAAGTAACGTATTTCGGTTAGCCCCTAGGCATGTTCCTCCACAAAACCTAGGCCCAAAACCTATGAGTGGCGTTCAGCACTTCACCCCTAAACCAATGTTATCTGGTCATGATTGGCGCAAATCAGGGAACCCACCACCTAGTAATTATTTTAAACCACGTGAAATGAACATGAATGAGTGTGCGTCATACGAAGATTCATATTACCCAGTCGAGTATTGTTACGAACAGGAGGATTCTCATTGTTACAATAATTATTATAATGAATACAACCCATACACTACATTAGAGTGCACCGATAATACTATGTATTACGAGTGATGAAATTCAGATTACCGAAAATATAAAATCTCAACCCGGTACAAGTTCATCAGAGTCGGATTTTCAGTTGAGCCCAATGTCAAAAAAGCCAAAATAGAATTAAATCTCCAAACTCAGAGACAGCTACCATATATTTCAATTTCAGAACCACCCTTAAAACTATTAATTGATACCGGTGCAAACCAGTCGTTTATTAGCCCGGAAGCAGTCGAATTATATTTCTCTAATTTTCCATTAAACTATGACCCATTTGAGGTTACCAACGTACACGCCGTTAGTAGAAATGATTACTCTATTACTCTGCCCAGCTTTACTGAATTTAATGACCCTAATCCAGTTAAATTATTTGTATACCGCTTCCATAACTATTTCGACGGACTTATAGGCTTAGATTTATTAACTAAATGGGAGGCTAAGATAGACTTAAAAGACCAGAAATTAATAACGCAATACGCCTCAAACCCAATTCGTATGTACAACTCTTGCAACGTAAATTTGTATGAGGATATTATACCAGCCAAGTCAAAAAAATTAATTAAAATTCCTATTGATACTCCAGACGGCGCAGCATTGGTTAGTGAACAGACTATATGTAATTGCACTATCCACGAATGTATTACTAACGTAAAGAACAATCGCGGCTATTTAGAAATTGAAAACTCTACACCTAATGATATAATATTCTCACTTGACCGACCTGCACACGCGGAATTATTTAATACCGAGTGCATGCGTACCGAACAACCAAGCTCGCGCGTCTCAGATGTTATATCACGTTTACGTATGGAACATTTAGGCCCAGAAGAAAAAGCTAACCTCACGACATTATGCTCTCGCTACGCGGACGTTTTTTTCATAGAAGGAGAGACGCTTACTTTTACGAACAAAATTAAACATCATATTAGAACCACCGATGAAGTCCCTGTCTACACAAAGAGCTATCGATACCCGTTTATACACCGGCAAGAAGTTAGAGACCAGATTTCGAAAATGCTTGATCAGGGTATAATAAGACCATCAGACTCAGCGTGGAGTTCACCCATTTGGGTCGTCCCCAAAAAGATGGACGCGTCAGGCAAGCAAAAATGGCGCCTAGTAGTCGATTTTCGAAAACTGAACGACAAGACTGTTGACGATAAATATCCTATCCCTAATATTAGTGACGTACTTGATAAATTAGGTCGCTGTCAGTATTTTACGACCCTTGATTTGGCCAGCGGCTTCTACCAAGTGGAAATGAACCCGCATGATATTCCAAAAACGGCGTTTAACGTCGAGCACGGACACTTCGAATTCCTTAGAATGCCCATGGGACTTAAGAACTCGCCTTCTACCTTTCAGCGGGTTATGGATAACGTCCTCAGAGGCCTCCAGAACCACATCTGCCTAGTGTATCTTGATGACATTGTGGTCTTCAGCACCTCACTCCAAGAGCACATGGTTAACCTTGAGAAGGTTTTTCAAAGACTCCGAGAGTCCAACTTTAAAATACAAATGGACAAATCAGAATTTCTTAAGCTTGAAACGGCTTACCTTGGTCATATAATCAGCGGAGGTGGGGTAAAACCCAATCCCGACAAAATTTCAGCTATTGAAAACTATCCCATTCCCAAAACTCCTAAAGAAATTAAACAATTTTTAGGCCTTATCGGCTATTATCGGAAATTTATACCAAATTTTGCTAATTTAACTAAACCTCTCACACAATGTTTAAAGAAGGGTAAGAAAATAATCCTAGATTCACAGTACGTTAATTGTTTCGAAAGATGTAAAACTCTCCTAAGTAATGACCCTATCCTCCAATACCCCGACTTTGAAAAAGACTTTAACCTTACGACCGACGCTTCGAACTTTGCTATAGGAGCCGTACTTTCCCAAGGTCCAATTGGATCCGATAAACCTGTCTGTTACGCGTCCCGAACATTAAACGATAGTGAGCTCAATTATAGTACCATAGAAAAAGAGCTTCTAGCTATAGTTTGGGCAACGAAATATTTCCGTCCATACCTGTTTGGTCGAAAATTCAAAATCATAACCGATCACAAACCTTTACAATGGATGGTGAACTTAAAGGAACCCAATTCGAGACTAACTAGATGGCGATTAAAACTTAGCGAGTATGATTTCACCGTAGTATACAAAAAGGGCAAACACAACACCAATGCCGACGCCTTATCCCGTGTTGAAATACACAACGAAGATCTTAATAGTATAGTAGACGAATTATGTTCTCTCATACCAAATGTTACCGAAGTACCATCCACCATAGCAAATTCTTCAACCGAAACCGCACACACTAGTCTAGAACATCCCATTTTAGAAATTCCAATCACTGATGAGCCCCTTAATAAATATCACAGACAAATACACTTCACTATTGTAGATGATGTCAAAAGAAAACCGCACGTAACAAAACCATTCGAAACCCATACGCGCATAGCCATTCAACTCTCAAAATCAAATTTACACCAAGACACTATTAATGCTATTAAAGAGTATGTTAATCCAAAAGTTAAAACAGCTATCTTGATAACTCCGCCTCTTGGTATGTATTCAATTATTCCTGCAATACAAGAAACATTTAAAAGTTCCTCACTAAACCTCGTACTAACAAAACTGGAAATTGAAAACATCAAAGATTATCTCCGTCAACAAGAACTCATCCGAAACTATCATGATGGAAAGACGAACCACCGGGGAATCACAGAAAGTTACTTAGCTCTATCTCGCAAATACTATTGGCCAAAAATGAAAGACCAAATCACTAAATATATAAATGAGTGCATTATATGCGGTCAAGCTAAATACGATAGGAACCCTATCAGACCCTGTTTTAATATCGTGCCCCCTGCAACAAAACCGCTCGAGATAGTTCACATGGATCTATTCACTGTACACAATGAAAAATATATCAGCTTTGTAGATGTATTCACAAAATATGGGCAGGCATACCACCTTAGCGATGGCACAGCTGTAAGCATACTACAGGCTCTTTTAAAATTCTGTACCCATCACGGAGTACCATTAACTTTAATAACAGATAACGGAACCGAGTTTACGAACCAACTCTTCTCAGAGTTCACACGGCTTCATAAAATAAACCACCATCGCATCTTACCTCATTCTCCTAACGATAACGGGAACATCGAACGTTTTCATTCCACCATTCTTGAACATCTTCGTATCTTAAAATTGAAAAGTAAAAATGAACCCATAGTTAACTTAATGCCTTATGCTATAATAGCTTACAATAGCTCTATCCATAGTTTCACAAAATGTAGACCGTTCGACTTATTAAATGGACACTTTGACCCAAGAGATATGCTAGACATAGATTTCACACAACATTTACTACAACAATATAGCCAAAATCATAAAACTCAGATGAAAGAAGTTTACGAAATAATAAATGAATCATCCTTAGCTAAAAGAACCACCCTCATAGAACAAAGGAATAAAAACCGTGAGCCTGAGATAGAATACATTCCCCAACAGCAAGTTTTCATTAAAAATCCGTTTGCCAATCGCCAGAAAGTTGCACCGCGATTTACCCAGGACACTGTCCTAGCAGATCTACCTATACATATTTACACCTCTAAAAAACGCGGACCAGTAGCCAAGTCTAGGCTAAAAAGAGGCCATAAAGAACCTAAATTGTTGCAGGATTCTACTATTACTGACCCTACACGAGACAACGCCTCTTGAGATAAAACTTGAGAGTTTAGCTGATGGACCAGGACTTCTCCCATACAAACTTGGAGCAGCACGAATGACAACGCACCACCACACTTTCTTACAGTTTGTAGATTTAGCAAATTTTGAAGATAAAGTTAGGTCGGTACAAACTCAGTTGCAAAGTTACAAAGATCGTCTTAATAACGATACTTACATGTTATATGAACTTCAAGTAGACTATCTCACTAATAAGATTGAGGGAACATTAACGCAATTGCGATCTCTAGAACCCAGTCGGACTAGGAGAGGTCTCGTAGATGGCCTTGGCTCTATAATTAAAAGTATAACCGGCAATTTAGACTATTCAGATGCCCTTAAATATAACGAAGCTATTGAGACGTTACAATCTAATCAGGATAAAATAGTTGCAGTATATAACAATCAGATAAGTCTCAGTAAAGAATGGATGGATAACCATAATAAAGTTCTAAATCAACTAGTAGAAAACCAAAATAAAATTAACGATACTCTAGAATTAATACTTAATGATAATGTCTACCGATCAGAAAGTCTAATAAAGTATGCAAATCTCGGCCGGCTCTTAGTTATACTTAGTGAAAACGTAGAAGATTTAAGGTTAGAAATAATTAGAATAGAAAATGCATTAGCTTTCACTCATACTTCGAGTATGCACCACTCAATGATAGACATTGAAACGTTAAAATCTATGTTAGATAAGTTAGATGTAATTTATAATAAAGATGAGATCTTAAGAGTAGAATTAAGACAGTACTATGATACAATCATCCCCAGTTCATATTTCTTTGAAAAACGAATAGTAATGGTTTTTAAATTCCCCGTAATTTCTAAAGATTATTTTAATATATTTAGATTAGCTATAGCACCCAATGGAAACCGACAGGCCCTTGTACCTTCCTATCCTTTTATTGCAATCAACACAGATACATTCGTGTACATGGAGGCTGAATGCCCGAAGGTAGGGAGTTGGTATCTCTGTGAGAAGGAAACCTCGCTCCAGATGCGTGTCAGCCCGGATTGCGTTCAACAGCTCATCATGAGACAAGCCTTGTATGACTCCTGCCAGTTCACAACGATTTCATTAACTACAGAGGCAATGGAAAAGTTAGATGACCAGCATTACGTATTATCTTTCCCACATCCAACTAAAGTACAGATAGTATGCGGACGAGAGGACTTTATATCACTAAACGGGAGTTATCTTGTCACAATCCCGATCAACTGTTACCTGAAAACTACAGAATTCACTGTCATGAACGAAAACGACGAGATACATGGCCAGCCCCTGAAATTGATTGATATTCCATTTAATGCTGAGAAGCAAACAAACGCTGTACCAAAGCATGCAAGTCTTAACTCAATAGATCTGCGGGGTCTGCACAGCATCCAGAATAAAGTACAATTGGAGACACCACTGCAAATTGTGAAGACAAACTCGGACGTCCTATATCATACCACCATACCATTTTACGTCATGATAATACTAGCAGCTTTACTCATCATAGGCACACTGATTTATCGTCGCTCAGGTCTAAGCAAAGATCATATCCCCACAGCATCATTACAGCGAGAAGGTGTCCACATGACCCAGGAAGAGAAGACAAAGAATCAAGAAACCCCAGAGAACATCCCAGCGACATTTTCACTCAGCGTTCTAAAATAGTCGCAGATCTACGGGGGGAGGTGTTATACATTAATACCACAGGCAGACCACGGATTCAGCAGCAGTATAATTATTATAGAAAACATCAATTGCGCAAGTAGTATTTCGACACCACCGTGTCGCCGGAAATCGGGAGCTGACGCTGCAATCGTCATGTACTCAATTTATTTAGTTTCAACATAATTTTTTAAGCATTCAATATTCATACTTCGAATAGATTAGGCTAATTAAATTTATTGTAATTTCTAATTAATTAAATAGTTTTAAAAGTAATTTTGGTTTTTTTTCGATCCTTCGGCTGCTGCGAACGTAATTCACTTCTTGGCTTTTCAATATTGCGAAAATACCTATTTACATAACAAACTTTACAAAAAAGTAAAATAACAACTTTTTTAGATGAAAACGTTAAATATATTTTGTCATTAAAATACAAAGTCGGATAACCCGGAGAGGCTCTGATTATTATGTTTGCGAGGCGCTAATGACAAATACTTTGTTTACGCACTGTTTATGAGTAATGCTTACGAAGCTGAGTGTTGCCATTTGATTCTAAAATTTGCCAATTAATTCAACAGGCTTCTTCAATTTACGATAAACTAGCTACGTTTCCCGACTTCGCTCTAATGTTATAGCGAAAGACACCTAACCTTTTTAGGGGAACGGAGCTTCACTGATGCTTTGGTTGGAGTGAAAAACAGTCTTCTAGCCATTATTGAGATTTCACACTAAGGAAGAATCCCCTGCACAGATGATAGAGTGGCTTAAGTACCGATCACCCATGCCCAATGTTGTTGAATTGTCAATTACTTGTATAATCAACAGAAGGTTTTTGATTTATATTTTTTAGCATTTGACATGCTCGGCTACTTTTTAAAGTACAAATTATTTCTAAATAAGGAAAAAGAGATTTTTAGTACGAGCAGGAATCGAACCCGCGTCTTTTTCAATCTGGGGAAGTGCTCTAAGCACTGAGCTACCGTATTGGCCTATTCGGTCATCCCAATCTCCTCAACACATTTGTCTTTACGACCATTGGATCCACCATTGGATTAATGCATGTAAATGCATTACGATAGATGGCGTTGGTCGTAAAGACTAATGTGGTGAGGAGATTGGGATGACCGAACAGGTCAGTACGATAGCTCAGTGGCTTAGCACTTCCCCGATTGGAAAAGACGCTGGTTTGATTCCCGCTTGTACTAAAAATCTCTTTTTCCTTATTCACAAATAATGTATACAACAAAAGGTTGTTCTGAGCCTGGGTGTAATTGTTCCTATTATTAATATAGTATGGTATCTTTACCACTGAAGTAAGGTCCCACAGTTACAGTGCCAATACAGGTAGAAAGCCAGCTTATCCCAGCATGAATATGCCAGCTCGGTCGAGGAAGTACCATAGTATCACAGAACATCAACGTGAAACAATAAGTGAAGCGTGAAGCAACTACTACTACATTAAACACAAAGTGAAATTACTACCATTGTATTACGTATGGTGAGTGAAAGCGCCGGTGGCCCAAATCCTCTCCCTGTTCTCTCCTTATTTTCCTTCCTATCCAGTCCTTATAATCATTCCTTTCCACCTACTATTCCTATGCTTGGAAATGGCGACGCGCAAGTGATGCCTTAGTCTAGTGTTGCTAGCATCTATAGACTTCGGAAACCGCTTACCATTAGGTGGGCCGTATGCTTGTTTGCCACTTATATAAAAAACATGTGTTTTTAGAGTTATTTAGTGATTGAGGGCCCCACATTACACTATTCGTTGCCTAAACGACAGGTACATTACTGTTAAATGTTGTTAAATTAACTGCACAAATGGCGGTGTAGTTTAGACACTGGCTTTCTGTCCGAGTGTCGTGGGTTCGATTCCCACACAGGACAACTCTTTGTGTGATACAAGAATATTTAATCTGAGTAGTGGGTGTACTTTGTGTCCGTGAAATTGTATGTTTGTAAAGTCATCGCGATACAAAGATTATTCCTTGATGCAGGGTGTTGTCAATATTAAAAAAAATTGCTTAGTACATTATTTTGTTCCCGTCGTAAAATAGTGTCGTATTTTTAAAACGTAGGTAACAAATAGTTAATAAAAAATAGTCTTTAAGCCACATTTCCCCGGAGATATTTTCAATATAGACCATTTTTTTCCATGATTAATTTTCGTGTATCCAGCTATAAAATGAGGTGAAGTAAGAGTGTCAAGATATGAAATTGGATGGCCTATAAAGTATACGATGCACGAAGCTGCCAGTGCTAAAACCACAAAACACAAAGCCTGTTAACGAGAAACACAGATATCAACGTAAAACACTCATGAATATCAAGTTTTTGTGTATCAACATATTATAACAAAATATACTTGTAGGTACTTTACACTGATGGGGTTAGGTACCTGTGATTCGAATCAAACAGGTATGTAGCACTTTTAGTTCTATAGTCTGTACACAGCTTAATAAAACCGCTGGCACTCTCACTCACCAAAGAAATCGTAACAATATCATACATAGTCTCACGTCTGTGTCTCCAAAGGGGTCGGTAGAGGTATATTACGACAATGTTTAAGTCCCAAGTAAAAGAAGGAGAGCCTATTGCCGTATACCGGGCACAATTTCCAAATTCCGGACTGAGATTTTTTTTACAATAAAGCCTAATAACACTGCTGACCCGGGGATCAAACCCGAGACCAAATGATCAGCAGTCGCTCACACTACCGCTGCACTACCGAGGCGGTGCAACAATATAAATATGTCAATACCTACTATTAACTTACGGGACATTTTGTTGTAAGTGACAGGACTTGCCCGGTCAAGCCACTTTATTTAATGCTAGGACTAGCAAGCTCTCCTACCAGAAAACATACATAATAATCATGAAACAACAATGTACTTTGTAGATTGCCACTTTGCAAGTACCTGTAATGATAAGTAGCCGCAGTAGAGCGGCAAGCCGCACGCGGTGCATACTGCGTCACCGATCCATGAAACCGTTGTTATACTCTCCGCACTTCTGTAACAAAAATATTACAATTATTCACAATTTTACTATAAGTACGTTATAGAAACAAAATGAGAAAATATGAATTCGAAAATAATAGTCATAAGCAGGATTTGAATCTGCGTCTCCAGGAATTAGTTCCAGACCCTTTGCCTATTCAGCCATCGTAACATACACTTAGGACTATGAATTTTGATATCACATTATACCACATTCCTTCTTAACGTCTTGCGTGATGCATACATTATCCTGACCAGGTAAGCTTAAGTACCTATTACAATATTAAGATTCATACAAAATAATTACGGTCACGATGACTGAATTGACAAAGCGTCTGGAACGATATTAGAGACGCATATTCAAATCTGCTCGTAATTATTGTTTTCAATTTCACATTTTTACATTTTTTATCAATAATTAGTTAATGTGCTAGTTATTAAATTATTTATATTCACGCAGATTATAATACTGAACTAAAATTAACACAAAGTCTAAAGTTCATATGGCTAAGTATGTTAAATACCAAAAAATATATAAAAACTAGCTAACCCGGCGAACTTCGTACCGCCATATTTTTATTCGTGAATTGCAATTAATTAATAAAAAATAAGTGATAAAAACTATATAGATATCTAACTATATAGATATCTAACTATATAGATCTCTAACTATATAGATATAGACCTATCTTAGGCAGCAAAACACACATTTTAAAAAAAGAAACGTGAAAATCGGTTAGATACTTTCAGAGCTCATCTTGAGCAACAACGTGACACGAGAATTATATATATTATATAATAAATTTCAAAATATTAAATTAAAATCTTAGTATGTATTACGTATAAATCTAGACTCAGACATGTTTCCCAGAGGGTTAGGTAGACCCAACGGATTACCACTAGTCATTAAACGGTTTTTCACTGTCCACTTATCGCCCCCGCGGGAATAAGGCGGGATGGGTGAGAGTGTTATAAGTTCCTTTCAACTTCTGTTTCAACAAATAAGGTTCGTTACGAGTTTCAGAACTGAACAATATAATGTCATCATGTGCTTCTTGTTTTAAAATTTTTATTTGTGTCTAAGAACATTGGCAGTTATTTTTAAAACGAAGTTACGTTCGGGATCCGAAGTGCGAAGTTTGAATGGGATTATTTTGCAGTCTTAAAACCGTTGCGAATATTTGTTTGACCGAGTTGATAGTAGTTTGAAGATTTTTGTGGTGATATTATTTTATAATTGTAATGGACTTCAGATATTTTATATTTCTTTGAAAGAAATTTAGTTTCGGGGTTTATTTTTGTGAGAATGTATACAATTATTGGATACAAAGTACACTTGTCTTAGTTTAATTATGTCTTACGAGCATAGCTTACGACACAATTATAAACTCCAATGTATGTTGTTTTTATACTTACTTATCATTATACAATCTCCCTTGCGGGGTAGGCAGACCTAATTGAGTCCCAAGAGGTTTTATTCTTGCATACATCTATCGCTTCTTCCAAATTCATTATTCTCTCCATATATTGTCCGTATGGTGACGGACTAAGAATACAAGTGTCACCACCCCATTCTTTCCCACGGGTGTCATATGAGGCGACTAAGGGAAGTAAGCAATTATCACCCATTGCATTACTGGTGGTAGGAAACCCAGTCCATCTGGGATACTCACTTGGTATCGGGCCCGAGCGGGTTGGTACCACCATCTCCCGTGTGACCGGCCATGAAGCGCATTGTTGCGTTTTGGCTGTAGCAGGAGATAGCCGTTTATTCTTTTATTTCGCATCTGTGAAATGAAATGGTGAGCAGCGGCTTGACAATACTCTCGAAGTAGTTGAGTCCATGAGTGATGGTTACCATTTACCATCAGATGGGCCGTGGCTCATCTGCCACAACATGCTATAAAAAAATATGCTTGCCGGTTTCAGAGATTCCTGACTCCACCTCCTTTAATACATGACCAATTTGGGTAGGTTAGTCTGGGTCTCCCTACAGCCAGATAGACAGCCAGTACAGACCCCTAACAGGCCTCTCTTGAGATCAAAACGCGGATACCATACACTGCTGATCGAGGCACCCTGCGCGTTGGCCGGAAGCTCCCATGTCATCTCACAGAATGATGAGGCGGAGAGGGCCAGGGATGTAAATCCCTGAACCCTGCCAGCGACTGAAGCGGCGCTCCTAGAGGGTACCCTAAAGAGTAAGCCGCAGGCGGACTACTGAAGTGATGTCTACCAGTTCCAGAGATCCGCCAGTAAAGGCGAAGAGACGACGCATAGCGGTTTTAGAATACCGGGGGAGTGGGCAGCAGCACTCCCTCGAGTGTAAACAACATCCACTGCGATCGCCAATCCTCCTGCCAAGCGTGGCGATTACGGCACTATCCCCCATTTCTTGGGGAGGCCTATGTCCAGCAGTGGACGTTGAAAGGTTGATGGATGGTTGGATGAGGGTTCCATACCTTTAACGAGTTTTTACAAAGATAGATTAGATTTGCGCAACGATTTTATAATTTTGTTAGTCTGTCTTTCCGTTTGTTCCGGCTAATCTGCTGGTTCACCCACTCTACCACAGTACAATACAGAGCGCCTTCAGTGATCTTTTTTAAAAAAACGCGTAGGCTCTGTAACGATTTCCCTACTGCTGCGGTGTTTCTCCAACGCTACGATATGTTCTTCTGTAAACTACGTTTCAGACGAAAACTTTACTCATGGTAGACGGCGGTTGTATCATGGTGTTGCTAAAGCACATGAGCTGCAGTTACCATTTACACATCGGCAAAAAAAAACAACAGTACTGATTTTGATGGCACTTACACTGGTAGATAGCTAATGTAATAAAGAGTAACTAGGCTACTTTAACTTTAGAAATACTCGTTATTTAGTGCAAATAAAGAGAGAGCACCGGAGGTCTAAGCCTCCCATTCCTCTCCTTAGTATCCTACCTTCCCTGTCCTTATTACACTACCTATTCATCTTCTTTCCCTTTTCTTGGAGACGACGACGCGCGAGTGCTGCCTCTAGTATTGTTAGCGTCTATAGCTTACAGTAATCGCTTACCATCAGGTGGGCCGTATGCTTGTCTGCCACCCACTTAGTATAAATAAAACTACAGTAGTAACTTAAACTCCACGCAGACGAAATCGCGAGTGGTAGCTAGTTTGAAATAAACTTTTGATTATTTGACTCAGTCAGCTTACTGTTTGATAAAGAAAAACCTATTGAGTCGCTATTAATTCACAAAGGGCAACATTTTTGATCACAACATGAAAGATGATTCTCCATGATTTTTGTTCCGTTGACACGTTTCCGTATCTTTGTAAAAGTTACGCGTCAAATAATGCAATCAGTGATTCGGGGTTCACTGATGTGTAAATCAGCAAGCCTGTAATCACGTTTCGTATTCACAATTTATTTATAGCAACAGCAGATACTGTGTACGATGGCAAGAGATACCATCACATACAGGTGTTACGCGGATGGACGAGATAAGTAGTTACATTTCCTATCATGTCGGGTTACCTGCGAAATTTACCACTTTGGTGAGATTATAACCCGCGAGCGATCACAGCAGTTAGCCTAGCGATAAAACCAAGGACTGCAAAGACAGTGGTATCAAGTTCGATACCGAGTATGACCTTGTATGGCACACACACGGAGTACAGAAAAACAGCGGAGGTGTTTCAAGGCAAAATCTCTTTAGAGCGAAGCGTCGCTAAATGCGGGTGTTCGGGGGACGAGGTACAACTATAGCTCCTCCCCTAGATCAAAATCCATCTAGCGGTGAAATGTATTTTACAGCGTAATGTTCCAGAACATTCCATATGCGTTAGTATGGCTGGACCACATTGTTTATACTAACTTACTCATCACTACGCCATATCTTCCTTGCGGAGTAGGCAGAGCGAATAGATTGCCAATAGGCTCTATTCTTGTATACATCTCTCGCTCCCTCAACATTCATAATTCTCTTTATACACACTCGACGGTTTCGGAGACTTTTGACTTCATCTTTTTTCAATAGATGACCGATTTGGTCTAAGTAGGTGAGTCTCAGTCTCCCCCTGTACCTACATCCTTCCACTTTCGCATTGTATATCTTCTTAACAGTCGCTTGTCCGGCATTCTTTCCATATGTCCGAAACATCGGAGCATTCCCTTTCGCATCTTTACACTAATACTCTCTTTCATACCTACTCGCTTTCTTACATCGTCGTTACGAATGCGGTCAGTCAGCTTCACTCCACAGATTCTCCGCAGGGATCGCATTTCGACCGCATTGATTTTATTCTCATGCTCCTTTTTGCATACCCAACTCTCGCTTCCATACAATAACGTTAAGACAAGCACTGCGTTGTGTATTGCGACACGTGCCTCCTGGCTGAGGTGATGACTGCCGAGAAGTTGTCCTAATGCTCCGTTCACTCTATTATAGTCTACTCTATCTCAAATTGTTAATAATGTATATAGATAATCAGTATTGGGCACAGACGTAATGATACAATATCGTAGGATTTTTTTCGCTACGCTCAAAAGACCAATGAAGCGTTGGAGTGAAAGATCTTAATCAAGTATAAACCGCTGCGAGAGTAACTGAGATTGCGAAACAAAATGCCGTATGCCAATGTTTATCAGGATCCAGTGGATTCGTATGCACCTGTAATATAGGCGATAACTTTCCTATTAGATCTATAAGCGGCGTTATACTTTCGATTATCTTCTTTTCCGTTCAGGTTTATTCCAGGCCAAACAGGCGAACTGCTTCTGACGTGCAGCCTGGGATGCAGGTACTGTTAAACCAGGGACGGGTACGACCGCTGACGGGTAACTTGGTGCTTGGGATAAATGAACCAACCCTATTAGCACAATTTCCGTCTCGCAGTCCTAACGTATACATGTGGTTATAATTTCTGTTTAGACAGGGAATTTAAAATAATAACAAAAAGCAAATTGTGTGGTTTTATGAAACCACGGTAAAAGTGAAACTTTTTTTCACATTATATACATTTAACTAAAAATTTTTGGAATAATATTCCATTAAGTAATAGTCTATACACTACACGGTCAGTTGCTGCGTACTATAAGCGCCGCCATATTGGCCTTGGCTGCTCTGGCGAGCGCCTTTCACTTTATCCCTACTCCGCGGCCGACCGTCACGCGACATGCAACACACAGACCAAAAAGATTGAGACGATCTAATAAAAGTTTCACTTTAATAAATCAATAACACGATGAAAAAAAAACAATTTAATAAATAACATGACGTTAATATTTTTGATCTATATTTTTTAGCATTTGACATGCTCCACCACTTTTTAAAGTACAAATTATTTGCGAATAAGGAAAAAGAGATTTTTTGTACTAGCGGGAATCGAACCCACGTCTTTTCCAATCCGGGGAAGTGTTCTAAGCCACTGAGCTATAGTACAGGTCTTTCGACCATCTCAATCTCCTTATCACATTTGTCTTTACGACCAACGCCATCTATCGGAAGCATTTACATGCATTAAACCGATATAGTAAGTTTAATTTTGCAATTAAAATTCATACTATTTGATGGCGCGATTTTTTAAACATTTTTGATCTATATTTTTTAGCATTTGACATGCTCCGCCACTTTTTAAAGTACAAATTATATAGAGATAGTCGAAAGACCTGTACTATAGCTCAGTGGCTTAGAGCACTTCCCCGGACTGGAAAAGACGCGGGTTCGATTCCCGCTACTACAAAAAATCTCTTTTTCCTTATTCGCAAATAATTTGTACTTTAAAATGACGTTAATACTTATATTCTTATTTTTTTTATATTCAAAAATAATAAATACATTTTACAGCAATACAATTTATCGCCAAACTGCAGAACAGTTTGTAGGCGAAAAAAAGAAGCACTCGCTAATTCCAAACAAAAGTATTAGGTATTAGTGATTATTGGTGCCAGACAGTTAACCAAAATAATAATGCCTTTCTTAGTACTCAAATACACAAACACATAACACAACACTCAAGCAGAATTAGGCGACAATTGAGACTTGATAGAAATTTTGTGTAAAAATATCCAATAAAGTATTTTTTACTTTTGTTTGAAAGCATCTCTTACCACAGTTTTCATCTGATTTAAGCATATTATATAATCGTGGTATTAGATACTTTCGCGTTCTCTCGCCATAATAATTAATTGAACTAGGCTGTTCATATATATTACGAATTCTTTGCATAAGATTACAGCTGTATGTCCTACATACCTTATGCTCAGTAATATTAAAGTGTTCCATAATCAATAAATATTTCACTTTTTCATATAGGTACAGGTAGAATATTACATTTTTTAAACAACATAATATAATTTCCATTACATTCCTCTTTAGCTGTACGGGAAATTAACAGTTTTAGCAGCCTGACCTGTAAATTATAGATATTGTCAAATATCTTAAATGTACAGACACAGCTCTGTTACAGCTTTATAATAAAATAAATTAAATATAATTGTATAGATAGATGATGGCACAGACAGATTCACGCATTAAACTTGCCTAATAGCACCCGCTGCGACCTCGTCGGTGGTTAAAAATAAAGTTTGACAATCTTGTGCAAACCCTATGTATTATGAATCGATATAACCCTGTTACGTTACCGTATTTACATAATGAACGCGATTTCAATATGGCGACGAGTTTGAGCGGGTTTTATGTTCAGACGTATTATAATAAGGCTTCATTATAAGAATTGTGTAGTAACGATATGAAAAGCCTTTTCAGTGTTGAAGTAGCTATTGTTCGGCAGATTATATGACTTTTTTAACGGTTCTCAAATTAAGAAATAAACTATTTGTGAAAGTGGAAAAAGAAAGCTTTACTGCAAGCAAGATTCGAACCTGCATCACATCCAATCCAGTGAAGTGCTCTGGACCCCAATCTCCACTTTAAATTTGTTTTAGATGTCTTTATGACCCACGCCACCTATCGGATGCATTTACATACTTTTTTTTTATTGTATGTAGTGGCAGACGAGCCACGGCCCATCTGATGGTAAATGGTAACCGTCGCCCATGGACTCAACTATACCGAGAGTATTTTGAAGCCGCTGCTCACCATTTCATTTCACCGATATGAAATGAAGGAATAAACGGCTATCTCCTGCTACAGCCAAAACGCAACGAAGTGCTTCATGGCCGATCACACGGGAGATGGTGGTACCAACCCGCTCGGGCCCGATATCTCCCACTTGGTACCCAGCCCTACCACCAATCATGCAATGGATGATAATTGCTTATTTCCCTTAGTCGTCTCATACGATACCCGTAGGAAAGAATGGGATGGTGATACTTGTATTCTTAGTCCGTCACCACACGGACAAAATTACTATATTTATTTAAAATTACTATATTATTTCAATATAGTAAGTTTAATTTTGCAATTAAAGTTAATAACATCTGATAGTGCGATTTTTAAATATTTTGATTGATATTTTAACACTTGACATGCTCAGTTACTTTAACTGATGAACAATTATCCTTATTGTTAATCCTATCCACTCTTTAACATCCCTCCTCTCGACCACCACGTGCGAGTGATACGTCTGGTGTCGCTAACGTCTAATAGGCTACGGTAACCGCTTACCATACCCATGGTGAGCCGTATACTTGTTTGCCACCTACGTAGTATAAAAAACACAATCAAAAAGGTCCCGAATAAATCTTTAAGTCACCAACGTTGCTAATAACATTTTTGACAAAATTAGCATATGCACACACACGTACAATACATACTCCTATTTGTCACGTACCTACATCAACTAGGTAAGTTCCACAGCTTATCAATTTAAGCTGGAATTTTCCGGTAATAAGCGTTCACTATGAAAACTTGAGTGCTCGTTTTGAGTTTAATACCCATGGAATTTGGGCGATTTAAATTAAGCGAATATATTTCACAGTTAATAGTGGTTTTAATAAGGCATGCGTTGATAAAGTGGGCAAATTCTCTTAGGCATTCTACTGCTTTTACAAGTTGAAGAATTTCGCGCTAAACGTAGGTATACGGGTGTTTTTATGTTAAAGTTTTGACATAACCTTTTTGCTGGGTGGCACATAGAACAAAAAAACAAAAAACCTAATTTATTTTCTGACAAAAGGCATCTTGAACAGCCAGCGACTATACAGAGACCCTCATGTATAATAGTTGTTGGCATTGTAGTGAAGGTACGCCACGGGAGGGACAATTCCCTTTATTACAGGCAAGTTCCTTACAAAAGCGACACCTTTATCACCGCTCCAAAATTTATTACATTACAATGATATCAAAGTAAGAGTTATTGACATATACGGCCCTAGATGTCAAACATAGCATCACACCTGTATTCCCCGAAGGGGTAGGCAGAGGTGTATTACACACCCACGACCGCCAGCTATGTTTAAGTCCCACGTATAGGGGGCGAGCCTGTTGCGGTCTTATTTTTCTTATTACGAAAAAGCTCAATAACACTACCCGACCCAGGGATATATTATAATTATTCGTAGTTGCTGTTTATAAGATACGGCCACAACATTTTCGCGATTATATTTTCCTCCTATGTGAAATTAGCTTCTCTCTTTTCCTGTAGTATTACTTTACTCTTTGAGGTACGCGATACCATCGATCTGCCAACTAACGGGCGGCTGACGGCGCACGTTGGGTTGTTTAATGAATAAGTGTCCCAAGACATCCTGATTCGTCGCCAGACGGATATTTGTTAAGTATATTTATTTAGCTTTACCAAAAAAAGGGTAATAGCTTACTTACTTACTTATTATCACGCCATCTCCCTTGCAGCAGGGTAGGCAGAGAGTGTAAATAAATGTGGTAATCAATGTAAATAGCTACAATGTTAATTATTTGCAGATTTGTAATTTTAACGAATAAGGTATAATATAAAGACCTTCATTATCAATTCATTTTGGAGGCTTAGCTTATGTAGTTATCGCCTTTCATGAGATGAGCTCGTAATCACCGTAACTAGTAAAAAAATATATATTATGTTGAAATTTATCCACGAATTTTAGTTTTAAGCATAATTGTATACAGTTACTGGATAAATACCTAAGTAGCCACAACAAAAAAAAAATTACAATTTCGCTCTATGTATTCAAAGTCTAGAAAGGGAGTTTTGACAGGAACACGAAGAATATCATGTGGTCGCTTTGCATTATTTTCTAAACTTGCCGTCGTCGCTGCAGGGTTATATCGCGCGAGATCGTTCGATGCACGGCGAACGGTTCTTGTATACCTACTCACGCGCCGCGGCCCGCGTTTCCCCGCCCGCCCTCGAGTCAGTCGGCATTACGCTCCCGTAGGATAAGTACGTGCGCGTGCGGTCTGTCACGCGCCGCGAGTGCGGATGAATACCACGTTATTCTGTTTACCCGTTAGTGCTAATACGTAGATATGCCGAAGACATGCCGTCAAGCTGCCGACGAGGACTCCAGTGGGGACGAACGTGACCACGTGGACGAGAGTCCCGCGTGAGAGAACACGTCTGTCTTCTACCGCCGGCGTGAATGATTCCGCCGCGGTGACGCCCCCCGCTGGCCGTCGGGAGATGATATCCATGACCGAGGAGCAGCTCACCAGACTACTGTCCAACGTCATGAAAAGTGTAGCAATGTCCACGCCGCTAACACCTACCTGAGATTCTGCGAGATCTTTACATGAAAGTACCTACGCAGGAGCACCGACGACATACGGAAACTTGAGTAAATGTACTGCCCGTTTCGACGGTACTACCCGGAACGCTGAGGCACTGGAAGCATTCATCGAGAGCGTACTCGTCTTTAAGGAGTGTGCTAGTGTGTCCGATGAACATGCCCTCAGGGGCCTACCTATGTTGCTGACCGGAGACGCCGTCGTGTGGTGGCAAGGCGTAAAATCGACCGTGAGGACCTGGGAGGACGCCATCCACCGGCTGCGATTCATGTACGGCGCGCCGCGCCCCGCCCACCGTATCTTCCGAGAGATATTTGCACAGGAGCAAAATGCGAACGAGAGTGTAGATACTTTTATATCTAAATTACGAGCGAACTTTTCGCGTATTCCATACGAGAAACTCAAGTTGATATAGCGTACGGCCTTTTACATCGTAAATTACGTAAAAGAGTGTCGCGTGATAGTGTAAGTAGTGTCGACTGTCTTCTTGAGCGGGCA
This sequence comes from Leucoma salicis, assembly GCA_948253155.1. Taxonomy (NCBI): domain Eukaryota; kingdom Metazoa; phylum Arthropoda; class Insecta; order Lepidoptera; family Erebidae; genus Leucoma; species Leucoma salicis. The sequence continues at coordinate 24,566,432 of OX411815.1, read as the reverse complement.
AGGTACGTAGAGGAGACTATAGGCGAGTCGGTAAGTCGGAACTGCACCCCTATTACGAAAACACATGATATAACCGCGAATAATAACGCTAGTATTAACCCTTCGAAGTCGTTATCGAAAAATGTTAATATTAACCCTTCACCGGACGTGTCGCGTTCTGTTAACCATGCGATAGTAGGCTGGCACTCCACTCACTCTGGTTCGAACTTGGGTGATGAAAGTTCAACTCCGAAACGTGTTCGAACACGTTGTACTCACTGTAAACGATTCGGTCATTCGATTGATGGTTGTAAAATTGTGTCGAAAACTGTTGATCGCGAACGTGAAACTGAAAGACCGCCGCTGGCATGTTATGGCTGTGGTCGACAAGGAGTGATACGTTCGAAGTGTCCGACGTGCAAGGGCACTCCGACAGCTGATAAGGTGAGTTTTCAAAGCTCCTTTACGCATGACACGGGACTGACGCGGCCTGTAGTGAAAATTGGAGTCGCATCTCTAACAGGTGTTGTCGTGCTGGATACCGGCGCTACCGAAAGTCTCGCCAGCCCCGGGTTATATAATATTTTATTGAATAGTGGTACCAAATTTAAGGATACGCGCCGCACTATAGGTTTCGCCGATGGTACGCAACGCGTATGCGATGTTTTATTATGTGACACCACAGTCACTATCTGCGGACGCGATATCCCTACTACCTTTTTAGTGTTACCAGAAGCTACCAATAGAACGCTTCTCGGACAAGATTTTATAGCACGAGCAGGAATGTCACTCGATCTCCAACATTGTTATTGGTATTTCACCGATACCCCTAAGCAGAAATTTTCCTTTGTGCAATCTTACAGTCTTTTACCCGTTGACGATGTGAGCGGTCTACCCATCGAAGACGTGGAGCTGATGGAGATAGATGATTCCGGCCTCATGCTGCGAGAAGATGAAGGATGCAATCTCGTATCTGCTCAAAGAACGCAACTCAACCAGCTCATCTGCAAGAAAGCTGATGTCTTCGCCACCGAAGGCCCTCCGACTACCTATGCTACGCACCGCATTCGGGTTGATGAGAAGCAGGAGCCGACCGCTTCACCACCTTATCGAATGTCGCAAGGTAAGAAAGAGTTGTTAGATCGTGAGCTAGAGAAGTTGCTGCATGCTGACGTCATAGAAGAGTGCGAGTCGCCCTGGGCCGCGAACGTTGTTCTGGTCACGAAGAAGGATGGTGGAGTCAGGCTGTGTGTGGACTATCGCCGGCTCAACGCCGTGACTGAACCAGACCGATACCCACTCCCGCGTATGGAAGATGTACTCCACGCAGCCAAGACGACCAGCTTCATGACGACACTTGATCTCCACTCTGGTTATTTCCAAGTTTGTGTTTCAGAAGAGGACCGCGACAAAATCGCGTTCATCACACCCTCCGGTACCTTTAGATTTAAAAGGATGCCGATAGGGCTTTGTAATTCCGGTGCCACGTTCCAGAGGTTAATCGACCGTTTCAAGTCAAACCTAAACGTGTCCGTGCCCGACAAAGAGGGTGATGTTAATGTCACAGAGGAGTCACCGGGCCCGCGAGGTAACAGGCCCGTGAATATCCTAGGATACCTAGACAATTTGATCGTTCTGTCACAGACGTATGAGTCTCACATCGAAGATCTCGAAGCGGTATTTGACAGACTCCAGAAGTTCAGCCTGAGGGTCAAACGTAAGAAGAGTTGCTTCGCTTGTGACTCAGTGAAGTTTCTGGGTCACATTATCGTACCTGGTAGTCTGCAAGTGGACCCAGATAAGACATCGGCCATTGCCGGTATGCCCGCACCTAAGAACGAGAGGCAGATTAAAGGCTTCTTGGCAACTTCTAGTTGGTTTCGACGCTTCGTGCCCAATTATGCGTCCATCGCTAGACCCTTAACTAACTTGTTGAAGAAGAACAGTGTGTGGAAATGGGAGGAGGAACAGCAAACTGCTTTCGAGCGAATCAAACAGCTTTTGGTTACCGCTCCCGTCCTCCGCCAAGCCGATGAGTCCAAACTGTTTTCTCTTAGGACTGATAGTAGTGGATACTGTCTCGGAGCAGTACTGATGCAGGGGGAGGGCCCTGATGAAAGACCTATTGAGTACGCTAGCCGTCTCATGGAGCCCGCTGAGCGCAACTACACCACCACCGAGCGTGAAGCCCTAGCCGTCGTCTGGGCAGTTACAAAGTTTAGAGGCTACATTGAAGGATCGGAAGTAGTTGTCAAGACTGACCATCAGCCCTTACGTTGGCTGATGAGCTTGAAGTCTCCCAGCGGCCGTTTAGCGAGATGGGCGTTGACTCTCCAGGTCTACAGTCTACAGATCCAGTACACTCCAGGGAAAGTGAACGTGATTGCCGATGCATTAAGCCGCCCCGCCTGTTGCGAAGAAAACCCAGGTGGTTGCGAGGTATGCTTAGTTACTATTGACTTACCGCACAGGTCACCGGCTGACGTGCGTGATAACCATCTGAAGGATCCTGAGCTGAAGAGTATCGTTGAGGATTTAGAAGCTACCGACGATCTGTTTAGGGGAAGGGGTTGGTCTAATAGAGGTTACTTAATAACGGACGGGGTGTTATACAGATGTACACCCGATGCTGATGATGCAGATACTGTTTGCCTCGTAGTGCCTAAGCATGAGAGGGAGAGTGTGTTAGCTGAGTTTCATGATGCTCCAACGGCAGGACACTTTGGCGTCGACCGCACCTTACAGCGCATCAGAACCCGATACTACTGGCCAGGTATGAGAGCATTTGTAATGGAATATATTAAACATTGCACAGCCTGTCAGCGATACAAGGCAGATAATAAAAAGCCTGCAGGTTTATTTCAAACACCAGCACCAACCCGAAGATTTGAAGTCCTTTCGGTGGATCTGTTCGGTCCCTTACCGAGAACTCCAAAAGGTAACCGTTGGATTTTAATTGTTGAGGACGTTTGCTCCCATTGGGTAGAGTTTTTCGCTTTGGAAAGCGCCACCAGCGTGGAATGCGCTGAGACCCTGATAGCCGAGGTTTTCCTTCGATATGGAGTCCCGCGGAGAATTATCACCGACAATGGAGTTCAGTTCGTAGCCGAGGTGATGCAACAGGTATGCCTTGTGATGGGTATCAAACAGTCCCTGACACCGTTGTATCACCCCGAAGCAGGGTTTGTCGAGAGAAAAAACCGGGACCTAAAACCTCAATTGGCTATATTAGTGGGGAAGGATCACTCGTCTTGGGATAAACATCTCGCCGCCATTAGGTTTGCGATGAATTCCGCTGTTTCAGCGAGTACTGGATTTTCGCCAGCGTTCCTTACTTTTGGGCGAGAGCTGAGGGCACCTGCTGATGTCGTTGCCGATATGAAGACGATTGTGGATAACGATAACTTCGTAGCGAACATCACACCTTACCTACGAAGATTATCTACAACGCTCCTAGACGCCAGGGATACCCAAGAACACGCCCAAGCTATCCAGAAGAAGTACGCTGATGAAGGTAGACGAGCAACACCAGATTATAAGGTAGGCGACTTGGTTTTATTGAAGACTCAAGGTCTCAACGACGTTGGCCCTGGCCAGTCTGCAAAGTTCATACCTCGTAGGGATGGACCTTACCGGATCCAAAAGGTGGTTAGTCCGACCACTTATCTATTAGAAGGAGTTAGGGGGGATGAATGTATCGGACGTTACCATGTCTCGGCCCTAAATCCGTTTGTGGGCGATGTTGAAATTCCGATAAGAGAGAAACGCAGGCGTGGTCGGCCCCGTAAGAATGTAGATTGCTAGTCCGAACACGAGGACGATAAGTTCAAACTAGAGGGGGAGTGTGTAGCGGCTGAGCGTACATCGCGACGGTGTTATAGGCCGTCGCTGCAGGGTTATATCGCGCGAGATCGTTCGATGCGCGGCGAACGGTTCTTGTATACCTACTCACGCGCCGCGGCCCGCGTTTCCCCGCCCGCCCTCGAGTCAGTCGGCATCAGAGATGCGCAAACTAAATCACCAATGAGATCAGGGATTTATAAATCTTTTTCTTCGAAAGATTTAAATCACTCTTTTAAATCTTTAACTCTTTTAAATCTTTGGTTACGAATGACGTTATTCATTCAGTTGATCATAAGTGATGCAAATATCTATTGATTCATGTAGTTATTCTCTTATTCCCTCAAGTCGCAACTGGTTTTGAGCTTTTTACTTAAAAGACAGAGAGTCTAAGTTTCTGTGTACCTATCGTCATTGTATTTCAAGAGTGCGTTTGTGCGTGCCTACAACTTATGTTATCTCTTTTCAATTCACAATATCCTTTATCTATTGTCTCATTCTAAATCTACGTCCATCATTCCATCTATTCAATCCTAACGTAGTGAGCTAGTGAGTTAAAGATGTATTTTCGAAACCAAAGATTTAAAGATTGATTACGCATTTTGAAAGGATTATACATCTTTTGTATCAATCACTCCTGAGTTACACATCTCTAGTCGGCATTACGCTCCCGTAGGATAAGTACGTGCGTGTGCGGTCTGTCACGCGCCGCGGCTGCGCCCGCGAGCTCCGTGTTATACTTATAGTAAGTGTGAAAGTGGTGGCTTATTGCTCATTAACTATTTGTGTATGGGAATATGTGATGGCAAGTGATGTAGTACGGCATAACGTGTTTTTCATGTTTCCTTTAAAACTCCGTAAAAGTTCCAGTACGGTCCATCATCCTAATATGGGATAACTTTGCTAAGATTAATTTTATATGACTAATAGCTGACCCGGCAAACGTTCTTTTACCACATAAATTATTTCTATAGATTTTTTAGGAGATAGGGGTTGGTAGTAGACGGGTGAAAATTGAGGGTTGTAGGTATTTTTAATGTCGTGGGACGTCTACCAGATATGAAAACATTGAAATTATTCTGTAGAAATAAAATGATCATAACTTGACAAAATACTCCTCAAGACGAATCAAACGAGTATAAACTCGATAGGGTTGCGTCGATTCATTACAGAGTTACTGTGACCACCTTCCAGTTCCATCATCAGACCCTGGATACTATCTAAAGACAAAGTACACATCAAGACGTATCAAACGTGACCAAACTCGATGGGGTTGAGTCGTTTCATTACAGAGTTACTGTGGCCACCTTCCAGCTCCATCATCAGACCCTGGATACTATCTAAAGACAAAGTACACATCAAGACGAATCAAACGTGACCAAACTCGATGGAGTTATGTACGTTACGTCGTTTTATAACGGAGTTCCTATGGCCGCCTTCTAACTCCATCATCAGACCCTGGATACCATCTAAAGACAAAGTACTCGTCAAGACAAATCTAACGATTCCAAACTCGATGGGGTTGCGTCGTTTCATTACAGAGATACTGTGACCACCTTCCAGATTCATCATCATCCCCTGGATATAATTTATAGGCAAAGTACTCGTCAAGACGAATCATACGAGCTCAAACTCGATGGGGTTGCGCTATTTCATTATAGAGTTTCTATGTCCACCTTTCAGCTCCATCATCAGATCAGCTCCATGTCATCATAATATTGCATTGTCACCGATATACATATGCGTGTAAAATTTCAGATCAATCGGAAACCGGGAAGCGTGTCAAATTTAACTTGCAAGATTTGAACGGGACAAGTATAATAAAAGCGTCGCCACGCTAACAACCGATTTTACCTTCCCTCCGCATTAGATGTTTCACATCCAAAAATATTTACCAAAAAATAAAAATAAAATTTGGGGTGAACCGCCCTTATCACTTAGGGGTATGAAAAATAATTTACATCCTATTCTCAGACCTACTGAATATACACACAAAATATCATAAAAATCGGTTAAGCCGTTTCGGAGGAGTATGGCGACAAACACTGTGACACGAGAATTTTATATATTAGATAAAATGTCTTCGACTGTGACTTGTTTGGTAAATTAATTAATTTTGTCATAATTAAAAAAGAAGAAGATTTTAATATAACTTAATAAGTCATTCGCAAATACTCAAACCAAGTGCCATTTTAAATATAAAAAGGCTCGAAACTAAAGCCAGTAAATTTCAACCGCATTCCGCCTAAGCCTATGACATTTGATAAATTGTTTTCTGTTGGTCACGTCAGACGTCAGTGACGGGGGTCGCGCCACTGACAGCTCCCGCGTCAGAATAGCGGTTTATGATGGGCGATGTAAACGTCACAACATGAAAACACTTAAACATATTGTTATTAATGATAATATGCGTTTTATTTTTGTTGGAAGACATTTTGTTTCTGATGATTTTTTTTTAATGTAGGTTTTAGCGTACTAATATCATATATGTGATAGTTTATGAAGGAGTTCTGATGCTTGGAAGTTTAGTTACATAGACTTTTGTCATAAATCATGACTTTTTTTTGTTAAGGCGGGAAAAGAATTTACTAACAGCACTCCCCGTCGTTCGGGGCAACGAACAGGGTAGTGCCCACACTACGCCCCATAAGGCCCCAGCCTTCACCCACTAAAGAAACCCGCCGTGTGCTGTCTCTCCGCTTTTATTGGCGGGCCACTGGAACTATGTTACATTCCTTCTGTGGTCGTCATAAATCATGCCTAAATGATTAAACAGATTTAATAAGAATGTGACGGTATTTCGCCGCTGTGTCTCCGAAAGCACGTCTAGCTTTTTTTTGTTAAGGCAGAAAAAAAATTACCTAACCGCACACGCCGTCGTTTAGGACAACGAATAGGGTAGTGTGGGGTTCTCACCCACTAAATAAACCTGCCATCTGCCATCTCTCCGCCTGTAATAAAGGCTGACCGCCGGAACTGTGTGACATTACTTCATTGTTACGCACGAAAAGCCTTTTTTTGTTTTTTGTTAAAGCCTGCGCCTGATTTCTCTGCAGCCGTGTGAATCTGCCGTGCCGTCGCGTCAAATCGAGAGAATAAAGATTGCGCTAATGTTTGCGCACGTGCACTATAATATCGCATGCGTAATTGGCTAGTGTCCATTGAGGCTGGCCGCGTTACCGAAGTCAGTCTTAGCATAATTATTATTATAATAACTGGTCTATAGGCTACCAAAATTTACTTTCAAGGAATTACGTGATTGTTTGTGGAGTATATAAAATAAAGTTCTTACGCATCAACATAAATAACTAGAGCAAAACACAACGTTATTGGAATAAAACAGAGCTAACTTCATCGCGTGCTTTGAATAGTTAATTACGATGAATTAATTAGGTTCCAGATTAAAACCGGAAATTAAAAAGAAACAAACGAAACTGTACACAAAGTATAATATTTTTTATGCAGCATAATTGTAGTTAAGGGGACTGCCAAGATTGAAGTCTCGCATTCTATTCCTTAGCTGAGACTTCGTGAAGCATATCCCGAGTTTTCAAAATCATGTGCGGGTTCTTTATATTCGATACACACACAATGCACAAATGCGTAATTTACTAATAAAATCCTAAACACACTAACATTATACCCAATTTATTTAATTAAGAAATAGTTAATAATCATAGAAAAGTTTAATATACCGGAATTCTGAAATAATTAAATGTTATGGTGTATGTCACTGTGTCTAATGTTGTGCCTGAGCACTATCTTTTTTTATTCCATATTTATGGTGGCAGACGAGCCACGGCCCACCTCATGGTAAATGGTAACCGTCAGTCATGGACTCACTATACCGAGAGTATTATCAAGCCGCTGTTCACCATTTCATTTTACAGATATATATGAAATGAAAGAATTAACGTCTATCTCCAGCTACAACCAAATCCACCGATGTGCTTCATGGTTCACACGGGAGACCTGTTTCGGCCCGTTAGCAAGTAATTACTCCCACTATATTCTATCCGCGTGGTGACGGACTAAGAATACAAATATCACCACCCTATTATTTCCCACGGGTGTCATACGAGGCGACTAAGGGAAGTAAGCAATTACATACCATCCATTGCATGACTGGTGATAGGGCTGGCTACCAAGTGGGAGTACTCACTTGCTATCGGGCCCAAGCGGGTTGGTACCGCCATCTCCCGTGTGACCGGCCATTACACGGTCACGACGGTGTGTTTGGCTGTAGCAGGCGATAGCCGTTTATTCTTTCATTTCATATCTGTGTAATGATATGGTGTGCAGTGGCTTGACAATACTCTCGGCATAGTTGAGTCCGTGAGCGACCGTGGCTCGTCTGTAAACAAACGCGATAAAAAAAAACTCGAATAGACAGAAAATTTCCCATTTAAGTAAAGCCTAACTAATATTTGGTATAAACTATTTAAAGCACTCCATCAATAGCGGCGTCCATGATGCGTTGACTAATAGCGGAAGTTCTGCCTTAAGCAGTGATGTACGGATGATTTGTGGATGCCATATCTCATACATTCTAGTCTTGGTGTAATTGATAAGTAACAGCGGGAAGCGATTTACTTAAACGTTAATCAAGCATATGTTTGTTTGATGTTATTTTATTTTTACAATATTCTATTAATTGTGAATTAATTTGTCAAACCCAATTAGTATCAGAAAAGGTAAATGGAAATCTATACCATTAATTAATCCATTCTGCGTATTCCATTTATTAAGGGAAGTAAGTTATATATTCATGAGATTATAATGAGTCCAATCTGTACTATTATATTATGAAACAGAGCTATAGTTTAGAAACGACTGTATAAAATTATTAGGCATCTGAAACAAAAATAATGTTTCAATTTTTTCCGCATAATAAACTTATTACGATGAAACTAAAAACTGATACATTTTATCGTGTTACATACTATATTGGGAACTAAAATATAATCAAAAACCATGCATATAAAAAAATACTTATAATAATTTACAAAAAAATACACGTGCATTTAAAAAAAGTTTTAACGAAGTTGGATCATTGTTTTGAAGACGTTATCGCTATAAACCTATGTCTTGAAGCAACATTGACTTGAAGATACATATTAGTTAAGTTTATCTTATTTGAAAAGGAACCATTTGTTTGTTTCTACTTAGAATTTAATATAATAACCGATATCTGTTCAGGACATTTATTAGGTGTACTAATTTTTATTGCGTGGTGGGTGACTAGATGTGATGACCATCGCCAGAGTGGAGTCAGATTAATTCATAATTTTAGGCAAACCAACATCTATACTATTATAAAGGTATATGAGAGCTGTGTCTGTTCATATAAGATATTTGAGAAAAAAATACTGTATTAGGCTATATAAACGTGTTTGAACACAAAACGATTTTTTTAGATTTTTTGTCTGTTTTATCTTTTTGTTCGTTTGCGAATCACGTAAAAACTACTGAACGGACTTTGATGCAACTTTTTTTGATAACTCTTGATTAGACTTAAGTACAAATTACATTATAGTATATGTATGTGTGTGATAGGGATATGTGATTTTTGTAACTTTTAAGACGGTCAGTAGGTTTTTAGTACCAATTGTTTCGATCGAGATGGCGTTGTACATGTATTCTGAAGATTTAACCCAGTCTAGTGGTGGAGCTTTGTCTAGTCTAGTAGAAGAGCCTTACTTATCCCAGTATTAATAGGCCGGCTCCATTGGGGAAGTACCAAGCTCAAACAACAGTAGGTACTTTTTTTTTATGATGCTAATCGCATACCCCGTCGGTCGTGGCAACGAGCAGGGTAGTGTGGGGCCTTCACCCACTAAAGAAACCCGCCGTGTGCCGTCTCTCCGCCTTTATTGGCGGGCCACTGGAACTATGTCACATACCTTCGGTGGTAACAGTAAGGGCCCAAACCCCGTCCCTATCCTCTCCTCATTATCCTTCCTATTCTTATCTTTAGTATCCTTCTTATCCTCTCCATAGTATTTTTCCTCTCCACTTACTATCTCTTTCCTCACGGCCATGTGCTAGTGTGCCACCCACGTAGTATAAAAAAAAATTCGTCTATAGATGTTTTCACTTCAAAAATTGTCTAAATTTTTTTTAACCTACAGCTGGAGTTAAAACATTACCCCTTTCTATTAATAGGAGACCCATATGCAGCTAAGGGTACCCAGTATACCCAATGATGATATAACCATCAAAGAACGCTTAACGAATACGAGTAGGTACATATAGAGCTTCATGTACAAAGTAATTAGGTTATTACGAGATTAACTCAAGAACCAGCTCGTATCATTGTACATATTACAAAAATTGTATGTTGAGCCCGCGGCCTAAGCAAATATGCCCAGTTCACACAGTATGATGTTCCGTATCTCAACATTACTGGATATGTTAGGGGTGTCACCAACAAGTATTTGTAATAATTAATTTTTACTATGTAGGCGGCAAACAATCATACGACCAACCTAATAGTAAGCGTCTACCATAGCCTATAGACACTAGTAACACCAGAGTCATCTCCAAGAAAGGGGTAGGAGGTGGATAGGATATTAACAAGAGGATAGGTAGTACACTAAGAGGAGGATACTAAGGATAATAAGGAGAGAATAGGGAGGGCTTACTTTCTGAATTAAGAAGAATTATAAAAGCGTGAGTTTTTTCCATTGTTGCAGATGTTAGCAATACTAGAGGCCTTACTATCGCATTAACAACCATAGAGTAAGGATAGGAGGGGAGAAGAAGCAAAGGAAATGAAGCTTAGCGGGCTCTAACACTCTCATTCACCAAACAAAACGCAACAGTTAATTTACGCCAACATTCTGTGAGAAATTAGTACTTCCACAGTCAAGCCAGTTCAGTTGAACCATCATTAGAAATGATCTACCAAACCATTATTGAGAAACAGTATAAAACGAGCTCTATTTTGTGACAGCCCTGCTTACTTAAGGGTACTTACGTGACCCTAGCCTCAGGGCTCAAGCGGTTATTTACATAAACATATGAATGCTCGTTTGCTAGAGGAATTAGGATACCATTTTGGTGGTCGCCCTTAATCCAAGAAACAGAGACTTGGATAGATTATGGCGGATAAGCAGGTTAACGTTTTATATGACGTTGATTAGATCTAGTATGACGCTATTTTAGATCTTAACTGCCCCAGAGGTCTAGCAATTGCTTACATGCAACTGCGGCGCGTGAACTCTCGAGTTCGAATTCGGGTCGGGCGAGTAAATAGTTATTAGAGTTTTTCCAATAGAAGCTCGGAGTTTAGAAGTTGACGGTGTTTCATCTCCATGCCTGCAAACACGTAAAGCCGTGCTCCTGCAGATGCCGACTGGAGAGAGATCTCGTGATCTCGCAATGAATTTCTAATACAATCAAAATTTTTGTAAAAGAAATGGTTTTTTTTTATCCTATGCTGATGGCAAAACAAGTATACGGTCTTCCTGATAGTAAGCGGTTACTGTGGCTTATAGATACTAGCAATACCAGAGCCATCACTCACGTGTTACCAATTCTGTGATAGGATCGTACTTCTCCGATCGAGCCAGCCCATTCATGCTGGGATAAGAAAGGCTCTACCACTTCTAGAATGAATGTACGTATTTATCATAATTCATTAACGGTGAAGGAATGGAGATCAAGGTGAAACCATGATTTCCAAAAAAAAAATCAAGATACACTTTAAAAAATATAAATTAGACAAACATTCCACTGAACCCCAAAATTGTAGCTAAGTACCACGATATGCGAACAAGTGTTAGCAAACTTCTGCAATCACACCCTCTCTTATGGCGCTCATCAATGAATAGATGGAACAGCGCGAGCATCGAAGTGTCGTTACACCGCAATCGACTCATGAACTAAGATTGCGACGGAAACTTGGCAACACGCCTGCAAACGACTCCATTCCACACCTGTTCCTTTAATTTATAACGTTTGATTAAAAACTGTACCTACGGAAATCTTACAATGTGGGATATTTGGACCGTTTTCTTCTTTGTAAGCCGTTTTATATTTAGTACTTATTGACTAACTAGAAAAAGTGCATGAGTATGTATATCTGGGATGTGGAGTCTGTAGGGATGAAAGGTACAAAATTTATATAAAGAGAAGAGCAAATATGGGAAATAGAGTAACCGTTGCCTTGGGACAACTTCTCGGCAGCCACCACCTCAGCCAGAAGGCACGTGTCTCAGTACACAACGCAGTGCTTTTCCCAGCATTGTTATATGGCGGCGAGAGTTGGGTATACAGAAAGGAGCATGAAATGAAATGCATTATCTGCGGAATCTTTAAAGTTACACTGACTGACCACATTCGTAACGATGACGTAAGAGAGCGATTAGGTCTGGAAATTGGTGTAAAGATGCGAAAAGGAATGCTTCAATGATTTAGACATGTGGGTTAAGAATGCCGGACGAGCGTTTGGTTAAGAAGATACACAATGCGAAAGGGAAAGGATGTAGATACAGGGAGAGACTGATACTCACCTACCTAGACCAGATCGGCCATGTATTGAAGGAAGCTGAAGTCAGGAGTCTCCAGAACGCGCGAGCGTGCATGAAGAGAATTATGAATTTTGAGGAAGCGAAATATGTATGCAATAATAGAGTCTTTTGAGACTCTGTTATCTCTGCTTACCCCACAAAGAAGATAGCGTGATGATAAGTAAGTAAGTTTTAGTGTTATCAATCATAATGCAATTTTGTCTTGTTTTCCTTAAAAAAACAATATTTTGTTTGCATGGCAATGGACTAGAATAAAAAAGTCATTAACCCATTGTTTGCTGGTTTGTGGTATTCCAGATGATGCAGGTTCAAATTCAGCTCGTGACTGTTATTTTCTATTCCACATTTTCATACTTTGTGTTAATCAACCAGTATTAGTTACAGCTAACTGAAGATTACCTACATTTCAACTAATAAATTCCATTTAATTCCCATAGGCAAGGTAACTTAAATATTATATTAGTATTTTAATCCCTGTAGGCATACTATTATCATTACGAACAGATGTAGCCGCGGCAAAACCCGCATATTAATTGCCTTTGAATATCCGAAAATGCTCAAAGGCGAATATTGCACGAATATTAAAGAGATATTAAGACTATGGAAGACTAACAAGCGGTATATTAAGAACATTTTCAGAACATTGACGGCTAGTAGTAAAAATATAGTGGCCCTCCTTCATTATCTTGACATATTCTTGACTCCAAAAAGACACTATTTGCAACTTCTTACTTCAGAATATAAATACGTGACTCTACGACACTCACTTTAATTAAAACTGTATATTTTTCACATATGATATCTATATATACATATAAATCTGGTTGTCCTGACTGACTATCAATGCACAGCCAAAACTACTAAGACATTTAAAAAGATTTTTTCGAGAGTTGAAAAATGGAGGATTGTTTGACGTTTTCCCGTGAAAGTGTTTCATAGAACAAGTCGAGGTGTACGTTCTGCGAATGAGTTCCTCCACCCCTGGCACGTACTGGCCACCATTTTTGCACGAATTTGTGCACGAATGTTTATACATTTACATATAAATCATTAGTCTTTGCCAGTGGCTGAACTGCAGCGGAAAGCTAGTTTTAGGTCATATCTCAGGTTCCCGATATAGTAGTGTTAAGTCTAATCAAGAACTATCAAAAAAAGATTTCATTAAATTTCGTTTAGTAGATTTTGTTTGATTGCTCTTGATTAGACTTAAAATTTGGTATACGTTTTATCCCGTTACTATATCGGGAAAGTGAGATATAACCTAAAAAACAAATAATATATAAACGGATTTCGATGTAACTTTTTTTAGCTGATTGCTATTGATTAGATTTAAAATCTGATATACGCGTATAAAGTTGCAGGTAAAAGCTAGTAATGTATATAAAAATGTCATAATATCCCAATTTTTGATACAAGTCCATAGTTCGCTAGTAGACATCACAGGGTAAATTAGATAAAACCTAATTAAACATCGTACTTTAAGCCTTACTTTAATTTGAAAAAGTACCGCTTGAAAGCTTTTTAATGTAGGAACGTTAAGGTATGAAGGGAATATTAAAATTTTCTCAAGTAGGGTCTCGCTCAAGAGGGACAATTATAATGGAGTATAGACTTGAATATAATAAAAAGATGATTACGGCTTTGGGAAATCCGTTTGAAAAGGTTTAACCACTAAGCTATCGTGTTGTATATGTACATATAGGTATGTACTAAGACTCTCGTCTTTTTCTCAGAGGGGTAGGCATAGACAACGAATTAGCACGGGGTATAAAACGGCCTTCCGCAATAGAGATATAGCTTATTGGTCATATCTCACGTTTCCGATATAATAGTGGGATAAAACGTATACCAGTTTTAAATTATAAGCAAGAGCTACCATACAAAAAAGTTTCATCGAAATTCGTTTAGCAGTTTTTGCGTAATGTACAAATAGAAAATCAGACAAAATATCTAAAAAATATTTTTAGTATTTTTTTTATACTACGTGGGTGGCCTATAAAATAGCAATATCAGAGGCATTACTTACGCGTCACCATCTCCAACGAAAGGAATAGGAGGTGGATAGAAAGAATAATAAGGAGAGGATAATAGACAGAGGATAGGAAGAGGGTTTGGGCCTCCAGCGCTCACTCATCATACGAAAACCACTTCGATTCCCGCTCGCACTAAAAAAATCTTTTTCCTCATTCAAAAATAATTTGTACTTACTTTATAGGCTATTTATTTATTTACTATACTTACAGACATTGTTTCTTAATTTTCTTATTTTAATTATGTTGTACAAACGTAGCTCTGTTACAAGGTTACAACTTAATAAAAGTACAAATACCTCACTCTATAGTACATTAAATTATCGGTTTTTAAAATACCTATCCCACAGGCATCGTCAATTTTGTCCCATAATAGATGCATCTAACATCACAATATTAAATCTGTCCCTCGTCGGGTCGTAAAATCAAGTGAGAGTTGCCAGCTCCCGCTGTGCCATTTCATTTATTTTATTGATATTTCTGTCACCACTAGCAGCTAGGACTTGTACATACTACACTCTTAACTTATAAATAAAATTATAGAAGTCTGTCGTTTGAAGTGTATCGCGGTAAACACTAACGGATAGATAATTTCCTTTTTTATATTTTTAGCACTTAACCTGCTTAACCATATAAGTAAACATAAAAACGAGCAGGATTACAACCTGCATCTCCTGGAGAACGATTCCAAATACGTGTGTTTTGGCTGTAGCAGGAGATAGCCGTTAATTCTTTAATTTCATATCTTTGTAATGAAATTGTGAGCAGTGGCTTGACAATACTCTCTGCACAGAATAGATACTAGTCCTACGGACTCTCGGTTTAGTTGAGTTCATGAGCAACGGCTATCATTTACTATCAGGTTTGCTCGTCTGCAACCAACAAAGAATGATTTACTGTAAACTTACTTTATACTTTTAGTTCCTTTATGTTTTAAACATAAAACTATTAAATATTTACCCAAATTATAGAGAATATTTCTTTCCCGGGACAACACTTTCACGCACTCATTTTATAAGTGTCTGGTGTCAATCAATTGCTAAAAGTGGCTTCACTTTTTAGTTGACAATGCGGTGTCTTTATTTTTTAGTTTTTTCGTAATTCGCTGTTGGACTACAACCCCGTTTTTTAAAAAATAGTTATAAATTTATTTGATTGAAGCAGTGTAGTCACGCCCTAATTACAGGGGTTGTCGAAGGAAATTGGCAAAAGATAGAGGGGGCTACGTCTGGAGTACAAATGGGGTAGTTCTGTGCATTACCAACTCGGTGCAATCTTGTCTTTGATTTTGTTTAAACAAATTACGATCATTAGTGACTTGTGGTGATTGCAATTGAGGTTTTATTTTTTCTCTGTTCATTTGTATGTTAACTAGTGCCCCGCCCTTGCTTCGCACATGTGCATTTTACTAATAAGAACTACAATTATTTATATTAATTTATCTTTGGATTAGCGAGTAATATTTTTTTTTTGTTAAGACATGAAAAGAAATATTATTTGCTGGTTGCCCCGAACAGGGTGTGTGGTTAGACATATTTTTCCCTGCCTAAAAATTATACCTATCTTTCATCTAATTTGTCGTTCTAGTTATGTTTTATTGATGAACAAACATGCGAAATTTCACACTTATATTAGTACAATAAAAAACTTATTTGTGTTATTAATTTTATTATTAGCAAAATATACTATTATTTTTTGAATCATGAATCTCAAACTGAACAAGTACAGTCTGATACAAAACTTCACTCATTCGCTAAAATATTTAGACCCCTTTCAACTGTGACGTCACAGTTCCATCACTGACAACTGCCGAGTAAATTCTTACTTGTATACGCAGCAACAAGTAAAATGTCTGTTATACTTTTTTCGTCTTGTTTATACTTGGAAAGTGCTGTAAATATTTGGAGAAGAGAGATTACTTTTACAATAATGTGTGACTTTTGTATGTAAGTGATGGGGCCTTTAAACTCTGCTAACTCCAATATGGTCAAATTAGTAGGCAGCCGTTGAATACAGGTGACACAAGACCGTTCGCCGTGGCACTATCTTGGGGAGACTTATGTCTAGCAATGGATAACGAAAGGCTGAAGAATGGAATTCTAGTATAAAGAGGCCAGCTTGATCATGTAAGTACCTCGCAGAATATCAGCCGATAAAGCGGTAAGTTAGCATTTTGTTTGGTCAATGAAAACGTCGTAGACCTAAAGCTACTCCGGTCTATTTAATTGTAAAGAATCAATAAAAACTTGAGAAAAAGACCGATTACCTCCCTGGTAAGCCGAAATACATCAAAATATTTCTGAAGACATTACCTACGAAAAGGTGGTATATAATCCCCTGAGTTTCCCTCAGTAATAATCGTAACAAGAGTGATGTTACCTAAACATGTCACAATATGAAAGTTTCTTAGCTCGTCGCTATATAGATAAATATATTTTCTTTGTAGTTCTATACACATCACTAGTAAGTAAGTAATGACATGTTATATAGTATATAGGAACTTTCTCTAATAAATAATATAGCATCACGCCTGTATTCCCCGAAGGGGTAGGCAGAGGTGTATTACACACCCACGATTCGCCAGCTATGTTTAAATCCCACGTAATAGGAGGCGAGCCTATTGACGTCTACCGGGCACATATCCAAATTCCGGGCTGCTACTGAGAATTTTTCTTTTTAGGAAAAAGCTCAATAACATTTTCCGACCCGGGGATCGAACCCGAAACCTCACGACTAGCAGTCGCATACACTACCGCGACACCACCGAGGTAGTTTAGTTTTTTTTCTGCATCGTTTAACTAATTACTAAATTAAACAATGCAGCGATAGTTTAGTGGTTAGATTGAGAACTGTAAATACAGGTATCGAGTTCTATTTATAGTCTGAGGTTGAGACCTCTGATAACACATACTTCCTACATACGCAATTATGTTTGTATAATATTTTCACAAGATAACTTCTGCTCACCTCTCGCTCGAAAGATTTTCTACAAACTTTTTAATTCCGAGGAAACTCGTGCCCAATAGTGAGACAATAATCACAAGAAAAAAAAAAGGTTTTAGTAAGGTATACTTTTTCTACAATTTTCTGTATATAAGACCATGTCACTCGTCGTTTAATCTATTCGATTGAACAACGATATCGTTCAGTCTCATTCGACAGCTGATTGACTATCTCATTCTGAGAAACATTTAATGTCTGTTTGCATTACCTACGCTTATTTATTAAAGAAAAAGGATCAAAAGGAAAAGAAAATGTTTTATGTACGGAAACTGCGGTTTTCCTTCGTCAATTCATTCTACCAGATGGTTACATTACGTTACAAACTTCATTCTTATTATTTAAGGCATCTCATATCAACGAATTTGTGGTTGTAAATTTTATTAACCTTAAAACTAGCAGTGAATTAAATTGTTTCACGTAGGTATAAATATACCTAAGTTAAGCTACCTAGAAAATAAAGACCCAAAATGTCTATAAAATAAGATTATCGACGCAGTAGCATGGTTTGCTACCAAGAGAACTTACGACCTGGTCACATCCATAAACCAATCATCGTGCCTATCACTTAGGAATGACTTTGTGCAGCAGTAGACGAAGAAGTGATAAATTTATAAAAAACATGCCTCCTAAAGCAAAAAGACGCCATTTTCCCAAAACACAACATAAACAGGCTCATGCAAATTGTACCGAACAGCGGAATGTCTACAGACTCAAAACCGCCAGCGCATTTTCAACCTTAAATCTATGACATGAATATAACCACAGTTTTCTGACTAATACCAAAACAAGGGGTCAACAAACGGAAAACACTTTTGTATTCACCTGTACCCTGGTAAAGATAGCGTAACATGTTCGTTTGTGATTATACCATTCGTTACAGTACAGGCAGTATCAATACAGGGGGCTTAGTAGGGTTTCCATGTCTCTAGAAATACTGTGAATTAAGCACGGATAGAAAGGAGGAGTTATGTCTTACATTTATTAATTAATTTTATTAAACACAAAGTGAAAGTTTGTGTTTTAATGTATGTTGCTAAGCATGTCAAATGCTAAAAAAATATATATAAAAATATCTAAACATAAATTAATTTTAGTTTAGTAAACAAAATAGTTTGAACTGGAAACTATGAAATTTATCTATCGATGTCAAAATCGCTTTCAGGCGGCAGCTTTTTGCACTGACTCTGTTAAGTTTTCAATGTATTTCTTTAAAATTTTGCACTTAGCAACTAATCAATATGATACAATATTGCGAGAGTATGTGTCTAGGTTACAATATAATTTTTTTACTTTTTATTTAAGATAATAAAATTACGGTGTCATACTCACGAGCCACTTTTTTAAATCGCCCATGTGTAACAGTGTTTAAATTTTTATACATAACTAAAATAGGTGCTGTGTGGGGCCGGCTTTAGAATTGTCCCACCCCTCTCGACCCACGGGAGTCGTAAGAGCCGACTGAGGGTATACCGGGGCAGTGCGCAGCAGCACTCCCTCGAGTATTAACAACATCCACTGCGATCGCCAACCCGCCTGCCAAGCGTGGCGATTACGGCACTATCCCCCATTTCTTATATGTATGTCCAGTAGTGGACATTGAAAGACTGATGGATGGATGGAAAATAGGTACTAACTAAAAACAAATTCAAACTCAAAAATATCTTTATTTTATTGGCCTTAAATATAAAATCGTCAAGAATACACTAATAATTAACACGAGCGCCTGAGGCGAGTGCATCCGCAATAACAAAGTGGCGATTGCAATCGCCACAAGCGGCCTGCAACATATAATATTAAAGGACAAAAAGAAATAAATAGGGTAAGTGCTTATTTTTTTTATACTACTAGGTGGCGAACAAGCATACGGCTCACCTGATGGTAAGCAGTTACTGTAGCCTTTTAACACAAGACTCGCGCGTCGCCATCTCCAAGGATAGGGAGTTGTATTATACGCTGATATTACTATGAGAGGGTGGTACTTCCCCGATCGAACCGGCACATTCTGGCTGGGATAAGCAAGGCTCTACCATCGGAACTCTATTTAAAACAGTATTTTGAACTTTATGTAATCAAAGACTTTGAAATAAGGAGCAATTCAAGCGCATTTTGTTTTATCTTCTTAATGATCTGAAATTGTATAATAACCTTTCTACAAACGTCTATTTTCTCTTAAACTTATTCAATGGCATGATTTGGATATTTTCAGGATATTTTATTGTAGAAGTGTAGTATAAAAATGTAGATAAGGAGTTACTCAGTAATACACGTAAGTTACTGATGAATTTGAATTTGAAAATCCATGCAGACATAATCACGGGGAGAAGTGTTCATTCACCGAACTAAAATACACCAGTACCAATACCTTTTTTTTGTGAAGGTGGGAAAAATATATACCTAACTGCACACCCCGTAGTGTGGGACCATCACCCACTAATTAAACCCGGTATGTGCCGTCTTCCTGGATCTGTATTACATTACTTCGGTGGTACCAGTACAAATACCTACGGTTACTAAAGCCAGTATTCATCTCTTGCCAAATATAGTAGTGCGATATTGAAGGAATGTAATATGGTTCCGGTGGCCCGCCAATAAAGGCGGAGAGATGGCACACGGCGGGTTTCTTTAGTGGGTGAGGGCCCCACACTACCCTGTTCGTGCCCCGAACGATGGGGTGTGCGGTTAGGAACATTTATTCCCGCCTTAACAAAAAAAATACATACAGTTTATCAGAGGGGTAGGCAGGGACACAACTTATCACAAAACGGGCTTCCATTGTCCACTTTTCACCCCAGTGGGAACGAAGTGACGGGTGGCGAACCATGTCACCCCCAATAAAATTATTGTTACTAAAAATATTGATTACGCTCCCACGGGATTCATTACATGACAGCTGCTTGTTCTGAGTCTGGGTGTACTTTGTGCTTAAATTGCGTGTTTATAAAGTCCCCCGTTATACAGGGTTTTTCCCAATGGCATGGATTTGTCTTTTTAAGGCAAGTCTCTAAAACAAGGGTTTTTTTTCAGCAAAACCATGGTCACCGCAACCTGAGTCAATGGTAAATCCAACCATGAATTATTAAGGTACGATCGATGCAGTCTGCACGCCAGCGGTTAAATAATTAATGTTTTTTTAAACTTATTATGAAATTTTATTCTGCCTAACGTCGTAGGATTTATTTAAAATATGCAGATTGCTTTTCATACGATAAAACTCCACGATCATATTTTGAAGTGAAAACTTCTATAGGAAGGTTTGGATAGGGACTAAATCCATGTAAGTCGTCACCACCATGGTCGCGTGACGTGTTAACGGTAACACTATAATCTTAGTATAAATTATTGCGCTGGGCCAGCCGTGAAGGAAGAAATTAATTATTTTAAATTATATATATTTTCCGCATTCTGTCCGTAACTTCATCTGTGGGATCTAAAAGATTGAAATCCTTTTAAGCCGTGACCTGCTTGGCCATTTATCAGAATAGCAAGTGCGCAAATGTAAAAAAGGAAATATCAGCCACGAACGGAGTGTGACCTCCATCCATCCATCCATCAGCCTTCTTCTTGCTGCCGGCCCCACACAGCCTTCTGAATACCTTCTAACACTCAGCCAGCTAAGTTATGGTGACATTTTAGTGTGTAAGTGGATATTTAATTATTTTTATACTACGAATAACAAACGGATCACCAGATTGTAAGCAGTTACCGTACCGTATACACGGTATCTACACCAGAGGCATCACTCGCGCGTCGTCAACTCGAAGAAAAGGAATGTGAGGTGGAGAGGAAAGATAATCAGTAGGGATTGAAGAGGGGCACACGCCTCCGGCGCTGTCATTCACCATACAAAACACAATCGTGCCTATAGTTGATTTACACTCATCTTCTGTAAAAAGGTGGTACTTTCCCGGTCAAGCAGACCCATCATGCTGGGTCAACTCTACCACTACACTGTAAGTCAATACAAACACACTTGAAAATTTTGCCTACAGTCTAAGAATCCTGTCCTACTATAGTGGATATGATTGGCCCCCACTTCTAACACCCGTACCCAATCTATACATATAATAAAAATGAAGAGTCTGTTTGTAATGTCAATATTGACAATAACATATTTTTACTAAATGTATACGAGAGTATAGACGCTACCTATAACAGAACACCAATTTAAAATATTTTTTTCTGTCTTACTGTTTGTTCCGGCTAATCTACGGAACGGCTGGACCAATTTGAACAGGACTTTCACTAGCAGATAGCTGTTGTTACATGCCGTAACTTAGGCTATTTTTATTCTGGAAAAATAATTAGGGTTCCGCGTAAAAATAAAAAAGCCCATGAAATTGTGAATGAATACCGATTCAAATAAATATATACATCGAATATACATCCACGGCTAATTTCCTGAACAGCTGCACTAATTTGGATGGGACTCACAGGACGGGGATCACTACTTTTATTTTGGAAAAATAATTAGGGTTCTGCACTAAAAAAGAAAATACATAAATTACACGCGGATGAAGAGGAGCTAGTAAAGAATAAGATATGTGCCCATTACAAATTATAACGTTAGTTGTAAATATCTACGATAAAGTGTACAGAAGTGTACCAAAATTATACAATACCTAGTTAGTGTATTCCGCTCCAGTAACTGTTTCTGGAGATATTCACATATAAGCCTGCTTCATGCCACGTAACACGTATCTTATTACGAAATACATTAATTACTTTACCTATGGTCGCAACTAAATATTCCAGCTCTATTGTACTTTCATCAAAATTAATCTTAGCCTTTATTAACTAGTAGTAATAGTACAAATTATTTGTGAATAAAGAAAAAGAGATTTTTAGTAGGGGCGGAAATCGAACCACGCATCTTTTCCAATCCGGGGAAGTGCTCTAAGCCACTGAGCTACCCTACTGACCTTTCGATCATCCTAAATTCTTAATCACATTTGTCTTACGACTAACGCCATCTTTTTGTTATCTTTTTTATTAAGAATTTGGGATGATCGAAAGGTCAGTAGGGTAGCTCAGTGGCTTAGAGCACTTCCCCGGATTGGAAAAGATGCGTGGTTCGAGTCCCGCCCCTACTAAAAATCTCTTTTTCTTTATTCACAAATAATTTGTACTTTAAAAAGTAGCGGAGCATCTCAATTGCTAAAAGAAATAGATCTAAAATAGTAGTAATAGCTTAGTGATAAGATCAAAAACTGCTGCGACAAAGGTATTTGAGTTTTATTCTCGAGCTGAGGTCGAGACGTTGTTTCGGACGTATTTTCGGACTTGATTAAGAATTATCACTGATCTGAAAAATATTACAAGAACAACTGCAAGCTTGAAGGTTTTCTAGTATAATCTGCAAACCTGCGTAGACTGTGAGTGATATATCTAGTCTAAAAAGTTTAAAAATCTCTTTCTGAAAGAACGAATAAAAAACATAGCTCATGCCTGTATCCCTGAAGGGGTAGGCAGAGATGTACTACACACCCACGATTGGTCAGCTATGTTTAAGTCCCAAGTAATAGGTGGCGAGCCTATTGCCGTCTACCGGCCACATTTCCAAACTCCGGGCTAACGAGATTTTTTCTTTTTACGGAAAAGCTCAACAACATTGCCCCGCCCGGGGATCGAACCCGAGACCCTAATCAACAGTCGCACACACTATCACTGCACCACTGATACAGTTTCTGAAAGAAAATTCTCAAAAATAGTTTCAATAAAATTTAAGAACATTTGTTGGCAGTATTGGTATCCCATCCATCCATCCATCAGCCTTTTAACGTCCACTGCTGGACATAGGCCTCCCCAAGAATGGGGGATAGTGCCGTAATCGCCACGCTTGGCGGCGGGTTGGCGATCGCAGTGGATGTTGTGAATACTCGAAGGAGTGCTGCTGTCCACTCTCCTGGTATTCCCTCAGTCAGCTCTTACGACTCCCATGGGTGGAGAGGGGTGCGACAATTCTAAAGCCGGCCCCACACACACATACAAATTATTGGTAACTTAAGGCAAAATATGTCTCAAATAATTATAAAATATTCATGATAAATTAAAATATATTTAAGTTTTTCAATTTGCAAAAATATTATCCTTTGTAACTCCGGAAATAAGCTTGAATATAGATCAGGAGAACCGCACTGTGCTGTCATCATTATTTAAAACATATAGGTAATAAAGCCCACTCGTTAACGAGGATATACTATTATTGGACTGGCACTACCAGGAGTGAGTTCCCCGTGTTAATTTGACTCAACACGGGAAATCTCACCAGGCTCGGACACTAAAAACGAAATGGTTTATATATATAGACTAGTTTAGTATAAATAGTTTACTGTAAAGTAAATTTACCATAGCTAGGGTTGCATCACACTCCTCTGCAGTAATGTAACTAGTTCCAGTGGCCCGCCAATAAAGGTGGAGAGACAGCACACGGCGGGTTTATTTAGTGGGTGAGGGCACCACACTACCCCACTGTTCGTTGTGCGGTTAGGAACATCTTTTCCCACCTTAACAAAAAAGAGGGTTTTACCACAGTACTACTGAAGTAATGTGTCACATAGTTCAAGTGGTTCACCAGCACAGGGGGAAAGATGGCACATGGCGTGTTTATTTAGTAGGTGAGGGCCGCACATTACCCTGTTCGTTGCCTTTGTAGCACGGACGGGGTGTACGGTTTGAATTTTTTTTCCCGCCTTTACAAATAAAATAGGGTTTCACCACACTAAAACTCGATTGGCCGTGTGGGGCCGACTTTAGAATTGTCTCACCCCTCTCCAACCATGGGAGTCGTAAGAGCTGACTGAGGGAATATCGGGGGAGTGGGCAGCAGCACTTCCTCGAGTATTAACAGCATCCACTGCGATCGCCAATCCGCCTGCCAAGCGTGGTGATCACGGCACTATCCCCCATATGAGCGAAACAAATGTTGTGGCGTTCTCTTGGGGAGGCTTATGTCCAGCAGTGGACTTCGAAAGGCTGATGGATGGATGGATGGATGAAAACTCGGTTTTGCTAAAGCAAGAGACAGCAGTATACTCCTTTCTTAATAACGGACTGAGGATACAAGTGTCACCACCCCATTCCTTCAAACAGGTGTCGACTAAGGAAAGTACGAGTAAGTAGTTATCATCCATTGCATTACTGGTGGTACGGTTGGGTACAAAATGGGAGTCTCTACGCCTGAGTAAGTCAGTACCGTCTGCCGCATGACCAACCATGAAGCATCCCCGTGTGTTGTGGTTGCAGCGGGAGATAAACTTTCCAATCTGCGAAATGAGATGACAGGCAGCGGTTTGGCAAAATTCTTGAGAGCATGAGCCTAGAATGGATACCGTGAAAAACCACATCACCATGTCCAGCCGAAGAACCGGTGAACCATAAACTGGCATAAGTCACAGATGTTACTCAGCCTAGAGCGCTTGATGACATAAAAAAGGCGAAGAGAATAGTTTGGCTGCGACACACAGTCTCTGAGATTCTGGCTTTCATTAGAAGAAGCGTAAGTATGTTTAAGAGCGGATTGAGATCAGACGATTGCGTTTAACATTTTTTATAACACTGACCTGTATTAAAGTGTATATTAGCAACTGCATATCCCTAGAGTGTGGTAAATAGACCACTGAAGGAATGTAATATAGTTCCAGTGGCCCGCCAATAAAAGCGGAGAGACGGCACCTTGCGGGTTTCTTTAGTGGGTGAGGGCCCCATACTACCCTGTTCGTTGCCCCGAACAACGGGGTCTGCGATTAGGAACATTTTTTCCCGCCTTATCAAAAAAAAAGGGTGTGGTGAATAGAAAGTTGAAATAAGATGGTCCCTCATAATCGTTATGGATGGGTTATAATAAAATTTATAAAAGATAAAAACTTGATGCTTTTATCACTACCATTAAATAAAAGTAAAAGTGTATAGATAAACAAAGAGTATAATTTTGAAATGAACAATGTTGAGGAAACAATAAAAAAGTTAAACGAAAGAATATTATTAATATACCCTCCAAACGGTAATTTGTGAGTGTTCCGCATTCACGAAAAGTATGCGAAACCCACAGTAAGGCTGTGTTCACACAATCTTGTTGCACAGAAGTAAAAAAAATTATCTATTAGACGGGTTGACATGGACCTGGTTTGCACTTCCAGATGTATTAAATAGTACACCAGTTTTCACAAACAATAAAAAGGATTCATCAAAATCATTTACAAGTAGTTTTTGCGACACGCGTGACCAAGTAATCTGAAAACCTAAATATGTTTTGAGTTCTGAGAAGCCTATAGGTACAGTATTTTTTTTTTAAATATCTTTAACCTATATATACACAAATATTTATTACAGGTTTATAATAGTATAGAATATAGACAAGAATAGCAAACAAACAGACATCCCTGATGCAAAACGGCTACCGGGGATAAGGAAAGGGCTTGAAAGTGGAGAGGAAGTAAGTGGAATGTATGTTTTTCTCCTTCACCAACAGTTTTGCGTATTCCTAACGTCTTTAACATAATACGTTTTCTTGCGATACAATCGTTGCTTATACTTTTATTGTTAATACTAGCACAATATAAACCAACGTCTTAAATAAAGAGATCATTATTTATTATTATTGTAAATCGCATTGTGAATGAGGACTAAGACTATACATATGTACACACAATAATAAAATAGGCTTTCAAATCAAATATGTTAGTCGCTTATCTTACCCAACAGAGTACGATTAATATGTTGTCACAAAGAAATCATATTTGCACAAAATTATTTTACACTCAAGAATACATGACACTACCCCGTTTCGTAGCTGTTTTAAAAGTAAACAGTAAATCGATACTGTGATTATTTTTTAATTTATTTCTAACTAATGCTTAAAAATTATGATATAATAATTATTTTATGGAATTTATGACATTAATTAATACAGTCTAGTGGTAAAACCAAGAACAGCAAACACAGTGGTATCGAGTTCGATCCCGAGTCCAAGGTACCTCGCGGACCCCGTACGAATTACATTGTCAACGGCCTGTGAAGTCTGCCAACCCGCATTCACTCTCACCATGAGTGAGACCCGTACCAAATAGTGGGACAGAAAAAGAGTTAAAATAATCATAATTTGTTTCTTTTTTGACTGCGTTTAAATATTTAACAGCATTCATGTTCATGGGGAGACTAAGGTCTTTCAAATAAGTAGCAAATGAAATTCGATGATTAGGTGATGGCGCATTTTTAAAAGGTTGTTAATTTGGCACATCCTATTTCTGGGGGGTTACACGGAATCTCACAATCGACATCGTATCGTGATCACTGTGATTGGTTAAGATATTACCGTGATTGGCCAACGGATTATTGATTATCGACATGACGCATCGATTTCTCTACCAAGCGAGATGATACGATGTCGATTGTGAGATATGAGATTCCGTCTAACTCCCCTGTCCTGCGATTCGGCAGGCACAGGATATCCTCAAAATGAGTCATCACATTATAAACAAAGCTCGTTAGCTGATCTCGTAAGTCGCCATGAACACTCATATCTAATAGGAAAATCAGTGTTAAAGCCTTTCTTGTCCCAACATGAATAGACTACTCGATCTGGAATGTACTAAAGAAGATCAGCTTGAAACAATTGTCGGTACGCCTACTGTTGTATTTGATATGGTGAGTGAGAGATCCTCTGGTGTTACTAGCGTCTATAGACGTTATAACCAACGTTAACCACTTACCATCAGGCGAGCTCTTGTAGTAAAAAAGCAGTAAAACACACCCTAACAACGTAAAGAGTAAAATTGATAAAATAATATGCTAAGATTTGATAAAAACTTTTCTTTTCAGCACGGCGGATGAGGAAAACGGCGAAAAGTTTCAAAAACAAATTGTTTCTGGCCATTTCACAAGTTTTACAATGTGACGTAACTCGAATACGAGACTTGTCTTTTTTCTAAACGAATGATGGTGATCCGAATATTGACACGGGTAAATTAATTGACTAAAAATATTACAGTGAAATTATGACAAATTATACTGATGCAAATAGCAACGCTCCGTCTCGTTTCAACCAACTTCGAAAAGGAGTAGGTTCTCAATTCGGCTGTATGTTTTTTTTGTATGTTTGTTACGCAATTATTCTGCCAATTATGAATTGATTTCAATGATCAAAATCGGTCGAGCGGTTTTTAAAAAATCAACAAACCTCAAAAAAGTTGTTTACATCGATGATATTTTTTCGTTTACTTCGAAACCTCTATGGCTCATTGGATCATAGCGTTTAGTCGGTGCCTAGTCTAAAAATAACAAAAGCAATAGGTAGGTATATAAACTTATAATAACATTAACATAATATTTGGCACCGCTATTACGAGTAAACACATCAGTAGGTGTCTAGCACGGAAATGGTATGTATATTATATCAAATATCAATTATTTTTTGCTTTTTAGTTCCTAGATATCTTTTGAATGCGGTTTTTTTTATTTAAAAATAATTTATGTTATAAGACCATGGCATATTACTATTTTGCATTCCTTTCTTGATAGGAAAGAAAAGGAATATCAATCAGTCTATAGGTTCCTCTGTCTACGTTTTAACGCAACTCATTATTGTCAAATATGTGTAATGAGAGGGTCATAGTCTATCACGCTGATCCCATGCGAGCTTGCCGCTAGGCTTCATAAGCCGTCGGGAATATTTCCAGGAAACGTGTGTAAGGTATCCTCGTTCATGATATCTTTATCTACTGCTCGTATTAATAATATTATTATAATATCTATTTGTCTTACAATTCGAATAAAATAATAGCCGCAGTGTTGTTGAGATTTTATATATTAGGTAAAATATTCGAATAATCACAAAAAATAATACGTTCTGAGTTTAGATATATTTCGTGCCCATTTATTTTGTGTTTGTAAAGTCGCCAGAGACATACTTCAGACTTTTTTGTAGCAAACTTTTTTATGCGAGTCATGAGAGTGCCCCTGATTTTTTCCTAAATATAATCGTTACGCACGCTTTTAATAATTTACTTGAATTTGGTTGAAATAAATTCTTATATCAGTTAATAGTAATAGAATAGATATATATTTGTTTATAACAGCTATTTTACTAATTTTGTAAAAACGCCGTTTCTGTTATGGCTCTAGTCATACATTACGCGCTTAGCAAATCTGAAGTGAATTTAACATCTACATATAAATATGAATAGTCCATACCTAAGTACAAATTATTTGCTTTAATTCAAACGAAACTCATAAGAAAGAGACTCTAATTTGTTTTGATTGTTATTTCGATCCCCGGGTCGGGCAATGTTATTGAGCTTTTTCCTAAAAAGAAAAAATCTCAGTAGATCGGGTTTGGAAATGTGCCCGGTAGACTTCAATAGGCTCGCCCCCTATTACGTGGGACTTAAACATAGCTGGCGAGTCGTGGGTGTGTAATACACCTCTGCCTACCCCTTCGGGGATTACAGGCGTGATGCTATTTCTTTTATGTTGTTCCGGAAATAGCAAAATCTTCTGTAATAATTATTACTAAGCAAGATGTCACATTTTATAAACTGGAACTTATTTTTGTCGTATCTTTTTTAATTTGAAAACGACATAATTCATCTATATAAACGAATTGGATATTAACGTCACTGTTGATAAACTCCCAAAGGAGCAAAAATTTGACCTTTTCTTAATCTTTCACTCGCAGGTCTCCCCATAATTCGAGTCCCACACACTCCCCACAAAAATGATGGCCCATTTCACCGAGATACCTCAGGTTAGTTGACACACAAAGATAACGTTCCCTTTTTACTTTTCACTCTCGTAAACGTTTTTGTGCCCGATTATCGCAGACGGGCTACATTTGATTGCCATTTAGTTGATATAATAAAATTGGTAATTTTACTTGGTTAGTACGATAAACATTTTTAAAAGACATCTTAAAGCGACACTGACATTGTGGATTAAAAATCCTTCGATGAAATAAAAATATATTTAACTATATTTATCTAAAAAAAGAAGCTACCTCTGTGGTGCAGTGGTAGTTTAAGCGATTGCTGATCGTTATTGAGCTTTTTCGTAAAAAGAAAAAATCTTAGTAGCAGCCCGGATTATGGAAATGTGCCCAGTAGACGGCAATAGGCTCGCCCCCTATTACGTGGGACTTAAACATAGCTGGCAAATCGTGTGTGTGTAATACACTTCTGCCTACCCCTTCGGGGAATGCAGGCGTAAAGGCTTTATGTATAAATAAATCACAATCATCTGCCTGACGATAAACCTATTTGGGAATCTGATTAATCACACGTCTCAGCGATACTCCAGCCCCCTTAGAATGTGATTTACAAAATCGTATCGACGTGGTATCATCTTATATTAGCAGAGACATCGACACGTGATGTCGCAATAATCGCTCACCCAGTCACGGTGATTTCTTAACCAATGACAATGACACGATGCGATGTCGATACGATTTAGTGAGTTGCATTCTACAGGCCCTGAATAGGGTTAGTAGTAGATTTATATCCTTGTTTCGGTCACTTGCGGTAGTGGTTCATCCATTTAACATTCAGTTAGTTCATCGTTGCTTGAACTGCCGATAAATCGATAACAGTCCTTATTTAATAAAATTATTTAACCGCGTATGCTTTAAATGTCACCAATTTACCCCCTTATTCATAATATCATTACACTAATTTAAAACACTGTTTAAGCTGACAGATGTTTTGTTACTATCTGCCAAATGTTCAATGTGCTTTGTTGAAAAGTATCTACTTTAGTAAAGTCAGTGCTATAGAGTGATGTTAGTTTTTATGAATAAGTATTTACCCTTAATTTTGTAACACAAAACGGAAACCAGCAGTCGCCTGTTTGTTCCACAGATTCACTTTTCAGACGAGCCTGTCGCACCAAATTTAATAACTAATTTTGACACATTGCATTGATTGAACTTAACCAACTTTTCCTATGTAATAAGGGAATATTTTATCCGATTCAAGTACAGACACAACCTGTGTTGCTAGTTCTGGCCCAGATTTGAACCCTATTGAATGGATGCAAATATAATGTACCTGTCTGAATATGTCTACATCCTCTGCCTCAATGCACCACTGTCACAAATATATAACCTATGTAAAAAATGCCACACATTTGTGTAATGATATTAAAGTACAATAAAAATTGCCTCTCCCGGTCATCGAACCAGCACAAAAACAAATTATCTTCACGACGATAACTTCAATAACGCGAGTGCTAAATCATGTTATGTCCGTGCCATAACTGCGGACGGCAAACTTGATAAATATTATGGGGAATGGGAGATATTTTTCTATTTGACACCGAATGACGAAGTATTTTTACGTTTGAATAAATACAAGGAAAATTTTTTTGGTTTGGTTTACACACGTGTTTAAGTGAAGGGAAGTGGAAAGTTATCTATTTCTTCTATAAATAGTATAAAATAATGTTACTGTCCACCTCTCTGTTTTCCCTTTTTTTTGTTTATACTACGTGAATGACAAACAAGCACACGGCCCACCTGATGGTAAGTGCTTAACGTAGTCTATAGGTTTCTAACAACACCAAAGGCATTACTCCCTTGACGCTCACCAAGGAAAGGGATAGGGATATAGGCAGAGGGTAATACGGAGAGGACCTATCCTCTCCGTATTACCCTCGGTAGGATACTAAGGATAATAAGGAGAGAACAGGGAGGGGGTTTGATCCTCCGGCACTCTCAATCACCATACGAAACACAATGGTAGGAGTACCGTTGTTTCACGCTGAATTTCCGTGAGAGGGTGGTACTTCCCCGATCGAACCGGCCCAGTCATGCTAGGACAAGCAAGGCTCTATCTACCATTAAATTTTTTTTACTCAGTGTTTTTTTTTTACCTTTTATAATTTCTAAAGAAATTGACACATTATATTTAGATATTTTTATATATTTTTTTTCATTTTGTGTTTAATGTATGTTGCTAAGCATGTCAAATGCTAAAAATATATATAAAAATATCTAAATATTTATAGGGTTTGCGTCATTATTAGGTAAAATCTTAATTGTAAAATTAAATTTACCTGGTCTAAAATGTACGATGGTATTGTATGAAAATACTTCCGACAGATGGTGCAGGCGTCACCCAAAGACGTTAAGTATGAATGTGTTATCAAGATTAGCAGTCGGGAACAAGGGTCACGATGGTTGAATTGGCAAAGCATCTGGACGGTATCCAGGAGATGCAGGTTCGAATCCTGCTCATGACTGTTATTTTCGATTTCACATTTTTCACTTTGTGTTTAATGTTGACACATTATTTTAAGAATCTAAATATTAAGAGTGATGAGCAAAAGTCTGGAGTTCGGACTGGAGATCGAACTCAATACCACCACTGTCTTTGCAGTATTTAGTACTGGACTATTTTATAATTATCTGATGAAAATTAAATGCCTTCAAATAGTAAACGATGTGCTTAAGAAAATGTTCCATTAATTGGCACGCCAGTACATTCCAGGTCATGACAATAACGGCCAAAGACCACTAATTAACTAAACTTGGCACAGTTATTCACGGGGAACACGCGTTTGGACCTCGCCCAAGTAAGCCAATGTCGCTGCTGGTGACATATGATAGTGCGCGTGATATATGGTTTTTAGTTTAAACCTAATGGAAAAACACAAAGTGAAAAATGTGAAATCGAAAATAACAGTCAGGAGCAGGATTTGAACCTGCATCTTCTGGATACCGTCCAGATGCTTTACCAATTCAGCAATCCTGACAATTGCTCCTGACTGCAGCATCTGGACGGTATCCAGAAGATGCAGGTTCAAATCCTGCTCCTGACTGTTATTTTCGATTTCACATTTTTCACTTTGTGTTTAGTGTATAGTGCTAAGCATGTCAAATGCTAAAAATATATATAAAAATATCTAAAATACCTAATGGAAAAAGTTGAATATAAGCAATGACAGCTGATTGGTAAGAGTAAGGATTGCAAAGCCAGTGGTATCGTATATGATCCCCAGTCGAGCCCTTGCAATGCGCCTCTGACTGAATTTATTTCTTGACAAATTATCACTGTCTGCTGATGGGAAACATCGTCTAGAAATCTGCATACATTTTCTTTTTTTTTTGTTAAGGCGGGAAAAAATTATGCTAACCGCACACCCCGTCATTCGGGGCAACGAACATGGTTGTGTGGGGCCCTCACCCACTAAAGAAACCCTGTGCCGTCTCTCTGCTTTTATTGGCGGGTCACTGGAACTATGTTACATTGCTTCAGTGGTAGAAATCTGCATGCCTGAGATATTTTCGCAACGGTTGAATTTGACCTGCACTGGACCAGCGTGCCGGACTGCTGCCGAAATCCTTCTCACTCTGAGAGGAGACCCGTGCCCAATAGTGGGACAGATATGAGTTATGAAAAAAAGACAAAATTTTTGAAATCTCCGTAATGCGTATTGAACGCTGGTACTTGCTAAATTTACAGGCGGAGAGACGGTAGGAGGTTTACTTAGTGAGGGCCCCATATTACCCTGTTTGTTGCCCCGAACGACGGGGTGTGTGGTTAAGTTAATTATTTCCCACCTTAACAAAAAAGGGT
Source organism: Leucoma salicis (assembly GCA_948253155.1). Taxonomy (NCBI): domain Eukaryota; kingdom Metazoa; phylum Arthropoda; class Insecta; order Lepidoptera; family Erebidae; genus Leucoma; species Leucoma salicis. The sequence continues at coordinate 24,533,483 of OX411815.1, read as the reverse complement.
ACTCCTGCCGTTGTATTTCGTATGGTGAGTGAGAGCGCCGGAGGCCGAAACTCCCTCCCTATCCTATCCTTATTATCCTTCCCATTCACCTCCTATCCCTTTCCTTGGAGATGGCTACGTGTGCCTCTGGTATTGCTAGCGTCTATAGGCTACGGTAACCGCTTACCACAAGGTGAGCCGCTTGTTTACCACCATTGTATAAAAAATCCTCTTTATATTATGATTGGCCGTGAATTTAGGTAAATTAACGTTAATTGCCAGTATCTTAGAAAAGGTGATCTATATATTTAATTAACTGTTTATTGCTTTTATCATTAACCTTCAGTTAATTTATAGCTTAACATAATTACCTTATAGAAAATTTTAGGTATGAAATTATGATAATTATAATTAATCATCATTTGCTTAGTCTTATTCCGAGCTTTGTTAGGATCGGATTCCGAACTGTTCAGTTTAAGCCGATCCACTAGTATTTTCACGGAACACCTAACTGACCTCCACAATTTTTTTTTTTTGTTAAGGCGGGAAAAGTTTTCCTAACCGCACAGCCCGTCATTCGGGGCAACGAACAGGGTAGTGTGGGGCCTTCACCCACTAAAGAAACCCGCCGTGTGCCGTCTCTCCGCCTTTACTGGCAGGCCATTGGAACTAACTCTGGCGGGTCACTGGAACTGACCTCCACAACCTAAGAACAAGAGGACTGACGACTTTAGAACGAGATTAATGTCAGTTTTTTATATTCAGGCCTCTGACAAACTGTAACGTCTTCTGAAGCACAGGATAATAAAATTATAATTAGTATAATATTTATATTATAACTTGGATTTGATTTCAGTCGGGATGAAAGGTACAAAACTTATAAAGAGAGAAGAGTAAATGCGGAAAATAGAGTGAACGGAGCATTGGGATAACATTTCGGCAGCCACCATCTCAGCCAGAATGCACGTATCACAGTACAAAACATTTTATATGGAAGCGAGAGTAGGGTATGCAAAAAGGAGCATAAGAGTAAAAAAAATGAAATGCGATCTTTGCAGAGAATCCGTGAAGCGAGGCTGACTGATCGCATTCCTAGCGAAGCCGACAACGCGATCGTAAGAGAGCGAGTAGGTATAAAAGAGAGTATTGGTGTAAAGAGGCGGAAAGGAATGCTTCGATGGATCGGTCATGTGGAATGAATGCCAAGCGACTGTTAAGAAGATATACAATGCTAAAGTGGAAGGATGATGTAGGTATGGGGGGAGACCGATACTCACCTACCTAGACCAAATCGGTCATGTCTCGAAGGAAGGTGGAGTCAAAAGTCTCCGAAACCGGCGAGCGTGTATGAAGAAAATTATAAATGTTGAGGAAGCGAGAGATGTATGCAACAATAGATCCTTTTGCCACTCTGTTCTCTCTCCTTACTACGCAAGGAAGATAGCGACATGATAAGTAAGCAAGTATAAAATTAATTTTCCACGTATTTTTTATATAATGTTCTTTTTTGCTGGCAATGTATTTAATCGTCATCCTTTAAGTATAAAAGAGACCATCCAGAATAATACGTGTCACTATCCGAAAAGCCTTTGGAGTTTTAAGCAAATAAATCGTCAGTATTTGACAAGTGATCGGAATGTTTAGAAACGCAATAACATTAAAAAAATAGTCCTTGTACCTAGTTACAAGAAAAAATAATTTAGGAGTCCTTGTTTATTTTTATTTAATAACTATATATGATAGAAGGCGTGGTCTACTAATAAGATAATAAAAAATATGTAATCGAAATAGAGTATGGAGTAACGGCTCATCTAATGGTAAATATTACTCGCAATTTCTGGACTCAGAAATACTATTTATATAGGCAAAGTATAGCCAAGCAATTATAATTAATCAACTATATATCATAGGAATTAAGAACTCCCTAATATCTCGGATCATTCTAAGAAAACAGAGAAAGATTTCATCGATCTAGATAATTGATTTGATCAAGAACAAAAAATTGTTTTTGCATACCTCACTCAGAAAAAAGATGGTCAATATTTTATTCCAACGAAAGACTTGCATGTTATATCATGTTTAAGGTAGTTGATAGCATAGTATGGGACATAAGGCAGACTTCATGAAAAAAGATCGCTGTTAGAGCGCAAATTCTTCTATCAATCAAAAGTATACATTGTTGGCTGCTTTCAATACCTACCTCAAAGGCTTGCTATTTGCAATAAGCTGACGTTAATAACAGTGCAGCACACGTAGCTTTGATAAACTGAAACTGTACATTTTGCAGCCTCCCTTATTACAAAAAAAATGGCAATATATACATCGTTCGATATTTATAAATATCTCTCTTTTGTTTCGTCGAAAATATTGGTGCTGGAAAATGACAGGCCTTTTGGCGAACTGTCAGAGCATGAAATGTGTTTTACATATCCATTTTACAGTATTCTTTAAAATATCTTGTCTTAAAAGGTAAAGTATCATTAGGTGTACAAATTCTAACGATTTCTAGGTTCAAAATGCGTACCACTGAAGAAGTTCCAACAGTTCGACAATACAGCGGAGAGTTGCTGAGAGAGACAAGGTGCGCAGTTAACTGCTAAAAAAAGATAAAAGAAATAATTTGAAATGAAACTTCTTTAGGCACGCTATGAAGGGTAAAAATTATTGGCGTTAAAATGTTTGTACCTAAATACAGTTGCTGTTGCTTGGAATTTTATTTAAATTAAATAGTATGGTTTTCCAGTCTTACGCTAGGTCTTTATGGGCGCATCAGACACATTCTGCTGTATTGACTTAATTTTTTTTTTTGTTTTATAGTTCTTGATACTGACTTTAGAACTGGTTTAAATAAAAAAAACACATAGCATCACGCTTGTATTCTCCGAAGGGGTAGGCAGAGGTGTATTCACACCCACGACTCGCCAGCTATGTTTGAGTGCCACGTAATAGGGGGCGAGCCTATTGACGTCTACCGGACACATTTCCAAACTCCGGGCTGTTACTGAGAAATTTTCTTTTTAGGAAAAAGCTCAATACCTTTGCCCGATCCAGGGATCGAACCCGAGACCTCATGATTAGCAGTCGCATACACTACCGCTACACCACCGAGGCAGTTTAAATTGTATATCTCAATTATATCGGAAACCGGATATATTATAACATTTACAACCAATATAACAGGTAATTTAAGACGCAAAACCGACTTCAGACCAGAACCTTATTCACATCACCTACAAAGCTGCTGTCAAACAAAAAAACAATTATACGCAAATCATCTTAGAAATCAGGAAAAAATTAGTATACATACACAGACTCATGGGCAAACATATAACCTTCTCTTTTACTTTAAATATAAAAAAAAACTATTAAAGTTTTTAAGGAATTGACTTTGGCTTGACTACTCAGTACTTTAGTCGTACATCCCCAAACATACAATCAACCAAGAGACACATCGCCAAGAGTTATTTTCAAACCACTTAAGACCTTTTGTTACTGACAAACAGTTAAGGCTCGTCACAGATAAGTCTATTTGGGCAAGCTGTGTAATCTTACATAAGGACACTTCACGACTTTTACAGAAAAAATAGTGTAAGACAGACACGTTAAATAAATAACTTTCCATTATTTATCTAAGATTTTATTTATTTGCCTTTGCTAAACAAGTACTTCTTCGAGATAAAATAAATGGCGATTTCCTTTTCAAAACTTAGTTTTTTTTTTAGTCTTTAAATTATGTTTTTATGCTATTATAAAGCTGTAACAGAGCTACTTTTGTACATTTAAGATATTTGAGAAGTAAAACTACGTTTACGAAATTTATCGCGTATACCTACATGATTTTCTACTATCCCGACGTTTCGAATACTTTACTTTAAATACAGCATTCATGATTACGAGTGGACTTAGATGTTAGATGTCCAAGACTGATATGTTATTCCAACGATTTCATCTACCCACCGTAATTTATAATTTTATAAAAGTTAGTTTTTTAATTTAACCCACCTAATATTTGTTTAGAAACAAAATTAAAATATCTATTCTATATTTTTTTATTTTTGGACTTAAAATGTATGAATTTTAAGGTAGTTTAATTAAACTGAGTGTATACTTCTCTTTATATTGAAAAGTTAAATTAGTAATCAAAATTCTACCAATTATTTTATTAAATTTAGTTTGTCCATTTTTGTATTACAAATCTGTACTATCGTCATACCTTTTTTTTTCTTTTGGCGGGAAAAAATGTTCCCACCCTCTCAAACCGTCGTTCGGGGCAACGGGAAGGGTAGTGTGGGTCCTCACCCACAAAATAAACCCGCCGTGTGCCGTCTCTCCGCCTTTATTGGCGGGCCATTGGACTATATTATACTGCTTCAGTGGTCCGCCGGCGGACTATCGTCAAATCTACGATAAAAAAGTAATAGGAAATTTTAAATAGAAATTCTTATGATGCTAAATTCAGCCTAAAAAAGAGGAAAATAAGTTATAGTTTAAGAAAAGCTATAATTATAAGGAGAGGATAGGAAGAATAATAAGGGGAGACTATGAAGGATAATAAGGGGAGAATAGGAAGGGTGTTTGGGCCTCCGGTGCTCTCAATTACCACACGAAACACAACGGCAGGAGTACCTATCGCTGATGTTCTGTGAGATGGTACTTCCCCAATCGAGTCGGCCCATTCATGCCGGGATAAGCAAGGCATTACCACTAGGCTTGTTGCTTGCCTCATGTAAAGGGATAAGAAGTGGCGAAGAGAAATAATAAAAGAAGCGATAAGAACGCTATTTATACCTGGTGAGGCGGACTGAGTTAAAAAACTCAAATTAAAATTGATAGGACACTGTCTTGTAGAACAAAAAAGCACACAGAATAAGATGTATCATTACCCCAAAAGCCTTTGGAGCTTTAAACAAATAATCTTCAATGTTTGACAAGCGATCCGAAGCTCGTGTTGGATCACAGCACCTTTAGCAAAAAGTTTTCCTTTAATATAATTTTGGTTATTGTGTAAAAAAGGATTGTTCTAGGGTTTTTGTTAGTTCTGTTATAATTATAAAGCGATATTTAAGTTAATTTGAGAGTCAGATGTGGCACATAAAGACCTAATTGGTGTTCAATTAATTGGGTTTTGAATAAGATGATAATACAGTGGTAGGTAGTGTAACCGACTTCCGGGCACGAGGTCGTGGGTTCGATTCCCAATCAGGACAATTTTGTGTGATGAACACAGATATTTGTACTGCGTCTGGGTGTTTTCTATCTATTCCATCCATCCATCCATCAGCCTTTTAAAGTCCACTGCTGGACATAGGCCTCCCCAAGAGTGGGGGATTGTGCCGTAATCGCCACGCTTGGCAGGCGGGTTGGCGATCGCAGTGGATGTTGTTAATACTCGAAAGGAGTGCTGCCGCCCACTCCCCCGGTATTCCCTCAGTCGGCTCTTACGACTCCCATGGGTAGAGAGGGGTGGGACAATTCTAAAGCCGGCCCCACACGGCTACGGCTTTTTTTTTGTAAATACATATATATCTATTATATATATGAATTTACAAAAAAAAAAAGTAATACCTATATGTATTATATCCTTAATTTGGTACCCATAACACAAGCGTTAAGCTTAGTTTGGAAACAGAGGTTAAAAAAAAAGGAAATAAAAATAGACCAGCAAAAAAAAAAATCTAATAATTATGGTGTGTATGACTATACGTATCAACGAAGCTGGTGGTAAATTTTAGTAGGTACATAGTTAAAGGACTCGTTTATTATCGGACCAAAGCGGGTCAAATCCTTTGTATTTTTCTTCGTACTGGTAGGTAGAACTACTTAAAAAATTACCCAATAAAAGAATTAAAATTTGCACTAAACAAAAAACAAATAATATAAAAAATAAAAACAATAATAATAAAAACTCCTGTGTTATTACCGCTAAGCTCCAAAAAACATCTTTTAACAAGAAAAAGCCGTTTTTTCCAAGGAAATATATCACACGTAATGTCTCTTTGTCCCCGCCTACAGACAATCCCATAAAAATGTGAGAGGGTGTTGTTTTCTTAATAAATTAAACGGAGTGACGCGAAGACGTTGTCCGGTCAACCGCTGTTACGTGTATTGTTGGCAAAGGTTGTTTATGGTTGTAGTACAATACAATAATATTGCGAATAGGTATTTATTTCTTCAAGTTAAATATCTAAGAGCCTGGAATAACTATTTCTGATATAAGTCTTAAATAATGTACGTGGAACTACATCCTCGACACCTCTACAGTGAGCAAAGTGCGAAACGCAACTTATTATAATTTATTGTTCAATAGTTTTTGCGTGATGGGCGAATCACCAATCAAAAAGTGTTTTTGATGTGAAACATCTAATGCGGAAGGAGGGTAAAATGGGCTGTTAGCGTGGCGACGCTTTTATTTTACTTGACCCGTTCAAATCTTGCAAGTTAAATTTGACACACTTCCCAGTTTCCGATTAAGCTGAAATTTTACACGCATGTGTATATCGCGTGACAATGCAATATTATGATGACATGGAGCTGATCTGATGATGGAGCTGGCAGGTGGACATAGGAACTCTATAATGAAATGGCGCAACCCCATCGAGTTTAGGCTCGTATGATTTGTCTTGTCGAGTATTTTGTGTCTAGATGATATCCAAGGCCTGATGATGAAGCTGGTAGGTGGCCACAGTAACTCTATAATGAAACGACGCAACCCTGTCGAGTTTGGACACGTTTGTTCGTCTTGATGAGTACTTTGTCTTTAGATGGGATCCAGGGTCTAATTATGGAGCTAGAAGGTGGCCATGGGAACTCCGTTATAAAACGACGTAACTCCATCTAGTTTGGGCTCGTATGATTTGTCTTGACGAGTACTTTGTCAAGTTATGATCATTTTATTTCTACAAAATAATTTCGATGTTTTCACATCTGCTAGACGTCCCGCGACGTCTAGTTTTTTATTCTCAAATGTACAGACATAGCTCTGTTACAGCTTTATAATAGTACCTAATAGATATACCTACTATATACCTGTATGTGCTTAAAAATAATATAGCACTGATATAAATTCATTGGAAATAATAATTGTGTAAATTTGTAAAATAATACATACAAACGGCATTAAGATAAATTGTGAAATATAAAAAATATCCCCGGCACTCAAACTCCAACTGCTATTTCATAAGCAGTGGTGGTGGTCAGGTGCAGTGGCAAATTTTGACGTCCCTGACATTTAGGTTTGTTAATGACCATTTTAAAGGCTTAAATATTAATGCATATTTTTATAAACAACATCCATGATATCTCTTATCGCGAGGGAATTTACATACAATTAACGGGCACAAAATATACCAGTATAACGTTTTTATGACTTTTAGCATTTGACATGCTCAGCTATTTTACTAAAACAAATGTTTGTCCAAATTGCGAACCCTGCACGTTGAAAATTTATCTTTTTCCACTTTTACAAAAAAATGTTCAAGTAATATACCTACCTACTAGCTGACTCGGTGATCTACGTAGGTACCGCCTCAGAATCTATAAATTTACCTTTAACTTATTTCAATTAAATTCAGTTTGTTACGTTCTATAAAAAATTTATGCCTATGAAAAAATTAATTTTCTTCATAATTTTTTGGTCAACATTTCCATTGTTTCGATAATTATTCTGCTATCCTAGGTGGAGACAAATACAAAAAATCAAAGATCACAAAAAACGATTCAGCCATTTTTGAGCTTTAAGTGATGTAACTGTTCCGACTTTGTGATATATAGGTACAGAAATAATTATATTAATTTAGTAAAGCTAAATACTATAGTAATTTAGTACTTACCCAATATTATAGCGACGTACAATAGTTCTGCAACAAAAACAAATCAAATATTAATAAGTTAATATTAGCATCTGCCACGTAATGTAGTATAAAAAACCTGATATTATAAAATAAAACTCCTTTTAAACTGCCTCTGTGCGATCTCTGGATCGGGCAATGATATTGAGATTTTTCGTAAGAAAAATAATTCTCAGTAGCAGCCCGGAGTTTGGAAATGTGCCCGGTAGACGGCAATAGGCTCGCCCCCTATTATGTGAGACTCAAACATAGCTGGCGAATCGTGGGTGTGTAATACTCCACTGCCTACCCCTTCGGGGAATACAGGCGGGATGCCATGTTTAAAACTCCTTTTTACGGAATTTATGGAATTTAAACGATTTTATACCATCGGGTAGTTTACAGTAGGTATATTTTTTTTTTGCTTGTGGTGGCAGACGTGCCACGGTCCATCTGATGGTAAATGGTAACCGTCGCTCATGGAATCGACTATACCGAGAGTATTGTTAAGCCGCTGCTCACCATTTTATTTCACAATTATGAAATGAAAGAATAATATATCTCCAAAGCTAAATAATATATCTTAAAAGCTATCTCTTGCTACAACCAAAACGCAACGATGTGCTTCATGGCCGGTCACACGGGAGATGGTGGTACCAACCCGCTCAAGCCCTATACCAAGTGAGTACTCCCACTTGGTACCCAGCCCTACCACCAGTCATGCAATGGATAATAGTTGCTTACTTCCCTTAGTCGCCTCGTATGGCACCTGTGGGAAAGAATGGGGTGGTGACACTTGTATTCTTAGTCTGTCACCACACGGACAAATATGATATATACAACAAATAATATTTTTATACTATTCGGCTGGTAAATAAAGCATAGGGTCCACCGGAAGATAAGCGGTTACCGTAGCCTATAGATGCTAGCAACACCAGAGGCATCACTCGCGCGTCGCCATCTCCATGGAAAGGTATTAGAGTAGTATATACCGTTGTTTCACGCTAATCTTCTTTGGGATGACGATACTTCACTGATTGCCTACTTATTCATGCTGGCACAAGCAAGGCTCTGCGACAACGAAAATATTTATTCTCAAAAAAATTTAAAACATAAAAAATGTATTAAAGGATTGTTCCCGTAAACATATATAATTACTAGCTACCCGGCGAACTTCATACCGCAATATTTCAATATGGGTTAGGAGTAGAAGTGTGAAAATTTAAGGTTGCATGTATTTTAATGCCGAATCATAAAAAAAATAAAATACAAAAAAAATTGTCCACAAAATAGAAAAAAAAGTTTGGGGTGGACCAGCCCTATCACATTATCACATATTATGGGTATGAAAAATAGTTTACATCCTATTCTCAGACCTACAGAATATACACACAAAATTTCTTAAGAATCGGTCGACCCGTTTCGGAGGAGACTAGCGACAAACACTGTGACACGAGAATTTTATAAATTAGATATAATTACAATATTTTGTTGTTAAATAACATGTTTACATATTCGTACACCGGTTTTCGAATTCATTACGTAACAACCACGTTACCAATGTTGAGACTATCAGATTTGAAACCATATACAACAGACACATCATATACTTTGTTATGTATCACTAACGAGTGCCTTCATATCCCGCAGTGACGAGAAAATATTAGCTGACGGTTTCCCAACAAATTGCGCTGAAACATACGGCGTTATATTGCAGACGGGCCCACGGATTTTATGATCAAGTTTACTACTGAAGTATTGTTCAAGAAAATGCCTCATTCATAGATCTTGTTGCCTGATGGTAGTTATTATATTATACATCCTTGATAGTTTGTATATAGTAGTCTTAAGTATTAGTTTTTCTGTACTGTACATAAATTCGATATAAAGGTAACAATGTAACCCACTACCATCTCAACATATATAGCGTTGTAAAAAATATATACTCAGTATATATTTAGATATTTTTATATATATTTTTAGCATTTTACATGCTTAACACTATACATTAAACACAAAATGAAAAATGTGAAATCGAATATAACACGAGGTTTGCTCCCGACAGCTAATTTCGATAACACATTGGCATGTGTCACGATGGCTGAATTGGCAAAACATCTGGACGGAATCCAGGAGATGCAGGTTCAAATCCTCCTCGTGACTGTTATTTTCGATTTCACATTTTTCACTTTGTGTTTAATACTCAGTATATGTTCATGAAAACTGTGTTCTATGTAATACCACCTTTTGAATCTTTGTAGCTGACCAACTAGGTAGATATCACCTAAGTATAAATGCCAACAAAAGTATAATTATATTTTTTATTGTATGGGTAGATTTATAGTAACTAATCCTTAATTAGATTATTAAAAAACTTATTATTTACAGTTTTATTAAATACTATTTTGTGATGACATAATAATAATCCGTTATTTATGTGACATTTTTTTAGTTATAAGTTTTAATTTTAACATCACAGCAAATTATCGAATATAAAATTTAATTAAAAATTACGAACTTAAGCAAGTATTAGAGATGCATTCAAGGAATCAATTTGAACAACGAAAAACGATTAAATTTTTTAATGGCACTTGCCATAAAAAACAAATATAAAACTAAACGACATTAAAAAAAACCATTAGATACTTCGTTAAAGCAGCAACTTATTTCGCTGTGGCGACAAAACATTAGCTTTCTGTAACCAGATAAACTTTGAGAAACATATGGATGTGTATTTTGGACCGAACAGTAAAAGAATAAAATAAGAGTATAAAATAGTGGTATTATAATATAGTAGACAAATAGTATCTATATGATACTCTTTATCTCATTTTAAGGTAGTATTTTTAACCTCAATAATAGCATATTGTACGATTCATTAATATATAAGCTTAAAATTCAAACTATTATAAAGCTGCAACAGAGCTTTGCCATTACAATTGAAATATTTGAGAAAAAAAATATGTATTAGGCTATTTAGGTGTCCCTGAATACAAAAACATACCATTTGTTTGTTTGTTCGGTCTTCATGCAAAATCTATCTCAAGGGATTTCGTTAAAACTTTCTTGTTCGGTAGCTCTTGAACAGACTTAAAAACTGGTATACATTATTCCGCTACTATATCGAAAACCTGAGATATAACCCTAAAAAGGGGTTTTAGCTATGGCAGGGCCGCGGGCAAAGATTAGTAAAGAAAAAATCAAAATTAAAAATGTTCCCTTCAAGGATACAATCCTGTCCACTGTTAGTATTTCATACTGGCTGCAATTAGCTTAGCGGTCTAGAGCACTTCCCCAGATTGTATGGGAGCAGGTTTAAATCCTGCTTGCAATAAATTATTTTTTTTCAACTTTCACAAATAACTTGTCCTTTATATAGTAGCTGAGCATGTCAAGTGAATCAGATCAAAATACTAAAAAAATATACTGAAAAAAAGTCTTTTTTACTAATGACCTAACAACTAAACAGATTTGTAGAAAATTTTGTATACATATAAATTATAGGACTTCCTAAGGAATATGCCTAAATGTATATAAGGACCAAATTTCACGCAGATGAAGTCGCGAGCAGATGTTCGTAAAGAATAAAATGAAACTCGTCATAGCTGAATACAAAATCAAAACTTAAATGAAATAAAAGCGCGTAACAATTCGAAAACTTTGCCACTAATTATATCCTTCACGATAAAACAGCAGTGCGCGCGATTCCACCATTGTGACGGAAAACCATTAGTGAAGTTCTTACGACAAATTACTTGTAAACATACAGGCAAGTTTTATGTGCGTTACCGCATCTGCATACATATTTTTTGAAACAAATTATGTCTGTATAATTTTGGTTACAATTTTTGAAAGAACTTACGATTTAGAATATTGCTAATATTGTGACTTGGATTTTATAATATTGCGACTTTGATTCTCACACAGGACATATATTTATGTATACCACCCTCTCATAGAAGATTGGCGTGAAAAAACGGTAGTTACTCCTACCGTTGTGTGTCGTATGGCGAGTGAGAGCGCTGGAGGGTCAAACCCCTCCCTATCCTCTCCTTATTATCCTTCCTATCCTTTGCTTAGTATTCTTCCTATCATTTCCCCATTATCCTTCCTATCCCTTTCCTTGAAGTTGGCGATACGCGAGTAGTGTTACTAACGTCTATAGGCTACTGTAACTGCTCACAATCGAAACTAACAGTCACGAGCAGGATTTGAACATGCATCTCCTGGATACCGTCCAGATGCTTTGCCAATTCAGCCATCGTGACAATTGCTCCTGACTGCTAATTTCGATAACACATTCATACTTAACGTCTTTGGGTGACGCCTGCGCCATCTGTCGGGAGTATTTTCATACATTATACCGACCAGATAAACTTAATTTTACAATTAAGATTTTTACCTAATAATGATGCAAACCCTATAAATATTTAGATATTTTTATATATATTTTTAGCATTTGACATGCTTAGCACTATACATTGCTATATATATTGCGAGTGACTGTTATTTTTTTTAAATAACATCAATTTTCTTTCCTCATTCAAATACTTCAACTGCCTCGGTGGTGCAGCGGTAGGGGGAGCGACTGCTGATCATGAGCTCTTGGGTTCGGTTCCCGGGTCGGGCAGTGTTATTAAAGTTTTTCATTAAAATAAACTTCTCCGTAGCAGCCCGGCAGCTTAGAAATGTTCCCGGTAGACAGCAATAGGCTCGCCCCCTATAACGTGGGACTTAAACAAAGCTGGCGAACCGTGGGTGTGTAATACACCTCTGCCTACCTCTGCGGGGAATACAGGCGTGATGCTATGTTGTTGTTGGTCTTCAAATATTGTTCGGGATTTATATAATTCTTGGTAAGCGCCATCTAAATAAATAATAAATATTCACGGACATTTTTCACACAACGTCTTCTAGTCCCAAACTAAGCTTAACGCTTGTACTATGGGTACCAGATTACGGATATAATACATATATTACTTTTTTTTGTAAATACATACATATAATAGATAGAAAACACCTAGACGCAGTACAAGTATCTGTGTTCATCACACAAATAATTGTCCTTGAGTGGGAATCGAACCCACGAACTTGTGCACGGAAGTCGGTTACACTATCGACTACGCCACGAGGCTCGTCAAATCACCATCTCGTTATCCATAGACGAAATAAGGCTATTATTGGTTTATTGATTGACATTATACTTCCTAGTTATATCCTTTTTTAAACAGATGGCATAAAACAATGGCGACGTCGCCACGCCAATTTGTTTAATTGTTTTTAAACCGGTTGTACTATTACAAACGTAAGCGGTCGCCCTCAGACTCGGTCGCCATAGACCACTAGCGGCCATCTTAAACCTGTTGCCATGGAAACCGTTTCAGTATTTGCTCTAGAAATTAGTGCACCCAGATTGGTGTTATGATTGCGTAAGAAGATTGGTTCTGGCTATTTGCCTAAAGCTATGTATGTACATAGCTTTAGGCAAATATCCATGTAGTATACATGTGTATATCTACTATTATAAAGCTGTAACAGAGCTATGTCGGTACATTTATGATATTTGAGAAAAAAAATATTGTTTAAGGCTATTTAGACGTCTCTGAAAACAAATTAATTGTTGATAACATAATAACTGATATACATTTTATCCCGCTATTATATCGGAAACATAAGATATTACCTAAAAATTATCTTTTGGCTGCGGCGGAGCCTATTTTACTATATATTAATTGTAGATTAACCTTTTTCAGTAATTTCAGATATGTGTGCTAAGTAACGAAACAAAATATTATAACCTTGTACCTTTTTTCTTATCGTATCATCTCTACATTTGATACACACCTTCAAAATACAAACCGATGAGTCCGTATATTGAAGGTATTCTTCTGATTAAACACAACGTGAAAAATGTGAAATCGAAAATAACAGTCACGAACAGGATTTGAACCTGCATCTCCTGGATACCGTCCAATTGCTTTGCCAATTCAGCCATCGTGACAATTGCTCCTGACTGCTAATTTCGATAACACATTCATACTTAAGGTCTTTGGGTGACGCCTGCGCCATCTGTCGGAAGTATTTTCATACATTATACCGACCAGGTAAACTTAATTTTACAATTAAGATTTTTAACTAATAATGGCGCAAACCCAATAAATCTATACTTAATATTATAAAGAGGAAAGATTTGTATGTAAGTATGTTTGTAACGAATTGGCTCAAAAAGTACTGGACCGATTTAAAAAATTCTTTTACCATTTGAATGCTACATTATCACTGATTAATATAGGCTATTTTAATTGCAAGAAAAAATAAGGATCCCTACTAAAACTACAATAATGATGAAAAAATGCCTATAAAATATCTTTCACCGCATGCGCTGCGAAAACTATTGATGATAGAACAAACAAATGTTCCACAATTTTAAAGAACATATAATATCTACAAAAAATGTCGCAATAGCATGTGTCTAACTATTGTAGTTATGTCACTATAAATATGTGATAATAAGTACTTATAGGCATACATTCTCTTATATTATCAGACACAATTGCTTTCTTAATCACTACATATGAGTATTGACTGTAGAATGTACAGTAATAGTAGGTAAGTATATAATGTCATCCATCATCCATCCATCCATCAGCCTTTTAACGTCCACTGCTGGACATAGGCCTCCCCAAGAGAACGCCACAACGAGCGGTCCTGTGCCGACCGCATCCAACGGCTCCCCGCAGCTTTGACCAGATCATCGGTCCATCTGGTGGGGGGCCATCCTAAGCTGCGCCGTCCGATACGTGGTCGCCACTCGAGAACCTTTCGTCCCCAACGGTTATCGGTTCGTCGAGCGATGTAGCCTGCCCATTGCCACTTCAGCATGGCAACCCGGCGGGCTATGTCGGTCACTCTCGTTCTCCTACGGATCTCCGTATTACGGATTCGATCACGTAGGGAAATACCAAGCATAGCCCGCTCCATGGCCCGCTGAGCGACTTTGAGCCTTGATATGAGGCCAACATTCAGAGACCACGTCTCTGTTCCGTATGTCATCACTGGTAACACACACTGGTCGTAGACCTTCGTTTTCAGACACTGCGGAATATTGGACGAGAAGATCTTCCTTAGCTTCCCGAACGCTGCCCAGCCGAGTTGGATTCGTCGATTGACCTCTTTCTCGAAGTTGTGCCTACCTAACTGGACTGTTTGTCCCAGGTAGACATAATGGTCGACAACTTCGAGAAGCGCACTCCCGACTAGGACCGGTGCTGAAATGACATGGACATTAGACATGACTTTCGTCTTGTCCATGTTCATTTTGAGACCCACTAGTCGGGAAACCCTGCTGAGATCATTGAGCATGGTGCCAAGGTCCTCCAGAGATTCTGCCATGACTACGATGTCGTCGGCATATCGAAGGTGAGTGATGTATTCGCCATTGATGTTGATGCCGAATCCGGTCCAGTCCAAGAGCTTGAAGACATCTTCCAATGCAGCGGTGAAGAGTTTCGGGGACATAACGTCTCCCTGTCTAACACCTCTCTGCAGTTGGATCGGTCCCGTACTCTTGTCCTGAACACGGACTGACATGGTGGCGTTTCTATACAAGCACTTCAGCACTTCGATGTACCGATTGTCAATTTGGCACCGCTGAAGGGACTGCAGCACCGCCCAAGTTTCGATCGAATCGAAGGCTTTCTCGTAGTCCACAAACGCCAGACACAGAGGCCGATTGTATTCTTCGGTTTTCTGTATAATCTGGCGTAGCGTGTGAATGTGGTCTACGGTACTATAGCCTTTTCGGAAACCGGCTTGTTCGGGAGGCTGGAAGTCGTCAAGCCTGCGCGTGAGTCGATTTGTAATGACCCTCGAAAACAACTTATAGACGTGGCTCAAGAGCGAGATGGGTCTATAGTTCTTCAAGAGGGTTCTGTCACCTTTCTTGAAGAACAGCACCACCACGCTTCTGGTCCACGACTCTGGAACGTCGCCCCCGAGAACGACGGAATTGAACAGCCTCTGAAGAGCTTTTAAGACCGGCTTTCCGCCTGCTCTCAGAAGCTCTGTAGTGATTCCGTCGTCTCCCGGTGCCTTTCCGTTCTTTAGTTGTTTGAGAGCCATTCTGATCTCGTACAGGCTGACGTCCGGGATATCTTCGGTAAAGTGCCGAGTTAGCTTGGATCTGGGGTCTTGGACCAAGCCAACAGCAGGGCTCTGGGATCTGTACAACTGTCCATAGAACTGCTGGACCTCTCCCAAGATCTCATCTCGAGAAGAAATGATAGTGCCGTTGTTGGTCCTCAGTTTAGTCAACTGACTTTGGCCAACAGACAGATCTCTTGCGAACACTTTCGAGCCTTGGTTCCGCTCTATCGCCTCTTTAATACGGGTAGTATTAAATTGGCGAATATCGCGTCGCACAGCTTTGGAGATCTGTCTGTTTAACCGCCTTAGGCAGGACCAATCGGCTGAGGACTGGACTATCATTTCTTTTCTCCTCTCCATGAGTTTGAGAGTATGGTCCGAGAGTTTACGGTTCCTACTGACGCGACGGGCCTTGAAGTAAGTCGACCCGACGGCGTGGACAGTTTGCACGAACCTGCTGTTCGTATCGCTCGCTGATTCACACTCATCTAGACATTGGAAGCGATTTTGTAGTTCGAGCTGAAAGCTCTCGGGGTTCTGGTATTGGGCAGGTGTTGGTCGGAGCGTAGACTTCATCAAACGCGACCTCTCGACTTTTGTTCTAATATTCAAGATGCCCCTGACTAGTCGGTGATCACTCCCAGTTTTAATCCTGCTGATCACTGAGACATCATTGAATATGTGTCGTTTGTCCGACAGGATGAAGTCAATCTCGTTTTTCACTGAACCATCAGGGCTAATCCAGGTCCATTTTCGCTGGGGCTGCTTCCTGAAGAAGGAATTCATCATGAAGAGGCCTTCCTTCTCCAGAAAATCAGCCAGCATCTGGCCCCTGTGGTTCCTCTGCCCAAATCCATAGTGCCCCACCTTCAGCTCATCGTCTGTCCTTTTGCCTAGTTTCGCGTTAAAATCTCCCATAACCACCGTGAAATAGGTTTTAGACAAGTGGATGGCCTTCGAGATGTCTTCATATAGGGCCTCCACCTCGTCATCGGAGTGTGTCGAGGTCGGTGCGTAAACCTGTATGACCTTCAACGAATACCGTTTGGTTATTCTGAGTATAAGGTACGCTACCCTACTCGACACACTTTCAATCCTCTCCACGTTGCCTACGAGAGACCTGCGAACGATAAACCCGACACCCCCTTGGGACTGGTGGTCGCCCTCCCGGTGGAAGAGCAAGTTCCCGGACTGGAGGATTGTCGTACCCTCACCCTCTCTTCGGACTTCTGACAACCCTATAATGTCCCAGTGGATCTTGCTCAATTCCTCTTCCAGCTCGGTGATTCTCTCGTCGGTCCGAAGTGTCCGAACGTTGTGCGTTACCAGGGCCAGAGGTCGTTGTTTATGGTAGCCTATCCGCGACCGGAGATTGTTCGCACCCCCTGCTCCGCCGTTACCGGGCCCGCTACCGTTAGGCCATGGAATAGCGGAGCTGCCGTGACTGAGGGCCGGTTTTTGTATATAATGTATCTAATTATTATTAGTATACCTATACGCTAAACCTCAGTGAAATGTTTTTAAAAATTACCCGTTGATGTCATTTATTCTGTTATCATTTTGTTTCAATCATCAAGTCCCGCACCCAAAGGGAGCCAGCGATACACAATTGCTAAATACATTATTATTTAGGTATGTCCTGCATTTACTGTACGTTTATGCCAAAATGTTTAAAAAATAAATGTCCACCCATGCGAAGCCGGGATGGGCCGCTAGTATTTATATATATTTTTAACATTTGACATGCTTAGCACTATACATTAAACACAAAGTGAAAAACCCAATGACGTTAAGTATGAATGTGTTATCGAAATTAGCAGTCAGGAGCAATTGTCACGATGGCTGAATTGGCAAAGCATCTGGACGGTATCCAGGAGATGTAGGTTCAAATCCTGCTCGTGACTGTTATTTTCGATTTCACATTTTTCACTTTGTGTTTAATGTATAGTGCTAAGCATGTCAAATGTTAAAAAAATATATTAATAGGTATTCTACTGATTTATAATAATGTACTAGCTGTTATCTACGACTTCGTCCGCGAGGAATTTCATAAAAATAAATAAAGCAACCCTTGAAATTGAAGTCTTGAATTTAAATGGAAAATTTTGACTTGTTCGTCGGTATTACAGTGCAACGGTCATGGAAGTAACATGTTGTATGATAGGTCCATGGCAACGGTATTACAGTACTCAGGGTTGGAACTTCATTACTGGAATGCTAGATGGCGTTGAAGTAGCTAGACTTTGAGATTTTTTGACAAATATTTTATTTATCTTTTGTAAAATATATATATATTTTTTTTAATAAAAGTATCCTATGTTATTTCTAATACCTCCAAGAATATGTGTACAAAGTTTCATGATGATCGGTTAAGTAGTTTTTGCGTGAAAGCGTAACAAACAAACTTACATTCACATTTATAATATTATAAAAAGTATCATAATTAGCTTTAACAATTATAGTTTCACAGTCTATAACGTCCCATTTTTGAACATGGGCCTCCTCAGAATGAGAGGGGTTGGCTTTGGCCCACGAAGGCCTAATGCGAGTTGGCAGACATTGTAAGCTGAACAAAAATTTTCAGGTAAAACAGAACTACTTCCAGGATCACTTTTTAATGGAGATATGCCTTGCTTATTCTTCCATGAATGGGCCAGCTCTCACAAAAGATTAGCGTGAAACAACGGTACGTACTCCGACCGTTGTGTTTCGTATGGTGAGTGAGAGCGCCGGAAGCCTAAACCCTTCCTATCCTCCTCTCATTATTTACACCTATACTCTCCTTAATATATTTCCTATGCACCACCTATCCCTGTCCTTGGAGACGGAGACACGTAAGTGATGACTTTAGTGTTGCTAGCGTCTATAGGCGTAACCACTTACCATCAAGTGGGCCGTATGCGTGTTTGCCACCCATGTAGTATAAAAAAAAACAACAAGCTAAAATAAAGGTATCTACACGAATAGCTCAACACGATATTACTGCAGTCATTTCACTACACTATATAATATCTAGTTACTCTTCAAATTCATTAAGAGCGTACATGAGGAGATACCGAGATAGATTAAATTCACTGAAGTAAGGGAATGTTTACGCAGCTCTAAGCAGCATGAAAGTTATGAGCCAAACGTATAGTATAGACTGATGTTTATTGTAGAATATACACTACTTAAGTGTGATATACTTAATTTTATTGCACGCCTCATAAGCGTTGAGGTGGGTACTACTCACGTTTCAAAAATAATAACTGATTTTTCAAACTTTAAAATGTCTCTATTTATCATATATTGCACTTGTAAAATAATATATACACACACATGTCCAGAATTATATTATTACTACTATTACACTATTATTACTACTATTTTTAACACCCCTGATATTTTTGTGATGCCATTTTTCTTATTTAAACTAGTTAAAAAACTGTTTAAAAAAAGTTCTGTCTAGGACGGCCGTGTGTTATAGGTAATGTATATACACGATAACGACCGAAATACTTTACTAATCGAGTCTTTTTTTTTTCTCTTACTCTTCAGTATAACTACGAATAGAGCCCTATCACTTTTCATGGTCTGATTTGATGTGGTTTAATTGTTATTAAATAAACAAAAAAATAATTACTATTTACGCTTGACTCGATGGTACAGTGGTACACTAAAACCAGCGCTATACCTTATTTCGTGAGAACTACTTTTATAGACCAATATTAGAAGTACTTCTTAAAATTAGCGCTAGATGGCGTATGAGACATGAGAACTACATTAGTACTTTTTTAAATTAGCGCTATCTATGTGATTTATTGAAAACTTCTTAGTAAGACCAATACATTATTAGTTACTTATCAAATAATCAATTTTATTGTGAAAAATGAAGGTTATGAGGCGTGCACTTTTGGATTTTCCAAAGTATTTTATTTTTATTTTAGGTACCACAGAAGCACGCTATCAAAGCATTTGTGTATTGTTTTTTATTATAAAATCTAACTTAATGGTACTTTAAATATATCAGAGATCTTTATAGTGCTATAGCAAATCTAAAGAGTATGTTTTTTTTTGTTTTAGCGTGCAAATGTATGGAGCTGCTCACTGGAACTGAAAAATTAATTATTGAGAAAGGCCATTTAATATCACGCTACGACCCCTTTTTTTTTGCTTTTTTTTTGTTTAGGCGGGAAAAAATGTACCTAACCGCACATCCCGTCGCTCGGGGCAACGAACAGGGTAGTGTGGGGCCTTCACCCACTAAAGAAATCCGCCGTGTGCCGTATTACCGCCTGTGTTGACGGGCCACTGGTACTGTGTTGGATTACTTCAGTGGTCCGCCGGTGGCTTACCCGTTCGGGTTGAGTCTAATTACAATACTTTCTGGTGTTTCCGTGATTACTAGACTTAATTATGAAGGTAAATACGAGTAAATAAATACTACCTTTACGGTAGTAAAATTAGTTTTAATTAATGATAACTAATATTCAATAACTTTATTTCAATAAAAGAGTACATAGAATACCATCCAAACGAGTACAATTCTTTCGATAGCATCGTCGTTGCCCATATCGATATCTCACTCTTGCACTAGGAATTAACCTGTATTACAAGTAGTATGATTCGTAATGGGCACAGCGTTACAATTCTTTATAAGGCACTGTATACAGGAGTGGTATTTAATAGCTACAAATATGATAGATAATAATACGCCTTCCTGGCAGCAACATGATGTGTCTCTGTGGAGCCGCTAGTAGAAACTAGTTATTTTATTGAAAACGCATTACCTGCGGTTTTGCCGTCAGTTATTTTTTTATGTCTCTATATAGATTAATAACTATTATGAAACAAAATATTATAAAGACGGCTCACTACTAAAACAAAATAGGTGATCCAGTTAGACAAGGTAAAAAGTTAAACGTTGTTTGGTAAATCTAAAATTAATCAACCGTCGGTGTTTGATCAGAGCAAAAGTCGTGCTGTATCATATTTCCACATCACTTGCATTACTTTTAGCCTTCAGCAGAACAATATAATTTATAAGACCCTGTATTAAATAAAAATACTTGTATCCCCACTATTTTTGCAAACTTACAAATTAACGGACACCAATACACTGAGACTCAAAACAATCACTTGTGGATTACACAAATAATTATCACGTGTGGCAATTAAACGCGCAATATTCATGCAAGAGGTCAGTATCTAAACTAATAAGCGATCTGTCCAGTCAGCTTAAATGTAGACTGTAATGTTTAGAATATAATTAAAATTTATTTAAATACTTGCAGAGTTCTACGTCAGACGACCAGATTATTAAATTTTCTAAAATATGTGTTTTTTTTAAAAACAACTATTACTTCTCAGTAAAGAAAAATACAAGATTTGGAAAATCCAAAAGTGCACGGCTCATAATTTCATGTATCACAATAACATTGATTATTTGTAAAAGTGTATATAATATAATAAGACACCTTAGGTGGATACACTCGTCTCATGTGCCAAAGCTCTTGTACTGTCTCAAGATCTTTCAAGGTGTCACTACTGTTGAATTGGGTGCTAATTTAAGAATTCATAACTAATAATGTATTGGTCTTACTAAGTAGTTTTCAATAAATCACATAGATAGCGCTAATTTCAAAAAGTACTAATGTGGCCCTCATGTCTTATATAGATGGCGCTAATTTTAAGAAGTACTACTACATTGGTTCTATAGAATTGGTTCTCACTAAATAAGGTAGATAACGCTGGTTTTAGTGTATGATCAAATCGACCATACATATTCAAACTATTTTTGTTTATTTAATAACAATTAAACCACATCGAATCAGACTGTGAAAGGTTCTATTCCTAATTATACTGAAGCGTAAGAGAAAAAAAAAGACTCGATTAGTAAAGTATTTCGGTTGTTACCGTGTTAACAAACAGGATCCGCACATACAGACACACGGACGTACAAGACAGAACTTTTTGAACAAAAATGACATCATACATATCATGAGTGTTAAAAATAGTGTTTTTTCTTGATATATATCAAGAAAAAACATATGTGTGTATATCTTATTTTACAAGTGCAATATATGATAAATAGACACATTGTAAGTTTGTAAAATCAGTTGTTTTGTCTGAAGTGACAGTAATACCCATCTCAACGCATCGCTTAGGAAGCGTGCAACTTTACAAGGAAACCTGCGTGCCTGAGAGATTTTTTCATCTACTGAAATCTACCAACCCGCGTTGGACTAGCATTCTTCTCGTTGGACGTTGAGAGCGTTGGACTAAAACGTTTCTCCAGTCAGAGGTAGGTTTAAAGGTTATAAAAATACATTTATTTAAAGCATACTGTTAGGGCACGTGGTACAGACTTGGTTGATAAAACCGTTCATCATTACAATTAATCAAAACATTTTTCAAAGGCTTTTCATAACTTCAAATCAATTCGCCTAGTGTACAAGATGTACAAAGAACAAAACAGCAATAACATTAGACCCACAGCATGTTGTGAAGTAATTATGCAGTCACAGAGGCAAAGGCTCACTCAGACTTGATGTAGACTATTTGCAAGATTAAAAGTAAGTATATTGAAGTATGAGATTGCATTTCAAAGTAAAACGTATAATATCCTAACTATGTTAAGCTGTAACAGAGCTGTGTCTTTACATTCAAGATATTTAAAAAAATGATTGTAATAGGCTATATAAGGCGTGTCTAAACAAAACATTTTTTTTTTAGAATTTTTGTCTGTTTGTCTGTTTATCTGTTTGTTTGTTCGCGCATCGAACGGATTTTGATGCAACTTTTTTTATTTGAAAGTTCTTGATTAGACTTAAAAACTGGTATACATTTTATCCTGCTACTATATCGGGAATCTGAGATATAACTGGAAAACTAGCTTATGGCTGCGGCGAAGCCGCGGGCATAGGCTAGTAATAAAATAAAAAGGGTATGTGCTTATTTAAAACAATATTTTAAAATGAGGAGCAGTTCTAAGCCATTTTGTTTCATCTTCCAGGTAATCCGAAACGTTATAATAACCTTAACTAATTAGTCAGAATTTTACTGTTTAAAATACATATAGTTTAAAATACAGAAAAGGATATACTAGGCTACTTTCATCGTAGTAGGAAGCGGATCAGCTGCCACGTCGGGGATGGAGACGGACGGCGATGGCGGCGGGGTAACGGCCGCAAGCGCGCTTGCCGCGAACTCATCGGGGTCTCAGCCGGGGATAGCTGGCTCGTTGGAGCGGCCCTCACGAGTCCTGAAGCGCTCAATTGCGCTAGAAGGGGATGCGTTGGAGTCGGAGGGCAGCTCCACTGAGATGCCTCCACCAGAGAAGCCCGGAGGGTCAGCAAAGAGAGGCCGAGGCGCCAACAGGCGCACAGTGCCACGCGCCTTGTCCAAGGCAGATGAGGCGGCAATCAAGGATATGGGAACGCGGCTCTCGGTGGAGGAGCGGCTAACGTTCCTCACATCGAGGCTCTAAGAGGAACCTCTGGAGAGGGATGATCTGCAGTTAGTAGACCAGATTGCCCACAAGGTCTCTGATGCCCTGGCCATCGTGTTTACGGTGACGAATGGGTCAAGGGACCTTCGGGGCACCTTCTCTGAGGCCCCTAAGAAGGTCACCAAGGCGGCATTCGAAGGTTTGGAGTCCCTCCGGCGCCACTCGGCGTCTGAGGAGAATAGGAGGCTGGAGGCGCGCTGCAGGCGCCTCGAGGATGAGGTGGCAGAACTCCGCAAGGAGCACAGCGGCCCGCGAGCCATACCAGGGCTCGCCAGGGCCGCGCCGAAAGCCTCATCTTCAGTGGTGGGCGCGTTGTCTCCGGCTCCTGAACTCCTCAGCGAGGAGCAGATGCGCCAGGTCTTTGATCACATTGATACGATCTATGACCCACGCCTTGACTCCCTAAGCGCCAGGGTGCCGCCGGAGCCGCGACTCCGGCCACCGCTGGCCGCGGATAAGAAGAAGGCCATGCCTCTTCAGGCCTAACGCTGCTGCCCTATCAGGGTGGCCGCGTGGCCACTTACACCGCGACCGCGGCAGGGCAAAGCCCCCAAAGCGAAGGCGGCGCAGAAGGCTGGGCAGCGCTCCAAGTGCCAGCCCAGAGAGGAGTTCCCTCCTCTTCCGTGTGCTGGCGAGCCCTCACGGGCCCCATTGGTCAATCCCAGGGAACCACGTGTCCCACCTCCCGCGCCCAACGGCCCTGCACCATCTGATGAGGGCTGGCATGTAGTGAGTGGGGGGAGGAAGAAATCCCGGGGCAAAAGGGAAAAGGGAGTCGCGACTGGGGCTGCTGCCCAAGCTGCGAATCCCGCTGCGCCAGGGAGCAAGCACGGCCCTAAGAAGCCACGCAAACTTCAACCGTGACACTATCCTCCTTCAGGCGAATCTCAATCACGCCACCGGGGCGCTGGATTTACTCCTGCAAACCATGGTGGAGCGGTTGATTGGAGTAGCCGTAGCCGTGGAGCCTTATTGCGTTCCTGACCGCCATCATTGGGCAGGCAGCTGCGATGGCTCCGTGGCAATCGTCAGCTCTACAACGCTTCGTTCACCGCCCTTGTTGATCAGAGACAGAGGCACGGGATACGTTGCGGCCGACTGGGGGGGGAGTTACGCTGTATGGCGTATACTTCTTCCCTAACCGGAGGCTGGCTGATTTCGGGGTCTGGCTTAACAGCCTAGAGACCTCGATACGGCGACTGGCACCTAGCCACGTTCTGGTCGTGGGGGACTTCAAAGCCAAATCCACGGCGTGGGGGTCCCCTGCGACGAACGCCCGTGGAGCGGCGGTGGTAGAGTGGGCGGCGTCGACGGGCCTCTGTCTGCTTAACAGAGGCTCCGTCAACACGTGCGTGCGGCGACGGGGCGGGTCGATAGTGGACCTTTCGTTCGCTAGCCCCGACTTCGCAGCGCGAGTGAGGAACAGGTGTGTCCTGGAGGAGGTTGAGACCTTGTCCGATAATCAGTACATCCGGATTGAGGTCTCCCGGTCCCTTCAGGGCCCCAGTAGGGGTCAGCGGCACGCAGAACTCCCGCGTTCCCGCAGTGGGCTGTGTCTAGATAGGGACCTACTGGCGGAGGCAGCCATCGTTCAATGGTGGCTGTCCTCACCGGCCCTGACCGAGGGGGTGGACGTTGAGGCTGGCCGATTTCGCGCTGCGATTACGCAGGTGTGCGACTCGGCCATGCCCCGTGTGCGACGTCCTCCTCCAAGGAAGGGGCTCTACTGGTAGTCCCAGGAGCTGGCGGACCTCCGTGCGGCGTGCATTCGTGTCCGGAGGTCCTACACCCGCAGTCGGCGGCGCAACCGCGATGGGGAGCGGGAGGGTAAGCTGCACGAGGCGTACCGCACTTCGCGGGCCGCGTTCAAGTTGGCCATCTGCCGCGCCAAAACGGAGAAAAGGCAGGAGATGCTGGACGGTCTCAAACGTGACCCCTGTGGTCGCCCGTATCGTGCGGCGCTGAACAAGCTCCGCACACAGGCCCCTCCCTCACAGAAACCCTTCAGCCCAGCCTACTCACCGAGTTGGTCGAGGGCCTATTCCCACGACGAGCGGGGCACACGCCCCCGGTCATGGCACAGCCAGTTAGCGGCCAGGAGGCCGACCTCAGTGTGCCACCCTTCACTGCGTCGGAAATGGCTGTTTCGCGGATTCGTTCCAAGAACACCGCCCCCGGCCCGGGCGGAATAACCGCCCGGGTGCTGGCCCTGGCTCTGGACCACCTGGAGCCCTGCCTCAGGGGACTGTTCGACGCGTGCCTGGCGTCCGGACGGTACCCTGACTGCCGGAAGGAAGGGAGGCTGGTACTCCTGCTGAAGCCGGGGAGAACGCCGGATTCGGTCGGGGCCTTCAGGCCCATCGTGCTGCTGGACAAGGCGGGTGAGCTGTTGGAGAGAATCCTTGCTGCCCGCATCGTCTTGCGCGACGCTGGCAGTGCCTTTTCGAGCTGGTCGTTCGACGGTCGGCGCGATTATGCGCCTGAGGGCCGCGGCCGCGGCGGTCGTTACCGGCGGCGGAGTGCTGTTGGCGGTATCGCTTGACATCGCCAACGCATTCAACAGTCTGCCATTCAGCTGGATCAGGGAGGCGCTCCGGTATCACGGGGTGCCTGTATACCTGAGGCGGCTAGTGGCAGACTATCTTGAGGGCCGCAGCGCTCTCTATGAGAGCCGCATAGGGGACGTTGTGAGGAGACCCATGTCGTGCGGTGTCCCACAGGGTTCGGTTCTAGGGCCGCTCCTGTGGGACTTCGGTTACGACTGGTTGCTACGCAGCCCCCCCGGGCTGGCGGTCATCTGCTATGCGGATGGCACGCTGGTTGTGGCCCGGGGTGGAAACTTCGAGGAAGCAGCGTTCCTGGCCACCTTAGGAACCTCGGAGGTGGTCAGGAGGATCGGGGCGCTGGGGCTTAGGGTGGCCTTGGACAAGACGGAGGCCCTGCTTTTCCATGGACCCCGATTTCGGCCACCTGCTGGCACCTCGATCGCTGTGGACGGGGTCCAAATTGGGTGCACCCCAGATATCTGTATCTGGGTCTAGTGCTGGACGGGCGGTGGCGCTTTCGCGAGCACTTCCATCAACTGTCCTCAAGGCTCGTCGTTGCGGCGTCCGCCCTTGCACGGCTCATGCCGCATATGGGCGGACCCAACAATGCATGCCGACGGCTTTACGCGGGGGTGGTCCGGTCGATGGTGCTGTACGACGCCCTTGTGTGGGCGGAGGCCCTGGACGCATTAAACAGGGCTCTTCTGTGGAGGCCACAGAGAGTCGTCGCGTCCAGGGTCATACGCGGATACCGCACGGTGTCGACGGAGGCGGCCTGCGCGTTGGCCAAAACCCCTCCGTGGGACTTGGAGGCGGAGGTGCTCGCATAGGTGTATCGGCGGGCGTCGCAAGAGCGGGAGAGGTCGTCCCCCACCTAGCGTGGTGGCCAGATGGCAGGGCGACGCCCGCCGAGATGCCATGGCCAGCTGGAGGGCGCGGCTGGAGACGCCCCGGGCCGGTCTTCGGACCGTAGGAGCGCTCCAGCCAGTGCTGAAAGAGTGGGCAGGGCGACGGCACGGAGTCCTTACCTTCTGACTGTTGCAGGTGCTGTCGGGGCACGGTTGCTTCAGCAGATATCTGCACATTGTTGCAAGGAGGGAAGTGACTCCGGGCTGTCACCATTGCGGCTGCGGCGAAAACACGGCGCAGCACACGCTCGAGTCGTGCCCGGCTTGGGCCGAGCAGCGCCGTGAACTCGTCGAGGCAATAGGGGCGGACCTCTCGCTGCCGACCGTCGTCTGAGCGATGCTTGGTAGCGACAGGAATTGAGCTGCGGTCGCTGCCTTCTACGAGGAGGTCATCTCGCGGAAGGAAGTGGCGGAGAGGGCCAGGGAGGACGATTTTTCCACTGACCCAAACCGCCGCCAGCGACCGATACCTGCGCCTCATGCCGCCCTAGCTGAGGCTGCAGGTAGACGGACCGGGGAACGTCCGCCACCCGCAAGGCCTCTCGCGAAGGTGCGATGCTCCGTGTGTGGATGCGTCGCTCAGTAGGGGGTACCCGAAAGGGTAAGCCGCCGGCGGACCACCGAAGGAATGTAACATGGTTCCAGTGTACGAAAATACGGCACACGGCGGGTTTCTTTAGTGGGTGCAGGCCCCACACTACCCTGGTCGTTGCCCCGAACGATAGGGTGTGCGGTTAGGAACATTGTATCCCACCTTAACAAAAAAAAAGGCAGTATTTTTGTAAAAAAAAAATGTACATATAATCATTCATCGTTAAGATGAATGCATTGACCTACCAACAAATGGACCTCGTGTCCGCGCTCAAGAGTGCCCGAACAAAAGGGAAAGAAAACGGCAAAAGAGAAACGATCGCGCACCAGTTTCGTTTGGTCGACCACCCACCATTGACTATACGTTCAATATGCTGTACTGTATTCTAAAAACGTATAAAAACTACTCAAATAAAGTGAGAAAATAATATTTTATAACTAAAACAAAGAGTTTGTTTTAAATTTAGAATTATTTTGTAAAAATAAAACATCAACACATTGTTGTCCATATGGTGACGGACTAAGAATACAAGTGTCACCACCCCATCCTTCCCCGCGGGTGTCGTACAAGGCGACTAAGGGAAGTAAGCACTTATATTTTTTAATTATATTATCACCTACTGCATTACTGGTGCTAGAATACTTACTTGATATCTGGCCCGAACGGGTCGGTACCACCGTCTCCTGTGTGACCGGTCATGAAGCACGTCAGTGTGTTTTGGCTGTAGCAGAAGATAGCCGTTTATTCTTTCATTTCATATATGAGAAATTAAATGGTGTGCAGAGGCTTGATAATACTCTCGGTATAGTTGAGTCCATGGGCGACGGTTACCACTAATAAATTATTGCAAAGAAAACTTAACACTATTATAATGCTACAAGATTTCAAATTAGAATGTTGACATTTGTATGTATTTATCTCTGATCACTGAGCTATCGTACTATTTCTAGAAATACCGAATTTCCTCATCACATTTGTCTTAACGACCAACGCCATCTATCGGCAATGCATTTACATGCATTCATCCAATGTAGTAAGTTTAATTTTACAATTAAAATTCATACTATTTGATGGCGTGATTTTTTAAACATTTTGATCTATATTTTATCACTTGACATGCTCAGCTACTCTTAAAGTACAAATTATAATTTGTGAATAAGGAAAAAGAGTATTTTATGTGGCCAGACGTCCATTTTAATTACCTACGTCAATGGATGAATGCGTTAATTATTATCTTTAACCAACTTAACAAAAGTCAACAATCTGCAAAATTAATAAACCAATGTTCTGTCACTAGGTATATTTAGAGCAATAAATTCATTTAAGTATTCCATTCATGAGATAAGCGTTCAGAATCTAGTGTCTTCAAGGCTCCAAAAGTCTAGGTCCTAAGTTATAGTCTTGTTTTTATCTAGGTAATCTAGTAATATATAAATCTTTTAGACATATGTTTGGATATAATTAGGGCTAATGAATATCGTAAATTTAGGTAATTGTTCTTGTTTATGTGGCGTAGAAAATTAGGTTAGGTACTATGAGTATTTTCCTAAGCTTCGTTTAGAAGCCTAGTTACTACTCTATCCGTTGATTTATCTTTCAGTTTATTTCACGGGGTTAATTAATTAGATATATTTCATAAACAGAAGTTGCCTATAGTATGTTACTCGTTGTAACATCAGCTTTGCCATTTCGGAGATTAGATCAACACACCAACAGACAAAATGACAATAATATTCTAAATTATATAATTTTCTTTTTTTAACAGTGTGGGGCCGGCTTTAGAACTGTCCCACCCCTCTCCACCCATGGGAGTCGTAAGAGCCGACTGAGGGAATACCGGGAGAGTGGGGAGCAGAACTCCCTTTAGTATTAACAACATCCACTGCGATCGCCAACCTGCCCGCCAAGCGTGGCGATTACGGCACTATCCCCCGTTCTTGGGGAGGCCTATGTCCAGCAGTGGACTTTAAAAGGCTGATGGATGGATGGATATCATTTTTGGCGAAAAAAGTATTATGCAAACTCAGTAGGTACCTAAATACCTATTTATTATTTACCATTATGAAGCACTAACTCTTACACCACATCAATTTTGTTGTATTGCTTTTTGGTGGGTGATTATGGCCCATCTGATGGTAAATAGTACCCACCGCTCATGAACTCAGCAATAATACTGCGATATCACTACTCACCATTTCATGTATTGCGGAGAGCTTTACTAACATACAATTTCAAGACACCAAGAACACCCATACTCAGTACAAATATTTATGGATCTCAGAAAGAGTTGTCCTATGCCGAATCGAACCCACAACACCCGGGCGGAAGGCAGGTATCTAAACCACTCCGCATTTGTGCAGTTAGTGGGCTGATGTCTCCCATTATAATTAGACCTACTGAGGTGTTTCATGGCCATACGAAAGATGATGTTACTGACCCATCCGGGCCAGATAACATATTATTATGAATACTCGTACTTGGTACCCTACCACCAGGAATGCAGCGGGTGATAATTGCTTTTTTTATTGCTTGTAGTGGCAGACGAGCCACGGCCCATCTGATGGTAAATGGTAACCTTCGCTCATGGACTCAACTATACCGAGAGTATCGTCAAGCCGCTGCTTAACAGTTCATTTCCCAGATATGAAATGAAAGAATAAACGGCTATCTCCTGCTACAGCCAAAACGCAACGATGTGCTTCATGGCCGGTCACATTTACTTCCTTTAATCGCCTCGTAAGATGCCCGCGGGGAGTAATGTGGTGGGGACATTTGTATTCAAGTCCGTTACCAAAAAGACCACACTGAACAAATACAAAACTATATTTTCTATATATATTACTCATACCACTTTGGTAGCAAACAAGCATAACCACATGGTGCTAAGTGTCATACACCCATATACTACCCACACCAGAAGTATCTCCCACGTTGCCAACTCCAGGGATAATTATCATCATCCAGCTCTAGAGAAGTAGTATGATATAGAGACTACGAGGAGAGAGTTTGGGTCTACGGCGCTCTCACTCACCAATACAATATATATCCTTCTTTTTGTTAAGGCGGGAAAAATGTTCCTAACCGCACACCCCGTCGTTCGGGGCAACGAAAAGGGTAGTGTAGGGCCTGCACCCACTAAAGAAACCCGCCGTGTGCTGTCTCTCCGCCTTTATTGGCGGGCCACTGGAACTATGTTACATTCCTTCGGTGGTATACAATATATACCTACCATTAAAAAACTATCAAGAACAATTGCTGAAAGTCGGTCCAATTTTGTAAGATTCTCTCCGGAGCCAACAAAGTCTACCTTCCGATACCGAGATTCCCCTTATCAATCACAGGTTCAGTCGTTAAAAGCAACTGACCTACTCCGTACTAACAAGTGATTGTTATCGATTCTGAGCTGCCACAAAAAGACGTTTTGGCATCGAATAAATTGTAATCGAATAGATGGACTCTAGTATCACAAAATAGAAAATAGCTTCTCTTTGTTAAATATATTAGTAGATAATTTGAAATATATAAACATTATTTCATTAAATAATAAATAGCCTACTAATAGTATCCGTACCGAAGCTTATATTTCAATCTGGCTTCGCATTAGTCGAGAAATACTAAAACTGATTGATTTAATTGTGCTTGTTAAATTACTTTTAATCGAGTAAATATTGTTATAATTCACATTATTTTTGACGAGTTTCAAAGTAATTTTAATCAGCTCTAAAAATAATTTATACCATCCATATTATAAACTTTTACGCTAAAAGTTTTTAAAATCATTATTGCCTCCTTCTTCCATCATGAATTTCCCGGTTTGACAGACATCAAGTGTTTTGTATGGTGAGTGAGAGTGCCTTCGGCCTTCTTCGATAAATGCCATCGAGTGGCGGAGTGGTTTAGTTAGATACTAGCCTCCCGTCCGAGTGTTATGGGTTCAATTCCCACACAGGACAACCCTTTGTGTGATACACAAATGGTTGTACTGAGTCTGGGTGTACTTTGTGTCCGTGAAATTGTAGTTTGTAAAGTTTCCCAGCGATACAAAGATCCGTAGTGCAGGGTGTACTCTATTAAAAAAAACACCAAGCAGTAATAAATTGTAAACTAATAGGTACACACATAATTTCTAAAAAATCACAAAATCTTAGGGGTTTGTGCATACCACCGAAGGAATGTAACATAGTTCCAGTGGCCCGCCAATAAAGGCGAAGAGACGGCACACGGCGGGTTTCTTTAGTGGGTGAAGGCCCCGCACTACCCTGTTCGTTGCCCCGAACGACGGGGTGAGCGGTTAGAAATATTTTTCCCACCTTAACAAAAAAAAAAGTACCGAACTCGATACGACTGTCTTTGCAGTCCTTGGTTTTACAGCCAGTTCATCACTTGCTTTACCGAGTGGCGACGGACTAAGAATACGAACGAGGCGACTAAGGGAAGTCATCAGGTATTTAGGTATTCAGGTATTTATTGCATTAATTGGTAATAGCTTAGTACCCTCATAGGGTACTAAATGGGACTAATCACTTGTTAGGTAACGCCCGAGCGAGTCGATACCACCGTCTGTGAACTCTGTCAGTCTCTCGGTCGGTATCCAACGATGATAAGCCTCAGTGTGTTATCATAACCACAGTTTTACAAACTGTAGTTATGATTGCAGTAGGAATAGACACCCATTCATTTATTCATATTGTGGATGGCAAATGGTGAGCCGCAGCTTGGTAGTTTTATTAGTATTGTTAAGTCTATGAGTGGCGGTACCACTTACCATCAGGTGGGCCATGGTTTCTCACAAATCATAAGCAATAAAAATTTACTCAAGTGCGGATTGACGTCCTTTGCCGGTACATGCTATATTCGCCACAGCAAACTGCGGGACGCGGGCGAGGCAAATGAAAAGTTAAATTTTGTACGTGTGGTGACGGACTTAAAATATAAGTGTCATCACCCCATTCCTTCCCGCGGGTATCGTCCAAGGCGACTAAGGGCCCGGAACGGGTCGGTACCACCGTCTCCTGTGTGACCGGTCATGAACCACGTTAGTGTGTTTTCGCTGTAGCAGAAGATAAAAGTTTATTCTTTCATTTCATATCTGAGAAATGAAATGGTGCGCAGCGGCCTGAAAATACTCTTGTTATAGTTGAGTCCATGAGCAACGGTTACCACTTACCATCAGGTGGGCCGGGGTCGTCTGCCATCACTAGCAATAAAAAAAGAATTGCGGGGACGGTGAATGATCATTTTTTATGTACGTAGTAAATATGTAGGTAATTAGGTATTAGATATTCAGTGTTATTGCTACAAATGTATTATAATTAATTATAAACCTATTTATCTAAAACAGTTACACCATCCATACAAATACAAAAATTATCCTTTTTCAATATCCAATTGTAGAAACCTCGATTTTCATTTCAAACGGCGTTCATAAAATAATTACACGAATACTTACGACCCACATTATGTAAATCTCGCTGGAAACATTTATGAGGTCCTATGGATCCTCTCTTTAAATATTTGTAAGGTGTAACATTAAAATCGGTGATTAAGTTTTAATTTTATTTTTATAATATAAAACAAGTCAAAAGCTGGCAAACAAGCATACGACCCGCTTGATGGTAAGCGATCACTGTACGACGCTACAACATCACCGTTCACTTAGTGTCGTTTTATCGTTTGACATGAATCTTAACAGATTCCCTGTCCCGTGTATCATATCATATGATACACAACAATTAAATTTCTATTGTATCTATAAACGGGTGAAATGGGTTAATTAGGATCTGTATGCATGCAAATACCTCCTCCCGATAGACGATAAAAAAGAAGTGTTCTATTATTATTTGTGAAAATGTGGAAAAATAAACTTTAGTGCGGGCGGGTAATTAAGCTAGCGGTTATTTATTTTACAATTATTAATTAATTATTTTTTTTCACTTTGTGTTCAATGTGCTAAGCATGTCAAATGCTAAAAATATATATAAAAAAATCTAAATAATTATAGGGTTTGCGTCATTATTAGCTAAAAAAATCTTAATTGTAAAATTAAGTTTACCTGGTCGGTATAATGTATGAAAATACTTCCAACAGATGGCGCAGGCGTCACCCAAAGACGTTAAGTGTGAATGTGTTATCGAAATTAGCAGTCAGGAGCAATTGTCACGATGGCTGAATTGGCAAAGCATCTGGACGGTATCCAGGAGTTGCAGGTTCAAATCCTGCTCGTGACTGTTATTTTCGATTTCACATTTTTCACTTTGTGTTTAATGTATAGTACTAAGCATGTCAAATGCTAAAAATATATATAAAAATATCTAAATATTTCCTTCCTAAAGTATATATCTTTTAATAGGTATACTTCAGTTCCAATTCAAAAACATTTTTATTTCCCAAGCCTATTGAAAATGAGATCATTTTATGTAAAATGTTTCCTCTAAAGATGTAAAGAGTTTAACATTCCATTTAATGCGTCCTCAGAATTCGAAGGGTTTTTAAATTACTGTGAGATGAAAATAGCTGTGAAAGAAAGAAAGAAAAAAAGAAACGACGAGGAAAGAACGACGTATATTTAGATTGTGCAGCGATCTAGGTACAAGCGGTCTGTTTTAATCTCCAGTGTACTTATTACTTAGCCATGTGGGGCCGGCTTTAGAATTGACCCACCCCTCTCCACCCATGGGAGTCGTAAGAGCCGACTAAGGGAATATTGAAGGAGTGGGCAGCAGCACTCCTTCAAGTATTAACAACATCCACTGCGATCGCCAACCCGCCTGCCAAGCGTGGCGATTACGGCACTATCCCCCATTCTTGGGGAGGCTAGCTTTGGATGTCCAGCAGTGGACGTTAAAAGGCTGATAGATGGATGGATGGATGTACCTATTAAATTGAACGATGTATTTTCAAGCAAATTTTTATTTTGTAGGTTTTATGCAAACCCTTAAAACGTAGCTATCTAGGTTACTTTCAAGTCCTTGTTGAGGTAGGCAAGATATAAAGGAGAAAAGCTCAAGTGTGACATGTTTTCAAACAAAAAAGTGCACACCGACTTAATAGCTTCTTTTCAGCGGCATCAGTACCGTCAGCAAAAAAGTTGAACTAATTAAAGTTGGATCACGATTCGCTGATGCAAACTGAAAGTTTATAAAATTAGTGCATTTAACTTAAAATAAATGTGCAAATTTGGAATAAGTGGTCGAACATATTAAGTGCTTAAAATATATACAAAAACTAGCTTTCCTTGAAAACTTTACCGTATGCAAAGGCTAAAGAAGAGATAAAAATATCCTACGTTCCAGGAAAGCTATCTATTTGCCGCAGTGACTCTTGTATTCATAGTCCGTCACAACACGGACATTACTTAAAGTTACGACATCAATTTACGAGTGCAATTTACCTACCTGATTTTTTTGATTTCACATTTTCACACTTTGTGTTTAAAAAGTTACTACTTTTGCTAACCTTACAATTATGAAAAGCGCAGGTTGAATACTTCATTCTTGCACCTTATTTTTCTTGCACAAGTAAGCGTATTATAATTTGCATTTTATACTACGAGTACGAACCAGAAAATAAAATTGCAATTACAAACTTCAACATAGAAGTTGCAACTCAACCGGATAATCAAGCCGGATCTATGACACGGTAAAGGGTTCTTTACACAACAAGTCGGATACGGAAACGGAAATCTATCCGTTTTGAGTGCTGGTTGAGGTTCAGGTCAATTTTTGTTCGATGAACACTCTTGAAGACATGAGCGAAGGATCTTTGAAGGATTACATCTTTATATAGAGAATGTGGTTTCCCAAATAAACAAATGATTATAATAGTTCGGCGATTGCCCATAGCAACCAAACATACTAGGTGTTTCACGGTCGTTCACATGGAAGACGGTGGTGCCGTTCCACTCGGGCCCTATAAGTGAGTATTCCCACTTGGTACCCAACCCTATCATCAGAAATGCTATGGTGAGGGGATACTACTACTATGAATTCAATGCACTGCACCGATTGAGGAGAGGTTTAACTATCGGCCTTCCACCAGGATAACTCCTTGTGTGCTCCACAAATGGTTGTTCTGATTCTGGGTGTACTTTGTATCCGTAAAATTGTATGTTTGTAAAGTACCCCGCAAGGTTGTTCATTAGCACCGGGTGCATCCTCATAAAAAACAATGAGCAGAGGTAACCACCAACCTCATTAATATATGCCACTTTTTGCATTATCATCTATTTATCTCCTATAGAATGGCCAGGCTACATTTCACAGAAACAAATGCAGCGTTAAATGACCGGTGGGCCTAGCTAAGTTGCATTCTGTGATCGCTAATGCTGTAGAAAACTATTAAAATGTATGGAAATTTGACATCTCTAACGTTAACTCACGTGACTTAGCGTTATAGATATCGTTAAAGATATCAAATTCCAAGTTTCCAAGTTAATGATCATAGAATACAACTTGGCTAGGCCCACTGACTAGATGGGCTTTCATTGGAATCTAGTGGCTCAGGACCGCTCGTTGTGGCTCTCACTCTGGCAAGTGTATTTAGTCATAGACGCAAAAATTATAATGGATAAATTATAGCCCCTATTATTTCCAATCATATTGAGATCACTTACTAGTTTAACAAAATTTTGGCAGAATATCAGTTTTCCGTAGAGCGGTGGCCTGACCTACATACGATGATATGTATTATTAAGATACATGTCATGTCGGAATATTCAAAGGCACAGATTTTCCATATAAAGTACCATAGATAAGAAAATGGTGACGCGCGAGTGATGATGTTGATGTTGCTTAGCCATGGCCGTATGCTTGTATGCCACCCACATAGTATAAACAGCGTAAATAAAATATTTAACCTAACAGTCTGATGTCCAGACTGCAAGATTTTGACTTCATCAATCCATCCATCAGCTTTTTGACGTCGACTGCTGAACATAAGCCTCCTTAACAGAGCGCCAAGACCAGGGGTCGTGATAGCAACTAATGACACTCTGAGAGACCAGATCATCTGTCCATCTAGTGGGAGGCTGTCCTACACTACGCCGTCAGACGCGTGGTTACCACTCGAGAACTTTATTTCTCCAACGATTTTCGGTTCGTCGAGCGATGTGCCTGCTCATTGCCACTTCTTGCCAACCCGGTGGGGCTTTGTCACCGACAACATTCCCGTTATTCTACATATTTCCGTGTTACGGATTTTGACTTGAACACATTTCAAAATTATAAATACGCATTTGTTCACAAATTATAATTGCCAGTAATGGAAGACATCGTCTGAAAACTTATACCTGAAAGATGTTCATGGTGACTCGTGAAGTCTGCCAATTCATGTTGGGCTGGCATGATGGATTCTGACCTGAATCTCTCTCATTCCAAGAAAGACCAGTGCCCAACAGTGGATCAGTAATGTGTTGTGAAAGAAATAGCCCAAACAACCAGAGGAAAAATATTTTACCTTATCAAAAGTGTTGTTTAGTGTACGGGTGAATTAAATTTTGTTAGGAGCTCAAATAAACGTTGTGTTTATACAGAAAGTACGTTGGATA
The DNA here is from genome assembly GCA_948253155.1 of Leucoma salicis. NCBI lineage: Eukaryota > Metazoa > Arthropoda > Insecta > Lepidoptera > Erebidae > Leucoma > Leucoma salicis. Next base: position 24,496,454 of record OX411815.1, on the reverse strand, counting down.
AGTGTGGTTTCTAGACATTAAATATGTGCATAGAGATATGTTAATGGATCATGGATATAGAGACTCCGTAAGTAGATACTTTCTGCAAACATTTTCAGCAAAGGTATTCTGATAGACAAAAATAAATGCTGAAAAAAGATATCTTTGAGCAGGATTTAAAATTGTGTGTTGTTCAAATTACGAAAAAACGCTTCTAGCCATTAAGCCGTTACAAAGGGAGGGTACAGGACTAACTTCAATTTCCACATCTAATGCGTTGTTTAAGACCATTTTTGGTGTGGCGAAAAAAATATACGTCCTACTCTATTACTCAACCATCACAAAAACGAGATCTTAAATCGTATCGTTACTTGTGATGAAAAATGGATCCTGTATGATAATCGGAAAAGCTCATCACAATGGTTGAACTCAGAAGAACCGGCCAAATCCCCAATCAAAAGTTAACTCAGAAAAAGCTACTGGTAAGTATCTGGTGGACCAGTTCTGGTGTCATCCAACTACAACTTCCTAAGATATGGCCAGATAATTACGGCAGATCTATATTATCAACAATTACAAACCACGATAAAAAAGCTAGCGGTTAAACAACCGAGACTGGTCAATTGCTCTCGCCCACTGCTGCTTCCGGACAACGCTAGACCACACACTACACAACAGACGGTCGCTTAATTAGAGGAGGTGCGATTGGAATGTCTCCGACACCCACCGTACTCGCCGAACCTTCCTCCATCAGATTACCACTTTTTCCGGAATTTGGACAACTTCTTGCAAGGAAAATATTCTATTTTGATGAGGTTTTCAAAACCGCCATCAAAGATTTTATTGATTCACGCTCCTGCAATTTTTTCAGCATAGGAATCAGTGAACTTTTAATAAAATTGTGAAAGTGCATAAATAACAAAGGTTTGATTAAGGAATTAAAAATAACGGTTCGCTTTTTCCATACATAATGCTAATTTCATATGTAAAGGTCCTTACTATTTGATATTTTTTAAATTTATATTTTTATATAGATATATTTTTTAGCATTGCATGCTTAGCCATATAAATTAACACAAAGTGTGAAATGTGAAATCGAACATCTGCTCGTGACTGTTATTTTCGATTTCACATTTTCACACTTTGTGTTGACCTATTATTTGCTTAAAATAATACTCTATGCCTTTCAAGTTCCGTAAACTCTGTGCAAACATTCGGAAATCGGAAGTTACCCACTATGCTCCGGCCAACACAACGCCCTCAGATCCCAATCACGTATTAAGCTCGCTATTAATCCCTGTAGTACATTGTCCAATGAAACAAATCCCTACACGTACGATAACATTAACCCTTTAACATAAGTTTAGTTTCGAACCTACGGAAGCCAATAGGTACCTAAAGTTAGAAGGATTTTCGTGATTGCTTTTGTAATATCGGGAATTAATTAAATTATGGAGGTGGAGTTTTGGCGGGAACATGAAAAAAAATCTTTCATTATTTTCCAAAACTTGTGTTATTTCAAACGTGTTAAAGTGGTTGCATTTTACTAATTAACTATTTGTGTATGTGCATAAGTGCTGGCAAGTGATAACAAGTGAAAACTCCATAGAAGCGTCCAGTAAAGTTGCCACCACTTTTCTGAGGCACGACTGACTTGACTATGACTAATTTTGCATAACTTTGATTGTGGCTTGTTTGACGAAAAACAATTCCTTAACCACCAAGCTACCGCAGGTACTCTTTATAATAACTTTCAATGAGACGTTTCAACTTTTAGGAGACTTTTATTTCCTATTCATATTAAAGCAAACAAGCATTAATTATGGTCCTTCCGATTGTAAGCGGTTACCGCAACTGGCAGCACAAAGGGAAAGAGAGAAGAGGTGGAGAAAAATGATAATTGGGTAGAGATAACGTATTATAGAGACGTGGTGAAGAAATATATAAGAATGATAATTAAAAGGATTTGGAGAGGATTATGGCCGTCTTCTTCACTATTTATTGTAGAAGACTACAGCATCCTATGCCGACTTCTCCATATCCTACACCTTTCACATCCCCTCATCCTTTCCCGCGGGTGTCGTATTAAGCGACTAAGGGAAGTAAGCAATTATCACTCATTGCATTACTTATGATAGGGCTGGCTACCAAGTGAGCGTACTCACTTGCTATCGGGCCCGAACGGGTCGCTACCACCATCTTCTGCGTGACCGGTCATAAAGCATGTCAGTGTGTTTTGGCTGTAGCAGAAGATTATTCTTTCATTAGTTTATTCTTTCATTTCATATCTGAGAAATGAAATGGTGCGCAGCGGCTTGACAATACTTGAGTCCATGAGCGACGGTTACCACTTACCATCAGGTGGGCAGTGGCTCGTCTGCCATCATTAGCAATAAAGTAAAACAGAAATCAATAAATTAAGATGTAATAAAACTAAAGACGAAATACATCAAACCAATTCCATTAGCAAGAGATTCTTGACAGTCTCGACCCCAAGGGTCTCATAATTGTATAAATCACGTATTGCCTTTCGAATTCTCAGTCGAAAGATCTAGAAGATACGAGTATCTGAACGAGTTCACGTATTTCAAAGATTCAATTTTACTTCTAAAGGGTTCAAAATGCAATTCATTGCTACATTTCTATAATCTATAAAGTACAAAGATTAGTATCTTTGATAATATTATATACGTCTACAATCCTATTAGAAAGCTGTAACAGAATTATATCTGTACTCTGCACATTTAAGATATTTGGAGAAAAATGATCGTATGTAGGCTATTACAAAACATTTTTTTATTTTTTTCCCAAACTAAGCTTAAGGCTTGTGCTATAAATACCAGGTTACGGATATAATACATATTATATAAACTTTTTTTTAAATATATACATAAATAAATAGAAAACACGCAGTCGCACTACAAATATCTGTGTTCATTACACAAATAATTGTCCTGAGTGGAAATCGAACCCACGACCTCGTGCACAGAGGTCGGTTACACTACTGACTACGCCACGAGGTCCGTCAAAGGACTGTTTGTTCCTTCCCACGTCACAAAACAACGACTTTGATGCAACTTTTTTCGTTAGATAGCTCTTGATTAGACCATGCCGTGTGGGGCCGACTTTAGAATTGTTCCACCCCTCTCCATCTATGAGAGTCGTAAGAGCCGACTGAGGGAATACCGGGGGAGTGGGCATCAGCACTCCTTCGAGTATTAACTACATCCACTGCGATCGCCAACCCGCCTGCCAAGTGTGGCGATTACGACACTATCCCCCATTCTTGGGGAGGCCTATGTCCAACAGTGGACTTTAAAAGATGATGATGGATGGATGGATGGATAGAGACCTAAAACTGGTATACGTTTGATCCCGTTATTATAACCTGACTTATAACCTAAAAACTAGATGTAAAAATAGCCTAATAAAATACCAATTTTAACATTAAATTTACCAGAGAGGGAAAAAATATATTCACAACCTAATTTTATCAATCTGTGCCTCATACCAGGCGGCTTAATCGGGGAAGTACAAGTTAATTTATTGGGTGACGCTTACGCCATCTGTCGGAAGTATTTGTATAGTCTTGCTTTGTTACTGTTAGTGCCATCCATGGTAAAAATTGCCTGGTTTTTGTTTTTGTTTTTATAACCTTACATTATTTTTATAATTCAAGATTTATGTTCCTACATATACTACGAGGGTTGCTAGCAAGCAATAGACCCTCCTAATGGTAAGTGGTTACCGTATCCTACAGACGCTAGCAACACCAGTCTTGTGCGTCTCCAACTCCGAGAAAACGGACAGGAGGTTGATTGGATAATAAGGAGCGAATGAAGCATAAAGAGGGGGCTTCTGGCGCTCTCAGTTACCACACGAATCTCAACAGTAGAAGTACATACTGTTGTTCTACGCTGATTTGTGAGAGGGTGGTACTTCCCCGATCGAGCCGGCCCAAATATTCTGGGACAAAGAAGTCTCTACCATTAAAACAGGCTTAATTTTGAGCGTCAATTTATAAGTGAAATAGTCATAAAAAGAAAGTGCGCATGAAATACTGTTCTTGCAAAATTGTTTTACTTATTCACTTTTCTCGTTAAATTTTTACAATTCTTTCTTTCACTGTAAAGAAAACAGAGCTTCTCCTTGGAGACATTTTTATTCGTTTTTTACTAGGTAACAGTGAAGGATGGCGCGTCATCGCCATTTTATAACAAGCTTAAGCTTTCGCAGAAATTGGCAAATATACACAAAAAAAGAGTGATGGCTGCCATAAAAACAGAGAAGATAAAGGTTTTTATTACAAAACCGGTAACAACAGCTTATTAGTAAGGCCATCTGATGGATATTACTCATCGTAGTCAGCGGCTTGGCTGTGCCCCTGGTGTCGCTAAAGCCCATGCACGGCGGTTACTACTTACTATCAGGTGGGCCGTTCGGTCGTCTGCCCCCGTTGGCAATAAAAAAAGTCTTTCGTCGTCCACTGCTAAATATTGGCCTCCGTAAGAGAGCGCCAGATTGAGATATTTTGTGCCACCTGAATTCAGCGGTCAATTCACTTGGATGAATGTTGTATTTTACGTTGCAACGTTCTGTTACATCTCTGACATATGTATAGATAACTGATTACTAAGCAGCATAATCAGCGCAAGCCCCTCTACTATATTCTATTCAGAGGCTAGGGTCCTCAGTTCGGGTCAGACAATCGATAAAGTGGGACGCTTACCGAATTTTCACCATTTATTAATCCTCCATCCATCCATCAGCCGTTCAAAGTTCACTGTTGGACATAGGCCTCCCCAGAAGAACGCCACAACGAGCGGTCCCGTCATGGGGGATAATGCCGAATGGCCACGCTTGGCAGGCAGGTTGGTGATCGCAGTGGAGGTTGTTAATACTCGAGGGAGTGCTGCTGCCCACTCCCCCGGTATTCCCTCAGTTAGCTCTTACGACTACCGTGGGTAGAGAGGGTTGGGACAATTCTAAAGCCGGCCCCACACGGCCAAGTTATTCCTATTTTAAGTATATTATAACATAGCATCACGCCTGTATTCCCCGAAGGGGTAGGCAGAGGTGTATTACACACCCACGATTCGCCAGCTATGTTTAAGTCCCACGTAATAGGGGGCGAGCCTATTGACGTCTACCGGGCACATTTCCAAACTCCGGGCGGCTACTGAGAATTTTTATTTTTTTTATAGGAAAAAGCTCAATAACATTGCCCGACCCGGGGATCGAACCCGAGACCTCATGATTAGTAGTCGCATACACTACCGCTACACCACCGAGGCAGTTAGCTAGTATATTATTTCAGTGACAATTAATGTTTTTTTTTTTAAAGAGCCTTAAGAAGCCTTTTCGTTTTATTTCAGTGATAATTAATGGTTTTTTTTTTAAAAGACGCTTTTTTGTTTTAACAGTTCGATACTTGGGGAAAAAGAGATATCTTCTTTCCCAGCATTTTAACGCCAGCATGAATGAGCCGGCTTGACCGGGGTAGTACCACCTTCTTGCAGAATATCAGCGTATATTAATTTGTGGAAATTCTTTTGATTAATTATATGAATGAGTAGTAAAATTCCCTCTCTACTTATTATTAGAGACGGCAAAAAATATACACAAGTAAGTTATGGTAAAGAACTTTTATGATTTATTTCCGCCCTTTGAGAGATCGCTAAAAACGAATACACTCACTACTATACCTATATACAGTTATCTCTATAGACAGTCAAAGAAAAAACATAAAAGTTATCTCGTTAGAACAAAGAGCTAAAGTCACAGGGCAACTGTCAGTAGTTCTCCAATCTGTCCGATGTCCGGTCCACTCCATTAGTTAGGAAATGCGATCTGCGCGCTGACAAATTAAAAGCTTCAGTCGGTAGCGAAATTGGATTCTGTACTAGAAGATTTATTAGACCACCGCGTTTGATATTTGCTGTGAACTTTAATTCTAAAAATTCATCATTTAAACTCTAGATAAGCTGGTAAAAGTTGTCCTATATTTATTTCAATAGCTGAATTTAAAAGTATTTTATGTTGCTAGAAGGCTGAAAAGGACATTGTTCAACTGCCATAGTATGTTGCCTTTTTTTTTTAGGCGGGAAAATATGTACCTAGCCGAACACCCTGTCGTTCGGGACAACGAACAGGGTAGTGTGGGGCCCTCTCCCACTAAATAAACCCACCGTGTGTCGTCTCTCCGCCTTTATAGGCGGGCCACCGGAACCATATTACATTCCTTCAGTGGTACTTCATATACATTGTTGCCCTAAGAATCTATATAATACATCTATGCTATGAACCAACATACATACATACATACATAGAAGAACTAACAGCTACTAAGCAATACTTTTTGTGTGGTTAAAAATGACTATTAGGCCGAAATTAAATTAAAATCGATCAAAATTTTAAAATCTTAAATAAATTAAAGAAAAACGGATACATTATTATGTAATATTTATTTGTAATTCTTGTAATAATTCCTCATCAACCTCTTTGCATACTTCAATAATATATTATTAACTGTTTTGTTTCACATGCCCACCATAGTACGAGCGGGCCTGTTTTGATATATTCCAAATGGTATTAAAATTACGATGATAAATATTATCATATTCCATTTGTGGAAAATATACAATATTGTTAATTTTCAACGGTAATAGTTGTTATTATCGACAGCTGTGAATTGTTCCCGTTTTCTCTTTAAACTATTTTGTTCCACAAAATCCGGCAACAGTTATTTGAGAAGATATTTTTCTGAATTAAATACATGTTTTACTAAATAAATTCGTAAATCAACGAAAATGCCACAAAACAAACAAATCAAAGTATACGTAAGAGCACTGAACATGATGTAAAATGTTTAATATACGTACTAATACTCTCTGTATGAGCGTAGCAACATTGTTGAACTTTCGTATATTTTCAAAATTATAAGTAACTAGCCTTCGCTAGCGGCGCCGCCGCAACCAAAAGCTAGTTTTTAGGTTGTATCTGAGGTTTCCGATATAGTAGCGGGATAAAACGTATACATTTGTTGTCTAACCGAGATCTATCAAATAGAAAGAGTTGCATCAAAATCCGTTTATTAGTTTTTGCGTGATGCGCGAACAAACAAACAGACAAACAGATAAACAGACAAAAAATATAAAAAAATTGTTTTGTGTCAGACACATCTATATAGCCAAATACAGTCATTTTTTCTCAAATATCTTTAATGTACAGACACAGCTCTGTTACAACTTTATAATAGTATAGATAGGGTTGATTCCGCAGAATTATTAAATAGAATTGGATTAATCACATGCCTATGACTCTAAGACAGCCTAAACTGCTTTACAATTCATTCGCGAGGACCAGTTAGAGACAACATTGTTTCTTTAGTCTTGTTTGTAATACTTTTAACAACATTTCTTCTAAGTTTGACCTAAACTTGTTCTGTACTCGTACTATTAGTACAGAACAAGTTTCTCAATTAAGAAATATGTTAGCGAAGGATTTTTTTTCATAAGCATTGTTGAATATGTGTTTATTTTACGTAACTATACCTAAAATATACATTTGCTAGCTGTTAGTTTTCCAAATAAATTTTTTTACACATTTTTCTCAAGAGCCAACTTGGGCCGACAATCTCCTATACGTAGAATCCTTGATGGGTACAATACCATACAAACTCGCGATCCTAATGTTAGCATTTTTTGTGATTCATATAGCATATTTAAAAAGAGACTTTATAAATTGTTTAAGATTCGTATGAACCCAAAATAAAAATCTGACTGACATCAATGTATAATCCATTAATTTGATGCTTTTCGTAGATTCCCTTTTTCTGACTTTTTTCAAGAGCTTGATTATTAATTTTATACAACATATTATGTAATTTATATACCTAGTATAAAGTAAAACCTACTATATTTCAGACAATGTCATGTACACCGTAATTGTCTTATGTATCAGATGCAATACTATATAATATTTTGGTTATCAATATGTAAATACATATGATGTAGCTGTACTAATAAATAAATAAAATAAAATAAATTTGTTGCACCCTAATGTTCTGTGAAAGGGTGGTACTTCTCTGGTCACGTCGGGCCATTTATCTACTTACTAAAACGATAACGATTTTTGAGTCAAAGAATTTTTAACTTCGTTTTTTTTTTTTGCTTGTCTGTTAATTTGTTTGTTAGCGCACTTATCTGAAACTACAGAACGGAAAATAGTAATGTTTTTACTGATAGAGCTTAGCTTTGAACAAATTTGATTATTTTTTCGCTTGATTTCATTAAAATTATTTTATAGTCATTTAATATCAAATTAAATTGAATTCATACCTCATTTATAACCTTGAATTATGTATATTTAATGATCCTGTAGGCACCGGAAAACTCGAATAACGTTATTATTTTAATAAAAATAATTATACGTGTTTAATTTCATCCTTTGGTGTGTTTATTTCAAACCCTTTAGCTCATTTTACGACGGCCATTCTCAACGTATTGGATACGCAATGAAAATAATCCGAAGCTTATTTTGCTTTCAAATTAAATTGGCCACCGAAACTTAGAAACTAATTGATGGCGAATTTGTTACCTTTGTTTTCAAGTGTTTGAAAGTGACTTGGATAGTTGATTATTTAATATTGATTTTCTCTATTATTTTTACAACAAAGTAACTGTACCAAGCAGTTTTATCATAACGATAGATAGTTATGCAGGATAAACGTGTTAACATACAGGATGGGATGATTAACTGGCGTCCAGGACTTGTTTTCGTTGTGACAACACATTGTCGAGACAATAGAAACGGCTATCACGACCGTGGTAAAACGATAAAAAAACGTCACCACACACAATCGTGACGGCAAATCGAATGTCATTGTGGCGACTATCTATCGTAGCAATGACAAAAATATCGTCACAATCCAACGGGACAAGCCTATCCCATACGACTGTAGTACTCAACGGTAAAGAAAATTGAGGACGCGTTATTATGAGCAGAGCTAAAGACGAGAGTCATCCTACTATAAAGTTATCGTCACGACATCGTAGGAACACGGCCTTAGAAGTAGGTAAATAAAAAATAGTACAATATCTTATTGGTGTTTTATCAACCGATTTAGTAGCTTTTGAGAAGTAAAAAGTAGATGAAAATAAATAGAGAAAACTTAACAAAAATATTGCAATAAATTCGTTATGTTTTATCAAAAACTAGATTCCGAGACTCCTTAATCGTGCGCTTTTCAGAATATTAACTGTCTACAGCTACACATTTATTAAAATAATAAAATAAAATAATTAATACACAGTTATTTATTTCTATGTAAAATTAGCTAACAAACGGGAATCATTCATTTATCCGGGACGAAATACTCGTATGTTTTTTTTCTGGGCTTATTATATTCACAATGACTGGATCAGTAATTGCAGCGTGGAAGCGTAACAATCAAACAAAATCACTTTTGCATTTATAATATTAGTAGATTTCAACAATCATTACAGTCAAATATCAAACAATAATAATTTTTTAAATATTTGATTGCTGATATATAAAAATATAAGTAAAGAAGAAAATATTTGTGTAAATAGACGCAGGTTCGAATCCTGCTCGCAGTCTCTCTTCTTTCACTTTGACAAATAATTTGATTCAATTCAATTCATGATTTAATGGCGTTGTTAGACTTATAGACACAACTTTGCCAATGTCGCGTAGAGATAATATACCGTCATACGAAGGAGATTGTATAGTGACAGATAAAAGAGACGGTGATAAAATAATTTGTTCTTTAAATTAGCTAAGCATGTCAAATGCTAAATACAGATAAAAATATATATAAGTAGCAACACACACTTCAACCCTTCTCTAATAATACGTAATTGCTAATAGCTTCACTTCTAAGGGTTGTATCGTGATATATTCTTCCTACGAAGGTAGAATATAATACACATTACCTACCATTCAAATCCACCTATTTCCACGTATTTTCAGAAATTAAAGTAAATAATAAAAATGCTTCAGCTTTTGTATAAAATACCTACGTTTTATTTCATATTTATAGGTAAAAATTTCGTGTCACGTTGTTTGTCCGCGATTAACTCCTAAACTAATGAAACTCCTACACCCATCATAATAAAATTTCGCCAATTGTGTGCAGATTGGGCAGACTTAAAGATAGTTTCTATCTCGGTTATTTCCTTTTTTATTTCAAAATTAACAAACGAATTATGTGTCCCGCAGCAACGCGTGGCCGAGTCTGCTAGTAAAATATAGTTTTGCTAAGCAATTCACTATATTAATAGGGGAAATGTTCTATGTCAAACCAATACCGCCAGTATAACATACCACTGAAGTAATTATAACACCTCTAACGGGTCTATTATACGCGCCTTAAACTTCTCAAAATACTATTATTTTGACTAACCTCGACGTTTCGGCAGAGCTGTACCACTTTAATGCGCGTATAGACCCGTCAAACGTGCTATGATGGATATAAAACGCGAGTTTAAAAAGTACCAGTAAAATAATATCACATAGTTTCAGTGATCCACCAATACCGGCGGAGAAACAGCACACGGCGGGTTTATTTAGTGGGTGACATACTATCCTGTTCGTTGAAACATCGGGATGTGCGGTTAGGTACAGTTATTCCCACCTTAACAAAAAAAAAGCATTTGTATAGATATAAGACTCAGGTATTACAGTGCCACCACCAAAGGAATGTAATATAGTTCCAGAGGCCCGCCAATAGAGGCGGAGAGACGGCACACGGTAGGTTTCTTTAGTGGGTGAAGGCCCCACACTACTCTGTTCGTTGCCCCGAACGACGGGGCGTGTGGTTAGGAACATTATTTCCCGCCTTAACAAAAAAAAAGGTATTACAGTGCCATTCAATGACTGACTTAAAACAATAATCACAAATATTCGCGCTGCTTGGGAATCTACGCAAAAATAGTATCTACGTGGAAATGTCTGTGTAAATCTCTACACTATCAAAGCCTACAAGTAATCCGAGGGTGAGTCGGGTAGAGGCATTTAAAGGTCTGTTTCAATTTAACTTTGATTTCTGATATTCGGAAATTACATCATTAAAGTCTCCTGTTAAACGTAAAATATCGCCTATTTGTGGTTGAGGGCCCTTTAGTTTGGATACCCTTGACTAGTCGTGATAATGTAGCTAATTAAAATTTGAGAGGCTGGCAACCCACATTAATTCTGTTTGAATAATTTTGCACCAAATATGCCTATATCAATAAACTTATTTTATAGAGGTATTAATACCTCTCGAATAGGTACTCTATATAAATAAAATTGTATAGAAATCCTAATAATATTATAAATTCGGATGTCTGTCAAGATGAGATGTTTGTCCAGGGATCACGAATAAATGACAGGCGCTTAGCTATGCTCTTAATATAGCCGGGTTACCACTTACTTATTGGGATATTGTTACTAAAAATTTTCATTGTCACGAGATCGTAGTGTCATCCCCAAAGGGGTAGACAGAGGTGTACCCACGTTTCGCTAAATATGTTCAAGTCCCACGTAATAGCGGGCAAAAATATTAAGTTACTTTCATAGTGCAGTTACTAAATTGCTGTTATTTACACATTACAAATAGGCACTTCAACTTTATTTATTTGAATTTTTGTTTATAAAAAATCTACCGTCGCAAATCCTTGAGCTGCAAAATCTTACAAGGTTTAATTGTATGTATATAAGTGCAAATTTTTCCATCAGCCTCCAAAATTAAGGAAAAGACCCTCTAATTCTAAGGCAAAGATATCAAACGCATTCAAATACAATCAAATTACGTCATACATAAGAAAGATATTGACGTGACAGGAGGTAAAAAAAACAGAAATATTAACGCAGACACGTTCTATTTATATACACCTTAAGAAGATAAGAAGCCGGCAAACAGTAACCGTTTTCCCTTTAGATTTATATAAAGACAATTTAGTCAAGAAGATATACAATGAGAAAGTGGAAGGATGTAGGTACAGGGGGAGACCGAGACTCACCTACCTAGACCAAATTGGTCATGTATTGAAGGAAGGTGGAGTCAGGAGTCTCCGAAACCAGCGAGCGTGTATGAAGAGAGTTATGAATGTTGAGGAAGCGAGAGATGTATGCAAGAAGAGAGCCTCTTGGCACTCTGTTCTCTCTGCCTACCCCGCAAGGAAAATGTGTGATGATAAGTAAGTAAGTAAGTTTTCTCGAGAAGTTTTTCAATAAATACGCACATAATTTCAAAAAGAATTCCTTGCAATATTACAATATCAAACTGAGTATCGAACTCAATACGCTTACTGTGGTAATCCTCGGTCTTATCGGCTATCACATGAATTTATTACACAACAAAAAACGCAATATAGTTTTCATATGATACGGACATGACGTTTAACACACATAAAACTGTTCACAAGTCTACAGAACGCAATAAATCGTCGCAAATAAATGCAAATTGGCGTCTAACATCGTACAGTCCCTTCAATATAGCTCCGGCGCGCTGGCTTTCTCTTCTTAACTATCTGGCGCAAGTTTGATTCAGTTTGTAGGGTTTATATTACTAGTTTATTTTATTCCAGAACATAAAAATGTAGCTGTATATTTTATTCTGCAATAATTTGGTGTAGATTGTTTAAACCAGAGTGCATCGTTTGGAGTACTAATAACATAAAATATCGTTTAATTGAGAAGTACTGAGACTTAGGCGTATGCTTAAAGGAATAGCAGTACTTAGGTAGGTACCTTAATCGTTTATGAACGACAATGACGATGCGCGTATGTTTCAAGAAATGTATAGAAACAATTTTTCGTGAAAGATATGAGCAAATTTCTACGAGCATGATTCGAACTTGCGTCTACTTCTAGACTCGCTCTAGACCACTAAGCTATTGTAGAAGCCTGCTAAACTTCCAATTTCCATCTTTTTTCTAGTAAAATAGCTCATGTCAAATACTAAAAATCACAATAGCAAATATATCTATTGATTTATTTTTGCGAAGACACATACCCAGTTCAAAATAAGATACATTATTATTATAAATACACAATTTAAATTTTTGTACAGTTATTTTGTACTAAAAAGTTACCTACGTTTGTGAATTTATTTTAATGCACACATAAATTATTGGCTCATCAATGAATTCGACCCAATTCAAATAAACGGAGAACATAAAAAGCTTTCCAATATCAAAGTCTATTTGTGATTTCTGTACCATCCTTTTGTTTACAAAAATACAATTAAAAGTTTTCATCGAAAATACGACTCCGGCCGGATTTATTAGACCCAAATGGATTCATCATAAAATTAGAGTCACCAGAGACAAAACAAAAAAAAAATACGCCATGTTGGGTTTCCAATTTTGTAGCAAAAATTGCCAAGTTAAATCCGTTTTGGATAATTTCATCGGAAACAAGGCCTCTGTTCATTAAATTTGTGAACGAATATCGTTTTTAGCCATTCCTAGCATAACACATGGAGGTTATATATTGAAATTAATATGTTTTTCGTTACAAATGAAATGTGAGATTTGTTTGTAGGATTATATTGGATACTTTTGTTTTAAAAATAATAGGTTTAAGTCCTGTATATGTGAAAATATAATATTTACATTTATAATAAACCTCAATTAGAACATGGGGAATAGAAACATGATACTGCGTGTGATATTTTCTATAACTTTACACTAAGAAATAGCATGTCAAATACAAAAAATAAATAAAAAAATTCAATTACCTACTGATAAAACGGAGGATTGTTGACAGAAATATCGAGTTCGATCCCAGTTTATTATCAAGAATCTTTTTATATTTGAAAACAAACATATATCACGTGATCACAAATTCTTATAACCAGGTGAATAAAATAAGCATGAAGAAACCCACATGCCTGAAAGATTTATTCAGCAGCCTGTGAACTCTATCCAGGACTATGGCCAGAGTCAAATAAAATGAGATATTTTGAGAGGACATTCAAGTCAAATAATAAGACAGTAAAGAACTTAAGATTTTACTTTCGCTGTGCTCATTGTATTTTATTTTTTACTCCATCTCTGCCGGAAGGTATAGAAGAGAGTGCCAAAAGCGTGTATTCTTGCATATACATTTCATAATTCATAATTCTCTTCATATACGCTCGCCGGTTTCGGAGACTCCACGTTCCTTCAATACATGACCGATCTCGTCCAGGTAGGTTAGTCCGAGACTATACCTCCTTATACCTCTAGTCTCCCCTTATACCTATATCCTTCCACTTTCGCTTTAAAATATCTGAGAATAATTTGTCATAAATAAGATAATAAATTGAATGAGGTGACACTTGCCGGAAATCCATTGCTATTATAAAATAGATATTTTAGAAGGAAAACCCACCACCCACGGATTGTCAAATCTGGATATCTCACACACATAATATTCAACAATTGCCAATGTGAGTAATATTGAATCGTGTTGTAGCTTCTATTAATGTCGATGTGTAAAATATTGAAGGTGAAATATCTAGAAAGTTCTGTGTTGATGTGAAAACATCTAATGCGGAAGGAGGGTAAAACCAGCTGTTGGCGTGGCGACGGCGCCACGACAACTTATTTTATTGATTTTAACGCCATCTGCGGATGAAAGCATCTAACTAAGAAGTATAATGTCAATCAATATACCAATAATAATTTAAATCGTCTATTGAATACATTTATCATAGACTAATAATGTTCAGCTTTATTCATAACCCACTGCGTTGTCAGTGTTAGGCATAGGTCTCCTTAGAATAAAAGGGACTTAGGCTAAAGGCCAACACGCTGACCCATTGCCATTAAGCTAGTGGTAAAGCCTTGTTTACCCCAGGGGGCTAGTTTGGTCGGCGCACACGGTTTTAAGCACGTTATATAATTCCAAATCCCAACTATTATAAAGCTGTAACAGAGCTGTGTCTGTATATTAAGATATTTGAGAAAAAAATACTGAATTTTTATTTATATTGTTTGTCTGTTTGTTTGTTCGCGCTTCAGGCAAAAACTATTGTAACATTTTATTAGATAGGTCTTGATTAGACTTAAAAACTGGTATACATTTTATCCAGCTACTATATCGGGAACCTGAGATATAACCTAAAAACTAGATTGGGCAAAGACTAGTATCTTATAAAAGGCACATAGTTCAACATTTCTCAACTCGTGAATTCACCCGCACATACTCGTTATTTAATTTTTATACCTAAAGATCGTGGAACGACTGGTGATAGGTTTCCCAAATAGGCTTCAAATGCAAAAATTAACTAATCTGAAAACAAAAAGTAGTTTTTCTAATCCAACAAAAGTGTAGTTAACCAAATAATATACTTTAAACGACAATAGAAATATTTAATCTAAATAAGCACCTAAAACTAAAAGATAGAATGTAGATAGTAAACATACTGCACACACACACACACACACACACACACACCCACACACACACACACACACACACACACACACACACACACACACATATATAAGATCATGGACTATGAAAAGATTCTAAATATCAGTATAGATAAAAATTATTTAAATGTGATAGATTACTTTCTATATAATCATAATGGCTAGTAGTCAAGTAAATATAACAAATTATTATACTCTTAATAGAGAAAAAAATACGAAATCTCTCGTCGTCTACTAAAAATAAATAATACATCTCCACCCCAGACTTTTGCCGCTAAATGTGTCCTGCCATTTGCCTGCGTAATTAAACGTCAAGCAGCCATTTTGTGTAAACATGCACGAGGGATTGCGACGCGCGAAATATTTTAACACCTTTTCATATTCACATGAGCGATGTGAATCGAATATTAATTTGAAATTCCGTCTGCATTGAAATGAGTATGATAAAAAAATATAAACAGCAAAGGACGTCTGTAAAATCGTAAATATATTTATACAAAGATGGAAAGCAAGCATGACACCTTATGATAAGCGATCATCGTCACTTATAGAAACCACACTGTGAACATGAATTATAGAAAATGGAAAGAAATGACTTCCGACTTTGTTTTTCTTTGCTAAAGGTAGCTGGCGAGCCAACCCCCTCATGGGAATTGGTAATCACTGCTCTTGAACTTAACTTAGCTGTAGGTGTAGGACCACCAAGCCCTTTTCAATGGTACACATATCTAATGGATATGCAACACGCGAGAACCCTCACTGAGCACTTAGGCCTTATTAAGGCGGGAAAAAATGTTCCTGACCGCACACCCCGTCGTTCGAGGCAACGAACAGGGTAGTGTGGGGCCCTCAACCACAAAAGAAACCCGCCGTGTGTCGTCTCTCCGCCTTTATTGGCGGGCCACCGGAACTATATTACATTCCTTCAGTGGCTGAGCTCTTAGGCCTACCATAAATATGGTTTGTTTCGGGTTTTCCGTGTATAGTACTATTATTTCCTTACTTCCTACATAATGGGTTATTAGCAGTCCTGAATAATAATGAGTGATGAGGTTATGCCACTATAAACATTTGGCTTGTCCCGAGCACATATATGTATATAGGGCTTTTGGTCGTTAAGAGAAATGTGGTAAGATTGGGTATTTCTAACAAATAGTAGGTTAGCTCAGTGGATTAGAGCACTTCCCCGGATGGGAAGGGTTCGATTCCCGCTCGATTGCCGCTCGTACTAAAATACTCTTTTTCATTATTCATAAATTATAATTTGTACTTTATAGGGCTTTTTTTTCATCGTTCTAGTAGAGTGAAAAGGAATTGAAAGTATGTACTTGTGTTTGCATACACCGTCATAGTTACTAATATTATATCCTGTGCACATGGCTGGTGTCTGTTGACCCAAATTACGTACAGGATTATTATTTTTAGTACAACGCCAACTGAAGCTACCGCAGCTAATAAAGGCCAACAATGCCAAGTTGCCAGTAGCATGGAAAGGAATAGGTGAAGGTGGAAGAATTATACAGAGAGTATGAAGAGAGTTTAGGTCTCCGGCACTCTCTCTCACCAAATATAACTCAATAGAAGGAAATCATACCGTCAGTATATGCATACGTCGACAGTCTGTAAAGGGGTGGTAGGTACTTCGGTTGAGCTGGAATATCAAATAATATCTGAAAATATATCATGCATCATTTATCTTATCTTAATGTATATTTTCCTAAGCAAAGGATTTTAACATAAAAGTTAATGTGAATTTACAAAGTAAAACGTAATGATGTCATCAACATACTCATGTGTCGTCACTAATATCACCCCATATGGAACAAAGGAAACGATTATTATTATTACTAACGCTCCTGATCACCTTTGTCGTAAAATTACTCTTAATATTTTAGATACATTTCACGTTCATGTATATTTAAACTTATAATTTACTAGCCTTTGCCCGCAGCTTCGCCGCAGTCAAAAGCTAGTTTTTGGGTTATATCTCAGGTTCCCGGTATAGTAGCGGGATAAAATGTATATTAGTTGTTAAGTCTAATAATCAGCTATCAAATAAAAAAGTTGCATCTTTTTGCGTGATGTGCGAACCAACAAACAGATAAACAGACAGACAAAAAATCTAAAAAAAAAACGTTTTGTGTTTAGACACGCCTATATAGCCTATTACAGTATTTTTTTCTCAAATATCTTAAATGTACAGACACAGCTCTGTTGCAATTTTTAGGGTTCCGTACCCGAAGGGTAAAAACGGGACCCTATTACAAAGACTTCGCTGTCTGTCTGTCCGTCCGTCTGTCGCCAAGCTGTATCTCAAGAACGGCGATAGCTAGACAGTTGAAATTTTCACTAATGATGTATTTCTGTTGCCGCTATAACAACAAATGCTAAAAATTAAATAAAAAATATTTAAGGGGAGCTCTCATGCAACAAACGTGATTTTATTGCCCTTTTTTGCTCGCTATTGATAACAACAACAGGTAGATGCTTGAAATGTTTACAGAATATTTAGTTATATACTAACTTTAAAAATAAATAATTAAATGAAAATTAAATTAATATTTAAGGGGGAGCTCCCATACAACAAACGTGATTTTTTTACTCGTTTTTGCTCGTTATTGATAACGGCAACAGTTAAATGCTTGAAGTATTCACAGAATATTTAGTTATAAACAATTAAATTGAAATATAACAGTTATTTAAGGTGGGCTCCCATATTATCTAAACTGTCTGAAAAGTAAGTAGATAGGTACTTAATTGCAAATCATAAACAAAAGTGGGCTACTACCTACATAACTACCTATCAAGTAATTGTTAACACCACTTTCTTTATATTACTTACCTGATTCTTACGCCCTTACAGATAATAATAAAAGTTTAGAGGGTGGAAGGAACATGGTATAAAGTTCCTCATCCCCCATTGAAAAGGGAGGATCCTCTGACCGGACGGGTGTTGTGTCTGGTGGGCTAACTGCCCCCCTGTTGTGGTCGGGTTCTTGTATATATGTACATCGCTCGGATAACTTTTCATATCGCGATGTAGGATACGTCAGTTATTAGTTCGTATGTGGCGAGATAAATGTCGCTACAAAAGTTTGAAAAACTGGTGGAATTAACACTATAAAATTTCATCCACGATGGCGCCTACTTAGAGTCATATGTGCGCAGTGGGTAAAAGTGCGCAAACCCATTCATTTTAGTCCTAAATATATGCGATTGCGCACGCTTACCCACTGCGCACAGTTACCTTATGACTCTTTTAGTTATGACTCTAATGGTAACATAATCCCTTACATTTAAAACTGTTTCGTTATGCGCATCTAAGTCTAAATTGAAAACCACTAAATTAGTAAAATTTCTCTTGCAAAATTTGGTAACAACCAAACACCATGGTTACAGAGAATTACAATAGTGTAATGTTGTTTACCTAGTCAATGGTACGGAACACTTCGTGCGCGAGTCCGACTCGCACTTGGCCGGTTTTTTATATAATAGTATTGATAAGTGCGATGGCTTAGTGGTTAGAGCACTTCCACGGATCGCTACAGCTCAATCGAGTCTGATTTGGAATTACTGCAGTTTATTTCTAATATATCAGTGTCCAGAAACTTTTAATGTAGATGAAATGCTTTCGAAATTTTTACGGATGAAGAATAAATATTAGTATCCACTTGACCCTTATCTAAAAAAAGGATTGCGATTTCTTAATTTAAAATATAAAAAAACAATGTTTTTATAAGCTCTACGTGTGCAGTCATTTGTATTTTCTGTTGAGAAACGTAGACGAAGTCGAGGATAGAAGTTAGTTATAATATAAATTGCTGGCATGAGTTTGGCATTTACTTGACGACGGTATCGTTCATACTGCCACATAAAAATAACGAATTAACATTATTTTTAACGATAAAAATATTTCGATTAATATTTTAACTTAGAAAATAATTATGCATTACTTTATTCGAACACCATTTAGCGGCAAATGAAGATACTCCGAAATATCCATATAGCCCATTACATATTCAGAAACTTAACCTAACTTTAAACTACAACAGAATTTATCTTCTTGTTTAATGGCTCTTGTTGTGGCAGTCAACAGAATTTATCGAATCAATAGTTAATGACGTCGACTTGTCATAGGTACTTCAGAAACAGGACATTAGTTATTTTTATTCAAATTATTTTGTATGAGGTTGGAGGTGGTTGGGTTGTGGAATAATATTTACTATGGATTTCTCATTAGTTTTATAATTTATATTTTTTGTTATAATTATAACTTATAAAGCAAACGGTTTCTGATATTTATAATAATCCAATTTTTTTTAATCAACATTGCAATAAATGTAATTTTATGAATACTCTTTTGTGGAGTGTTTATTTTCAGATACGATTTCCTATTGTATCGGAATAAATAAAATAAAATAATTATTAAACACAAAGTGAAAAATGTGAAATCGAAAATAACAGTCAGGAGCAGGATTTGAACCTGCATCTCCTGGATACCGTCCAGATGCTTTACCAATTCAGCAATCCTGACAATTGCTCTTGACTGCTAATTTCGATAACACATTCATACTTAACGTCTTTGGGTGACGCCTGCACCATCTGTCGGAAGTATTTTCATACATTATACCGACCAGGTAAACTTAATTTTACAATTTAGATTTTTACCTAATAATGACGCAAACCCTATAAATACTTAGATTTTTTTATATATATTTTTAGCATTTGACATGCTTAGCACTATATATTAAACACAAAGTGAACGGCATAAATATTTAGATATTTTTATATATATTTTTAGCATTTGACATGCTTAGTACTATATATTAAACACAAAGTGAAAAAGAAAAGCATCTGGACGGTATCCAGGAGATGCAGGTTCAAATCCTGCTCGTGACTGTTATTTTCGATTTCACATTTTTCACTTTGTGTTTTGCTAAGCATGTCAAATGCTAAAAATATATATAAAAATATCTAAATATAAAATAATTACTTACCTATTTATTTCTAAAAAACATAGCATCACGCCTGTATTCCCCGAAGGGGTAGGCAGAGGTGTGTTTATTTCTATCTCATGTAGATTTCTATTATATCATTTTATACCGTTGTATCACTCTCATTTAAATGTACAGCTTTCTTGTTTTATATATTTTTTCGCTCATTGTAACAAAAACTGTCTAGACAGGACGTGCCCTTGAAATTTCACTCTCAAATTGTCAATTATCGAATTGCTGCCTAAAATGTTTTACTTCAAAAACTTTATTACAAAGTAATGACTGTAATGTTACTATACCTCCTCTTTGAATATTTATCCGAAAAAGGTTTGTTAAGATTTTAATAATATCCTTTGCTCCAAGTGCTTGTAATATCTTAGGCATAAATACTGTAGTGCAATACAAAATCAATTAGTATAGATCAAAATTTGTAGATCCTGTCGTGTTAGTTATGATCTTCTGGTGAGCTATATTTGTGTTAGTAGTTGTCGTGCTACCACAAAACATAAAAATCGATACATTCAAAGGAGTAAAAATTCTATAAAATATGCGTTCAATGTTTGTCATGCACAATACACAGTGCATGTCTCCTTGCTGTTTTTTATGGCTTTACTAGCCATGAGCAAGTGCCAATGTTACTGGTCATATGTGTGACCGAATTCACAAGCGTTGAATCATACTGTATTGTTTTCAATTAACTAGTGACGTCTTTGTATAATTTAGTTATTGTCTATTTGATGTAGGGTTGCCAACCGTCCTGTTTTCCCAGGACATGTCCTGGTATTTTGAGTGCCCTGGGGTGTCCTGGATAGTTTTTAAGCTTATTGATTAGGATTAGTTTTTTGGTGGGGTTGAAAAATATACTAAAAATAATTAAGTTTGTAATATTAGAATGTAACTAAGTTTAAAGAATTTGTTAAAAACTAGTGTTTCTTTTATATTTTTGAAGTAAAATTTCTTTATCGACGTATGGGAGAACAACATACATAACATTTTTCAACATAATTATATATTTAATTTTATATACCTATTTTTCGAAAAATTTCGGATATTTTTATTAAAAAACTTACCTTAAATTTAATTTAACGTGATTGCAGGATATTTTTTTGCAACCATTTTTCTGTCCCACTATTGGGCACGGGTCTGCTCTCATGGTGAGAGGATATCAGAACATATTATTTAACTAGCTGATACCCCGCAACTTCGCGTGGAATTTATTTTCCTTTTTTGTGTAGAATCCTAATTATTTTTCCAAAATAAAAGTGCAACCGTTCAGGAGATTAGCCGTGGATGTACACTGGACCGCAAAGAAAAATGGTCGGTTAGAAAATCTTCAATATCTTCAAAAGTATCACGACCTAGCTTTATGAAATAAAGACTAAACTATAGAATATTTTAATGTGCTTAAATGAAAATAAAATGTAAAATAAATAAAAATACGTAGATTTTCCAGTATTCGTAAATGTAGATTGGTTACAGATGTGCTGTTTTCACGCATTTTAGTACTTTGTTTGCCTCCATGAGCTAGCAATACTGCTGTTATGCGATTTTGCATACTTTCTACTAGGTTTTTGAGGCGATGCTGCGAATATTCTGCCATTCCTCTATAAGAGCTTCTTTCGTTTTACGTAGCGTGATTAGCGGAGGATATTGCTGACATACACATCGTCCTAGTTCATCCCATGCATGCTCAATGTGGTTTAAGTCGGGGCTGCGTACTGGGCACTCCATGTGTGTGAAGAAATCCCAGCCCCAATGTGAACTGATCCTCCGCTGTATGGTACTTTTTCTTCTATACAGGCTTGGTTATAGCGCTCTCCCGGTGTTCTGCACACTCTTTTTCTCCCGTCGTGCTTGTATAAACAGAATCTAGACTTGTCTGAAAACATAACTCTTGACCAGTCATGCAGAGTCCAATTCTCGTGTTCTCTACCATAACTCAACCTTGAGTTTCTGTGGTAAGAGTCTAGTTTTAGGCCATTTGCAGGTCTTAATGACTTTAAATTTGCTTCAACCAGAAGCGGCCTTACTGTATCCGTGCTCAGATTGTTTCCTGTAGCTCGTAAATGATGATTATTTACTTTAACAGCCGTAAGAAAGAAATTTCTCAAAATTGTTAACACCATATAGCGATCCTCCCGCGCCGTCGTGCACCTTGTTTGACCTGTTCCTGGTTTTCGAAGATTGGATACAGTTTCATGGAAATTATGATGTACTCGCTAAACTAGAAAGAGTCACACCAACAGTTCCCGCCCTATTTCACTGACTGTGCTCATATCCAAGCATTGTCTGGATCCTGGTACACTCTTCAGGGGAAAGGGTAAGCCGCCGGCGAACCACTGAAGGAATGTAATATGGTTCCAGTGGCACGCCAATAAAGGCGGAGAGGCGGCACACGACGGGTTTATTTAGTGGGTGAGGGCCCCACACTACCACCACCTACCCTGTTTGTTGACCCGAACAACGGGGTGTGTGGCTAGGAACATTTATTCCGCCTTAACAAAGAAAAAGGTACTTTTGAAGTTATTGAAGAATTTTTAACCGGCCCTTTTTCTTTGCGGTCCGGTGTATATTCGATGTATTTGAATCCGTATTCATTCACAATTTCGTGGATTTTATTTTTTCCGCGCAGTACTCAAATGTTTTTCGAAAATAAAAATACCCTAAGTTACTCCTTATAACAGCAGCTAATCCCCGTCCAAATCGGCCCAGTCATTCCGATGTGGTATTCATTAGCAATTTCATGGGGTTTTTTTTATACAGTACCATAATTATTTTTCCAAAATAAAAGTATAACTTAAGTTACTCCTTATAACAACAGCGATCTGCTAGTGATAGTCCCGTCGAAATCGGTCCAGCCGTTCCCGAGATTAGCCAGAACAAACAGCCAGACTGACTGAGAGATAAAATCTTTAAAAATTGGTAATTTCTTATAGGTAGCGTATATATATTCTCGTATACATTTAGTAAAAAATTGTTATTTAGACTTTACAAACACGCACTTCAATTTTATTTATTTGTATAGATTATTGCTACTCTATTACCGCGTCCTGATTTTAAACTGAATTGTCCTGGTTTTTCCAACTTGGAGTCCTTGTTTTTGAAATTAGCGGTTGGCAACCCTAATTTGATGTAAATCATAAATCTGGTGTCGTTTAGCATAGTGAAAAGACTGATGCGGTCATTGATATCAAATTCTAAAGCTGTCTTGATATAGATAATAGAACTACTTTGCAACAAGCAACCTGCACAACATCTACCCTCCTTGGAAATAAGAGTTTAAGCGCACGAGATTTCGACATCAAAACGAAATTAGTAGTATAATACAATTCCATTCTAAATAATTCCACTCTTAAACCGCGTCTAAAGATTATTTCCATAACAATGCTGCTCTGTCTGTACTCTTCTAATTACGTTGGTGCAATAGCAATATTCTTTTTGCACTATTATTTAACAAGACGACGCATTAAACTCACAATTAGTCCAAAATTTACTCATTTGCGGACGAAAAGTAAACTGTTTGCACCAACATTCATGAATATGTATATCAGTGTACTATCTTGAAGCAAATGACGTACTATAGTACGCTCATCACGTACGCACAATGACAGGTTCTAATCGACCGCGTTACACAATCAATGATACTCGAGTAGGAGGCCAATGTCGTGGTTCACTTGACAAGAATATCGATCATGGCGGAGAGGTGACACATCCGGTGATCACGGAAACTTCGGAAAACGGGAAACGTATAAAAGCAACGCGTTGTCTAAAACCAGCATCATTCGTCTTCAGGTAGTCGAAGCAATCAGTTCAATATGAAGTCTTTTATTTGTGTGCTATTACTCGCAGCCGTTGCTGTAGCTGAGCCACCATTCAGACAGAGGTATTTCAACAGATTCCAAAGACAAGAACTTGAAAGTGGCTCAGAAAATGAAGAACCAACTAAGTCAGAAGAAGCGCCTTATCCAGCAGCAGGCTATAGACCTTCTGTAGAATTCAACTTACCATCACGTCAAGAAATAGTTCCTCCTTCAACCTCGTATGGTATTCCTGATGATAGCTACAGTGCTCCAGTGATAACTTACACAGCACCTCAAGTGATATACGGTGTCCCACAAACTGAGTATGGTATTCCAGAGAAGAAAGAAGAGGGAGAAGAGAAGAAAGAAAAAGTTGAAGAGAAAAGTGAGAAGGGTGAAAAAGAGGGCAATGATAAAGAGGCAGAAAAGTCTGAAAGAAAACAAAATCTTGAAGATGGGCCTAAAAATGATGCTGAAATTGTGAGCAAACAAGGTGTGTATTACGTTCTACTGCCCAGTTCTCAACTGCAAAGAGTGCAGTTCCAGACAGAGAATGACCTGAGAAACATGGCATATACTGCCCGTCTTCAATACAGAAATGAAGACCGTGCTCCAGTTTATGTCTACACTGCAGTGCCACAGTACCAAACCGCAGCTTATGTACAATTATTCTAATTTCCGAAACCCCTAAAAGCAACGTGTTTACCTTCAAACTGCAACAGTTTAGATTTGTAAGGATTATACCAGATCTGGTACGTAATTACCGTTTTTCAAATGAATTTAAAGTTCAAAGTCTGTTGTTACTAAATGCTCGGCTGAACGGAATTCAGTTTGGTGGACAGTAATACAAATATTTTTATGTAATTTATTCAGAACGTTGGAAATAAATGTCTCTGTTTTACATAATTTGATGTGTTTTGATTATTTTTACGAGTGCGGCACATGCAATAAATCGTCGATAAAGGTAAAATAATAACATATATTTAATGAATATTCTTTTTTGCATAGTTTTTGTTAAATAGTACTGAATTAATTCCGACAATTGTTATATTTATTATTTGTCTAGATTTAATTACCTAAAATTAATGATCACTACTCCGTGAAAGAAAGCATCGTCATAATTAGGGAACCTACATGCCTGTGAGGTTTTCGGATGGCATGTGAAGACTGCCATCCCGCATAGGGCCAGCGTGGTGTATATCTTTTCATTCTGAGAGGATATCAGTGTAAAACAACGGGATTATAACAGATTAAAAAACTATCTTACAATATTGAGGTAGTATCGACTAGACAAAATAGAAAAATTTTATGTTTCTAAAGGTAGTTCGTATTAAAAAAAGTTTCTAAAGGTATCAAACAACCAGTATCCAAGAGAAGTAATTTGAAATAAGGCTACTAAATACGAATGGTTGATTCTGATTTAAAAGAGCTACCTTAAAAAAGATATAATTTATAAATGATCTTTAATAATTTATAATCTTTAATACTTTCTCATCTACCCGAGAATATTAATGCGGTAAAGTATTCGAAATGTAGGTATAGCAGAAAATCGAGTAAACACGATAGATTCTGATCTAGTTTTTTTTTTCATAACGTACCTATAATCTTTTTCTCAAAGTCAAAATGTATGTAATAACAAGTACTTACTACAAACTCAACATTTTTAATAAGCGTTATAGTCAAATAAGTCTCTAAGATGTTAACGAATATTTCTTACGACATTTTGCTTACATAGAAAATATATTTATTAAATATAATGACAACTATAGAAGCCAGGCAAACTATTACAAAAATGAATACCTACATGAGAATAAAAATTTATATTATAAAAACCAATATACATAGCTCTTTGTACTAAATGGTAGCCAGTAATGTAAGCAATTTTACGTGAATATTTTAAATTACATGTCTGTTTTATGTTACACGGGAAACCTGTACAGTACATATATTTTTCAATAGAGAATTCTCAAATGTGTTTAAAATGTTTAATTTTGAAACATTTTAGACAATAATATGTTAAATTTTGAATATCGAATATTTATATGCTATCGTAGTGTTATATGCTCTTTCATTTATGTCTTTATTGTAAGATTAAAAGAGTGTTAAGCAGGCGTAGTGTTGCCAGAATTTTAAATTAAATAAACAAATGTCTGACAGCATGCAATGGGTCAGTGTAATGGACTATGATTTAAATAGCTCTCAATCTGAGAGGAGATCGTGCCTAATTGCGGTATAATAAAGGGTTGGAGAGTAAAAATAATATGTAGGATACTTGTTTTTTGAAAATTATTAACAAACATGTTTTCGCCGATGTTAAAATTAAGAACAGACAACAGTACCTTTTATCATTCGTTCGCATTTTTATACAGAGACTTGTTTTATTTCAAAATTCATCTCTAATCGGTAAATAGATTTACAAATTCTTGCTGTAAACAATAATAAACTATAATTAAGCGTGTTAAACCCGGTCGCAAGAGCAGACTTCGTGGCATAATCAACACAATGCTTTCAAACTATTAACATAACAGTGGATGTCCTGGTTTGGAAATTACGAGACTCTCTGAGCCTTCTAATGACATAATTATGTCAGAATTTGTACAATTTGCTAATACTTTACTGGTGATTGAACTCTTGTAATCAGGAAACTTAACCTTCCATTTTCTCCCAAAGCTATAGAAGTCCCTGGTAGCATTCACTACCGTCTCTACCATGTCGGCACAAAACCCCTTTTAGACTGGACAATAACGAAGGTGTGACGCGACGCTCTGGTGCCCGGAAGCGTCGCTCATAGAAGGTACCCGAAAAGGTAAGCCGCCGGCGGACGACTGTAGTAATGTCACACAGTTCCAGTGGCTCGCTAGCTTAGGCGGAGATACGGCACACGGCCCCAAACGACGGGGTCTGCGGCTAGTAATAAGTGGTAACCTTCAAAAACAAACAGCCCCCTTAGAATGAAAAACGAAACGTTAGACGAACTTTCGTTTCGAGTCATTGTGATTGATCAACAGTCCTACGCGTGATTCCTGATTAGTCGAGATTTCGACGCGTGATTCAGGCGACCAATCACAATGAAGCGAAACGAAAGTCCGTCTAACATTACGTTTTTCATTCTAAGGGGGCAGCTATAGTTTGTTACCTCGTTTCTGAGCATAGTGTTCTCACTCAGATGAGTGTGGATGATACAGCCTGATTTCCCCCTAAAAACTTAGGTACCTATATTTAAATCTACAATTTTCGTATAGCCAAAAATCGCCATCCTTCCAAAGGGACCATGTCCAAATTGAAATATAATGAAAGTACAAATACCCAAGAGTAATAATGCTTCGATAACCTTCAGCTACCCTTTGCAAATTATCATAAATAAGGTCAGATGGAAAAATAACTAGCTTATCTCATAAAACTTTCTTTTTTTCGTCAATTTCTCGTTATATATCTTATCATAATAATATAAATGTGAAATATTTTGTAAATATTCGGTTGTTACGTCTAAATCGCTAAATTAGTTTAGATAAAAATCCTGTTGGAGCACAAAGGAGATTTTTAATAACGATTTTTCGAATGGTGGCAACATAGTTCGCATCGGCGACATGGGTTGCAATTTAGCTAAGCTAAGAGCTGTAAATAAAAAGAAACTCATAAAAATCTATCCAGTAATTTTGGCATGATGTGCGAACAAACAAACAGGTAAACATTCCAAATAATGTGTTGTGTTCGAAGACTGCCAAATACTGTATTTTTTCTCAAATCTTAAATGCACTGACTTAACTCTGTCACAGCTATGCATATATTGATGTTTCGATTAATCCAAGTTCTCGCAGATATTATCGACAATGAAGTCAAACAATATAAGAGGTGTGTCGACAAATTCCTCCTACAATGTTATATGCTAAATCACTATTCTACACTTTGCTTACTTGTCTGCGGTTTTATACACATCGTGTATAACTATGTACTGTAGTATGGCTTTATTTGATTGAATAGAGATGGGAAAAGTTGATAAGCATAGTGTTAATCATAAGCTCTACTCGAGATTTTATTGACGATTGCTTCAGCTGTTATCACCGAACAACGGGACGTCGCATTAGAGCTAATCCATACCACATGCGACCTGTCTAAGATGGTTCCTATTCAGAGCTATTTTTTACCACGTACGTGTAGCTTATAGTTATTGATATAGTGAAGTATATTTTTTTTTGTTTTTTTTTTCATGCACCTCAAAAGATTCTATTAAAAATTTATTTAACAGCATAGCTCCAAATATCAATATAATAGAAAAAAGATCACTTCGTCTCCTAGGTTCTCCTATTTTCGACGAATCTATAATGGGTTTTGTTGAAGAAAACGTACAAAATTTTCATGAAGTTTCGGAGAGATTGTTTAAAATTAACTCACACATGGCTTTTATATTAATTAGACATTGTTTATTTTTTCCAAAATTTGCGTATGCTTTGCGCTGTTGTCAACTCTGGAATTACCCTAACATTTTACAGTAGTTAGATAGCATCGTTAAGCATACGTTCACTTCCATTATTACATTTCTTTAGACACTCGATCTTGGACCCTTCTTCTTCACTACCAATTAAGTTCGGAGGTCTTGGGATACGCAAAATTTCTAGTATATCCTTGCCGGCATTCTTATCTTCAGTTAATAGTGTTCAAACTTTGGTAAATCTAATATTAACACCTAGTTTAGGCAATATTGAAATTTCTTACCTAACTGAAGCTATGGATGCCTGGAGAATAGCTTGCCCAGATGGTTGCCTACCCAAGGACCCGTCCTCACAGAAGCAGTGGGACGAGCCACTATGTGAGCTGGTACGGAATAATCTTTTGAATACGTGCAGTGGCCTCACAGAGCGTGCTCGTCTCCTAGCTATTTCTCGTTGGGAGTCTGGTCTTTGGTTAAAAGCTCTACCATCAAATGCATTAGGCACGCTGTTAGACAACAGCACATTCCGTATAGCCATTTCACTACGTATCGGTGCTCCATGCGTCGTTCCACACCGATGCATATGCAGCGATAGTGTAGATAGCTTGGGTCACCACGGGCTTTCATGTATCAGAAGCGCTGGCCGTTTAGCTCGTCATAGCACTTTAAACAATTATCCGTCTTTTATTATTGGGCTTTTGGAACCGCGAATATCCCGACGACCTTGGAGCCATCCGGCCTTTTACGGGACGATGGTAAAAGACCTGACGGGATGACACTTATTCCCTGGAAGATGGGACGGCCATTAGTATGGGATGCCACCTGTGTGGATACTTTGGCATCGTCTCATCTTCCAGAGACTTCTCGGAGTGCTGGTGGTGGTGCTATGACGGCTGAATCACACAAACGACGCAAATATTCTAACCTTGACAGAGGTTTCTTATTTGTGCCGTTCGGAGTAGAGACCATGGGCCCCTGGGGACCTGGTGCTTTCGAAATCTATAAAGATTTAGCGGGGAAGCTTGTAGAGGCTACACGTAACCAAAATGCTGGTTTTTACCTTGGCCAAAGGATTAGCCTTGCTATCCAGCGAGGTAATGCCGCTAGTATTTTGGGCACGTTACCGATAGTAGAATGTCACTTGAATGAGCTTTAGTCCTCTTGGTCTAAGGTTCATTCAAGTGATTTTTTATTTACATGTATTTTTATTATATTAGGATAAGTTTAATTTGTAGTACCTTATTTATATTATCCTAAGCTATAAGTATAATTTTAAATCATATTCGTATTATTTTTTACTGTATATATACCTAAGTACATATGTTTAACATCCTAGGTAAACACAGAAAAAAATCACATTCTACAAATATATTCAAATTAAATATAATTTATACGTTGCCTAATGACTTATGAAACGAAATTCATATTATTAAAAAAAATTAAAGGGATAAAATTAATAATTGAATAAATATTCCTAGTAATTAATATTATTACTATTCTGATTTTAAAACCCGCTAGTAAATTAATTTTATTGAGTATCAATAAATATTCTCACTATAAATATTGTAAAGTAAATTAGTATTCCGTGTCCATTACTACATCACTAGTCGAGTGTTTTCGTCATTAATGAAACAATACATTGACGCAAGTAAATACAATCGACGGTAGCCTTTGCTTTATAAGCAATTTAATTACCGTTATAAGTAAATTGAAAATTAAACGTTAAAGAAGGCGCTTGCTTGAAAATTTTCAAAATTAACAGAAAATTACTCTTCGTTCATAATTATAATTAACATAAGCGAACGGAATAATAGATTCACAAAGTTCGTAAATCTACATTGAGTGTGACAGATAATTAAACGTAATATATAAGAATATAAAGTGTGTAAATGTGAGATAAAAAATTAAAGCTATGAGCGGGATTCGAACTTTTTTGGACTCCAGTCCAGATGCTCTGCCAATGAAGCATCGTAGAAGTCTGCCCGATGCTGTATAATATATTTTCATATTGCATTCTTTCTTACTGTCTTGGGCGACGCCCATGCCACATTATTATGTCAAATGTCATTCACACTTCAAATTCTAGTAAATAGTTGAGCATGTGCAGTGCTCAAAATATGTAGGTATTATACAAAATATGTGTGCTGCTCACACACTGTATCTGCACTACAATTTAAGTGGAAAAGTATTTTAATTCGTATGTTAGAACCCCAACATTATTACACGATAAAATCCTAGGTGTTCATCTAAGTACCACTGAAGGAATGTTACATAGTTCCAGTGGCCCGCCAATAAAGGCGGAGAGACGGCACATTTCACCAGCCTAAACAAAAAAATAATGTGTTCATCAAGTAGGTAATAAACTTATCTTTATACCTACCCAATTTCATCGAAATCTGTTTTTTTTAAAGACAACACCTGTACTAAGGAATAAGCCTTGTATCGCGGGGGACTTTATAAACACAATTTCACGGGCGCAAAGTAGACTCAGACTCAGAACAACCATTTGTGGATCAAACAAAGAGTTGTCCTGTGTGGGAATCGAACCCACAACGCTCGGGCGGGAGGCCGGTATCTAAACCACTCCGCCATTCATGCAGTCAATGTCTAGTCTTTATTGCATAACAAAAATGCAAACATACAAACTTTTATATAAGGCTTGAAGATACGAAGATCACCCTGGTGAACTTCGTATCATCAAGTCTTAGCCTACACCTACAATTTATTTTATCAGCGATTTATCAATCTGATATTATATAAAACTTGCTTGTAATGCCAATTAATTAAAAAGAATGGCAGTGGCTGTAATGTTGTCGTCTGTTAGCTAAATACTGATACAAAGTAGCAATATTTACTTTTTTATTTTGTTTGCGTCATTATTAGGTAAAAATCTTAATTGTAATATATAATAATATATGAAAAATACTTCCGACAGATGGCGCAGGCGTCACCCAAAGACGTTAAGTATGAATGTGTTATCGAAATTAGCAGTCAGGAGCAATTGTCACGATGGCTGAATTGTCAAAGCATCTGGACGGTATCCAGGAGATGCAGGTTCAAATCCTGCTCGTGGCTGTTATTTTAGATTTCACATTTCTCACTTTATGTTTGATGCAAAGTAGCAATATTGAATTTTTCAATTTTTCTACTTTTTATAGGGCTTTCCCCCTTTTTTTTACTTTTAAACCACCTCTATATTCCATCCCATCCATCCATCAGCCTTTTAAAGTCCACTGCTGGACATAGGCCTCCTCAAGAATGGGGGATAGTGCCGTAATCGCCACGTTTGGCAGGCGGGTTAGCGATCGCAGTGGATTTTATTAATACTCGAAGGAGTGCTGCTGCCCACTCCCTCGGTATTCTCTCAGTCGGCTCTTACGACTCCCATGGGTGGTGAGGGTTGGGACAATTCTAAAGCCGGCCCCACACGGCGTATGTGATGGTGTATTAGAGCGAACAAGAGAAAACAACAATTATTCAAATCGGTCAAGTAAATTTTGAGTTTTAGCGAGACTAACGAACAGCAATTTATTGATTTTTTACTTTTTAAAGATTAAACACAAAAATAAAATAGATAAATATCTTGAATAACGCTACTATAAGGAATCTTATTTAAAGGTCTCTCTTTACACCGTTCGACTATTCAGTTAATTATCTATAGACAGTTTTATATCCTCCCCGTTCAGTTAAACGAAGTAATATACGGAATGAAAATGGTTCTAGACACTAATGATCGATATTGTAATGGATATCACTTGATTCAATTCAATTCTTAATTAATGGCGATGTTAGAAAACTCAAATAGACCATCAAAGGAAGGACATTGTTTGACGAAAAATAAAAGGGCCTGGGGGTGATTATGTTTTATACATAACATCTATACATTATATTATTAATAACATTGAAATATCTGTTTGTAATGTCTGAATTTGTTAATAAATGAATATGAAAGTATATAAGATAATAATAAAAAAATATATATTTATTAATCTTCTGTTTGTTCCGGCTATTCTCTGAAACAAGTAGATCAATTTGGCCGGGATTTCCACTCACAGGTAACTGATGTTATAAGGAGCAAATTAGGGTACTTTTATTATAATGAAGGTTCTGGACAAAATAAAGTATATTCCACGCAGACGAAGTGGCGGGTAGCTACGAAGTAAATATATATAAATACAAAAATAAATAAACACGAAGTATGAAAATGTGAAATCGAAAATAACAGTCACGAGCAGGATATGAACCTGCATCTCCTGGATACCGTCCAGATGCTTTGCCAATTCGGCCATCGTGATAATTGCTCCTGACTGATAATTTCGATAACACATTCATTATTAATGTCTTTGGGCTAACTAATGTTTATTCTCAGCTATTAAACAATATAACTTCAAGTTTCCCTCTGTTAAACTATTATTAACATATTAATTCTTACCTGAAACACATAAAGGAGGCCACAGCCTAGTTCTTCACTATCCCTCCGCACAATCGGAAAGGTCTTCGGACAATCGGCGAATATTGGCAAGTAGGTTTCCTCAGGAGATTTCGCTTAAAATAATAATTTATAAGTAATAAATAATTTCGAAACAACCTCAGCCTGGAGATCCAACTCGATACTCCTCAATCTTTACAACCCCTGATCTTGCTAGTACGCATTCGTCGTAGTGAAGCTCCTAGAAATTTTAGTACATGTCTTTATAGAAATTGTACTAAACGTGCTCATACTAAACTACTGTTTATCATAGATCTCATTGATAACGATAGGGAAATTCTGCTACTTATTTCTGGTTAGCCATGAGTAAAGGGTTTTTATATGATTCTTCTCTCAACTTGCACTAAGAGGCTTAAAACACCCGTTGAAGGGAATGATGGATGAAATTCGATTTTTTTTCATTGCAGGCGTTGATCCAAAGTGTAATACTAGAAGCACGGGTAAGTCGCTAACTATCATTAAGATCGACTACTAACCTTAATTTTGAATTATGATCCGCTATTTTTCTGAATGATTTTTCACTGAATAAATTCATAAACCCGTATCTGTGATTGTTTATGTGTTAAACATTGACGTCGTAACTACTCAATCGATTTATTATATTGCCCAAAAAGAACAGTTCTTGTGGTAGAGCTGTTGCGTAGAGATTGTTAATGTGTCGTATAGTAACGTATTAGTATAATAATTACCCAATTCTGCAGTCCTGGTAGACGATATCGCGAACAAAATCTCGTTTAACATAAAGAAAGCAATAGTGCTTACTCACATGGGTCTACAACAAAAGAGAGCTTTCACAAGGTTCCAAAACCGCTGTATATGTTATAAAGACTGTCAAAACGCGCATTTCAAAAAGGGATACATTATTTTAAAAGATGAAATTAGATATTTTTACGCATAGATTACGTTATTTACCTTGATGAATTATATACTAAATCGAGGTCTTAAAATTCCATTTACTCTTGCCCTACTAATCTCAAATTGTAATTGCCCAAACGCTAGCAATTAATATGCAGATGAACAACATGAAAAATCCATATTTTTTTTCAATTGGATACAGGTTTTTTAAAACTCATGCATAAAATAATATACTCTTTAGCCATGCTTTAGCCATCAAATCAAATATTTCCGAACGGAATATTTAACGTCATTGACATTTGATAATGACAAGCTGTCAAACGGCCTAATTGTTTTGTCAGTTATTCTCTCTGAGTTATTCTATAAATTTAAGGAGAAAGTCAAATCTACTCAATATAAATTGAAATTATATGTAAGCTTTGTTTATTTTATTCAGTTGATTTTAATTCGAAAATCGTATCTTTCTCGAAATATTCCAGTACTAATATAATATAAGACCGGCCGTATAAATCATTTCTACTAGTATAAGGTATTTAATAAACAGAGGCAGTACCACCTTCTTACATGATATTGGCCTAAACCATAATTAGGTATTCCTACTGTACTATTTTGTTCGGTGCTTGAGAATATCGGAGAACCAACCCCACCTCTATCATCCTTCCTATCTACCTCATCACGTTTCTTCTTCAACTTCTATTGTCATCTTAGGAATTGGCTGTGCGTAAGCCCTAGAATTGCTATTTTAACAATGGATCTGTTAAGCGACTACCAAACATACACTATTAATATTGAACTCAATAATGACTATTTTTCCTTCCATTTTGCATTCCTTTAGCTTAGATGGTGACGCCATGTTTTTTGTGGACAGCAGAACAAACACCAGTGACAATGAGTATTTACCCCTGTTGCCAAAGAATAGAATAAAATGTATTGTGGTTGCTGATCTCATTATACTACAGTGTAAGTAGAAGAAAATCTACCTCAATCAGCTAAACGAAGTCCAAAGCTTAAAATAGGTTACTTACAATTTACGCCACAACATTCCATTTTCCACGTGTATAATATTTTACATAACATTACGCCTGTATTCCCCGAAGGGATAGGCAGAGGTGTATTACACACCCACGATTTTCTAGCTATTTTTAGGTTCCACGTAATAGGGGGTGAGCCTATTGCCGTCTACCGGGCACATTTCCAAACTCCGGTCTGCTACTGAGAATTTTTCTTTTTACAAAACTCAATAATACTGCCCGATCCGGGGATCGAACCCGAGACTTTATGATCAGCAGTCGCACACACTACCGCTGCACCACCGAGGCAGTTTCAGATATTTTTGGTTTGCATCTACTGTTCCCTAACCATTACGGACTCAATAAATATATGTGCTTATTAGTGATTTGGTTAAGAGCATTTTGAAGCCCTCCTAGAGAAGCGCAGAATGAGCAGTCTCTCAGTATTCTATTAGTTGCTCTAGAGTCTGCACAGAAACCACACAATTGGTGCTTCTATAGCTCTATTACTATCACATTCGAATAATAGTAATGCATTCCTTTAAAATTTAGTTTTCCTATTATAACATTATTATATAAACATTAAATTAAAAATTTAAAAAAAACCCCGACACTACAACCTGTGTTCCCTTTAAAAAGTAAAAAATAATAAAAGAAACTCATTCTTAAAGTACCTAAGTATGTACGAGTATTAATAATTCTAAAAAAAATACATCGCGTTGGGGCACCGCTCCTACTTATTTATTACCTACTACATTAAACACAAAGTGAAAAATGTGAAATCGAAAATAACAGTCAGGAGCAGGATTTGAACCTGCATCTCCTGGATACCGTCCAGATGCTTTACCAATTCAGCCATCCTGACAATTGCTCCTGACTGCTAATTTCGATAACACATCACGCTTAACGTCTTGTACAAATTCAAAATAATAGTTTTTTAAACTATACTATTTTTCTGAAGTTCTATGAAAAAAAGAAAACCACTGACGGATTTTATAAATTATTAGTTTAATTTTAAATATTGATAACATTATGTCCACCACAGGCCGTAAATGGCACATGTCCTTTGCTGACATTCGGATTTCCATCCTCATTTTCTCCCCACCACGTATATTTGCAGATATTGGGTATTTTCCCCACTTTTACCCTCAGAGCTTTTCCAGGCTCAACCCATTTTCATTGAACATATTATTTTGTAATGTGCGCGTGATGCGTTTTCATTTGAGACCCCACTCGATTATATTTGCAGACATTCGGTTATTCTTCCCCAATTTCACCCCCCACTTTTAAATGACTCAACCGATTTTCATCAAACATGTCTAAAAACACTCGCCCGTAACTCACCTTCATTGAAAAAAAACTTAATTGAAATCGCTTCATCCGTTTGCGAGCTACGGAGCCACAGACAGACAGACAGACACATCAAACTTATAACACCCCTCTTTTTGCGTCGGAGGTTAAAAAGAGCCTAAATGCTTATAAAGTAAGGTTTTCGATAGCTAATGAAGCTTTTGTTTTCATATAAATCGACGTATATATGATCCATAGGCTTGTCTGTTATCAACCGTCAATCCGTGTGGTGACGGACTATACAAGTGTCACCACCCCATTCTTTCCCACGGGTGTCGTATGAGGCGACTAAGGGAAGTAAGCTACGAGTATTATCATCCATTGCATGACTGGTGGTAGGGCTGGGTACCAAGTGAGAGTACTCACTTGGTATCGGGCCCGAGTGGGTTGGTACCACCATCTCCCGTGTGACCGGCCATGAAGCACATCGTTGCGTTTTGGTAGCAGGAGATAGCCGTTTATATTTTATTTCATATCTGTGAAATGAATTGGCGACCAGCGGCTTGACAATACTCTCGGTATAGTCAATTCCATGGGCGACGGTTACCATTTACCATCAGATGGACCATGGCTAGTCTGCCATTACATGCAATAAAAAAAAATAAAAAAAAGCCGTTAAGCATCTCTATGTATTCTCGTTGTATGGAAAGAGGCAGTTCTTCGCCCATTCCTATCTTTTGTCACAAAGGCTAGCGACTTGCCATCCCTGGTACTGACAAGTCCTTACAGTATATTCAATATTCAATATCTTTATTGCACTCCATATGTTATTAAAGTGTTAAGGTGTTACATTAAGTAGGTACAATATGGACCCTATAGGGCACGGCAACATAGAAGAGAGGAGGATTCTATTTTTGTTTAACAATTAAGTAAAAAACTTACTGTTATTAAATTATTATTAATTTATTATTATATTTCATATTTATATTTTATATTAAATATTTAGCATAACATTATTTTGTATTATGTATTTAAGTATGTAGTTGTATTAGTTAATTATTCAGTTTATATTTATTTTAATTTCTGTATTTAATTATTTTAAGCTATTATCATCAATATATTATTTTATATTAAATATTTAGCATAACATTATTTTGTATTATGTATTTAAGTATGCAGTAGGTAGCAGCTTGACAGTATCCGTGCATTTCTGAGTCTAAAAAGTGCTATAATCACTTAAGGAAACCTAAGGCCCGTCTACTGCCGTAAACAATTAGTAAATAATAATCAGTCATCTCTAATTTGCTTTATATTCTTCAAGGCATCCTCGTATTCATCGGTTCCTTGAGTATTCTGTACTGTTTCTGGTCTCCAGACAGTGCTAGCTGGGACTACGATAAGCTTGTTCGCATTATGTACCTATTCGATTCGCAAGCTTGTGGGTACAAACTGACGGTGACCAAAGAATTTCCCAATCTAAAGTTCAGCAATGACACCAGAGGCTATAATGTGATTCCTATTAAATGGATGCGCGCTGTTACGACAATTTCGACTCGGTTAACCGCTAAGACTAGAAGGTAAATCCAAAACAGATATTAGATGTCATCTGTAGTATGTAGAAAGATAGAGAAAAAACCTCTATCAAATGTAAAATAATCCTTGTAATGCCGTATACCTGTACGCGTGTTTTTTTTTTTTTATTGCCTACGTTGGCAGTCGAGCAAACGGCCTACCTGATGGTAAGTAGTAACCGCCGCCCATGGACTATGGCAACACCAGGGGCACAGCTAAGTCACCGCCTACCGTGAGTAAAGTACTCTTCTCAAACCTCGTTTAAAGAGGGACAAGTCGTAACGCTGGGGAAACACCGCAGCAGGAAGTTCATTCCAGATCTTACACGTACGTGGTAGAAAAGAACGCTGAAAACGAACCGTCTTGGACGAAATCGTTTCCAGGTGGTATGGATGAACCCTAGTACGACGTCTCGTGGTCCGGTGGTAAAACGGCGATGTTGGTACCACCTCAAACAGTTCCTCAGAGCACTCCCCGTTGAAAAGTCGATAGAGCACACAGAGAGCCCAAAAGTCCCTCCGCCGCCCCAACGACTCCAGCTCATCCGTGAGATTGGGATCATCGACAATTCGAACAGCCCGTCTTTGCAGGGAGTCAAGTGGGTCGAGCTGGTATTTTGGTGAGCCTGCCCAGAGATGTGAACAGTACTCCACGTGAGGGCGGACTTGTGCTTTATACAGCACAAGTCGCTGCCTCGGTGTGAAGTACCGCTTGGCTCTGTTCAGGACGCCCAGTTTCTTGCTCGCCAATTTGGCTTTGTCCTCCAAATGACTCCCAAACTGGACTTTACTAGATATGTCATCCCGAACTGGACTTTACTAGATATGTCACGCCAAAGCTTCACCCCCACCCTCCAAAGCCTCTGCCCAGCGATAAGTGAGGTACACGAGAAGATCACCAGCTGATCGACCTTGACGAAAGCTGTATTGGCGATCACTGATCAGCTGGTGATCCTCAAGGTACTGCAGAAGTCGGCGGTTGATGACTCTCTCCAGAACCCTGGAGAGCAGGGATGTTATCGTGATTGGCCTGTAATTCGACGGGTCCGACCGATCACCCCTTTTGGGAATAGGGTGAATATGGGCTACCTTCCACGAAGTAGGAATCCTGCCGGTACTGTATGAAAGGCGGAACAGGTGCGTAAGGACGGGGGTCAACTCAGGGGCGCACGTTCGAAGAACCACCGCAGGGATGCCATCCGGCCCACTCGACTTATGGACGTCCAGTAGCAGCAGCTCCCGCCTGACCGCACATTGCGTAATGCGGATTTCAGGCATGGAGCTTTCACACCGAGGGATGGTGGGTGGTATGGCCACTCCGACGTCCAAATTCGAGTTTGAGGCAAAGAGTTGGCCCAAAAGATCGGCTTTCTCTTTGGCACTATGGGCCAAATTACCGTCTAGTTTCCGCAGTGGTGGGAGACTAGACGAAACTAGACTGGCAGAAGTTGCCCTGTACTACCTTGGCGAGCAACCAGAAGGCTCGGCTCCCATTGGGATAGCTTGCAAGTCGCTCGCCAATTCTGGTAATGTGTTCTGCCTTGGCTTCGGCGATAGCCCTCTTGTTGGACCTGGAAGCAGCATTAAATTTCCGCTTCTCCTCTTTGGCGGTCGGATCCTGACTTTTCCTGGCCCTATTCCAGGCCAGGTATGCGGACTGCTTCTGGCGTGCAGCCGTCCTACAGGCTTTGCTAAACCATGGACGGCTGCGACCGCCAACCGGTATTTTGGTGCTGGGGATAAATAATTCCATCCCCATAATCACCGTCTCCGTGATGCAGTCCGCACAGACGTCAGGGTCCCTAGAGGAGAAGCATAGCTGCTTCCAAGGGTAGGACGCGAAGAACTCGCGTAGTCTATCCCAATCTGCTGACTTATACTGCCAGACTCTACGAGACCCATTTGCTGGAAAGCGATTGGTTCTCGCAACAGGGTCAGTGCAGCGGACCAGGCAGTGATCGGATGATCCTAAAGGAGCACTAACCACCACCCGGTATCTGTGTGGATTTGAAGTTAGCAGAAGGTCCAACAAGGAGGGCTCATGACTCTCAATATCTGGGACACGGGTAGGCTGTGTTACCAGTTGAGAGAGACCATAGGCCGAAGCCATATTGAAGAGCTGCCGACCCGGGAGGTCAGTGGTCCGGGACCCAAGCTACTCTATGTGGTGAGCATTGAAGTCACCAAGGACCACCACCTCCGCAGAATATTCCTCCAATATTTTGTCTATCCCCCGTTCGACGTTCTCGAAAAGATGAGTTGACCCCAAATCACTGCCATGGGACCTGTAAAGGCACGCGTAGATGCGGTCTGTTCCACCATATTCTACGCGTAGCCATAAAATAGACAGTTCGCCATGTTCAAGGCCCCGAAGGCGGTTACAGCAGACATCACTCCGAACGAATACGCACACCCCGGCTTTACGATGGAAGGAATGCTCCAGTTCGTAGCCAGGGTATTTAAGGTACGAAATGTCGTCCTGAGCACCTATCTGCGTCTCCGTTAAAAAGAGCAAGGCAGGCCGCGCCGTCTCGAGATGGTGATGGACGGCGTCGAGATTACTGTGAAGACCCCTGATGTTCCAAAACTCCACTGATGATGGGGATAGGGAGTCCGCCGTAAAACACTTACTCTTTTTATTTTTCTTTATGGCCATGATTTGTGAAGAGTTTGGAGGATATGGGCACGTGCACAATGGGTACCGGTGACACTCGGAAAAAATGGGTGGTGACACTTGGCGCATGGCTAGACAACGGGTTTTGTGAGGAGCTGACACGATACACGGAAGGGTCCCCGGTTATGAGTCACCGTCGGGTCCACACCGGTCTCCTACTCCGGTACGACGGCAACTCCACGGGATTTTCGCCGGTTGGCGGGACAGCCTCCCGAGGTAGGATTTCCCCGGGTTCGGGTCCCCTACTGACCGGCAGGTGGCCGGCACCCATTCTCACCGGGTCTCCCTGTATCCCGCATCAGCCCCTCACGCCCAACGCACAAGCTATGACCCCTATCAATGCCCGTTCCGAGCATCACCGAAACCCACCACGCGCTCAGGAAGGGAAAATGGACAGGGGCGGCAATCTCCCGCTACAACCAAAACACACCTAAGTGCCTCATGGCCGGTCACACGGGAGACGGTGGTACTGACCCGCTAGGGACCCGATGCCAAATAAGTAACCCCACTTGGTATCACACCCTACCACCAGTAATGCAGAAAGGTGATAATTGCTTACTTCCCTTAGTAGCTTTAGCTTAGATGGTGACGCCATGTTTTTTGTGGACAGCAGAACAAACACCAGTGACAATGAGTATTTACCCCTGTTGCCAAAGAATAGAATAAAATGTATTGTGGTTGCTGATCTCATTATACTACAGTGTAAGTAGAAGAAAATCTACCTCAATCAGCTAAACGAAGTCCAAAGCTTAAAATAGGTTACTTACAATTTACGCCACAACATTCCATTTTCCACGTGTATAATATTTTACATAACATTACGCCTGTATTCCCCGAAGGGATAGGCAGAGGTGTATTACACACCCACGATTTTCTAGCTATTTTTAGGTTCCACGTAATAGGGGGTGAGCCTATTGCCGTCTACCGGGCACATTTCCAAACTCCGGTCTGCTACTGAGAATTTTTCTTTTTACAAAACTCAATAATACTGCCCGATCCGGGGATCGAACCCGAGACTTTATGATCAGCAGTCGCACACACTACCGCTGCACCACCGAGGCAGTTTCAGATATTTTTGGTTTGCATCTACTGTTCCCTAACCATTACGGACTCAATAAATATATGTGCTTATTAGTGATTTGGTTAAGAGCATTTTGAAGCCCTCCTAGAGAAGCGCAGAATGAGCAGTCTCTCAGTATTCTATTAGTTGCTCTAGAGTCTGCACAGAAACCACACAATTGGTGCTTCTATAGCTCTATTACTATCACA
Organism: Leucoma salicis; assembly: GCA_948253155.1. Classification (NCBI taxonomy): domain Eukaryota; kingdom Metazoa; phylum Arthropoda; class Insecta; order Lepidoptera; family Erebidae; genus Leucoma; species Leucoma salicis. The sequence continues at coordinate 24,454,666 of OX411815.1, read as the reverse complement.
TTCGAATAATAGTAATGCATTCCTTTAAAATTTAGTTTTCCTATTATAACATTATTATATAAACATTAAATTAAAAATTTAAAAAAAACCCCGACACTACAACCTGTGTTCCCTTTAAAAAGTAAAAAATAATAAAAGAAACTCATTCTTAAAGTACCTAAGTATGTACGAGTATTAATAATTCTAAAAAAAATACATCGCGTTGGGGCACCGCTCCTACTTATTTATTACCTACTACATTAAACACAAAGTGAAAAATGTGAAATCGAAAATAACAGTCAGGAGCAGGATTTGAACCTGCATCTCCTGGATACCGTCCAGATGCTTTACCAATTCAGCCATCCTGACAATTGCTCCTGACTGCTAATTTCGATAACACATCACGCTTAACGTCTTGTACAAATTCAAAATAATAGTTTTTTAAACTATACTATTTTTCTGAAGTTCTATGAAAAAAAGAAAACCACTGACGGATTTTATAAATTATTAGTTTAATTTTAAATATTGATAACATTATGTCCACCACAGGCCGTAAATGGCACATGTCCTTTGCTGACATTCGGATTTCCATCCTCATTTTCTCCCCACCACGTATATTTGCAGATATTGGGTATTTTCCCCACTTTTACCCTCAGAGCTTTTCCAGGCTCAACCCATTTTCATTGAACATATTATTTTGTAATGTGCGCGTGATGCGTTTTCATTTGAGACCCCACTCGATTATATTTGCAGACATTCGGTTATTCTTCCCCAATTTCACCCCCCACTTTTAAATGACTCAACCGATTTTCATCAAACATGTCTAAAAACACTCGCCCGTAACTCACCTTCATTGAAAAAAAACTTAATTGAAATCGCTTCATCCGTTTGCGAGCTACGGAGCCACAGACAGACAGACAGACACATCAAACTTATAACACCCCTCTTTTTGCGTCGGAGGTTAAAAAGAGCCTAAATGCTTATAAAGTAAGGTTTTCGATAGCTAATGAAGCTTTTGTTTTCATATAAATCGACGTATATATGATCCATAGGCTTGTCTGTTATCAACCGTCAATCCGTGTGGTGACGGACTATACAAGTGTCACCACCCCATTCTTTCCCACGGGTGTCGTATGAGGCGACTAAGGGAAGTAAGCTACGAGTATTATCATCCATTGCATGACTGGTGGTAGGGCTGGGTACCAAGTGAGAGTACTCACTTGGTATCGGGCCCGAGTGGGTTGGTACCACCATCTCCCGTGTGACCGGCCATGAAGCACATCGTTGCGTTTTGGTAGCAGGAGATAGCCGTTTATATTTTATTTCATATCTGTGAAATGAATTGGCGACCAGCGGCTTGACAATACTCTCGGTATAGTCAATTCCATGGGCGACGGTTACCATTTACCATCAGATGGACCATGGCTAGTCTGCCATTACATGCAATAAAAAAAAATAAAAAAAAGCCGTTAAGCATCTCTATGTATTCTCGTTGTATGGAAAGAGGCAGTTCTTCGCCCATTCCTATCTTTTGTCACAAAGGCTAGCGACTTGCCATCCCTGGTACTGACAAGTCCTTACAGTATATTCAATATTCAATATCTTTATTGCACTCCATATGTTATTAAAGTGTTAAGGTGTTACATTAAGTAGGTACAATATGGACCCTATAGGGCACGGCAACATAGAAGAGAGGAGGATTCTATTTTTGTTTAACAATTAAGTAAAAAACTTACTGTTATTAAATTATTATTAATTTATTATTATATTTCATATTTATATTTTATATTAAATATTTAGCATAACATTATTTTGTATTATGTATTTAAGTATGTAGTTGTATTAGTTAATTATTCAGTTTATATTTATTTTAATTTCTGTATTTAATTATTTTAAGCTATTATCATCAATATATTATTTTATATTAAATATTTAGCATAACATTATTTTGTATTATGTATTTAAGTATGCAGTAGGTAGCAGCTTGACAGTATCCGTGCATTTCTGAGTCTAAAAAGTGCTATAATCACTTAAGGAAACCTAAGGCCCGTCTACTGCCGTAAACAATTAGTAAATAATAATCAGTCATCTCTAATTTGCTTTATATTCTTCAAGGCATCCTCGTATTCATCGGTTCCTTGAGTATTCTGTACTGTTTCTGGTCTCCAGACAGTGCTAGCTGGGACTACGATAAGCTTGTTCGCATTATGTACCTATTCGATTCGCAAGCTTGTGGGTACAAACTGACGGTGACCAAAGAATTTCCCAATCTAAAGTTCAGCAATGACACCAGAGGCTATAATGTGATTCCTATTAAATGGATGCGCGCTGTTACGACAATTTCGACTCGGTTAACCGCTAAGACTAGAAGGTAAATCCAAAACAGATATTAGATGTCATCTGTAGTATGTAGAAAGATAGAGAAAAAACCTCTATCAAATGTAAAATAATCCTTGTAATGCCGTATACCTGTACGCGTGTTTTTTTTTTTTTATTGCCTACGTTGGCAGTCGAGCAAACGGCCTACCTGATGGTAAGTAGTAATCGCCGCCCATGGACTATGGCAACACCAGGGGCACAGCTAAGTCACCGCCTACCGTGAGTAAAGTACTCTTCTCAAACCTCGTTTAAAGAGGGACAAGTCGTAACGCTGGGGAAACACCGCAGCAGGAAGTTCATTCCAGATCTTACACGTACGTGGTAGAAAAGAACGCTGAAAACGAACCGTCTTGGACGAAATCGTTTCCAGGTGGTATGGATGAACCCTAGTACGACGTCTCGTGGTCCGGTGGTAAAACGGCGATGTTGGTACCACCTCAAACAGTTCCTCAGAGCACTCCCCGTTGAAAAGTCGATAGAGCACACAGAGAGCCCAAAAGTCCCTCCGCCGCCCCAACGACTCCAGCTCATCCGTGAGATTGGGATCATCGACAATTCGAACAGCCCGTCTTTGCAGGGAGTCAAGTGGGTCGAGCTGGTATTTTGGTGAGCCTGCCCAGAGATGTGAACAGTACTCCACGTGAGGGCGGACTTGTGCTTTATACAGCACAAGTCGCTGCCTCGGTGTGAAGTACCGCTTGGCTCTGTTCAGGACGCCCAGTTTCTTGCTCGCCAATTTGGCTTTGTCCTCCAAATGACTCCCAAACTGGACTTTACTAGATATGTCATCCCGAACTGGACTTTACTAGATATGTCACGCCAAAGCTTCACCCCCACCCTCCAAAGCCTCTGCCCAGCGATAAGTGAGGTACACGAGAAGATCACCAGCTGATCGACCTTGACGAAAGCTGTATTGGCGATCACTGATCAGCTGGTGATCCTCAAGGTACTGCAGAAGTCGGCGGTTGATGACTCTCTCCAGAACCCTGGAGAGCAGGGATGTTATCGTGATTGGCCTGTAATTCGACGGGTCCGACCGATCACCCCTTTTGGGAATAGGGTGAATATGGGCTACCTTCCACGAAGTAGGAATCCTGCCGGTACTGTATGAAAGGCGGAACAGGTGCGTAAGGACGGGGGTCAACTCAGGGGCGCACGTTCGAAGAACCACCGCAGGGATGCCATCCGGCCCACTCGACTTATGGACGTCCAGTAGCAGCAGCTCCCGCCTGACCGCACATTGCGTAATGCGGATTTCAGGCATGGAGCTTTCACACCGAGGGATGGTGGGTGGTATGGCCACTCCGACGTCCAAATTCGAGTTTGAGGCAAAGAGTTGGCCCAAAAGATCGGCTTTCTCTTTGGCACTATGGGCCAAATTACCGTCTAGTTTCCGCAGTGGTGGGAGACTAGACGAAACTAGACTGGCAGAAGTTGCCCTGTACTACCTTGGCGAGCAACCAGAAGGCTCGGCTCCCATTGGGATAGCTTGCAAGTCGCTCGCCAATTCTGGTAATGTGTTCTGCCTTGGCTTCGGCGATAGCCCTCTTGTTGGACCTGGAAGCAGCATTAAATTTCCGCTTCTCCTCTTTGGCGGTCGGATCCTGACTTTTCCTGGCCCTATTCCAGGCCAGGTATGCGGACTGCTTCTGGCGTGCAGCCGTCCTACAGGCTTTGCTAAACCATGGACGGCTGCGACCGCCAACCGGTATTTTGGTGCTGGGGATAAATAATTCCATCCCCATAATCACCGTCTCCGTGATGCAGTCCGCACAGACGTCAGGGTCCCTAGAGGAGAAGCATAGCTGCTTCCAAGGGTAGGACGCGAAGAACTCGCGTAGTCTATCCCAATCTGCTGACTTATACTGCCAGACTCTACGAGACCCATTTGCTGGAAAGCGATTGGTTCTCGCAACAGGGTCAGTGCAGCGGACCAGGCAGTGATCGGATGATCCTAAAGGAGCACTAACCACCACCCGGTATCTGTGTGGATTTGAAGTTAGCAGAAGGTCCAACAAGGAGGGCTCATGACTCTCAATATCTGGGACACGGGTAGGCTGTGTTACCAGTTGAGAGAGACCATAGGCCGAAGCCATATTGAAGAGCTGCCGACCCGGGAGGTCAGTGGTCCGGGACCCAAGCTACTCTATGTGGTGAGCATTGAAGTCACCAAGGACCACCACCTCCGCAGAATATTCCTCCAATATTTTGTCTATCCCCCGTTCGACGTTCTCGAAAAGATGAGTTGACCCCAAATCACTGCCATGGGACCTGTAAAGGCACGCGTAGATGCGGTCTGTTCCACCATATTCTACGCGTAGCCATAAAATAGACAGTTCGCCATGTTCAAGGCCCCGAAGGCGGTTACAGCAGACATCACTCCGAACGAATACGCACACCCCGGCTTTACGATGGAAGGAATGCTCCAGTTCGTAGCCAGGGTATTTAAGGTACGAAATGTCGTCCTGAGCACCTATCTGCGTCTCCGTTAAAAAGAGCAAGGCAGGCCGCGCCGTCTCGAGATGGTGATGGACGGCGTCGAGATTACTGTGAAGACCCCTGATGTTCCAAAACTCCACTGATGATGGGGATAGGGAGTCCGCCGTAAAACACTTACTCTTTTTATTTTTCTTTATGGCCATGATTTGTGAAGAGTTTGGAGGATATGGGCACGTGCACAATGGGTACCGGTGACACTCGGAAAAAATGGGTGGTGACACTTGGCGCATGGCTAGACAACGGGTTTTGTGAGGAGCTGACACGATACACGGAAGGGTCCCCGGTTATGAGTCACCGTCGGGTCCACACCGGTCTCCTACTCCGGTACGACGGCAACTCCACGGGATTTTCGCCGGTTGGCGGGACAGCCTCCCGAGGTAGGATTTCCCCGGGTTCGGGTCCCCTACTGACCGGCAGGTGGCCGGCACCCATTCTCACCGGGTCTCCCTGTATCCCGCATCAGCCCCTCACGCCCAACGCACAAGCTATGACCCCTATCAATGCCCGTTCCGAGCATCACCGAAACCCACCACGCGCTCAGGAAGGGAAAATGGACAGGGGCGGCAATCTCCCGCTACAACCAAAACACACCTAAGTGCCTCATGGCCGGTCACACGGGAGACGGTGGTACTGACCCGCTAGGGACCCGATGCCAAATAAGTAACCCCACTTGGTATCACACCCTACCACCAGTAATGCAGAAAGGTGATAATTGCTTACTTCCCTTAGTCGCCTGTAGCGGCAGCGGTGAGGGGTTGATGAACCCAAGATGATGGATGAAAGGTGATGATGAGTTTCGAAGATATTGTTGGTTGAGAAATAAAAGATGCGTTAAGTTCACAATCAAAATTGCATGTAATGTCGGTTAAGTAAAATGTACATAGCTCAAGGAGAGGGGGTGCGGGTACAATTATTTAAACTTAACAAATCGCGACCGATAGAAAAAGATATGGCGTTACGTTTAGTTTAATTTCTTGTCGCGAGATGTCGAAAGCGTATGGAATATATGTTGATGGAGTGAGAAGTATGAACATGCCCCCGGCCTTGGAAGCAGTGGCTTTCAAAGGTCTTCTGCCGGTGTATCAGTGTCGACCACATCTTGGAGAAGAGGACAAATCTTGGCGAATGCGCACCTCACTACGCCCGATGACGTCTGTATATCGGCCACCCGGGATATGCACTCCTTTCCTGGGATCGTGCGAAGGACACGACCCAAATGCCACTTCAACGGTGGGAGGTTATTATCCTTAATAACCACTAAGGAGTTTGGCTTGATCTCGTCCTTATTCGTCGTCCACTTTGTCCGTACCTGCAGCTCTGAGATGTATTCCTTCGCCCATCGGTTCCAAAAATGTTGGCGAAGTTGTTCCACCCTCTGGTACCGCTGGAGACGACTCGCTGGAACATCACGCAGGTCATCGCAGGCTGGGGCAGTTAGTGGTCGGCCAATTAAGAAATGACCTGGAGTGAGCGGGGAAAAGTCCTGTGGATCGGAAGAAAGAGGGGACAGAGGTCGGGAATTTAATACGGCTTCTATTTGAGCCAGTACTGTGCTGTACTCTTCAAACGTAAGGTGCGCGTTCCCTATCACACGACGGATATGGTATTTACTCGACTTTACTCCTGCCTCCTACAGACCACCAAAATGCGGGGAATAAGGGGGAATAAAATGAAATTTAATATTTTCACTAGTTACGAATTCTAAAATATCTATACTACAAGTATTTAAAAATTTTGAAAATTCCTTCATAAGTCCCACAAAGTTGCGACCGTTATCCGAATAAATCTCTGCAGGTTTACCGCGGCGTGAAATGAATCTTTTTAATGTTAATAAATATGCTTCACTGGAGAGGTCACTGACTAGTTCCAAGTGTAACGCGCGTGTCACGAAGCAAACAAATAAACAGATGTAGCCTTTAATAAGTCTAGCTCCCCTACCCTTGCGGTTCAGAATGAGCACTGGCCCAGCATAGTCCACCCCACACCTAATAAATGGAAGACTAGGTGTAACTCTTTCTCTAGGTAAGTTACCCATCATAGGAGTAAGCGTCTTACCTCTAATGCGTGTACAGGTAACACAACTGTGTACTACCTGGCGAGCTAAGTTCCTGCCTCACACAGGCCACCATGATTCGCGTAAATGAAAAAGTAATGCCTGTGGAGCAGCGTGGAGAAGCTGAGTGTGCTCATGGCGAAATAATAAAGTAGCAAAATAATGTTTACTTGAAATTAAAATAGGATGTTTTTTTACCGTAAATGAATTCATTGGAATTAACTAAACGGCCACCCACGCGCATTAATTTGTAGTCATCTAGGAATAAATTTAATTTAGATAAACAACTTTTATTTTTAATAGTCCTATTATCAGACAACGCCTTATATTCAGTCGGATAAGATTCGATTTGGCATAATCGGGTTAATGTTTTATTAGCGTAGTCTAACTCATCCACACTAAGGCCGCCTGTACGCTTATTTGTTTTGTATCGACTATTATGAATGAAACGCAACATAAAGGCAGCTGCACGCCTTATACGCTTAAATTGGGAAAACCGATGGAACGGGAACAAAGACAATTCACTATAATCTTTAGCTAGGACCGCTGTGACGCATGACTTAATCTCAGGTAACTCGCGATGTTTGAATGAGTCTGAACTTATGTGACCGTCTATTGAAAAATTAGGGTTTCGAAGGAATTCAGGACCCTCCCACCACAAGGTAGAAGATGAAAGTTCTTCTAAACGAACACCCCGTGATGCTAGGTCAGCGGGATTATTTTCACCACTGACGTGACGCCACAGAACCTCAGGTGTCAGATCATGTATTTCCGCAACTCTATTTTGGACAAACGTTTTAAGTTGGTTCGGCCTCATGTGTAGCCAGCCTAAGACTATCGTGGAATCGGTCCAAAATACGACGATAAACTTACAGCGTAATGAGTTACGTACCTTGTCATACAGACGAGCTCCTAATAACCCCCCACAAAGTTCAAGACGTGGGATACTTACGGATTTCAAGGGCGCGACCTTTGTTTTTGAAAATAGTAATCTAACCGATACCGATAGATCAGTGTTAACTGTGCGAACATAAATGCACGCGCCGTACGCCGACTGAGATGCATCGCTAAAAACATGCAGTTCGATATACATAGGCTGCGTACCTATAACATGGCGTGGAATACGTACTGTGTTCAGCGCTTGCAATGATATAACAAACTGGTTCCACGCGCGCGCCGTGCTATCATGTACATTGTCATCCCAACCTAGTTTTAATAACCATAATTGTTGTAAAAGTACTTTGACTACAATTATGACGGGACTTAACAAGCCGAGAGGGTCAAAAATTTGCGAAATGCTTGATAAAATAGACCTCTTAGTAATTGGTTTGTTTTTATCAATATTAATATGTGAATTAAAATAAAAGTTGTCGTTTGCATTGTGCCAGCTTATACCTAAGGTTTTAGAACTAACATTTTGATCTAAACTTAATGGTTTAAATTGACTAAAACAATGACTGTCATCATCGCGTTTAAAATTAAATATCCATTTTCTGAGTGGAAAACAGCCTGATTGTAACGTTTTCTGGGTTTCATCACATAAATCTAATAATTTAATTTTATCATCTAAACCCGTAATGTAGTCGTCAACGTAAAAGTCCTCGTTTATGGCCCGAGAAACATCAGGATTAGGAGATTCAGACGCTAATTGTTTTAGGCACCTAACACTAAGAAAAGGCGCGGAAGCCGTTCCGTACGTCACAGTATTTAATTTATAAATACCTAACGGCTTTGACGGATGATTACGCCACAGAATCATTTGCAAGCTACACTGACCCTCATCTACTAAGCATTGCCGGTACATCTTCTCCACGTCTGCGCATGCTACGTACTTGTGCTGCCTAAAGCGGAGAAGAATGGCAACGAGATCACCCTGTATAGGAGGGCCAACTAGTTGCAAATCATTAAGTGACTTACCGGAGCTCGATGGTGCGCTTGCATCAAATACCACGCGCAACTTGGTGGTGGTGCTGAGCTCGCGGAACACGCCATGATGCGGCATAAAATAGCACGGGGATTGAAAAGAATCTACCTGTGTCATATGGCCTAGACTAATGTACTCTTGCATAAAATTAACATAAAGACGATTATATTCGGGCGAACGTTGCAATCGTTTTTCTAATGCAAAAAATCGACGTTCTGCCTGGGTATAAGAATCTCCCAAAGTGTCAGGTGACTGACGAAGTGGAATGTGCACGCAGAATCGTCCCTCACTATTGCGTGTAGTGGTGCCAATAAAATGATCCTCGCATGCACGTTCTTCCTCAGTCTGCGCGTCTCTGACCTTAGGCAGCTCCTCAATCTCCCAGAACAGTCGAAGTTGCGTATCTAATGAATTAATAATATTACAATGAATCGGCGTATTTTTGCGTGAATAATTAATAATAGGTCCGGAAATAATCCAGCCTAGTTTTGTGTTTTGTAGATATGGACCACTAGACAAACGAATCTTTCCGTCTTCTAACAGATCCCAGAACCTATCTGCGCCAATTAAAATGTCGATGGTTTTATATTCTAAAAATTCCGGATCGGCCAGCCGTATGTTGTCTGGAATATAGACTTGCGCGCTTAGTTTACATACAGCAGGCATCGAAGCCGTGATCTTAGATAGAACATAACAATAAATGCGCGTAGAAAATGAATTATTGGTGTAGGATTTGATATCGATGTTACAAGCTTGTAAACAATGTACTACCGAATCACCTACGCCTCGAACTTCGTTTGTGGACTGTAATAATGGTACTTTTAATAATTGACATAGTGATTTAGAGATGAAACAGCGCTGGCTTCCATTATCAAGGAGCGCACGCGCTTTATGATATGTACCGTTTACATCGGCTACCTCAATTATAGCTGTTGACAATAACACGGATTGCACACCTATAGATCTAGTAGACTGTGTTTGCATGTGTGCCTTGTTTACCTGGATAGGAAGGGCGGATCCCGAGGAGGTTGGTACGGCCGCGGGGAGAGGTGCAAGCGCATCACTCGTATTCGCACTCAACACCTCAGTGTTTGTTGTAGAATGGCATGCGACTGAACTATTTGCGTTATCATTATGTAGTAATGAGTTATGTTTTTGACTACAACGTCTACACGGCCCATACCTACAGTTACTTACCGAGTGTCCCGATTGTAAACAATTCTCACATAAGTTGTGCTCGCGTACAAGTTTAAGCTTTAAATCTAAATCACTATCGATAAACTTTTTGCACGTATACAGTGGGTGATTTGCATTGCATTTTACACATGATAACTTACCGCGTTGTTGTTTATCGTTCGTTTTACTCGGCCCGCTGGATACATTGCAGTGTGATATGTTGCGAGATTTTGTGTGTTGTTTTTGATTATTAGTGTTTTGTGCGTCTTTACAATATGAACGCTGCAATGCCTCCAGCATGTCCGCTCGGTTACGAAGAAAATTAATTAAATCTTCCACAGTTAATCGCGTGGGATTGTTATCAATCGGGTTAGGGAACAATGTGCATTTATGAGTCTCCCATTCCCTTTCAGTAACTTTATCTAGCTTCGACACTATAATAAAAATAATCAGAGTATCCCAGGTATCCGTAGGCTCACCTAGGATCTTAAGTGCACGTACATTCTTTAGAAATGTGTCAATTAATGTTCTGATCAAAGAAGGTGACTCTTTAGTTAATGCGGGTACAGTAAACAAAGCTTTTACGTGATTGTGGACTAAAAGTCTGTAATTATTATATCGGTTGAGCAACAACTCCCATGCAACCTGATAGTTATTAGACGAAAATTCTATGGAATGTATGACTAGTTCGGCATTACCTTTTAGGGACGATTTGAGATAGTGGAACTTTTGAATGTTAGAAATGTCTTTAGAATTATGAACGAGTGAGGTAAATGAGTCTCTGAACTCCAGCCATTGCTCATACGATCCATCAAACGTAGGCATAGATATGGTAGGTAGTTTAATATTAGTATGACTATGACATGACTTGGAGCAATCGGTAACCTCATCAGCATTGAGCATAAATTCGGCACGAGATATTAAACTATAATAATTATCTTCAAATAGTTCTCGCTGATTTAACTGTTCACCTAACTCACTATCGGAAACCCTTTCCTCTATTTTCGTTTGAATGTCGTTAAATTCAGAAAATAAACTAGAACATCCTTGAATTCTTAACTTTAAATCAATGCGTTTTTGATTGGGAAAATGTTGATCATCCTTTATAGACTCTAAATAATTATTAAATTTGGTAAGCCTGCCCTTAATTATACCACGTTTCCTAACCAAATCACGAACTACCTCACTACTTTCTACACCTAGCAAAATGGGAGATTTATCCCGTGATTTAGCGGATTCAATAGGCATTTTGGTGGTCAGTGAAAAGAGGAGTACTCACGGTTTTATGATCCAATCAGACCACACTGATGCTAGCAACGTCACCAGATTTGTAAGACTGGAAATTGCGATATTCCGAGAATACGATGCAGCAATTCACTGAAATTGAAAGCACAGGCACAATATAGCACCAAGAGAACAGGAGGTGATGGAAAAGAGAAAGATTGGCCCCACCGATTTGCGTGTAATTTTCGATGAAACGCCAACGAACTTCAATTCCAGTGCGCTTGGCCTCCGTTGGTTCGTTTGGCAGCTTATTTCTTCGAAACTCGTCCGAATATATGCGATATTTGCGTTTTCTTCTCAAACCGCCGCGTGCAAAGATCCACGATCCACAGGTCGCTCGTCGACTTTGTTCAATTATTTGGCGAAGAAGGCCCAAAATGTAGCGGCAGCGGTGAGGGGTTGATGAACCCAAGATGATGGATGAAAGGTGATGATGAGTTTCGAAGATATTGTTGGTTGAGAAATAAAAGATGCGTTAAGTTCACAATCAAAATTGCATGTAATGTCGGTTAAGTAAAATGTACATAGCTCAAGGAGAGGGGGTGCGGGTACAATTATTTAAACTTAACAAATCGCGACCGATAGAAAAAGATATGGCGTTACGTTTAGTTTAATTTCTTGTCGCGAGATGTCGAAAGCGTATGGAATATATGTTGATGGAGTGAGAAGTATGAACACGCCTTTTACGACACCCCCACGGTAAATCCGTCACCACACGGATAAAACGTGTGTACGGTATACCAGTATCATGGCATGATAACATTACTGATAATTCCATATCTAGTATTCTCTTAGAGGTAAAAGCTTGTTGAATCCAGGCCAGGAAAGTGCCACCATATGGTGGAATAACAGTATAAAATAACTGTACGAGCCACTCTGTGAGTAAGAGCGCTGGGGGCTCAAAAATTGTTTTTTTTATTTTATTTACACATTTTATATGGACATAATCTGGTAGATGCGTTCCCTTGTATATTTTGAACGTAGTCTTTTGTTACAGGTACATAGAGCTAAGCTTATTTTTGCATTTTCTTTGGTTGATAAATGCCATCACAGTCCGCATCATCGTCAAGAGAAGCACACATATCCGTACCCTGTACATCACGTTAGCCATATTCTTCTATAGCTTTATCTTCATACTACTTTTTGATGTATCAATGGCCCTCGTCTACATATCTCACATCAAACAAAGCTTGACTAAAGGCATGATTCTGAGGTACAGTGGCTGGAGTAGCACCCTGAAACTTCAGTCGTATGAAGACTTCGGTGGCTGGCTTCCAATTGCAGCGTCTTGCTGTTGGCTTAGGGGAGGCATATTCTTTTTGGTAAATGTATACGGATGCAGGTCTATTCAAAATGTTAGACGTAAGATTAAAAGACGAGAAATCAAGTTGAAATATGAGAATGAGAGGTACATAATGATCCCTGACGCCAAACAATTTTATGGGAACAGCGGGACACTTATTTACAGAGCTGGAGAAAGAAAACCAAGTAATTGTTAAATTATTTAAATTTATATATTTGTTTCGAATATAAGTAATGTACGTTAAGTAATGTTCTTAGAAGATTAAATTAAAGCACTGGTGTAATGCGATTAACTTTTTCATTATATTGCCAACGGGGTAATACCATTGAATTTGGACCTCACCTGTAATCAAAATATGGGACAGTCCAATTTTGTTGACAGGGAATTTTCACTGCCTACTTGAAATTCGTTTGGGCTCTAGATTGTCTCGGAAACGATTTGTAACGAGTTTAAGGGCGTCGTGGGTTTAAAAGGTTTATGTATTTAATAGACGTTGCTATAATACACAGGAATAATGAGTTCTTTGGGGATTTGGAGTTTGGCTTTGATTTTCTATCAAAGTGAGTATCGATATTTTCAAATTAAATAACCCTTGGTTAAAGCTTGGATTACGAGTCGACTCTATTATTAATTTTAATTATTTCTGCTACGCAATTAGGATTTAACTGATTCAAGACTTATGGATTAGTTAAACTGAATAGGTCCCTTTAGATATAGCTCTTTGAAAATACAAGATATCGTACAACTTGGAAACCTATTTAAACTGTGTACTCTCAAACGCAGTGCGCACTCAGAAAAGTTTTTGATAGTGCTAAACAAGGCCTATGACGTAAATAAAGATTTTGTGGAATATTTAAATCGCTTTTTATTGCTTATGGTAGCAGACTAGCTTCCGCCCACTTGATGGTAAAAGATAGCCGCTGCGACGGACTCAATAATATAGTTTGTTTTTTTAAATTAGAGACATATGTCTTGCGCTGTCTCAACCTTAGACTGGGGATCAAACTCTGATACCTTTTTAGTATAGTTCTTCGTCTACCCACCAGGCTATCACAGCAAAATAAAATTTCTTCAAACATTTCCAGCCTTTCTCTGTGTCATATTCAGTTGGTTGATTCTCAGTTGCCAACTGGCACCCGATAATGATGATTTTTATGAGATTACTCTGATGAAGTTTCTCTATTTTTACGATCCTACGGCTTGTGGTAGGATCTATTTTTATAACATCACAAATATACTAGATGGCAAAGAATATGGGAACATCGTTTGGCCCATACAGAATAACATTGCTGCAGGATTTAGAACGTAAGTTTGTTTTAGATAGTAGTTATTTAGAAGTAGTTTATTTAGTACAAGCTAGCCACATTCAATATCCTCTGATGCAAATATAATTAACCCTAATTTTTTCCGGGGAAAACAATAGCCTGCATCCTTCTCTATACTCCGGACTTTCTTTATACCAAATTTTGTAATCATTGGTTAAGTAGACTTGATGCCGTCAAGAGGCAATAAATAATCGCTTTCATATCTAATATATAATAATTTTTATGTAAATATCACAAAAAAACCGACTTCAAGTAGAGACAAATATGGTTTTCTCATAGATGCTATTGTCAGAACTGGACCAAATTAACAAGGTTCGATTCTCGACAGTACTAAAAGTTCTCTTTTTCCTCATTCACAATTAATAATTTGTATTTTAAATACTTGTTTATTCGTATCTTATGCTTATACTTGTTTGCTATTATCCTATCATTATGAAATTTTACATGCATATAATCTTGTGTAATCATTCATCTGGCTAAGATTACTGCCAACCAGCTGCTCACCATTTCATTTCGCAGATAAAAATTTGTTAACGAGCGTTTATTTCCCGCTACAATCAAAACACATTGAGGGATTTCACGGCCTGCCACACGGAAAACACTGGTACTGACCCACTCGGGTCAATAAAACACTATTTTATGAAATAAGTAAAGGTTAAATTTAATTTAAAGGCTATCTTTTCAAAGGCGAACCAATGAAAGCGTGTTCTTCTTAATAATGTTTAAGTTAAGAAATATTTACACACACAATAAGTGTACATGGTGTGTTTGTCTAATATTTTTAAGATTTCTCTATGGCCCTCAAGTTGCATTCTATGATCGCTAACGCTATAGAAAACTATTAAAATGTATGGGAATTTGACATATTTAACAATACAAATTATTTGTGAATGTGGAAAAAGAGAACTTTAGTGCGAGCGGGATAGGTATATAACGTTATCTTTCCACATTCACAAAAAAAAATTACTTTAAAGTAGCTAAGCATGTCAAGTGCATACAGATCAAAATATTTAACGATAATCTATAACGCTAAGTCACGTGACTTGCGACGTTAGAGATGTCAAATTTCCATACATTTTAATAGTTTTCTACAGCGTTAGCGATCATAGAATATAACTTGGTTAGGCCCACTGGTCATTTTAATTTTCAGGAAGATCCAAGTATGGCTCATTCTCCACTTATTGTGGTTACTGTTTGCGATTATCAACGTGACTCAAGGGGAAAGGTGCTGCAGCTTCTACGGGACGCTAGTGCCCTTCACCTTGGTAGGCCTGACCCTGCTTGTGGTGGACTTGGTGCATGCTGTGATATTCATAAACGATGCCAGATATACAAGTACTAAATGTGAGTGAACTTATGTCCCTATATCACACTAATATTTTTTTTAAGTTGAGCTGTAGATACCTATGTTTTTAATTTTATTCATCTAGCTAACCCGACAGGCGTTGTCCTGTCTTAGTTAAGAATATTCAATTACTTGAGAACTGTCAGACGCGTGAAAATAGTCGTTAATCTACCTATTGACGGGCCTCGTGGCGTAGTCGGTAGTGTAACCCACTTCCGTGCACGAGGTCGTGAGTTCGATTCCCACTCAGGACAACTATTTGTGTGATGAACACACATATTTGTACTGCGTCTGGATGTTTTCTATCTATTATATGTATGTATTTATAAAAAAGAAAGTAATAAATGTATTATATCCTTAATCTGGTACCCATAGCACAAGCGTTAAGCTTAGTTTGAGACCAGAGAACGTTGTGTGAAAATATCTGTGAATATTTATTTATTTATTTATATCATACAATCCTTAAAAGCAAATAAATTAGACAATAAACGAAGACTATTTAATTAGTAAACAAAAGTTTTAAAAATTACATGCACTTAGAACCGCTTGGTCGAGTTACTAACATATCTTTAACACTATATTAAACAACTAAGTACAATTAAGACACAATTCAATTACATAAAGGTATAATTGCGGAAGCATTTTCAATTAAACATTACGGTTAACTAATATCAAATGGCTATATTCCGAATATGTGTTCAGAATTGTCTTTTATTAATTGATGTCCGTTCATCGACGAATCTGTAAGCCGCTTTTGACGCCTAGACATATTCCATTTAATCTTGTCATTAACTGAATAACTAGTGAGCGCTGGGATAGAATTGTAAGCTAGATTTAGACTTTGAAGGAGATTGTATTGAATAGGTAGCAGATATAATAGTGATATATAATAGAGATAGATTGAAGTGGTCACCTGCTGGCCGAATAAAGTAGCTTTGGGCTTTTAATATGAGCAAGTTATTTCGGCATACGATCCAGCGGCTTATCTAGTGAATCATTACTTATTCTCTTTCCCCCTTACTAATAAACGTTGTTTAAGCTTCGAATAGTAATTCAGTGTTTTGTTCAGTTCTTTCAACGTCAAACTGTGACAAAGACAAAATACTGAATTAGGTCGCAAAGTTGCAATACACAATGCAGTGCTTGTCCCAACGTTACTATATGGAAGTGAGAGTTGGGTATGCAAAAAGGTGGAGTCAGAAGTCTCCGAAACCGGCGAGCGTGTATGAAGAGAATTATTAATTTCAGGAAGCGAGAGATGTATGCAAGAATAGAGCCTCTTGGCACTCTGTTCTCTCTGCCTACCCTGCAAAGGCAATGGCGTGATGATAAGTAAGTTAGTTATTAGTAAGGAGTTTGAGTTGACTGATTTTGGAATTGAGTGAGGATATGATCGGATATCATGTATGGCGGACTGGTTTAGATACCGACCTCACTACTGTACTGGGTATTGTAGGTTCGATTCTTACTCTGGACTATTCTTTGTGTAATTAGTTCCTGGCAAAAAATAAGGGAATTTGCTAGCCATATGGAGTATCTATGTCCTAAATATATGAGTCATTGGCAAAAAAATAATAAAGCAATGGACTGGGCATACGCTTTTTTTTTGTTAAGGTAGGAAAAAATGTACCTGACCGCACAGGGCAACAAACAGGGTAGTGTGGGGCCTTCACCCACTAAAGAAACCCGCCGTATGCCGTTTCTCCGCCTGAGTTGGCGGGCCACTGGAACTATGTTACATTCCTTCAGTGGCCCGCCGGCGGTGACTGGGCATCCATCCATCCATCCATCAGTCATTCAACGTCCACTGCTGGACATAGGCCTCCCCAAGAGAACGCCACAACGAGCGGTCCCGTCATGGGAGATAATGCCGTAATCGCCACGCTTGGAAGGTGGGTTGGCGATCTGGACATACCTGCCGAAAATACATAGAGCCTAGAGTGGGTATCGCAAATCAGGAATTATATAGAGATGTACTCGTACAACCGTTAAATAGATTAGATGATGGAATACAGCGGAATGCACTGGTTGAGTCACCCAAGGAGCGAACATTGTCATGTAAATTGGGAGAAGCTTATGTCCAACAGAGGACTGCGATTAGCTTATTATGGTTTCTACTATTTTTTTTATACTGCTTAGGTAGCGAACAAGCATATGACCCACCTGATGATAAGCGGTTACCGTAGCCTATAGACGCTAGCAACAACAGATGTATCACTTGCGCGTCGCCATCTCTAAAAAAAGGGATAGGAGGTAGATAGAAAGGATAATAAAGAGAGGATAGGTAGGATAATAAGGAGAGGACAGGGAGGGGATTTGGGCCTCCAACGCTTTCACTCAACATACGAAACACGACAGTAGGCATAACTACCGTTGTTAAACGCTGATCTTTTGTGAGAGGGTGGTACTTCCCCGATCAAGCCGCCCATTCGTGCTGGGATAAGCAAGCCTCTATCATTAATTGTAATAATTTTGCAACTGTAATTTGCTCCAGCGTCAATCATCGGGTACATATCCAGTCGAGGGCATCTCCGTGCTATGATCAATCGTACCCTAATGCCCAAATCCGAGGGGCCCGCCGACACTTCATGGATAGCACTATTGCTAACCTATATAAGTATCAGGGGTATAGTGCAATGGATAGTTAATTTTTGGATTGTCAAAGACAATTATTTTGAAGGATTGAAGCGTTTTCGTAAGTAAATTGTTTTTCCTTTTATACTACAAGGATTACAACCACCTTCCTGTGTGTGATGTGATGAGGAGATAAGGTATTTCTAAAAATAGTTCGGTAGCTCAGTGGATTAGAGCACTTCCCCGGATAGGAAGGGACGCAGGTTCGATTCCTGCTCGTACTAAAATACTCTTTTTCCTTATTCACAAATTATAATTTGTACTTTAAGAGTAGCTGAGCATGTCAAGTGCTAAAATATATATCAAAATGTTTAAAAAATCACGCCATCAAATAGTATGAACTTTAATTGCAAAATTAATTTTACTATTTTGGATTAATGCATGTAAATGCATTCCGATAGACGGCGTTGGTCGTTAAGACAAAAGTGATGAGGAGATTGGGTATTTCTAAAAACAGTACGGTAGCTCAGTGGATCAGAACACTTCCCCGGATAGGAAGCGACGCAGGTTCGATTCCCGCTCGTACTAATATACTCTTTTTTCTTATTCACAAATTATAATTTGTACTTTAGCTAATATGTTAAAAAAAAAGATTGATTCTGAGGCAGTACAAAGTTTGCCAGGACAGCTAGTATACAAGTAAACAAAATAGGTCTATGATAACATAATTTAGTTTACAACAAACATTACACGATTCAAGCCAAGTCAAACAACATAATCAAACAGCCCAATGAGTAATTAATCCTAAGTCTTTTCCGGGGACTTGAACGAGAAACATACTCGTTGGCTTTTATAGACATTTACCGGTTAATAACGATAATGACTGGTACTGAGATGGTCGGACGTAGACTTCACATTAACCTAAAGTATAGTTAAATGTGTACGATATCTTATCATGCTCATGTGCTATAAAATGTTCCCTTACATCGCTGAGTTCCATAACTTATAAGAAGTGCTCTTAAATGATCCTTAGGTCTCTTCTGATATAATCACCTTCTTTAAAATATAATATGCATATTTTTTTCTACAAATCATTACTGCGTTTTTTATTGTGTATCGTGGCAGACAAGCCACGGCCCATCTGATGGTAAACAGCAACCATCGCTTATCGACTCAACTATACCGGGAGTATTGTCAAGCCACTGCTCACCATTTCATTTCACAGATATGAAATGAAAGTAACGGCTCTCCTGCTATAACCAAAACACACCGATGTGCTTAATGGCCGGTCATACGGGAGATGGTGGTTCCACGCTCGGGCCCGACAGCAAGTGAGTACTCCTACTTGGTACCCAGCTCTACCACCAGTATTATCGTTGGTACGGGTCTCCTCTCACGTGTGAGAATGATTTAGGTAATAGTCTACTTGTTTGTCTGTCTGTTTGTTTGTTAATGCATTCGTGATTAGAATTTACATAGTATTTGAAATAGATAATCGTTGGCCGTGTGGGGCCGGCTTTAAATTGTCCAACCCCTCTCTACCCACGGGAGTCGTATGAGCCGACTGAGGGAATACCGGCGCAGTGGGTAGCAGCACTCCCTTGAGTATTAACAACATCAACTGCAATCGCCAACCCGCCTGCCAAGCGTGGCGATTACGGCATTATCCCCCATGACGGGACCGCTCGTTGTGGCGTTCCCTTGGGGAGGCCTATGTCCAGCAGTGGACGTTGAAAGGTTGATTGATGAGGGATGAATCATCTGGTTGGTATGGTTTTATTTAGCGGATCGTAGCTAATCTACAAAATCTGTGGGATTATATGGGGTGATAAAATATACCTAATATAATATTTTTGATCGATTAAGACACAAATGAAAGAAATTCGCGACCAAAAATAATTGCTTTCTTATTTCATTACTCCTTTTAAATTGTTTGCAAAAGGGTCGACGAAATAAATTAACTATGTTTCTGATATAGATGTTTCATGAAAATTCATAATTATTACCGAACGAAGTAAGCTTAGATGCGCAATCCCTTTTATCCAACTTTAGGAAGGACTAGTTTGTTTGTTCGGATTGGTTTTTGAAGTGTTTTAATTAATTATCTTTGAATTTGAGTTTAAAATACTACGGTAGTCTTGAACAGCACACAGCATAAATACATATGTACATAGGTATCCATCCATCCATCAGTCTTTGGACGACTACTGCTGAACGTAGAGGGCCCCACAACGAGAGGTCCAACGATTGTTGGTTAGTCGCGCGATGTAGCCTGCCTACCATTTCAGCATGCCGGTGGGCTATGTTGGTCACTTCCGTTCTCCTACGAATCTCCGTATTATGAATTCGATCACGTAGAGTAATACTAAACTGTTTATGGGATTAAAAAATGTGTGTAAATATATACCTACACATAACAGATCAATAAAAGAGCTATCAAATCCAGTAGTAGCTTTCGGTTACATAATCTTATACTCATACCATTGCAGGTCTTCAGCAAAACGCGAAGAAAACAAATGATAAGCTACAAAAAACCTAGAACAAATGTTTGTGTATCAAAAATTGCAAAAGTGCAATCAAACAGTTAATATAATTACTAAGTATTTATGGATCTTTTATTGCAATATTTATATTTCTACTACTTAATTTGTGTTTAAAATATGCATGTATGTATATGTACCTACCTATGTCGGAGGATCGCTTAAAAATCTGTAATATTTTTCTCGTTACCTATTAATGTCTGACTATTGTTCAATGGTCTCCCCTTAGAGTCAGAAAGATTTAGGCTGAACTCCACCACGATGGCCCAGTGCGGATTGGCAGACTTCATAAGCCGTCGAGAGAAAATCTCTCGGGCATGCAGGATTTCTCGCGATATTTTCCTTCACCAAGAAATTAGTAAATAGTCACACATAATTTAGTAAAATTTTGAAAAGTAGAGGTGTGTACCAAACGAACTCTAGAGCTTGGACTGGTTATCGAAGTTGATACCCCTGTCATTGCAATCCTTAGTAATTATTTTTTTGATGAAATGGATCTGATGGCGCGGTTGGGCCGGTTCCTCCAACCGGAGACGGAGACGAGTCATGGCTGAAACAGTGACTGCTCAGGCATTTGTGATGCAACAGTGAAGCTGGATCAGTGTGCTGCTGCATTGGAGCAATTGTCCAAAGCAGTGAGGGAGGGCACAACCACAATTGCAAATGCCCTTTTACAAATAGCTAAATATAAGACTGATACCAATAAATATCTATAATTACATTTATTATTACTTAGGTAATCATTTACAAAACATCATGTGTGGCATCAACTCATTATTATATGTCTTCAAATAAATCTTTGGTTACTCTATAATTCGCTCTAAATTCATCGTCACCTTTAGAAAAAGCATTGTCCATTTAATATTCAATACACGTCTCAACTCATTTCTATGAGCTGTATGAAGCCTAAGGTATGGAAGAGCCAGTCAAGCCATTTTTATATATCACTTTATAATTTTAACACAGTAAAACCGATAAGAAGAACTTTCAAAATATCAAAAAAGTATTTCTTATGTTATTGTAATAATTCCAATAATCACTCAATTCAAACACAATTTCAATTTCAATACGGAGCTGTCAAAATACGTCAAGAGTATAGTTTTGGCGGCATTGGCCAATCATCTTTAGTTCACTCAAGATCCGCTCAATATTGAGCCAATATGGCGCTAGTGTTGCATTCAAGAGTACGAAACGTCATAATCCCAATGCCAATGGATCGGAATTGTTTTCAAGAGTAAGCCTCCTGCACCATCGTATATCCTTGTATTGCGGGGGACTTTATAAACATACAATTTCGCGTACACAAAGTACACAAAGACTCAGAAAAACCATTCGTGGATCACAAAAAGAATTGTTGAATGACTCGAAACGAAAGTTCGTCTAACGTTTCGTTTTTCATCGTAAGGGAGCTGTGCGGGAATCGAATCCACGACACTGGAGCCGGTATCTAAACCACTCCGCCATCTGTGCAGTCTACAACATTTACAAACGTCGGAGATGGGTCTTCTCTCAGAATGAAAGAAAATCAGGCCACATACGACAGGTAAACTCGACTACACTAGCTAATGCGATTTACCAGCTTTATAAGTGGTCTCACAAACACGTGCAAGTTTTAGTCTTAACTAGACAGTGATACAGTTTAAACAAACATACACACCATTATCTAAAAGAGGTGTGTGCACAGATAGCGAAGTAGTTTAGATACCAGCCTCCCGCCAGAATCTTGTAGGTTCGATTTCCATACAGCACCACTCTTTGTGTGATCCACAAATGGTTGTTCTGAGTCTGGATGTACTGTGTTTCCGTGAAATTGTATGTTTGTAAAATCTCCCGCGATACAAGGATTATTCCTAGTGCAGGCTGTTGTCTTTTTAAGGAAATTATTTTTTTTGCGAAGTTTTCAACTAAGATTGGGAATAGAATTCGATACCTTTACCTTAGCAGTCCTTGGTCTTACTATGCGACTACCACCAACGAAAATAATTAAGTACAAACCTGCTGTCGCCCCCAGATCTCCAAGTGTAATAACATATTTTTATCGAAAAGCGGAGTACAGCTATAAATATTTATCATGATCTTAATTGTACGGTTTCTAGCTATATAAATATCTTCCGAAAGTTCTATGATATGTAAATGACCCATTCACAACCCATCCCTTGCTACGAAGGTCGTAAATGTGTGGAGATAGAAGATAGCAATGTACTGGCAACAGGTGGCCTATGGTCATAACTTTTTATGACGATATGTGACGGTCCACCGGCATTATTAGACCGGGCTTCGTTTGTTTATTATTAAAAATAGGTACTTAACGAGGTTTTTTTATTGCGTATAGTAGTAGACGAGCCATGGCCTGTCTATTAGTAAATGGTAACCATCGCTCATGAAATCATGACGCGCTGTTCGAATTGTCGATGATCCCAATCTCACGGATGAGCTGGAGTCGTTGGGGCGGCGGAGGGACTTTGGGGCTTTCTGTGTGCTCTATCGACTCTTCAACGGGGCGTGCTCTGAGGAACTGTTTGAGTTGGTACCAACATCGCCGTTTTACCACCGGACCACGAGACGCCGTACTAGGGTTCATCCATACCACCTGGAAACGATCTCGTCCAAGACGGTTCGTTTTGAGCGTTCTTTTCTACCACGTACGTGTAAGATCTGGAATGAACGGTAATGTTACGACTTGTCCCTCTTTAAACGAGGTTTGAGAAGAGTACTTTAATCACGGTAGGCGGCGACTTGGCTGTGCCCCTGGTGTTGCCATAGTCCATGGGCGGCGGTTACTACTTACCATCAGATAGGCCGTTTGCTCGTCTGCCACAGTTGGCAATTAAAAAAAAAAAATACTCAACTATACCGAGAGTATTGTCAAGCCTCTGCTCACTATTTCATTTCACAGATATGAAATGAAACAATTAACGGTTATCTTCTACTACAAACAAAACACACCGATGTGCTTAATGGCCGGTCACACGGGAGATGGTGGAACCAACCTGCTCGGGCCAGATAGCAAGTGAGTACTCCCACTTGGTATCCAGCCCTACCAAAGCTTAGCATTTCGATTGATAAAATACAGATCAAAATCAAAATCAATCATCTAAGGTGCTTATTTGTGCTAGTATATCATGTGCATGTACGTGAAATATAAGATAATTAAAAGACAAAACATCGTCGTTTTACGACCAGAGAACTTCTTATACGTACAAGAATTAAAACTTTAAGAACATCTGAAAAACTTCGAAGTCTCTCAGAAGCAAATGAAAAGAGCGAACGAATGCGGGTGCTACAATTAAATTCACTTGTTACAAGTGATAATTATTGTACTGAGAAGAGTATCTACCATTTAATTGCTTTTTAGTTTTGTAGTTAATTTGACGAGCTTTAATGTTATAGATGAAAATGTTAGAGAAGGTAGAAAACTTTGGAAACATTCATATTAGCCAAATTTTCCATTTTAACTGCCAGAAGAAAAAAGTTTTGTTCAATAAAATTACGGTCATAAAGCATATGACCTTATCTGATTGTAAACTGTTATCGTAAAGATCGTCCCAACACCAAAGGTATCATTCGTGTATTTCCAGGGAAAGGGATAAGAAGTGGGAAGGAAAGATGATGTAGGGAAGATGCGGAGTGACTTAAAATGGTGATAGACAGGGTATGCCATGGGTTAAGATCGGACACGAGAGTGAGTGATCACTAACTGAACAATACGCTACAGTAAAAATACCTACAGACACTATAAGCTCTTACACACTATAAGCTGACACTATAAGTGGTACTTCCTTGGTCGAGTTGGCGCATTTATGCTGGCATCAGCAAGACTTCCACCATCAAAAAAGTGGATTATAAAAAATAATAACTGTACGTTTGATTTGAGAATACAATTAGGATAATAAGGAGAGGACAGGGAGTAGATGGCGCCTGCGGTGCTCTCACTCACCATACGAAATACAACGGTTATAGTACCGTTGTTTCACGCTAATCTTTCATGAGAGGGTGGTACTTTCCCGATATAGCCGGGTCATTCATGGTGGGATAATTGCCAGAAATGGCCATTTATATAAGACTAGCGGCCCGCCCCGGCTTCGCACGGGTAAACTTTTTTCAAACACTTACATTTTTAAACTCGTGATGTCTTTCGAATAGAATGTCCGAAATTAATAATTCAAAAAGTTATATAAAGGTATAGCAGTCTTGAATATGAAGTAATTTATTTTGATAAGGATTAATGCCAAGTTACAAATAAAGAGCCTTTTCTAGCGGCGGCATTTCAATTAAATTTTTAAAATAAAAGAATTCTTATTGTGGCATAATTATAATATATGCTGTCACGACACTTTTTGTAAATGATAATATGTTGTGCAAAATCGTAGTACATTATTTTATTCTATCATCAATAGTTTTAGCAGCGCACGCGATTTAAAGAATATTTTAGGTATTTTTTTTACACCTTGGGTTGCATTATTGGAGTTTTAGTAAGGATCCCTAATTTTTTTAAAACGTAATATAGCCTATATCACCCGGGGATAGTGTAGCTTCCCAACAGTGAAAGAATTTTTGAAATCGATTCAGTAGTTTCGGAGCCTATTCAATGCAAACAAACAAACAATCAAATCTTTCCTCTTTATAATATTAGTATAGAAATATTTAAAAAGTAATTACAATATTTGAAAATGGAACTCTAAAGGTTGTGGCATACAGTTTGTTCCTTCTGACTGTCACTTGATTGTATAATGTGGCGTCATTTTAGAAATTGCGTGTCTATATCACCATTAATTAACTAGTAAAAAACTTCACTAGTTTGATTTCCTATGATTAAAAAGAGAATATGTATTTAGAAACAATAAATTCATTTTTGACCATTCATAGTAATTGTTTCTTATTCATTACGGAAACTTTTAGTGTACCCCGTATAGATACACTTAACTTTAGCTTTTGACTGAGGCGGAGCCGCGGGCATAGGCTATTATTGACGCAAGTAATCATGTACATTGCAATATACTATGGGGTATTGGTATTTATTTAAAAAAAATATTACCATTATTTAGATATTTTTATACATATATATTTATAGCATTTGACATGCTTAGCACTATGAAAAAATGTTTCCGATGGATGGCTTAGTCGTAAAGACAAATGTGATAGGGAGATTGGGATGATCGAAAGATCTGTGTTATAGCTCAGTGGCTTAGAGCACTTCCCCGGATTGGAAAAGACGCGGGTTCGATTCCCGCTAGTACAAAAAATCTCTTTTTCCTTATTCACAAATAATTTTATTAATATACTTAAAAAAAATATTTTGAAGGTGAACCCCCACCCCAATCTACACGCATGTAGATCATAATCCACAACACCCAATGTCGGTGGCAGATTGCTACCGATAAAATCTCTAAGCCATGAAAGTCACCTAATGAAGTTTTCGTTCACAAGGAACCTTTATAAACATAAAAATAGCATCACGCCTGTATTCCCCGAAGGGGTAGCAGAGGTGTATTACACACCCACGGTTCTTGAAGGAACCTTGATTGTTCTATTAAACAGTTTTACTTTCTGAAAACCTTTCCTCTTAATTAAACAACCTCCGCGCCGTCCTTACCGTACCATGTATGTTACAACAAAGCATCATAAAACCATCAGCTCCCTATAAATTGTAAGAAATAATTACAACCAACATCATTCTACCACCAAACTCCAACCATGAAGTTATTAGTTCTGTCTTGTGTCGTGATCGGAGCTCTGGCTGAACTGCCTCGATTCAGACCAGCGAGGTTCAGATTCCAGCGTCAAGAATCAGCTCCAACGACCACCGACTCACCAACTGAGCTTACTACGGTGCAATCGGGACCATATCCTGCATCCGGATGGAAACCCGCAGGCGAACCCTTCACGCTGCCCAACGAAGATAAGCCTGCTAACCAATATGGACCTCCAGATGCTCCATACCCACCGTCTGGGTGGAAACCTCAAGGACAAGCGTTTGAACTACCAAAGCAAACTCCAGCGACCAGCTATGGTGTACCAGAGACAAATTACGGAGTCCCTGATAGTACTGATGCACCTACAACGGAAATTCCCGAAGCAGAAAGGCTGAAAAGTACTTTAGAGGTCCTCAAAAACATTAGCACTTATTTAATACTTCTGCCTGAAAGCCAACTTAGAAAGATATTAGAGAACCAGAATAATGGTCAGAATGGGAAGATGCCTGCTAGACTTCAATGGGGTGATGCTGTGTTGCGATTGTAATTTATACAGTGAAGTGATATTAATTAAAAAAAGAGTTATATTTCTGTTAAGATAATAAATAACTTAAATAATTAATTTGTTTACCTATGTTAAATATCTTATTTTTTTTAGTGGCAAGCATAAGGCCCACCTGATTGCAAGTGGTTACTGTAGCCTGTAGATGCTAGAAACACTAGAGGTATCACTCCCGCTTCACCATCTTCAAGGAAAGGGATAGGAGGTGGATAGGCAGGATAATAAGGAGAGGATAGAAAGGATAATAAGAGGATAGCGAGGGAGTTTGGGCCACGCGCACTCTCACTCACCATACAAAATAGGGTTGCGTAGACTTAAGAATATAGGTTAGTCTATAGCACATTAATGATTTCTATACAAAATTTGCCATTCCACATGGATAGAGCCATCCATTTTTTTTTTATTGCATGTATGAGCAGACGAGCCACGGTCCATCTGATGGTAAATGGTAACCGTCGCCCATGGACACGACTATACTGAGGGTATTGTCAAGCCGCTGTCCACCAATTCATTTCACAGATATGAAATGAAATATAAACGGCTATCTCCTGCTACAGCTAAACGCAACGATGTGCTTCATGGCCGGTCACACGGGAGATGGTGGTACCAACCCGCTCGGGCCCGATACCAAGTGAGTACTGCCACTTGGTACCCAGCCCTACCACCAGTCATGCAATGGATGATAATTGCTTACTTTCCTTAGTCACCTCATACGACACCCGTGGGAAAGAATGGGGTAGTGACACTTGTATTCTTAGTCCGTCACCACACGGACAGCTAATTTTCTGATATAAAAAGCCTATGTCCTTTTTCTGGGGTCTGATTTATACGTATGCTAAATTTCATGACGAACAGTTAAGTTATTATGTCGTGGAAACGTTACAAAGACGCAATCACATCCTTCTTTTTCTTTTTTTGTTAAGGCGGTAAAAAATGTTCC
Organism: Leucoma salicis; assembly: GCA_948253155.1. NCBI lineage: Eukaryota > Metazoa > Arthropoda > Insecta > Lepidoptera > Erebidae > Leucoma > Leucoma salicis. The sequence goes on along the minus strand of OX411815.1, from coordinate 24,427,090 downwards.
TAACCGCACACCCCGTCGTTCGGGGCAACGAACAGGGTAGTGTGGGGCCGGCACCCACTAAAGAAACCCGCCTTGTGCCGTCTCTCCGCCTTTATTGGCGGGCCACTGGAACTGTGTTACATTCCTTCGGTGGTCCGCCGGCGGCTTACCCTTTCGGGTACCCTCTACTGAGCGATGCATCCGCAGAGGAGCGTCACACCTTCGCGGGAGGCCTTGCGGGTGGCGGACGTTCCCCGGTCCATCCACCCGCAGCCTCAGCTAGGGCGGCATGAGGCGCAAGTACCTGCGCCTGTGCCGCCCCGGTCACTAGCGGCGGCTTGGGTCAGCGGACGAATCCTTTTCCCTAGCACCCTCCGCCGCTTCCTTCCGCGAGAGAACCTCCTCGCAGAAGGCAGCGACCGCGGCCCAATTCCTGTCACTGCCAAGCATCGCTCTGACGACGGAGGTCTCCTCCTATTTCCGCGACGAGTTCACGGTGCTGCTCGGCCCAAGCCGGGCACGACTCGAGCGTGTGACGCGCCGTGTCCTCGTCACAGCCGCAGTGGTGACAGCCCGGAGTCGCTTCCCTCCTTGCGACTATGTGCAGATATCTGCCGAAGCAACTGTGCCCCGACAGCACCTGCACCAGTCGAAAGGTAAGGACTCCGTGCCGTCGCCCCGCCCACTCATCCAGCACCGGTTGGAGCGCCCCTAAAGTCCAAAGACCGGCCCGGGGCGCCTCCAACCGTGCCCTCCATCTGGCCACGGCAGCTCGGCAAGCGTCGCCCTGCCACCTGGACACCTCCCTGCCGCATCCTTACTTAATTTTATAAATGCCAAAGTGAGTTTGTTTGTTGTGCTTTCATGCTGTTACTGGGTACCTACTTAAGCTATCGTCATGAAAATTTGTATACAATACTCTGGAAGCCAAGAGAGGACATGCCTAATTTTCAACCTGGAAAATGAATAGTTTCCGTAGATAGATCCTCTCACAAAAGATCAGCGTATAATAACGGTAGTTACTCTTACCGTTGTTTTGTATGGTGAGTGGGAGCGCCGGGGGCTCAAAAACCAAACCCTCTCCCTATACTCTCTTTATTATCCTTCATATCCACCTCCTATCCCTTTCTTTAGAGATGGTGACGTGCGAGTGATGCCTCTGGTGTTGCTAAAGTCTGTAGACTGCGGTAACTGCTTATAAACAGGTGGGCCGTATGCTGCGTCGCTCAGTAGAGGGTACTCGAAAGGATAAGCCACAACATAGTACCAGTGGCCCGCCAACACAGGCGGCGAGACGGCACACGGGAAGTTTCTTTAGTGCAAACGACGGGGTGTGCGGTAAGGTACATTTCCCGCCTTAACAAACCTTTTACCTAAAATATTGCGCCATCACATCAAATTAGGCTAATCACGAAATTATGTCACGACCCACGTATACCAAGGTAGGCTCTAAATATAGACAGATTGTAGGTCAACTTAAAAAAACTTAATTTTGAGCTATATAAGGTCTTTGCCTTCTAACGACGCTCTACAGACATACATCGTACTATTTTGTTTTTTATTTTTGATTGAAGGGGCTTGTGGCGTAATTGGTAGTGTAACCGATTTCTGTGCACGAGGTCGTGGGTTCGATTCCCACTCAGGACAATTATTTGTGAGATGAACACAGATATTTGTACAGCGTCTGGGTGTTTTCTATCTATTATAAGTATGTATTTACAAAAAAAAGTAATATATGTAATTTATCCGTAATTTGGTACCCATAGCACAAGCGTTAAGCTTAGTTTGGGACCAGAGGACGTTGTGTAAAATGTCCGTGAATACATATTTTATTTATTTAATCCTTTGAGGATCTTCTAAATTTGATGGTCTTAAAAACCTCTTAGCGGCTTAGATGTACCCCGCGGTTTCAACAAATCTGCGGAGTGAGGATGTTGTGGTACATAAAGAAACGATCGTTCGCTTCGCTTCATTCTAATTGATATCGTTACAGCCGAACTTATTCCCCCTCTTTTTTTGAGTGTAGTTATGGATGAACTTTATATTAGACTGAGGATTGATTAGCTAATAGGTGTTTTTCACTGTACAGTCAACGAAAAACGCATAGTGTGCACCAGAACTTAGTCGTATTTGATTTCATACGAACTTCATTAGACATACAAAGGGATTGCTAATGATAATGTTTATATATAATATTACACAATTAATTATCGTTTAATTATACAAATAATTATGTATACGTAATATCCTGCTTTATGAAAACAACATTGTACCTAAACACGTTATTATGATTTTAATGAGAGAAGACATCAATGTGTTTTTAATTGCTTATGGTGGTAACGGCCCACCTGATGGTAAGTGGTATCCATCGATTATTGACTCAACTATACTATGAATACTCTCAAGCCACTGCTGATAATTTAATTACAACCAAAACAGCGTTGTGCTTCATGGTCCGTCACAGGAGATGGTCCGAGGGGGTCGGTACGGTTGTACCGATAACAAGTGAGTACTCCCACTTAGTACACAACCCCACCAACCAATAATGCAATGAGTGATAAATGCTTACTTCCCGTAGTCGCCTTGTACGATTTATGTTTTATTTTTTTTATTTTTTAAAGATAATTCCCTGTACTAAGCAATAACCCCTGTATCGCGAGACTTTAAACTTAGATTTTACAAACATAACATACAATTTCACATACACAACGTACACCCAGAATCAGAACAACCATCCGCCATTTATGCAGTCATTGTATTTGTATTCATATTTAACTTCCATGGTCCTAGCAAAACAGAGAATGTACTCAAAACGGTAATCGGAGTCATGCTTATTCCAGCACGAATGCATAAATCGGGGAAGTACCAAGTGTATACAACAATTGCTATCTCTTAGGGATCATCCGTTTTTCCGGTTCAATAAGTATCCTATGTCCTTGGTTTTGGTCTATATTTATGATAAATTTTCATAATGCTTTCTGATATTATATATGCTATTTGAAATAAAACTACGTTTACGTAATCTATCACGTTTACTTGATTTTCTACTATCCCGACGAGCTTTGAACGTCTACCATCTAAGTCCACCCGTGACCATGAATGCTGTAAAGTATTCGAAACGTCGGTATAAATTTTCATGATAATTGTGTACCTAATTACAGCATGTTCGAGATACCTCCCACGAACAAACATAGTACTTTACTAAACGACTTCGAGTCGTATCGTTTTTGTACAGAAATTTCTCCAAAAGTTTTTGGGCTGATTTGCATATTTTTTTTTTATATTTATTAGTGGTTTCATAGACATATAGGTACTTAAATATCAGATCGATGATTTGTTCTGTAGATTATAATCTGTATATATATAAAATCCCTGTACAGTATTTGTCTTCGATGAACTCCAAAACCACTTAGACTAACGTTATTTTTTTCATTTGTTCCAGCTTGTAAATAGTTTTTATCCCGATTATTTCTATATTAGGTATTATATAAAGATGCTCCTTATGTTAAATTATTATATTAGAATTGATTATATTGCATACTTAGTGTGGTGGGCTAAATATCCACCTTCAGGTAATTTTCATATACAGCACGGAGTTGCAGCTATGCGCGATACATTGATATTTCTTTTTCCCAGCAGTAATTGTCCCACTCTTGGACACGAGTTTCCTCAGAGTGAGAGGGATATACGCTGTAGTCCACCAAACTGAACCAGTGCGAGTTGGCATACTTAACCTTTTTACTCCTCTGACTGCGGATCCAGGGCCGTGTGGGGCCCGCTTTAGAATTGTCCCACCCCTCTCTACCCACGGGAGTCGTAATAGCCGACTGAGGGAATACCGAGGGAGTGGGCAGCAACACTCCCTCGAGTATTACCAACATCCACTGCGATCGCCAAGCGTGGCGATTACGGCATTATCCTCCATGATGGGACCGCTCGTTGTGGCATTCTCTTGGGGAGGCCTATGTCCAGCAGTGGACGTTGAAAGGCTGATGGATAATGATGGATGACTGGGGATCGATCTCGATACTATTGCCTTTGCAGTTCTTTATTTTACCTCTCGACTGTCACTGCTTCTTAGATGGGTTTACCTAATTGTGTGATGGGTTTACCTAAGCTCACTCCCTATTACTACATTAAATAATCTATACTAATATGAAAAGGAAAGATTTGATTGTTTGTTTGCATTAAATAGGCTCCGAAACTACTGAGCCAATTTGAAAAGTTCTTTCACTATTAGAATCCTACATTATCCCTGATGAACATAGGCGATAGAATATTTTCAAAAAGCTAAGGATCCGTATGAGAACTTTAAAATGTAATCCAACGTGTGAAAAAAATACCAAAAAAGAATCCCTTTATCGTGTACACTGCGTAAATTATTGGCAGTAAAGCAAAGTATGTACTACAGTTTTATAGAGGATATCAATATCTACAAAAAAAACCGTGATACAATACGTCTAACTATAACAGTTATACACAATAATATTTTTCATGTTAAAATATGCATAACGCCGGTACAAACTAATATTATAAAGAGAAAGATTTGTGTATGTATACATATGATATAGGCTATATTTATTACCATAAATAGATGTCTTGCATAAAAATACATTTACTCAACGTTTATCCCAAAATGTTTAAAAATAAATGTCGACCCGTCGAAGCTGGGACGGGCCGCTAGTTGGCTAACTATGTGTGTTACACTTTTGCTTACACTTCGACTATAAAATTTATTATTAATAGTATAGTTATTATCGTGTATGCTACTTTGCTTTTTTTTATTATCACATTCTCCTCTATCTGTGAGAGTGCAGATTGGCAATCTTGGGTTACTTTGTATGTGTCCAAAGATAACCGGGCTTGACAATCAGTGGGTCATTGGTGGACTCATCTTCTAAAATATCCATTCTATAATAATAATATTTATTGGATATACCTATATATTATGTCTCTCTGATAAAATAAAAAAAAACAATACATATTAAACTATATAATTATGTTATCAATACCACATTATTTTTACCGAAATTTCACTTAACAATCCATATTAGGGTCTGAATACCAGAAGTGGTGCAGGGTTACGAAGCTGAAGCCTTGCCGTGTACTTCATATTCTGCACATCATTTTCTGTCACAAACTCTACCTTCTGTAGTTGGCCATTTGGTAGAAGCACGAAATACGTTCCGACACTTTTCTGGACATCTACAGGACCTTCCAGTCTTTCTGCTTGAGGATTGTCAGTGGTAGGAGCATCAGTGCTATCGGGAGCACCGTAAGTACTATCTGGTATTCCATAAGTTTTCTCTGGAACACCATAGCTGGTCGCTGGAGGTTCCTTTGGAAGTTCAAACGCTTGTCCTTGAGGTTTCCACCCAGATGGTGGATAAGGAGCATCTGGAGGTCCATATTGGTTAGCGGGCTTATCTTCATTAGGCAGTGTGAAAGGTTCCCCTGCAGGTTTCCATCCGGAAGCAGGATAGGGTCCCGATTGCACTGTAGTAGGTTCAGTTGGTGAGTCGGTTGTTGTTGGAGCTAATTCTTGACGCTGGAATCTGAACCTCGCTGGTCTGAAGCGAGGCAGTTCAGCCAGAGCTCCGATCACGACACAAGATAAAATTAATAACTTCATGGTTGATATCAGACGGTTGAATGATGATGCTTGTCATATTTTGTATCAATTTATACTATGATGATGGGTTTATGGTGCTTTGTTTTATCATAAATGGTTTCATAAGGACGATGAGGAGGATATTCGGTAATTAAAATGCAGGTCGTGTAATGTCTGACTGGCATTGACCTCTTAATGAAGTTCTCCTACGATTAGCCGTGTAATTAATAGATTATTACAGTGTTAGTGGTAGACGACAAATTAGACCAAAGAATTCTAATGTAAAGGAATATATTTCTAATCCCAGTCCATAATCAACACTTAAAAGCGCTCGGGCTTTTAGAAACGATATTCTTAATCGGTCCATCCATCAGCCTTTTAACGTCCACTGCTGGACATAGGCCTCCCCAAGAGAACGCCACAACGAGCGGTCCTGTGCTGACCGCATCCAACGGCTCCCCGCAGCTTTGACCAGATCATCGGTCCATCTGGTGGGGGGCCGTCCTACGCTGCGCCGTCCGATACGTGGTCGCCACTCGAGAACCTTTCGTCCCCAACGGTTATCGGTTCGTCGAGCGATGTGGCCCGCCCATTGCCACTTCAGCATGGCAACCCGGCGGGCTATGTCGGTCACTCTCGTTCTCCTACGGATCTCCGTATTACGGATTCGATCACGCAGGGAAATACCAAGCATAGCCCGCTCCATGGCCCGCTGAGTTACTTTGAGCCTTGATATGAGGCCAACATTCAGAGACCACGTCTCTGTTCCGTATGTCATCACTGGTAACACACACTGGTCGTAGACCTTCGTTTTCAGACACTGCGGAATATTGGACGAGAAGATCTTCCTTAGCTTCCCGAACGCTGCCCAGCCGAGTTGGATTCGTCGATTGACCTCTTTCTCGAAGTTGTGCCTACCTAACTGGACTGTTTGTCCCAGGTAGACATAATGGTCAACAACTTCGAGAAGCGCACTCCCGACTAGGACCGGTGCTGAAATGACATGGACATTAGACATGACTTTCGTTTTGTCCATGTTCATTTTGAGACCCACTAGTCGGGAAACCCTGCTGAGATCATTGAGCATGGTGCCAAGGTCCTTCAGAGATTCTGCCATAACTACGATGTCGTCGGCATATCGAAGGTGAGTGATGTATTCGCCATTGATGTTGATGCCGAATCCGGTCCAGTCCAAGAGCTTGAAGACATCTTCCAATGCAGCGGTGAAGAGTTTCGGGGACATAACGTCTCCCTGTCTAACACCTCTCTGCAGTTGGATCGGTCCCGTACTCTTGTCTTGAACACGGACTGACATGGTGGCGTTTCTATACAAGCACTTCAGCACTTCGATGTACCGATTGTCAATTTGGCACCGCTGAAGGGACTGCAGCACCGCCCAAGTTTCGATCGAATCGAAGGCTTTCTCATAGTTCACAAACGCCAGACACAGAGGCCGATTGTATTCTTCAGTTTTCTGTATAATCTGGCGTAGCGTGTGAATGTGTTCTATGGTACTATAGCCTTTTCGGAAACCGGCTTGTTCGGGAGGCTGGAAGTCGTCAAGCCTGCGCGTGAGTCGATTTGTAATGACCCTCGAAAACAACTTATAGACGTGGCTCAAGAGCGAGATGGGTCTATAGTTCTTCAAGAGGGTTCTGTCACCTTTCTTGAAGAACAGCACCACCACGCTTCTGGTCCACGACTCTGGAACGTCGCCCCCGAGAGCGACGGAATTGAACAGCCTCTGAAGAGCTTTTAAGACCGGCTTTCCGCCTGCTCTCAGAAGCTCTGTGGTGATTCCGTCGTCTCCCGGTGCCTTTCCGTTCTTTAGTTGTTTGAGAGCCATTCTGATCTCGTACAGGCTGACGTCCGGGATATCTTCGGTAAAGTGCCGAGTTAGCTTGGATCTGGGGTCTTGGACCAAGCCAACAGCAGGGCTCTGGGATCTGTACAACTGTCCATAGAACTGCTGGACCTCTCCCAAGATCTCATCTCGAGAAGAAATGATAGTGCCGTTGTTGGTCCTCAGTTTAGTCAACTGACTTTGGCCAACAGACAGATCTCTTGCGAACACTTTCGAGCCTTGGTTCCGCTCTATCGCCTCTTTAATACGGGTAGTATTAAATTGGCGAATATCGTGCCGCACAGCCTTGGAGATCTGTCTGTTTAACCGCCTTAGGCAGGACCAATTGGCTGAGGACTGGACTATCATTTCTTTTCTCCTCTCCATGAGTTTGAGAGTATGGTCCGAGAGTTTACGGTTCCTACTGACGCGACGGGCCTTGAAGTAAGTCGACCCGACCGCGTGGACAGTTTGCACGAACCTGCTGTTCATATCGCTCGCTGATTTACACTCATCTAGACATTGGAAGCGATTTTGTAGTTCGAGCTGAAAGCTCTCGGGGTTCTGGTGTTGGGCAGGTGTTGGTCGGAGCGTAGACTTCATCAAACGCGACCTCTTGACTTTTGTTCTAATATTCAAGATGCCCCTGACTAGTCGGTGATCACTCCCAGTTTTAATCCTGCTGATCACTGAGACATCATTGAATATGTGTCGTTTGTCCGACAGGATGAAGTCAATCTCGTTTTTCACTGAACCATCAGGGCTAATCCAGGTCCATTTTCACTGGGGCTGCTTCCTGAAGAAGGAATTCATCATGAAGAGGCCTTCCTTCTCCAGAAAATCAGCCAGCATCTGGCCCCTGTGGTTCCTCTGCCCAAATCCATAGTGCCCCACCTTCAGCTCATCGTCTGTCCTTTTGCCTAGTTTCGCGTTAAAGTCTCCCATAACCACCGTGAAATAGGTTTTAGACAAGTGGATGGCCTTCGAGATGTCCTCATATAGGGCATCCACCTCGTCATCGGAGTGTGTCGAGGTCGGTGCGTAAACCTGTATGACCTTCAACGAATACCGTTTGGTTATTCTGAGTATAAGGTACGCTACCCTACTCGACACACTTTCAATCCTCTCCACGTTGCCTACGAGAGACCTGCGAACGATAAACCCGACACCCCCTTGGGACTGGTGGTCGCCCTCCCGGTGGAAGAGCAAGTTCCCGGACTGGAGGATTGTCGTGCCCTCACCCTCTCTTCGGACTTCTGACAACCCTATAATGTCCCAGTGGATCTTGCTCAATTCCTCTTCCAGCTCGGTGATTCTCTCGTCGGTCCGAAGTGTCCGAACGTTGTGCGTTACCAGGGCCAGAGGTCGTTGTTTATGGTAGCCTATCCGCGACCGGAGATTCTTCGCAACCCCCTGCTCCGCCGTTACCGGGCCCACTACCGTTAGGCCACGGAATAGCGGAGCTGCCGTGACTGAGGGCCGTTTTTTGTTAGGTGCTCATTTTTTTGGGGGATATTGCCGTAATCGCCACGCTTGGCAGGCGGGTTGGCGATCGCAGTGGATGTTATTAATACTCGAGGAAGTGCTGCTGCCCACTCCCCCGGTATTCCCTCAGTCGGCTCTTACGACTCCCATGGGTGGAGAGGGGGTGGGACAATTCTAAAGCCGGCCCCACACGGCAAATAAGGCGGCTTAATTTGTCATATTACTAAAAAAAAGATAAGTACCGTCCTAGCTGTCAAATAATATACTGGCAGCCTTTACAGGTAGACAGAGCCTTCAATAAAATATCTGACAACCGTATTTTCTAAGATTTTTTTATTTTTTTAGCCCGTGTGGTGACGTGCTAAGAATACAAGTGTCACCCCCTCTTTCCCATGGGTGCCGTATGAGGCAACTAAGGGAAGTAAGCAATTATCATACATTGCATGACTGGTGGTAGGGCTGGGTACCAAGTGGGAGTACTCACTTGGTATCGGGTCCGAACGGGTTGGTACCACCATTTCCCGTGTGACCGGCCATGAAGCACATCGTTGCGTTTTGGCTGTAGCAGGAGATAGCCGTATATTCTTTCATTTCATATCGGTGAAATGAAATGGTGAGCAGCGGCTTGACAAAACTCTCGGTATAGTTGAGTCCCTGAGCGACGGTTACTCGTCTGCCATTACAAGCAATAAAAAAATTGTTAGTTGACAACTTACATAGGCCCAAATATTGATGGATCAGCTAAAACCGAACAGATCGGAAGCCAACTCCAACAAAGTTTGTGATAAGTAAGTAGATGATGGTGATGATGATTTGGTCTTATTATTGCTCGGTGAAGGAAAACGTCGCGAGGAACCCATGAACATGCTCGTAATATTTTCTCAATGGCTTGTGAAGTTCGCCAATCCACGTTGGGCCTGCGTGGTGAACTACGGACTAACTCCAATCCTTTTCAAGAAATGGTAGACAACAGCGGGCCAGTACTGGATCGTAAAAAAAAAATCAACGCTGACCAAGATAAGTGGAAAGAGCTAAAGATCGACTCATCGACGTTCGCATACAGTCCACCTAATATAAGTAAGTGGTTACCGCAGTCTATAGATGCTAAAAACACCAGAGACATCACTCGTCGCCATCTCCAAGCAAAGGGAGAGGAGGTGGATAGGACCACCCTTTTATTGCCTTTAGTGGCAGACAACCCACGGCCCATCTGATGTTAAATGGTAACCGTTGCTCATGGACTCGACTATACCGGGAGTATTGTCAAGCCACTGCTCACCATTTCATTCCATAAATATGAAATGAAAGAATCAACGGCTATCTCCTGCTACAACCAAAACACACCGATGTGCTTCATGGCCGGTCACACGGGAGATGGTGGTACCAACCCGCTCAGGCCCGATCAGAAGTGATTCCCAATTGCTACCCAGCCCTACCAACAATAATGGTGGTATGGGAGTCGAAATCCTGGATTGCCTATTAGTAAACCCATCAAGTTTGGACTCATTTGATTTCTCTTAACTAGTACTTTTTATTTCTCGTTACTTTTTAGAGATTTATATGTGCCGAGAGTTACTTAAAATTTTTAATCTGTACTATTATAAAGCTGTAACAGAGCTGCGTCTGTACATTTAAGATATTTGAGAAAAAAATTACTGTAAATAGGCTATATAGACTTGTCTATACACAAAACAATTTTTTTTAGATTTTTTGTCTGTTTGTCTGTTTATCTCTTTGTCTGTTTGTTTGTTCGCGCATCAAGCAAAAACTACGGAACGGATTTTGATGCATCTTTTTCTATATGATAGATCTCGATTAGACTTAACAACTGGTATACATTTTATCCCGCTACTATATTGGGAACCTGAGATACAACCCAAAAACTAGCTTTTGGTTGAGGCGGAGCCGCAAGCAAAGGCTAGTTTTATCATGATTCTACTACACAATGTAGTCGACACAAAAATATCACGTGCTCATGATGACCATTGTTTGTGCATACAACACGTTCTTTGTACGAGACACGAATACAAAAATGGTGTAATGTCATCAACGGACGTACAAACAGTGCGTCACAGTATTAAATTATACCGTACTAGTTCCAAACTAAATAAAATTAAATCGTTTTTTAACAAATCTGTGTTTTAGCATTTGAGACTTGACTAGCACGGATAAATGTGATATGTTGATTGGGAATGGCCATCGATCAAGAGAAGTAGGGACGCAGGTTTGAATTCCGCTCGCAGTAAAGTTCTCTATTTCCACATTCACAAATAATTTGTTGTTTAAAATTGTTTAATATAGGCCCGAACCCCCTCCCTATCCACTCCTTAGTATCTTACCTATCCTCACCTTAATATCGGTACCAGTACTACTTGCCCGAGCAGGATGGTACCACCATCTCCCGTGACCATGAAGCACTTTGGTGTGTTTTGGTTGTCGCAGGAGATAGCCGTTAATTCTTTTATTTCATACCTGAAATGAAATGGTGAGCAGTGGCTTGACAATACTCCCGGTATAGTTGAGTCCACGAGCCACGGTTACCATTTACCATCAGGTGGGCCGTGGCTCGTCTGCCACCAAACGCAATAAAAAAAGATACTTCCTATTCACCTCCTGTCCCTTTCCTTGGAAATGATGACGCTCGAGTTATGCCTCTGGTGTGGCTAGCGTCTATATGCAACGCAACGATAACCGCTTACCATCAGGTGGGCCGTATGCTTATTTGCCACCCACGTTGTATAAAAAAAACTACCGCTGTCACTAAGCGTCTCCTCTCTCTCTCTCTCTCTCTCTCTCTCTCGTCTCCAAACCTGAGAGATTTTTTGTTTACGATGTTTTTTTTCTTTCCATTCTAAGTTGTAGAGTTCGTCTAAATGCGCCAATCTCTGTAACGTTTAAGTAGATATAAAATGTTCAATTTTAAGGCTATAATCTATTTAAATCTTTTCATTTTCTTTTGTTAATCCTGTCCGAATATTGGCGTTTAGTTGAAGAAAAAATCCTGAAATTCTTTCCTGGCGGCGCCTACCGGGTCCAAATGTGAATCTAAACCATCCCGGTACTTACTCAAACATACACAAAAAAATTGATGAGAACATCCTGAAATCCTATCGTGGCGCCATTTACCGGGTCCAAATGTGAACCTAAACCATCCCGATACTTACTCAAATATACAGAACAAAAAATCATCAAAATCGGTCCAACCGTTTAGGAGGAGTTCAATAACTAACACGGACAAAAGAAATATATATAAGTAATATATATTACAATTCACAAAATACAATAAATTGTGTACAAAATAAAGATGGAAATACTCACCAATCCTGTGAGCCGTCCAACGTTATCAGAGAGTCCAATGTTATCTGTTAAAAAAAAGACAATTATATTATTTAGAATTACTTTTCATATTGTCTACTCTGAGAAGAAACAACTCGACATAATTTTGTTGTCCTAAAACCTTGAAATTATATTGTATGTATAATATAATATACATTGAACTATCATAATACTTATTACAATTTGTGAATCTATAGGTATCTATATATAACCTATATACCTATACCTTACAAAGTCGGGTTAATTACACCGTTTATAACTAAAAACGGCTAGACCGATTTTTATGATCTTTGATTTGCTGGATTTTTCTCGAGAAATAGTAGAATAACTATTTAATAAAATGGAAAAACCACAAAAAAAATTTTTTCGCAAAGATTTTGTATGGAACGGCGTTTTGATGAGAAAACGATCTCCCTTTTTTTTTAATGAATTCAGCTAGTAAATAAAATCAAAATTTATTAAATGTGAGGCGCAACGAAGCTTCTTTATTTTTCCGTTCAGTCAAACCCACTCCTATCTCCTTTTTACTATCCTTCATTTCCTCTTTTTTTTATCGTTTCTATCCTCTCCTTATTATCATTTCTCTCCATGTCCATATATAGCATATAATTATAGTTCAGAACCTAGAAAAGGACCTCAAACCCGCTACTTATCCTCTCCTTATTATCCCTTCTATCCACCTCCTATCCTTGTACCTAGAGATGGCGACGTGCGGGCGATGCCTCTGATATTGCTAGCGGCTATAGGCTGCGGTAATCATGACTTTCTATCAGGTGAGTATGTCTGTTTGCCACCCAAGTAGTATATAAAAAGGCATTTTTTCTTGATGTAGTAACAAATATTCAAACATTTAAACATACTTTCACATTAATAATATTACTAGAATAAAAAGTAATACACTATAACATTAAATCCGTACTAATTTACAAACACAGATGCAGAATGCACAGATGGCGGAGTGGTTTAGATATTGGCCTCCCGCCGAGTGTTGTGGGCTTGATTCCCACACAAGACAACTCTTTGTGTAATCCACAAATGGACCGTGTTGAACAGAAATGATCCAACCCACAAACTGGACAAATTAATGTTTTAATGCCAAGCAATCGAAAATAATCTCTATTTTTATGTTACGAAGACTCGTTTTATTCTGCCAACTACATTTTTTTATGATAGGTTATATACCAACCCGACTACAAATAACACTGAAAAAATAAAGCAGAAGTTGTTCAAATCACCATAACTTTATGTGGGTTAGCTTATTTCTGCACAACACGGTCCAAATGTCTGTGCTGGGTCTGGATGTACCTACTTTGTGTCCGTGAAATTGTATGTTTGTAAAGTCCCCCGCGATACAAGGATTATTCCTTAGTGCAGATATAACTTTAATTCATACATCAATATATAAATCAAAGAACTTCTAACTTATAAAGAGAACTTCACACTTCTGTCAGAGTCCTTAATGTTAAACATGCAATTTTAATCATACTATGCTTATCTATTAAAAAACAAGTAAAACACGGTCTCTATTAGAAACTTAAATGAAACTCCAAGAGCAATTCGTTATAAAACAACAGCCCATCATTTTAATGGTGTGAAAGGAACCATTTTGGGCAGGCAATCAATTTAACGAATATAAAGTCCATTGAGGGCTGATCAAAGCAATTAACTCCGATATTGGCTCGCAGACATCTCAAACAGCCTTTGATCATGTTTGCAAAAATGTTGCCAAAATATTTGAGGGAGAAAATTGACCTTACTGTGATGAAGAAACCAAGATTCAGGCGTTATATTTTTTACACGAATGATAATCGAAACATCGGGATAGTAGTAGAACCAAGTAAACGCGATAGATTCCGTAAACGTAGTTTTATTTCAAAATGTGTAACATTCGCGTAAATATTAGAAAGTATTAATTCCAGTAAATACAAATCAATCTGATTATAAATAATTCCCGACACGTTTGATGTATCGAAAGTAATACACAGTCTTCTGTCCCATTCACGTTTCATAATATGAGATTTAAAAAAAAACTGTTCTAAATTTTTAAAATTTTCTTTGGTACAAACCTTTTCCTGACAATAATGAACACAAAGAAAAAAAATTAATTGTCCAATTTGGTGCAGTCGTTCGGAAGTTACATTCGTACATACATTTCGTCACACCATCTCCCTTACAGAGTAGGAAAACAGAGTGCTAAAAGGCTCTATTCTTGCATATATATCTCGCTTCCTTAACCTCATTAAATGTTTATTGTTAAATTTAAGATGCCCATTACTACATGAGTTTGTGAGATGGGATGAGACATGTGGATTGGATACAGAAATAAACCATCTTTTTAATACTTTTTAAACACGCTTTTATTAGCTTCGCCTGTACCTATCTATGTAACGAAATCTTTTTATGTGATTTACACCCACTTTATAAACCCGGAAATAAAACTTTGCACACTTATCACGGACCGATGACAATACAATAACTGAAAATGTTTGTCTGTTTTTTTTATTTATTACAAACCAGCAGGCTTGCCACGAACCCTTATTGCGATCCAGTTTTAGGACCCAAACTGAACTGAATCGCAATTTCGTACCATGACGTGTCAAAGACGCAATCTTTTGTTTTTTTACCGAATCAGCACAATATCTGAATCGCAAACATGACATCTTTGTATTGAAATTCGTACCATGAACTTACTTGACAACCTAAACAAGATCGCTCAATTAGAAATCATGGTACGAAATACAATAACACACCTATTTTGAATTGCGTCGGAATTGAATCGCTAACTAAGAGTTCATGGTAGGCCTGCAGTAATGTCGTTATAAATATTTTTTTTTATTTCCAATGGTGAATGCAGACGAGCAAATGGCCCACCTGATGCTAGGTAAGTAGTAACTGCCTCTCATGGACTTTGGCAACACCAGGGGCACAGCCAAGCCTACCGTGAGTAAAGTGCTCTTCTCAAACCTCGTTTAAAGAGGGACATGTTGTAACGCTGGGGAAACACCGCAGCAGGAAGTTCATTCCAGATATTAGGTACACGCACGTGGTAGAAAGGAACGCTGAAAACGAACCGACTTGGACGAAATCGTCTCAAAGTGGCATGGATGAATTCTACTACGGTGTCTTGTAGTCCAAACGCGCAAAATCTCTCATAGGTGGTATAATATAATTATGTAGTATTATTCATTCGTTCATCATTTCATATCTGTGAAATGAAATGGTGAGCAGCGGCTTGGCAATACTCCCGGTATAGTTGAGTCCATGAGCGACGGTTAACATTTACCATCAAGTGGGGCGTGGCTCGTCTGCCACCATACGCAATAAAAATAAAAAGGTACCTCCATACCTAGTGAATGCCAAAAGAGACCCTACTTTCTTCTCCTCATACCAGTCTGCTGTTTCAGTATTTTTAGCAATTAAGCAGGCAACCCTGTACTTCGGGCACGTCATTAAATATTCAGCCGCCGACATGCCCCTTATGGAATATTGCCGTTAGCTCATAATATTAATATATCTCTTCACGTAAGTACTCGGAATAAACGGCTTATATGGGTAACACAGACGGAAAATTATGTTGTGTTTTTAAAATAAAGCTTTTTTTTATAATACACGGGTGGCTAACAAGCTTACGGCCCACTTGAGGGTAAGCGTTTACCGTAGCCTATATACGCTAACAACACCAGGGACATGCGAGTGATACCCCTGGTGTTGTCAGCGACTCCAAGGAAAGGAGTAGGAGGTCTATAAGAAAAATAACAAGTAGAGGATAAGGGTGAAGGGTTTGTTTAGGCCTCTTGCGCCCTCACTCACCATACGAAATACAACTGTAGGAAGCCCATTCAAATTGGGATTAAGTGAGATGGGAACTAACCATTGCTTAGCGGGATAAAATGTTTACCAGTTTTTAAGTCTAATCAAGAGTTACCAAACAAAAAAGTCTCATTAAAATTTATTTAGTAGTTTTTGGGAGATGCCCACACAAACAAACAGAGATTTTTTTTCTTGTGGTAGAGCCTTGTTTATTCCAGCATGAATTGACTGGCGATGATGAGTGAGAGCCCTGGAGGCCCAGACCTTCCCTCTATATCCTCGTCTTATTATCCTTCCCACCTTCTCCTTACTATCCTACATAACCTCTCCTTAATATCCTTCCTAACTACCACCTACACCGTTCCTTGGCAATGGCAACGCGCGAATGATGTCTCTGGTGCTGTTAGTGTCTATAGGTTACGCGTGGACTGCAGTAGCTTAGCGGTCTAGAGCATATCCCCGTATCGTATGGGACGCAGGTTCGAATCCTGTTTCCACTAAAGTTCCCTTTTTCCACTTTCACAAATAATTTGTTATTTATAATATAGTGTAAATAAGTACACACAATGTATTCTGCTCGTATTTATGTTTATGATAAATTCACATTTGCACAATCCCATTCGCATCATTAGTCGGAACGGTACCACAATCAACTGGAAGTAACGAAGGCCATTGGATATCCCGAGGACTGCCTTTAAAATCCGAGATAATATTAGAAAATCTCATTTTAGAGTCGTACCATTAAAATGTTGTTTAATTGCTGTGATGCCGCTGTGTTTGCTCGTTGGTTCAAGATGGAAGCTTCTGAATTTAACAGTAATTATACACTATAAATGCTAAAACTATGAATATAAATATTAATATTATTATAGTATTCATGTACTTACTTACTTATCATCACGCCATCTGCCCTGCAGAATAGGGGTAACAGAGAGCCAAAAGGCTCTTTAATTCTTGCATACATCTCTCGCTTCCTCAACATTCATAATTATCTTCATACACGCTCACCGGATTCGGAGACTCCTGACTCTCACCTTCCTTCAATACATGATCGATTTGGTGTAGGTAGGAGAGACTCGGTCTCCCCCTGTACCTACATCCTTCCACTTTCGCATTGTATATCTTATTAAACAGTCGATCGCCCGATATTCTTTCCACATCTCCGTACCATTGGAGCCCTTTCGCATCTTTACTCTAATACTCTCTTTCATACCTAATTGCTCACTGAAACTGAAGAAAAAAAAGGTTAACTGACCGCATTCGTAACGACGACGTTACGAATGCTGTCAGTTGACCTTTTTTTTTGTTTAGACGGGAATAAATGTAACTAACCATACACCCCGTCGTTCCGGGCAACGAACAGGGTAGTATACCCTCACCCACTAAATAAACCCGCCGTATGCCGTCTCTCCACATGTATTGGCGGACCACTGGATCTGTGTTACATTACTTCAGTGGTCCGCCGGCGGGTCACGGTAAGTTAACCTAACTCCACAAATTATCCGCAGATATAACCTGATATATAACCTAAGGAAAGTTTAATTAATGAAACTCTCATGAAAACTTCTTTTGCTTATACCTTAAACCACGTATCTTGAACTGACCGTCGTTTTAGCATAGTAATGAGAATATCCGATGTAGCGCGATGCTCACTAACGTTATAACAAGATTCCACGCTCCGGGAAACTCCAATTATAATTAATCGGTTCCTCGGACGCTTGCACCTGACAATAATAACCTCGCTGGTCAGCGTTCCTTTTCAAAGAGTAATTAAAGTGGATCGCGCCTGACGTGTAATTATAATATGGTTTAAATTGAAACCAAACTCCTTTCTCATCTCAAACTCTTTTTCTTTCTAGCTCTTATTGCTAAGGTCGAGTGCGAGTAATGCCCCTAATGAGCGTCTATAGACTATAACTAGTCTGTTGATAACTGTTTTTTATCCCGTGAAATATAGGATTTTATGCCGCGTTTGGTTTTTATGAAATCACCTCATTCATTAGCACACAAAACAATTACAGGAAGCAAACATAAAATACCCGTTGCAAACAGCCCTGCAATGGAGATCCACGGGCAAAGCTGAGCGTAGATGGCACTATAGCGAGATGGCCACTGTCAAATTGTAGCTGCTTTGTCTGCCTGAGAATTGTTCGCTATTTTTTGTGTTTAATCGGTTGATCAGCGATATTGTTAAAATGTATAGTATCTTATTTTTTGTTTAGGCGGTAAAAAATACATTGTTGTTATTGCATTTTGATAAAGCTCACGGAGGCATATAACGAGTAACGAGAAAATTAAAATACCAAATGACAGGTTACAAATTGTATGGAAATGACAGTTTTCAATTGCCTTGTCGATAATACGACGTCTGCCATGAAATGATGGCACTAAACATTCCCACTGTATCAGAAGTGATTCTGAGAGGCTAGTCGCAGGCAAAAACAATTTTTAATTCTTAAAATGGTTATATATATTATACAGTTTACGGTTTATAATTGAATATTAGTTACCTTGATGCACGACACTTGGAAAATACCTACATATGTCTTTTAAAGTCTAATAAAATGAATCCAGTGCTGTATATTCATCATATTTATCTGGATTCTAGGCTGTAATAATACATAAGTCAGTCTATTGCCCCCTTACTTTTGCCAACGACTACTGTTGTATCTGAAGTACAAAAAATATTCGCGTTCCCAACGGAATCAATCGAGTTTTTGTGGCGAACCTAGTGTTAGGGATCAAAAGAAATGTATATGTGATAAGGAATTCAATTGTATTTTGTAGTACAATTTTATACAATACCGAGATCATTGTGGCGTAAATACCTATATATTTATTGTTCCATGTCGATCTAAAATATCGTATCTTCTTGACAAAACACGATACTTTTAAACACAATGACCTGCACTGAATAACCAATTGTCGTTGGGAATTTCAAAAACATACAAATTACTGCCACAGTGGTGCAGTGGTACTGTGAGAGACAAAAAAATTCTCAGTAGCAGCCCGGAGTTTGGAATGTGCCCGGTAGACGGCAATAGGCCCCCTATTACGTGGGACTAAAACATGGCGGGCAAACCGTGGTTGTATAATACACCTATGCCTACCTTTTGGGGGATACAGGCGTGATACTATGCTTACAAATTAAAATACACAAAGGTGACCCAGACTTGAAACTACCATCTGTGTGTGAATCACTCAAACAATAAATTGTCCTGTTTTTTTATACTACAATGGGTGGCGAACAAGCATACGGCCCACCTGATGGTAAGCAGTTACTGTAGCCTATAGACGTTAGCAATACCAGAGGTATCACTCGCACGTCGCCATTTCCAAGGAAAGGGATAGCAGGTGGGTAGGAAGGATAGGAAGGATAATAAGGAGAGGGTAGGAAGGGGGTTTGGACCTTCGGTACTCTCACTCACCATACGAAACACAACGGTAGGCGTAACTACTGTTGTTACACGCTGATCTTCTGTGAGAGGGTGGTACTTCCCCGATCGAGTCAGCCCATTCGTGCTAGAATAATTTATATTCTGAGTTAGCTTGGATCTGGGATCTTGGACCAAGCCGACAACAGAACTCTGGGATCTGTACAACTGTCCATAGAACTGGTGGACCTCTCTCAAGATCTCTTCTCGGGATGAAATGACAGTGCCGTCGTTGGTCCTCAGCTTAGTCAACTGGCTTTGGCCAACAGACAGATCATTGAATATGTGTCGTTTGTCCGACAAGATGAAGTCAGTCTCGTTTTTTACTGAACCATCAGGGCTTATCCAGGTCCATTTCCGCTGGGGCTGCTTCCTGAAGAAGGAATTCATCATGTAGAGGCCTTCCTTCTCCAGAAAATCAGCCAGCATCTGGCTCCTGTAATTCCTCTGCCCGAAACCATAGTGCCCCACTTTCAGCTCATCGTCTGTCCTTTTGCCTAGTTTCGCGTTAAAGTCTCCCATTACCACCGTGAAGTAGGTTTTAGACGAATGGATGGCCTTCGAGATATCCTCATATAGGGCCTCTACCTCGTCGTCGTAGTGTGTCGAGATCGGTGTGTAAACCTGTATGACCTTCAACGAATACCGTTTGGTTATTCGGAGTATAAGGTACGCCACCCTGCTCGACACACTCTCAATCCTCTCCACGTTGCCTACGAGAGACCTGCGAATGATAAACCCGATACCTCCTTGGGACTGGTGGTCACCCTCCCGGTGGAAGAGCAAGTTCCCGGACTGGAGGATTGTCGTGGCCTCACCCTCTCTTCGGACTTCTGACAACCCTATAATGTGCCAGCGGATCTTGCTCAATTCCTCATTCTCTCGTTGGTCCAAAGTGTCCGAACGTTGTGCGTTACCAGGGCCAGAGGTCGTTGTTTATGGTAGCCTATCTACGGCCGGAGATTCTTCGAACCCCCTGCTCCGCCGTTACCGGACCCGCTACCGTTAGGCCACGGAATAGTGGAGCTGCCGTGAATGAGGGGGGCATTTTGTATCGTGTGCTTGTCATGGGGGATAATGCCATAATCGCCACGCTTGGCAGGCGGGTTGGCGATCGCAGTGGATGTTGGTAATACTCACTCGTTATAGGGATGACTTTAACTAAATTAACTATATATATACACCTAAAAATAAAATATAAATTAAGATATTTCGATATAACTATCTATAGATTACATTTGAATGAACTTTAGACCTAGTGGACTAAAGTTCGTTCAAGCGACAATCCACATCCGGCAACGTGCCCAAAATGCTGACAGCATTACCTTGCTGGATGGCGAGGCTTATCCTTTGGCCGAGATATAGCCCAGCATAGCGGAGGCGCTTTAATTTATTTCCCAGAGAAATGAAATAGAGCCCAGCAGCTTCTCATATTGCTGAGTCAATAATCGGCGGTTACCACTTAACATCAGGTGCGCTGTGGCTCGTCTGTCATCATAACTAAAAAAAATAAAAATAAGTAATAAAAAACGCTATCTTAAAGACAACATAATCATCGCTTCCGAAATCCTAAAAAGTAATACTCTCGTATTTCAAATCACAGAAGTATAAATTCGTATTTCGTCGTAAAATTTCAATCGCAAAATACAAAACACTTGGCCTTTGAAACCTCTGAGGGAATTTTCCTAAAAGAAAACGCCCGCATTATGTAGAATTGTGCCACAAAGATTTGGAACACTCCAAGTAAAAATGTTGTCACAATTTGTATTTTAATAACATCCCACTTCTTATATTATAAATGTAGAAGTTTACATGCTGTTTGCATGTTTATAAGATAACCGCTCATAAATAGCTGAATGATTTTTGTAGATGAAACGTAGACAGATAATTTATTACCTGGATATTACATAGGTAAACAATATTTTTTATCCGATTACTGTTATCAATTTATGGTGAAACTAGGTTCTGCCCGCAATTTCGTCTGCGTGTACAATTAATAAATAAATTATTTATTTTGTTGTAAGGTCTATTTAAGTAGGCAAAATAACAGCTATCCTACGGGAACTATTCACTTTTCGGGATGAAAACTCCGGCCTGTAATTATGTTAATCTAATGTCTCATCTATCTACCCACCGAATTTCATCCAAATCCACTCAATTGTTCGGGTGTGATTGACAGACAGACATCCAAATATTTAAACATCAAAATATCTTCACAATTCTCATCTATCTATATTTATACTAATGTATAAAGCTGAAGAGTTTGTGTGCTTGAACGCGCTAATCTCAGTAACTACGCGTCCGATTTGAAAAATTATTTTAGTTTTAGATAGCCCATTTATTGAGAAAGGCTATAGGCTATATGTTATCACGCTAAGATCAATAGGAGTGGAGCACTATTGAAGAATGTTTCAAAATCGGGGGGTTTTTGTTCCTTTTGAAAGCTTCCGCTGCGTGCGCTGCGTAAACGGTCAAAGTTTTGCAAAAATCATGTATAACAGAATTGTTCCCCTTAAAAAGTTCTAAAAAAAAGTCCGCGACAAGATATATCTATCTTTTAAGGTTGGCTCACTATAACCTTTTTTATGCTAACCAAATTTGTTCTATAATAATGCATTATTTGCCAAGGAGTTCTATAAACATGATATTAATCCTTATCTAAATGAATACGTTATTCATCACAAGTATTTAATTTAAAACAAAATTTCCCTTTACATCATTCGATTTCAATGAATATCTTAGGAAATATCGCAGTTTTAAAATAACATCGCAGCAAAATAATGACCAAGTACTGAAGTTAGCGTTAGCCCAAAATAACTATTCTACGCGGACGAAGTTGCGTGCAGAAGCTAGTTTATAATATTAGTAGTAAATAACTATGGTTTATCACTAGATGGCATTGTTTTAAAGTATAGTATCTATCTGTGTATTTGAGAGCGACAGTCCCACGGTTGGGTAGGGGTCTTCTCTCAGAGTTACAGAATTTTAGGCTGTAGTCCACCACACTGGCCCAGTGGGAGATGGTGCACTTCACAAGCCCTCGAGTAAGATGTTTTCCTTTACTATGTAGTGATAATTTGTAAACAAATATATACACATAATTTGGAAAAAAAAATTGTAAACTCAAAGGTATGTGGGAAGTTTGTATCTTGGACTGGAGATCAAACTCGATACCTCCGTTTTGTCAATTCGGTTGCATCACTAGGCTATCACTGTTGCAAGCAATTTAAAGATTGAATTTTATTGGGTATATCTCAGGTTCCTGATATAGTAGCTGGATATACCATAATATACGCGGGGGACTTTACAAACATACAATTTCACGGACACAAAGTACACCTAGACTCAGAACAATCATTTGTGGGTCACACAAAGTGTTGTGCTATTTGGGAATCGAACCCACAACTCTCGGGCGGGTAGCCGGTATTTAAACTACTCCGCCATCTGATCAGGTCATGTCTGTGTTTTGTAGAGGCGCCTAAATAGCTTAATGCTGTTATTTTTCTAAAATATCCTAATTGTACAGACATTAACTGCCTGTGTGTGTACGACTGCTGATCATGGGATTTCGGGTTCGATCCCCGGGTCGGACAGTGTTATTAAGCTTTTTCGGAAAAAGAAAAATTCCCAGTAGTAGTCCGGAGTTTGGAAATGTGCCCGGTAGACGGCAATTGGTTTGCCCCCTATTACGTGGGACTTAAACATAGCTCGCGAATCGTCGATACACCTTTGCCTACCCCTTCGGGGAATACAGGCATGATGCTATGTACAGACATAGATCAGTTACAGTTTTATAATAGTACCAACAGATTAATTATTAAACAAACATTTTGTTTCTCCCTGAAACTAACTGTGAAGTCCACGCACTGAAGTGGCAATAGGCAGACCACATCACTCGACGAACCGACAACCATTTGGAAAGAAAGGTTCTTGAGTGGAAAGGACATCTCATAGCGCTGGGAAAACACCGCAGGAGAAAGTTCCTTCCAAAGCCTATAGCTAAAGTTAACCAAATAGGTGAAAGTTATGCGCCTGGCAAATGGCACTTAGCAATATTTTTTAGTTTTAAATCTAATATTGCTATGTCTGTGAGCGGCAATTACAATTTACCATAGAGTAGGCTGTCGTCTACCATACCCAAAAATGACACCGTGGTAGTAGTAGAACTTTGCTTATCCCAGCATGAACGGGCTGGCTTGATCGGGGAAGTACCACCCTCTCACAGAATACCTATCTGCGTGAAACAACGGTAGCTACCCAGATGGTTGTGTCTCGTATGATGAGTGAGAACACCAGAGGCCGCCTCCATCCATCCATCGCATCGGCGATCGCAGTAGATGTTGTTAATACTTGAGGGAGTGCTGCTGCCCACTCTCTCAGCCGGCTCTTACGACTCCCGTGGGTAGAGAGGGGTGGGACAATTCTAAAACCGGCCCCACACCTTAAAATCTTTCCTATCTTCTCCTTATTATACTTCCTGTTCTCACCTTAGTATCCGTCCAATTGTCTCTTTATCACCCCACATCTCCACCTAAGCCTTTCCTTTGAGATGGTGAAGCGCGATTAATGCCTCTGGTGTTTCGAACGTCTATAGGCTACGGTAACCGCTTACCATCAGGTTGCTTGTTTGCCACACACGTAGTATAAAAAAAGCAAATATTTAAGCCTTGCCATATTCCGCTACAAAAACAGGTGACATTTTGGCAATTTTTTTCTCGTAATATCATATTACATTGATACACGAAAAATTCGTAATAACTCGTCTCACAGAGATGCTGCTACTGACGTCATGGTGATTACGGCTTACGACACCTGCGCCGACATTTGCGGGATTAATTCCCGCTTGACGACTGACTGACTCCAAGCAATCTGCAAAATATTATTTATGATATACTTGTTAATCATTGACGCTTTTATTAACATCTTGAATTATTTGAGAGATCCATTTCATTTGTTTTTCTGTTTTATTTACAAAAGTAATCCTTAGAATAACAGATATTTTTCGAGATTCATTCTAATCCATTCGTGAGTTAATTCGTAAGAAGCAACTCTGAGCTGGTGAGTTAATTTTTAAGGAGTAAATATTAAAGTGATATTCGTAGCCTGCTGGTAGTAATATCAAGACCGAGGGTGTGTGGTTGTGTATATTTTCTCCCGCCCTAAAAAAGGGTTTACTTTGTGTCCGTAAAGTTTAACCGCAACACCTGCATATTAACACAATAATATATTTTTACTTTTTAATTTCTGAAGTATGGAAATCTTAGGCTAAAACCAGTCCTATCCACTGAAGGAATGTAATATGGTTCCGGTGGCCCGCCAATAAAGGCGGAGAGACGGCACACAGCGGGTTTCTTTAGTGGGTGAGGGCCCCAGACTAGCCTGTTCGTTGCCCCGAATAACGGGGTCTGCGGTTAGGAACATTTTTTCCCGCCTTAACAAAAAAAAAGGCTAAAACCAGT
Organism: Leucoma salicis; assembly: GCA_948253155.1. Classification (NCBI taxonomy): domain Eukaryota; kingdom Metazoa; phylum Arthropoda; class Insecta; order Lepidoptera; family Erebidae; genus Leucoma; species Leucoma salicis. The sequence goes on along the minus strand of OX411815.1, from coordinate 24,402,133 downwards.
CCAGCTCTGATATTACCATATTCAGCTCTTGCCCATTGATGCTGTTGTCACTATCACAAAACCTGACAGACCGTAACTATTGATGTATTTCGGCTGGAGAATGAGACCGCCGCAGGCCCGAACACCAACCTAAACCTCTTTTAATAGTTCTTTCTCACTAATCAAAGCACACGGACTGTTGAAACATGCAAGAAGGTTGTACATTCCTATCCAAATCCAGTGAGAACTATAATTTTGTATCTTGGCGCTTATCTAATGATGGAACCAAAAGGCGTATACCTAGTAGAATTCTTAATTGGCTATTAGTAAACTCCTTGGTGAGTATAACACGTGTGATTGACTTTGACGAGTCTATTAGATTGGACTTGGCAACAAGGGTCTGATGTGAGAACCGTGTAATAAATAGTGGAGTTCTTCAATAGCCACCAGTATAACCCTCTAGATTGACTCATAAGATGTCATTTGAGGCATTTAATAGATTGCACAAGCGTGTTTTTTTTAGTTTTTTAACTCATTATTTTCTTTGTTTATTCAAAGATAGCCTCTGCCTCATGCAAAGATAACCCTAGCAGATATTTGATAAGTCTGAATACTGTTATTGTATGAATACTAACATCTTCTATGATTGTCGCATATAAATAAAGATTAGTCACTGTCTTGATATATCTTCTTCGTTTATTTATACTAAAAATGGTAATTTAAAAAGTTTAAATTGAGTAATTCATTTTGAACCTTATTATAGGCAGATAATATTGATACAGAATATGGGAAACCTTATATACTTTTAATAGTTTTTATAAAATGAAAATAAATTTACATAATTTGATGCCCATAAAATATTATAAACGAGATAAATAAAGTATGTAATATTTTGATATTTTTATATATTTTTGTAGCATTTAAAATGCTTAGCCATATAAAAAAATATAATACAAAAATATCAAAACATTGCTAAGGCTGCGTCATTATTTGGTAAAAATCTTAATTGTAAAATGATTAAACACAAAGTGTGAAATGATGTTTACGTGGTTAGTATAATGTATGCAAATACATCCGATAGATGGCGCAGGCGTCACCCAAGACGTTAAGAGTGAATGTGTTATCGAAATTCACAGTCCCAAGCAATTGTCACAATGGTTGAATTGGCAAAGCATCTGGGACGGTTTTCCAGGAGATGCAGGTTCAAATGCTGCTCGTGACTGTTATTTTTGTTTTCACATTTTCACACTTTGTGTTAAAGTATGTAAAGTATTCCAAAATGCCTGTAAGAAGTAAACTCCGAAACTATTAATCCGATTAAAAATACTTTCAATTGTTTGGAATGGGCTTTGACCAGCGTAAAATGTACATTTTCAGTCTCAGTCTCTCTCGTATGATCCTATGAATTAGTAGTTGCTAGTTACATTTTAAAATATTATGAATACGCATCTAAAAAGCGGGCTTGATAAAATCTTAGCGGTTATTTTCATTTTGGATTTATAATACTGAAAAGATCACGTCACGGTGGCGGATATCTCCATTTTAAATAGCAGTCAGTCTAGCCTGCGTTGAGTCTGCTATACGAACATTTATGCTCGGCATGTTGTTGTGTTCGATAATGTTCCTTTAGCCGGTTGTTGTTGAGTCTCAGATAACAAGTACCTATTCAATTGACAACCGCTATCTGGAGTTTGTTAATATAAAAGGGCATATCCCACTATATAATTCCAGTCGGCGGATCGACGCGCGTCTGTAAGGTTAGTCGTTATCTTTTGAGTTATTTGAAGAAGTGTGTTAGTAACACAAATCAAATTTTCTAATTTGGTTTATTATGTGCATTCTATTCATTATGATGATCGATAGTGCTCTTAACAATTTTGAAAAATACCAGTATATATGCCAAGTTAAAGGTACAACATTCTGGAGCTGGTATATTTATTTATAGTTTGCCGGTCAAATAAGATAAGTGCCGAGCTAATATCTAACTGATACACAAACAAGTTTTGCGTATAATTCGTGTACTCAACAAATATAGGTATTCTAAGCATTCCATAATAATATACTTATGTTATAAGTATTTTGAAATAAAACTACGTTTACGGAATCTATCGCGTATACTTGATTTTCTACTATCCCGACGTTTCGAATACTTTACAGCATTCATGATCACGGGTGGACTTAGATGATAGACGCCCAAGGCTGATATGATTTTATGATTATTATATTATTATATTTGATAAGTAGTTGAATCAGCTGCTTTGGCCGCTTAGAATTCGGTTAGTGACAATAACACTCGTTAATTTATTTTCATTTTCATTAAATTGAAGGCTTGATATCGCATTTCAATAAATTTAATCAAAAAAAATACACAGAGTATGTTATATAATAAAACTATTACGGTAGTCGCTACGGGTTTGGTGGATAAAGGAGCCTCTCCTGTCTTTGGTTAATTATGTACCCAATTACTTGAATAAGTGTGGGTAAAAACAAAAACATTACAAATATGTTGTCAACCTTAGAATAATTACACCTGGTGTAATTATTCTAAGTTGTCAACGTAACATCTTTTTCTCAATAAAGATCAATTAGAAATTTAAAACCACTGATTCCTCTCTTTACTCTGTCGTCAGACCCTGGTCACTGTCTGTCTATAATATATTTATTTTAATGAGCCTAGCATAGCTTTACTAAACCCTGACAGACCCGTCAAAATGATACCTATACTATCTTAGATAAAGAACCTATCTTTATGTAATTATACTAAAGATGTTCAAAAATTTGAGATTTTGTGCAAGATCATAAATTGAAACCAAGCGAAACTTTAGTCACTGGCTAGTCATTCTATAACAAACAGTTTAAAAACTAATAAATTAAATACACTCTTAATACCATTGAGTTACAACAAACTAATACAAACTAAAAATATGTCATAATGAATAATGTCTCAAAACAGTATCAAAAAAGTAAAAAAGTACTTCTATTTAAAAGACGCTATTCTTTTTTTCTGACTGGGGCGGCGCAGGCGCGAGTACTTGTGCCTGATGCCGCCCTAGTCGAAGGTGCGGGTGGATGGACCGGGGAACGTCCGCCACGCGCAAGACCTCCCGCGAAGGTGCGATATGTTAAGTGCGGACATTTACTTTTAGTTTTGGAGTTCGGTGGGTTTATTTAGTGGGTGAGGGCTCCACACTACCCTGTCCGTTGCCCCGAACGACGGGGTATGCGGTTAAGTATATTTTTTTCGCCATAACAAAAAAAGGAGGTTGGGCTGTGCGTTGTTATGTCGAGAAAAAAATACTGTATTAGGCTACATAGGCGTCTAAACACAAAACAATTTTTTTTTTATTTTTTTTCAGTTTGTCTGTTTGTTCATTCACGCATCACACAAAAACTACTGAACGGATTTCGATGCAACTTTTTTTTATTTGATAGCTCTGGATTAATTAAAGATTGGTATACATTTTATTTTCGCAGTCCCGAGCAATTGTCACGATTGCTGAATTAGCAAAGCATCTGGGACGCTATCCCAGGAGATGCAGGTTCAAATTCTGCTCGTGACTGTTATTTTTGATTTCACATTTTCACACTTTGTATTAATTTAGGTGGTATACTAATAAATTATGACCTGAAACATAAAATATTTTTAGACCGTTAAGGAGGAATTTTGCCTAAATGACATAGTCATTTTACCACATTTTGAACCCCATCCAAAAGATTTTTTTTTATTGCCTGTAGTGGCAGGTGAGCCACGGCCCATCTGATGGTAAATAGTAACCGTCGCTCATAGACTTAACTATACCGAGAGTATTGTCAAGCCGCTGCTCACCATTTCATTTTAACGATATGAAATGAAAGAATAAACGGCTATCTCTTGCTACAGCCCAAACACAACTATGTGCTTCATAGCCGGTCATACGGAAGATGGTGGTACCAACCCGCTCGGACCCGATACCAAGTGAGTACTCCCACTTGGTACCCAGCCCTACCACCAGTCATGCAATGGGTGACAATTGCTTACTTCCCTTAGTCGCCTCATACGACACCCGTGGGAAAGAATGGGGTGGTGACACTTGTATTCTTAGTCCATCACCACATGTACACCATGTGGTTTGCAGAATCTAGTTAAAAAATAAGGATATAATGTAGAAATGTATCATTACCTAGCCTTAATGGTAAAGCATGTATGGATCAGCATTCAGTGAGTCACAGGTTCGAATCCGGAAAAAATATACGTAACCGAACTTTTGGCTTGATAGCTCTTTAAAACTGGTATACATTCTATCTCGCTACCATATCGGAAACCAGAGATAAAACCTAAGGGTTATATTGTATTTATTTTGTACAGCGGAACTGATACGATGGCGAAAGTCAGAGTGCAGCAGGGGTGGCTCTCTGGAGAGAAGTTGGACACAGTGCAAGGTGACGGCCAGTATTACAGCTTCAAAGGCATCCCCTATGCTGAGCCACCTGTAGGCAAATTACGATTCAAGGTAAGCGTGGTTATATACTACGTTTTATAAACTTTTTTTCTTTGTATTTTGAAATAGCATTCGTCAGCTCAACAGTACTGGGTTGCCGTCAAGAGAAATTCCAAATTGTGCGATACCATCTGAATGGTAAAAATTTTAAACTAGTTTTAATTTTTTTTTATCACATCTATATTATGATCAAAAAAGACATTCTGTGAAGTAATGTCACACACGTCCCAATGGTCCGCCAATGAAGGCGGAGAGATGGCACACGGCGCGTTTATTTAGTAAGTGAAGGCCCCACACTACCTTGTTCGTTGCCCCGGGGTGTGCCGTTAGAAACATTTTTCTCCCAACACAAAACTTAATAAAAATATCTTTGTAATTTTTTTCGTTTTGTCTGTTTGTTTGGTCGCACATCACGCAAAAGCTACTGAACTGATTTTAATGAAACCTTTTATATAAAGTGTAATAAAGTATGTTTTATGCAGCTACTATTTTTAGAAACTTCCACTTTCAATCTAAACCACATAATAAATATGTTATAAGTAAAATAACAAGTTACCGAGCGAGTAGGTATGAAAGAGAGTATTGGTGTAAAGATGCGAAAGGGAATGCTCCGATGGTTCGGACATGTGGAAAGAATGCCGGACGAGCGACTGGTTAAGAAGATATATACAATGCGAAAGTGGAAAGTACAGGGGGAGACCGAGACTTGCCTACCTAGACAAAATCGGTCATGTATTGAAGGAAAGTGGAGTCAGGAGTCTCCGAAACCGGCGAGCGTGTATGAAGAGAGTTATGGATGTTGAGGAAACGAGAGATGTATGCAAGAATAGAGCCTCTTGGCACTCTGTTCTCTCTGCCTACCCCGCAAGGGAAATAGCGTGATGATAAGTTAGTTAGTTAGTTAGTGGTACAAGTATGTTATAAGCAGACTCAAGTTTTTTATATGACAATGGTGACTTCTCTTATAATTAAAAATTAGATATTTATATAAATACAAACATTTTCGGATATTTTCAGGCTCCAAGACCACCTTTGCCATGGGATGGTGTCAGAAGTGCTACACAGCACGGTCCGCAATGTCCACAATTCAATATACTCATACAAGATTATGAAGAAGGGAATGAAGATTGTCTGTATCTTAATGTTTATACACCAGAACTAGTGCCTGCAACTCCACTCCCTGTCATGGTGTTCATTCATGGAGGTGGCTATAAAAGTGGTTCAGGAAACAGTGACGATTACGCAGGAGATTTTCTAGTTGCTCATGGAGTAATACTTGTCACTATTAACTACAGATTGGATGCGTTAGGTTTCCTATGTTTGGACTCTGCAGAAGTACCAGGCAATGCTGGTATGAAAGACCAGGTTGCTGCATTGAAATGGGTAAAAGAAAACATATCCAGTTTTGGAGGAGACCCTAATAATGTAACATTATTTGGAGAGAGCGCTGGTGGTGCTTCTACTTCTCTACATACTTTATCACCAATGTCTAAGGGACTCTTCAAGAAAGCTATAATCATGAGTGGAGTACCAACCTGTGATTGGTCTACTGCTTATAAACCTGAACTACGGGCCCGAGTATTTTCAAAACAGCTTGGTTTAGATAGTGATGATCCAGATGTGATCTTAGATTTTTTGCAGAAACTTCCAGTACAAAAAATAATCAACACGAGCCCAGTTGTTTCATCTTTTGAAGTACAGAATAATAATATATTCAAAACATATTATTTTACGCCTGTTATAGAAAAAGACTTTGGTCAAGAACACTTTTTGACTGAAGATCCTTTTAAACTTTTGGATGATGGGAAATTAAACCCTGTGGATATTTTTATTGGTCATACAAGTCAAGAATCATTACTAATAACGGACAATCTGCCAACATTGGTAGAGGAATATAACAAATACTTAGACTTAGTTGTTCCAAGGAAACTACAAATCCGATTAAATCCAGATCAAATTCTAGAAGTTTCTAATAAGATTCGTAAATATTATTTCAAAGGAAATTTGATCAGCGCGGATCCTATTAATGATTTTCTCAAATACTTTAACGACATTACTTTTGTGTACGATCTTAAGAGGTTTGCTTCAAAATTGCCAAAAATTGGTAACAATCGACGATATTTCTATAGATTTTCCTGCGTATCAAACAGAAATGTATATGGCAATTCAGGTTCAAAGTTTGGCATCCAAGGTGCAGCCCACTTGGACGACTTAATGTATATAATGGACGCTAAGAAGTATAATCTGAAAATCGAGAAAGGTTCCAGAGAATATAAACTAATGAAATTAGTGTGCACCGTTTTCACTAACTTTGCTAAATACGGGTAAGTTCATTAGCTAATAGTGATAATTAAGCAAGTTCGCCAATGTTTTTAAATTCAATGAACTTTGGCGAGTAGGACATTGGACAAGTCTAAAATGAGTTCAGTACTTATATACGACTTTTACCTTCGACTTTTAATGCTCAATATCTCATTGTCGTGAAATTTAAGAGACTACACACAAAAATTGCCAACCAGCATTAGAACGAGATCGGCCAACTAAGCGACCGCCAACAAAGCAGGTGGACTGTGTCGACGGGTCAGCGATTTAAGCGTGTTGACTCCCTTAATGCCATAATTTCATAGTTCATCTTAAAGTTTCTGATGTGTGGTTTCGAACTAAGAATACAACTGGGGGTATTCACTTGTAAATAGGCCTGAACAGGTCGATACCATCATCTGCCGTATGACAAACCTTGAAGCTTCGCCTCAGTATGTTTTTAACTGCCTCGGTGGTGCAGCGGTAGTGTGAGCGACTGCTCGAATCTCGGATTCGATCCCCGGTCGGGCAGTGTTATTGAGCTTTTTTGTAAAAATAAAAATTCTCTGTAGCAGCCCGGAGTTTGCAAATATGCCCGGTAGACGGCAATAGGCTCGCTCAAAGAGGGCCATACGTGGGACTTAAAACATAGCTGGCGAACCGTAGGTGCATAATATAATACACCTCTGCCTACCCCTTTGGGCAACAAGCACATACAAGCGTTTGTGTTTTGTTTTCACTTTCCATCCACGAAATGAAACCAGCCGTTTGATAGTATTTTTAGTATTGTTGAGCCCATGAGCGGCAGTTACCAATTACCATCCAGTGGGCCGAGGCTTGTTTGCCACTATAGGCAGAAACAAACTAATTAAAAGAAATATAAAATTGATAGTGAATACAAAAACTATAAACTACTAAATTTTGTGCCAGCAGTTGCGGTTAAACAAATATTAAATAAAATTTTATTAGTAAATTAAATAAATAAATAATATTATAATTATTTATTTAATTTACTAATAAATTATTATATATATACTATTATTATAAATTTTAAATTTTTAAGTGAAATTTTAATTTAATAAAATATTATAGGAATTTCATGAATTGTTAAAGTTTAATTAAAAACTACTATTCGACGCGTGCGGAATTCCGCATCCATTAAAGGACCTCTTCTTAGATGATTTTAAATCTCAAATTTAAGAGAAGCACATTTAGGTAGACCCATTATTAGACCATGGTTTTTTTTTTCGGCATTAGCCGTCACGATAAGCTTTAAAATGAGGGGTAAATATGGAATTTGAGTAAGGTTGATCTGTAACTGACAGAAAAGCAGGCTAGAGAAATAATATATATATATATATATATATATAAGAAGATTGGGACGATGCACTCGTACTCATCGAGTTTCATCTCCAATCTGAAGTCAAGTGTTTACAATGCACTTCTTTTCAAAGTTAAAGTTCACTTTTGATCATATGTCAGAACAATGTGGTGGACTACGGCTTAAATCTCTCTCATTCTGTGAAGAGCCTCAATTAAGCCTAACATTAGGAATGGTAATCAATTGTGAAGAAGTATATAAAATAAGAAAGACTTATGTAAGGTCTTTCTTATTTTTAAAATATCACTATGTACAACGACAACCCCTGTATCGCAGAGGTCTTTACAAACAAAATTATCGGCCATAAGGTACACCCAGACTCCAACAACCATTGTGATCCACAAATAATTGTCCTGTGTGAAAATGAAACCCACATCATTTAGTATGGGAATTCGGTACTTACCACTATGGCATATAATAATCATCTAAGCTCCATTTGAGGTTACAAACTAGACTGCAACATGCAAAATATAGATGGCTTTTTTACGTGTCAAATTCTACCAATCAACTCCTACTGCGTTAAATACGGTCCAAAAATACGACTTCTCGTATATTAGAAGTATAATTCATCTTTAGTTTGCATATATTTTTCTTGTTATCTACAATAAAGAACACGAATGTTTACAGAAACCCAACGCCAGATACATCGCTGGGAGTTACCTGGCCTGAGTATGACAAGGATACGAAAGCCTACGTAGATATCGGAGACGCTCTCACTGTAGGTGCAAATTCGGACCCAGAAACTTATGACTTCTGGAGGAATCTATACACAGAAGTGGGACTAGACTTTTAGATCCTTGAATTAATAAAGTACGAGTATTACCATACTAATCTACCTGGGACTCAAATCAATAATGAAACAATTAATGAATAAAGTTACTCTTGGAAAACATTTTTCTGGATATGTATAACTTGTCTTAAAACTTATTAATCGTTCTTCTTATAAACAATAAACAATTCAGGTGCTAGGTACTTATTGAAGTCTTATACAGCAGCCAACCAGCAGCTGGCTAACATATCTGTACTATTATAATAAACTGTAACAGAGCTATAGCTATACTTTGAAGGTAAGAAAAAAATACTGCATAAAGTTATGAACCCAAAACATTTTTTAAAATTTTTGTTTGTTTTCCCGCTACTTTATCGGGAACCTAAAATCTCAGCTCCACCGCATGCTAAAGCCAGTTTTATCTTATACCTTTTGGCTTAATTTTAAGACTAAATATAAGCTCACCTGCATAGAACCGAAAATCTTGACTGGACATTTGGTCGAGTGGTTTAAATACCGACCCCTCGTGCCGAGTGTTGTGGGTTCGATTCCCACACAGGACAATTGTTTGTATGATCAACAAATAGCTGGGATTCTCTATGAGACGTAAAATTACTTGCGGAAAACCAGTGACATCATACCGAGCGCGTAACTCAAACGTGAGAACGCACCGTACCACGACATATTTTACAAAAACAATATTCTGTACACCGCATGATACGTTGTCTATGCTAAATTTCGATTTCACACAGTACGTCTTGTTTTTTTTTTGATATAAATATATGATCAAATATTGGATAATTATGTACTATCTCCTACGTACGAGGAGATAGTTTTAAAATTAAAATCTATCTGTCATTGTTTTAATGTCACGTCACATGTCACAGTGTATAAGTAGTATCTCTTAGTAGTCTGTGCACATTGTTGTATAACCCATGTGACGTCATACGTCGCGCCAGCGAAGCCCTCCTACGCATACACCGCCCGGACCTCAAACCTCACTCCGCGCGGCCATTTATATACCGCGGCGTGCCCGCACTGCCCGCTGCATGCATATACGCTGATAGTAATATTGTTCTGTTGTAGTTTTTTTCTCAATCTACACCCGTAAAGCGACCGCATGGTCATTACCTATATGTGTTAGGTTTCTACCACCAGCTAGGTAGGTTAGATGCGACACCCATCAATAAAATTGTTTATTTAATTGAATATAAGTAAGTTACTTTCACAAACTAATAAGAAAAAAGAAAGCAATATGTAAAATAATAAGCTCAACACTACAAACTTATCAACAGAAGAAAAATTTAGAAAACTGTTTATTGTCGGAATCAATAAGATCGCCACAGAAGAATTTATTGTTATAACAATAATACACATTGCTCCTTCCTTTGATAATCTATTTGAATTAAGTACGGGGCATTGGCAACGTTGTTTTTAGAAGGCTATCATAACTATTAATCAAGAACTGAATTATCACATTATACATAATAACAAATGCAAAATAAAAATTCACATATTATACGATACTTCATCGATATCAACGCCAAAATTGCGCCGGCTATTGCTTAATACAAGGACTTAATTTCATAAAATGGATATAATTTTAGTAGACGTGTTGTGAGATGTTGTTGTGAACGCCTTCTTGCCTGTGTGATGTTTTCAATCAGTGACTTGCTTAACTTTTGTGTGTGAGACTTCATAGGTACTAATTAAGTTATACTTATTTATACAAATAAATAAACGATTATTACTTTTCTGCATACTTTATTTCATCAATTTTATTTATAAGAACACAAGAGGAGTTTGCCTACTATTATACACACGTCTAATACATAATCTAAATACAGATTCTATAATGTCATAGGCACATGGAATAGTTTGTTAAATATTATATTACTTGGTCATTTTGTAAGAGTTTATAACAATGTTCGGTTTATATCTAAGACATGAGTCGTAGTTATTGTTTCTCCCAAATAACATAACGAGCACTATTTTATCAATAAGTATGCGCATTGTAAAGTTGTTGATATTATATGTACAATGTATAATAGTACCTATAATAAAATTAAGTTGTAATACTAAGAAGACATAATTTACTCTCGTTCTCGTAATAAATAACAAATGACCTTTTAATACATTTTTGATCTATATTTTTTAGCATTTGACATGCTCCGCACTTTTTAAAGTACAAATTATTTGCGAATAAGGAAAAAGAGATTTTTTGTACTAGCGGGAAGATTTGTTGTCTTCCCGCTAGTACGAAAAATCTCTTTTTCCTTATTCGCAAATAAGTTGACCTTTTTATACCTAAATATTATCTTAGTGTTCTGAAAATGTATTCCTAAAAAGTAAATAATAAGTAGCTGAAGTATTAGCGGGTAGCGATTTTAATGGTATCACAAACCATTAAAGTCACTGAGTTTCTGAACTTTAGCTTATTTTGCTAGTTACAGAAACTTGTAGTCATTTCACCCACGAAAGTATTATAACAATGGTAAACTTATCTACAAACGCGCTAGCGTGAAACACGTTAGATTGACAGTTTAGAATAGCTTCAAAACTGACCTAGCCGCGTTATGAAAACTTGATACTTTGCATAGTGAATACAATTTTAGACGACTTCCACGCAGACATCGTCAACTTGCCACGTAACGTGCTTCTTTAAGCATAGCAAATCAGGACCCTGCTCGGAAGCTGCATGTAATTTGTGGCCGTTAATTGTGTGTTTGTATGTTAGTTCAAGGATAATATGAACCAGTTTATGCTTTTTTTTACTGCCTTTGTGGTGCAGCGGTAGTGTGAGCGACTGCTGTTCAAGAAGTCTCGGGTTCGATCCCAGTCAGGCAGTGTTATTGAGCTTATTCGTAAAAAGAAAAATTCTCAATAGCAGCCCGGAGTTTGGAAATGTGTCCGGTAGACGGCAATAGGCCCACCCCCTAATTCAGTTTTAGCTGATCTACCACCTTACTAGTCCCACCGTTGTGTTTCGTACGGTGAGTGAGAGGGCTGGAGACTTAAACCCTTTCCTTATCACGCATCCTCTCCTTACTTTTCTTTCTTACCATCTTCTATTTTTTTACTTGTAGTTGGCAATGCAGTTCTGAGCCTCTGGCTGGCATGTTGCTAGCGCATATAAGCCAAGGCAACCACTTAGCCCTATACTTGTTTGCAGACCAGGTAATATAAAAAATATACGTGGTACTACATTTCTCACGAAAACGAAAAATGTAAAATAATGTGTGCAGTAATCCATCCATCCATCCATCCATCAGCCTTTTTCAAGTCCACTGCTGGGCATAGGCCTCCCCAAGAATGGGGGATAGTGTGCAGTAAATGTTATGTGAATCCAGTCTAAAAAGTCTAAGATTTCTAAAATACCAACTTTGCATGCGGTCCGACGCCGCACCGATGACGCGGATCAACCTAATGTTTCGATTGGAACATCCAGTTTAAGGTGGAGACCATGCAAAGCACACATGAGGTATACACTTTTCAAAATTACTGTGTACTCTGTGAAGGAAAACATCGTGAGGAAACCAACAAGATTTCTTTTGAAAGTTTGTGAATTCTGCCAAGCTACACTAGCGGCTGAACTAATGGCTAAATCTCTATCGCTCTCAGAGAAAACACTTGCCGAACTATGAGGCAGTTCGTAGATAAAGGAAGAATACTTCCTATGGGGGACATTACCGACATATAATTATGGGACACAAGTAATTAGAACAATTAATTTCATATATGGGCAGAGGAGCCACAGTCCATCTGATGCTAAATGGTAACCGTCGCCCATGGACTCGACTATACTGAGAGTATTGCCAAGCAGCTGCCCACCAATTCATTTCACAGATATGAAATGAAATATAAACGGCTATCTCCTGCTACAGCCAAAACGCAACGATGTGCTTCATGGCTGGTCACACGAAAGATGGTGGTACCAACCCGCTCGGGCCCGATACTAAGTGAGTACTCCCACTTGGTACCCAGCCCTACCACTAGTCATGCAATGGATGATAATTGCTTACTTCCCTTAGTCGCCTCATACGACACCCGCGGGAAAGAATGGGGTAGTGACACTTGTATTCTTAGACTGTTCAATTTTAGCTGATATACCAGTATTTATACGGAGTGACTGCTTATCTGTCCTTCACTACACAACTAAGGGCCCAACTGGCGACCTTAGAACAAGACCGAAGTCACATTTTTTATTCAAGACAAACTGTAACGACTACCAGGATCTTATTTGAAAGCCTGGACCCACTGCTTAACATACCTTCTGAAGCACGGAGGAGGTTAGGTGTCCACTAATAGGAGTCACTTTACATTAAACACAAAGTGAAGAGTCACTTTGTGATCACCCACCTGAATGCCAGCGGAGCAAAAGTCGCTTAAATTTGCCGCTCGTTCGAACTACAAGTGTAGGGTGCAACCGCCACAATTGTATTTCAAAGATCATAATATATCTAATATAAGAAACATAAATTTAAAAACTGATCCTGAACAGCCTTCGAAACTATAATATAATGTTCCCCAGATCGATTCTATTCACAGCGACCAGTGTCATCAAACAATAGCGAACAAAGTAGATATACCTACTGCAGAACTACATATTATTTTAAACACAAAGTGAAAAATGTGAAATCGAAAATAACAGTCACGAGCAGGATTTGAACCTGCATCTCCTGAATACCGTCCAGATGCTTTGCCAATTCAGCCATCGTGACAATTGCACCTGATTGCTAATTTCGATAACACATTCATACTTAACGTCTTTGGGTGGCGCCTGCGCCATCTGTCGGAAGTATTTTCATACATTCCAGGAAATGTGAAATAAAAAAAAATATGAATTAAATGAAAATATCCAAATACATATAATTTATTAAATAAATGGTCCGTGTGGTGACGGATTAAGCAGACAAGTTTTACTACCACATTCTTTCCTGCGGGTGTCATACGAGGCGACTATGAAAAATAAGCAAATATAATATACCCATATATACTCATTGCATTACGGGTGGTAGGGCAGAGTACTCAGCTATCGGGCCCAGGTTGGTCTCCCGTATAAATCATGTCAGTGTGTTTTGGCTGTAGCAGGAGATAGCCATTTATTATTTTATGTTTTATCTGTCCGTGTGGTGACGGACTAAGAATATAAGTGTCACCACCCCATTCTTTCCCACGGGTGTCGTATGAGGCGACTAAGGGAGGAAAGCAATTATCATCCATTGCTTGACTGGTGGTAGGGCTGGATACTAAGTGGGAATACTCACTTGGTATCGCCATCTTCCGTGTAACCGGCCATGAAACACATGATTGCGTTTTAGCTGTAGCTGGAGATTATTATTTCATTTCAAATCGGTGAAATGAAATGGTGAGCAGCGGCTTGACAATACTCTGGGTATAGTTGAGTCCATGAGCGATGGTTATCATTTACCATCAGATAGGCCGTGGCTCGTCTGCCATCAAACGCAATAAAAAAAACAGCAGCATCAGAAGGTCAACAACAGCTTGGCAATACTTTTAGTATAATTGAGTTCATTAGTGACAGAATATACAAAAAATGGTATACAGAACCAATGTGTGCTCACACACAAGCGTGTTCGCTTTTCTCTTACTCTCGTAGTCCTACAGCATATCGAAGTGAACAGAGATAGCAAAGACTCAGGACGTGCATGTTTACATGGTGACCAAGGCATGTGAAGAACTGCTAACCTTCTAACTCCGAACTGCTATTGAGCATTTCTTGACGGAAGCCGGCTCGATTCGGAATTTGAACTGGAAACCTCGTGATCTGCAATCGCATAGCCTACTGTCAAGGTAGGCTTCTAGAGTAAGTACCAAACGAGTGGTAGGACAATAATGAAGAATGCTTTGCAAAAAGGGCTTATTTCTCATTTTGACTCAAACTATTTTCTTACTACGCAGGTGGCATACAAGCATATGGCCACCCTGATGATAAGCGGTTACCGTAGCCTATAGACGCTAGCAACACCAGAACCATCACTCGCACGTCTCCATCTCCAATCTCATATTAACAGAACCTATTTTTTTACTACGCAGGTGGCATACAAGCATATGGCCCCCCTGATTATCAGCGGTTACCGTACCCTATAGACGCCAGCAACACGAGAACCATCGCTCGCACGTCTCCATCTCCAAGAAAATGTATAGGAGTTGGAGAGGAAAGACAACAAGGACATAATAAGAAGGATAAAGATCTATCTTGACCATTTTTGTACCTATGCGTTTCTTGATTTCTGTCTAAATTAATTTCTTGGTTCATACTTTTTAGATAACTTTTTTGTTATGTAATGGGGTTACAGATTTTTTAAGTAGACCAGATTGTAAGTATGTAAAATTTAATGATGATAGTATTAAATTAATTAAGATTACCAATACCGTTGAATGGTAATAATATAACACACAACATAGCATTACGCCTGTATTCCCCGAAGGGGTAGGCAGAGGTGTATTACACACCCACGACTCGCCAGCTATGTTTCAGTCCCACGTAATAAGGGGCGAGCCTATTGACGTCTACCGGGCCAATTCCAAACTCCGGGCTGCTACTGAAAATTTTTCTTTTTAGGAAAAAGCTCAATAACTTTGCCCGACCCGGGAATCGAACCCGAGACCTCATGATTAGCAGTCGCACACACTACCGCTACACCACCGAGGCAGGTTATGGTAATGGCATAAGATATGAACAAAAAAACGAACAGTTTTATATTCCTAATATACAGCATATAGATTCCACACATAATAAACGTATGTGCTGTGTGTGGTGACCTTCAGTTACTTCATTTGAAATGTACACTTCGTCTAATATTTTTTTTTAGTTTCAATTCTTTCATTTTATTTTTTACCATCTTTGAATTAAGTAATTTATATCCCAAATTAAGTTGTGTTTTTTTATCATGGATGAGTTTTTGTTAATAATAATAATTGAAAATAATAACCAGTAGTTATCTGTGCCTTCGTCAACGTTAACATTTTACCCATCCTAACACGTCATGGTCTTCAGTGCGAAGTCCAGACTTCGCACGGTACACGCCTATAACTTATTTTTTTATTCTCGTCTATTTGTATTTTTGGACATCACACAAAAACCACGGAACGGATTTTGATGAAACTATTTTTTATGATAGCTCTTGATTAGACTAAAAAACTTATGTATGTTTTATCACGCTGCGATAATCGAAACCTTAGGTATAACCTGGAAACTAGATTTAGACTGCGGCGGAGCTGCGGGCTAAGGCTAGCATAACGACGTATAAAAATACAAAAGAATATACTTAGAAATAATAGTATAGCAGTCAGTGAGTCAAAAAGATTATATTTATCACGAAATATGAGAAAAAAAATGTATGTGCAGACAGAACATACAGATCTATATTTAGTAGTATATAATATAAATAAAAAAGAATTAATTATGTTACACACACTTTAGAGGTGACCTTGCGTAGAACTATTAGAAAAATTATATATACATATAGTTATATCAATACCCTTATCATATACACGTGTTATAGTTGTTGTAACGCACGAACATTTAAGTTACAGAAGTCGGTTAGGTCTCACGACATTTTATTATTAAACGAGAGTTAGCTATTTTTATTATATTCAGATACAATGGTGAAAGTCAAAGTGCAGCAGGGGTGGCTCTCTGGAGAGAAGTTGGACACAGTACAAGGTGATGGCCAGTATTACAGCTTCAAGGGAATCCCGTATGCTGAGCCACCTGTAGGCAAATTGCGATTCAAGGTAAGGTGCAGCAACAGTAAAACAACACAGTCCTGTTGACACACATTAAACATTTTTAAATAATTATTAACATTGAATGGTTAAGTGTGTTCCTGAAAACTGTCTGATAGTGTAGATAGTTATTTAATTACACATAACTGTCTGGTAGGCTAGATCCAGCACTGGAGAATGATCCCGGTGTCGCGGAAAGCTTTATAAACATAAAATTAACAGACACAAAATACTCCTACACTACTCACAAATAAGTGGGGCAAATACCTGCACATGATCGCTAGAAGGGAGACGACCCCAGACTGTAACCACCGCGACTGCGGCGAGGATTCGGCGCAGCACACGCTCGAGTCGTGCCCAGGTTGGGATGTGCAGCGCCGGCAACTCGTTGCAGACATAGGCGTGGACCTGTCGCTGCCGGCCGTTGCGCGAGCGATGGTTGGCAGTGACAGGGCCTGTACCGTGGTCGCCGCCTTCTGCGAGGCTGTCATCTCGCGGAAGGAGGTGGCGGAGAGGGCCCGGGAGGAATCCTCCTTCGCGGCCCCGATTCGCCGCCAGTGCGCGGGGCGGCGTGTGCGCCTGATGCCGCCCTAGCCGAGGCTGCGGACGGTGGGGTCGGGGAGTACCCTGCCATCCGCGGAAGCCTACCGCGAAGGTGTGACGCCCAAGTGCGCGAGGCGTCGCTCAAGAGAGGATGCCCGAAGGGGCTGCCACCTGCGGATCGCGGTCGAAACGACGCGGTACCCGTGATCCGCCGTAGCAAGGGCGGGTGAGGGCGCACTGTGGGTTTTAGTGGGTGAGAGCCCCACACTACCCCGTTGTCTCCCCGGGCAGCGGGGTGTGCGGAAGGACATTTTTGCCCACCTAAAATAAAAAATAAAAAAGGGTACGCAGAAATATTTGTTATGAATAAAATGGTACCTAAATATTTTATTTCTGAACTTTTATATTTACATAATATATTAAGTTACAATATTTGTTTTTATATTTAAATTCAGCCGCAACATAAATTCCAGAAAGAAATTTAATCTCTCGACAATATTATATAACACGCCGCCACCTACCTTGAGTAATGACTGCTCTTCTTAAACCTCATTAAAAACAAACAATTAGTAGTGCTAAGGAAACAGCACAACATAAAGTTCATTCCAGACTGTAGGATGTATATGTGGCAGAATCTAGAGATGTTAAAGGGCCATCTTGGATAAGATCGTTCAGTATCAGAATAATCTCTACCGCAAAGTTGAGTGGTTTGGTAGTAAAAAGACAATGGTGGTAGGTAAAACCTAAACAACCACCCAGAGAATTTTTTATTGCAGATTCGATATAACATGCAAAAAACTCTCCGCTGCTTCAAAAAGTCTTTAAAGCAGCGGAGAGAGTTTTGATCTCTGTGAAATTGGGACCAAAATAATTAAGGCTTCTGTCCAACGATGAGTAAGGTATAACTCGGGAGATCACAAGATTACCAGCGATTACGAATGCTATCTTGGCAATCACTAATCAGCTGGCGATACTTTAGGTACTTACTGCAAAAGAGTTTTTTTTTATTTTATATTTTCAGGCTCCAAGACCTCCTTTGCCATGGGATGGTGTTAGAAACGCTACAGAGCATGGCCCTAAATGTCCACAATTTGATATATTTACTCAAGAATATGAAGAAGGTAGTGAAGATTGCCTGTATCTTAACGTTTATTCACCGGAACTGAAGCCTTCAATTCCGCTCCCCGTCATGGTGTTCATTCATGGAGGAGGTTACAAAAGTGGTTCAGGTGACAGTGACGATTACGGACCCGATTTTTTAATTGCTCATAGAGTAATACTTGTCACCATTAACTACAGGTTGGATGCGTTAGGTTTCTTATGCTTAGACACAGCAGAAGTACCTGGAAACGCTGGTATGAAAGATCAAGTCAGCGCATTGAAATGGGTAAAAGAGAACATAGCCAACTTTGGAGGAGATCCTGATAATGTAACGTTATTTGGAGAAAGTGCTGGTGGTGCTTCTACTTCTTTACACATTTTATCACCAATGTCTAAAGGACTTTTTAAGAGAGCCATAATAATGAGTGGTGTGACGACCTGTGATTGGTCTACTGCTTATAAACCTGCACTACGGGCACGTGTGCTTGCAAAACAACTTGGTTTAGATACGGCCGATCCTAATAAAATCTTAGAATTTTTGCAAGACATGCCTGTTCAAAAATTATTGAACACAAATCCAGCGGTATCCTCTACTGAAGATCACAACTGTAATTTATTCAAAATGTTTCATTTTACGCCCACCGTAGAAAAAGACTTTGGCCATACACATTTCTTGACTGAAGATCCACTTAAAATTTTGGGAAATAAAAAGATAAATTCTGTTGATGTATTTATTGGTTATACAAATATAGAATTAATACTTCTTATAGAGAGCTTAGAGAAAATCTTTATAGATGAATATAATAAATACTTAGACTTAGTTGTACCAAGAAAACTCCTAATTAGATTAAATTCTGATCAAATTCTCGATATCTCAAAGCGAATTTATAGTCATTACTTTAAAGAAAATTCTATCAGCGTGGGTAATATAAAAGAATTTGTAAAATTTGTAAGTGATGCGGCCTTAGTGTACGATATCAACAGATTTATTTCGTTATTACCTAAAGTTGGTGATACACGACAATATCTATACAAATTTTCATGTGTATCAGATCGAAACGTATACGGAAAGTTAGGTCTCAAGTACGGCATCCAAGGAGCTGCTCATTTAGATGACTTAATGTATTTAATGGACGCAAAAAAATATAATCTAAAAATTGAAAAAGGATCCAAAGAGTATAGGCTAATTAACCTTGTGTGCACAGTTTTCACAAACTTTGCAAAATATGGGTAAGTTATTATATTCTTATTTTTTTTTTTAATTTGAATAAAATTAAGAATGGAATACTATATATTATATAAAAATAACTACCTCGGTGGTGCAGCGGTAGTATGAGCGACTGCTAATCACGAGGTCCCGGGTTCGATCCACGGGTACTATTGAGCTTTTTCATACGTTTAGTCGTTTTCGGACTTAAGCATTGTTGGCGAATCGTGGGTGTGTAACACCTATAACCTTCGGGAATACAGGCGTGATGTTGTCCGTGTGGTGACGGACTAAGAATACAAGTGTCGTGATGACACCCATTCTTTCCCATGGGTGTCGCATGAGGCGACTAAGGGAAGTAAGCAATTATCATACATTGCATGACTGGTGGTAGGACTGGGTACCAAGTGAGAGTACTCACTTGCTATCGGGCCCGAGCGGGTTGGCACCACCATCTCCCGTGTGATCGGCCATGAAGCACATCGCTGCGTTTTGGCTGTAGCAGGAGATAGCCGTTTATGCTTTCATTTCATATCTGTGAAATTAAATGGTGAGCAGCGGCTTGACAATGCTCTCGGTATAGTTGAGTCCATGAGCGACGGTTACCATTTACCATCAGATGGGCCGCGGCTTGTCTGCAACTAAACGCAATAAAAAAAATAAAGAAATACCAAATCATATTATAATAATCTGTCATACGAGTAGGTATTCGTGGCTCCGCTAATAAGTCGTGACTATTTGTAATTATAAGAAATTCTTGAAATAAAGTACAAATTATTATTTGTGAATGAGGAAAAAGAGAACTTTAGTGCGAGCGGGAATCAAACCTGCGTCCCTTCCAATCCGGGGAAGTGCATAATTTATACGTTAAAGTAGCTGAGCATGTTAAGTGCTAAAAATATAGACCAAAAATTTTGAAATACTCAACAAAGATTTTCTATATTGTTCCACATGTTGTAGATAATACTTAAAATTACATTATTGTTTACAGAAACCCAACACCAGATTCGTCACTCGGAGTTACCTGGCCGGAGTACGACAAAAATACCAAACCCTATGTGGAAATTTCCGATGATCTTACTGTTGGAACAAACCCTGATGGAGACAGTTATGACTTTTGGAGGAAGTTGTACGCTGATGTAGGATTAGAATATTAGACCCTTACTGGCAATGATAAAATGATAATCTACAGTATAACATTAAGAGCTCCTTTGTCCGTGTGGTGACGGACTAAGAATACAAATGTCACCACCCCATTCTTTCCGACAGGTGTCGTATGAGGCGACTAAGGGAAGTTAGCAATTGTCATCCATTGCATGACTGGTGGTAGGGCTGGGTACCAAGTGGGAGTACTGACTTGGTATCGGGCCCGAGCGGGTTGGTACCACCATCTCCCGTGTGACCGGCCATGAAGCATATCGTTTTGGCTGTAGCAGGAGATAGCCGTTTATATTTAATTTCATATCTGTGAAATAAATTGGTGAGCAGTGGCTTGACAATACTCTCGGTATAGTCGAATCCATGGGCGACGGTTACTATTTACCATCAGATGGACTGTGACTCGTCTGCCACCACACGCAATAAAAAAAGCGTATATTTCAAATAACGTACACATGTGTAATATGTTATCTACGAGTATTAGACTATTATAACCTTGATGTAGAGGGCATAGAATTGTATTCTTCAAGTTTATATAATAACAAGTTATAATATGATTGATGTTACTATTAAATTTAAATATATTTAGCGTTATAATTTTTAGGAGGTTGGACCGCAAGAGACATGTGTGTGGTTTAGAGAACCCATTACCTACTATTGGAGCCTTGACTTCAGACTGGGAATCTTTCTTAGTCTTGGTTTCACTTTTATCTCTGCTTGTGTAAAATTAACAATCGATGTGTTGACCATTTTAAATTGAGAAGCTTTATGTCAAAGTATTCGTATGTGTATAGTGATCTAACGAAGCAACGTTACTAGCATCTTCATTACGATTTTACGAGTACATGGGAATAGTCTGTGTCCATTTCATACGTTTCTAATTTACATTAAACTGTAATTTATAAGATTTTTTGTTATTTTTTGTTTTATAAAACACTAATTGTGGTGACGGACAAACATTTCTTATTATTGATAATTAGATTCTGCCTACGACTCCATCCTGGTGTACATCAGAATATAACTATATTCTGATCTACCTACTGCACAATAATTATTGTCTCTATGTAAAAATATTTATCCCACGGGAACCATTCATATTTCCGGAATGCAAATAGCTTATGCCTTTTTCTGGGCTCCAATCTCTACAACCTTTGATTATATACCTGTCTATATAATCAAAGTATATATAGATACAATATAATATAATATCTATACAACCCGCAAAATTAGCGATATTTAAAAAGGTTAAAATTTAGAAGGTCGTCTCGTTTTGCGAGGAGGTGATGTTGGTACGCAAAGGAGGAATAAAAAAACTATCGCTGGCGAAGTCGCGGGCAACTGCTAGTGTCATATAAAACATGATATATTTAGGTATTTCTTTAAGTTGTTGTAGAGCCTTGCTTTTCCCAGCCCGAATGAGCCAGCTCGATTGGGGAAGTACCACCCTCTCACAAAAGATCAGCGTGTAACAATGGTAGTTACTCCTACCGTTACCTCGTATGGTGAGTGAGAGCGCCGGAGGATCTCATTCCTATCCTCTCCTTATTATCCTTCAAATCCACCTCGTATCACTTTCCTTAAAGACTGCGACACGCGAGTAACGCTTCTGGTGTTGCTAGCGTTTATAGGCTACGGGAAACGCTAACCATCATAAATGTGCTTGTTCGCCACCCATGTACTCATGCAGTATAAAAAAAAATGAAGAAAAAAAGATCCTAATTTATATTTCGATGTAATTCACAAAGTCTGTATGAGTATTAAATATACGAAGATATTTATAAAAAAAACTTATATAACCCGAAGTGAAGCGAGGGCGGGTGGTTAGTATCTGTATAAAGGGATATGCCCAAAAAATGCCTGAAATGGACATCATCTTCCCTTCGGATCGACCAATTTAAGTGGCCTCAAAATCAAATTAAACAACTCGTTCCATTGAGTGTTCTGAGACCAAACTAAAGCTGTTTTTATTTTTAAACAACCTGTAGCATTCTCTGGGTGTTTTGTGCATTCGGAATTGGAAATCAAATGTATTAGAAAAAGGTGTCATAGGGTAGTATCATATTTTTTTCTGAAGACCACGAGGTAAGCCGCGGGCATTATCTAGTTTAAGATATTTAGGTAAAAAATTTAGGCCTTGGGCGTCTCTGAACTCAAAACACTTATTTTTGGATTTTTCTGTTCGTCTGTTTGGGCATCACGCAAAAACTACTGAACAGATTTTAATGAAACTTTTTCGTTTGATAGCTCTTGATTGACTTAAAAACTGGTAAATATTTTATCCCGCTACTATATCGGGAATCGGAAACCTATGATATAATCTAAAAACTAGCTTTACCTTATGAAGTTATACATACATACTCTCACCTATTTCCCAGAGGGGTAATCAGAGACAAAAAATTGCCACTAGTCGTAAAACGACCTTCAGCTGCCCACGTTTCATAGTGGTCATGGGAATGAGACGTGCCAGGTGACGAAGCACGTCACCACCATTCTAATGTTTGTTACTCCATTGCGTTCAGATATCAAAAACTTTCTATGCCATAGGTTATTTATCTAAGGCCATCTAGTTAATATGAATGTATCTTTTGTCTCTGGTATTGTCTATGCGTGTTTCTGTATATGTAACTAAAAAATAAGGACCTTATTCTGTAGCTGTCAACGTGTAGTTCAAAGAGTAGAATAATCGTGTAGTTTTATAACGTTCCCACGTTATAAGAGTAATAATATCAACCAATATTGATGTCTTGCTAAATAGGGGTTTGAGACAATTTATTTATTGGAATGCTCCGCTGGTAGTCTCGTAGAGAAAGATGAACTGATCTGAATGTGGTCATCTTACTTGAGATCAGAGTATAACAACGGTATTTACTCCTACCGTTTTGTATGATGAGCAAGAGCGCCGGAGGCTCGAATCCCCAGCCTATCCTCTCTTTATTATCCTCCCTATCCTCTCCTTAGTAGCTTACATATATATCCTCTCCTTATTATTCTTCCTATCCACCTGCTATCCCTTTCCTTGGAGATGGCGACGCGTGATTGACACCTCTGGTGTTGCTAGCGTCTATAGGCTATGGTAACCGCTTACCACCAGGTGGTAAGTCGTATGCTTATTCACCACCCATGCAGTATAAAAATAGTATATAGTAACAGTCAATTATATCACAATCTTTAAAATGAATAGAATCTTGATACAATAAAATTAATAGTAAAATCCAAATTAAATTTCTAAGCCTACAAGAGAAACATGGACGAGAGCAAACTCATTAACTAATTATGTTAAGTTGATCGGTGTCTCAGCTTACATTATGATAAAATTTAACGTTGAATTGTATTTCTAATTACAATTAAATAGATCGTTAAAGAGAAAGCACATTTTACAATTGACTGCACTAATGGCGGAGTGGGTTAGATACTACGGCGGCCTCCCGCCCCAGTGTGGTGGGCTCAATTCCCACACAAGAAAACTCTTTGTGTGATCAACAAATGGTAATTCTGAGTCTGGGTGTAGTTTTTGTTTGTGAAATTGTATGTGTGTAAAGTCCCCCGCGATGCAAGGATTATTCCTAAATGCAGGGTGTTATCAGTATTGAGTCCCACACGACCCCGTTGTCTCCCCGGGCAGTGGAGTGTGCGGTAGGCGTAATATTTTCTTATGCATAGTACTTACCTGCAAAACTCGAACCAGTTTGAAACGTAATGTTATATGGCAATATTTAAATTGGTCAAGACCTACGAATCCCAGCACAGCAAGTTTGAGCCAATAATGAGGATCCATTTTTCATCTGAAAACTACGTTTACAACATTTTAGAAATAATAACTCCTGTTAGAATTGTAATGTGCGCTGGAGTTATTACAATACTAGCTGGTGCCAGCAGCTTCGCAATCGTGATTTACCTGACCGACAAAAGATTCAACTATACCGGGAGTATTGTCAAGCCGCTATCCACCATTTCATTTCACAGATATGAAATGAAAGAATAAACGGCTATCTCCTGCTACAGCCAAAACGCAACGATGTGCTTCATGGCCGAAAATGAAGAAAGATGTGAATTATGCTTAAAAACTGCTGATCTGATACCAGAGCAGCAGTACCAGAGTATCTACCTCTTAGTTGCTCTGACCAAACAGGAATCTCGCAATCCATTTTAACCTCCATAGAAAGGTAATTTGTTAGACCCATTCACAATATCCAGGCTGAATACCGAAGCCTCACTTCTGCCTTCCAAAATCTGCCCAACGGTAAGTCATTAGTGGTAGCGAGTCCTGATCGCCTGTATCGGGCAGGATATCTCCCCAGCGGCCTTTGTCGGGGCCATATTATCGGGAGAGGCCAGATGGAATGCTGCGGTCTCTTTCTATAAGGCAGTCATACTTCGAGAGGAAGCGGACGAGCAGGACCGTGAGCGGGTTGGCAGACTTCACAAGCCCTTGAGAAAATCTCTCAGACATGCAGGTTTCTTCATGATATTTTCATGTATTTCAATTTTTGACAAAACAGATCTGCCGTAATTGTCTGACCAGATCTTAGAAAGCTGTAGTGGATGACACCAGCACTGGTCCACCAGTCACTTCCATCCATCCATCCATCCATCCATCAGCCTTTCAACGTCCACTGCTGGACATAGGCCTCCCCAAGAGAACGCCACAACGAGCGTCTTGTGCCGACCGCATCCAGCGGCTCCCCGCAGCTTTGACCAGATCGTCGGTCCATCTGGTGGGGGGCCGTCCTACGCAGCGCCGTCCGATACGTGGTCGCCACTCGAGAACCTTTCTTCCCCAACGGTTGTCGGTTCGTCGAGCGATGTGGCCTGCCCATTGCCACATCAGCATGGCAACCCGGCGGGCTATGTCGGTCACTCTCGTTCTCCTACGGATCTCCGTATTACGGATACGATCACGTAGGGAAATATCAACCATAGCCCGCTCCATGGCCTGCTGAGTGACTTTGAGCCTTGATACGAGGCCAACATTCAGAGACCACGTCTCTGTTCCATACGTCATCACTGGTAACACACACTGGTCGCAAACCTTCGTTTTCAGACACTGCGGAATATTGGACGAGAAGATCTTCCTTAGCTTCCCGAACGCTGCCCAGCCGAGTTGGATTCGTCGATTGACCTCTTTCTCGAAGTTTTGCCTACCTAACTAGACTGTTTGTCCCAGGTAGACATAGTGGTCGACAACTTCGAGTAGCGCACTCCCGACTAGGACCGGTGCTGAAATGACATGGACATTAGACATTACTTTCGTCTTGTCCATGTTCATTTTGAGACCCACTAGTCGAGAAACCCTGCTGAGATCATTTAGCATGGTGCCAAGGTCCTCCAGCGATTCTGCCATGACTACGATGTCGTCGGCATATCGAGGTGAGTGATGTATTCGCCATTGATGTTGATGCCGAATCCGGTCCAGTCCAAGAGCTTGAATACATCTTCCAATGCAGCGGTGAAGAGTTTCGGAGACATAACGTCTCCCTGTCTAACACCTCTCCTCGATTTTCTGTATAATCTGGCGTAGCATGTGGATGTTGTCTATGGTACTATAGCCTTTACGGAAACCGGCTTTTTCGGGAGGCTGGAAGTCGTCAAGCCTGCGCGCGTGTCGATTTGTAATGACCCTCGAGAACAACTTATAGACGTGGCTCAAGAGCGAGATGGGTCTATAATTCTTAAAGAGGGTTCTGTCACCTTTCTTGAAGAAAATCACTACCACGCTTCTGGTCCATAACTCTGGAACGTCGCCCCCGAAAACAACGGAATTAAATAGCCTCTGGAGGGCTTTGAGGACCGGCTTTCCGCCTGCCTTCAGAAGCTCTATAGTAATTTCGTCGTCACCCAGTGCCTTTACGTCCTTTAGCTGTTTGAGAGCCATTCTGATCTCGTACAGGCTGACGTTTGGGATATACTCGGTAAAGTGCCGAGTTAGCTTGGATCTGGGGTCTTAAACCAAGCCAACAGCAGAGCTCTGGGATCTTTACAACTGTCCATAGAACTGCTGGACCTATCCCAAGATCTCATCTCGAGATGAAATGACAATGCCGTCGTTGGTCCCCAGTTTAGTCAACTGGCTTTGAACAACAGATAGATCTCTTGCGAACACTTTCGAGCCTTGGTTCTGCTCTATCGCTTCTTTAATACGGGTAGTATTAAATTGGCGAATATCGTGCCGCACAGCCTTGGAGATCTGTCTGTTTAACGGCCTTAGGCAGGACCAATCGGCTGAAGACTGGACTGTAATTTCTTGTCTCCTCTCCATGAGTTTGAGAGTATGGTCCGAGAGTTTACGAGTCCTAGTGACGCGACGGGCCTTGAAGTAGGTCGACCCGACCGCGTGGACAGTTTCCACGAACCTGCTGTTCAAATCGCTCGCTGATTCACACTCATCTAGACATTGGAAGCGATTTTGTAGTTCGAGCTGAAAGCTTTCGGGGTTCTGGTATTGGGAAGGTGTTAGTCGGAGCGTAGACTTCATAAAGCGTGGCCTCTCGACTTTCGTGCTAATATTCAAGATGCCCCTGACTAGTCGGTGAACACTCCCAGTTTTAATCCTGCTGATCACTGAGACATCATTGAATATGTGTCGTTTGTCCGATAAGATGAAGTCAATCTCGTTTTTAACTGAACCATTAAGGCTTATCCAGGTCCATTTTCGCTGGGGCTGCTTCCTGAAAAAGGAATTCATAATGTAGAGGCCTTCCTTCTCCAGAAAATCAGCCAGCATCTGGCCCCTGTGATTCCTCTGCCCGAAACCATAGTGCCCTACTTTCAGCTCATCGTCTGTCCTTTTGCCTAGTTTCGCGTTAAAGTCTCCCATAACCACCGGGAAGTAGGTTTTAGGCGAGTGGATGGCCTTCGAGATATCATCATATAGGGCCTCCACCTCGTCGTCGGAGTGTGTGGAGGTCGAGGAAACGGTGAGCAGCGGCTTGACAATACTTTCGGTATAGTTGCATCCATGAGCGACAGTTACCATTTACCATCCGATGGGCCGTGACTAGTCTGCCACTATAAGCAATAAAAAAAACAAAAAACAATAATGTTTCCATATCTGTTCCGCTGACATTGAAAACCTCTTTTAACAAATCATATTTAATTTTCAACTTGCAACTATAATATAAATACGTGACCAAAACGAGATATAAATAAAACAAAGATAATCAGACACATAATCATCTAATCTATATATATATATACTCGTATATATAAGCGATTTACCACTCACTGACTCATCACGATATCTCCGAAACCGTACGTTCGATTGACTTGAAATTTTACATAGATGCTCCCTTTCATGACGTAGACGCTCACTAAGAAAGGATTTTACGAAACTCTTATCCAAAATATATATTTTTATCTGCTATAGTATTCAGAATTCTACACTCATTATCACAATAACACCAACTGTCACCACTAACATGTCAACCGTTGCTATGGTAACTATTGATGTGGTTATTAAAGTAACATCATGCTAAAGTTGTTTAACAAAATAATTTTAGTTATGTTTATGAGTTAAAGAGTTCCATCTATTTATCTATCAGCCTTTGATCGTCCACTGCTGGACATAGGCCTCCTCTAGGGGGGGTATATTGCCATAATCACCACGCTTGGCAGGCGGGTTGGCGATCGCAGTGGATGTTTTTAGTACACAGGGGAACGCTGCTACCCGGTCCCCCGGTAATCCCTTAGTCGGCTTTTACGACTCCCATAGGAAGAGACGGGGTGGAGCTATTCTTGATGCCGGCCCCACACGGCAATGCCGGCCCCACACGGCAATGCCGGCCCCGGGTTAAAGAGTTGGCATTAGTTTAATAATTTTTTTAAAGACTTATAGTTTAGGTTACAAATTATTGTGAATGTGGAAAAAGAGAAATTTAGTGCGAATGGGATTCGAACTGCGTCCCTTCCAATCCGGGGAAGTGCTCTAAGTCACTAAGCTATTGCACTGACCAACGGCCATACCCAATCTCCACATCACAATTGTCTTTACGATCGACTCCACCATGGATGCAACGTATTTTGACCAGATCGGAGACGTTCTTAAGGAAGGCTAGGTTAAGAGTACTCGAAACTAACGAGCATGCATGAAAACGCTGATGAAAGAAGATGAAGCGAAAGATGCGTGTCAGGATCGTAGCAAGTGGAGAGAAGTAGTCTCTACCTACCCCACGGGAAAAAGACAATATGTATGTATGATTTTATATGATAATAACAACTTTTAAATGCGTGCTTGAGCTTAATGACACTATTCAGAAAGAACGAGAGAAAAAGAGACAGTCAATGAGCTTTTCAAAATAGATTTTGGTATTATTAGGCATATTGATACGTTATTTAAAGTAACATAAACGGTATTTTTTCGCGTATAAATTAGGTGAAATTATTAACTATCTTTAGCCCGACGTTTCAACTGCATTGTAGCTGCCGCAGTCACGGGACAACTTTCAACTTCACCTAAAGTATACGCGAAAAAAGACCGTGTTACTTTAAATATATGTACAATTCACGAATCTTTAAAAGTTAATATTAATACGTTGCAGAAAACAATACAACAATAGGAAAGCGTAATCTGCACTAATTTATAGTGTACACTTTTAGTGCCTAATTGTGGATCTTCTCTGTCTTATACATCAACTGCCTCTGTGGTGCAGAGATAGTGTAAGTGAACGCTAATCATGAGGTTTAGGGTTCGATTCCCGGGTGGGCAGTGTTATTAAGCTTGTTCGTGAAAATAAAATATCTCAGTAACCATCCGGAGTTTGGAAATGTGCCCGGTACAGCAATAGGCTCACTCCCGTACGTGGGACTTAAACATAGCTGGTAAATCGTGAATGTGTAATACACCTCTGCCTACCTCTTCAGAGAATACAGGCGTGATGATATGTGTTTGTGTGTAAATTAATGTTTATAACACATAACTGACGGGCCTTTTTTTTTATTTTAGGTGGGCAAAAATGTTCTACCGCACACCCCGCTGCCCGGGGAGACAACGGGGTAGTGTGGGGCTCTCACCCACTAAAAACCCACCGTGGGCCTCCACCCACCCTTGCTACGGCGGACCACGGGTACCGCGTCGTTTCGACCGCGATCCGCAGGCGGCAGCCTCTTCGGGCACCCTCTCTTGAGCGACGCCTCGCGCACTTGGGCGTCGCACCTTCGCGGTAGGCTTCCGCGGACGGCAGGGTACTCCCCGACCCCACCGTCCGCAGCCTCGGCTAGGGCGGCATCAGGCGCAGGTAAGCGCGCGCACGCCGCCCTGCGCGCCGGCGTCGAATCGGGTCCGCGAAGGAGGATTCCTCCCGGGCCCTCTCCGCCACCTCCTTCCGCGAGATGACAGCCTCGCAGAAGGCGGCGACCGCGGTCCAGGCCCTGTCACTGCCAACCATCGCTCGCGCAACGGCCGGCAGCGACAGGTCCACGCCTATGACTTCAACGAGTTCCCGGCGCTGCACATCCCAGGCCGGGCACGACTCGAACGTGTGCTGCGCCGAGTCCTCGTCGCAGCCGCAGTGGTGACAGCCCGGGGTCGTCTCCCTCCTAGCGATCATGTGCAGGTATTTTCCGAAGCAACCATGCCCCGACAAAACCTGCACCAACCGGAATGTGAGGATCCCGTGCTGCCGCCCCGCCCATTCTTCCAAGATCGGCTGGAGTGCCCCCACGGTCCAGAGACCAGCCGGGGCGTCTCCAGCCGAGACTTCCTCTTTAGGACGGTGGCACGGCGGGCATCTTCCTGCCACGATGAGATTGCGCTCGGCGAGGGGCGGCTGCCCCCCGCCCGCGCCGTCGACGCCCGCCGATAGACGTCGGCGAGCACCTCCGTCTCCAGATCCCACGGGGGGGTTCCGGCCAACGCGCAGGCTGCATCAGTCGAGACCGCGCGGTACCCGCGTATTGCCTTAACCGCTACGACCCTCTGTGGACGCCACAGAAGGGCCCTATTGCGAGCGGCCAGGGACTCCACCCACACGGGCGCGCCGTACAGTGCCATCGACCGTACTACCCCCGCGTAGAGTCGTCGACACGCGAGACTCGGTCCACCCAAATTCGGCATCAGTCGCCCGAGGGCTGATGCCGTGCCGACAAGCTTTGGCGCAAGACGGCGGAAATGCTCGTCAAAGTGCCACCGTTCATCCAATACCAGGCCCAGATATTTGATGTGGGCCTGGATTGGCAAGCCCACACCGTTGACCGTTATCGAGGCGTTGGCGGGCGGGCCCCGTCGGCGCCCATAGAAGAGTAGGGCCTCCGACTTTTCAAGGGCCACCCTAAGCCCCAGCGCCTCGATCCGCCTGACCACCTCCGCGGTACCTGAGGTGGCCAGCGTTGCCGCCTCCTCGAGGGTCCAGCCCCGGGCTGTGACGAACGTATCGTCTGCGTAGCAAATTACGCCCAGCCCGGGCGGGAGCCGGCCACGGAGGACCCAGTCGTCCCACAGGAGCGGCCCAAGAACCGAACCCTGCGGGACGCCGCACGACATAGCCCTCTTTACAACGTCCCCTTCCCGGTCCACGAAAAGGACGCTGCGGCCGTCGAGGTAGTCCGCCACCAGCCACCTTAGGTAGAGGGGCACTCCGTGGTACCGAAGTGCCACCTTGATGCAGCCGAATGGCAGACTATTGAAGGCGTTGGCGATGTCGAGCGACACCGCCAACAGCACATCCCTCGAGGTGACGGCCTCCGCAGCCGCGGCCTTCAGGCGTAGAATGGCGTCGACCGTAGACCGACCCGCCCGAAATCCAAACTGGGCGTCGGACAGGTCGGGGCTGACCGCTCCTAGGTGCCGGACGATGCGGGCAGCGACTACCCGCTCGAGGAGTTTGCCCTCCTCATCCAGCAACACGATGGGCCTGTAGGCCGAGACTGTATTCGGAGGCCGTCCCGGCTTCGGCAGGAGCACGAGCTTCCCCTCCTTCCAGCAGTCAGGGAACCGTCCGGATTCCAAGCAAGCGCCGAACAGTCCCCCGAGGCGGGGCTCAAGGTGGTCGAGGACCAGGGCCAGCACTCGGGCGGGAACCCCGTCCTGCCCGGGGGCGGCGCCTATCCGCGTACGCGCTGCCGCCGCCCCCATTTCCGTCGTCGTCACGGGCGGTACCTCCCCGTCGTCGGCCTCCCGGTCATCCTCTGGTGGAGCCATGACCGGGGGCGTGTGCACCGCCCGTGAAGGGAAAAGTCCCTCGACCACCTCAGAGAGGAAGCCCGGCCGGAGGGTCTCCGTAAGGGGGCGGCTCTGGGCGCGGAGCTTATAACTAACGGGCCTCGTGGAGTAGTCGGTAGTGTAACCGACTTGCGTGCACGAGGTCGTGGGTTCGATTCCCACTCAGAACAATTATTTGTGTAATGAACACAGATATTTGTAATGCGTCTGGGTGTTTTCTATCTATTTTATGTATGGTTTTACAAAAAATGTAATATGTATGTATTATATCTGGTACCCATTTCACAAGCGTTAAGCTTAGTTTGGGACCAGAGGACGTTATGTGAAAATGTCAGTGAATATTTATTTATTTATTTATTATACTACGGCTTGATGGTGAGTAATACGGTAAGTTTGCCACCCCCTGAGTGGTTGGCGTGGTAGCCTATAGACCAAAGGCAGCCTTCGCGAGTAATCCACCCCAAGAAAAGCTGTAGGACATGAAGAGGAATGATGATATAGAGGAGATGAGGAAGTGGTCAGTTAAATAATAGGTAGGGAAGGAGGGGGTGGTTTGGTAGGTTTCTAATTTAGATATAGAAACACACATATTTAGACTTTTTTTTTGAATTAATCATGTTAAATTTTGTTTTATATTTGACATAGGATTTTTTTTTTTTTTAAATCACGGGTACATTAGGTGTCGAATTTAGAAAATAAATTATTAACGCTGACGAAGTCGCGGGCATCAGCTAGGTTATATATATATATATATATATATATATATATATTCGCTTATATAGATATATATATATATTATATATATATATATATATATATATATATATATATATATATATATATATATATATATATATATATATATATATACATATATATATCTATATAAGCGATTTAGCACTCACTGACTCATCACGATATCTCCGAAACCGTACGTCCGATTGACTTGAAATTTTGGAAAGGAGCATCTATGTGCTCCTTTCATGACGTAAGACGCTCACTAAGAAAGGATTTTTACGAAACTTCTATCCAAAATATATAATTTTATCTGCTATCGTGTTCAGACTTCTACACTTATTATCACAATAACACCAACTATCACACAATAACACCAACTAACACACAATAACATGTCAACCGTTGCTATGGTAACTATTGATGTGGTTATTAAAGTAACATCATGCTGTTTTTTTTTTTTTAACAAAATAATTTTAGTTACGTTTATGAGTTAAAAAGTTGGCATTAGTTTAATAGTTTTTTTTTTTTTTTTTTTAAAGACATTTTAGATATTATGATTTCTATAACATCACAATTATAAACATGGCAGTTACGACGTTTTGGTGGGGAGAAAACTACTATATAAGCGCTCTAGCGCCGTACGTTTAAAGTTCGATTTAGTTTGATTAGACGTTATGCGATAACTAATGCTTTAAGCGCTGTAAAAGCATAAGTCCACTGCGGGATCGCCCTGCGCAAGCAAGTTGCGACTTGTGACATGTCTTATGTTTAGAATAGCTTCTCTAGGTAACATACAACTCAATGGATGAGGAGCAGTCATTCTTATTTTCGAACTAAGTTCTTAATTTGCATCCCCTTTTGTTGCTCTGAAAATAATATTTTTACCCATGTTTTACAATATTATGTTATATTATATTTCATACTAACTACTTTAGAATCGACATAATATTGTTTTTATTACAAGATAATTATAGATCACAGATGCATCGATTACAGTTCTACCTCCTTTTTTGAAGCCGGATAAAGAGAAGCTTATATATTGAGTTGAAACGTCCCCTCCCCCTAGTGGAAAATCCCGTCATAATTACTTCAGTAGTTTCGGATATTAACCTTTGCAAACATCCAGACAGACAAAACATTTTAGATTTGATTTCATACAGATGCGAATATCTATGTTGGCTGAGAATACAGCCTATATTTCGAAATCACAGACTTAAATTTTATTAATTTGTATACATTACAGAGATCAAATAAAAGCATCTGTTTATTTAGATTATACTACAAGAATTAGCTACTACTACTAGAGGAATTTGATTCTCGTTGTCTCAACTTCCTATATGAAAGTTATAAAATATGATCTAATATAAATTCAATGTATTTCTGTCAATAATAATTAGTAGTATTGTAGTAATATGGTATATATTTATAGACAGCATCATAATAATGTTACACATGTTTTACATTCACTAAATTTCTTGTGCCTATTTATTTTCAATTTAATAAGAATTATTATTAGTAGGTAACCTCCGACAATTAGCCATTACTTTAGTTTTAATATTTTTTAGATCTCCTTTCTTGACCTTTTTCAAAGAATTTTTCTTGTTCGCCATGCTTAGACGTGTAATTTAGGAACAATATGAACTCTAGAGCAGCATAAATTCGGCCATGGTCCTCTCGTCTCAACAGAGCAAACGCTACTGATTTGTGAAACAGGTATACGCGTGATGTTCCCGAGACATGCGACGAAAGATTGACTTCTTTCGCGGTATAAAAATGTATTAAGCGACAAAAGCGTTTTATTGAAATAAATCTATAAATAAAGATGTTTACAAAAAACCCTTAAAGTCAGCCCTTGTTTATGTATAAAT
Organism: Leucoma salicis; assembly: GCA_948253155.1. Classification (NCBI taxonomy): domain Eukaryota; kingdom Metazoa; phylum Arthropoda; class Insecta; order Lepidoptera; family Erebidae; genus Leucoma; species Leucoma salicis. The sequence continues at coordinate 24,367,706 of OX411815.1, read as the reverse complement.
AAATATTATTTTCTAATTTTTAAGCTAATTCTTTCAATAATATTGGCAAATAAACAAAAATTTCACGATTTTTTTTCTATCGAGCCAAAATTATTATTTTATGTTTTGGCCAAAACAGAACCCTTAAAAATATAATGGTATTTCGGATATTATTTATTTTTTTAACTTACGACTGGTTTTAATTGGTGTAAAATCCAATATAATATACGCAATTTTGGGTATGCGTCCTCTTAATACAGAGGTGCAACGGTAGTGTGAGCGACTGCTGATCATAAGGTCTCGGGTTCGATCCCGGGTCGGGCAGTGTTATTGAGATTTTCGTAAAAAGAAAAATTCTCAGTAGCCGCCCGGTGTTTGAAAATGTGCCCGGTAGACGGCAATAGGCTCACCCCCTATTACGTGGGATTTAAACATAGCTGGCGAACCGTGGGTGTGTAATATACCTCCGCCTACCCCTTTGGGGTTACTGCATTTTTATAAGTAGGTATCCTATATTTTAAACCAAGTAGTAATTCCATACAAATCTGTTCAGCGATTTTTGCCTTATTGAGAAACAAAAATACAAACTTTCAGAATGAAAGAAAGAAAATCCTGCGTGAGTCACAATTCCACATAGATCAAGCATGAAAGATGTTTGTTACGATAAATATCTATGTTTTAAGTATTTAAATCTCGGATTGTAGCGCGTCATGAGCACACCGAGGCGTATTTTTAAAGATGACTTTAATATTTAAAGAAAAGCAATAGGAATGATAGTTTAAAAGAAATAAAACACAAAAAGGTCATGTTATGACTTCAAAATATGCAAGAAATTATAGTAGGTAGGTATTGTGTGTGTCTGTGTGAAGTGGGCCAAATCACTATGTTACAATAATAAAGATAAGTTTTGACGGCGCAGCCGGTGCGTGATACTGCATTATAAAGCTGAAGAATTTGTTTCTTTGTAATCGATAAACTTTAAAACTAATAACCTGTTTTTAATATTTCTTTACAGCTAGATAATAACATCAGTTATAAATAACATAGGCTATATAACATCACAATATAACCTAAGGGAGCGCAGCAATGAGTGGAAAAGAAACAATACGTTACCCATAATTTCGTTTTTATATTTAAGGAAACGAGAATTTGCTACTAAAGTTAGTTTGTTACGTGTCACCGTCGTATATCAGTCCAGTTATAGTATATTCTTCATTCAAGGAGGTATAATGGTTTGTGTTAGTGTCAGTGAGGGCTTACTGGAAGGCGAGGTGGTTCAAAATGAATACGGTGGTATTTATTACAGTTTCAAAGGTATCCCCTATGCATCACCACCTATAAGAGACTTCAGATTTAAGGTGAAATTATTTTTTTCTAATAATATAATATAAAATTCTTAGATTCGATAAATCGGAGCTCAAAATGTTTTATTTGTAGATTAATGTTGAGATAATAGGTAACTAACAAACTATGGAAAAAAGAACTTGATGTACGAGGGCGTGCAAATATTTAACAAACTGCCCGAAAGCCTAAAACAGTGTAAATCGTTAGTTCTATTTAAAAATTGTTTGAAATAACACATTCATGAACAATACAATAAAAACTACGCTCACTGTCGCTTCTAGGTGATTCATATCTTTATATTGTTAAATTGTAGTCTTACCCTCAGCTTAAAGAATAATTAAAAAATAAGCGGTCATCTTCAAAGATTACAACACCCAAACATGTTCATATTATGTATTCACGTTACTTAGCTATAATTTAGTGTTAAAATATAATAATGCAGACTTATTATTAGAATGTAATTTGAGAAAAAAACCAAAATACAATGTAAATGTGCTTGCAGTGCTACTACAGATTCTGTACGTGTGACTGTGCTTTGTGATAACAAACCATAATACGTTGTACCTGAACCTGAACTAACTGCCTCGGTGGTGTAGCGATAGTGTATGCGACTGCTAATCATGAGGTCTCGGGTTCGATCCCCGGGTCGGGCAATGTTATTGAGCTTTTTCCTAAAAAGAAAAATTCTCAGTGGCAGCCCGGAGTTTGGAAATGTGCCCGGTAGACGTCAATAGGCTCGCCCCCTATTACGTGGGACTTAAACATAGCTGGCGAGTCGTGGGTGTGTATTACACCTCTGCCTATCCCTTCGGGGAATACAGGCGTGATGCTATGTTATGTGTTTTAATAGGTAACGTAAGGCAGCCATTTTTAAAGTTTGCTCTGCGGGTTCCATATAGGCTCTATAATATTCTCAAAAATATTGGCTGTTGTAAAACGAAATACTTTGGAAAATCCAAAACCGCACGCCTCATAATCTTTATTATTCAAAATAAAATTGATTATTTGATAAGTAACTAATAATGTATTGGTCTTACGAAGTAGTTTTTAATAAATCACATAGATAGCGCTAATTTCAAATAGTACTAAGGTTTCATGTCTTATACACCATCTAGCGCTAATTTTAAGAAGTACTTCTATATTGGTCTACAGCATGGAGTACAGAAAGTACTCTATGGTCTATAGAAATAGTTCTCATGAAAGTCATAACGCTCGTTTTAGTGTCGCGCCGAGCGTAAATATTCAGTATTTTTTTGTTTATTTAATAGCAATTAAACCACATCGAATCAGGCCGTGAAAAGTAATATTATAATTATATTAAAAGTAATAGTATATTACTATTCGTAGTAATAATCAAGTTAAAAAGAAAAAAAAAGACTCGATTAGTAAAGTATTTCGGTTGTTATCGTGTTAACATACATTAGCTACAACAAACGGACGTCCAAGACAGAACCTTTTTAAACAGTTTTTTAACTAGTTTAAATAACAAAAATGGCATAAAAAATATCATGAGTTAAACACAAAGTGAAAAATGTGAAATCGAAAATAACAGTCAGGAGCAGGATTTGAACCTGCATCTTCTGGATACCGTCCAGATGCTTTACCAATTCAGCCATCCTGACAATTGCTCCTGACTGCTAACTTCGATAACACATCATACTTAACGTCTTTGGGTGACGCCTGCGCCATCTGTCGGACGTATTTTCATACATTATACCGACCAGGTAAACTTAATTTTACAATTAAGATTTTTACGTAATAATGACGCAAACCCTATAAATATTTATATATATTTGTAGCATTTGACATGCTTAGCACTATACATTAAACACAAAGTGAAAAATGTGAAATCGAAAATAACAGTCAGGAGCAGGATTTGAACCTGCATCTTCTGGATACCGTCCAGATGCTTTACCAATTCAGCCATCCTGACAATTGCTCCTGACTGCTAACTTCGATAACACATCATACTTAACGTCTTTGGGTGACGCCTGCGCCATCTGTCGGACGTATTTTCATACATTATACCGACCAGGTAAACTTAATTTTACAATTAAGATTTTTACGTAATAATGACGCAAACCCTATAAATATTTATATATATTTGTAGCATTTGACATGCTTAGCACTATACATTAAACACAAAGTGAAAAATGTGAAATCGAAAATAACAGTCAGGAGCAGGATTTGAACCTGCATCTTCTGGATACCGTCCAGATGCTTTACCAATTCAGCCATCCTGACAATTGCTCCTGACTGCTAACTTCGATAACACATTATACTTAACGTCTTTGGGTGACGCCTGCGCCATCTGTCGGACGTATTTTCATACATTATACCGACCAGGTAAACTTAATTTTACAATTAAGATTTTTACGTAATAATGACGCAAACCCTATAAATATTTATATATATTTGTAGCATTTGACATGCTTAGCACTATACATTAAACACAAAGTGAAAAATGTGAAATCGAAAATAACAGTCAGGAGCAGGATTTGAACCTGCATCTTCTGGATACCGTCCAGATGCTTTACCAATTCAGCCATCCTGACAATTGCTCCTGACTGCTAACTTCGATAACACATCATACTTAACGTCTTTGGGTGACGCCTGCGCCATCTGTCGGACGTATTTTCATACATTATACCGACCAGGTAAACTTAATTTTACAATTAAGATTTTTACGTAATAATGACGCAAACCCTATAAATATTTATATATATTTGTAGCATTTGACATGCTTAGCACTATACATTAAACACAAAGTGAAAAATGTGAAATCGAAAATAACAGTCAGGAGCAGGATTTGAACCTGCATCTTCTGGATACCGTCCAGATGCTTTACCAATTCAGCCATCCTGACAATTGCTCCTGACTGCTAACTTCGATAACACATCATACTTAACGTCTTTGGGTGACGCCTGCGCCATCTGTCGGACGTATTTTCATACATTATACCGACCAGGTAAACTTAATTTTACAATTAAGATTTTTACGTAATAATGACGCAAACCCTATAAATATTTATATATATTTGTAGCATTTGACATGCTTAGCACTATACATTAAACACAAAGTGAAAAATGTGAAATCGAAAATAACAGTCAGGAGCAGGATTTGAACCTGCATCTTCTGGATACCGTCCAGATGCTTTACCAATTCAGCCATCCTGACAATTGCTCCTGACTGCTAACTTCGATAACACATCATACTTAACGTCTTTGGGTGACGCCTGCGCCATCTGTCGGACGTATTTTCATACATTATACCGACCAGGTAAACTTAATTTTACAATTAAGATTTTTACGTAATAATAGTTCTATTTAAAAATTGTTTGAAATAACACATTCATGAACAATACAATAAAAACTACGCTCACTGTCGCTTCTAGGTGATTCATATCTTTATATTGTTAAATTGTAGTCTTACCCTCAGCTTAAAGAATAATTAAAAAATAAGCGGTCATCTTCAAAGATTACAACACCCAAACATGTTCATATTATGTATTCACGTTACTTAGCTATAATTTAGTGTTAAAATATAATAATGCAGACTTATTATTAGAATGTAATTTGAGAAAAAAACCAAAATACAATGTAAATGTGCTTGCAGTGCTACTACAGATTCTGTACGTGTGACTGTGCTTTGTGATAACAAACCATAATACGTTGTACCTGAACCTGAACTAACTGCCTCGGTGGTGTAGCGATAGTGTATGCGACTGCTAATCATGAGGTCTCGGGTTCGATCCCCGGGTCGGGCAATGTTATTGAGCTTTTTCCTAAAAAGAAAAATTCTCAGTGGCAGCCCGGAGTTTGGAAATGTGCCCGGTAGACGTCAATAGGCTCGCCCCCTATTACGTGGGACTTAAACATAGCTGGCGAGTCGTGGGTGTGTATTACACCTCTGCCTATCCCTTCGGGGAATACAGGCGTGATGCTATGTTATGTGTTTTAATAGGTAACGTAAGGCAGCCATTTTTAAAGTTTGCTCTGCGGGTTCCATATAGGCTCTATAATATTCTCAAAAATATTGGCTGTTGTAAAACGAAATACTTTGGAAAATCCAAAACCGCACGCCTCATAATCTTTATTATTCAAAATAAAATTGATTATTTGATAAGTAACTAATAATGTATTGGTCTTACGAAGTAGTTTTTAATAAATCACATAGATAGCGCTAATTTCAAATAGTACTAAGGTTTCATGTCTTATACACCATCTAGCGCTAATTTTAAGAAGTACTTCTATATTGGTCTACAGCATGGAGTACAGAAAGTACTCTATGGTCTATAGAAATAGTTCTCATGAAAGTCATAACGCTCGTTTTAGTGTCGCGCCGAGCGTAAATATTCAGTATTTTTTTGTTTATTTAATAGCAATTAAACCACATCGAATCAGGCCGTGAAAAGTAATATTATAATTATATTAAAAGTAATAGTATATTACTATTCGTAGTAATAATCAAGTTAAAAAGAAAAAAAAAGACTCGATTAGTAAAGTATTTCGGTTGTTATCGTGTTAACATACATTAGCTACAACAAACGGACGTCCAAGACAGAACCTTTTTAAACAGTTTTTTAACTAGTTTAAATAACAAAAATGGCATAAAAAATATCATGAGTTAAACACAAAGTGAAAAATGTGAAATCGAAAATAACAGTCAGGAGCAGGATTTGAACCTGCATCTTCTGGATACCGTCCAGATGCTTTACCAATTCAGCCATCCTGACAATTGCTCCTGACTGCTAACTTCGATAACACATCATACTTAACGTCTTTGGGTGACGCCTGCGCCATCTGTCGGACGTATTTTCATACATTATACCGACCAGGTAAACTTAATTTTACAATTAAGATTTTTACGTAATAATGACGCAAACCCTATAAATATTTATATATATTTGTAGCATTTGACATGCTTAGCACTATACATTAAACACAAAGTGAAAAATGTGAAATCGAAAATAACAGTCAGGAGCAGGATTTGAACCTGCATCTTCTGGATACCGTCCAGATGCTTTACCAATTCAGCCATCCTGACAATTGCTCCTGACTGCTAACTTCGATAACACATCATACTTAACGTCTTTGGGTGACGCCTGCGCCATCTGTCGGACGTATTTTCATACATTATACCGACCAGGTAAACTTAATTTTACAATTAAGATTTTTACGTAATAATGACGCAAACCCTATAAATATTTATATATATTTGTAGCATTTGACATGCTTAGCACTATACATTAAACACAAAGTGAAAAATGTGAAATCGAAAATAACAGTCAGGAGCAGGATTTGAACCTGCATCTTCTGGATACCGTCCAGATGCTTTACCAATTCAGCCATCCTGACAATTGCTCCTGACTGCTAACTTCGATAACACATTATACTTAACGTCTTTGGGTGACGCCTGCGCCATCTGTCGGACGTATTTTCATACATTATACCGACCAGGTAAACTTAATTTTACAATTAAGATTTTTACGTAATAATGACGCAAACCCTATAAATATTTATATATATTTGTAGCATTTGACATGCTTAGCACTATACATTAAACACAAAGTGAAAAATGTGAAATCGAAAATAACAGTCAGGAGCAGGATTTGAACCTGCATCTTCTGGATACCGTCCAGATGCTTTACCAATTCAGCCATCCTGACAATTGCTCCTGACTGCTAACTTCGATAACACATCATACTTAACGTCTTTGGGTGACGCCTGCGCCATCTGTCGGACGTATTTTCATACATTATACCGACCAGGTAAACTTAATTTTACAATTAAGATTTTTACGTAATAATGACGCAAACCCTATAAATATTTATATATATTTGTAGCATTTGACATGCTTAGCACTATACATTAAACACAAAGTGAAAAATGTGAAATCGAAAATAACAGTCAGGAGCAGGATTTGAACCTGCATCTTCTGGATACCGTCCAGATGCTTTACCAATTCAGCCATCCTGACAATTGCTCCTGACTGCTAACTTCGATAACACATCATACTTAACGTCTTTGGGTGACGCCTGCGCCATCTGTCGGACGTATTTTCATACATTATACCGACCAGGTAAACTTAATTTTACAATTAAGATTTTTACGTAATAATGACGCAAACCCTATAAATATTTATATATATTTGTAGCATTTGACATGCTTAGCACTATACATTAAACACAAAGTGAAAAATGTGAAATCGAAAATAACAGTCAGGAGCAGGATTTGAACCTGCATCTTCTGGATACCGTCCAGATGCTTTACCAATTCAGCCATCCTGACAATTGCTCCTGACTGCTAACTTCGATAACACATCATACTTAACGTCTTTGGGTGACGCCTATATAAATATTTATAGGGTTTGCGTCATTATTACGTAAAAATCTTAATTGTAAAATTAAGTTTACCTGGTCGGTATAATGTATGAAAATACGTCCGACAGATGGCGCAGGCGTCACCCAAAGACGTTAAGTATGATGTGTTATCGAAGTTAGCAGTCAGGAGCAATTGTCAGGATGGCTGAATTGGTAAAGCATCTGGACGGTATCCAGAAGATGCAGGTTCAAATCCTGCTCCTGACTGTTATTTTCGATTTCACATTTTTCACTTTGTGTTTAATGTATAGTGCTAAGCATGTCAAATGCTACAAATATATATAAATATTTATAGGGTTTGCGTCATTATTACGTAAAAATCTTAATTGTAAAATTAAGTTTACCTGGTCGGTATAATGTATGAAAATACGTCCGACAGATGGCGCAGGCGTCACCCAAAGACGTTAAGTATGATGTGTTATCGAAGTTAGCAGTCAGGAGCAATTGTCAGGATGGCTGAATTGGTAAAGCATCTGGACGGTATCCAGAAGATGCAGGTTCAAATCCTGCTCCTGACTGTTATTTTCGATTTCACATTTTTCACTTTGTGTTTAATGTATAGTGCTAAGCATGTCAAATGCTACAAATATATATAAATATTTATAGGGTTTGCGTCATTATTACGTAAAAATCTTAATTGTAAAATTAAGTTTACCTGGTCGGTATAATGTATGAAAATACGTCCGACAGATGGCGCAGGCGTCACCCAAAGACGTTAAGTATGATGTGTTATCGAAGTTAGCAGTCAGGAGCAATTGTCAGGATGGCTGAATTGGTAAAGCATCTGGACGGTATCCAGAAGATGCAGGTTCAAATCCTGCTCCTGACTGTTATTTTCGATTTCACATTTTTCACTTTGTGTTTAATGTATAGTGCTAAGCATGTCAAATGCTACAAATATATATAAATATTTATAGGGTTTGCGTCATTATTACGTAAAAATCTTAATTGTAAAATTAAGTTTACCTGGTCGGTATAATGTATGAAAATACGTCCGACAGATGGCGCAGGCGTCACCCAAAGACGTTAAGTATGATGTGTTATCGAAGTTAGCAGTCAGGAGCAATTGTCAGGATGGCTGAATTGGTAAAGCATCTGGACGGTATCCAGAAGATGCAGGTTCAAATCCTGCTCCTGACTGTTATTTTCGATTTCACATTTTTCACTTTGTGTTTAATGTATAGTGCTAAGCATGTCAAATGCTACAAATATATATAAATAAATATCATGAGTGTCAAAAATAGTGTTTTTCTTGATATGTGTGTGTATATGTTGTTGTTGCAATATATGATTAATAGAGACATTTTAAGTTTGAAAAATCAGTTTTTCTGTGTAAAACGAGAATAGTACCCACCTTAACGCTTCGCTTATGAGGCGTGCAATACTAAGGAAATTATTGATCTGTATTTTTAGCACTTGACATGCTCAGCCACTTTAAAGTACAAATTATTATTTGGGAAAAGAGAACTTTAGTGCGAGCGGGAATCGAACCTGCGTCCCTTCCAATCCGGAGAAGTCCTCTAATCCACTTAGCTACCGTACTACCTTTCGGTCATACCCAATCTCCTCATCACATTTATCTCAATGTTTAATTAAGGAAATTCCAACACTAGCTTCTTGTCGCGACTTTATCTGCGGGGACGTCAAAATTTAGTCCATAAAGTCGTTTCGAGATATCCCACAGGAACTTCCTATCAGGATTTGTTGTATATTGTCTATGAGAGCGATAGCCTTATGTAATTTATAAAATATATATGACAGTGCCAGGGGGGTGCATCTGCCGTACATTGGCTCACCAAAATTAATGTGCTATTTTGCGCCGTCTGGTGGTGCAGGAACAGTACTAACTTAGCAGTTTAGTGTCTAGAAAAGAATATAGATGGCGCTTTTCTCAATAGAGGCGCATTATTTCTCTAAATATTTCCAAAAAATACTTTAAAATCCAACAATTTTATAAAATTGAATAACAGTTTACAAAATCCCTAATCAAGTGAGAGCTCAGTTATTGTGTGATCAATTTATTACTTACGGATCACGAAATTTAAAAAAAATATATTAACTAAAGCGCCATCTAGCGGTGGCGGTATCACCGCGCTTCATACGTTGTACATAGCGCCATCTAGTAACCACGGAACAAAATGTCCAAAACTGAATCCAAAGTCGCGTATCTATTCCAAGTATAGTTATTTATCTATGGACAGTGCGTTGTCAACCAATTGCCGTTTTATTCGTATATTTAACATTGGCGACGAAAATATTATATTTTATTGCTATACCAGTGTACGATTAGCATAAAATGGCGCTTTTCGGTCTGTTGACAAGGTTTGATCACAATCTACAAACCTGGCAGGAGTACAAGGGTCGTTTGATGCAATGGTTTATCGCAAATAATATAAGCGATATTAGTGATCCCACGGGCATCAAGCGAAGGGCGGTCCTGTTGAGCGCACTCAGCGAGCACGCGTACAAGCTGGCAGCAGATTTAGCAATACCTAAAGAACTTCATGCAGTGCAGTTTGAAGATATATTGCAAATTCTAGACGAACATTTCACACCTAAAGTATGTGGATTTAGTAAGAGGTATAAATTTTATTCCGCTATACAAAAGGAATAGGAGAGCTATTCTCACTGGGCAGCGAGACTGCGCGGGTTGACGGCGCAATGTGGATTCTCGAACGTCGAGGAAGCATTACGGGACCGTTTCGTCATGGGAATACTACCGGGGACGGAGCGAGAAAAATTGTTCGCTCGAGATCCAACGGCATTAACGTTAGCAAAGGCAGTGGAGCTGGCGGAGAACGTGCACTGCGCACGAGCGGGCGCTACGGCGGCGGCGACGGCACCTAACGTGTCTCTCTCTGATCAATTGCTCAAGATTGCGGCAAAAAACATTACTGCTGTCGATAGGCTGCCGTGTTCCGTTTGTGGTTTTAAAAATCATACCTCTGAGCAATATCGTTTTGCTAATTATAAATGCAAAAAATGCAATATATAGGGTCACTTGCGTCGTATGTGCAAGAAAATAAGTTTTATGCAGAGCAAAGATGTTAACGGTAACGGTGATGACGGTGAGTTTTACAATGTTCGTTCGATTAAGGGCCAACCTATGACCTTAGTAGTTAATATACGAGGAGTGCAGGTGAAGTTTCAAGTCAACAGTGGGTCAGCTGTCACAGCTATTTCAGAAAAAACATATTTAGAGCTTTTTAGGGATGTGTCACTGGCCAAGTCGAGTAAGCGTTTACTGAGTTACACGGGCACAAACATCGAATGCAAAGGAGTAGTTCGTTTTCCTTTCACTTATGAAGATAAAACTTGCACATTATTAGTATATGTTATTCACGGCGGTGGACCACCACTCTTAGGCGGAGATTTTATTTCATCTTATAATCTACATTTATTGCCTTTAAATTATTGCGAAAACGCATCGAATATTATTGATGAACTTCGCGCTCAATATCCTAGTGTCTTTTCTTATGAACTTGGAACATTTAATAAATATAAAGTGAAATTAAATTTAAAGCAAGACGCTAAGCCGTTATTTTTCAAACCGCGAACGATTGCTTTTGCTTTACGGGATAAAATCGATAAGAAATTGGATATACTTGTTCGCATAGGAATACTAAAACCTGTGGAGTACTCAGACTATGCTTTACCGATAGTTCCTGTGCTAAAACGCGACAGTTCAATTCGATTGTGTGCGGATTATTCTGTTTCCATTAACAAACAATTGTTAGTCGATAAATATCCGCTGCCCACTGCTCATGAACAATTTTCTAAGTTACACGGCTGGCAGCAGTTCAGTAAACTTGATTTGTCCCAAGCGTACGCACAATGTGTTCTTAATGAAGAATCACAAAAAGTCACTTGTATTAATACTCATAAAGGGCTATTTCAGTATACTCGGTTAGTTTACGGATCAGCAAAAGCGCCAGCCATCTTGCAGCGCGCAATGGAATGTATGTTATCGGGCATGGATGGTGTGTTATGTCTGTTAGATGATGTTTTGATTACAGGAATGAGCAAAGAAATGCATTTAAAAAGACTACATGAAGTACTTCGTCGTCTACGGGACGCGGGACTTACACTGCAAATGGCTAAATGTCATTTCGTTGTAGACGAAGTAGTGTATTTAGGTTATGTAGTGGATAAGCACGGTTTGAAAAAGTCACCTCAAAAAGTACCCGCTATATTAAATGCTCCAATTCCGAAGGATGTTAGTCAATGGCAATCTTTCTTAGTTCTCGTTATTTATTATCGTAAGTTCATACCTAATACGTCATCAATCCTTAGTCCGTTATACGAGTTATTAAAGAAAAATAGTAAATGGTGTTGGAATATAACACACAACGATGCATTTAATACTATTAAAAGGTTGCTTGTTTCAGACAATGTTCTAGCTCACTTTGATACTAATGCGAATGTTATACTAACAGTTGACGCATCACCGAATGGCTTGGATGCGATACTCTCGCAAATCGATGCAGCAGGTCTTGAACGTCCCGTATCTTTTGCCTCAAGTACGTTAAACGCAGCGGAACGACGGTATTCACAGATTCAAAAAGAAGCTACAGCAACAATTTTTCGTGTTCGACGTTTTCATCAGTAACTCTACAGTCGATCTGTTCCATTTACGCTTAGAACAGATCACAAGCCGTTAATTTCTATATTTGGTCCTCACCATGGTATTCCTGAAGTATCCGCTAACAGGTTGCAAAGAAACGCGATGTTTTTAAGCGGTTATAACTTTTAAATAGAATACATTCGCAGCGCAAATAACTGTGCAGACTATTTGTCGCGCGCTAGTCTTAACAACGAAGTTATTAGTGAGTTACCTGACACAGAGGATAGAGCATCTTATGTGAATTTTGTGGTTGATGGCAGTCTACCTATTACGCTTACTTCCTTACGCGAAGAGACATCTAACGATTTTAAGCTAAGTAAAGTTGTTGAGTATATTTTAAATGGTTGGCCGAAAATAAATCACACAAACCAAGCAATATTTCCCTATTTTTTATGCAAAAATGAACTTTCTGTAGAAAGTGGCATAGTTGTGAGAGGCCACAGGGTCGTTATACCGGAAAAACTAGAGAACGAAATTCTATCAGAGCTTCACAAATCGCACTTAGGTATTGTGAAGTGTAAAGCTGATGCACGAAGCAGGTTTTGATTTCCTGGTATAGATAAAGCTATAGAAGGGTTGATTGGAGGCTGCGACATCTGTATGCAGCTTAGACCTTCCACTGTGCGCGCTCTGCTTGCTGTGTGGCCGTACCCTCAACAGCCATTTTTTAGGGTACATAATTATTTTCTCGGCCCAATAAATAATCAATCGTATTTAGTTATAGTCGATGCGTATTCCAAGTGGGTTGAAGTATATAAAACAAATTGTACTACTTCGTCTGTAGTTATAGAAAAATTATATGATTTCATGTCAAGGTTCGGTCTTGTTCACACTCTGGTCAGTGACAATGCTACTTGTTTTATATCAGAGAAGTTTAATAAGTTTTGTAACTCTAATAATATTTTGCATTTAACGTCTCCTGCCTATCATCCCGCTGGCAATGGCCAGGCGGAAAGTTATGTAAAGGTAGTAAAAAAAGGTATAAGATCTTTTTTAATGACAAGTCATACCCCAAAACAAAATAATGAAAATTTATTGAAATACCTCTATGATTATAGGAACTCTGTACACTCAGTAACTGGCACTTCACCTGCACAACTAGTGATGATTATAGGAACTCTGTACACTCAGTGACTGGCACTTCACCTGCACAGCTAGTGTTCGGTCGAAAGCTTCGTTCTCGTTTAGATTTGTTAGATCCAAATGTGTCACTTCCGTTATCGCCTAACAATCTCACTCAAACTGTCAAACGTAATCAGTGCTCTCAGATTAACGTTTACGGGGGTAATAATAAACAACGCTTCAAGCCCGGCGATATTATTAAGTATAAGCAGTATAAAAATAATAAGGACTACATTTGGAAAAAGGGAGTTATAATCAAACTCATGGGTAAAATAATATACTTGATAAGAGACTGTGATACTTCAGTGTAACTTAAGAAACATAAAAACCAATTATTTCTCTGCAAAGGGACATATGGTATCTATAAACAATCACGTAGCAACCCTGTCGATATTGATTTATCTCATATTGACGAACCACAGACTTGTGAGGGCGAAAGTGAATGCGACCAGACTACTGCACTTGCCGCAGCTCAGGAAACAGAACCAGTTCCTGATTCTTTGACGCTTCATTGAGCCATGAATCCGAAGGAGCAGCAGCTGGTTTAGAGCACGATCCTGCAACTGATGAAAATTCAGAGCCTTCGGGCAGATTATTGCGGCCACTTCAAAGGGCTAATTACAAGCCTTTTTTTTGTATGAATACTTGATTATTTTAATGGACTGTTCTCATATAAGGGGGAGAATTGTTGTATATTGTCTATGAAAGCAATAGCCTTATGTAATTTATAAAATATATATGACAGTGCGTTGTCAACCAATTGCCGTTTTATCCGTATATTTAACAGGATTAAAAATATTTTATGAGTTTATCCAGTCCATAATTTTATCTGTAAATCAAATTTCCTATAAATCCGATTTTTTCTTAAATTATTAAAAAATATGAGTATTATTTATAAAATAGTATCGTATTTCATCCAGTGCCTGGTCTATCTTCCTACCAAATTTCATTATCAAGTTACGTAATTGTGCTAATCTTTTCCTAGTTGTTAGACGGTGTATGTTGTTAATTTCATCGCAAATTATGTACATTTTCGTTTTAATATAAGTTTAATGGAATAACTTGTGTTTCTCATTTTTATATTTATATTTAGTATGTGATGGTACGATCGAATTTAGTAACTTTACTGGCAATTTATAAATATAATTTAAATAAATCTTGTATGTTCTACTATAGCTACTTAGGCCGTAAACCATATGACTGAGTCTGTCAGAGTATTATATAAGATTCTTAATGTTACAAATGGTAATTTTGGCTTAAGTAAAGTTAATTTACCTAATACTGCTCTTAGTTTATTACAAACGTAGTCTATGTGTGGTCTCCAATTAAACTTGTCGTCTATTATAAAACCCAGATAGGCATGCTGAGAAACTATATCTAGACTGATGTACAATTACAGCTATGGCTTACTGCCATGGATTGATTATGCAGACATTGATGGGAGTGCGCCCATAAAATTGGCCTTATACCTAAAGGTATGAGATGGGCAGAAGGTAGGATACGCGAAAATTACTCAGTGGATTTAAATTTTCGTATCCACGCAAACATATTGGCAGGCAGACACTACTTAAATAATAAAAATATTCGTTTTACAGGCTCCCCAACCAGCACAACCATGGACAGGGATACGCAGCGCAATACAATTTGGTCCAATATGTTATCAATATAACCCATTTAACCCTAATATAGATAGTATGAGTGAGGATTGCTTATATCTCAATGTTTATACCCCAGATATAAAGCCAAACAGACCTCTGCCTGTCATGTTCTGGATCCATGGAGGTGGATTGACTTGGGGAAGTGGCAATGATGATTTTTACGGTCCTGAGGCATATGCATATAAGGCATGGTGTAGTTTTGGTCACCATTAATTATAGGCTCAAAGTTCTCGGTTTTCTTTGCTTGCATACCGCAGAAGTTCCTGGAAATGCTAGAATGAAAGATCAAGTAGCAGCTCTGCGATGGGTTAAAAACAATATAAAAAGCTTTGGAGGAGATCCGAGCAACATTACCATATTTGGTGAGAGCGCTGGTGCAGCTAGCGTAGCATATCATTTGATATCTCCGATTACAAAAGGCCTTTTCAAAAGAGCTATTGTTCAAAGTTCTGCTACTACTTGTTGGTGGAGCCAAGATTTTGCAGCGCTCGATAAAGCTACCCTGCTCGCCAAAAGATTAGGTTTCCATACAGATGAAAAAAAACAATTTTATGAGTTCTTTAAAAAGCAACCACTAGAATCTCTTGTAAAGCTAAAATTACAAGTATGGAAAGCCCAAAAATCATATGAAATACATTTCGGTATTGTTGATGAAAGAGACTTTGGTCAGGAAAGATTTTTTTATGGAGACATTATGGACTTGATGCGTAATGGCATACATGAAGGTGTGTATATTATGACAGGGTACACCAAGGACGAAGGCTTAATGGCCGTAGTTGTAGACGATTCATTAGAACAGATGATCACCGAAGCAAAGTATTATATCGAATATTTTGTACCTAAATATATTAAGACAGAGTGTGTTATAGCAGACCAAATGGAAGTTGGACGCAAAATGCGTGAATATTATTGTGAAAATGGGAACGTGTTGGGAGATCATTTGTTCCAGTTCCTGGGTACAGACATGTTTGTCCACCCTATCATGCTTTCTACAAAGCTATATTCCAAACTGAACAAAACATATCTTTATAAGTTGAGCAGTATTTCTCAAAGAAACTTTTTTGGACAACTTTTTTTTTCTCACAAAAGAACTTCTGGATAAGCCGGTGGTATGTCACGCGGATGACTTGGCATACCTTTTCCCCATTAAACAATTAAAAGGCAAAGTTGATGAAAAGTCTGAGGAATTTATGTTGATAAACACAATGACGAAACTTTGAACAAATTTTGCGAAATATGGGTGAGTCGAACATTAATTAATTAACCAGATGGACGGTTCGTGTATACCGAACATATGTATATACAATAAAAAAATATATACATTAACACAGTGTAAAAATGTGAAATCGAAAATTTGAAACTGCATCTCCTGGAATACCGTCCCAGATGCTTTGCCAATTCAGTTATCGTGACAATTGCTCAGGACTGCGAATTTCGATAATACATTCATTCTTAACGTCTTGGGTGAGGCCTGCGCCATCTAAGTATATGCATACATTATACCCACCAGGTAAGCTTAATTTAACAATTAAGATTCATACCAAATAATCACGCAGCCCTATAAATATCTTGATATCTTTATATAGGTATTTTTGAAAATGTGAAGTCGAAAATAACAGTCACGGGCAGGATTTGAACCTGCATCCCCTGGAATATCCCAGATGCTTTACCAATTCAGCCATCGTGAGCTAAGCATGTCAAACCGCTTCTGTTGGTTCATGTGGATCTTTTGTGAGAGGGTGGTAGTTCCCCGGTCGAGCCGGCCCATTCGTGCTGGGATTGTGGGATAAGCAGCCTCTACCACTAAAGAGTGCGTAAGGTAAGGTCGGCAGTTGTTCCCTTAGTTGGGTCGTGGAAGTCCGATAGACAGTCGCTGCAATCAGCCAAAAGATATTAGAAGTTGTTCGTGTTTTATTGGTGTTGATTTAGTATTTCTTCCTACATATCATTACATCAATATCGTGTTTAGCAATTTGTAGTCGTAACATTACCGTCTTGTCCACATTCTTGATACCTTTTTTAGTTTTTTACATCTTAATTAAATTATTCGCCTTGTAGACTTCAAAAAATAAATATGCACTCATATTTCAACTTTGTAGGCGGTAGTAATATATATGGTTCGTCCTCGTATGGTCACTTCGAATGTTATTTACTGATACTGGCTTAGTTGTAACAAATATCGGAAAATACAATTTTTGTACGGATTGGGGTCATTACCAAATTACATCGATAGCCAAAATAAAAAAAAACAGGGTAGAAGGGGAGGACTATAACAGTTCTCCCTATATCTATCTATAGTAGGAGATAATCGAAATATTGTGTTGTTCGCAGATGATACATCTTTATTATTTAAAATAAGAAGGCAACTACTAAATTATGACGATGTGAACAACGCACTATCTAAAGGTGTTTGGTTTAATACTAATAACCTAGTTTTAAGTGAAAATAAAACGAAATGTATAAAATTTACTACACCCAATGTAAGACATGTAGAAACCAATGTACAATTGAATGGCGTCGAACTGGACCTTGTGGAGTCCACGGTTTTCCTAGGTATCACTATAGATAACAAACTCCAATGGGACCCCCATATTAAAAAATTGTCAGGTAGGCTTAGCTCAGCGGCATATGCGTTAAAAAAAATTAGATTATTGACTGATGTTGAAACGGCTAGAATAGTTTATTTCAGTTACCTTCATAGTATTATGTCCTATGGCATACTGCTGTGGGGATGCTCCGCCGTTTTAAATTCTATATTTGTACTTGTTGTTGTTTTATTTGTTTGTTGTGTAGAAAAGGGCCGTTGGTGCTATCTATAATCTGGGCCCGAGAGTTTCCCTTAGACAGAAATTTAAAGAAATAAATATTCTAACTGTTGTGTCCCAATTTATATATGAAAATCTGTTGTACCTATGTCAAGAAAAACATCAGAAGCTTTGATAAGTATAGCGACGTTCATCACATTAATACAAGGAACAAAGACAATCTTGTTGCTCACAATACTCGTCTCCACAGAATTAGTAGATCTTTTATGGGGCAATGTATATGCTTCTACAATAAAATTCCTGGAAATGTCCGAAACATGCCACTAAATAAATTTAAGAAAGCCATAAAAATTAGACTTTGTAATCAAGGTTTATACTGTTTCGGATTATCTTGAGGATAAAATTAGCCGTGTGGGGCCGGTTTTAGAATTGTCCTACCCCTCTCTACCCATGGGAGTCGTAAGAGCCGACTGAGGGAATACCGGTGGAGTGGGCAGCAGCACTCCCTCGAGTATTAACAACATCCACTGCGATCGCCAACCCGCCTGCCAAGCGTGGCGATTACGGCACTATCCCCCATATGAGCGAAACATATTATGTTGTGGCATTCTCTTGGGGAGGCTTATGTCCAGCAGTGGACGTCGAAAGGCTGATGGATGGATGGATGGGAAACTAAATGGGCTTGAGCTGCTCCTCATTCATTAATTTTCAAAATTGTTTTATATGATATACTGTAATTTTAGTTATAAAGATTATATTAAATTGTAATAAATTGGCAATTTAAAAAAGTGGCCCATGAGTTTCTTGCCGGGTTCTTCTCATGAAAGGCTTTTACTACGGAATCCGGCCGCTTGTGGCGATTGCAATCGCCACTTTGTTATTGCGGATGCACTCGCCTCAGGCGCTCGTGTTAATTATTTTAATTTGTATTGACGATTTTAAGTGCTACTTAATAGGCCTATGAAATAAAGATATTTATTTTTTGAATTTGAATTTGAATTCATTTATTTATCTAAACTCATTCATGTATTACAGAATAACCCAAAACGATATTATAAGCTAAAAAAATATTAATATTTATAATAATTAGGTAATAAATAATTGTGTTGTGTGAAAATGTCCGTGAATATTTATTTATTTATTTTTATTTAATAATTATATAAATTATTAGATAAGTACAATGCACCTTTTAATTACAACTAACATGTAATTGTATATAATTATCAACTTCTGTTCTTGCCGTGTGGGGCCGGCACCAAGAATAGCCCCACCCCGTCTCTTCCTATGGGAGCCGTAAAAGCCGACTAAGGGATTACCGGGGGACCGGGCAGCAGCGTTCCCCTGTGTACTAAAAACATCCACTGCGATGGCCAACCCGCCTGCCAAGCGTTGCGATTATGGTAAAAGCTCCATTTTGGGGAGGCCTATGTCCAGCAGTGAATGATGAAAGGCTGATGGATGGATGGATGGATGGATCAACTTCTGTTGCTATCAAATGATAAGCTGCATAGCGCGAGATACGGGAGCAAACTTAAGCAGGTTGGTTCTCGCCAAGGACATAACTAAAAGAAATCATACATACGCCATCTCATGAGGAAGGCGCTATAGATAGTAAATTCCTACCTTTATAGTGTACTGCGGCTCCACCGCAGCCATAAGCTAGTTTTAAGGTTATATCTCAGGTTTTCGACATTAGCGGGATAAAACGTATACAAGTTTTTAAGCTAATCAAGAGGTTGGACAAAAAAAGTATCACCAAAATCCGTTTAGTGACTTTTGCGTGATGCCCCAACTAAAAAAGATACAAAGCGACACAAACAACAAAAATTATAAAAGAATGCTGTGTTCAGAGATGGCTAAGCAGCCTAACGCATGAACTGCCTCTGTGGTGCAGCGGTAGCGTGAGTGACTCTGCTGATCATAATGTCTCGGGTTCGATCCCCGGGTCGGGTAGCAATATTGAGCTTTTTAGTAAAAATAAAAATTCTCAGTAGCAGCCCAGAGTTTGGATATGTGCCCGATAGACGGCAATAGGCTCGCCCCCTATTACGTGGGATTTAGACATAGCTGACGAACCGTGGGTGTGTAATACACTCTTGCTTACTCTTTCGGGGAATACAGGCATGATGAATATTTTTTCTCAAATATCTTAAATATGCAGGCATAGCACAGAAGGTGGAGTGATTTAGATACCAGACTCCAGCCCGAGTGTTGTGGGTGCGTTTCCCACACAGGACAACTCTTTCTATGATCCACAAATGGTTGTTCTGAGTCTTGGTGTACTATATGTCAGTGAAATTATTTAAAGAATATTTGCCAAAATATACAGTTTGAATATGGAATTGTAATTTTAATAAACTTGTTGTTATTGGCTGTATCGAAACTCTTTTTAGATTTATTTTTTAAAGGTTAAATAAGAAGAGACATAGCGGGTAGTTCGATGATCGATATTAACGCCATCTTAAGAACTCAGGGGCAAGCTTTGTGCTGTTATTCATCAATTCTCTCCCACGAATGTCGTACGAGGCGAGTAAGGGAAGTAAGCAATCATCACCCATTGCATTACTGGTGGTAGGGCTGGGAATCATGTGGAAGTACTGCCTTACTATCAGACACGAGCGAGTTGGTACCACCATCTTTCGTGTGACCGCCCATGAAGCACAATATGTTTTAGTTGTAGCAGGAGTTAGCCGTTTATTCTGTCAATTAATATCCGTGAAATGAAATGGTGAGCAGCGGCTTGATAATACTCTCGGTATAGTTGAGTCCATGAACGACGGTTACCCTCTACCATCAAGTGGGCCGTGACTCATCTGCCACCATTCGCAATAAAAAAAACCTAGCCACTACCCAATTTTTAATTGTTTTCTGATGGTAAATAGTAACTGCTGCTGGTGGACCTTTCTTTTTGTAAAAAAAATACCTAACCGCACACCCCGTCGTTCGGGGCAACGAACAGGATAGTGTAGGCTGCTGCAGCCGCAATTTCGGTAACATAATAGAACCTAGCAAAACCAGAGGCAAAACTCGCGCGTTGTCGACTGCAAGGAAAGGAATATAGTTGAAGAGGAAGAATAATCGAGATGGTTTGAGGAGGGAAAGAATACAGCGCGTTCACTCACCGAATGAAATACTACAGTAAGAATACCTATATTACTATATTATGATATTCAACCAGGACTGTGCCTGCTGATTAGTTCTACTTACTTTTTAAGCCTTTCTGTACATTACACTGCTCTGTTACAGCCGTATTAATAGTAGAAGACGTGAGTGGCAAATAAATATACGGCCCACCTAATGATAGACGGTTACCGTAGTACCCTTTAGACGATAGCAACACCAGTATCACTCGCGCATTGCCAACTACAAGGATTGGGATGGGAGTTGGAGGAATCCATCCATCCATCCATCAGCCTTTCAACGTCTACTGATGGACATAGGCCTCCCCAAGAGAACGCCACAACAAGCGGTCCCGTAATGGGGGATAATGCCGTAATCGCCGCGGCGTGGCGGGTTGGCGATCGCAGTTGATGTTGTTAATACTCTGGCTCTTACGACTCCCATGGGTAGAGAGGGGTGGGACAATTCTAAAGCTGGCCCCACACGGCCTAGTTGGCGGCCGGAGTTGGAGGAAGGAAGGATAATAAAGAAAGTACAGGCGCTCTCACTGAACAATAGCAGGAGTACCGTTGTTTCACGCAGATCCTCTGTGAGATTCAAATTCAAATTCAAATTCAAAAATATCTTTATTTCATAGGCCTATTAATTAGCACTTAAAATCGTCAAGAATACACTAATAATCAACACGAGCGCCTGAGGCGAGTGCATCCGCAATAACAAAGTGGCGATTGCAATCGCCACAAGCGGCCGGATTCCGAAGTAAAGCCTTTCATGAGAAGAACCCGGCAAGAAACTCATGGGCCACTTTTTTAAATTGCCAATTTATTACAATTTAATATAATCTTTATAACTAAAATGACATTATATCATACAAAACAATTTTGAAAAATAATGAATGAGGAGCAGCTCAAGCCCATTTTGTTTTGTCCTCAAGATAATCCGAAACAGTGTAATAACCTTGATTACAAAGTCTAATTTTTATGGCTTTCTTAAACTTATTTAGTGGCATGTTTCGGACATTTTCAGGAATCTTATTGTAAAAGCATATACATTGCCCCATAAAAGATCTACTAATTCTGTGGAGACGAGTACTGTGTGCAATAAGATTGCCTTTGTTCCTAGTATTAATGTGATGAACATCGCTATACTTATCAAAACATCCGATGTTTTTCTTGACATACAACAGATTTTCGTATATAAATTGAGACACAACAGTTAGAATATTCATTTCTTTGAATTTCTGTCTAAGGGAAACTCTCGGGCCCAGATTATAGATTGCACGAACAGCCCTTTTCTGAAGTACAAATATGGAATTTAAATCGGCGGAACATCCCCATAGCAGTATGCCATAGGACATAATACTATGAAAATAACTGAAATAAACTATTCTAGCCGTTTCAACATCAGTCAATAATCTAATTTTTTTTACCGCATATGCCGCTGAGCTTAACCTACCTGACAATTTTTTAATATGGGGGCCCCATTGGAGTTTGTTATCTATAGTGATACCTAGGAAAACCGTGGACTCCACAAGGTCCAGTTTAACGCCATTCAATTGTACATTGGTTTCTACATGCCTTACATTGGGTGTAGTAAATTTTATACATTTAGTTTTATCTTCACTTAAAACTAGGTTATTAGTATTGAACCAATGAACAACTTTAGATAGTGCGTTGTTCACATCGTCATAATTAAGCAGCTGCCTTCTTAGTTTAAATAATAAAGATGTATCATCTGCGAACAACACAATACTTCGATTATCTCCTACGTAGTATGGTAGGTCATTAATATAGACTAGAAACAGAAATGGCCCTAAAATAGACCCCTGTGGCACACCCATTGTCATGACAGACCCAAGCGATAACGTACCATTAACATCGACCCTTTGAATTCTATTGCTCAAATAAGAAGTCAAAAGCTCGAGAGCCCTGTTCCTGATTCCGTAATGGTATAACTTTTTAATGAGGGTTTCATGATGTACACAGTCAAATGCCTTAGACAAATCGCAAAATACGCCTAACGCATCATGCGAATCTTCCCAGGCTCTAAATATGGTTTTTAACAATTCTATACCTGCATCAGTAGTAGAGCGATTCTTTGTGAAGCCGAACTGGTTTTTATGGAAAATTTTATGATTGTCAAAATGATTAATCATTTGTTTGAGAATAAGCTTCTCAAATACTTTACTTAGTGTCGGTAGTACAGAAATTGGACGAAAATTATTAAGTTCTGAGGTACTACCAGATTTAAACAAAGGAATTACTCTACTAAACTTCAGAAGGTCGGGGAATACACCATTAACAAAACAACCGTTAAATACAGATGTCAATTGGGGAGCAATAATATGAATGATTGAGTTAACTAACTTAACAGACATACCCCATAAATCCGCCGTTTTTTTAATATTGAGACTTTTAAAGTTATTTATAACACTGTTTACATTGACATCCGAAAATTTAAAGGAAGTATTACATATCGGAACACATTGCCTAAGGAGCGATTCGGCTGCAGTAGGAGACAACGTCAGATGTTTTGTTGTTAAAACAGGAATATTAGTAAAATAATTTTCAAATGCCGTTGCCACTTCTCGATTCACTCTTACATTTTTGTCATCTATTTTCAAGTTAAAGTCCCTCTTGCGCACTGTTTCTCGACCGGTTTCACTGTTTATCACCTTCCAAGTCATTTTAATAATATCGCCAGATTCTTTGATTTTATTTTTCAAATATAGTGATTTAGCACAGTAACAGGCTCGTTTGAACGTTTTGGAATATTTTTTTACATATTCTAAAAATATTGGGTTATGATTATATGATTTTTCGTTATAAAGTTCATACAACCTCAGTCTGCTTTTATAAATACCACAGGTTGCCCATTGACTAAAGCCCGCGCGAGCGCCAATAGTTACAGTTTTAGGTTTAAACTTCTTGTTGAATTCATTATTGATCAACTGAAATAAAGCAGTATACAAATCGTTAGGGTTGTCATGAAAAGGCAACCGCGGTACTTTCTCAGATAGATTACATTTAAAAAGCTCTAAGCGGCTAGAATTCATTGGAACAAAGGTAACCTTTTCTTTATGGACCCTACTAGTTCCAGGAAATACCACCAGTTGTCCACAATGATCAGATTCTAGTTTATTTATGATAGATTTATTGATTGGTTTTGCATTAGTAAATATATTATCTATACAAGTTGCGCTCAAAGAAGTAATCCTAGTAGGTTCCAAAAAAACATTGTACATGTTATAAGATTTCATAATAGTTATAAATTTTTGAGTGATAGTACTATTTTCAAGTAAATTTATATTAAAATCTCCACAGATCACAATTGTTTTATTTGAACTAGAGGTTTTAAATAAAATGTCCTCTAAGTGTCTTTCAAAATCATCATATGGTGAACATGGGGGTCTATAAACACATGCGACAGGGTGTGACATGTGAGAGGGTGGTACTTCCCCGATGGAGACACATATTCATGCTGGGACAAGCAAGGCCTTATGTTATTATAATACGATATTGAAACACCGCAACTACTTAAATACAAGTTAACGTTAATTTGCGAATAGTTTTGTGCGCACGTGATATCTTAAGGTCGTAAAGCGGCTGCAATAAACGCGGGTTGGCAGCACAATTTACGCCGTTTTCTCGTTAAACGAGTATAAGGAGCAGATATACCGACGACATTTTAGTTTGATGACCTCTTTGATGTCTGGGATTTATAAAATTAAACTGTAATGAAAATAGTGTTGAACCTTACTCTATAATTTCGATTACAACTGAATGTATATAAAAATTAAAGCCGTTACATTTCCTGGGCAACGAGGCCCACAAACAAAAATCTACCCAAACAAAACTCGACTGGCTTTGCGCCTCAATAATTGTATTCGATTTCTTTTTAATCTTCTTAAATACGACCATGTATCTATAGACCAGTGCCGATAATTTTCGAAACTAAAAAAAATAATAGTAGGATGAAACCCATTGGAAAAGTAAGAAAATATAATAAAAATAAAAGGAAAAACAATTTACGGGCGATTTGACGTCGGGAAGGGGGTGGGGGTGAGCTTTTAAGGCTAAAATCGGTTTATCATAACGTGTTTGAGATATAAAAAGGTAAGTTTTCACCAAATTTCGCGAAAAAATATTATTTTTTGTGAAAGTTAAAAGTAAAAAACCAAAAAGTCTGTTTTTTAAATTTTTCACATAAATTTTGAGGTTATGTGAAAAAAGTGTTAATACAAAAGTTGTAGATCTTTTTATTGCCTACAATTTTGCAATTTTACTTTTTTCGATAGAACTCTTAGTTTTTCCGGAAATCGTGATAAACCGATTTTTAGCCTTAGAAGCTCAGCCCCACCTCCTTCCCGACCTCAAATCGCCTGTAAATTATTTTTCCTTTTATTTTTATTATATTTTCTTACTTTTCCAATGGGTTTCATCCTACTATTATTTTTTTTCACTTTTTACCATTTTCAAAGGCTTCGGGCACTGGCCTGCTAAGTTCCATTCGCAACTAATTTGCCTGTCTGTACGACAAAGGCGCAGTTTACGAGCATTATCACTATTGTTCTCTATTTTAAATTCCCCATATGCTCCCATTCAATTAAAGCTTCATTTTCAACTTTCATGACACCTTCGCTCTTCTAATAATCTTCTCCTTCACTGCCCTCCTCACTCTTCTAGTCTTGTACATTCTACCTTTCATGTCCAGGCCATTCTTCTTTGAAACGCATTACCTCTGGAGATTGTGATGGCTACAAATCGTGCAGCGTTTAAAACTAGAGTGCATGAACATTACTTTAGCCTGTTAGCAGAATCAGCTCGTTAGCTGTTACTCACCTCTTTTGCTATTCTTATTATTATTTATATGAGCAGTATATTTATTTATAAATATTTATTATATAATATTTATTAACGTATCACTGTCTTAGTATATATGTATGTATGTCTTTTGCTACTATGCACCTACCCCTATCCATCTGCTCTGCCCCAGATTGACTGGTAGATAATGCCTATGGCATTAAACCCGCCTTGTGATACCTTTTGTACAAAAGTTGTAAAATAAAAATAAATAAATTTTAAAATTATGATAATATACTGTCCATCCATCCATCAGCCTTTCGAAGTCCACTGCTGGACATAGGCCTCCCCAAGAGAACGCCACAACATGTGTTTCGCTCATATGGGGGATAGTGCCGTAATTGCCACGCTTGGCAGGCGGGTTGGCGATCGCAGTGGATGTTGTTAATACTCGAGGGAGTGCTGCTGCCCACTCCCTCGGTATTTCCTCAGTCGGCTCTTACGACTCCCATGGGTGGAGAGGGGTGGGACAATTCTAAAGCCAGCCCCACACGGCAGATAATAAATAATATACTGTAGATGTAGAAAATTAATGGTGGGATAAGCAACGCTCTATGACAGATATATTCTGATAAGTGATTATATATATTTAGTTATTAAGTGTATATACATAAACACAAAATCACGACAGAGTGGGTATTAGTAAGTAGATATCAATAATATATAGATATATACGAGAATATTAATGTCCGGTTTCATTTAAATTTTGGCTACTATAGCTCGACGGTGTGCCATTCTGCCTAGTGAGCTTGCCATAGTAAATTAAGATATATTGCCACTGTGAAATAAATATTACAGTTTAAATTTAATAGAACGGAATTAAATGAAACGGATAGGTAGTGTAGATGCAGGAATATAAGGTGATGGACTAAGAATTTTGTATGTTAGCACCCCATTCTTCCGCAGATCTCATTAGCGAACGTCCTCATAATCCAATGTAATAAAATCGCGACGCTATTTAGAACAAGAACGAAACATCTTTGTTTTCTCTTGTTTAGATATCTACGGCACTAAACAAGAGGTCAATATTGCACCTTAAAAGTTTCTGCCGCAACAAGAGTCTAAGCACCCAATCTTCATAAAAGCTGTAAGAAAGAATGTGGTATTTCTTTGCGTAGGTTATCGGAAGGCGCCTTATGAGCCGTGAAATATTGACCGGGGTCATCCTTTGGTTCTCAAACTATCTTCGATGATCGAGGTTAGAAATTGAAATTAAATTAAATAAAGCATATTTTAAGTTACATCATTGATATACTCTTGGGTTGCCAACCGTATGAACGGGAACATGGAGGAGAGTGTGAAGCCCGTAGCTAAAAACAAGTCATTACTCATTCTTAAGTAATTTCTGTAGCGTTTTATTAATTGAATGCAAATCGTAATATTATATCGTTTTTAATATTATGGTACTATTTATTTTAAATACTTGTAATAGTAAGTCACTAACTTACAACTTATAAAACACAAAAAAGAAATATTTTTGTACTACAATATGTTTCTCTTAAGTTTTATTACTATAGCTTGAAATGCTCCAACGCGAAACTAAACGTTGTGTCAAAACAAATAATTCTACTAAACCAAGAAGTATTAGTTATAACGTTTGCTGGTCATATTGGCAGAATATTTTTAACATATATTATTAATATACTAAATTCTGAAAACAATCCAAAGCAATCAAATCCAAGGCAATCTCAAGTAACCAAAATGGTGTCTATCTCTTATCTACTATATACTTTGCAAATTCTAAAGTGTAGAACATAAATCGTCATTTTAGTATGTAATATCTTTTACTCAAGTAATCGTTATTAATTGTCTTGTATGAGCATAATTCTCAATTATCTTCTAAGACTGCGTATTTATTTATTATTATGAAAATTGTTATTATTTTTGATCTGTATTTTAGCACTTGACATGCTAAGCTCTTCCCCGGATTGGAAGGGACGCAGGCTCGATACCCGCTCGCACTAAAGTTAGAGAACTTTTCCACATTTTCACAGATAATTTGTTTCTATTAAAAGTTGCATCACCCAGTCGACCCAGTTCAAATCGCTGACCAGGCGCCGCGTGACACCGCTCAGACTTCAGACACCGCGCCGTGCTATACGAAACCACGGAAAAATACCACACTTTTGTTTCAACCATCGAACGATTGTCATTACTTTAGTTATGAATTTATATTGTAATTTTTATTAATTAAATTTAGTTAAAATAAAATCGGTATTTTTTGCAAACTGCCTGCCGGATCGATCTAACTATCTAATATGTATGTATTTACAAACAAAAAAAGTAATATACTTACCTATGTATTATATCCGTAATCTGGTACCCATAGCACAAGCGTTAAGCTTAGTTTGGGACCAGAAGACTTTGTGTGAAATGTCCGTGAATATTAATTTATTAGTCAAAATTCAGTTTCATATTATCTACTCCACGTCGGTCGATGTCTACAATAAAAAACAAAAACGTAAAAAAAAGATAACCCCCAAAAAAGAGTTAATATTGTCTACTTTAGAGAACCCGACTACATAAATATTTAGTCACGTGACCCTGTGTTAATTTAAACAGGCGGCAGTTACCTGGCTAAACAAACGTGGATGACAAATAAACCGTCCCGTTCCGTTTCACGCTTTATATAGGAAACAAGATTTTTGTAAGCATATTTTATGATATTACCTAGCGAATTTTTCTAACACGCTGTCCTAGGTGAGCGACGCGACGCGATGTTACGCGTTGCTACGCGATGCGACGTATTGCGGCTAATAATTTAACCGCTTTGCGTCGCATTCAAATTAAGCGACAACGTAGGCCATAAGTACATAAACCTCTATTTGATATTTTCGTGTCGCGTCGCGTCGCGTTGTATATTGACGCATTTGTCGCGCACTTAGGACAATTCAAGGTAATTCATTTCGGTAACCATTAGTGCGCCCCAACTAAATACTAGTACATGATTATCAAAATCATATAACCTTCCTTTTTGTTCTCCACTGTCGAGTAAGTTATTACATAAATAGCACCCAAACCAAACTTAGGTAGCTACCTGCCATAAGAGGTATTTCGCTAAATGCTTACTACAATTAGTTTATTTTATATATCAAAACTTCTAAACATATTTACTTTCAACTAAGGAATTCTTAGACTTCCTTAGTAGTTTAAGGAAGTCTAAGAGGCCTAGGTTTTGCAAATATGCTATCATAGGATATAATATGTACATCAGAACATTTTCATTAAGTCCCGTTATGCCATACTACACCCGGAGTGACCTTTTTAATACTGTTTGTTATCTGTTTAGTGCCACATAAGCTGCTTTAGGGTCCAAAGGGTCGTACATAAAACCTGATTGTGAGACTTATGTGTTTTAATTTTCGTTTAGTTCCATGTCGTATATATCCTTCTTGAATTACTTTAAGGCTTCTTGTGATTAACTTTCCGGGTTGATAAACTTTTTCTCATAAGAGCATGATATTTAGACATAAAAGTTTTGACTCGATACGAGCAGTTCGATTTTATTTTATAATACATTTTAAGAGATACAGGACAAACACATGAAATTGGCGTTTTGTCAAACTGGGCACTTTGATCTGAAATATCTGGCGTTTGGTTAGGGATTCCAAATTTAAATTTATTTCAAATTTAGAATTGTGTATTTGTGTTTCCAATTTAGCGATTCATTTGTTTTCGCGCCCTTTGATTTTTCTTTGACATCGTTCTGTTTACAATATGTAAAACTTAAAATATCAGGTCATTTACGAATACGAGCTCCACCGTAATACCAGCACCGCAAAAACAGCTCGAAGGATTAATTATGTGTATGGAGAAGCTACCGTAAAATAAAACACGGTACGATTTTGGTTCCAATGTTTTCGTTCTAGAAGTTTTGACCAAACCCCATGGACGGCTGAAGACCCTAGTTGACAATGAAGAATTAAAAGTGATTGTGAAAGCGTATCTATCACAAACCACGTCGGACCCTGAAGTCAGCGGCAGGCTTTGGTGTGAGTGATAAAACAATTTTAATTCCCTTCAACCAAATTGGAAAAGCGACAAAGCTCGAAAAAGGGTACCGTATGAATTGAGTGAAGCAAATCAACAAACGCGAGTCAAGTGTTAAAAAAAACATAGGATCACGCCTGTATTCCCCGAAGGGGTAGGCAGAGGTGTAATACACACCCACGACTCGCCAGCTATGTTAAGTCCCACGTAATAGGGGGCGAGCCTATTGACGTCTACCGGGCACATTTCCAAACTCCGGGCTGCTACTGAGAATTTTTCTTTTTAGGAAAAAGCTCAATAATATTGCCTGACCCGGGGATCGAACCCGAGACCTCATGATTAACAGTCGCATACACTACCGCTACACCACCGAGGCAGTGTTGCGTTACATTACTCAACCGTCACAATAACGCAGAGATATTGAATAGCGTAGTTTCTTGTGATGAAAAATGGATCCTGTGTTATCATAATGGTTGAACCAGGAAGAACAACTAAAAGTTGACTCAGCAAAAGGTACTGGTAAGTGTTTGGTGGACCAGTGCTGGTGTCATCCACTACAGCTTCCTAAGATCTGGTGAGACGATTACGGCAGATCTGTATTATCAACAATTGCAAACCATGATGAAAAAGCTAGCCGTTAAACAACCGAGACTGGTCAATTGCTCTAGCCCACTGCTGCTTCAGGACAACGCTAGACCACACACTGCATAACAAACGGTCACTAAATTAGAGTAGCTGTGATTGGAATGTCTTCGACACCCACCGTACTCCCCGGACCTTGCTCCAACAGATTATCACTTTTTCCGGAATTTGGAAAACTTCTTACAATGAAACAAATTCAATTCCGATGAGGCTTTCAAAACTGCCTTCAAAGATTTTATTGATTCTCGCTCCCACCATTTTTTTAGCAAAGGAATTAATGAACAACCTACCTACCAATAAAATGGTGAAAGTGCATAGATAATAATGGTACATACTTTGATTGATTAATTAAAATAATTTAGTTTTAATAAAATCGTTTTTCTTTTTCCATACCTACATAACGTCAATTTTATTATGTAAGGACCTATTATATTTCCAACCGAAAAATGTTAATTTCTTAAAAATAAATATTAAAAATAAACATTACTATAGAACGTTGAGGATCACTGTACCTACTTGTGAACGTCTACTTCCATAGCCATTTTGCAATACATTGTTTGTTCAATTTAGACCCTCCCTGTTCTCCAGAGATGCGTTATTGTATTGTTGCATCTACCGCAGTGCACTTCAACCTTATAACAATCAAGTCAAAGTGCAATTTTGTTTGAGAAAATATAGATTCAGTATGCCTCCTTGTTAAAACCTCTTGAGGAAATGTTACGTTTTCGACACTTAGGAGTCAATGAACTTTACATAGAGTAAACTCGAAACAAAAATGCTGATAAGTTTTTGTATTTGATAGAAAAACTTAACGAATCGCCGACTTTTAGCCCAAAACTTTTTGTCTTGTTCCGGTAGCGGCAAATTGCTTTTGTAAGTCCTAATCACGCTCTGATCTGTGATAAACTTCCTTTGTTCAAAAGCAGTGATCTGTGTAAAAAATAATGCTAAAAAGTTTTAAAATCAATCGACATCGACTCTCATTTGTCTAGACGAGAAAAGTTATCAAGATATTTAAATAATTTATACTCTTTAGAACAGTTATTCAAATTTAGAACATTATAAATCAAACTGACATTACTGGCAGTAGACAAAAGAGACAAAAGCATTTTGATTACTCTCATAGATCTTTAGTATATACTCTTTGCTCATAGATAATATAGGTAACTATCCTACCTAGTTTATGAAAATTAGTCTTTTATTGCTATAAAAAAAATAAGAATAGCTTCAAGCATACTTTTAAGCACACATTTTCATTGAAGGTTCATACAAAAGTGTACACAATTACTACGTTTTAGTTTGATATTCTTTTGCTAAATACAATAATCGGTCCAGTAAAAAGTCCCTGTCGTGAAGCTATCTTGAAATATATACAGTTCACATGACACAAAAACATAATTCCCAGAAGAGCTTCAAGGAAAAACATTCAAGGGGAGTTTTCGTTCCAAAATATAGTACGTAGGTAATATTTTACTGTCAAAATCGATTCACATGTTCGAAGTTTCGTTGCTGTATAATTTTCTAATAAGTTATGTACATTGTTTTGTTTCTTAAGCTAAGTTACGCGCGATATAAGTATAAATACTATTTTATATACTACAGTTTTTTTATAAGATCATTTTGAGTTCATTTATAGAAAGCATTTAAATATTTATTTATTTGTTACCGTTGGCAGCATTTGTATAAAAACGCATACCCTTAGCTGGACTTTCGTCGACCTTTGTTGCAAAATTGATCTCCATAAAAATCTTGTTTTTATTTTATTGGGATATATAACCCTTTGACATTCCTCAAAGTGGATTCCAAATATTAATGAAATAATTATTAAATCGTGATTGTAGTTTGATTGATTACCCCCGATATTCTTACAAACATTACTTCTTTATAATCTACTAGATGACGCGGTGAACTTAGTCACCTAGAACTTATTTCACCAGCGATTATCAATCCTAATCAATCTGCATCGTCCAAGATATCGATTTTGATAGATAATTAAAGGAAACTTGTTTGTAATGCAAATGAATTGGATACGAGAGTAGCTGTTATTTCGTCGTCTAAAATTCATTATGCCTCAAGCGAACCCGTGGGTAATGTCCGATCAGTATAAATTATGTAATACTACAACACAACACACAACAACAATAACATGTACAATTTCGGTAAATGCGCATGTACCTACTAATCATGTTTTTGACTCAGGTCTGAGTCAAAAACATAATCTGAACGTTATTTTACACTAATTAGTTTATAATAACGACTTTAATAAACTGTTGCTTTGAAGTTTAAAGCATTTTCAGTGCTTAAAAGATTTATATTTTATTATACACTTTAGTGAAATGCTTTATAAGACATGATTATACAATTTTGAGTATATGATGTACTTACTACAATGGTAGTAAACTGATATACGGAGCTAATGGAAAGTGGTTACCATAGCCTATAGACGCTAGCAACACTAGGGGCTTAGATACCGACCTGCTGTGGCGAGTGTCGTGGGTTTTTTTGCCCACACAGCACAATTATTTGTGAAAAAAAAAATGTTTGTTCTGACTTAGGTGCTTTATATAATTATGTTAATTGTTTGTATGTCCTCTGCGATACAGAGATTATCCACAAGTCCATAGTGACGTTTTCTTAATCTATCTCCTCAAAGGCATAAATTTCTGGAAGAATTGTGTAAACCCTCACCCCTTTTCACCTTACCGCGCACATTATAGGTTTTACCATAGACGTTGAGCGTACCGAAAATATCCTACGTCTATGGGTTTTACACACATCGACACTTACACAAAAGCTAGCTAAGTAGTGAAGTCAAGGAATACGAAGACGGTTGAGGTCGAGATTCTACAAGAATTGTTTCGTAGTAATCAACCGATAAATTCTAGTTTTAACCACCGAAGGAATGTAACATAGTTCCAGTGGCCCGCCAATAAAGGCGGAGAGACGGCACACGGCGGGTTTCTTTAGTGGGTGCAGGCCCCACATTACCATGGTCGTTGCCCCGAACGATAGGGTGTGCGGTTAAGAACATTTTTTCCCGCCTTAACAAAAAAAAAACTCCTCCTCCGGTTCCCTATATAGTAGCGGGATAAAACGTATACCAATTCTAAGTCTAATCAATGGCGTGGGCTATTCTAGGTGACAATTTTATCACCCCACTCCGCTTCAATGACGCTCCTTAAATTATACTTTAAGCTTATACCATAAAGCCAGCTTTGAATCATCTCTTTATTTATATTTAATTACTATTTTTCACAGTAAACTTGTTTTTCTCCAAGGCAAGGAAGTGGAAAGGATGGAACAGGACTGATAAGAAAGGATAGAATGGATAATAAGAAGAGGATAGGGAGGGGCCTTGGGTCTCCGGCGCTCTCACTCACCACCCGAAACACGGTGGAGGAGACGAGGACCTGCGGTTGTTTCACATTGATCTTCTGTGAGAGGGTGGTACTTCCCTGATTGAGCCGGCCCATTCATGCTGGTATAAGCAAGGCTCTATCACTAAAGATTTTTTAACACCCGCACTAAAAAACAATCGTTTTATCGTGGGAAACTCTACTAACATACAATTAAAGGGAAACTACACCCAGACTCGGTACAACCATTCATGGATCTCATAATGTCCTGTTTGGTAATCGCATCCACTCCACTCAGGTCGGAGGTTAGTATATACCACTCTGCTATATATGCAGCTTTACCTTTATTATTGACAAGATATATATATTAAACACAAAGTGAAAAATGTGAAATCGAAAATAACAGTCACGAGCAGGATTTGAACCTGCATCTCCTGGATACCTTCCAGATGCTTTGCCAATTCAGCCATCGTGATAATTGCTCCCGACTGCTAATCTCGATAACACATTCATACTTAACGTGTTTGGGTGACGAATGAGCCATCTGTCGGCAGTATTTTCATACATTATACCGACCAGGTAAACTTAATTTTACAATTAAGATTTTTACCTAATAATGACGCAAACCCTATAAATATTTAGATATTTTTATATATATTTTTAGCATTTAACATGCTTAGCACTATACATTAAACACAAAGTGAAAAATGTGAAATCGAAAATAACAGTCACGAGCAGGATTTGAAACTGCATCTCCTGGATACCGTCCAGATGCTTTGCCAATTCAGCTGAATTGTTACTGTTATTTTCGATTTCACATTTTTCACTTTGTGTTTAATGTATAGTGCTAAGCATTTTAAATGCTAAAAATATATATAAAAAATATCTAAATAAAGATATATATATATATATATATATATATATATATAGATTGGTAACAAATGTAACACTATAAAGTATACTAATAGTCAAACGAGCAATTCCTAGTAATCAAATATACAAAACAATTTAAATAAATATCTCCCTAACGCGCTTTCTTTCACAGCCTCCCCTCGTCCAGTCCCTGGCCATTATTTAAACAACACCCTTCCTTTGTGATACGCTACAGTAACGTACAGGTACTGAACAAACAAATACGACCATTTACACCATTATTTTGAATGCTACCGTCCGTATACTAATATTTGTGATGAAATTGCGAGCACATTTTTCTCTAAAGCTTTTCATAATTGAATATTACTTTTAATATTACAAATTGCAAGTGGTCCGCCTGATAGTGTCTACGATAGCTTTGCACGTTACAGACATTAAGAAAAGGGAAAGGAGGTGGAAAGCAACAATGATAGAAGGGGTGGAAATGATGGATTTTTCTGTCCCACTATTGGGCACGAGATCCTTCTCATGTTGAGAGGGATTAAGCTATAGTACCCCACACTAGCCTAGTGCGGATTGGCAGACTTCACACGCTGTCGAGAAAATCTCTCAGGTATGCAGGGGGGTTAGACGGAATCTCATATCTCACAATCGACATCGTATCGACTCGCTTGTGATTGGTAGAGAAACCGACGCGTGATGTCGCAATAATCCGTTGGTCAATCACGGTGATCTCTCAACCAATCACAGTGATCACGATACGATGTCGATTGTGAGATATGAGATTCCACCTAACCCCTCAGGTTTCCTCACAATGTTTTCCTTCACTGAGCAATAATAGATTGTAAACAAATAGACACATATTTTTAAAAAATATCGAAATGTCAGACTTGTGTCTCGTACAAGGCCTGAATCTTGGACTGACTCCTTGGATTGAACTCGATACCACTGTCTTTGCAGTCCTTCGTTTGATAAATATTGGATTACAAAGAGAAAAAGAGAAGGGCTAAGCACATTTTTTTGCATCGAAGTAATTTTGGGAAACGATATATTTAACGGAGCCCAGACATTAATACAAAACTTATCAATCATAATTCACTCAATATTTTCATTTAATATGAGGTGCGAAATTGTATTGCCACTGACTTTTTTACTACATACATAAGTATATACATAAACTCACGCCTGCTTCTTAGAGGGGTAGGCAGAGAGAACAAATTCTCACTTCGATCCTTGTTCATCTCTTTTGCTTCATTCACTTTCATTATATTCCCGATACATGCACATCGGTTACTCCTAGCTGACCGTCCTCAGGAACCTCTCTAGTTTGGACAGAGTATGTTCGGCGAGATCTACCCTTCCCAACTGCACCATTCGTCGCCACCATATATATCTCTTCTGTCATGCGTCTTTCATCCATCTACGTGCCCAAATCATCTTAACATTCCTTTCTCAATCTTTGTCACTATATTTTCTTGTACACCACATCTTTTTTTCACTACACTGTTTCTTAGCCTGTCTTTCAAAGTAACGTTCACACAAACAGGTTTTTATAAGCTTTTATTTTGTTTATAGGGTGGCGCCACCTATCGTATGCATTTACATGCATTATTCCAAGTTTAGGCATGGGTCATAAACGGATTTTGATGCAACTTTATTTATTTAGTAGCTCTTGATTAAGACTTAAAAGCTGGTATACATTGTATCCCGCTACTATATCGGGAACCTGAGATATAACCTAAAAACTAGCTTTTGGCTGCGGCGAAACCGCGGGCAAAGGCTAGTAATATTATAAACAGCTTACATATTTGGTAAGCAGTGATAGCCTCTTTTTTTTAAAGGCGGGAAAGAAAATTCCTAACCGCACACCCCGTCGTTTGGGGCAACGAACAGGGTAGTGTGGGGCCTTCACATACTAAATAATAATAACTGCATTCGATTCATTTTGAATCTTCGTAAGTATGACCATGTCTCTGCTTATCGTTTCCATCTCAAATTCTTACCCATTCGTCAGCGCCGAAACATGCGAGCTCTCACTTCACTTTATTCTATTCTTATGTCTCCTTCTTCTCCTTCCTACTTAAAACCCTATTTCCAGTATCTATCTTCTAATCATAATAGGGATTTACGCTCTAGTGACAATAGACTACTTCTTTGTCCATCTCATTCTTCTGGTTTCGTAAATTCTTCCTTTCCTGTACAGTCTGTTCTCCTATGGAATACACTCCCACTCAATATCAGGATGTGTAAGAATCGCTACGAGTTTAAAACTAAAGTCCGGCAACATTTCTTGGCGGAGTTAGAGGAATCACTACATCACTTGTGAATATTGTATGTATTTGGGTATTATTGTATGTATGTATTTTATTATATATATCTTGCTCATTTATATCTTATGTTTATTAAATAGTATATGTAACTTTTTATTATGTATAACTCTATGTATAGATATGTATCGTATTTATAAGATGTCGTATAGTCGCATAATTATTTAACTCTTGTCAAAATTATTTTTTTTCGCCTCTTGTTTTCTGATGTAAATGTACCTACCTCCTATAATCTCTGCATCACCCATGGTTGACTGGTAGAGAATGCCTCAGGCATTAAGTCCGCCATTGTATAACTGAAAATGTACTTTTGTTTTCTGTTTACATAAAGTTAAATAAATAAAATAAAATAAATAAATAAATAAGCCCGCGGTGTGCCGTCTCTCCGCCTTTATTGGTGGGCCACTGGAACTATGTTACATTCCTTCGGTGATCGGTAAAATCAAAGACTGCAAATAGAGTGATATCGAGTTCGGTCCCAAGTCCAAGGTATAATTAGACCTCTTACGGCACATACCTCTGACTTTTTGTGATTTTTCGCAATTGTGTGTGTGTTTGTTTACAATTTATCACTGCTCGGTGAAGGAAAACTTCGTGAGGAAACGAGGTGACTATGTTCTAAATAGCGTATTTATATTTTGATGCCAGCGCGGAGGAAATCGAGTACAGAATCAAGTTTATAATATCAGTATGGATATTATACTTACAATATTGTTACTGCAAAATGTTGAATAAAAATTTTAATAATCAGCTACCGTAAATTGGAAATCCAGAATTATAAAACGTACAACAGTCTGAACAAAACTTCTAACAGAAAATAGGTCTACCGCATATACCACACCAGTTTAATACCTCGAGAATTTTACTCTCGAATGGATCGGCTGCTAAATTAAAAGAAAAATGTTTACCCTTTTTTCCACGTTCAACGGTTCTTGCGACGGCTTTTATTCAAGAAAAAGGATATACTGCTTTCTGAAACCTACTTTTACGCTCGCAAAAGGAATATTAAAGCTTTTCTTTATCTATAAGAAAAATATGTTGTCTTATATTATTATCATTTCTAAAAGGTTCTTAGACGTGTATTAAATTGTGTTTAATTGGACCTTTTGGTTTCAATCTTAAAGTAATATAATAAATCTGATGAGTTCCCACGCGAATTGAAAAATTCTTTTAACATTTCATAGGCCAAATTTTTGAGGAAGGCCATTTAACATCACGCTACGACCGTAAATCAAGACCGTAAAGCTGTACCAGAGCTATGTCTGTACATTTAGGATATTTGAGAAAAAAATACTGTATTACTTAGGTTATTTAGGCGGATCTGAACGTAAAACAATATTTTTATTAGTTTTCGTCTGGTTATATGTTTGTTTGTTCGATCTTCACGCAAAACTACCTAACGGACTTTAATGAGAATTTTTTGATGATTATTGGTACAGTAGTTATGACGCCTAAACGTAATAAACAAACGCACTTCTCGCATTTAAGGATGTGTAATATTCGCATAAATATAAGAAAGTATTATGCAAACGTTCTCTTAAAAACGTAATTTTATTCAAACCATATTTATAAGGACTTCCAGAGGGTTTCAAAAGCTCCGAATACAGAAAGGGATTATTTATTATTCAGTACACAATCTTATTTCAACTAAGACGATATCAAACAAACAAATCCTTTAAATTACTTTCAGCGAATATATCTCAACTCTTATTCATTTCTGGCGTCCTAGTAGGTCGCTTTCTTTCTCTCCTAAGTAGGTTTATTATCTCGAGTCGGTTCGTTACGTTAGTGAGTCGGTAAGCCGGTCACTACTTACATAACAGACTCCTAACTAATGTGCAAAGGTATTACGAGCTTATCTTTGATCGTAAAACTGGAGTGATTGCAGGTAATACTTGCCAAGTAAGCTAAACTTTACTAACAGATGTTAGCTTCAGATACAAAAAGGAATTTTTTGCATTCTTATAGATGTGATATATGTGATACAAGCTTTAAAAAAAATGTAAAGCATCTGGGATGGTATTCCAGGACATGCAGGTTCAATTCCTGCTCGTGCCTGTTATTTTCGATTTCACATTTTCGCACATTGTGTTAATAGACTGCTAAGATATTATTAAGAAAAAAAATTTGACAGCCAGGAACCATTGTTTAAGGTGCCTTATGAAACGCGGAGAAGGTCAGCACTTAGGGACTATATTTTGTACGACGTTCATATAATAAAACATAATCACTTTTAATATTATTAATCACTTTAAAAATAATATAAAAACCATTATTTGAATTCGAATTCCAAAACAAAAAAAAATACTAAGGAAATCGCATCCACCATATCATATTTAAAATAAAGAATGTAAAAAAGTTCCAGCTTTTGCAATAAAACAGGAAGAAACCGCAAATGTGATTAGATTCCCGCGGTTATTACGAGCTATTCGATTTTATTTTATGTTTGGAGAGAATCGAAAAGATTTCTAAAGATTTCAATAAATATTATTATGATAAATTGTGTACATAGCATCACGCCTGTATTTCCCGAAGGGATAGGGGTGTGTGTGTGTTTACACTATGTAAATATATACGTTGTTTTTGTGTGGCTAAGTGAAACAACAGCAGTATTACTAAAAAATAAAACAATACAACTACTAAACACTGAGGTGTTTCATGATAGGTCAGACGGAAGACTATGATATTGACCCACTCGAGACTGATTACAAGTTAGTACTCCCACTTGGAACCCAGCCCAGTAACGCAACGCGTAATAACAACTAAAAACATATAAATACATCACGTCTGTATTCCCCGAAGTGGTAGGCAGAGGTGCACACCCACAGTTCGCCAGCTATGTTTAAGTCTCACGTAATAGGGGGCGAGCCTATAATTGTCGTCTAACGGGCACATTTCAAAACACACTAACACTGCCCGACCCTGGGGTTGAACCCGAGTCCTCATGATCAGCAGTCGGTCACACTACCGCTACACCACAGAGGCAGTTTTGCAATTTATAACATAATATAGTCTGGTCCATATTTTTTGTGTTTGAAAACATATTCGATTAACAATCATGATACAGTTGTTGCAATAAATAATTAATTTATTACAAAGTTGATTTAGATAAGCATTTTGCTACTGGCAGACAAATAAAATTATTTACAGGAGCGTCAATCAACCCATCCAACCATCAGCCTTTCGACGTCCACTGCTGGACATAGGCCTCCCTAAATTGGGGGCATAGTGCCGTAATCGCCACGATTGGCAGGTGGGTTGGCGATCTCAGTGGATGTTGATAATACTCCAGGGAGTGCTGCTGCCCACTCCCCTCGGTATTCCCTCAGTCGACTCTTACGACTCCCATGGGTGGAGAGGGGTCAATCGTCAATCAATACTAAACTAAAATGCTGTCTATCCATTACACATATACGAGTACATCTTCAAAAGAAAAGTCATCTAATTATACGAGTACCAATTTCGTATGTCTTGCGTGTATCTGAAGAATTTTAAAAATTACGGAAAGATAGTTCTTGCTTTGACGGGACCTTAGGTCGGAGGTCAAACTTGATAACTATGTCTCATCAACCATTGGTTTAAGCCTTTGGACTATCAATGTTACAAATATAATACTTTTGAATAGCAAATCCTGATGCCTGAAGCTTCAACAAATCTATTGTGTAATTAAAACTCTCCTGGCACTCAAAGTAATAAGAAAAACAAAGTACCACACACATTTAGTGTAGCACTACATGTGTACGAGCGTTTAGTTTGAGTGGAGATTTTAACGAGAATGCATTTAATATCCATTTGTGCAAAGCTGCTTAATGTGACTACAAATGGCGTAGCGACTTACCCCGCCTGATGCTAAACGTTATTAGTTTCATTCAAACACTGAAGAAATAATTTCTCGACCTAGAACTGGTTTTACATACATATATATATAGACTTGGAGCCGAGTGGGGCCGGCTTTAGAATTGTCCCACCTCTCTCTACCCATGGGAGTCGTAAGAGCCGACTGAGGGAATTCCGGGGGAGTGGGCAGCAACACTCCCTTGAGCATTGACAACATCCACTGCGATCGCCAACGCGCCTGCCAAGCGTGGCGATTACGGCATTATCGCCCATGACGGGACCACCTCGTTGTGGCGTTCTCTTGGGAAGGCCTATGTCCAGCAGTGGACGCTTAAAGACTGATGGATGGATGGATATATAGACTTAGGCCTGTTTTCCAGACAGGTATGCAGAGAAAACGTACTCGTAGTAATAAAACAGCTTTCCACTGCAAATTCTTTAGACCTTTTGTGCGGACCACATGTGGATGATTGTTACTAAGAATCTCCATTGCGTTTCCACTGTGAATATAATCAATGTATTAACAGTATGTAAATGCAGATATAAAATATTATCAATAATTTCTCGAATTCCTTCACGATATTTTACATAGACGCTGGAGTTTCGTTACACTAAAATAAGAAAGAACATATTTACAACACAAACTGTGTTTATAGAGATTTTTTTTATTGCATGTTGTGGCAGACTAGCCACGGCTCATCCGATGGTAAATGGTAACCATCGCTCATGGACTCAACTATACCGAGAGTATAGTAAATCCGCTGCTCACAATTTCATTTCACAGATATGAAATGAAATAATAAACGGCTATCTCCTGCTACAGCCAAAACGCAACGATGTGCTTCATGGCCGGTCACACAGGAGATGGTGATACCAACCCGCTCAGGCCAGATACTAAGTGACTACTCCCACTTGGTACCCCGCTCTACCACCAGTAATGCAATGGGTATTAACTGCTTACTTCCCTTAGTCGCCGCATGCGACACCCGGGGGAAAGAATGGAGTGGTGACACTTGTATTCTTAGTCCGTCACTACACGTACACTAACGTATACGTTCTATTACATTTTGTAGTGACAGACCAGTGGTAAAACCAAAGCCTCCGAAGATTTCGATCCCCAGTCCGAGGTCTAGAACTCGTATGGCACACATCTTTGACTTTTCAAGACTTCGATTATGATAGTGATCAAAGAAAACATAATTATAAAAAAAAGCATGTCTGAGAGATTTTCTCAATGGATTGTGTAATCTGCCAACCCACACTGTGTGTGATGGCTTCTGAATCCCTCTCACCATAAGAGGAGACCCGATAGTAAGACAGTAAAAAGGTTGAAAAAAAAAATATTTTATATGCTACTGTTAATAATACTCTATCTCGTGAACCACCAATGTTTTTTAATTGATTGTGTTGGACTATTTTCGTACGTAGTAGGTACCTACCTCTAATCATAAATAAATAATTTTCTGCAAATGATAACAGACTTCTTTCTGCAATAACCAGAAAAACTGAGATACATTACCAAGCATTGTCTTTAAAGCATCTTATAAGAAAATACAACGAATGAGTTAATATATTCTAGAGTATATATCTCGGCCCTGAGCAGAATAGCAAATTAATTCAATACACTACAAATAAAACTCGTTGATTGTGAGATTGAATGGTTTTTGGCAAAATAGTTATTGTATTCTGTCAGCAGATGCTAATCAAGAGCCAAGTAGCATAAAGCCTTTAAAAATATAGTAGCAATAAGCGTCTTTATAGTAAAAGGCTTTTCACTTCAGCATTGCAGATGTGCAATTTGCTAACGAGCAAATCTCTGGTTCTTTAGATCTTAAAAATAAAACATAAAATGAATCAAATTAATAAAATATTCATCAAATAATTAGGTATAAAGAACTGGCAAATACAGTACTATCGAGTTCAAGATTGAAACCTCGCAACTCTCTCAACACCTTAACAAAAAAATATGTGGTGTAAAAACACACATCCTGCAATAACTCGGCGGTTTTACGCAAAATGGCGGGTTTACCGTCCGCAGTTACCTGTTTTTTTTTTGTTTAAGCGGGAAAAAATGTACGTAACCGCATACCCCTTCGTTCGGGGCAACTAGCTAGCTATTTAAAGCGTGTTATTTTAATTTTTTAAACTAAATTAACAGTATGAAGTTGTCTACAGTATGAAGTTGTCTGCTTAACCGCTGATTAAGTCTCGAAAAAAAAGCTATTAGTATATGTACTGCCTAAGCAAGTACATTTGAAGTACAATTATATTTGTGTATATACTTTATTTACAAAAAAAAAATATTGTGCGATTCAGGTTATAGTACATTTTGTATAGAATTGCACTGATATTTATTACAGCGCCATCTGTTATTCAATTTTATCATCTAAATATTTTCTTCTAACAACATTCGAGTCCCACTAATAATTATTAGTGTCTCTTCCGCCCACTAGAGAGCACGATTTTAAATAAAAACAAGCTCTTAGGGAGTGACATGGCCCTGGTAGGCACTTACAGAACTTTTTAAAATCACCCAAATAACTACAGTGATCTTTGATGTTACAAATATTATATTCTCACTACAACAACAATCACTAATAAATAATAACTATTGCTACTATAACAGATAACAGCTGACTAATTATTATCTACTTTATGTATAGGTTATAAGAATTAATAATCTTATCAACATGAAAACGATATCTACAGGAAATAATTAGTACTACGAATAATCGTGTAGCCACTATTGAGTGGTAGTTCTAAGCAATACGGTAAGATGGCGCTGTTATACATTTTTTATTAATTCTAAGTTATAATAATCTATATTCTACAAGATATTTGAGAAAAAATGACTGTTATAGGCTATATAGGCGTGTCTAAACACAAAACAATATTTTTTAGAATTTTTGTCTGTTTGTCTGTTTGTTTGTTCGCGCATCAAACAAAAACCACTGAACTAATTTTGATGCAACTTTTTGATAAAAATGAAAAGTGAATATTAAATTAAGAAATCAATAAAAATATTTAAAAAATGACCAACCTTAAATTCAATTTTTGAATTTATTATTAAATTTATTTTTAAAATATTAAATAATCAATAATAAACATTTAAAATTAAGAATCTTATAATATTTAGTACAAATTATGTCTTATATATTTATTATTCTCTAAATTTGGTTTTTAATAATTATATATATATATATATATATATATATATATATATATAAATTATATATTATATAAATATATTAATTTTCAATTTTTAATATTAATTATTTAATGATGCCAAAGAAGTATAACTTCTCACGCGCGTACATAAGTACACGCACCCATTTTTTTTTAATCTCAAAATAGTATCAAA
Organism: Leucoma salicis; assembly: GCA_948253155.1. Lineage (NCBI taxonomy): Eukaryota > Metazoa > Arthropoda > Insecta > Lepidoptera > Erebidae > Leucoma > Leucoma salicis. The sequence continues at coordinate 24,323,464 of OX411815.1, read as the reverse complement.
AGTATTGTTATTTAAAAGAAATAAAACCTACTGAGCTGTGATAATTTGCCTTTTAACTTCATCGGATGCACGGACATGGCAAAACTATAAGGGTTCTTCATTGGCTACGGAACCCTAAAAACGGATAAACTAATTGCATTGTTATGGGTCCTTGATAAGTGTGCAAATTTTCAAATCATTCTGACGTTTTTCAGTGGTTGAAAATCACATTCGAAGATTCTGTTACATACATGCTAACATACGTATGAAGCTAATAGAAGCGAGTTAAAAAAAGTATTAAAGACCACATATAAACCGAAATACATACCTAGTAGGTATTACCTACATGTTAACAACACAGTAAATAAAGTAGCAATCAATTATTCCACACAAAAACTGTTCGTAATCGTCAAATCGGCCTTGTGCTAGCGATGTATTCAACGTCTCCAACAGACTCGCTTACATCAGAGCAGAAATGATGTTCATTCTTAACAATGCTTACAGTCCACGATCATTGTCGACCAAGCCTCGTCGCATTTTGTGTAGACCCAACTATTATATACCTAGTTGGGTCTACACAAAATACTTCGTTCGGAAACACGATGAATGGACACTGAAATTGCTTACAAGATTAACTTTACTTTTGTTATGTCGAGATATATAATAAGTGTTATTACGGGAGTCTTGTCCAGTTCAATGATGCTTGATTTTTTGGAGTATTTACGAGAGTTTTATTCAAAATAATAATTCAGCAGCATTTCGCAGCTTGCATTGACGGGCAGGATTTGGCACCAAGTGGGTTTTTTTTTTCATTTGAACTAGCCGTAAAGGAAGAAATATTATTAAAATACCACTCTTGCGGAGTGACGGCACACGGCGGGTTTATTTAGTGGGTGAGGGCTCCACATTGCTCTGTTCCTTGCCCCGAACGACAGGGTGTACGGTTAGGTACATTCTATCCCGCCTGAACTAAAAAATTGGGACGGTAACGCTTTTGCGGTAAGCTTGAAATGAAATGAAATATTTATTTGCAACAATTTTGGTTATAACATTGCCGAGGTGTTAGTAGCTGATAAATAATCTGACAAAATTCTGCCTTAAAAGGCGTACAAATGTTAGGCAAACATGAATCGATGTCAATTTAATCCCTTTATGTCAATTGTTTGAAAGTCAATAATATAATAACAGTAGGTAAGTAATATAATTGTCCTTGTTAATGAAATAATTACAAAATCAAAATGATAATGTCATTAAGAGAACAAAAATATATGTATATATTTATTTATTAAATTATTAGGCGATAATAATATGTTTTTCATTTAAATAGTCAAGTACTGAATAATAACACTTAAGTGGGAGAAAATAAGACAGTTTTTTTTAAATATGTTAAGAGAGTCCTCTTTTAAACTAATGGGGCAATTTATTAAATATTTTTATCGCCATACAATAAGCATTTCTATTAGTTAATGCTAGACGTTGCATTGGAACAAAGAGCCTATTAGGGTTTCGACTGCTTCTTTTAATATCATCGCAATGTTTGTCGAATAAATGCAGATTCTTTTTTACAAATACACATATTTCGTAAATATACAAACATGGAAAAGGCAATATGTTACATTGAATTTTAAACTTTCATGGTCACTTATAATTCTAAACGTTTTTACGGGATTTATACCATGTAAATTTTTACTTACGAGTTTCATGATCGAGCGCCATGATCACGGAGCAACATTGCTCCGTGATCATGGCGCTTGCAACAGTGCCGAAATATCGGAAACTCGTAAGTAAAAATTTACATGGTATAAATCCCGTAAAAACGTTTAGAATAATATGTTACATTGATTAAAGAGCGGCACACAACTATCCAGATACCCTACACCACACATAGAACGTATGCATTTTTTGTACTATAAATACCCCGTCCGCATCTACCGAAAATCCCCATAAAATGACTGCGTAACGGAGACAAGATGAGACATAACCATGATAGGCTAATAGTGAGGCTTCCATTGTTATGGTTTGTCTGAGACGATACAAGACATATACAAATCTATTTAACTTTTTACATAATTTATCTACATGTGATTTCCAATTACAGAACTGGTCAATAGTAATACCTAAAAAAACAGTTTCAGTTACACTATTTATAGTATTATTCTCGTATGATATACTTAAATTATTAGAGTTGCCTTTAAATGTGCGAAATTCTATAAAATTAGTCTTCGTTAAATTTACTGTTAAGTTATTCTGCCGTAACCAGTCCAAAACATTAGTTAGGGCCTTATTGATCTCTTTCTCAAAAGTACATTTATTTTCACATTTAATTATTAGTGTGCTATCATCGAACAAGAGACATTGATGATTTGTAGCATTGGGCAAGTCATTAACATATAAGAGAAATAATAGGGGTCCTAAAACACTGCCCTGTGGTACCCCAAATTTATTGAAACGGTACTGGGAGCGAAACGTTTGTTTAGTAGATTTGATCACTTTATTTATTTCTACACATTGGTATCTATCTTTTAAATAACTTTGTATCCAGCTTTGAGCTTTACCTCTAATACCATATTTTTCTAGCTTACGCAGTAACATTTCATGAGAGATAAAGTCAAAAGCCTTGCTCATGTCCAGGAATATAGCCACTACTGGTTTTTTGTTATCTAAACATTCCATGATTATTTTTACAAGTGAAAAACAAGCATGAACGGTAGAACATTTTTTTCTAAAGCCGAATTAGGATGGACTTATTCTGCAGTTAGCGTCTATAAAATTAATTAGCCTATTAAAAACAGCCTTCTCAAAAATTTTTGACAGTATTAGAACTAATGTAATCGGGCGGTAATTGGTCAGTTCATTCTTATTGCCTTTCTTAGATAAAGGTTTCACCACTGAGTATCTTAACCGGTCCGGGAATATGCCTTCTGTGAATGAAAGGTTAATTAAATGGCTTAAAGGTACGCTTAATTGTGCTGCGCACAATTTTATTAACTTTGTGCTTAAGTCATCGTATCTGATTGATTTTGATGGTTTTAGGGATTTAATATTTTTTATAATATTAATTGGATCAGTTGGACTTAAATAAATTGTTTTAATTACATTTGGAATGTCATTATAATTATTTCTAGTAGACACATTTGTATTAGTTAAATTAATGTAGTAATCATTGAATTTCTCCACTATATCACGAGGGTATGTATATTTTATATTGTTAAATATGATTTCATTCAAGTCATTAAATGGTATTTTATTATTGCAATTATTATTTATTATTTCCCAGGCCGCTTTGCATCGATTACTAGATTTATTCATATAATTTGTACTACAGTTTTTTTGAGCAGTTTTAATACATTTCTTTAATATATTAGAGTAAGTGAAATACTTTAAGTAATTATTTTTTTTATTATTTGGTGATGATTTATATTGAAGATAGTAACGCTATTTCCTATTACAATTTTTTTTCAAATTCCTGATCATCCACTTATTTGTAAATGGCTTATTTGTTATTTTTACTCTAATAATAGGGAAACACAGGTTAAAAAATAAACTAATAAGGTCATGAAAGCTATTAAATGCATTGTTCAGGTCTCTTTCAGATAAAATATCCGTAAAAGAAAGAGCTGACATGCAATCTTGAAACTTAATTAAATTATCTGAGCTAAAGTCACGTCGATTCTCAAACCATACCTTGGGTTTTAATTTGCTTAATTCTACATGGGTTTCAAAAGATATGGTTTGGGCAGTTTCATGGTCAGAAAGCGCTAAATAATGGGTATTAGATGTTATATTTTTTAAGTTACTACAAATTAAATCAATACATGATTTTTGTCGAGTTGGTGTCACAATATGATTATTTAAGTTATAGTTAAGCAGTATTGAGGTTAGTTCTTGTGCGTGTTTGCTATTTTTTAACATGTCTATATACCAATCACCACAGACTACTGATTTGTTATTGTTCAATTTAATTTTATATAATAATTTAGTAAGAGAATCAAAAAATATTTTTAGGTCTGAATCAGGTGTTCTATATATGCATATGATGATGATGTTAAAGGGCAAAAGTTTAGCAGCACAATATTCGAAGTGGTATGTAATAGGATTTATTAATTGTGACAAAACTTCACGTGTAATATAATTTCTCACTAGAATACATGTTCCGCCCCTCCTTTGCGTGTATCTGGAATAACTGGACACCAATCTAAAATTATCTAACATCAAATTAGGTTCAGAACCTTTCTTTAAGAATGTCTCCGTCAAAGAGACGACATCTACTTTTAAGTTATTTAGAGCTAAATCTTCTAAGCTGATTAATAACATATATCTCTTATTTAGATATGTTTATATATATTTTTAGCATTTGACATGCTTAGCACTATACATTAAACACAAAGTGAAAAATGTGAAATCGAAAATAACAGTCAGGAGCAGGATTTGAACCTGCATCTTCTGGATACCGTTCAGATGCTTTACCAATTCAGCCATCCTGACAATTGCTCCTGACTGCTAATTTCGATAACACATCATACTTAACGTCTTTGGGTGACGCCTGCGCCATCTGTCAGAAGTATTTTCATACATTATACCGACCCGGTAAACTTAATTTTACAATTAAGATTTTACCTAATAATGACGCAAACCCTTTAAATATTTAGATATTTTTATATATATGTTTAGCATTTGACATGCTTAGCACTATACATTAAACACAAAGTGAAAAATGAATGAATTGGTAAAGCATCTGGACGGTATCCAGAAGATGCAGGTTCAAATCCTGCTCCTGACTGTTATTTTCGATTTCACATTTTTCACTTTGTGTTTAATGTTATTTTCGATTTCACATTTTTCACTTTGTGTTTAATATATCTCTCTTACTTAAAACTCCTGCAATATTTTGGTGGAGTACAGTTACTCTACGCTCTGGATTCACCACGAAAAAACTGGTTAAGGCTGTCAACGTTTATCTTTGTTTTAATGTTTTCATTACGTATCCCTGATGCTTCACATTCCGCCATAGGAGCAGATATTGTGTCATAACTTAATATATTTATATTTACAGAATTTCGTTTTAACCCATTTTTGGAACAGAGAAATTCGCTACGACGTCGAAGATATGTGAATTCTACGTTTAAATTAAATGTCAAATTTCTAATATATTGTCTATGTGAAAGAAATTTAGATTTTCTTAATTCCAAAAATGTACAATTGTTTTAGTTTTGTAACAATAATTTTAACTGCGCGTTCAGCTGAATGTTGTTTACAGAAGCGTTAGAATTAATACTAATTACGAATATTTTTGGCTTTTGTATTCCCTTTAAATAATAACAAAAATCAGATAATAATTTACATGGATTCCTATCATTTGAGCCGATTCCAAGTATAAGAAAATCATTTGAATTTAGTGAATCAAATAGCTGTTTACAATTGTTTAGTATATAAGAACCTGTAGCATTGGTATTAATAATTCCCATGATATCGTACTTATTACTCCATGGATTAGTCGATTTGCGTATCATTTCAGTCGATAACCATTTCAGTTGTTCATCTCCTATGATTAAAATTCTGGGTTTGGGTGCAAAGTCTTCAGTTTGACATGATTTCGCTGTTACCTTTACTTTACCTCCATTCCCTTGTAGATCTTTGATGTTATTTTTACAGTAGCACTCACTAGTAAGAGACTCATAGGAGATTTTTCGCACGGGTACAACAGGAAATGAAACGATCTTGTCATATGCTCTACGTCGGGGCTCAGACTAACGTTGTAGCCCCATTAAAATCCGTAAAAGTGAAGGTGTAAGATTTTTTTGGTTATTATGAAGAAAATTTAAATGTGTAACAGGCATAATACTTTTCTTTACATTTGATTTACTCATCGGTGTAGCGAGCATACTAGAATCTGTTGGACTTGATACACAGGGTGGTTTAAAAGTGTTGTTTTTTACAGATGTAAGCAAATAAATCTGCCTGTCCTTGTCCTGTAAAGACTGCTTGAAACCACAAATATCGGCATGCAAATTTTCTATCTCTGTATGCGCTATATTTAAATCTCTTCTTAAACATTCAATTTCTTGTTTTAATTCAAAGTTTGTTGAGGAGTCGGCATCAAAAGTCATAGGCAAACTTTTAATAGTAGCATCTAACATTGATGAATTCATTGTTGAACTAGATGTGTAGTAACGAAAGTTCTTCCTCGGACCTAATACGTTTTAATGGTTTTCTAGGTGTAATATTTTCCATCGTATAGGTAAATTGTAGTAAAATTTGTAGCAAAAATACTATTTATAAAAATAATGTAAAATAAATCCTTATAAAAGATATATATTAAAGTAATTTTAAAAATCAAATAAAACAAAAAGTAAAACCAATGAACAAAAAGATCCAGATGAACAAAAAGTCTACGAAAACGTCTAGTCTCGGATATTAAATATATCATGCACAATACACGAGCAGCCATTGTAATACTATTTTAACAAACAAAAATGTAACAAATATTCATCTATCGTGTATAATTTTATCAAAAACTAATTCTTTTGGTCTGTTCGCCTATAAAATAGAAGCTTTTGATTTTGACAAGTAAGGTCGAGGCTGTGGGCGAGGGCGGTCGTCGAAGGCTAGATCTCGATACGATCGACATGTGAGATATGACCCCCCAGATCACAGCGAACGCGATACAAGTAGCGAATGTTATGTGGAACGCACCACCAACACATTATTATACTTGGTGAATTACGTATTATATCTTGTAACAAATCAACTTCAGTTAGTATAGATAGTCCAAAGTTCAAATTCAATCCGTTTTAGAACTACAACTGACGGTAATTTTTCATTTCTATAGTTTAAATGTTATTTTATATTGTTCCACATACGTAAGTTTTTGGTTATTAATTCGGTTATACTATGAAGTTTTTAAGCTGGCACATACGTATTACACTAGCATATTAGGTTTGATTAGACTATTTCAGCGCGGTTTTTGTAAGTTTTATATGTTCACAGTTTTTGTCGTCAATCTCACGTGATAAACACTGATAACATTCACACACACTACTTAACATATTATTTACTGGTTAGCTAAGATTTACACTTAAAACAGCTGATTTTACAATTAATTGAACTAATTTAACACAGAGCTGTTGTTTACGTGACAGCGCTACCTACCAAAAATGCTTGACGCTATGTTTATCATATCTGACCCCGTTTCACAGACTTAACGGGCAACAATGTGTGCTTGTTTTCGTGTTCTATTTGTACACAACTAGCTTGTAATAATGACTTATTACCCATTATTTACTAAAACCACAAGTTTATCCTCGAGCGACGGATTCTGGGATAATACTTGCTGGAACCATTACAAACCACTTTTACACATTACCATCTCAGAATAATCATCAATGGTAACTAAAATAATGATTATGAAATTACCGCAGGTACATAAGAGCACATAAACTTCTTTAGTTTCTATATACTTAGATGAATATTCTAGCATCCCAAGTCATTAAAATATAGTACTTTAATCAAATAAAAAAAATGAAAACATTTTTTATTCTGTCATCACAATAATGTTCACAAGTATCTTAATGCTCCAGGGAAATCAAAGCAAGAAAGACAATGATCTCATAATAGAGATGACTGCATTATATTTCAAAAGCTACCTCTACAAATTACGGCAACTTTTCCAAAGAGGATTTTACATATCATTACTCAAACCAGGCGGAAAAAACCTTTAAAAAAGTAAAAAGCTTTGAGCGCATCCTTTCAAGCACCTAATAACCCACTTCTGTTGAGTTTCCATGTCAGTTCAGCTCAAAAAGTGGTCGGAATTACGTATTGTAGGTATATCATACATGATTTTGCTACAATAAGGTTGCTATTATGTTACTATAATATTATAATCCGGCCGTTATACGCCAATTACACTGTATCCTACTAACATTATAAACTAGTTACCCTATCCGGATTCACACAGGTACAATTTACTAATGAAAAAAAAAAAATTTTTTTTGTTTCTCAAGGTTTAACCCACGTTACTTATGTGCATGTATAACCAGAGATAGCCGAGTGATAAAAGTAAGGACTGCAAAGACAATGGCATGGAGTTCGATCCCCAGTCCAAGGTCGCGGCATACATTTTTGACATTTCGATATTTTTCGAGAATATAATGTGTTATTTGTTTACTAATTATCATAGTATGGTGCATAACATCGCGAGGAAATCTGCATGCCTGAGAGAATTTTCCGATGTTTTGCGAAGTCTGCCAATGCGCACTTGACCAGTGTGGTGGAATTTCACTCCGATAGGAGACCCATGCCCATCAGTGGGTCGAAAAATATTGCTGCTGAACGGACATATTCGCTACTTAATTACAAAACATTGAATTTCTCTATTAAAAAATTCCATTCAAATTCAAATATATCTTTATTTTATAGGTCTTTTATAAAGCACTTAAAATCGTCAAGAATACACTAATAATTAACACGAGCACCTCAGGCGAGTACATCCGCAACAACAAAGTGGTGATTGCAATCAACCTTTCATGAGAAGAACCCGACACGAAAATCATGGCCCATTTTTTTAAATTGCCAATTTATTGCAGTTTTATAATTCTTATAACTAAAATGATAGGTATAACATTACAGTGTAGTATGTTAAAATTTAAAATTACTTGAATCAAAATTGCGTGTTAAGAATATATCGAGAAAACATCAAAAAGTGTACAGCAACCTTTTATAAAACATTTTATATCTGTTACTGTAGAATATAAAGCAAAATTACGATGTAGTTAGTAACTTACCTGTAACTATGGTTCTAAAATCGTGCCCTCAGAGCGAAGCGCTTCAATTCTGAAACAAAGTAAACATTTTAATATGTTGACGGTGAATACGCTTTTGTAGCGGCGCAATTTTTATTATTGCTATCGGTGGCAGACAGTAACGAGGGCATATCAAAGCCACAAACTACCGTAAAATCCCACTACTACTATCAAAAGAGGAGGGGGAGGAATTAGCAAACTTGATTGCAACCAGATGTGTGGTTTAGATACCGGCCTCCCACCCGAGTGTTGTGGGTTCGATTCCCACACAGGACAACTCTTTGTGTGATCCACAAATGGTTGTTCTGAGTCTGGGTGTACTGTGTGTCGTGAAATTATATGTTTCATAAAACAAATACCGTTTTGGGAACAAGAGTGGAAGGTCACGCTACTCAAATCTAAATATTGGTCCTGTGGTACATACTAAGTATACAAGTGTCACCACCCCATTCCCTGATCGATTAAGGGGAAGTTAGCAGTTATTATTTATTTATTCTGCCTTTGTGGTGCAGCGGTAGCGTGAGCGACTGCTGATTATGCGGTCTCGGGTTTAACCCCCGGGTGCTATAGAGCTTTTTCGTAAAAAGAAAAATTCTCAGTACCAGCCCGGAATTTTAAAATGTGCCCGGTAGACGGAAATAAGCTCACCCCCTATTACGTGGACTTAAACATAGCTGGCCGTGGGTGTGCACCTCTGCCTACCACTTCGGAGAATACAGACATGATGTATTTATATGTTTTTAGTAGTTATTACGCATTGCGTTACTGGGCTGGGTTCCAAGTGGGAGTAATCACTTTTTTTTTATTGCATGACGGGCCACGGTCCATCTGATGGTAAATGGTAACCGTCGCCCATGGACTCGACAATACCGAGAGTATTGTCAAGCCGCTGCTCACCAATTCATTTCACAGATATGAAATAAAATATAAACGACTATCTCCTGCTACAGCCAAAACGCAACGATGTGCTTCATGGCCGGTCACATGGGAGATGGTGGTACCAACCCGCTCGGGCCCGATACCAAGTGAGTACTCCCACCACCCAGCCCTACCACCAGTCATGCAATGTATGATAATTGCTTACTTCCCTTAGTCGCCTCATACGATACCCGTGGGAAGGAACAGGGTGGTAACACTTGTATTCTTAGTCTGTCACCACACGGACAAACTTGTAATCAGTCCCGAGTGGGTCAGTATCATAGTCTTCCGTCTGACCTATCATGAAACACCTCGGTGTTTAGTAGTTGGATTGTTTAATTTTTAGTAATACTGCTGTTGTTTCACTTAGCCACACAAAAAATAACGACACTATGTAAATACTAAACCAAATAGTCTGGAACAACAGGAAATATATACCTGTAATAAATAACTCCAGTAGCGAGTATTTATGTTTCCTAAACCGATAACTAACGTTATTTATATAGATAAGCCGAAACTTCGACGGATTTCGATCACCTCCGTTCTCCACGAACACTCGATTGCAAACGGTACACAGTTTTCATCAAAATAACGTTGCGAAAGACGATAGGATACTGAAGCGCCTCCTAAATATTAACTCGATTATAATTTACTTTAATTTTCGTATTAAGAACGTTGAACTGAGTAACGGATTTTAGTAATTGATTTATTTTAGTATTCGCATATTATTTGAAGGCTTTCAATCCACGTTCTATAATCTCACGCTCATAAGAAGGGTACTATATAATGTAATACACCCACATCTAACTCATGTAATTAATTTTGACGTAATATAGGACAAGATATTAACGTTCTGACAGAAAATTCTCGATAATACTTCTTATATAATCCAGTATTCAAACTCAGATCTATATGCGACGGAATAGTATTGACCTTTTAAATAATATCAGCAGAGTTTGTACTATAGCTGACCCTGTTGTACTATTCTTGAAGTAGTCAAAGCGAATTATTCTCTTGACTATGAACAAATTGAAAACAGAGCAATATCTTTATATAATGGAGGGGTCGCTGTTCCTTGCTTTGCACGTGTCATTTATTAATAAAGAAAACCTTTATCACGATTCGTTTAGTAAAACAATATTTTTTTTTATTTAAAAGAGCTTAGTGCCATGTATTATAAATTAGCTCCGTGTGGTGACGGACTAAGAATACAAGTGTCACCACCCCATCCCCGCGGGTGTCGTACGAAGCGACTAAGGGAAGTAAGCAATTATCACCCATTGCATGACTGGTGGTAGGACTGGGTACCAAGTGAGAGTACTCACTTGCTATCGGGCCACCGGTACCGCCGTCTCCTGTGTGACCGGTCATGAAGCACGTCAGTGTGTTTTGGCTGTAGCAGAAGATAACAGTTTATTCTTTCATTTCATACTTAAGAAATGAAATTGTGCGCAGCGGCTTGACCATGTTCTCGGTATAGATGAGTCCATGAGCGACGGTTACCACTTACCATCAGGAGCTTGCTCATCTGTCATCTTTAGCAATAAAAAAATATCTCCAGATAAAAAGAGCTTATTGTCTATGCATTATAAATAAAAATTGTTTTTGAAAAAATATCTAAACGTCATTTTAGAAAATCCTTTGTTGGATTGATGAGATTCATAAATAACAGGAGAAACAGACACTTTATTTTATACAGTTACTTATTATACTAAACTTCTCATCAGAAAAATCGAAACACCTTGCAAGTTTATGTTTTGTAAGGATTATCAGAAAAATGTGTATCCATCCATCAGCCTTTCGAAGTCTACTGCTGAACATAGGCCTACCCAAGAGAACGCCACAACATGTGTTTCGCTCATATGGGGGATAGTGCCGTAATCGCCACGCTTGGCAGGCGGGTTGGCGATCGCAGTAGATGTTGTTAATACTCGAGGGATTGCTGCTGCCCACTCCCACGGTATTCCCTCAGTCGGCTCTTACGACTCCCATGGGTGGAGAGGGGTGGGACAATTCTAAAGCCGGCCCCACATGACATGATTATAACTATTAAATACAATGGTTGTTTGTTCCGTGAGTGCCTGTGATGTTAATCATGAAAACAATCCTGATAATTGTTTCACCGGTAAGTTCTCAGGATGTTATCACAACTTAAATGCTTTTATTTTAGGTCATAATTACTGATATTTTCCTTTTCAGTTACGGATTAATTTCAATTTCATTGTTACTGTTTATATTTTACATCGAAATATGTCACATTGTTACATATTTGCAAGATTTTAGTAGAAAAGTTTTTAGGTACATATACACTAGGGCTTGACTTTATCGACAAGGTATATTATCGATATTTATCCTAAATGTTTGGAACATTTTCTCCTAACACATTAATGGAAATTATGCAATAAAAGTTCTACAGCAGATATTGTCAGTCAAGTCGATTTAGTTAATTTAAAAATTATAAGCAGGTTTATGTTGCTAAAAGCCGAGTGTATAATTCCCTTATAAAATGCATAATATCGTTGACTGACGTTGCTGGTGAAATAAATAAAAACGAATTAATTATGTTTGTTTTAATTTATTATGTCTGTTTTGTTTCGTTAGTTGAAGATGATTATTTGAATGAGCGAGTTTGCTAAAAAAACTGATTTGTTTTATCATTTTATCGATAGTCAGTCTAAAATTAGCACTTATCTTAAAAGTTTTTGTTCTGTGTTCTGTATACTGTGTGTGTACTAGAAAAAGGGAAGTGTTTCGATTACTGATGAGAAGTGTATTTATATGCACTGTGTTGATCTGTAAAGTCACCATATAATACAGCTTACTGTACTCCTGGTTTAGATCACGCTCAAACAAAAAAAAATGTTGAGAATTCAAACGATTATAATTTGACTTCTTTACAAAATTATCATAATAAAAAACGAAGAGTTTGTAACAAAAAAGGTTAGCTACGTGAAAATTGCGAGGTAACGATAAATTAATATTACGTAATAACTGTCACGTCATTTTCTCAGCAATAAACGCTATAAAAAATAGCTATTTTGGAGTGCTTAAATAAAAATGTGTAAGTACACGGACTGGACCCTAACGTGACAAACGATGGGCTAGTGATTAATGATGTATTTCATTGAAGCACAGAATTATTCTGTTATCTATAGATGGCGTTAGGGAAGTTGAGATCGCGGATACGGATATTTAAATAACCCGTTGAAAGGTTTTAGAAAACTAAAATCAGTTCGGATATTAGTTGATAGAAAATTTATCTTTTTCCACTTCTTCTTTTTCACGAATAATTTGTTCTTTAATAGAATAGGCTTGTGTTCACTAAGAATATATCGAATGGATTAGAGATTTTTTAATGTAAATGAAATTTAAAAAACTTACTACAATAAACAAGGTGATACAAACTAAACTTAGAATAGAATAGAATAATTTATTTGCTTTGAACACGGTACATAATACAGTTGACATTATATATAATTATATAGTCCAGCATGTTCAGTCATTTCTATGACATGCAAATTTTCAAGCACAATTAATGTCAATCAATTACCTATAATCTCTGGAAATACCTAGTTACATAATTTTCAATTACATAATTTTCAATTATCTTAATATAATAAAAATAAATGGAAATGAAAATCACTTGAATGAACCTTAGACCAAGAGGACTAAAGCTCATTCATGTGACATTCTACAATCGGTAACGAGCCCAAAATAAATATCCATATATTATTTTAAAAATAATAAATAAATATCCACGGACATTTCACACAACGTCCTCTAGTCCTAAACTAAGCTTAACGCTGTGCTATGGGTACCAGATTACGGATATAATACATATATAACTTTTTTTTTTGTAAATACATACATATAATAAATGGAAAACACCCAGACGCAGTACAAACGCAGTTTTTTGATTAGCTGTCTTTGTCATTACGAATATTAGTCTAGACTCTTAATATTAGATATTATGTATTTAAGTATAAATTATTTTAATAACTCTTTGAGGTAAGATGATGTGATGCTACGCTCTAAGTTCTAACTGCTTAAGAAATAGCTTGACCCGTTTATTTAAGGGTGGAACAAGTTATATTACATAAGTTTTAATCACTTATAGCATTTACGTTTCGTAGAAGTAGTACAAAGCTTTCGTGTGACTATTAGTTTCGTTAATCTGATAATGCAAAGTCTACAGTCGTTCTTTAGCCTGTATATAGAAGAAGGATTAATTAATATTTTATCCCTTGTGGCGACGGACTAAGAATACAGGTGTTCCAACCCATTCTTTCTCGTGGGTGTTGTGAGGGAAGTAACCTATTATCACCACTGGTGGTGGAGTTGGATACCAAGTGGCTGTACTCAATTGTAATCTGACCCAAACGGGTCGGTACCACCGTGTTCCGTGTAACCGAACGTGAAACACCTCATCGTGTTTTGGTGGTAGCGGAAGCCATCCATTCACTTAGTTCCCATTAGCGGAATGAAATGGTGAGAAACGGCTTGACAGTACTCTTAGTATTGTTGAGTCCATGAGCAGCGGTTACCATATACCATCAGGTTAGTCGTGGCACCTTTGCAATCATAACCATAAAACAAATTAGACACGGTCTATTGATATATAAATTTGAATAGAAGCAAGACCGATGGGTCCACATATGGCCAAGATTGCCGATAAAAATTAATTAAGGATATAAAATATAATCTTTAAAGAAAATAGTTTTTAAACTCGGCTCGGGTTCTCTAAGTAATGTTATACCCGAAATTAGTACATTTAAACTATCCACCGACAATTAAGTGAATTTAAACTCCCCACCTACAATTAATAAACTCTACGGTATGTTATGTTGTACTAGGTACTTACATTTATCCGAAAGTTAAGTCACGTATATCCACGAAATATTTCGGATATCCGTTGGAACATCCCTAGTTTGTAGGATGAATATTAAACGCCCAAACCTTCACATCCAATAATGAAACACAAACATGTGACGAAGGTTAAAAAGTTATTTTACGCTACAAATTTGTTTAAGTTCCTTGTGTAGGTACCTACATAAACACATTACAATATAATGTACCTATATTTATATATTAGTCTTGTAGGTCAATTAAAATCAGACTGGCGCTCAAAGTGAGAATGAGATTTATCATCATAACCGATTTCATTGGATTTTATCACACACTAGCGATCCGCCGCGGTTTCGCACGGGTAGCACTAATTATATATGTATATAACCAGATGATTTCAATTAAAATAAAATCGCTACCAAATTTTACAAAATCAAGAAGAAAGAAATCAAGAACAGCCGGTTCGCGACCTTAAGAAGTCCGTGTTTACATGACACAAATCGATTTTTAGACTTTTTTTTTTTATAAAAGGCATCTATTTCCTTCCCCTTCACTAAGCAATAATACTTGTATCACGGGTGACTTTACGAATATACGATTTCATGGACACAAGGTACCTATGGATCACACAAAGAGTTGTCCTGTTTGGCAATCGAACCCACAACACTCGCACGGGAGGCCGGTATCTAAACCACCCCGCCATTTGCGTAGTCTATTATAATAGCTAGCTACTGTATTTTATTTTAAATTTTTGTCACATTTTGCATTCGCTTATCTCTGGAATAACCTATCCGACTTAATCAATTATTTTTGACAAAGACTATAAGATATTTAACATGATGCTACGGCTTTAAAGGGCCGAGCAATTAGCGATATTTACCTAAGTAAAGATAAGTTACGTTCATACTAAATCCATCCATCCATCCATCCATCAGCCTTTTAAAGTCCACTGCTGGACATAGGCCTCCCCAAAAATGGGGGATAATGCCGTAATCGCCACGTTTGGCAGGCGGGCACGGGGGGGGACACGGCAAACTAAATGGATTACCGATATTGTTGCATTATGACAAAGTACTAATTTATAGATGTGTGCATACATTATACATATTGGTACAAAAAGAGACGGAAGATCACCGATCAAAAAAAATCGGCCAATTGCCTGAACTGGTATACAACAATTACCGCACGTTAGTGCGATATCTAGTATTTTTTGTATATAACATCATTGCGAGCAATTACAACAAAGTGGAAATAGGGGGACTTAGTTCCAGCCACCCAACGATTACCTCATAGAGCCAATATGTGTACGCCTGAGCCGTTGAGCTACCGCCGATTGTACCCGCAGAGATAATTTCGATGTCAATTACACTTAATCTACCTAAAGCAAGAGCAATTTGTTATCGATCGTTTATTCACGTAAGTAGCCAGAGCATATCAAATGCTTAAAAAATAACAAAACATCTTAACCACTATCATCATGAGAAATGTTATTTTTTTAACTGCCTCAGTGGTGTAGCGGTAGTGTATGCGACTACTAATCATCAGGTCTCGGGTTCAATCCCCGCGTCGGGCAATGTTATTGAGCTTTTTCCTAAAAAGAAAAATTCTCAGTAGCAGCCCGGAGTTTGGAAATGTGCCCGGTAGACGTCAATAGGCTTGCACCCTATTACGTGGGACTTAAACATAGCTGGCGAATCGTGGGTGTGTAATATACCTCTGCCTACCCCTTCGGAGAATACAGGCGTTAAGGTATTTTTTTTGTTATTTTCTTACAGTGGCAATATTTTCTTCTTTTTTTATTAATAAAATTTGTGGCTTAATTATATAAAAATTAATAATTTATTCCAAGAAAACGTTCAAATTACGGAAGGTGAACGTTTTAAATGATTCATTATAAATGACAAGTATGAGCGGTGTCAACGACCCGCAAGCACGTAAGGTCGCTAATAAAACCTTAAGCCGAAGCCTTACACGTAACTTGTATCGATTTTCCGATACTACAAGTACTTGAGAAATCTTCACGCTATTTATATTTTTTGCAACAGCAGGATAGTGAGATTACCACTGAAATAATATCACACAGTTAGCAGATAGGCAGTACATAGCGGATTTATTTGAAGAGTGAGGGCCCAAAGCAATGGGGTGTACGATTAGATACATTTTTTCCCACCTTAACAAAAGAAAAAGATCGAAAGTTTGTTGTGATGCTTGGTACAAGAGCTAATGGATGAGGATCTTGTAGCAAATGAATGAACAGCTTGATTCAGCAATTGAAGGACTGAAAAAAAATATTGCTTCATCCACGAGCGATGGTTACGACTTACCATCAGGTGGGCTGGGGCAATGCTATAAGCCGTACAATAAAGCATCTCTTACACTATGATTGGCAGCCCGTTAATAATGCCTGTGGTGTCGTTAGTGGTTATGACAACCACTTACCATGAAGCAAACAGTAAGCGTGTTTATCACTGTTATAGTTTATCAGGTATATATCAGGATAATAAAAATAATCCGTTAATATATTGTAACAGAGATATATTATAGCTTTACAATAGCATATTTGATGACGTAGTATTGCACGCCTCATAAGCGAAGCGTTCAGGTGGGTACTATTCTCGTTTTACACAGAACAACTGATTTTTCAAACTTAAATTGTCTCTATTTATCATATATTGCACTTGTAAAACAGTATATACACACACATATCAAGAAAAAACACTATTTTTGACACTCATGATATTTTTATGCCATTTTTGTTATTTAAACTAGTTAAAAAACTGTTTTAAAAAGTTCTGTCTTGGACGTCCGTTTGTTGTAGGTAATGTATGTTAACACGATAACAACCGAAATACTTTTCTAATCGAGTCTTTTTTTTTTCTTTTTAACTTGAGTATAACTACGAATTGAGCCCTATTACTTTTCACGGTCTGATTCGATGTGGTTTAATTGTTATTAAATAAACATAAAAATAGTGAATATTTACGCTCGACGCGACACTAAAACCAGCGCTTTTCATGAGAACTATTTCTATAGACCAATATAGAAGTACTTCTTAGTACTTTTTGAAATTATTTATTATTTACTTTTTGAATTTATTGTTTATCTTTGTGATTTATTGAAAACTACTTTAGTAAGACCAATACATTATTAGTTACTTATCAAATAATCAATTTTATTGTGAAAAATGAAGATTATGAGGCGTGCAGTTTTGGATTTTCCAAATTGAGAGTATTTTTAATCTATATTTTTTAGCATTTGACATGCTCCGCTACTTTTTAAGTACAAATTATTTGTGAATAAGGAAAAAGAGATTTTTAGCACGAGCGGGAACTTCCCGGGATTGGAAAAGACGCGGGTTCGGTTCCCGCTCGTACTAAAAATCTCTTTCTCCTTATTCACAAATAATTTGTACTTAAGACGTAGTATTTGTTTGACCGAGTTCTTATACTGATCGTTGATGTGAAATTCGATTCCCACACAGGACAATTCGTTTTGTGATCCACAAATAATATTGTTCAGAGTGTGGTTTCACTTCGTGTGTGTTAATTGTATCAAATGTGATACAGGGATATGTACTCGTATATAGTGCATATCAGCTAAAAGAAATAAAATTAAGGTTTTTAAGCTATTTTAATTGCTCTTAAGCCCCAGATTTTAGCCTAGTAAATGTTTACATCAAACTGTGGCCGAATCGCGTGACTGTTCGGAATGACTGAACGTTTCGTGAGCGTCCTTAAAATTCATTGCTATGTGGCGTGTCGGCCATGTTTGTTTGCACAACAGTGTAGGTACAATTATGTGATGGTCAGACAATGGTATTGCAATGGTATAACAGCTCATTGTATGATGGTGAAATATACTAACGGATTATTTTTATTATCCTGCTGGCGCGGATTTTTTACCAAATCTTTATACTTCCCGTGAAGTCTCGTAATCGTTGACCCTTTTTAACAATTAAAACACATCGAATCAGACCGTGAAAAGTAATAGGGCTCAATTCGTAGTTATACTCAAGTTAAAAAGAAGAAAAAGACTCAATTAGAAAAGTATTTCGGTTGTTATCGTGTTAACATACATTACCTACAACAAACGGACGTCCAAGACAGAACTTTTTAAAACAGTTTTTTAACTAGTTTAAATAACAAAAATGGCATAAAAATATCATGAGTGTCATAAATAGTGTTTTTTCTTGATATGTGTGTATATATTGTTTTACAAGTGCAATATATGATAAATAGAGACAATTTTAGTTTGAAAAATCAGTTGTTCTGTGTAAAATGAGAATAGTACCCACCTCAACGCTTCGCTTATGAGGCGTGCAATACTACGTCATCAAATATGCTATTGTAAAGCTGTAACAGAGATATATTATATGTCTATAGATTTAAGATTCTTGAGAAAATATTGTACATTTAAGATATTTGAGAGAATAATGTATTACGCTTTTTAGGAGTCTCTGAACACAAAAAAACATTTTTCAGAACTTTTGTCTGTTATTTTGGGCTTCACGTGAAAACTACTGAACGGATATTGATAAAAAAAATTGTTTGATAGCTCTTGATTAGTCTTAAAAAAAACATTTTATCCCACTACTATATCAGGAACCACAGTGCACAGCCAGTATAATATAAGGCAGCTCAATATATTGATAGTTCGGTACTAAAATGGCGATTTTCACATCATTTATCATTTTACTAGAATAAAGATATTCGGCGTGTAATCTAGGTTATTAACTATCTGCGTGGCAAATGCCATCCAAAACCGTTAAATTTAATTAAGTTACAAGCATCAAGCGTTTGTACATACAAATTATCGCTTTTAATATTTGTAAGATAGCGTACAGTAGATAGTTATGTCTGTGTACAGGTCGGTTCTGTCGTCCCTCTACAAAATGGGGTCGCGGTAACTGCGGTCCAATAATCAGAGGTAAGGGTAAACACCAGTAAACGAGGGTAAGCCAGGGGTAACGCACGCTTACCTAGCTTCTACGATATATTGAGTAATGAAATAGCAAGTAAGAAAATTGACAGTATTCGGTAAAGTTTTCGTAAGGGTCGTTTTTACCCCTCACGGCTCACTAGTAGGTTGTATACATAGATGCCTTTTTTACTTTAAAATTGTAAAGTACATTCTGTGTTGTGGATTGTAGAATGATTTTCTGTCTTTTTTTTTATTGCTTATGGTGCCAGACGAGCCACGGGCCGTAGCCCTCGGCCCGTCTAAATGGTAACCATCGCTCATAGACTCAACTATACCTGGATTATTGTCAAGCCGCTGCTCACCATTTCATTTCACAGATATGATATGAAAGAATTAACGGCTATCTCCTGCTACAACCTAAACACACCGATGTGCTTCATAGCTAGTCACACGGGATATGGTGTAGCAACTCGCTCGGGCTCGATAACAAGTGAGTACTTCTCTTAATCGTCTTATACGACACCTGGTTGAAAGAATGGAGTGGTGACACTTGTATTCTTTTTCTTCTTTCTTTTATTTCTTCTTCGTCTTAGCTATGATTATACAATTTCTAAAAAAAAAAGTTTTCTGAAATTTTCCAATTTTCTGCGCAATTCTCCTAATTATTCTTTCAGTAAGAACCTTCTACAAAGTATTAGAAAACTTCAAAAAAATATGAATGAAATCGGTAAAGTCGTTCTCAAGTTATGGCGTGACCTAGAGAAATAGGGATACATTTTTACCGACTTCCAAAAAGGAGGAGGTACTACATAATTGATCTACTACTATATAAGTATACTACGTATGTTCGTCTGTGTGCATTTTTCTTTGTGTATGTTCATCGAAATTTTCGCCAAATTTTGACCGGTTAAAAAAAATATTTTTTAGTTTGAAAGGGTATACTCCCGAGGTGGTCGCATTATCATCAAGTCAGGATCTGATAATAGAATCTCAAGGAAATCGAGGAAAAACTAATTAAATAATGTAATAAAATCTTAGAAGTCAATTATGCCACACTTCCCGATTTCCAATTGAGCTGAAATTTTGCATACTTATGTAAGTTTAGTAACAATGCAATAATCTGGTACTGTTGAGCTGATCTGATGATGGTGCCAGAAGGTGGAGAGTGGAAGTCCTCATTGGCGAAAAGCAAAGATATGAAATTTTGGAAATGGAAACTTGTTATCCACTAAAACGGCTAAAATAAATTATAAAAAGTTAAACCGACTTCAAAACCACAAATAGGCACTCAAAAGCGAAAATTAAATTAATATAATTATTATAAGCGCTATCTATTTGAAGTTGGTGCCAGCCAAATTTAATAGGTAGTAGATTTATATTTTTTTAATAATTTATTTTTTATATTTAAAGATTATTCAACAAACTAGCCTTTGCCCGCGATTCCGCTATAGACGAACGCAAGTTCTTAGATTATGTATCAGGTCCCCGTTATTGTAGCGTATAATCAGTTATTAAGTCTAATCAAGAGCCATCAAATAAACATGTTGCATTAAAATCCGTTTCGGTAGTTAATGCGTGATGTGCGAAAAAATCAAACAGATAAAATTTGTAAAATAAATGTCTTGTGTGCACAAACGAGTTAATAGCCGTTAATACAGTAATATTTTCTAAAATATTATAAATATTTTAACATAGCTCTGTTACAGCTTTATAATAGTAATAGATACACAACAAATAATTATTTTCATGAAAACCTCAAAGGTGTCGACCTCGAACTGGGGATCGAAGTCGATACCACTGTCTCGGTAGTTCTTAGTTTAACTTCTAGGCTAACACTGCATCGCAATATATATATTTAGGTTTACTATTAACATGCTCCAAAGTTACCAACTACAAATAAATGAAATAGTTACAAAAACTTACCGCAGATCTTTTGCCCTCAAATAATTAGTTGCCCCGCTGCCAGATCCTCATCTTTCCGCCTAACCCTTAGGGAACCATTAGACGACCTTGTAATCTTTACGTCGTGACAAACGATTAAATACTTAGGGTAACTTTTTTGAGGTAAATCTTTGATTTAAGAAGTCTATTCATTTTATACGGGAAGTCTGTAATTGTTGTTTATTTTAATACCTACCATTTGCTTTTTTTAAATTTTCCTGCTTTAGACCTACTAATGATATTAACAGGTATTTATTTCCAAGACAATTCTTCCGACATTCGCGGAATGAAAATAGATACGTTAACAAACAACATTATTTTTATAATTTAAAAACACGTTGCTCTAACGGATACTAAGTACACCCAGACTCTGGAAACTCTTTTGTAAGACACACAAAGAATGGTCCTGTATGGAACGAACTAATAACCCTCGAGGTTGGTATAAGTACTTGGTATCTCAACCACAGCGCCATCTGCGCAATTATTGACTAAAACTGCAAAAGAAATAATATATATTTCTTTTGTCACAGTTCATTTTCTGACTCACTATTAAGCAAGGACTTCATTTTGGAATTACAGGAATGTAAGAATATATATATTTTTTTTAATTAAAGGTTGTTTAGCTAAAATATAAAATCGAACACATATTAATATCTCAACGCAATTCTCAAAGAGAGCCTTGTTCTTAGTTAAATAATATCAATATACATAATTTTATTACATTAGGTATTTATAATATTTCACCTTTATCAATTGTATTTCCACGAAAACATCAAAAGTAGCCTTTATTGACGAACAGCTAAACTACCTACCCTATTGATGTGACGGGCTTCATGGCGTAGTCGGTAGTGTAACCGACTTCCGTGCACGGTCGTGGGTTTGATTCCCACTCAGTACAATTATTTGTGTGATGAACACAGATATTTGTGCTGCGTCGGGGTGATTTCTATCTATTATATGTACCTATGTATTTACAAAAAAAAAGTAATATATGTATTATATCCGTAAGCTTAGTTTGGGACTAGAGGACGTTGTGTGAAAATGTCCGAGAATATTTAATATTTGTTAATTATTATTAATTTCGTTTAGTTTAAACTTTACAAATTAGAAATCAAATACCGTTCTCCACAGCAACGAATCTTTTACTTGGCCAATTTGTGCTCCAGGCTGTTCAAAGATAAAATTGTAGCAAGTACCAAAAGAGGCAACAAACTCATCATGCTATAAATACGTTTTACTCTCATTTTCCGTACAATCGATATTAGGATTGCGGTAACAGTGCGTCCAGTAAAATAGGCCACTTGCAATAGACCTACATTCTGAATTAACTCTGCTGCACATTTACGGATACGTTATT
Organism: Leucoma salicis; assembly: GCA_948253155.1. Taxonomy (NCBI): domain Eukaryota; kingdom Metazoa; phylum Arthropoda; class Insecta; order Lepidoptera; family Erebidae; genus Leucoma; species Leucoma salicis. The sequence goes on along the minus strand of OX411815.1, from coordinate 24,300,703 downwards.
TGTATAAAACACAGCAAATGTAACGAATAATTATAACTGTCTGGGACATTTTATTCATTTTGACTGTGACATTTTGTTTGTTATTTGAAATGTTTATACTTAATTTGAAAACGCCTACAAGATTAATTGTACTGAACCCTTTCATGACTTTTGTGAAACAAGCAAACCAAAGAATTCATTATTTGCTGAGATAAATAAATTTGAAAGTTTATACTCTCTTAATTTGATAACGCCTACAAGATTAATCGTATTTACCTGTAATAAGTTTTGCTCTAAATACTATTGCAGGCGCTTTTATTTTTGACGCTTTGAAAATATGAATTGGCAATGGCTAAAAGTTTTGTCAAAATCATTAACAGAAGAACCATAAATAATCGCGTTATTTGTGAGGGGTGATATAATAAATCCGTAATAAAGATGAAAAGATGTGCGACTCTAGGCGCCCCCTGCTGGAGTAATATACAGCACTAGCAATTCGTGACGCCCTGATACGCCGTTCATCTCTTTACATAAAAATAAGGTTTCATACTGGATCGTAAAAATATAATTCTGTAACTATAATGACTGCTAGTGGGGCTAGGAATGTTCACGTAAGGCAGGCGGGCATATTTGCCATATTCCTTCTTCCTCAACGTATGAAAATAATGAATAAAATATGCTGCATATGACCATGAACTACGGCCTAAATCCCTCTCACGATGAGAAGAGTCCAGTACCCAATTATGGGACAGTAAAAACGTTATAAATATAACCATGTTAGATATTCATCCATCCATCCATCCATCAGCCTTTTAACGACCACTGCTGGACATAGGCCTCCCTAAAAGGGGTATAATGCCGTAATCACCACGCTTAGCAGGCGGGTAAGCAATTGCTGTGGATGTTGTTAATACTCGAGGGAGTGCCGCTGCCCACTACCCCGGTATTCCCTCAGTCGGCTCTTACGACTCCCGGGGGTAGAGAGGGGTGGGAAAATTCTAAAGCCAGTCCCACACGGCCAATGATAGATGTTACAACAGTAATCATTTTCAACGTAAATTTGAGACAGCTTACAGATATTTTGATCTATATTTTAGCACTTGACATGCTCAGCTACTCTTAAAGTACAAATTATAATTTTTAAATAAGGAAAAAGAGTATTTTAGTACGAGCGGGCATCGAACCTGCGTCCCTTCTTTTCCGGGGAAGTGCTCTAATCCATTGAGCTATCGTACCATTTCTAGAAATACCGAATTTCCTCATCACATTTGTCTTAACGACCAAACGCCCTCTATCGGCAATAAAATATAGATCAAAATGTTTGAAAAATCACGCCATCAAATAGTATGAATTTTAATTGCAAAATTAAACTTACATTGGATGAATGCATGTAAATGCAGGTATCTAAGCATGTCAAATGCTAAAAATATATATAAAAATATCTAAATAGCTTACAGATAGTTTGTAGGTTATCAAAATCTGCTACGGCGCCCTTGGTAGCCTCTAGTATTTGTGCTAACTTCAGAATAGAACTCTATTCGTTTCCTTCCATCCATCAGCCTTTGAACGTCCACTGCTGGACATAGGCCTACCCAAGAGAACGCCACAACGAGCGGTCCCGTCATGGAGGATAATGCCGTAATCGCCACGCTTGGCAGGCGAGTGGGCGATCGCAGTGGATGTTGTTAATACTCGAAGGAGTGCTGCTGCCCACTCCCCCGATATTCCCTCAGTCGGCTCTTACGACTCCCGTTGGTAGAGAGGGGTGAGACAATTCTAAAGCCGGCCCCACACGGCTAAGCTAGTTTCCTTAATCCTGTATTAATATCCTCCACGATACAAATGAACGACTATACTATAGACTTCCAATACAAGTAAGATCTCGTAGGTACTCACGCTTACCACCGAAGGAATGTAACATAGCTCCAGTGGCCCGCCAATAAAGGCGGAGAGACGGCACCCGGCGGGTTTCTTTAGTGGGTGAAGGCCCCACACTACCCTGTTCGTTACCCCGAATGACGGGGTGTGCGTTTAGGAACATATGTAAATAAAACAATATTCACGTAAATAACAGAAAGTAGTTTTTTTTATTGCATATGGTGGCAGACGAGCTACGGCCCACCTAATGTTAAATGTTACTTACCCAGCCTTACCAGCAGTAATGCAATGGGTGATAATTACTTACTTCCCTTAGTCTCCTTATACGACACGTGGGAAAGAATGGTGACACGTGTATTCTTAGTTAATCCGATAGCATATAGACAAGGTATGGTATTGATATTTATTTGTCTAGCCACTTCTATTCGCAATCACAGAGAAATTTTACGACATTCCAATATATCATAGAAAATAGTATTGCCATCAAGAGAATCGGAGATGGTGTGTGTAAACACGACTTATTAGATAATCATGACGCTCGATAGACAGTTTTACGAGCATGATAAAACCGGCAAGAGATCCGTTTGATGAAATCATCTTTATTATCTCTACATACGCATTACTAATATTATAAATGCGACAGTGAGTTTGTTTGTTTGCTTGTTACACCTTCACGCCATAACTAGTGAACCTTTTTTGATAATATGGAGAGGATATTTAAGGTGGAGGATAGGGAGGATAATAAGGAGTAGATAGGAAGGAAACTAAACAGAGGATAGGGATGAGGTTTTTGCCTCCGGCGCTCTCACTCGACGTACGAATACAGAGGCAGGAGTACCTACCCTTGTTCCAATCACAATGTTTTTAGATCTTCTGTGATAGAGTGATATTTTCCCGATCAAGCCTACTCATTCATGCTGGAATAAGCAAGGCCTACTCTCTAGACAAACCTAGAAAATCATTCATAATAATAACATAATAATATTTATTTATTTCTCCCATAAGACAAAAAACAGATACACAATAATAGTAGCACAGGAAATAAAATGGGAGGCTGGTTTCCAAACTAGGTAAAAACCACTATAAATCCACTAAATAAGCCCGCCGTGTGCCATCTCTCCGCCTGTAGTGGCGGACCACTGGAACTGTGTGACATTACTTCAGGTTGTACGCAGTTCTGACTTACCCGTTCGGGTACCTTCTACAGTGTCGCTCGCGGTTGTCAGTTTCATAATGCTCCTAAGCCTAATTATTATTATTTAATTGTATTGAGAGGCTTAACAATATTCTCAGATTAGACTACAATAGATATTGACTAAATTGAATAACAACGTGATACAGTCCTGTGCTTGAGGAGATTATTTTGTGACGGCACGGCAGCTTATGTAGTAGGCGAAGCCTCACACATTTTCCCCAACTAAACAAAAAATGTTAGCCAATTGCGGGTGTTGCTGCCTCATCAGTATTCCGTGGTAAAGATCTACTCACAATGTTTTCCTTCAAATCAAATAAACTGGAGAGTTCAGCATCTTGCTCTAACTTCTCTGTGCTGCAATTTCAACAAATATATTTTTCAGAAATGAAACCGTCAACCAGTTTCAAAGTTTAAGCGTCTAAAACAGACGCTCAATATCGCTCAATAACTACACAATATCTGCAACGACGCGACGGTTCCGGGGCGTCGCTCCCTTTATAACGTAGTCGAAAATATTTGACAACCCTATCGGGGCAATCGCGCGAACATTACAGACGGCAGCGTCAGGGCTGCTACGTTCTTATCTGTGATTAAAACACATGTGTCTAACGTACGATCTTTAACTTATCTCTTTACAGCATAAACTATGAAAATAATGTAAGTATATCGGGAATTGATCAAAAACATTAATTTTACCTACATATAAAAAGGTTTATTTAGACTATATAACGAGGCGAGCCTATTGCCGTCTACCGGACTAAATTGGCAGCTCTAAATGTACCATATCAGGATATTGACTTATTGTATTTGGACTGGTTTGCATTATTATCTATCGTCATCATCACCCGCCTAAACACATATAAAACTCGATTTATGCTGGGGTCAGCTTGCGATCTGTTCGGGTTAACTAACCATCAATGAGAACTGCCTATTTCACCTTCTGAACTACTATCTTCTGAAGACCCATTACTAATCGTGCCACCACGTAAAGACCCATTGCCTTCTGAAGCACGAAAGAGGGTAGCTGTCCGCAAATAAAAAAAAGGAGTCACATGTCGTCATCTAATGCCGGCTAGAAAAAAGTTGGTTAAGTTTACCGATGGTTCGAATGCCAAGTGCAAATCTAGGCTAGAATAAAATTCTAATTCTAATACCGCGTTTGTTTTAATGCAACCATTGAACTTTAACAATATTCTTATAATAGTAGTACGAAAGGTAAGTGCTATAATGGAAAAGTACACAGACGGAGAAACGAAGAAATATTTTTAAGTAACTTTTACTTAACAAAGACGGCGGCGAATAATGCAGCGTCTGCAACTTGTAATGTAATCAAGAATATAAAGTCATAACATTACTTACGCAAAGTATATTTGATGACTTGTGCATTACACACGGCTTCGCTCGCGTCACAACAAGTGTCATCACCCCATTCTTTCCCTTGGCTGTCGAATAAGTAAGTCGTATGGGAAATAAGCAATTATCACCATACATTACTCACTTGTTGTTAGGCCAACACAAGAGACAATGGTACCAATGCTGAGTGCATTGGTACTACTGTCTCTTGTGTGGTCACATGAAGCATCTCGGTGTGTTTTTGTTGTAACGGGATAGCCGTTCATTTTTTCATTTACGGGAAATTTAATGGTGAAACAGCGGCTTAACAGTACTCATAGTATAGTTAGTCCATGAGCGACAGCTACCACTTACCAAGTGATCTGAGGATCGTCTACCACCATAAGCAACAAAAAAGAGTACTAATATAATATAGCTATGGACAAAACTATTATATTGATCACTGCACAAAAACTGAGGGTCGTCCTAACGTGACAACAAAACATATAAACTAAACGCGAATAAACAAAACGCATTAATTTCATAGTTTTTGATAACTGTAACTGCATAGATATTTTGTTCCAAAAGTCTTTGATCAAAATATACACTATTGCTATTCAATTAAATATCACTCGTAAATGAAAGTAAAAAAAATAAGATAAATTATTGTTTGTAATGGTTTTGAGAGATGAGTTTATGCTAAGACAAATGGTTAATTTAGTTGGCTGTTATAATTTCATAAGTACGCAAGTTCCTAACCGCACACCCTGTCGTTCGGGGCAACGTACAGGGTAGTGTGGGGCTCTCACCCACTAAAGAAACCCACCGTGTGCCGTCTCTCCGCCTTTATTGGCGGGCCATTGGAACTATGTTACATTGCTTCAGTGCTAAGCAGTGACAGCCTAGCGGTAGAACCCGAAGACTACTATGACGGAGTATACATAACAAGATAATTTCGAACTCCAGTCTCAAATCGCAACTCCACAAGTCAACCTCTACTTTTCAAAAGCCTTTTTTATTTTTTGTTAAGAAGCGAAATTATGTACCTAACCAGCGCACTCCATCGTTTGGAGCAACGGGTAGTTTGGGATTCTCACCCCCTAAATAAACCCGTGGTGTGCCTTCTCTCCGCCTCTATTGGCGGACCACTGGGACTGTGTGACATTACTTCAATGGTGACTTTTCGAAAGCCTGACACTTCATTGACGACCTAATAAATGTGTCAACTCTCAGTTCTAAACCTACCTTTAATCCTTATACTTAATAATAATATAAATGCGAAATTGAGATCGTTTGTTACGCTTTCAAGCCGTAACTACTTAACCAATAATCATGAATTTTTGCATACATGTAGTCTGAAGCCTAGAAAAGTACATACTATATGTATATACTATACTTTTATCGCAGTAAAATAAATGGTTCCCGCGAGATAGTTATTTTTACATAAGTACCGTGGATGTATTTAAATTCTGAAATGTACGCGAACGATGTCACGGTTAGAATCTAGTAAAATATAATCTGTTATTAAACAGAAAGAAAAAAGTAAGTATCATAAGTATTAATTGACACTTCTACCCTTTTTTTGTTTTTTTTTTGTTAAGGCGGGTAAAAATGTTCCTAGCCGCACACCCCGTTGTTCGGGGCAACGAACAGAGTAATGTGGGGCCCTCGCCCACTATAGAAACCCGCCATGTGCCATCTCTCCGCCCTTATTGGCCGGCCACCGGAACCATATTACATTCCTTCAGTGGTTGATTCTTCTACGAGTACCCAACGTCTACTTAATATTATGAAGTAAGTACAGCATCTGTTTTCTCTTAATTCTGTGAAATTTTAAAACTTTTTATTTACTTGACTATAGCCACTGCTACTCACACAATTCATTGCGTCTCTAGAATACACGATACTGAAGCAAAATCGATCGCCAGCTCAGTTTTTCAGAGTGCAAAATATGATCACGCTCTTACGGAACGATATAAATAAAAATAATAATATAGATAAAGGACTGACGCTTTTGCACGCGCTATCCGAAATTAGCTGTAATCTTGTCCGCATTAAATATAGGCGCATTAGTCACGCGAGCCAACCCTACGAGCATGAGGGGCTAGGGTTGGCACAAGGGTGATTTTTTAGTTAATTTAAGAACAATTTTATTTGAAGTTTTTATATCTTTCATACACAATTATATTATGACGTAGTGACCAGTTCAGTGGCCCGGGCTTTAATTACTATGATTTATGGTTATATCCCATATACCTTACATTTTTGTTCCTTTTAGTAAAAATACCATAAAGGAAATATTTTAGAACGAAAATAACCAAGTTTTTACTAAAGGTAGATTACTAAAATTGAAAGTGGAAGGATGTAGGTACAGGGGGAGCCCGAGACTCACCTACCTAGCCCAAATCGGTCATGTATTGAAGGAAGGCGGAGTCAGGAGTCTCCGAAACCGGCGAGCGTGTATGAAGAGAGTTATGAATGTTGAGGAAGCGAGAGATGTATGCAAGAATAGAGCCTCTTGGCAGTCTGTTCTCTCTGCCTACCCCGCAAGGGAAATGGCGTGATGATGATAAGTTATAAGATAAGTTATAAGTTGATTACTCTGAAGCCCAGAAAAGGACATAGGCTACGTTCAAAAAATCACAGTCAGCCCGGGATTTGGAAATGTGCCCGGTCGACGTCAATAGGCTCGCCCCCTATTAAGTGGGACTTAAACATAGTTGGTGAACCATGGGTGTGTACACCTCTGCATACCCCTTCGGGGATACAGGCGTGTGACTATATTATTTTTTGTTCTCATCCCTGTAACTATTTTTACATAGTTATAATTAATGTAACATAGAATGATGTACCTATTCACTCATGACCTACCGATCATAATGAAATTTAGCATACATATAGTACAGAGTCCAGAAAAGGACATAGGATTATATTTATCCCAGAAAAACTGTGGGTTACCAATTTTTGTATTCTGAAGGCCATGCGGACGAAGTCGCAGGCGGACTCTATTAATCCCTACTCAGGACTATACTTATGCCAAATTTCATAAAGCTTGGCTAAGTAGTTACAGCGTCAAGAAGTTACAAACAAACAAACTCTACTTTACATTTCTAATACGAGTATAAGTTCTCCATACATCTATCCATCAGCCTATAGACGTCCACTGCTGGACATAGGCCTCCCCAAGAAATGGGGGATAGTGCCGTAATCGCCACGCTTGGCAGGCCGGTTGGCGATCGCAGTTGATGTTGTTAATACTCGAGGGAGTGCTGCTGCCCACTCTCCCGGTATTCCCTCAGTCGGCCCTTACGACTCGCGTGGGTAGAAAGGGGTGGGACAATTCTAAAGCCGGCCCCACACGTCAATATAAGTCCTAGTAAGGATATATTACTGTTTCTGTGGTTTTCATATACTTACTCTCGCACCACTATGCTATACTTTGTCAGGCGTTTTGCATTCATCCGTTTCTAAAACTATCACATTGGTCTTTTCAATATTCACTTTAATTCCTAATAACACAAAATCTCCAAAAAAGTAAAATACAAAGTGAATGTACATAACCTGAAGTTTTCATCAAAATCAGTCCAACCGTTTCAGAATCCATACATACATACATGAACTAACAAAATGATATTAAATACTTACAAAAAATATTTTGTAATAAAACACTATTCATCGTGGTCGACATCCATTTAATTATTCAACATAACGAATCAATAACTGACCTACCACAATTCATTACAAATTATAACAGCCCTAACACGTGTTACTATACACACATATACGAATAGAGGCATAATTTTAATATCCTCCTTTTTTCTGTAACGAGAACCATAACTGTGTATAAATAAAATTATCTTAAAACTATTAGGTGTGTTTTATATGTGGGAGAGAGAGCGAAGGTATCTCTGTGTGAGTGTGTGTGTTTGCAATCTTAGTACTTAGAACATGGACAACACAACACAATAAATATTGATTTATCTTTACTACTTTAAAGCTGTAACAGAGCTGTGTCTGTACATTTAAGATATTTGAGAAAAAATAACTGTATTAGGCTATATAGGCGTGTCTGAACACAAAACATTTTTTTTAGATTGTTTGTCTTTTAGTCTGTTTATCTGTTTGTTCGTTCGCGCATCACGCAAAAACTACTGAACAGATTTTGATGATATTTATTTTATTTGATAGCTCTTGATTAGACTTAACAACTAGTATACATTTTATCCCGCTGCTATATCGGGAACCTGAAATATAACCTAAAAACTACCTTATGGCTGCGACAGAACCACGTGCAAAGGCTAGTTAAAGTTATAAAAGCTAAAATTGGTGAAGCAACAACAATTCTAAACTATCGTCTATGCATTCCATCTTGGTTAGCCCCAGTGGCAAGTAGAACTCTCCTTCGTGTACTAAGAAGCAGTGTTTTATGTATTGGTGTATGTGTGTATAATGTTGTTATAAATGTTGTGCAAGCGAAATGGGAGTGGCGCCAAAATGCGATCCGGTCACGCATTGAACTTGGGGCTAAATATTGATTCATACTTTATAAAGAACGCCGTTCACTGTGTTATACAAGAAACATAAAATACGGACGATAATTTTACGTGATAACGTCATCGATTCATAAATCGTTTTGAAAACTCAATGTAAATCCTCTGTCCTCGAAAAAATGGGAGAAAGAACCAAAAAAAATTTTACCGAAACATAAAAATTCTAAATTAATTTCATAAAATAAAGTTTATTTTTCAACTCATGATCATAGCCGATGCAAATCAGTTGAAACTTTGAGAATGAGGCGCGAAAGTGGAGTCATGACTCAGGAGTCTCCGAAACGTATGAAGAGAAATATGAATGTTGAGAAAGCAAGAGATGTATGTAAGAATAGAGCCTTTTGGCACTCTGTTCTCTCTGCCTGCAATGGAGATGGCGTGATGATAAGTAGTATTTTGAGGGACGACCTGTGTCCAACGGTGGGATAGTAATTCTAATTCATCGTGGAAAATAAGCTATTTATTAATTCTTTTGCAAAGTTATCTGAATTTCCTTCAAATTGATCCATTTCCTTTTTATAAAATATAAATATAAACAATCCCTTTAGGTAACCTGGACTACTGCAAAATTTCATGACGAAAAGTTACACAAAGTAGAATACACAAAAAACTCAAGTGCACATAAAAACTACCTCTAGTAGGTAGTATTCTGGCAGAGGCCGGCACTTACATTTATAAATATGAATACGTTACCTTAAGAAATGTAAATAATCGTAACGTATAAAAAAGTTATCCCACAGGGTCCCTCCATATTTCCGGAATTACAAGTATAAATTCTGTTCAGTACTCTGCAGTCAGTGGTGGATTTACACTAGTGGCAGTCGGGGCAAGTGCCCAGGGCGGCAAATTTTTAGGGCGGCAAAATTTTGAAAGTGAAAAATCTTTTTTTTTTTTTTTAGTCTTATCAAGATTGCTATTTCAAGAAATTTAATTAATTGATAATTTAAGAAATTTAATTCATCCTTTATTTGTGAATTATAATTTTGGCACTTTTGGTAAAAATTAATAATCAAAGTGATTTAATCAATTTATTTCCTTGGAGATTAAAAATTATAATCGATTTTTCTATTTTCTGGAATTTATTTTTTTCCGATGCCCAGGAGCGGCATCAAGTTTAAATCCGGTCCTGTATATGTGTGCTAAATCTCATGATGATCTGTTTAAGTAGTTAGGACATCACAATTAACAAATGCTGATCCATCTCACTCTCAGAAGAGATGCCCAGTAACTGAATTGGGTTGAAAAAAAAGGTTTAGTGAGGATATTTATAAATTAATTGATTCACGACAATTCGCTGCCGACAAACCGTTTAGTGAACAGCGCGCTTTACATTGTCACCCTTATGCCGCAGACACCTTAGCCACTATGGCTGCCAGACACTGCACATATAATTTACGACAAGGCTTCCTTAATGCACCTATAAAATGCAATGGCTTTGTTCGTTGTTACCTTACCAAATTTAAGAAAACGTTTTCCTTAGAATACGTTATCGTGAAATATAAAAATAAATATGTAGGTACTAGGAATGTGAAACTTCGCTGGAGGACCACTGAAGTAATGCAACATTGTTGCAACACAGGCGGAGAGACGACACACGGCGGGTTTATATAGTGGGTGAGGGCTCCACACTACCCTGTCTGTTGCCCCAAACGATGGGGTGTCCGGTCAGGTACATTTTTTCGAGCCATAACAAAAAAAAATTAAATGACACTATTTTCTTTTTAAAGATAACACCCTGCACTAGAGATTAATCCTTAAGTATCGTGGGGGACTTAGGGGACTATTTATATGATTATTTGACACAAAGTGGGTGTACTTTGTGTCACATAATCATATAAATAAAGACTCAGAAAAAAAATGTGTGGATCACACAAAGAGTTGTCCTGTATAGGAATCGAACCCACAGGTAAGATACTACCACCTAGAAGGCGCCAATCGCAGCTACAGAAGTATCCACTTCAATAAAGCTTCTTTTGGAGTGGTTGAAAGTCACGATTCTAGTGGTAGAGCTTTGCTTACCCCAACACGAATGGGCTGGCTCAATCGGGGAAGTACCACCCTCTCACATAAGATCAGCGTGTAACAACGGTAGTTAATCCTGCCGTTGTGTTTCGTATGGTGAGTGAGAGCGCCAGAGGCTCAAGCCCCCTCCCTATCCTCTCCTTATGATTCTTCCTATCCTTTCCGTTTTGTCCTCTCCTTGTCATTCTTCCTATCCACCTCCTATCCCTTTTCTTGGAGATGGAGACACGATAAGTACCTCTAGTGTTGCTAGCGTCTATAGGCTGCGGTAACCGCTTACCATCAGGAGGGCAGTATGCTTGTTCACCACCCATGTAGTATAAAAATATTTAGTAGGTCTTTTGCCCGCCTCATAAGCGAAGCGTTGAGGTGTGTATTACTCTCATTTCACACAGAACAACTGATTTTTCAAACTTAAAATGTCTCTCCATCCATCCATCCATCAGCCTTTCATCGTTCACTGCTGGACATAGGCCTCCCCAAAAAGGTAATCCCTTAGTCGGTTTTTACGACTCCCATAGGAAGAGACGGGGTGGAGCTATTCTTGGTGCCGGCCCCACACGGCCAAAATGTCTCTATTTATCATATATTGCACTTGTAAAATAATATATACACACACATATCAAGAAAAAAACACTATTTTTAACACTCATGATATTTTTGATGCCATTTTTGTTATTTAAACTAGTTAAAAAACTGTTTAAAAAAGTTCTGTCTTGGACGTCCGTTTGCTGTAGGTAATGAATGTTAACACGATAACGACCGAAATACTTTACTAATCGAGTTTTTTTTTCTGTTATGATACAGTACAACTACGATTAGAGCCCTATCACTTTTTACGGTCTGATTCGACGTGGTTTAATTGTTATTAAATAAACAAAAAAATAGTGAATATTTACGAGTACGCTCAACGCGACATTAAAACCATTGCTATCCTTATTTCGCAAGAACTATTTCTATATACCAATATAGAAGTAATTCTTAAAATTAGCGCTAGGTGACGTATAAGACATGAAAACCACAATAGTTTTTTAAATTAGCGCTATCTATGTGATTTATTGAAAACTACTTAGTAAGACCAATACATTATTAGTTACTTATCAAATAATCAATTTTATTGTGAAAAATGAAGATTATGAGGCGTGCACTTTTGGGTTTTTCAAAGTATTTTTAAATTATACTTCTCTAGTACTTATTAATTACTTAGATATTAAATCTTTGAGGCAGCAAATTGTTTATTATAGATAATATAGCTTATGATAACTACGGCCCAGCTGATATTAAGTGGTGTGTGTAGTATTGTCGAGTACATGCGCCGCTCATGCACCTTCTATTTTTTGTTAAGGCGGGAAAAAATGTACCTAACCGCATTCCCCGTCGATCGGGGCAGCGAACAGGGTAGTGTGGGGCTGTCTCTCCGCCTGCATTGGCGGGCTACTGGAACTATATTGCATTACTTTAGTGGTGTCACTCACGCAACCAACAATACTCATCCGTGGTTCCGCAGACAAAAGCCAGCCGGTTTTTAGGTTATATTTCAGGCTCCTAGATAATAGCGGTATAAAACGTTTTGTAAGTCTAATCAAGAGCTATCAAACAACAAACTCTCAGTACCGTCTGTGTGGTGACGGACTAAGAATACAGTGTCACCACCCCATTCTTTCCCACGGGTGTCGTATGAGGCGACTAAGGGAAGTAAGCAATTATCATCCATTGCATGAATGGTGGTAGGGCTGGGTACCAAGTGGGAGTACTCACTTGGTATCGGGCCCGAGCGGATTGGTACCACCACCTCCCGTGAGCGGCTTGAAAATACTCTCGGTATAGTCGAGTCTATAGGCGAAGGTTACCATTTACCATCAGATGGACCGTGGCTCGTCTGCCACTACATGCAATAAAAAAAATCACCGGGTATGACCGCATAGTAAAAAAATAATTTAAAAGCAGTCATGAGGACTGCCGACAGAAGTGAACGAATAACTCGAACCGCGCTGTGTATTATATATCTACATTCACATCTGGCCCACCGCAATAAGTTTATACTAATAGAAACAGATATAGTGTTATCGTTAACACGTCGCGTTACCATGTCGATGACTACTTACATGAATTTACTCCCTATCCAAACCTTCCTATATAAGTTTTCACTTCAAAAAGTTTGCCATGGTAGCAGTCAGTCTAAGCGCCAAAAAAACAGTCAAACTGATTTATAGGACGGGCATAGTCACTAATTAATGTTTAACTGCGAAACCAGAGATTTAATCGGTCTTTGATTTATTTAATTAACGATTCAGATAACTGGCAGCCATAAATTATGATTTACTGAAATAATCGTCTAGGCCTTTAGAAATAAAGAGACGTTCTCTTTGAGAAGTTACGTTTTCTTTTTAGGTAGGAAAATGTCCCTTAACTCCCTCAGCTACTGAAAAAACGCCGTGCGGCTGCCCCTCAAGCGTTGTCCCAACTCAAGGTAAAACTATCCGGAGATAATAGAGAGAAGGGCTTTGGATTTAAGGCGCTCTCACTAACCTAACAAAACGCAACAGTCATTACTATAGACGGATAATGTGTGACAGGGTGGTATGTAATCAATAAAGCAACTACACACCAGGGAAACTAATTGTATTGTATCTTATTTCTGAAAAAAGTAGTATTGCCGAAGAAGTAGAATAAGTGATCTCTCTTCTACTTTTTCCGTTGAACACTAAGTGCGAAAAAAGCACAAAGGGTGTTTCTGTTTTTTTTTAACGCATTACAGTCCGACTTTTGGGCACGAGACTGCACTTAGTGTAAGAAGGATTTAAGTCGGAGTCCACCACACGGGCCTAGTGCGAGTTGACAGTTATACACACTCACGAGTTGACAGTTGTACAAACTCTGCCCGTGACTCCGTACGTTGTGGGCTTCAGAATATAAATACATACATCACTCTACGGCAACTATCCCTATCTAAAAACATCTATCCCATGGACACTATTAATTTTTTCGGCATGAAAAGTAACTTATGTCCTTTACTCCAGACTGTATGTACTCAAAATTTCATGATGATCGTTTCAGTAGTTACAGTGTGAAAACGTGACAAACAGTCAAACAAACTCACTTTCGCATTTATAATATAAAAAAGTTTATATCAAATAGGTGTTTCCCCAGCGTTACGACTTGTCCCTCTTTAAACGAGGTTTGAGAAGAGCACTTTACTCATGGTACTTGACTGTGCCCCTGGTGTTGCCATAGTCCATGATCGGTGGTTACCACTTACCATCAGGTGGGCCGTTAGCCACCGTTGGCAATAAAAAAAGATACACACATCATTTCGAAAACTCTCGAACAGTTTCAAAGAAGCTCATTCGTGTGTGCCGTGCGGAATGAACTTGATACCACTTACTTAACAGTGTTCGGTTTACCACCAAGCTATTACAGATAATGTACGAAACCCTAAAAATAAAATGCGATGATTTTATGTGTTCACAAAATCTTCGTCATAAAACGCTTCGACAAAACCTGCAATATCAGCTTTCAGTGAAAAATAACTAGGCATTGTCATCACTTTTGGATAACAAAATTCTCTCTTTTTCTCTGAATAAGGCCATGTTTCCATCACCAACTTTTGAGCTATCTAGCGAAGCTATTAAAGCTGTACTATGAAATTATATACATCTTCTCCACCACAAATCTATCTTTATAAATATAATGATAGAGATCTGCCGTTCGGCGCGCATCAGGTAATACTACTGGATAGTAAGTTTTCTAAGTATATTATATAATATTTATAATATTTTTAGCATTTGACATGTTTAGCACTGTACATTAATCACAAAGTGAAAAATGTGAATTCGAAAATAACAGTCACGAGCAGGATTTCAACCTGCATCTCCTGGATACCGTCCAGATGCTTTGCCAATTCAGCATTCATAATTTGTATAATGTATGAAAATACTTCTGACAGATGGCGCAGGCGTCACCCAAAGACGTTAAGTATGAATGTGTTATCGAAATTAGCAGTCAGGAGCAATTGTCACGATTGCTGAATTGGCAAAGCATCTGGACGGTATCCAGGAGATGCAGGTTCAAATCCTGCTCGTGACTGTTATTTTACGAATTCACATTTTTCACATTGTGTTTAATGTATAGTGCTAAGCATGTCAAATGCTAAAAATATATATAAATATTTATAGGGTTTGCGTCATTATTAGGTAAAAATCTTAATTGTAAAATTAAGTTTACCTAGTCGGTATAATGTATGAAAATACTTCCGACAGATGGCGCAGGCGTCACCCAAAGACGTTAAGTATGAATGTGTTATCGAAATTAGCAGTCAGGAGCAATTGTCACGATTGCTGAATTGGCAAAGCATCTGGACGGTATCCAGGAGATGCAGGTTCAAATCCTGCTCGTGACTGTTATTTTCGAATTCACATTTTTCACTTTGTGTTTAATGTATATTATATAACTAAATTATTAGACACTTGGCTCTTATCTAAAAAAAATATTTCGATATCTACTAATATTTCAATTGCTGTATTAGGCTATGTAGGTAAGTGTCCCTGAAACGAAAACAATTTTGGTGTGTTTGTTCGTACATAACGCAAAAGCCACCAAACTTATTTTGATGGAACTTTATTTGTTGAAACCGGTATAAATTTTATTTCAAAACTGTCTCGGAAACCTGAGAAATAACCAAAATCCAGGTTTTGCCCGCGGCGGAACTGCTTGCAAAAATTGATCTTCACTAAAACCAACACACGTAGGAGAGAGAAGTAACATTATTTAGACGAGCTAAGCTATGTAATATGCAAATATACGGAAAACAGCTAGAAAGTACGACTGCCACCTACTATCACTTATGAATATATGTCTCGAACACTAATAGTTACTTGGAAACCATATTTACAGGATGGTACTGATAGTCGTAGCTTTGTAGCGACGTAGTCCATCTCTAGTAAAAACTGAAGCGTTACGGAGCTTTCTATATTTCTATATTTGTTTTAACTCAAATCGTTACTGTAACTTTGGGACGGCACGTGAATCGCAGATACCTAACTTTATTTATTTAGGCACTTACTCCATGTCGACAGCTCGGGAGACTTAATGTTTTATACCGTGATCCGGTGGCGAGAGTTTTGGATTAGATTTTTACAGAGAACAAATATTATTCAGGTTCACATACAGTTTCCTGAATGTATTTTTTATCTTTTCATTATTTAATGACGTCACTGTAAACAGTTCGCTATATTTAGATTATATCTAGTGATATTGCACGCCTCAAAAGCGAAGCGTTGAGGTGGGTTCTACTCCCGCTTTACACGGAACAACTGATTTTTCAAACTTAAAACGTCTCTATTTATCATATATTGCACTTGTAAAATAATATCTACACACACATATAAAGAACAAACACTGTTTTTAACACTCATGATATTTTTGATGGCATTTTTGTTATTTAAACTAGTTAAAAAACTGTTTGAAAAAAATCTGGCTTGGACGTCCGTGAGTTGTAGGTACTGTATGTTAACACGATAACGACCAAAATACTTTTCGTTTACGAATTATTATGATTAGGAATAGAGCCCTATTACTTTTCATGGTCTGAATCGATGTGGTTTAATTGTTATTAAATAAACAAAAAAAAAAATACTGAATATTTACGCTCGACGCGACTCTCATAGCCCGGAACTGAGAGGTAGACCAATATAGAAGTACTTCTTAAAATTAGCGCTAGATGGCGTATAAGACATGAAACCCACATTAGTACTTTTTGAAATAAGCGCTATCTATATGATTTATTGAAAACTACTTAGTAAGACCAATACATTATTAGTTACTTATCAAATAATTATTTATTGTGAAAAATGAAGATTATGAGGCGTGCAGTTTTGGATTTACCAAAGTATTTAAAAAATGCAAGATGGTATTTTTTTTTTATTGCTTATGGCGGCAGCTAGCTACGGCCAACCTGATGGATTTTTTTTATAAAAAAAAATGTAAATGCAATATGAAAAAAAAAATGGTAAATGGTACCTCACCGTCGCTTACGAACTCAACTATACCGAGAGTATTGTCAAGCCGCTGCTCACTATTCCATTTCACAAATATGAAATGAAAGAATAAATAGCTATCTCGTACTATAACCAATCACACGCAGATGTACTTCATGGCCAGTCACACGGGAGATGATAGTACCAACCCCCTCGGGCCCGGTATTAAATGAGTTTTCCCACTTGGTACCCTACTACCAGTGATGCAATGGTTGACAATTGCTTACTTTCCTTAGTCGCCTCGTACGACACCCGTGGGAAAGAAGGGGATGATGATACTTATATTTTTAGTCCGTCATCGCATCGGAAAAAAAACTGTATAATCAAAAGTACGTTTTTATTTCAATATAATAATAATAAAGTTTATTATTTCCTTCACAAAGTTTCTTACAATAAAATAACATATTAAGACTCCTCTGTGAGAGGCTGGTATCTGCGAAAGGTAGACCTGTGTTACAGATTACCGTTAATATAATTATTACATATATCTCCTACATCTATGCATACGAGTATATCATAATAAGCTTTAATATAGCAGTGATAGCCTAATGGTAGATAGGACTGCAAAGATAGTGGTATCAAATTCGATCGCCAGATTTATGTTTATAGAAGATTAAAAAGAATGCTACAGCAAGCAAAGTTATTAAGAAAGTGGAACGAATTAATGTAAAACTCAGAAGAAGAGACAGACCTCGATTAAATGAGAACACAATTCCATGACGCTAAACGATCAATTAATTGGATGTCCGAAAAATTGAGATTTATTGTTCCTTTTATTTAGACAACCTACACTAGGGGAGGGGCTATGTCCAGGTAACCTACATACGTACACAGACTCACGGATTTTTCGTAGAAGGATAGGCAGTGACATTATTTTTGTATACTACATGGGTGAAGAACAAGCATACGGCCCACCTGATAGTAAGCGGTTACCGTAGCCTATAGACGCAACACCAGAGGCATCACTCACGCGTCGCCATCTCCAAGGAAAGGGATAGGTAGTGGATAGGAAGTATATCAAAGAGAGGATAGGTAGGACACTAAGGAGACGATAGGAAAGATAATAAGGAGAGGATAGGGAAGGGGTTTGGGCCTCCGGCGCTCTCACTCACCATACGAAACACAACGGTAGGAGTAACTACCGTTGTTACACGCTGATCTTATGTGAGAGGGTGGTACTTCCCCAATCGAGCTGGCCCATTCGGGCTGGTATAAGCAAGGCTCTACCACTGGTGTGGCGGGAGACAAACATCCATTCTTATAATTCCCATTCGTGACATGAAATGATGACTTGGCAGTAGGTATTAATAGTATTGTTGAGTCCACTTACCTACCATCAAATCTCTGGAGAGAGAGAGGCCCTGGCTCGTTTTCCATTATAAGCAACAAAAAAACTGTTTATAGATCGTACGAATAATTATCCCGAGGAGCAATTGAACTCACTGCACGAACAAGACGAGCCGTTTAGACAACTACACCATATTTGCATTCATTTATTTAACGTATAATTTATCAGAAAGTTTTTGAACGACAAAGAGAGCACTGTGTTTGACACTTTAAATGTGCCCAGAAAAGTTAAAATGTGTCTGTAGGAACTTGCGAAGATTTCAATCAGACGCAAGTAGAAGGTATTGGAAATGCAATAATCTACTTGCACAGAAAGGCGAGGGAAAAGGATGTTTCCTTTTGCTAACTAGAAACGCTAATAAATTAGTAAAGAGAAAAGCGCTTTAGTAAATACTTAGAGATACATTTTATTGAAACAGTCGTTCAGAGCTGTGACGGACCAATGATATTAATGAATATAATC
This sequence comes from Leucoma salicis, assembly GCA_948253155.1. Taxonomy (NCBI): domain Eukaryota; kingdom Metazoa; phylum Arthropoda; class Insecta; order Lepidoptera; family Erebidae; genus Leucoma; species Leucoma salicis. Next base: position 24,281,902 of record OX411815.1, on the reverse strand, counting down.
TCCAGACCAATTACGGACATTCCGTTTGCGAACGGACACTAGCCACCTATGCTGGTAGTGCACGCGTGTGTTTTTACGATACTACGTGGGTAGCAAACAAGCATACGGCCCACCTAATGGTAAGCGGTTACCGCAGTCTATAGACGCTAGTAACACCCGAGGAATCACTCGCGCGTCATTTCTCCAAAGACAGAGATAGTGGAGAGTGAGTAGAGAAGAAGAATAATAAGGAGGGGATGTGAAGGGGACTCAGGCCTACGGCAAAAAACACAACGGTGGTAACACCTTCTTTTTTGTTAAGGCGGGAAAAAATGTTTCTAACCACACACCCCGTCGTTCGGGGCAACGAACAGGGTACTATGGGGCCCTCACCTACTAAAGAAACCCGCCGTATGCCGTCCCTCCGCCTTTATTGGCGGGCCACCGAAACTATGTTGCATTTCTTTAGTGGTGACGGTGGTAAGACCTACCGTTGTTTCACGCTGATCTTCTGTGTGAGGGTGGTACTTGCCCGATCAAGCCGCCCCATTAATGCTGGGATAAGCAAGGTTGTACCACTAATGTGTGAAAAAACTGTATTTCCTGTTGATTATTTTTATTTTATAAAGTACTAGCCTTTGGTTTTTAGGCAATACCTCAGGTTCCCGATATAGTAGCGGGATAAAATGTATGCCAGCTTTTAAGTCTAATCAAGAACTATCAAATAAAAACAGTTGCATCAAAATCTGTTCAGTAGTTTTTGCGTGATGCGCAAAAGAACAAACAGGCAAACACATAATAGACAGACAAAAATTTAAAAAAAAATGTTTTGTGTTTAGACTCGCCTATATAGTCGTCAGTAACAGTCATTTTTTCTCAAATATCTTGAATGTACAGAAAGCTCTGTTACACCTTTATTATAGTGTAAATTGTTTAATAGTGCTTACTAGCTTTAACCCGTATCTTTACCTAGTGAATAAGCTTGTCCTTTTTTTATAACGTCAAAAGCTTGTATCGATATGATTTCCAACATCTCTCCATCCATTGGAAAAAATCGGGTGAAAATCCGTTCGATCATTTTTGAGTTTATTGCCTTCAGACGGACAGATGAATTGAATCAACTTTATTTTATATTATCTATATTCGCAAACAAACAAAGCTTTTATATAAACTGAGGTGAAATTTCCAAACACAATCAATCTCGACAATGATACTGCCAATCAAAATAAGTAGATTGATGATGCTTCTATCTTACTTGCAACTTGAAATCCGTAGTCAAAAGTAATTTAGGGCAAAACAAGTATAACTCTAAGACTGATGTTATTCCACTTCACATTTCCGACAACTTGTTCGTTTTTATCAGCTCCACAGCCTACCTTATGGTAAGTGGTAACCGTTATTCGTAGATTTAAAAAATAACAATGGCACGGCCACGCAACCACGCCACGCTTTGGCATTAAGATCCATCAATATATTGTTGAGCACTTAACATAATCAGCATCTCACTAGAATAACAAGTTATTATATTATGCAAGTGATAGTTCAGCTTACAGCCCACCTGTTGGTAAGCAGTAACCATCGTCTATAGACGCTAGCAACACCAGCATCACTAGCACATCGACAACTTCAAGGAAAGGTATAGGAGGTGGAGATGGCGGATAATAAGGAAAGAATAAGAAGAGAGTTTGGGCCTCCGGCGCTCTCAATCACCTTACGAAACAAAACAGTAACACTACCTATCGTTGTTTCGCCTTGATCTTCTGTGTGAGGGCGGGTTTCAGCGATCGAGCCAGGATGTTGGGACATATTCATATTGGGACAATCAGCCTCTACTAGTATTATCATATAAATTAATTAATTACTCCTATAAATTAACTGATTCTGTAGTGCAGCGGTAGTGTGAGCGACTGCTGATCATGAGGTCTCGGGTTCGATCCCCGGCAATGTTATTAAGCATTTTCTTAAAGAGAAAAATTCTCAGTAGAAGACCAGAGTTTGGAAATGTGCCCGGTAGACGGCAATAGGCTCGGCCCCTATTAATACAGCTGGCTAACCGTGGGTATGTACACCTCTGCCTACCCCTTCGGGGAGCACAAGTGTGATCCTATGTTTATATAACTTCTAACTACTTAAAAACCTAAAACAAAAGAAACTAGATCGACCACAACAGGGAATACTAGTGTGGGTCTAGTGTCAGTAATGCATTGAATTTTATTGTTGAGTAATAAATGATTTTTTGATCAGGTATTCATTATGGCTTTGTATAAATTGGCTGTACTATGGCGATGATTATTGAAGATGTAGTTAAAAACGTACCTACTGGGAGCTTTACGACGTGTGCTGTGTGACCAATAAAGTTAAAAAAAAAACTTTTGATTGAGTAGTAATAGATAGAGAATCTCCTGCAAATGAAACACATCAAGCTATTTAAAACCAACTAATTTAAATTATTATAATACCTACCACATCGGTTTTAATAGCAAATCGAATTCTTATACACTGATTAAACGATCTTACTATTGAAATGTAGGTACGTCTAGAAACAAAATATAAATCGATACCGCATTCTCAGAATTCAATTACCAAACAGTTCCATTGACAAACTAATTAAAAAACACAAGGTTAAGTAGTCTACGTTAATTATAGACTATTATTACTTAGTAATTAACTATGAGTATGGCAGAAATTGCTATTAGCAATTAGACCGCCCATTTATTTGTCAGTTTTATTATAGCCTGATATTCTTTTCGTGTATTTTAGTGTAAATACAATAAAGTATCCTATTCATTAATTCATCTATCTATACTATTATAAATCTGTAACAAAGCTGTGCCTGTACATTTAAGATATTTAAAAACAAATTACTGTATTAGGCTTTACAGGCGGATCTAAACACAAAACAATTTATTTATTTTTGTCTGTTTGTTCGCTTGCGCATTACGCAATAACTACTGAACGGATTTCGATGCAACTCTTTTTATTTGATAGCTCTTGATTAGACTTAAAAACTGGTATACATTTTATCCCGCTACTATATTGGGAACCTGCGATATAACCTGAAAATTAACTTTTGGCTGCGCCGGAGCCGCTGGAAAAGGCTAGTTATCATATAAGATTAACTAGCAGTTAAAAGACTTCACAAGCCGTCGAGAAAAATTGAAATCCGTAATTAAAAGTAATTTAAGCCGTCGAGAAAATCTCCCTAAACCTCCCTCCTTATCCCCATCTTATTACCCTTCCTCTCACCTTCTATCCCTTTCCTTGGAGTTGGCGTGAGTGATGCCTTTGGGGTTACCAGCGTCTATAGGCTACGGTAACTATTTACCAACAGATTAGCCGTATACTTGAACCTAAGAAATTTAAGTTCAAGCAAATGTAAGATAATATTTTAAAGATTTGTGACTTTATTACTAAGTGCCATGATTGTAATTAGGTTAAACTTAAAAATGTTTTAAATCCTTTGTCTCAGTTCGTTAGTAAAGGGGTGTAGCTGTATAAGTATATATTCATACGGACAGTTTGTAGCTCGATTTTGTTCGTGACACTGTATCTTGGTAGTTAAACTAAAACTTCAATTTTTTTTGCTTGCGTGATACGCCTACGCAATTGCTGATTTTAACTAGCCCGGGGAATTGACTAATATGTTTGGACACTTTAGTTATTAGCTAGACTGACTACTCTAATAATAGTTTATGAGACATTTAGACCAGTTAGTGACTATTTGCGTAGCTACATTATTTATTATACTCTAGAGTGTACTGTCTTTGTAAGTTTGTCTTAAAATTTATTACGATGTAGGCACTAACCCGCTACTTCTGCTTCGACTTCGAAATTTCGTCCATAGAGTCGTTTAAGCATATCCCATAATAACTTTTTATCGGGATAAAAATATTCTGTGTTATTATTTCCTGCATATCCGTTTAGTTTTTAGGTAGTACGCAAAAAACTAAAGGTATTTTACCTGGATGATGATATATTAAATTATCCTTTCCTAATTATCCTTTATATCCCTCTTATCCCTTTCCTTGAAGATGGTGACGTGATGCCTCTGGTGTTCCTATTGTCTATAGACTACCATGCATAACGCGCCGTTATGGTAGTCTATACCCCATACGGTAGTCTATACCCACGTAGTTAAAAAAATAAAGTCACAGACATCCGGGACCCTCCGCTTAACATGCCTTCTAAAGCACGGAGGAGGTCACGTGCTCACAAACATTTCGATGACTCTGACGCCAGCCCAATAGAAGTAGTTTAATCTTGCGGCAAGTGCGACTACGACCTCGCCTTAAAAACCTCCTTAAAATTGGTGTAACCGCTTTATGAAAAATAATATAAACACATACTCGCAAAAGTTTTTCTTGAGCTAGAAAATCAGAAACAATGTCTTTAACACGAACATCAATCTGTTGCAAAATATTCATAAAAACATCCTTCTTACACTTGCCAATACCTAGACTATCATCCTATTCAGATTTTACGACTCGTACTAAAAATAGAGTAGTTCTATTCACAACCGGGTCATAAGCCAGATATAGAACCAATCACACGTATTGACAAAAGCCGTAAAAATATGGTTATAGTGCGGCAATAGCTTCGATTATATTATTCAATCTTCCACATAGTACATGGAATTTTAGCTTGCTATTTTATATAATTGGTAAGATAATACTGTTATCTTTTCATTGCAAACGGTTGGAGACAAGAAAGTGGACATGCTGGTAAAGGGTATCGGCTCCTCATGGACTTTGGCAACACCAGCGACACATCCAAACCGCTGTCTATAGTCAGCCAAGTGCTATTCTTGAACCTCGTTTAAAACAACATGTCGTAGCGCTGGGTAATCACCACAGCAACGTACATGTACCCGTAGGTACTGTTGTAGATGAAATGGTTTTTTACTTACTTACTTAAATATCATCATGTCATTTCTCTTGCGGGGTAAGCAGAGAGAACAGAGTTGGCACTCTGTAAAAAAAGCTCTATTCTTGCATACATCTCTCGCTTCCTCTATATTTATAATTCGTTAGTAGTTATAGGTAGTTTCGGAGACTCCTGACTCCACCTTCCTTTAATACATGACCGATTACACCTAGACCAAATGGTCTAGGTAGGTGAGTCTCGGTCTCCCCTGTACCTACGTCCTTCCACTTTCGCATTGTAAACCTTCTTAACCAGTCGCTCGTCTGGCATTATTACCACATGTCCGAACCGAACCATCAGAGCATTCCCTTTCGCATCTTTAGACCAATACTCTCTTTCATACCTACTCGCTCTCTTTATACGTCATCGTTATGCATGGCTTCTTAATAGTACATGCTGGGATTAAATTTTAATTAAAAATTTTCTCGACGCCTTGTGGAGCTTATCAAACCAAATTGCGCTAATGTAGTACCTATATTATGTTTTTAAATCCTCCCATTTTGGGAGGACAATCGTGCCTAACAGTCGGACAGTAATGGCTTGTATCAAACGCAAAGCCAACTGTGACGTCGAGTGGTACAACAGCTTTACCATATCCTCGCAAATACACAATGTGCAATTGAAACCTTACACGGCTGTAATCGAATACACGACTACGTGAATGTATTAGTCAGCGATCAACTCTAGTGGAATTAAATAGTATCGATTTCAATAGCATCAAAGTAATAGTTCTTAATTAATCGATTTACCCTATTCCTTATATAATATATATCAGCCCTAGCGACTATTATAGTAAACCACTGAAGTAATGTTCCACAGTTCGAGTGGTCCGCCAATATAGGCGGAGAGACGGCACACCGCGGCTTTATTTACGTAATGGGTGAGAGCCACACACTACTCTGTTCGTGGCCCCAACCGAAAGAGTGTTCGGTTAGGTATATATAATTATATTTCTGCCCTAACAAAAAAAGAAGGGACTATTAATAACATTAAAAATAAAGAAGATCCTACCCGTAATTTTATTTCGCCCTACATTTGATATATCGCAATCATTTGGTGCTACAAGCATTACTTTGAACAACTTTTACTGTTAGCTGTAATTTTCTCTAAAAGTTAGCTAAGAAATTTCCTCTATGACAACTATTAACAATATATTGCTCTGGCAACAGTGAAGATTATAAACTAAAAGCGTTATAATTGTTATATAAACAGTGCGAGCCAGAGATAGTGATAAGTATAAGGGGTGCTTTTTTGTTTATTCGATTAATTCGTACTAAACACAACAAAATAAATTTAAAAAAAATGTTAAATTTGCAAAAAATTATAATAAAAAATATTTATTAAATTTACGTCACGAACCGCCTAACAAGGATTTTGCTTTCTGGCCGGATCTTTCTCAGTCAGGCCGCGTTCCGATCCGGTGGTAGCTTCTTAGTCTTAGCTTTTGGCAAAATTAATATATTTAATAATATAAACTAATAACCAAGATTGTCTTCTTACTGGTAGTAAGTAATTGGTAGTTTGTGGTAGAATTTTTGAGCACTAAATAAAAACAAAAATTTTACAATTTAAAGAGGAGTATTATACTCATTTTAATATACTAACTTAAAGTCTTATACATTGTAAGCATAAACATTTGAAGTAGATATTTTCACTGTTTCTAAACGAACTGAAACTGTGGGTAGATGAAACCGTTGAAATAACATATCAGCCTTGGACGTCTATCATCTAAGTCCACCCGTGATCATGAACGCTGTAAAGTATTCGAAACGTCGGGATAGTAGTAAAATCAAGTAAACGCGATAGATTCCGTAAACGTAGTTTTACTTCAAAAAGGATTTTGCGTTCGTCTCTAGTACTTTTTCTGACAGTTTATTTATACTACAGTGACACTAAGTTTTAATTATCACACACACGGATGATGATGTCATCCGGCGTTCGTGGCATAATGTGTATTATTTAAATAATACACATGTATTACACATAATAGCCGTGTGGGGCCGGCTTTAGAATTGACACATAATGTGTAATACACGTGTATTACACATTATGTGTATTATTTATAACAAAATATTTAATATATTTAAATATTACTAATACAAGATCATATAAAATTAGTCACAGTCTAATCAAAGTCAAGCCTCAGTAAAGTGGTGGCGACTTTACTGAGCAGTTCCTATGGAGTTTTGTATGCATCACGAAAATTCACGTTACGCTGCATTAAATCACTTGCCAACACTTATGCACATACACAAATAGTTAATTAGTAAAATACCACCCCTTTTACACATTAATACATGAAATAACACAAGTTTTGCAAATGTAGAACGATGATAATATGATTCGTTCATTGCTCGCTTAAAAACACCTATTCTAGTTCCCTTTAAAAATTAATGTAAATGTATTGTTTTTTTTTTAATAATATATGTGTATATTCCAAAATACAATAAAGATAGAGAATAAAAAGTTTGTAAACATAAATTTATCGTTTAGATTGGAACATATAAGCCGTAGCTGTCCTTTGGGATGTTCCGGAAAAAACGGAAAATATCTCCAATCCCTTCGCGTCCCAACGGGATCTTGTTCTGTTCGTGTAATGGCAAGTATTGATGACAAGAGTCTTTGGGAACAGACGCCTTGATAGTCGAACCAAGTTTGTTCTTAACCATAGATAATAGATACTTTTTTTATGATTATATTCACTACCAAGTTCTGCCAGCGACACCGTTCGCGTGAACTTCAGAATATAAATACGTCACTCTAAGACACACCAGTTATAATATCTCTATGCAAAATAGTTATCCCATGAGAAACATTTATTTTCCCGGGATATAAAGTTTATATCCTGTTCTAGCCTCCAGGCTATAATATAGGTATGTATCAAAATTTCACGATGATTGGTGCAGTAGTTACAGCGTAAAAGCGTGCAAACAAACAAATTCATCACTTTCGCATTTATAATATTACTAGCCTTTGCCAGCAGCTTTGCCGTAATAAAAGCTAGTTTTCGGGTTATATCTCAGGTGGCGTAACGGTATCAGTCACTGTTTTAAAGCTTGTTTTTAGTCTAAGAGCTATCAAAGAAAATGTTTGATCAATTTTGCGTGAAACTCGTACAAGCAAACTGTTTGTCTATTGTGCAGGCAAACATTTTAGAATAATGTTGCGTAGACTATATAGGTACGTTCAATATACTCAAATATCTTATATGTACAGACATGGAACTACCATTACAGCTTTATAAATAGTGAAGATTATAGTTAGGCACGGGCCGAGGCTGAGTGGTATATATATAGGTTCCACAATGAAATTTCTTTCCGAGTACCTACTTAAAGTAAAGAATTTTTATCGAGCAATTTCTTCAAAAATAATAATAATTTATGTTACGTAGGACAAATTAAAAATAATAAGCAGAGTAACAATTTGTAACTCCATAAAAAACTCAGCGCCTTGAACTTCTAATCAAAACTTCGTAATTACTTTTGTACATAATGTAGAGAAGGTTTAGGTACTTACATTGAATTAAAATATTTTGATCGTTTATAAAACTTAATAAATTCTTTTTAGTAAATATAATGTATGGTAGAAGTCAATCAGTGTACGAATATTGTTATAATAAGTACTTACTGCAATCTTATTACATAATCCTCCTTTTTAAAATAATTTTCATAAAAAGACAAGCCTCAAAGGAAAGAAAATATTAATTTTAAAATTTAAATACTCCCTTTGAATCTCGTTTGAATCTCGTTCTGTTATTGAAGTAATGTAACATAGTTCCAGTGGCCCCAGTGGCCTGCCAATGCAGGCGGAGAGACGGCACACGACGGGCTTATTTAGTGGGTGAGGGCCCACACAACCCTGTTCGTTGCCCGAACGACGAGGTGTGCGGTTAGATACATTTTTCCCCACCTTAACAAAAATAAAATCTGTCGCTTAACTTTAATAATTATGATGTGACGGCTTCACCGTTACACTACAACATAGTTACTCGTATATTATTATCACTAGCGCGTCACCAACTCCAAAGAAAGGGAAGGAAGGTGGTGGGTTAGGATAATAAGGAAAGGATAAGGAGAGGCTTCAGCACTCTCACTCACCACACAAAACAACAAGAGCAGTATCTACCGCTGTTTCACGCTGATCTGTGAGAGGGTGGTACTTATCCGATCGAGCTATTCATGCTAGGACAAGTATTGCTCTATCACTAGAAAACTAATTTAAATGTAAAATTCATTGCATTTTCCGAGACTAGGCCCTTTTGGCCACAGTAGACACGACGTCGCCATCAATTTAGAAGCGAAGAATAATGGTCACAAGGCACGTTAAGTGACGCAGGCGTTTCAAGTTAAAACCTACTGAATTCTAAACAGTTTCCTGAACATCCTGTGTAAATCAGTGTTATATATGGATTAAATTATTATTTTACAGTCTTATATACTATTGTAAAGCTGTAACAGAGCTGTGTCTGTACATTTAAGATATTTGAGGAAAAAATGACTTTATTAGGCTAGGTATATAGGCGTGTCTAAACACAAAACATTTATTTTTAGACTGAGAGTCTGTTCGTGCATCACACAAAAGCTACTTAACGGATTTTGATGCAACTTTTTTATTTGGAAGCTCTTGATTAGATTTAAAAACTGGTATACATTTTATCCCGCTACTATATCGAAAACTTGAAATATATCCTAAAAACTAGCTTTTGGCTGCGGTGAAGCCGCGCGGGCAAAGACTAGTATACTATAATCCACTGATGATGTGAGTGTAAAAAAAAAAAACTAAAAATACTGCATTTATTCAGTGAGTAAAAACAAGGACTAACACCCAGTCTGAAGTTAGGCCCACGCAAGCCAAGACACCCTATAATATTTCTCCTCAACTGAAATTCATCTGCTCTTGAATTTTTAAATTGCCGCCTTTTTTCTTGGACAGCTTTCGTTGGTCAGACTCCAAACATTAAAGGACACTTTACACTTTCAATTAATTGCAATGATAATAGGACGAAGATCTGCGGTGACACCACTTTCTAAACTTCTTAAGATGTTTATCTTTTATATTTGTAAACAAACATTTCAGGCAGGCGTCAGGGCTTTTTCTTGCAGCAAAAAAACGCTTGCTCAGCGTCCGAGATTGAAATGGTATCTGATGAATCACATAGGGGTTGCGCCCTAACTGAGCATAACACCTAACGTTGTCGAGATTTCACCTACGTCAAATAAAGCGGTGGATTTCTTCCTTAAGCTTGGCTTTGTTACAAAGCACTTGAGTGTAAATGCATTACACCTATTGTTATTAAAATATAAATCGCCGGCTAAATAAGGTAAGTTGCTAACTCCATTCCAAAAATACTACTCTAATATATACTACAAAACTATATACTACAAAAATAATACTGCTAATCATGAGGTCTCGGGTTCGATCCCCGGGTCGGGCAATGTTATTGACCTTTTTCCTAACAAGAAAAATTCTCAGTAGCAGCCCGGAGTTTGGAAATGTGCCCGGTAGACGTCAATAGGCTCGCCCCCTATTACGTGGGACTTAAACATAGCTGGCGAGTCGTGGGTGTGTAATACACCTCTGCCTACCCCTTCGGGGAATACAGGCGTGATGCTATGTATATTTGTATGTTTGTAACCGACTCCTTTGGGCGCGATTTTGACCCACAATAAACGGCCAGATTTCGTTCAATCTTTGTAGATTTATCGAGGATCGCTGACAATACACTAATTTCATAAAATTATTCCATTTGTTAATTTGCAAAATAAGTTTTGTTAATTTATATAACTTTAAAAAACACGCTACGGAATCTTCGAACGGGATTTTCAACCACTTCAAAACGTCGGATTGATTTGAAACTGCACACATATCAAGGACCGATGACAATGCAATAATTTGAGTTATCGAGTTTATCGGTTTTTAGGGTTCCGTAGCCAATAAAGAACCCTTATAGTTTAGCCATGTCCGTCCGTCCGATGAAGTTTAAAGGGAAATTATCACGGCATAAGTAGGTTTTATTTCTTTTAAATAACAGTACTTTTGATACTATTTTAAGACTAAATAAGAAGAAAATAAATTATAGTTTAAAATAACACGCTTTGAATAGCTAGTTAAACTAAAAAAAAAGTAGTAAATAATATTACAATAAATAATGATTGTAAAAAAGTGTGAAGTGCCTAATATCAAATGTTACAAATAGTTCACCTATATAGTAAAAAGCACCCACGCTTTTTTACAATAATTATTTATTGTAATATTATTTAAAACAGAGAACTCAGTCTAATACTGTAATAAATATAGTTGAATCTTACTAATATTATAAATGCGGAAATGAGTTTTTTTTTTTCACGAATATGTTGTTTAGAACCTAGAAAATGGTATTTATTATCCCGTAAAAACGTATACTTCCTGTGGAATGGAAATGTACCTATACATAGAAAATATAGTAGGTACCTAGTTAAGGTTTTTCCTAGTGGTAGAACCTCCCTTATCCCAGCATGAATGGGCCAGCTCGATCGGGGTAGTACCTCCCTCTCACAAAATATCAGCATGAACTAACAGTAGTAGTACCTACCGTTGTGTTTCGTATGGTGAGTGAGAGTGCCAAAGGCCCATATCCCCTCCCTATCCTCTCCTTGTTATCCTTCCTATCCTGTACTTAGTATCCTACCTGTTGTTATCGCTTTCTCTTTCTTTTGATACCTAATTGTTAATAAGCATATTTAGACAAAAATTTAATTAGCAGAATATTTAGCAGATGAATTTTGCTTCGAAAAATGATCGCCATATCGCCGTATCGCCTAAGTGATATTTTTTGTTTAATAGCTTCTGATTAGACTTAAAAACTATTACGGGAGTATGACATATTAACCTAAAAGCTTTAATTCGCAGCTGCGCTAAAGATTGACCTTGAGAAATGATTTATTTTTAATTGGGTATGCCTTGAGTTTATTAGTTACTTTTCAAAAATAAATCATTAATTTTAGAGATTGGATATTGAGTCAATAAAAATATAGGTACCGGATATTAAGAAAATACAATCAATTTTTATCCCTGCTTAGCTCAGGACAGCACCAGGCGCTCAGATTTTTATTAATGAAATGTCAAATAGAATATTGTGAACAAATTATTTGTAAAAGTGCTAAAATACAGATCACAAATATTTGAAAAATCGCGCCATCTTTTAGTTTCAATATTAATTGTAATAATTAAACTTACTACACAATATATTAGAATAAAATGTATGCAAATACATCCGATAGTCACCTATCGTAGGCCTTAAAAGACATTATAAAACAATTGCGAAGTTGAGATTTGGTGCCACCATCAGGTGACTACGATAGCTTAGCGGTCCAGAGCACTTCCCTGGATTGCATGGGGCGCAGGTTTGAATCCTGCTCGCAGTAAATAAAAAAAAACATATTATTAGTATAACTGCGAAAGTAAGTTTGTTAGTCTGTTTATTTGCTTCTTACGCTTTCACGCCGTATTTACTGAAACGATCATCATGAAATTGTGTATACATTTAGTCTTGAGCCCAGAAAATAAGGCTACTGTTCATCCCGTAAAAATGAATGGTTTTCGTAGGATAGCTATTCTTAAATAGAGATAATTAGTATATTCGAAAGTCCACTCGACGGAGTCGTGGGCTAGGTCTAGTACATAGTATAATGAATCTGCCTCCGCTCTGCTCTTGAGATGTATCAAACCCGTAGACTCCGGATCAAACTCAGAGAAGTGACAGCCTTAATGGCTCCGGTGCTTGGAAACGACACCCGCGTTACAAGGTGTACCGCGTTATACTAAAAGGCGCGGTGACGACGCATCATCAGTTTTACAATAATATAATTGCACACTGTTACAAATATCTGTACCAGCAAAAGCCGTATGGGGCCAGGACCAAGAATAGCTCCACCCCGTCTCTTCCTATGGGAGTCGTAAAAGCCAACTAAGGGATTACCGGGGGACCGGGCAGCAGCGTTCCCCTGTGTACTAAAAACATCCACTGCGATCGCCAACCCGCCTGCCAAGCGTGGCGATTATGGTAAAACCCCCATTTTGGGGAGGCCTATGTCCAGCAGTGGACGATGAAAGGCTGGTAGATGGATGGATGGTACGAGCAAAAAAATAACACCAAATACACTTCACGATAAGTTTTTTGAACTTACAGCGCGAAGGCCCAGTAGTTCCTTATTCACCACGTGCAATACCCGCGGGAATAGAATAGTATATTTATTTGCTTAGGATATGGTAATTAATGGAGTGATGACGTAATACACAAAGCTTACTCCAAACGGATTAAATTATTTATGCAGAATATTCTCACGTCAGAAAAGCAATCTTTTAAACCAAACGACATCACTCAGATTACATTTAATAAATTGCTGCTTTTTATTTGGCGTACAAATTATTAAAAACGGAAAGTAAAGGTGAAAAGGGTCATTCACAGGCGACATTTTACCCCGAGCTATTAATTTCCCCTGCTATTCATTTTAAAACCTCCTTAATTTGGTTACAGAACAGTAAGCTACACGATGGAAGGAAGCTAGAATATTTGATATTATTTTTTTATTTTATACTAGCAGGCATGCGATTTGTGTGACTTCAAAATTAATAAAATCTATTGAGTCGTTTATGCGTATCTCACAAAACCTCCTTGTCGGAATAAAAAAGTGGTATCCCACAAAAACTCCTTAATGGAATAAAAATATTCTATAATATATTTAATCATCTGTAGTTATACAAAATTTCTTTCCAATCAGTTTAGGCGTTCGGTTTTTATATGTCAGAAATACGAGGAGTTGTCCTACGATTTATTATTGTTTTCTGTATAAAATATAAGCTATATGTATCACGTGCATTCTTAACGTCTTGGGCGATGCCTGCGCCATTTCTGTCGGAAGTATTTTCATACATTATACCGACCAGATAAACTTAATTTTACAATTATAATTTTTACCTAATAAATGACGCAACCCTATAAATATTTACCAGACCCTAATATTTATTTTTTTCTGGACGGTATCCAGGAGATGCAGGTTCAAATCCTGCTCGTGACTGATATTTTCGATTTCACATTTTCCACGTTGTGTTTAATGTAAGTATATGGTTAAGCATGTCAAATGCTAAAAATATATATTATGAAAATATCTAAATAGCTATATGTACGAGTATGTTTAACTCAGTGTGTAGAGCCTCTATGTATGTATGTATGTATATAGAGCTCTGGCACTGTCAGTTTCTGATATTAACATAATATCATATTATCTATGGCTGTCACTCGATGAATGAAAGGTAACAGCAATTCTACCATTACTTAGATATTCTCTATAAGTACTTAGTCTGAATGTAATATCACGATTTCAGGATACTTCATTACATTAGTCAAATTCCGTATACTACGTCATCCTTGACTCCAACAGCAGCGATAGTGGTAAAACAAAGGACTGCAAATACAGTGGTATCGAGTTCTATCCCGAGTCTAAGGTTCAGATCTCGTACCGCAAAATAATGTGTGTATTGTTATATTGTAAACAATACACACATTATTTTCACAGCTCGGTGAAGGAAAACATCGTGAGGAAACCTGCATCATCCATCCATCAGCCTTTTAAAGTCCACTGCTGGCCATAGGCCTCCCGAATGGGGGCCAGTGCCGTAATCGCCACGCTTGGCAGGCGGGTTGCCGATCGCAGTGGATGTTAATACTCGAAGGAGTGCTGCTGCCCAATCCCCCGGTATTCCCTCAGTCGGCTCTTACGACTCCCATGAGTGGAGAGGGGTGGGACAATTCTAAAGCCAGCCCCACACGGCATAACCTCCTGAGAGATTTTCTCAACGACTTGTGAAGTCTGCCAACCCGCGTTGGGCCAGCGTGGTGGACTATGGTCTAAGCCTTCTCACCATAAGAGGAGACCTGTGCCCAATAGTTGGACAGAAAAAGGGTTTCCAAAAAATCATCCTTATAATATTACATACACGTAGCACATGTAATAGATAATAAATGATAATGCTTCTTTCAGAGATAAATTACCATAGACTAAGAACACCTACACACAAGAAATGAGGTTTTGTGACGTAAAATCCACAACTGACATTATTTACCGCTCTGTTTATTTCATTCCCAGTTTCTAATGGAAATATTATGTAAAACATTACGCTTTGAATAAAATAGCGTACAATTCGTATCAATATAAACGTTTTGATCATTCCCTGGATGTGTAAACTCTTAACTCCGAGAGACAGTCTTTGTGTGGATCCCTACAAAATAAATTCTTATATCATCCACGAGCTGTTTACCACGCCTGTGCCTGCTTAGCTTACAACAAAGTAATGTTTCACTTTGTTTGTGTCGTATGAGTATTAATTTGTCAACCTCAGCGCGGTATTTCATCTTTTCATACATTTTTCACAATATGTTTTTGAAGACCCTTTCAGGGCTTTGTTCTAAATTAATGCGGGCCCGATCTTGGGGTTCGGTTACACAAGGCGTTGTTTCATTTATTGCTGTTTTATGAGACAATTTATTTTAAATGTTTTTAATCTGCACAAAGCATTGATGTGACCATCCATCAGCCTTTTAACGTCCAATGCTGGACATAGGCCTCCCCAAGAATGGGGGATAGTGCCGTAATCGCCACGCTTGGCAGGCAGGTTGGCGATCGCAGTGGATGTTGTTAATACTCGAAGGAGTGCTGCTGCCCACTCCCGCGGTATTCCCTCAGTCAGCTCTTGCGACTCCCATGGGTGGAGAGGGGTGGGACAATTCTAAAGCCGGCCCCACACGGCAAATGATGTGACTACGCACTAATATTCCTGATGCAACAACCCAAGCCTCATACCATCTCATTTATTCTATCTCCCCACTTGCTTCACCTTTCCTCCCCTATCTCATCATCGCCTCTTTGTCATCGTTCCTCTCCACCTCCTGTCCCTTTACCTGGAGTTCACAATGCGCGAATGTGATACCTTTGGTGTTGCTAGCATCTATAGGCTACGGTAACCGCTAACCAGTACACTTTTTCACCAATCTTGTAGTATAGAAAAAACAATTCGATTTTGATTTATTCTGATTCAGCAGTATATTAATTTTTCCCGGCAGCGATTGTCACCTCGGCAACCCAAAATGTGGTATTTAATCCAATATATGTATAACCAAATCTATACTAATAAATAGAAAGCCAAAGAAGGAAAGAAGGTTTTTTTGTTCGGTTATACTGCGAAAACTACTAAACCGATCGGAATAATACTTATACCATAAGATGCATCGTATTTCGAAGAAGGTATATGATATGATATATTGGTGATTACTTAACCGGAACCTATATTTTTGCTGTGAAACATCTAATACGGAGGGAGGGTAAATCCTGCTGTTAACGTGGCGATTTAATAGGAATCTTATCCGAAATTTATTTTTCATAGACAATACTATGACGCGAGCGCAGCCGCGTGGAATTTACTAGTGTATAATATTTTAAAACACTGCCGCCAAGAAGCTTATATGGTGTTTCAATATAAGCTTCTTGACTGCCACGTAGAAAAAGGAACTACGCACTGCCATATCGACAGTAATTTGCTATATTCTATAATAACATAATAACGCTGAATAATAATATATATTTATACGTGGTAATCTGTAGAACTACCAGACGGATTAAAAAAACCCTTTTGGATTTCATAGCACAATTATCGAGGAAGACTATTTTAATATTATAAAAATACGGCAAAAATAAAAACATATCAAATTAGCATCTCAAAATTAAAACGGGACTGCTGTAAATTAAATATAGATGGCGCTTTTCTAAAAAGATGACCGCAAGCCACGACAAATTTATTATTTATAAGCAATCACTTTTCTTAACAACTAGTTGATGTTATAATAGTTATGATCGCCAAAACAAACTGTATAATTATTTCCCAAAATCACTTTGGTAGTCGAGCCATGTTAATACCAGCATAAATATGCCAGCTCGACTGAGAGAGTACCACCTTCTTACAGAAGATCAACAACTAGTAATTTTATTAAGCAGTAAGGCTTCTACGTTCCATTCGGTGAGTTAGAAACCGGAGGCCCAAATGCTTAATTATCCCTTCTGTATCATTCGTCCGTG
Organism: Leucoma salicis; assembly: GCA_948253155.1. Taxonomy (NCBI): domain Eukaryota; kingdom Metazoa; phylum Arthropoda; class Insecta; order Lepidoptera; family Erebidae; genus Leucoma; species Leucoma salicis. The sequence continues at coordinate 24,264,893 of OX411815.1, read as the reverse complement.
TGGGACCGGCTTTAGAATTGTCCCACCCCTCTCTACATACGGGAGTCATAAGAGCCGGCTGAGGAAATACCGAGGGAGTGGGCAGCAGCACTCCCTCGAGTATTAACAACATCCACTGCGATCGCCAACCCGCCTGCCAAGCGTGGCGATTACGGCATTATCCCCCATGACGGGACCGCTCGTTGTGGTGTTCTCTTGGGGAGGCCTATGTCCAGCAGTGGACGTTGAGATGGATGGACGGATTAATCATTCTTACTTTCAATTTCCTATTATTTTTGGAAATGCACGAGCAATGTCTGGTATTTCTAGCATCTTTAGATTACAAGTACAGGTTTTTCAATATAAAACAAGTTGATAACTTCACTTGTCATAACTCATCTACAACTTCATGAATTGGAATTATGACCCCTTAGAATGTGATTCACAAAATCGTATCGACGCCATATCGTCTTATTTGTGATTGGTAGAGACATAGATGCGTTATAGCGCAATAATCGTTCAACCAATCACGGTGATCTATCAACCAACGATAATGTCACGATTCGATGTTGATACGATTTAGTGAGTTACATTCTACGGGCCCAGGTATCTCTGCATGGCAACTATGATTGATCCCCTACTAAAATGAACCTGCTGCCTGTAAATACAAGACCCAAGATTATAATAAGAGACGCAACAGCGTACGTCTTTTATGACTGAATAGGGTTCGTTAAGAATATATTTTTCCTTCCTGTTTATTATGTTTAAATGTTGGTAATACTTTCTTATATTTACGCAAATAAATATTAGAAATTTAAAGCAATTCTTGTGGCATATATTACGTTACACTGATCTCCAGCTAACCATAAGTTTCAGATACTTTACAGTTTCCATAGCCACTAGAACGTCTAACATTCGATCAATAGAGACCTAGTCTGCGTTGACGTCTAATTGTCGATAAAGTCTATGTTGACGGCCAATAGTCGATCAATATTAGCCTACTTTGACGTTTAAGTCTTGATCAATAGTAGTCTAGTTTGAAGTCCATCACAAATCAGTAGTGTTCTACTTTAAAAAAAAAAAATAAACGACGTTCATCCAAATGTCGTCCACCCATCCATCAACCTTTCATCGTTCACTGCTGGACATAGGCCTCCCCAAAATGGGGGGTTTACCATAATCGCCACGCTTGGCAGGCGGGTTGGCGATCGCAGTGGATGTTTTTAGTACACAGGGGAACGCTGCTACCCGGTCCCCTGGTAATCCCTTAGTCGGCTTTTACGACTCCCTTACTAGGAAGAGACGGGGTGGAGCTATTCTTGGTGCCGGCCTCACACGGCCAATGAAAACATGAAAAGTAGGTAATAGGTAGTAGTCCTTTTCAGGGCTCCAGACTATATTTATACAAAAAATCATGATAATCGGTTTAGTAGTTAGAGCGTAAAAGCGTTATAAACAAACAAACTCACTTATTCTTTTATCATATTAGTATGGATACTGCAATAAACTCAATTTTATGTAAAATAGAAATATTTAGGTCGTGTTTATTTTTTTTTTTAATAATCCGTCGTTTCGAATACATTTAGTATATTTTAAAATACATTGGAGGATTCCTCACAAACTAGTTTACTTTCCGTCTTAATCCCTCTTACAGATGAAATAATATATTTAATCATCTTTAAAGAAAATTCTTTTAGAAATATAAAAATCCATCGCTTAGTAGCAGGCTATAGAACACTCACTGAAGTAATGACACACAGTTCCAGAGGTCAGCCAGTTTACCTAGTGGGTGTGGGCCCCACACTACCCGGTTCGTTACCCCCGAATTAAACCCGAATCCCTATTCTATTCTAATATTATTAAATGCTCCTAATTTTAACATAAATCAATCCTAATTTTAACATAAATATTCGACACTGTCAAGAGATCTTGCATTAGATAAATCCATTCCCGTATGCACGTTCAGTTTCGTGTATACAGCATTCAATGGCAGGAAGAGCTACTTTAGTATTATATCATTTTATATGGCTGCGATAGCCTGGTGTCAAGTGGTGTGAGTTTCCTAAATTATACCTAGGTATGTGTTATTATTTTATCACGAATTGTCACTAGTGGAAGGAATGGAGAGGTATGGAGGGAACCATTGTAAGGATATCTACATGAGAGTTATTCTCAACGGTTTACAAAGTCTGCTACTGAATTGAGGCAGCGAGCGTCTCCTTCTTTTTCTTGTACCTATCTCATTGTGGGGAGAGGAAAATGCCCAAAAGTGGGAGTTGTGAAAAAAGAATGGAAATGTTGACTGTATTCTAATAAAAACAATTTTAACATAAGTGGTAGGTTTTCTGATCAAAATATTAAGTCAACATATTTATTCGAAAGAAATTTAATTAATATTAACTTATTAAATCAGTCTTAGGTCACGCGATGGACACCATTCAATGTGATGTTGACGTCTCAAAAATCATTAGGACTTCGTTTTTTAGATTTTGCAATGATTTATTTTGTACTAGCTGACCCGACAAACGTCCTGTCTATGAATATTCAATTACTTGCGAACTGTCAAACGTGCTCAGATAAGATTGTTGTTTTTTCTAATATTTAAATTTTCTGAACACTTTTATTATTTTTTATTTCACAAGATCGGAGAAATAAAGATTCGTTTTTATATAGATATATAGATTTGGAGATTTTTAAGCCGTGTGGGGCCGGCACCAAGAATAGCTCCACCCCGTCTCTTCCTATGGGAGTCGTAAAAGCCGACTAAGGGATTACCGGGGGACCGGGCAGCAGCACTCCCCTGTGTACTAAAAACATCAACTGCGATCGCCAACCCGCCTGCCAAGCGTGGCGATTATGGTAAAACCCCCATTTTGGGGAGGCCTATGTCCAGCAGTGGACGATGAAAGGCTGATGGATGGATGGATGGATAGATTTGGAACCACTACGCTGTCACACATGTTTTCATACAAAAATGGAAATAAACTATTTTTAATGCTTTAGATATTTGCGGCTATCATATAGGGTCCATGTGGTGACGGACTAAGAATACAAGTAAAGTACAAATTATAATTTGTGAATAAGGAAAAAGAGTATTTTAGTACGAGCGGGAATTGAACCTGCGTCCCTTCCTTTCCGGGGAAGTGCTCTAATCCATTGAGCTAGACAAATGTGATAAGGAAATTCGGTATTTCTAGAAATGGTACGATAGCTCAATGGATTAGAGCACTTCCCCGGAAAGGAAGGGACGCAGGTTCAATTCCCGCTCGTACTAAAATAATCTTTTTCCTTATTCACAAATTATAATTTGTACTTTAAGAGTAGCTGAGCATGTCAAGTGCTAAAATATAGATCAAAATGTTTGAAAAATCACGCCATCAAATAGTATGAATTTTAATTGCAAAATTAAACTTACTACATTAGATGAATGCATGTAAATGCTTTGCCGATAGATGGCGTTAGTCGTTAAGACAAATGTGATAAGGAAATTCGGTATTTCTAGAAATGGTACGATAGCTCAATGGATTAGAGCACTTCCCCGGAAAGGAAGGGACGCAGGTTCAATTCCCGCTCGTACTAAAATACTCTTTTTCCTTATTCACAAATTATAATTTGTACTTTAAGGGTAGCTGAGCATGTCAAGTGCTAAAATTTAGATCAAAATGTAAGAATACAAGTGTCACCACCCTATTCTTTCCCACGGGTGTCGTATGAGGCGACTAAGGGAAGTAAGCAATTATCATCCATTGCATGACTGGTGGTAGGGCTGGGTACCAAGTGGGAGTACACACTTGGTATCGGGCCCGAGCGGGTTGGTAGGTACCACCATCTCCTGTGTGACCGGCCATGAAGCACATCGTTGCGTTTTGGCTGTAGCAGGAGATAGCCGTTTATATTTCATGTCATTTATATTTAATTTCATATCTGTGAAATGAATTGGTGAGCAGCAGCCTGACAATACTCTCGGTAGAGTCGAGTCCATGGGCGACGGTTACCATTTACCATCAGATGGACTGTAGCTCGTCTGCCACTACATGCAATAAAAAAAATAAAAAAGGCATTAAATTAATAATGCACGATTTATAACACTTCAAAAATAAACAACACTCTTAATTTAAGGTTTTTATAAAATTCAATTAATCATCTACATAAATATTACCAAAAATATATTTGCATATCCATGATCAGACACCACAAAAAGTTCGAGCACACTACGTGAATACATTGAAGCACAATTACGGCGCAAATTCGCGCGTAACTATCTTAAAACGTTATTAATGTTCGTCGCAAATTACGGGGTTTGTTGACGCATGGCATAATTTCTTCGAATGTGACACGAATGTTACGATTTAGTTTGTGCTCGTTAACAATTATATAGTGAGGTAGGATGTTTGCAAATAATTTTACACTATTTAGTTTTAATTGAAATGTTTCAGTTACATAAAGTTGTATAATATTAAATTACACAAATGCAATCGTGATTTAGATATCTTCAGTACCATACTGTTCCCGCAGTAGACGAGAAGCGCTCTACAACTCACTTACTTACTTACTTATCATCACGCCATTTCCCTTGCGGGTTAGGCAGAGGGAACAGAGTGCCAAGAGGTTCTATTCTTGCATACATCTCTCGCTTCCTCAACATTCATAACTCTCTTCATACACGCTCGTCGGTTTCCGAGACTCCTGACTCCACCTTCCTTCAATACATGATCGATTTGGTCTAGGTAGGTGAGTCTCGGTCTCCCCCTGTACCTACATCCTTCCACTTTCGCATTGTATATCTTCTTAACCAGTCGCTCGTCCGGCATTCTTTCACATGTCCGAACCATCGGAGCATTCCCTTTCGCATCTTTACACCAATACTCTCTTTCATACCTACTCACTCTCTTACGTCATCGTTACGAATGCGGTCAGTTAGCCTCACTCCACAGATTCTCCGCAGAGATCGCATTTCGACCGCATTGATTTTACTCTCATGCTCCTTTTTGCATACCCAACTCTCGCTTCCATAACGTTGGGACAAGCACTGCGTTGTGTATTGCGACACGTGCCCTCTGGCTGAGGTGATGACTGCCGAGAAGTTGTCCCAATGCTCCGTTCACTCTATTTCCCGCATTCATTCTTCTCTCTACATCAGTGGTGTACCTTCCATCCCGGCTGAATCCACATCCAAGATATACAAATTCATCCACTTGTTCTAGCACACCATTTCCTATTGCTACTCTAACATCTGTTCTGGCTTCTTCTCTTTCAAAAAACATTATTTTGGTTTTGCTCACATTCACACGTAGGCCCCTTTTCTTACAATCTTCTGCCATTACGTCGACTAGGGTTTGCAGGTCAGCCGCGGACTGCGCTAATAAAACCGCATCGTCTGCATATAGCAGAGACCTAACCACTGAGTCGCCCATCTGAACTCCCACATTCATTTCATTCAACCTTAGACATTTATCCAGATATATGATAAACAGTCTAGCTGATAGAACGCAGCCCTGTTAAACGCCGATATTGACATCAAACCAGGGTGACATTCCATCATCCAGCCGCACACAAGCTCTGCAGTCCATGTAGTTGGACTGAACCGCTTGTAGCAGTCTACCGTTAATACCATATTCCGCCAAAATGTCCCAAAGTTCCTTTCGTACTACCGTGTCAAATGCTTTCTCCAAATCCACAAAACTGCAGAAAACCTACAGCCAGATGCTTCTCCACAATGTTGCACAGAGAAAACACTTGATCCATGCATCCTCGTCCACACCTGAAACCTCCTTGTGCCTCACACAAAAATTCATCAGACACCATCCTCATTCTCCTTTCAATAATCTTACCATACACTTTGGCTGCCAAACTGGTCAAGCTTATGGCTCTGTAGTTTGCACAGCCATAACGTGAACCCTTGTTTTTAAACAAGGGCACGATGACTGCGCTGCTCCAGTCCTTGGGAACCATTCCTGAGCTCCAACATAAATTGAGAAGCATCAGGAAGGATTTCCAGACGCATGAGCCTCCAAGCTTGATCATCTCAGCAGACACCATATCAATACCCGCTGCCTTACCATTTTTCAAACTTCTAATCGCCCTTTTAACTTCATCCATACTAATGTCATCAGAGGATGCCGGTACCGAATGCTGATCTGTTAGACCACATGTGTTTTTTAACTAGTTTCAATAACAAAAATGGCATTAAAAATATCATGAGTGTTAAAAATAGTGTTTGTTCTTTATATGTGTGTGTAGATATTATTTTAGGCTTAACACATCTTGTGTTTGCGTAAGAATGTCTCCACCTTTAAACCTTATTTTATTCATTCTGAAAGCTGACCAACCACTCCGAGATTTCTTCACCTCCCTTCTGAAAAGTTTGGTGTTGCTCTCGTAGTTTTTGGTCAGCCTTTCTTCTACAATCATATTTGCTCTTCTCTTTCACTAAGGCTTTGGTGTAATTCTTACGTTGCCGGTATATTTCTTTCTTCTGTTCTTTCATACTTGCACTCAGGTTCAAAGAAGATACATAGTCCAGCCACGCTTTCTTCTTTTGGTCTACGGAAGCTGCTACTTCCGTATCCCACCATGCATCACCTTTCACTTTCCTATGCTTCTTTGAGCATCCACATACTTCTTTCGCTGTATCTACCATACTTTCTTTCAATACTCTCCAGCATTCTTCCATGTCAGATTCCGGCTGACTTGCTATTGTCAACCGTTCACGGACACCCTCTGCATACTTTGCTCTTACACTCTCTTCTTGCAACTTTTCAATCTTTATTCTTTCAAGCTCTCCGAAGTGGACACGCTCTCACCAGTGTCTCCACTTTCTGAACAGACCACTAAATCTTGCAATAACGAGATAGTGGTCCGTGTCGACAGTGGGACCCCTGTAGGCTCTTGTATCCAGAATTTTACTTCGGAGGCGACTGTCTACCAGAATTAGATCTATCATACTTCTCTGTTCATTCCTTCTCCATGTATACATATGGATGTCCTTATGTTGAAAAAATGTGTTTGACACAATAAGGTTTCTCTCCATACATACATCCACAATGAGCCTACCTGCATCGTTCACTCTCTTATCACCAAATGAATCAAGCACGTCCTCGAAGTCTGGACGCTTGGTTCCAACCCATCCATTCAAGTCTCCGCATACTATCACACGTTCACTAGCTTCTTCCAATTCCAGAACTTCCCTAACATTATCCCAGAACTTCTCTAGATCCGGTGCCACCGAAGAGCCTACGGGTGCATAAGCTGTGACAATGAAGACCCTGGTGACACGTAGTTTTATTCGGACCCATAAAAGTCTGGGATCAAACATTCCGTAGTCTTTCACACCTGAGGCCAAGCGAGCGGACAGCAACACCCCCACTCCCATACTGGCCCGATCGCTCTGCTGTACACCAGACCACAGAGCTATCCCTGCACCAGGAAGATCACAGGTGTCATTGCCCTTTCGCTTGGTCTCTGTTACACAGAGCACATCAAGCTGTCTGTCCGACGTGATGGTTACCAGCTCGTGTAACTTACCTTCCACACCACCTCTTACATTCCATGTGCCTACTCGACACTCTGCTGCCCTTGACTCACCAAACTGGGCAAGGCGTGATGGGTGGTGGCCCCCATCGCCGCATCTGCCATTGTTCGTACCGACGGGGGCGGATCGGTACGCGTCGCCTCTGGGGCACGCCCTAACCCGCACTGCGGTACGCATTCGAGCCGAATTGCAGCCTGTGGATTGCAGGCTGGCAGGGATCGCGACGAGCACGCTCCGGACTATGATCACCCTCATAGATGCGCTCTACAAAACTGGAGAAAAATTGGCCTACACGATGCGCCTCAATTTATATGGACGTTTTTATATTTTTTCTTTAATTATGCTATAGTCTGCTAATATCAATAATGTATATGTTAATAATACACTGATTACTAAGTCATTCGTAGTGTTTTGTGCCGAGTTATCTTTCTCTCGTAGTAGTATTGTTGAATAACTTCATTTAGATAAGTATTTAGTCGACTATGAATTTTTAGTTCATAGTGTTTATTGCTGGCAACACAAGTATAACAATAATCTGCGGTATTTTATACCAATCTGTACTAGTAATAAGGCAGAATGTAATGTCATAAGTGTCAACACACGACTTCCCTTTTTTGTACCGTACCGTAAGCCACATGTGCGATAATAAAAGTTTTGATTGCTGCAATAAAACGAGTTTTAAATCAGCCAAAGATCTACTCCAGAATCCAAAACAACTATACAGTCCACTAAGCTCCTAACAGTGTTTTGTTGTTCTTTCTTTCTTAGTACTTTTGAATAAATAACTTAATTTCTGAGTGGACTATTCTTATTATTTTTTTATTTTGTTTTATTTTATTTCGTTACCACATAGACAATAACTATTTCAAATGCTATAACTGTCTCATTTCTTTAGATTTTTATAATATGCCTAATACATGTACAATGCGAAAGTGGAAGGATGTAAGTACAGGAGGATACCGAGACTCGTCTACCTAGACCAAATCGGTTATGTATTGAAGGAAGGTGGAGTCAGGAGTCTCCGAAACCGGCGAGCCTGTATGAAGAGAATTATGCATGTTGAGGAAGCGAGAGATGTATGCAAGAATAGAGCTTCTTGGCACTCTGTTCTTTCTGCCTACCCCGCAAGAGAAATGGGATGTCTGTATTAAGCTATACAGGCGTGTCTGAACACAAAACATATTTTTTAGATTTTTTCACGCTCACACGTTCGCTCATCACAGAAAAACTACTGAACGGATTTTGATGCAATTTTTATTTGATAGCTCAAAGTACGAAAATGGGTAATCTAAAATAAAAGTCATGAGCAGGATTTGAACCTGCCGCTATCGGAAAGATTCTCTTTTCAAATAGAAATAATTATAAGCTACCTTACTATCGTCCATACAGAGGTCACGTAATAGCTAGTAACCACTGCCCATAAACAACACAAAGTACATCCAAGCTGTTAAAAAAATATAAATAATAAATATTTGTGAGATGCTGTGTGATGCTCCGTTCAGATGTTGAAGATCTGCGTTCTGAGGGAGACATTTTCAAGAAGCTTGCAAAGCTTATATACCGACTTATTCACGTGTAAAAAACCAATGGCGATGCATTCTGCCAGAAACATTTTAATCTCAACTAAGTATATCTAAGTACATAAAATATTCTTGGGTAGTTGAAGTTAATTCAGTTTTATGAAGTGATTAAGGGGTACTTAGATAACAATCGGAAGGACACCGACACGAGGCTAGCAAATTATACGTTTCCTTGCATGTAATTTATTATCTCACTTTACGAGATAGTGACTAAAAGCTGCGTTGAAATATAGCTCCTTGGTCAACTATACTTTAAAAAAATAATGTCTGTATACTCTGTGGTTTATCAGCTGTTTATAGATCGCGTGCATAATCAGATAAGTAAAGGCGAGGGTTACATTGGTAAATTAGATTCAGGCTAGACAATTTTAAAGGTCAATGCTCTGTTGGTGATTGCCTTTTTTAAGCTTTTCTGTGAACGCTGACTACTAGATTAGGTTTTTTTACTTTAGACATCTTTTTTAAAGTTACTCTTATGGGGGTACGTTTGGACGCTCGGCACATGTTAATAAAAAAACATTAAAAAAAAAAAGAAAACCGCCTTCAATTGCACCCAGGAACTAAAAAGCAATCAATAATTGGTATTTAGATACGATTTCCGTGATAGACACCTACTGATGTGTTTGAAGCCGGTGCCAAAAATGTTAAGTATTTATTATGAATTATTTTTGTTACCTTTGGATTTGGCACCGGCTTCAAACACATCAGTCGGTGTCTAGCACGGAAATCGTATCTAAATACCAATTATTTATTACTTTTTAGTTCCTGGGTGCAATTGAAAGCGGTTTTCTTTTTTTTTAAGTGTTTTATTTTGTGCTTTTTAGTGATTTTTTTATACAATAGTTTATAGTAGATCGTACATAATGGGGAAGCCTCACTAAACGAAAAAAAATCAGACAACGAAAAAATATCATCGATGTATACAATTTCTTTAGATTTTTCTTGATTATTTAAAAACTACTGCACCGATTTCGGTGAAATTTGATTGGGACCATTTAGTAATAAACCCCTATCAAACAAAAAAAGAATTTCGCAAATCCGTCAATATATGACGGAGTTATGCCCGAACATACATAAAAAAAATATATAAACATCCGAATTGATAACCTCCTCCTTTTTTTTAAGTCGGTTAAAAATATTAAGTTGTTTTTGTACCCAACGATACTACTCTGTCAAGAAAGTACCGGGAAAAGATCAATAATACACAAAATTTTTGTTATTCATCCAAATTTATTTTATCACCTTCAGAAACGATAGACTTACGCCAACGAATAATCAAATCATCAAAACATTTTTTAAACGCCTCCTTTATGTCTACTACCGATTGAAAACGGGTGCCACAAAGTGCTAATTTGAGTTTAGGAAAAAGAAAGAAGTCGGCTGGAGCCATATCTGAATATGGTGGTTTCTTGATGGTATTTGTTGAGTGTTTGGACAAAAATTCATTCACAATGATGGCCTGGTGCGAAGGCGCATTATCGTGGTGCAAAATCCAAGAATTTTCTTTCCGCAAATCTGGCCTTTTTCATCGAATTTGCTCTCTTAAACGCCGCATAACACTCAAATAATATTCTTTATTTACCGTTTGACCTTCTGGCAAGAATTCCGAGTGCACAACACCGCGATAGTCAAAAAAAACAGTCAACGTGACTTTGACTTTTGATTGACTTTGGCGTGGTTTTTTCGGTTTCGGTTCGATTGGAAGTCGCCACTCCGAAGCTTGTTGACTAGTTTGCATGTCAAACTCGTAAACCCACGTCTCGTCACCAGTAACAATGCATTTCATGAATGTTAGGTCGGAATTGACTAGTTCTAGCATGTCCTCAGCGACTGTCATGCGATTGAGTTTTTGGAGAAAATTCAGGTCTTTTGGGAATAGCCGAGCGGAAACGTGTTTCATACCCAAGTGATTATTTAAAATGGTACGGATCGATTCGTGAGACATAGAAAGTTCGCCGGCTATCTCTCTCAAAGTTGAATGAGGATTTTCAGTCACTATTTCCTTCACTTTTGCAATGTTAACTTCAGTTGCAGACGTTGATGACCTACCAGAGCGAGGCAAATCTTCCATCACATCTCGACCACTTTTAAACGCTTTGTACCACTCATAAGCACGTGTTTTTGATAAAATCGTTTCACCGTAAGCCTTCTGTGACATTTTCAGTGACTCCGAACACGAAATTCCATTGGCGATGCAAAATTTAAGATTCACTCTTTGTTCGAGGTTTTTGTCCATTATGAAATTCGCAATAGGTATATACTAGATATGATATAACTAAAAACAGCACTGTATTTAATATAAATAACAGATGCAACTCAAACTCCGCGCCAAAATGGATAACAGTTGTGCCAATCTAACAACAACAAAAAAAACAAAAATTTTAATTTGGAACCATAAACAAATCATCCATTCCCAATACTTTCTTGACTGAATGTATATAGTATTTTTGTATATAGTATGTCTCGAGTACATTTATTAGGTGTTGGTTTGAGGGGTACTTTTCTTTATTTCTAAATTGGATATCAACAATAACGTAGATACTATATTGCGACCCAATCCATAACTATTAGCTAAATATTATCTATAGTAAGCAGAAATAAGTTAATGGTAAAACCAAGGACTGCAAAGACAATGGTATTGAGCTCGATTCCCAGCCCAAGGTCACGGCACACACCTATGACTTTTCGAGAATATCTGTGTTCATGTTTACAAATTATCACTGCTTGGTGAAGGAAAACTTCGTAAAGAAACATGCACGTCTGAGATTTTCTCTACGGCTGTGAAGTCTACCAACCCACACTGGGCCAACGTGGTGCACTACACTACTACGTGGTGCCTGAATCCTTTTCACTCTGAAAAGAGGCTCGTACCCAATAGTGGGACAGCAAGCAGAACCCCTCTCTACCCACAGGAGTCGTAAGAGCCGACTGAGGGAACACCCGGGGGAGTGGGCAGCAGCACTCCCTCGAGTATTAACAACATCAACTGCGATCGCCAACCCGCCTGCCAAGCGTGGCGATTACGGCATTATCCCCCACGACGGGACCGCTCGTTGTGGTGTTCTCTTGGGGAGGCCTATGTCCAGCAGTGGACTGGAATGGAATGACATAAAAAAAATATATAAGTATAGCGTTTTAACTGAATTAATAAGTATTTTTTTACATATTATTACTACGTATGTACTTACATACTTTACTAATATAGAGAAGAAACCATGGTGAGAAAACCTGTATAATTGACAGATTTGCTTGATTGAGCGCTCGGAGACCAACTAATACTCAATAGCGTGGAATGGTCTATATCCTCTTATTCTATAATGAGGCCTGTGATCATGAGTACTCGTATATTAATTACAATACGAGACCATTTACACAGGAAGAGTACGCGACGCAAGCAGCTGTAGTAATATTTTTGTAGGCAGATATTACTTTCAATTAGATACCTAATGTTCAAAGATTTTCGACACATTCCTCCAATAAAAAAATCTAGTTGTCAAACAATCAAAAATGCCAAACTATCAGAAACGAGGTCTGGGCTTAGACGGAATCTCATATCTCACAATTGACATCGTATCGACTCGCTTGTGATTGGTAGAGAAACCGACGCGTGATATCGCAATAATCCGTTGGCCAATCGCGGTGATCTCTTAACCAATCACAGTGATCACGATACAATCGACATGTGAGATATGAGATTTCGTCTAATCCCCCTGGACTTGATAAAATCTGTGACACAAACCGACAACAACCAATTATCCGGTAACGCTAAAGGTCGTAAGAAACGAGACGCATCGTGAGCACTGCAATTAACACCTACTCGTATGATTACGATACCACGACTGTCTTGACTTGTCAAGAGTAAACGACTAAATAGGAGATTTTTTTATAGTTTATAAGGCAGACGAGCTACGGCCCACTTAGACTAGAGATACTGAAAGCAGGCGTACATCACTCGCTCAAGGTCCCAAGTTAAATGCCTACCGCTTCGCGTACCAACGGCGGCCACTGACCATAGTAAAAAGGTTGTCGCAAGCGCGCCTAAGCGCTCGCGCTTTTAGTATTGATTAAAATAAAATTATTTACGCGATTTATGGTATTTCGACAATAAAATTTAATAACCGAAAATTCAGAGCTACTCTAAACGTATATGATCTACAAAAAAAAACAATTTATAAAAAAAATAATCAGTCTTGAAAATAACATATAAAAAGTAATCAAATAGAATCTACTAGAAAAATATTTTTTTAAGTTTTATAAACGTCAGCTTTGCTACTGTCGGTGGAGTCAGGAGCCTCCGAAACCGGCGAGCGGAAACCGGAGAGTGTATGAAGAGAATTATGAATGAGGAAGCGAGAGTTGTACGCAAGAATAGAGCCTTTTGTCACTCTGTTCTCTCTGCCTACCCCTTAAGAGAGATAGCGTGATGATAAGTAAGTAAGTAAAATCATCATAGGTGCAACCCTAGCGCATTCGTTGAATGACGCGGTTGCCCGTGGATCATGCGGCGGGCAAAACAATCTCAACTGTATTTCTGTTAACATAAGGTACATTTCTTCTCGCTACGAACTATTGGTATTGTTATTAAGATTTTGTAGGCTATTATAGAGATTTTGGACAAGTTTTAATGGAAGTGATGTTTCTGTCCGTAGGACTATTCTGTGCTGAAAGTATGAACCGAGGGTCATGGACTCAACTATAGGTACTAAGAGCTAAGTCACTGCTTACCATTTCATTTCGTGGATATGAAATGACAGAAAGTAAGGCTATCTTCCGCTACAACAAAACATACTAAGGTGCTTCTTGGACGGACGCAGATGTCCGCATGGAAGGCAGTGGTATTGATCCGCGCGGACCTGATCAACAAGTTAGTACTTCCACTTAGTACACAGGCTTCCACCAGTAATGCAACGCGTGATATTGCTACTTTTCGATGTCGGCACGTACGACACCCGCGGGTAAAAATATGACACTTGTATTCTTAGTCCGTCACCACACGGACAAAAAGAAAATAGAGTTGTTACATGCAGTTTCTTGAAATCTTAACAAATACATAGTGAAATTTAGATTGCCTTTCAGCGAAATTACGGGGAGTAAAGTTATTAACAGTCACAAAATTCCGCGTGACAGCGTGCCCTTCTCTACATTATGTTTTAAGTTTTGTACATTAAAACAACGGCGATTGAGCGCCGCGCTATTTCAATGTAAGTCGACCCTAAAGGAACGTTCGTAACAATATCAGATTTAATACACAGAAGATATGAATAATACATGCACTACGGTCTACCGCACCGCTTTGTTGGAAAGCGATGCGCGTGTCGAAAGCTCTCATGTGCTTATTGTAGCGATATAATACATTAACGAAATCAAGAGTACAAAGGTATATTTGTTTTGCAGCTTCTGCAATTTCACGTTATGGTTTACATAAGCCATAGGACTCGCTACCATACCAATAGTAAATCCTGTCATAGACAATATTTGAGCTTCGCCTGTCTATCTAATGCGGGAGCGTAGGCCCTATATATCAGAAAGGGTTTACAATTCCCTTTTTACCCCTGGAAATTAGCCACCCTAAGCCCCTAATAGCACGCTATACCTTATCTAACATTACCTTTTTTGACTAACACCCCAAATTTCAGTGCCCCTGAAAATTTGCTATCAATATAAATGTTGATTGTAGTGGTAAAACCTTGCATGTCCCAGCATGAATGTGCCGGGTGGACCAGGGAAGGACTACTCTCTCATAGAAGATCGCTATCTATATACCCTATCTCGCATGCACTTCACTCTTGACCACAGATAATCTGATTGAACAGACTTTCAACAGGATAAATTGAATTGGAAGTCTGACGTAACTTTTACGCCACAATGAAATTAAAGGATTATAACATTTATGCTGCTGAAAGTATTTTCTTAGCGTTAGTAATATAGAAGTGCTTTAATCTAAAAATGAGGACTGCTTTGTTTAAAAATATATAATTAATTCATTCTCACTCATCTTACGAGATAACAGTGGAGTTTTTTGGTAACTAGACGACCAAACTGAATAGTGTAATCAAACAAACACCTTCAAAAGATAAACTTGTCAAGAAAAGAAAGAAAAACCTGGCAATATCATTTTAACATACAAAGATCGTTAGCCAGTTAGTGAATCTTCAAACTAAGACTCAAAATTACTTTGTAAACATCTACACATTCAATACTGCATAGAGTTGTTTACAAGCGCGTTAAACCTTAAATAGAAGTTCGAATTTATAGCTAAACACATTACCTCGTCTCGCAACTCAGCCTTCATATTTGAACCTCCCCTGTTTTAAGGAGATTTTTTTTTATAATGTAAAGTTTGTAAACTAGTATACGGCCTGCTTGGTGGTAATCGGCAGTGAATTATCTCGGTGTTAGGCAGGGTCTTCTCTTAGAGTTAGAGGGATGTAGGCCCTATGGCCTCCACCACGCTACCACCGTGTGGGTTGCGTTCTTAAGAACATGATTTTGATATGTCAGAGGTGGCTGACGGCAACGTTCGGACAAGACAAAGTCTATCAGCGCCCACGACTATAGTCTAACAGAATAGAACAATCTATGTAATTAACTGCCTCTGTGGTGCATCGCCGGTAGTGTAAGCGACTGCTGATCATGAGGTCTCGGGTACGATCCCCGGGTCGGCCAGTGTTATTGAGCTATTTCTTAAAAAGAAAAATTCTCAGTAGCAGCTCGGAGTTTGGAAATGTGCCCGGTAGACGGCAATAGGCTCGCCCCCTATTACGTGGGACTTAAACATAGCTGGCGAACCGTGGATGTGTAATACACCTCTGCCTACCCTTTCGGTCTTTCCTTTTATCCCCCATGACGGGACCGCTCGCTGTGACGTTCTCTTGGGGAGGCCTATGTCCAGCAGTGGACGTTCAAAGACTGATGGATGGATGGATACCCTTTCGGGGGGTTACAGTCGTGATGCTATGTTTTTCAATGTATGGGATTGACATTACGAATGAAATTAGAAATCTACATGTTGACTATTTTATTCTATTCTATTTAAATAACATCTATGCCAGTTTTCTAATGAGAGCTGGTCTGCTAGTAACTAGTCTATTATAAAGCTGTATCAGAGCTATGTCTGTGCGTTTACTATATGACCGTGTTAAGCTATTTAGGTGCCTCTAAACAATTTTTTTTATAGCATTTATGTCTGTTTGACTGACTGACCGCTAAAACTACTAAACATATTTTAATGAAACTTTTTTCAATTGTTAGCTCTTGATTAGATTTTTAAACTAGTACGTGACGTTTTATTTATCCTTTCACTACATCGGGCACCAGAGATATAACCTAAAAACTAGCTAACTAGAAGATTATTATAGAGTAACGATCTCGAGATGAACTAAGAAATTAATTATGGAGTTTCTTTTAATATTTGGATGGACTGCACGGACAAAAACACAAGGAAGTCACTCTCTTTGCCGCTGAATGAAATTATTTTTATAGTTAATAAATAAGCAGGTTGGGTAACACCAGAATATTATTGAAAATCATTGAGAATATAGAGTTGGGACCTGATTGCCCTAAAAATTTTTACCGAAAATCCCTTTGTCCTTTTGAAAAGACACTCCTCCATTATAATTTTAGTCCAAGTAATAATTTAAAAGGAAATATCGTGATAAATGTTAACATCGATGTCCAGCTGGGATCTATTGGCGCCGCGCTGTTCACCAATCGTATTTTATTACTTCAGATTTTAAGATCATAACAAGTGATTTGGAAGGGTTTGTTTATATAGAGTTAATTGTGTCTAGTAATAGATATCAGAAATGTTTATATATAATATTTTATGATTGCCCGTTATATAGAATTATAAGTGGTGTAAGTGCTGACTGAGAAATGACTGACGGAAAACTCAATGTCATGATTTAGTCGAGCGAGAAGAAAAATCTGAGAATAAAAACCTGAGACCTCACGATTAGGGATTCGTTACATTTACTCTCCACACCCATACAAACTCTGAATCGGCAATCACTATTACTAGTTTTCGGGTTTAAAGTCTATTTCGTTACTATCTACTCTACCAAAAGGGAATTAATTTTGTTATTTTTTCAATCTTATGTAGATTGAAAATATAACGAAACTAACTTACCAGTACACTTATTACCAAAAATTGGGTAAATCTTATCAATATTATTATATCTATCATAATTATATAGTAATGTAATCATAAATTTACAACTCAAATATACAAAAATTTACCAGTACTCTTCTTTTATAATACAAGGATGACAAGCTTACGGATCACCTGATGGTAAGCGGTTACCATAGCCTGTAGAAGCTAGCAACAGCATTACTTATGAGTCGCCATGTTCAAGAAAAGGGATAATATAAAGGGTTCTTCAACAAGAACTTTGTTTTTTAAATCAAAATAAAACAATAAATTTACATGATAATGATTCAAATTTTTATTGTATAAGGTTTGGCAATTATGAATGACAAATAATATCTGATAAATGTCCACCAGGACCACGGTTACAAATGTCAATTCTTTCATCAGTTTTTAATCACTTTTTGACAAAATGGTGGGTTTATTTCGTTATCACTTCACGAATTTTGAGTTTTAAGGCTGTAATCGATTAGATTGGCTTCGTATAGACTGCTTTTAACGTAACCCCACAAAAAATAATCCAGCAGTGTTAAATCACTCGAACATGTGATTAGCTACTACTAGCTACTTAACAGTTGAATTTCGTGAAATTATGCGATCAGCAAATTTAGTTGGCAATAAATTCATTGTTTCGGTGGCCGTAACCGTGGTCGTGGTGGACATTTTCAGATATTATTTGTCATTCATAATTGCCAAACCTTACTTATTGTAATACAATAAAAATTTTAATGATTATCATCTAAATTTATTGTTCTATTTTGATTTAAAAAACAAAGTTCTTGTTGAAATACCCTTTACAACAATAGGAGGTACACTTACTGTTGTGTCTCGTAAGAGGGTCGCTGGTCTTCCATAAGAGGGTGGTACTTCCCCGGTCCAGCTTAGCCCATTTATGTTGGGACATGCTAGGCTCTACTACCACAAACAACTCTTATTACCAAAAGCCTTACTCATCAATGTGATCAGGCCAACCCTAGTTTCTGTGCAACAAGCATGTATTGAAAGTACCGAGTTTCAGTTTGCTTCACGAGCGGGCGTTAGTGCCAACAAGATTTTCGCAAAAGGAACTCGAATGCCGAGTGTTGATTTATCGTCGTTAATCGAAACTGCTCGATACTTTATATCACTCGATGTTGAACTCGAATCTCCTTTGTTATATTATACAATGGGTAATAGTATACCTACTACCTGTTTCTTGTCAAGATCTTCAAATTATAATTTTATTGAAACACTACTGATTTTTTTTTCATAAGCTTACTGTCTGCCCCACTATTAAAAACGGGTCTACATCCATAATAAGACAGATTTGAACCATAGACCACGACACTGGTCCAGAGGCCAAACCTTTCTTTTGTAATCGCTGTGTAAATGTATCTACGCATCCTTCCCGTCGGTGACAGACGGAGGGGGATGCCGGGTGCCCAAATTACGCCCGAATACCCATCAAAACCTTCAACGCCTATTAGAGGGCCTCCCGAAGGTCATCTTTCGACATTCTACTCCGACGAGGGCTGTCAGACTTTACAAACCGGTTACTCACGATTTTCCTTTGAGCACTAATTAATGTATCCTCCTCCTCTTCAAGTCGATCCCTCACTGTTGAGGATCGTGGCTTCGATGAAAGCTTTGCAGTAGGCATCTCCAATTGTCTCAGTCTTCAGCTTGATGGAGAGCCTGAAATATAGATATCTGCAGTTTTTCGGATACCTGATCGGACCACCATTTTTGAGATCGTCCTCTTGGCCACCTACCATCTACATTTCCTGTTATTATGAGCCTTTCAAGGTTATCCGTACTACGGCGCGATAAGTAACGAAGGCAATTTCTTCCTTTTGTTTATTTTATTATTTCTTATGTTCTTACTGAAATATTGTTATTTATGTTCGTCAGGACTATTAAGTATGTTTGTTATGAATGATACCGAAAACGAATTTAAACTGTACCACACAAAAACCTTATAGGTTTAAGTGGCACGTTATGTTATTTATATTTAGTACTTTTCTTTTTGTTAAATAAAATAAAATAAAAAGTGTCCGAATTACAGCAGAATCTTATGAAGGGATGTTTTCGAGAGATGTTGCTGTGTGTCTAGCATGAGCTCCTTTATTATGGAAATATTTGTATTTGTTTGTGTTGTGTCGTGCAGTCCAAGGAATGCGGAGCATTCTTCGCCAGCACCACATTCCAAAACGTTGACTCTTTTTATATCCGCAGCTTTTAGAGGCCAGCCCTCGGAATCGTAAGAGTAATATAGGAAAGACCAATGTGCGCATAATGTAAATTTTTGTATTCCTTTTGATGTTGTAGATTTTCTTGGTCAATTGAGTCATCGCAAGCTTGGCCATGCCGAATTAATCTATACTATAAATTATAAAGCTATAAAAGGGCTCTGTCTGTACATTTAAGATATTTGAGAAAAATGAAGTATCTAAACACAAAACATTTTTTTTTTAGATTTATTGTCTGTTTGTCTTTTTGTCTGTTTATCTGTCTGTTCGTTCACGCATCATGCAAACACTACTGAACTGATTTTGATACAACTTGTTTTATTTGATAGCTCTTGATTTTTTAAAAACTGGCATACATTTTATACCGCTACTATGTATATCGGGAACCTGAGATATACCATAAAAACTAGCCTTTAGATGCAGCGCAGCCGTGGGCAAAGGCTAGTTTGTAAATAAATACATAATTCCAAACTCAGAGCTATGTGCCGTTTGAAGTCCCGACCTCGGACTGGGGATTGAACTCGATACCACTGTCTTTAGAATTCTCTTACACTAAACCGCACGTTTCATCTACATATTAAACCACTACGGATGAATCGGAAAGGAGACGGTATATGCCTTTGGGGTTAGAGGTTATTTTGTATGTGTGTTACCATTTTCCCCGAAAACTATTTCATGACAGTTTTGATGTGAAACATCTAATGCGGAGGGCGGGTAAAATCGGCTGTTAGCGTGGCGACGCTTTTATTTTACTTGTCCCGTTCAAATCTTGCAAGTTAAATTTGACACACTTCCCGGTTTCCGATTGAGCTGAAATTTTACACACATGTGTATATCACGTGAAAATGCAATATTATGATGACATGGAGCTGATCTGATGATGGAGCTGGAAGGTGGATATAGGAACTCCATAATGAAACGGCGCAACCCTATCGAATTCGAACTCGTTTGATTCGTCTTGACGAGTACTTTGTCTTTACATGGTATCCAGGATCTGGTGATGGAGCTAGAAGGTGGCCACAGGAACTCCATTATAAAACAACATAACCCCATCGAGTTTGGGCTCGTATGGTTCGTCTTGACGAGTACTTTGTCTCTAGATGGTATCCAGGGTCTGACGATGGAGCTGGAAGGTGGTCACAGTAAATCTGTAATGAAACGACGCAACCCTATCGAGCTTATACTCGTTTCATTCGTCTTGAGGAGTACTTTGTCAAGTTATGATCATTTTATTTCTACAAAATTATTTCAATGTTTTCACATCTGGTAGACGTCCCGCGACATCTAGTTTTTAAATATAGATATATCCTTAAACTCTTTATCTTAGTGGCCTGCCATTGAAAAACATGGCGGAATTTGGCTAAAATAATCTGTTAATTTTCTAAAACGTACTAAAGACGGTGGCTAATCTCCTACATTTCAATAATAATTTCTTTGAAGACGAGCCACGGGTAAGAACTTGGAATATCTTTAATTACAACATTAACAAATTTTCTGCCGAGTTTAATTTTTGTATGATGTACTTGTGAGATATAGCGAGTCATCTTTGCCGACCCTTTCAAATTGGTGTACAGATAAGAACAAATAGAATATGAAATGGTAACTACGATCTAAGATCGAACAGAGGTCCGCTACTGAGCTATCGTAGTTACCCATTTCTATATCTTGCCGTGTTGGATGGCCCCTTTTCCATTTTCCGCATGTATTTGCATACATTGTTCTGACAAAGTAATTATTTGTAAATTAAACAAATAAGAATCGTATAAAAAAATCAAATAACAAGTTGAAATTTAGAACATACTGAACCAATTATAGGCACGTACCTATAATATACGTATGATTGTTTCTGTACTGTCTGTCTGTCTGTTGTGTTGTGCTACGCCGTGAAAACTTAACGAAGAAACAAAGTTACTTTCTTATTTATATTACTTTAGGTATCATCACGCAATCTGCTTTGCGGCTAGGCAAAGAGAACCTCTATTCTCTGGCACACTTGCCAAAAGGCTCTATTCTTGCCTTCAGCCTTCCTCAACATTAATAATTTTCTTCATATACGCTCGCTAGCTTCGGATACTCTTAACTCCACCATCGTTCAATACATGACCGATTTGGTCTAGGTAGGTTAGTCTCGGTCTCCCCCTGTACTTACATCTTTTCACTTTCGCATTGTAAATCTTCTTAATCAATAGCTCGTCCGGAATTTTTCCACACGTCCGAACCATCAGAGCAATTCCTTTCGCATCTTTAGACCAATACTATCTTTGACATCTACACGCTCTCTCTTTGCATTTATAATTTTATTAAGGATGCGTCGTATATGAAGCTAGTTCGCAATAGCAAATTACTGTGACATTAAAAAAAGTGACCGAGCGATGTTTTTTTTTAATATAATGTAACAAGAAAACAAACATTCTCTACATTTTTGATCTATATTTTTTAGCATTTGACATGCTCCGCCACTTGTTAAAGTATAAATTATTTGAGAATAAGGAAAAAGAGATTTTTTGTATTAGCGATATAATTAAATTAAACTTACTAATCGGTTTAATGCATGTAAATGCTTCCGATAGATGGCGCTGGTCGTAAAGACAAATGTAATAAGGAGATTGGGATGGTCGAAGGACCTGTACTATAGCTCAGTGGCTTAGAGCACTTCCCCGGATTGGAAAAGACGCGGGTTCGATTCCCGCTTGTACAAAAAATCTCTTTTTCCTTATTCTCAAATAATTTATACTTTAACAAGTGGCGGAGCATATCAAATGCTAAAAAATATAGATCAAAAATGTTTAAAAAAATCGCGCCATCAAATAGTATGAATTTTAATTGCAAAATTAAACTTACTATATCGGTTTAATGCATGTAAATGCTTCCGATAGATGGCGCTGGTCGTAAAGACAAATGTAATAAGGAGATTGGGATGGTCGAAGGACCTGTACTATAGCTCAGTGGCTTAGAGCACTTCCCCGGATTGGAAAAGACGCGGGTTCGATTCCCGCTAGTACAAAAAATCTCTTTTTCCTTATTCTCAAATAATTTATACTTAAACATTCTCTATGCTAGTTTATCTGTAACTTGTCACAAATATCAGATATAACATCGCATCTCCGCCCGGGGCGAATGTACGCAAGATCAGGAAACTGACTGACATGTTTTTATCCTTTGTTCGTCCGACAAGAATGGTTACTGCGGTTTTCCGATTGGAATTTATCTATTTTTTGACTCAAAAAGGAGGACATTACACAGTTCGTCTATAGTTATGGTTTATGCCTTTTTTTTTTTTGAATGCGTAAAAATGCTCCTAACCGCACACTCCGTCGTTCGCAGCAACGAACAGGGTAGTGTGGGGCCTTCGCCCACTAAAGAAACCCGCTGTGTGCTGTCTCTCCGCCTTTATTGGCGGGTCACTGGAACTATGTTAAATTCCTTCGGTGGTATGGGCGATTGCCCTAGCAATGACTAAACATTGTAATTAGTAATATGTAATGCTGAATAGCTGAACATTAGTATTTCGTATGAAAAAGCTTTCAGGAACTTTTCATATTGTTACAATCCTGAAAATAAAATTGTAGAAACTCTTACGTCACTTTACACAAACTTTTTAGATCTATTTTTTTAGCAATTGACATGCTCCGCTACTTTTTAAAGAAAAAGAGATTTAGTAGGAGCGGGAATCGAACCCGCGTCTTTTCCAATCCGGGGAAGTGCTCTAAGCCACTAAGCTATCCTACTGATCTTTCGATCGTCTCAATTTCCTAATCACATTTGTCTTACGACCAACGCCATCTATCGGCAAGCATTACATGCATCCTACTAAAAATCTCTTTTTCCTTATTCACAAATAATTTATACAAAACTTGAAAAAAAAACATTATTATTAGTAAATTATAGTATTATTATTATTAAATTGTACGTAGAAAAAATCACGGGACACAGCTAGTTTTGAAATAAAATAACAACAATAACATTTATTCATTTATCTAGTATGATCCATGGCGATGATGTGAACTGCACGTGGGCTAAGCCGTGGATTCAATCAGTATTATAAATACTTCATTCAAAATTATTATACCTACATCTTCACTAAAACGCATACGATTATTCGATATTAATGGATTTGAGGCACAGACTAATCTATACCTTCGCAAAAATAAAAAATAAAATGGCAGCATATTTTCTTCCGGAAAACTCGCTTACCAAGCGAAAAAGCGTGAACTGGAAATATAAATTAACCATTATCGCTGCTTAACGGGACGTGAAAGACATGGCGTCACATTTAATAATGTCGACGCAGTAACACTGCTCGTAGTATTATAGACAATTTAAACCTATCCTACTTATTAGCTTCTACAAATCTTTAGATCTTTTAAAATAAACAATCAATCAGCCTGTTGATCAGTCCTCTGCTGGATATAAATACGGGGAAAAGTTGGGTTTCCTCTCGGTATTTTGGGCAAGTGCAGAGGGGCCCGCGATCGATGGGGCCTTCAAATTCCTGCTAAATTCTAGATTGATCTCTAATGAATACGGCCGAAAATCAAGCGAAAACACAAATTCTCTAAAACTTGCACAGCCCTAACTCCTGGACTAGATCGTGAATTAACATATGGGTTTCTTTGATACTGTAGGTGAGCATTAAAAATAATGTTTCATCTTATCCAAATTGGATTTTCCTAGATTTTGGACGCAAGTGACACCGCGGGTAATGCACCAGTTGTCAATAATTAAATTACTAACAATTAATAGTAATAGTAAATCGAGAGCTATGACGTTTTAATAGCCTCAAAACGGCCCTTATTATACGAGTAACTCTTCCTATTTGCCCCAATAACACACTCTTAAAAAAGCATTCGGTCTTCTCCAGCCAACCTTCTTTACTTAGATCTACTGGACCAGGGAACATACTCATACAATTTTATACGTGAATTTATATAAACAATTTTGAATCCGCAATACAATAACGAAAAACTGCCAATAAGCTACTCATCAATTTATAATCCTCATTAGCTAAATAAGAATAATTAAATTATTATGAGTTCACTACGACTTAGCTTTTAGTCACAACTACTCTACCCCGACGACCCAATTCACCCCTAATTGAATCCACTTCTACCGGCCTTCGAGAAAATTGCCCATTAGACTTGACTCTTGACAATTTTTTTTTTTTTTATTTTGATATTCACTAAAGCCACCGTTTAATCTGCATCCGTAACAAGTTGAAAAACACACTGTAAAGTTAAATAAAAAAACAAGAGCGCAACCATAATTTAATTACTAAAAGTAATTTGTAATTTTACAGGTGAAGTTCAAAGGTAAGTCGAGGTACTATCAAGTATAATAAAACACAGATCAAACGCAATGCAGTAAATACTTACGTAAGTTTTCAATTGCTGGCGTCCATAAACAATACGGAAATACAAACAAATACAATTAAAAACACTAAATTAACACATACACTAATAAATATTTGCATATGTAAAAGTTTGAAGCGAGGAACAAGTGGAAATTCGAAATGTTTGGATATTGCACTAGTTCGTCAGAGATCGCGACGTTTTTGCAATTTAGCAAGAACATGAACCGCCTACAGAGCGGGTGAAACGCGAACTGAAGTGAAAAGATTGTTTCCACGAGGGAAGGAGGTGGACATTAGGGTGGATTGAGGGTGAAGCGGGGGTCAAACCGCCTGAATGGACGCTTCGGCTACGCAACGCATGACGGTTTCCCGTTGGACGATCACGGAAAACTTCCCCAACGTTTCGCAATGAATGTTTCTCTAATTATTACGGTTCGGTATTTTGAATGTTTTCTTCTTGCTCAACAACTCGAATATCGGCATAACGGTGTAGCTGCCAGACTCGAAGAACGTAGAATACAATAATTACTTTTCTCAATGCTTGAATATATTTCATGAATTTAAATTATGTTTTTAATTTGAATGGGTTTACTAATGAAACTTACTTCAGTTAATTAATAAAACTTAGGTCAAGACTACTAACGTCGTGCAGCCTATAATAGGCTGACTGGTTTTTTTTTAATGAGAACATGAGGGTGTCTATATGTACCTACCTATCAATGAAGTAATCTAACATAGTTCCAGTGGCCCGCCAATAAAGGCGGAGAGACTGCACACGGCGAGTTTATTTAGTGGGTGAGGGCCCCACACTACCGTGTTCGTTATCTTGAACGACGGGGTGTGTGGTTAAGAACAGTTTTTCCCGCCTTAACAAAATGCCTGTATGTGATTTTATTATTTTATAAAACAATAGTATCTACTTAATTAAATGGATTTTATACCGTTTTATTTCAGATCTCAAACGAGCAAAGATCCTAATGGTTAGCGGCTACCATAGCTTATAAACACTAGCAATACGAGAAGCATCACTCACACGTCTTTAACTTCAAGGAAAGCGATAGGCGATAGAGAGGGGATAAGAAAGTAGAAAAGAAGGGTAATAGAAAGGGAAGCCTCTGATGTTCTCGCTTACAGAAGGATACACGGCTGTTTTGATTTATTTTTTAATTTCAACGAAAGTCTTGGAAATTTTAACTGATTTTGGTGCTAAAACATCCAGTAAATAACCTTGACAAACGTCACCACAAACTTCAATAATAAAAGAACCCAAAGCAGGCTATTTCCAAAATAATTTTCGACTATAACAGAAAATGAGGACGGCTTCTTTTTATAAATTTGTAAAGTTGAAGTAAATTAGGTACATCAGAATTTATCCTTGAGTCGAATTTTGCAATTCCAAGGGACGTTACTTGCCATTAATGTTTAGTAATGATAAATTAAGTTGGAGAAGTTTGTTAATTATAATTACGAATGTAGGTAGACAACACCCATGTTATACGAAAGCAAATTTGGAAGTAATGTGTTCAGGATTAAGGTCAGAGTTTGCCAACTCAAGCTGACAAGCTGTCGCTAATGTTTAACACACTTTAATGTGTCTGTTGTAAATCTCTATAATTAAAGTAAGTATTTACTTTTTTTTAAACAAAATATCCGCTTTTTACATCACAACTACCTTACGCTTAAAAGACACAAGGTGGAATGAAAGTTGGTCTACTATAATATTTATAACTCTCCTTAGGACACAAGTGGAATGATTTTACATAGCATCACCCCTGTATTCCCTGAAGGAGTAGGCAGAGGAGTATTACACACCCACGGTTCGCCAAATAGGTTTAAGTCCCACGTAATAGAGGGCCTATTGCCGTCTAACGGGCACATTTCCAAACTCCGGGCTACTACAGAGAATTTTTGTTTTTACGAAAAATCTTAATAACACTGCGCGACCCCGGGATTGAACCCGAGACCTCATGATCAGCAGTCGCTCACACTACCGCTGCAACACAGAGGCAGTTATTTTCCGATATATCGTTTTCTTACTCATTCACCACAAAAGCATCAATCAATCGAAAAAAAAACTGTGCAATTAATCCGTGTTGCCTTACAAATCGTCACAACCAAGTTCAGAATGACAAAATAGAAACAAACATGCAGTCAAATAAAATTTAGCTATTGAACCTGTATTAGGTGTATTGTTTTCTTTTTATTTTTTTTTGTTTTGTTTTTTTTTTTGTTTTTTTTTATTTTTGGGTGTTTTCTATCTATGTATGTATGTATTTACAAAAAAAAAGTAGTATATATGTATTATATCCGTAATTTGGTACCCATAGCACAAGCGTTAAGCTTAGTTTGGGACCAGAGGATATTGTGTGAAAATGTCCGTGAATATTTATTTTATTAGAATCGAACCTTGTCACGCTTGAAACCAAATCATGCCAGTAGTCATAGCATAATACCTTATTATTCAAGTACTATAACAAACATGTACCTATACTAGAATCACACAGGTATTTGTTTAGGTATATGTCCACAGAATAGGACATTGTAAATTGTTAGGTACTCAAACCATACTGTATTTTTTTTTTAATAATTACAGTACCCTGTCCTAAGGGATAATCCTAGTATCGCGGGGGACTACACTCCGACTTAGAACAACCATTTGTGGATCACACAAAGAGTCGTACTGTGTGGGAATCGAACCCACAGCACTCAGACGGGAGACCAGTATCTAAACCACTCCGCCATCTGTGCAGTCTAAGTACAGTACAGCCCTGCATCATTTCACCAAATAAAAAAAACGGGAGTAGTACCCACCTCAACGCTTCACTTATGAGGCGTGCAATAGGATTATTATCCCTACGCATTATAAAACACAACGAACGTCCTCAACTTAATTGGAGCAAAACAACCCCATTAACCTTAATTAAAACAAGGAGGATTTAAAAACAAAAAGCATCCTGTGACGTCATTCAGATGCGCTATAAAAAATGCTCCATTTTTAATAAGTTGCACCGAATGCATGCATTCAAATGAATTAAAATCGATAATGAGCACTCACAAAATCCAGACGACGCGTCAGGGGCGCGTCGTTTCATACCGCGCTAGATACTGAGGGGAAACACCCTCCTAAATTGTGCCCTTACTAGATTAGGTGCTTTGTTTCCCTTTCTAAATACAACAAGTGCTACCTATAGATAGTATTTTACTACTTGCTACTCAGACAAGTAGGTATGCTTGCCTACTTGTTTAGTATATTTTATTTTTGTATCAGGAAACTTTCATCTCTTTATTTTACTCAATTTATGTCGGACTTGAACTGACTAGGGCAAGGGCCTTACCATAAAAGGGAATTCGACTTTTTCCTACTTAATATAATAATAATAATAATAATAATATTATAAATGTGAATGTAAGTTTGTTTGTTACGCTTTCACGCGAAAACTACTTAACCGATCATCATGAAACTTTGTACACATATTCTTGAAGGTATCAGAAGTAACATAGGATACTTTTAATAAAAAAAAATATTCTATACGAAAGAACCATTCCTGAGCTCCAACATAAATTGAGAAGCATCACGAAGAATTCCCAGACACACGAGCCTCCAAGCTTGATCATCTCAGCAGACATATTATATCAATACCCGCTGCCTTACCATTTTTCAAACTTCTAATCGCCCATTCAACTTCATCCATACTAATGTCATCAGAAGATGCCGGTAACTGATTGACTGATTTATTAATTGACTCACTAATTGGTTCACTAATTAATGTACTCACTGACTGATTGAAAGACTTCTTGATTGACTGAATTATTGACTGACTGTCTTATCACCTGACTAATTGACGTAAATTATATTAGAAAATAAGTAAGTGTTATTTTCAATCTTATTTTTAATAACACTTACACTAAGTAAGTGTTATTATAAATAACACTTAGTGTTATTATAAATAACACTTACTCATTCAATGTCAGTCAATCAATTAGTCATTCAGTGTAACAACTAATCAGTAAATTAGTCAGTCAGACTATCAAGCAATCATTAATTCAATATAAATCCAGCATACTGGCTGCATTGAAATGGGTAAAAGAAAACATATCCAGTTTTGGAGGAGACCCTAATAATGTAACATTATTTGGAGAGAGCGCTGGTGGTGCTTCTACTTCTCTACATACTTTATCACCAATGTCTAAGGGACTCTTCAAGAAAGCTATAATCATGAGTGGAGTACCAACCTGTGATTGGTAAGTCAGTAAATCAGTCCGTCCATAAGTCAGTCGGTTAATTACTCACTCAGTGATTAGTCATTTAATTAATCCATCAATCAACCAGTCGATCAATCAATCAATCAGTGGGGCAATCCATATCTGCCAGTCTAACTAACAACTTACACTAAGTAAGTGTTACACTTACTTATTCAATGTCAGTCAATCAATTAGTCATTCAGTGTAACAACCAATCAGTAAATTAGTCAGTCAGACTATCAAGCAATCATTCATTCAATCAGTAAGTCAGTAAATCAGTCCGTCCATAAGTCAGTCGGTTAATTACTCACTCAGTGATCAGTTATTTAATTAATCCATCAATCAACCAGTCGATCAATCAATCAATCAGTGGGTCAATCCATATCTGCCAGTCTAACAGTCAAGTGGTCAGATAGTTAATAGTTAAGTTATTACAACAGTTAAGAGTTTATCGACCAAACTCAATTTAGTAAATCATTGGATACCGTAGGCGTAAGCGTCCCTAGTCTAGCTTGAAGAGTAGCATCATGCCATTCTTTGAGAGATGTTCTTAGCTCCTGTATAGCTTTATAGTGCTCGTTTGACTTCTGTATATTTACTAAGTTGCCAAACTCGCTGTAGTATCCGTTTTTCGAGTATTTGATTTCTGTTTTCTAGTGGCAGCACTTCTCCAATAAGCCTCTTCTATGACCATGGTGATATTTTTTGCTGCCTCCTCAATGTCTTCGGGACACGTAAGAACAACTTTTAGTGTGGTGGTATTTAGGTTTATACTAACCTTTGCCCGCGGCTCCGCCGCAGCCAAAAACTAGTTTTTGCTTTATATCTCATGTTCCCGATATAGTAGTGGGATAAGATGTATACCAGTTTTTAAATCTAAGTTGCATCAAAATCCGTTCTATAGGTTTTGCGTGATGTGCGAACAAACAGACAAACAGACAATATATCTAAAAAAATGTTTAGTGTTCGGACACGCCTTTAAAGCCTAATACAGACATTTTCATGTACAGAGGCAGCTCTGTTATAGCTTTATAATAATTAGGATTACTCTCTAGGTATCCACGGAAGGACTCATCGTGTGATTTAAAATTTGATTTATTTGGATAAAGTCGGGTGTTGCCGTGTGGTGGTACCTATAAAAGATGGTCAACTGAGGAAGACGAAAGTGACAGCTCTATTATGTCTGGCATAGAAGAGTTAGGTGACGATTAATTATTATAATAAATAAATATATATATATATATATATATATATATATATATATATATATATATATATATATATATATATATATATATATATATATATATATACATGTTAATGCGCACGGATTTTACACAGTATATTCTATAACTAAATGTTGATTGCTGTTTAATACGGCATTTATTTTGCTGTATCAATAACAACTCTGGTCAAGCTAAGCCGTGTGTGAAATCGTTGCCGCTTTTCAGTTTAGAAATTGCGCGTTCAGCGAAAACATTAACACACGTGAAATTTCACAACAACTCCATTTAATTATTTTTTTCCAAACCCCCTCCTTCCTATCGTGACCATGAACGATCCCTTGCATGACAAAACCGATTTTGCCCATCAGCATCAGTCCATACGTAGTAGATATCTCTAAATAATCTGTGCATCAGTCCTCCAGACCTTTCGGTAGCAATAGATAGATACCTATATTGACCGGTTATCGCTATCGCTGCTGCTAAAAATATTCAATTCTATCACGTAAACAAAATACTTTAGTGTTGGTAGCTATATTATTGGAGTAAAGCTACCTATAGATTTCAAATTAGTTTTATAACAAAATGTGTATTGTTCACACTAGAACTTCTGTTATCAGCGTAGACACTTTTTCAACTTCCCCTTTTTAGATCTCCTACCTGCTGTACCCTGTACCCTCCATACTTTTAATAAAATACTTCTCCTTAATTTTAGACTCTGAATGAGCGTTAAGCGTTTTGTTTGATACAACTAAGCAGTAACTGAAAAGCATTAAAAAGTATTTATTTAAAATATATTTATAATATTTTAAATGCATTCAAAATAAATACTTATTAAATTGCCTATTTTTGGTATACGAAATCAATTGGTTAATGATCTACGTGAAAATATATTGTTAGATTGTTTTACATACAACTATACAAGACTGTTAAGAATAGTAGGAAGTTAGTGCAATAACTAAACGTTAACTTCGTTTTGAGTTTTTGCAGCCGCTGTGTCTGCTGTTTGGCTATAAGAATTAGTGTAATTTTACTACAGTCGACATGTTTTGAAAGTTCTTATTTGCATCAAAAAGCATTGCTGTATATTTTTCTAGCAATAACTTTTAGATTAGGTAAGACTTCATCAATTAACTTCATACTGAGGCGTACACAAATGACAATATTACCATTCACAAGTCTTTTTTTCTCTGCTAAGAATCTCCTGTAACTCATAAAATACAAAGCATTATGTCATCACTGTTATTAGCATTTATCTTGTTCTATTTTTTGTCCCACATTGATTTTCTTATTTCAGGTTATTATCGACCTGTCAAGAAGACATTTTTCTCGTGAAGTTGTACTTGCAAATTCGCAAAATAGGAGACGAGAACCCCTTTAGGTTTTCTAATTTTATATCGAATCTACCACCAATAGTAAGTGTGAACATTTTTTTAAATATATAAGTATAATAACTGTAACTATTACTTCAAGGTTTCATTTAGTTCTTTAAGTGGATTTAAAAAATATTTATTTTTATATAATTTTCAATATAATCAAATAAATATGAATTTTGTGGAGAGTCAATAGACTTTTACATGTTGTTGTGTACTTTACGAATGTTCTGATATGTCCACTAATTGATATATAACCTATAAAATCATACAATGTAATAAATATCATCTGACTATCTAGTCCTTCTCTAGTTCTTAGGGGCAAATTCAAGGCTAAATTTAGATTAGTTATGCAAATGTCATATGTTTGTACATTTTAAATAGATGTGTTTACATTTGTAAATAATCATTCTTTCTCTATTTCACATTGTGATGCTTATTAATATCTGATAAACATCACAATGTGATGCTATTTAACAAGTGATAAACAACATTTTTTAAATATCATATGAGTGAGGTAATCTAATTAATTTTAACCTGGAATATGTATACTTACTTAAGTTTTTTTATCAACAAACATCACCTGAATATATGAGGCAATTTAGCCTTATTCTTTACCACAAAGAATGCTAGTAACAAAAACGCCCAGTTTTTAAGTAGTAACAACTGTATGAGGCTGTTAAAAAACCTGTGGATGTCAGTGAGCCTTACACTAAATGGATCCCATGTTTGTCTAGTATTTATTGTACAATAGTATTTTGTTCTCAAGACAGTTATAACTTAGGGCTAATAGAGCTTTCATTTTGGACACTGAATTGCTTTCTTTTGGTGGAAATATGCTTTTTCCAGTTAAGTCTTTGTCTGTAGTTATTCCAAAGTATATCACATAATCAGCCTGTGGGACTTCTATATTGTTTATTGTGACTCTTAACTAACTTATCATCACGCCATTTCACTTGCGGGGGGTAGGCAGAAAGAACAGAGTGCCAAGAAGCTATATAATGTTTGAATAATAAAGCACAAGTATTTTCCATACATTTCAAATTAATCTTATTCTTATCAATAGGTTAAATATTTTTAAGTACCTACTTTATGTCACCCTCCTAAAGTATAACATACGCTTACGGAATAAAATTACTACAATATTTTATTATAAACTACAGGTGGCAACAGATATTTATCTAACTGATAAAATATCTGATTGATTTTTTTTCATTTTCACCACTAAAGTCTCTAATAAAATATCTACCAACTAGATATCGAAAGTTTATCTGAGAGTTAGAGAGGCAACGTCGCATTCGTGATTACTACGTTGCTATTTAAGCTTACTTTGGTTAGGCTCACTATTCAAATTAAAAGCTTTCTTTTAAATATAAATTTATACATAAATACATACATTACCAACCTTTATTGAAAAAACTTTTTAGTTATTTGGTTTCTCCTAATATTTACAGCGGTACATATTGACATACCAGTGCCGTGACGTGACGCTTGGGTTTGGTAGTTCAGTTTATTATCTACGGCAAACTTGTGTTGTTTATCTGTCGATTGTGTTTATAAACTGAGAAAATTAGTTTTTAAATATGGAAAAGGCCAAAAAGCGTGAGCGCAGCGTAAATTTTTCTCCCGAGGAAACTGAAAAGCTTGTGTCTCTTGTTGATAAAAACAAAAAAGTAATCGAGAATAAAAAAAGTGGTACAGATACTTGGCATGAGAAGGAAAAAGTGTGGAATGAAATTGAGTCTGCATACAACAGTTCTGGATCCGGCACCTTTCGGAATGCAAAGAATCTCAAATTAAAATATGAAGGTCTCAAAAGAGAAATTAGAAAGAAATCAAGAGTTCCTCATATGGATGGCGGTAAACATGAAGAGCCCATTTTGACGCCATTGGAAGAAAAAGTAAAAAAAATTATGTTATTTTCTTCAGGAGGGGATGAAAGCACTTGTGACTCAGACGGACTGGGTAAGTGCCACTATGTACACATTATTTTTTTAAATGTTAATCATTTCTACTATGTATTTTATAAGTTATTATTTCTTGGCTTTGCTCATTTCAGATGCAAGTGAGGTGAGCCAGGAATATATTGTTCTACCAGTGACAGATATTAAGTCTGAGGGAGATGATTGTAAGTCTATTGAATAATATACAATTACAAACTTATTTAATAAATGCCATATGTTCTATTATAAAAAAGCATGTGTGTAAATGATCATGAAAGAGAGTAAAACTGATTTGAGACCAATAGATCCAATCACCAAGCATTGAGTTTAGTAAACCATATTACTGCTGTAATAATGAATTTAAAAGCATTATAATTTAAATAATCACATAAGTCTACTTTTTCCACAGTTTGCTAATAAAATGTTGTATTTATTTCTTTTCAGATTCAAGTAATTCATTTACAGAACAGTCAACTAATAAAAGACACGAGGAACAAGTGATTGAACCTGTACCTAGCACTTCATTATCATTTGATCCACTTGATCGAGATGTCGAAGTTTCGCCAGAGAACTGCACTGAGATGAAATCTGTTTCTTTGAAATCGAAAAAACATTTGTGTGAGTATTTTTATGAGCGTTAACGTGTTTGATACTAGTCTTGGCAATTAATAGAGTCAAGTGGTCTATTCAATATTACTACCATGTCGTAACAAATATATATTTTACGTTTTACCAGAGCACATTGCGCGAAAATATGAAGTAGAATGCTAAATGGGCAAGTATATCGAGTGCTTCAGGTATACATTAAAATAACAACATATTTTAACATTTTTTATCTCTAAAGGTCAAAAAGAATAAACTCAACCTGACTCACACCTCATTAGTTACTGTTGCTATAATACCTCATTAGTTACTGTTACTATAATACCTCATTAGTTACTGTTACTATAATACCTCATTTAACAAATTTTTATTATTTTTTTGTAGGTAAACCAAGAGAAAAGAGGCCTTTAGATAAACTAGCAGAGAAGAAAATGGAAATTTTGGACTTACAAAAAAAACTCGTAACAGAAGAACTGGAAGAGAAAATGATAAAAAAACAGATTTTGAAGAATGAATTAGACCATAAAAATGAAATGTGCAAACTGGAAAAACAACAAATGTTTTTAAAAATTAAAATATTAGAAGCAGAACTTAGAAATAAAACAAATTATAACTAATTTGCTATATAAATTAAATAAAGTACAGTAAATGAAAAAAAAAAAATGTTTTCTTTATTACACTAATGAGTATGTTATTATACTCGTCTATAATAATTAGGAAAAACATTCTAATTTCTGACTTCGCTGTTCATTTTATGGTGCTGGTTATCAGCTTAGAGCTCTAAAGAGTCGTCACAAAACTTGTCATCCACAGAGATACTAGCAGTATTACAAAGCACTGCACAAGCCACAATAATGGGTTACTCTTTAGAAATATGCCTGTATGACCAAAAAATTACCCTGCCACTCGTTGCTGTGGCACATATTAACATGTCATGGTGTGACATTTAATTTTTATATATAAGTAAAATAAGCATTGCCACGCTAACAGGCTGTTTTACCCTCCCTCCCTCCGCATTAGATGTTTCATATCAAAAATATAGGTTCCGGATAAATAATCACTAACATATCATATACTAAAACCTCCAAAACAGGCTGCATCTTATAGTATAAGTATTATTCCAATCGCTTTAGTAGTTTTCGCAGTATAACCAAAACAAAAGTGGAAGTTTTCTTTTCCAGACACCATTATGATCCTTCAAAGATTTTTGTTATCTGACAACTTGGTCTAGTTGTCAAATTATCAGAAAGTTCATCTGCAAATTGTCTTATCAGATACTTGTCGAACTTGGAATTTAGGTGCTGTCTGTTAGATAAGTTCAGGATAAGCTATCAGGCACTTTATTTGCATGTGGTGTGATAGGGCCCTTTACAAATAGCTTTGGAGAGGTTCTGTATAATATATAATATTTGTTACAAGGCCAATTGTGCATTTATAACTTAGACCCAATTCAATAAATATGTGATTAATAATTTGGAAAATATATGACAAACGGGTGTGTCCACAGGGAGAAATAATAGTATACACTTAATTTATTATCGTGATATTCCATGTGTTAATATTTGTAACAAAGCATTGCTTCTCGATGAAGTTGACCGTGAGATGTACTTTTTGGGGGTGGTAAAATTTCTCAATTACGTAGCATGATTTTTTTTATGCCTTATAATGTCAGGCAAAGACGCCAGTACCAGCCATGGTTAGTTAGTACCTAGGAGATGTTATTTACAATTATGTTTGTCAGTGGCCGTCTCGCCCGTTTCAGCACTAAAAGATTTTTGACTTGAAAAGATAGTTTGAATTATATTAATTTGTTACTGTTTTTTAACCAACCACCATCCATCAGCCTTTTAACGTCTACTGCTGGCTATGTCCAGCCTCCCCAAAGGGGGATAATGCCGTAATCGCCACGCTTGGCAGGCGGGTTGGCAATCGCAGTGGATGTCGTTAATACTCGAGGGAGTGCTGCTGCCCACTCCGTCGGTATTCCATCAGTCGGCTCTTACGACTCCCGTGGTTAGAGAGGGGTGGGACAATTCTAAAGCCGGCCCCACACGGCCAACACCATGTTAATAAAAAATAAGATTATTTTTGGGTATGTATAAGAACTTATTAGGTTCTGTAATTCAGCATTATACTGTTTTCAATATATCAAATAAACCAAATATGTAGATTTCTTTCCAGTTGATTGATGTAGCTATGCATGAACCTAGTGTTTAAATTTCTTAGAAAAACATTGCTTTTGTTTCAAATGTGTAAAGCAGCAGTAATATTTACTCATAACGCAATTGATGTTAAAATATACTTAGTAAACTAAAAAAAACAGGTATAAATTATTTGTGAATAAGACTTCAAAAAGTAGCGGAGCATGTCAAATGTTAAAAAATATAGATCTAAAATGTTTAAAAAAAACAATCTCAATTATAGGCCCAAACAAAACCAGACGTCCTCTCCCTATAATCCTTCCCTACCTACCTCAGTGGTCCAGTGGCAGTGTATGCGACTGCGGATCACGAGGTGTCAGGTTCGATTTCCGGGTCGGGCCAAATTATTGGGTTTTTCATGAAAAAATTATCGATAGCAGCTCTAGAGTTAAAAAACTGGCGGTGTTTCATCCCCGCGCCTCAGGAAGCACAAAGTCGTTGACCTTGCGCCTAATCTCTTTCCAATAGTGTCGGAACACCGTCCCATCGGAGAATAAGGGAACAGAGAGTGCACTTCTTTCTGCGCACATTTGCGTGACTGTTATTTTCGATTTCACATTTTTCACTTTGTGTTTAATGTATAGTGCTAAGCATGTTAAATGCTAAAAATATATATAAAAATATCTAAATATTGATAGGGTATGCGTCATTATTAGGTAAAAATCTTAATTGTATAATTAAGTTTACCTAGTCGGCATAATGTATGAAAATACTTCCGACAGATGGCGCAGGCGTCACCCAAAGACGTTAAGTTTGAATGTGTTATCGAAATTAGCAGTCAGGAGCAATTGTCACGATGGCTGAATTGGGCAAAGCATCTGGACGGTATCCAGGAGATGCAGGTTCAAATCCTGCTCGTGACTGTTATTTTCGATTTCACATTTTTCACTTTGTGTTTAATGGTATAAGCTTTTTATCAAAAAATTAAATCCTCCTCGTGGCGTAGTCAGTAGTGTAACTGCCTTCCGTGCATGAGGTCGTGGGTTCGATTCCCACTCACGACAATTATTTGTGTGATGAACACAGATATTTGTACTGCGTCTGGTGTGTTTTCTATCTATTATACGTATATGTTAAATACATACAAAAAAAAAATAATGTACTATATCCGTAATCTGATACCCATAGCACAAGCGTTAAGCTTAGTTTGGGACCAGAGGACGTTGTGTGAAATGTCCGTGTAGTATTTATTTATTAAATAATAATGTGTAAGGAAAGTGCTTGAAGGTTAATGAATGTTTTTGCTTATTCAAGGGTGGTGGAGCGATGCCCCGCTGCAGTAAACGCACACGAAGCGGCGCTCCAGCTAACGGGGCTGATGTCCTGCCAGGAGCGACCACCATAGAAGAACATCATCATCATAAAAGATCTAGAAATAGCAGGTATTTTTTATTTCTCCAGGTACAAAAGGCTTCTCTTAATACTTTCCTTTTTATCTTTTCTGTTCACCTCATATTCTTGTCCTTGGGGATGGAGACGCGCGAGTAATGGTGGTGCTGGTCTCTATAGGCTGCGGTAACCCTGCTTACCATCAAGGCCCACCGGCCTGACGCTTGTTTGCCAACCTTGCAGTGTAAAATATTATGCCTATCATTCTTTAATCTAATATATAACATTCTCGTGTCAGTGTTTGTCGCCATTCTCCTCCGTAACGGTTAGACTGATTCTTATAAAATTTTGTGTGTATATTCAGTTAGGTCTGAGAATAGGATGTAAACTATTTTTCATACCCCTAAGTGATAAGGGTGGTCCACCCCAAAAATGTCTTTTTTTTTTATGATTCGGCATATGTTAGTTATTTTTTTCTACGAAAAATTCTCTAGAAATAATTTAGATGGCAAAAAAAAACGTCTGCCGGGTCGGCTAGTTTTTTCATATAAATTTTAGATGTTTTTTTTTAGTATAATTTTTTTTCATGTTATTGCTGTCTCATTGGATACGGATTTACTCACCGAATTAGAAGGATATAGGCCCTAGTACACCACGCTGGCCCAGAGTAGGATGACAGACGTCACAAGCCAAGATTGCGGATTGGTTTAGACGCCGACCTTCCGCCCGAGCGTTATGGTTCGATTCCCACACAGCAACTTTTTGTATGATCCACAAATGGTTGTGGTAGTCATAGTGTACATTGTCTCCGAGACATTGTATGTTTGTAAAGTCCCCTGCGATACAAGGATATAATGCTGGGTGCTGTCTCCCTGGCGAAGTTTTCCTTAAGCAAGTAATGACAACAGTAAACAAAAAGAAAAAGGTTTTGAAATTGTCGAAAATTCAGAGATTAAAACTCGACACTCTTTGCAGTCCTCGGATTTACCATTGGGAGCACTGCATTTAATAAAAACATTACTTTATAAAAATTACTTTTGCTAATTTCAGTTCTCGGCGACATTCCAAAGCAGATGAAACGAGTTTTAGTGTAAAGAAATGTTTAGCTTGGTTTAAAGAATATACTTCAGTTACAGAACCAGATATTTTAGGTAAGTAAATTATAAAGATTCGCGAATTGTACACATATTTAAAGTAGCATAAACGGGTCTTTTTTCTCGTATAAAATAGGCGAAATTATTAATTACCTTTTACCCGACGTTTCAACTGCGTTGCAGCAGCCGTGGTCACGGGACAACTGTTTATGCTACTTAAAATATTTTAGGTAAGTTTGCATTGAAATCCATTATCTAAAAATAGCTTAAGATTCGGTATCAATTTAATCATATAGAAGCTGCTTTAAAATCTGCTGATATATAAATTTCCTTTACTAAAGTAACGAATACTTAAATCAGATAATACACCAATAAATTTATTTATTAACTAGGATAAATTATTACCATATGTACATTAAAATTTTATAAGATGTTGTGAACGTCACAAAATTAGACAATTAAATAAATATTTACGGACATTTTCACACAACATCCTCTGGTCCCAAACTAAGCTTAACCCTTGTGCTACGGGTAGCAGATTACGGATATAATATATATATTACTTTTTTTTTGTAAATACATACATATAATAGATAGAAAACACCTAGACGCAGTACAAATATCTGTGTTCATCACACAAATAATTGTCCTGAGTGGGAATCGAACCCACGACCTCGTGCACGGAAGTCGGTTACACTACCGACCACACCACGAGTCCCGTCAAAAAAGACAATATTCTGCTAATATTATAAATGCGAAAGTTTGTGAAAAATTGGAGAAACTGGAATGAGCTAGTTGAAATTTGGTAGGTAAATGAGGTGCTGGAGATATAACTGTATACATATAAATAGCTATTTTTGACATACAGTTCTAAGAACTAAAAAGACTCAAAATTTTAAGTAACACTCATTACTCGCGCGTCGCTAACTCCACGGAAAGGGACAGGAGGTGGAGAGGGAGGATATATAGGAAACGATCAGGAGGCAGCCCTCCGGCGCTCTCACTCGCCATAACAAACAACAGTACATTGTTTCACGCTGATCTGTGAGAGAGGTACTTACCCAGTCCCGCCAGTCTGTTAATACTGGGACAGGCAAGGCTCTACCACTATAGCTAAGAGTGTTAAATAATAACATATCATCACGCCTGTATCCCCGAAGGGGTAGGCAGAGGTGTATTACACACCCACAATTCGCCAGCTATGTTTAAGTCCCACGTAATAGGGGGCAAACCTATTGCCGTCTACCGGGCACATTTCCAAACTCCGGGCTGCTACTGAGATTGTTTCTTTTTAAAAGCTCAAAATAATAAGATTATATAATAACACTTTCCAGGTCCTGAAGGAATGGAAAAATTTTGTGAAGATATTAATGTAGACCCAGAAAATGTAGTTATGCTAGTTATTGCTTACAAAATGGGAGCAAAACAAATGGGCTATTTTACACAAGAAGAATGGCTAAAAGGTATGCAAGTCCATCTTGTCTATTTTAAACTGGTTTGAGAGTGTGTCACAATTATTATTGTTATAGAATGGGATATTGAAAGTAGCATGCACGATAATG
Source organism: Leucoma salicis (assembly GCA_948253155.1). Classification (NCBI taxonomy): domain Eukaryota; kingdom Metazoa; phylum Arthropoda; class Insecta; order Lepidoptera; family Erebidae; genus Leucoma; species Leucoma salicis. Next base: position 24,224,509 of record OX411815.1, on the reverse strand, counting down.
CAAAAAATCTCACCCATCCTATGCAATCATGTGATGAGGCAGGACCCTCAGAACCACAATGTTGCAATATTTCGCAAAAATCCGACCATAAATCCGACACGTGATTCGCCTATACACGAGGCATCCTGAGGACCGCTCGGCAACAAATGCGCTATGAATTACTGACGATAGTGTATCGTAATTTTGGTGATAAATCCTGTTGGAGACCCAGGGCCCCTCTATTTTATTTATTTTTTAAAGACACCACCCTGCATAAAGGAATAATCCTTGTATCTTGGGGGACTTTACAAACCCACGGGTGTCATATGAGGCGACTAAGAGAAGTAAGCAATTATCACCCATTGCATGACTGGTGGTAGGGCTGGGTACGGGCCCGAGCAGGTTGGTACCACCATCTCCCGTGTGACCGACCATGAAGCACATTGTTGCGTTTTGGCTGTAGCAGGAGATAGCCATTTATTCTTTCATTTCGTATCTGTGAAATGAAATGGTGAGCAGCGGCTTGACAATACTCTTGGTATAGTTGAGTCCATGAGCGACGGTTACCACTTACCATCAGATAGGCCGTGGCTCGGTCTCACAAAGTACACCCAGACCCAAAACAACCATTTGTGGATCACACAAGGAGTTGTCCTGTGTGGGAATCGGACCCACAACATTCGGGCGGTAGGCCGGTATCTAAACCACTCCGCAATCTGTGCAGTTAAATCCTTCCCATCCCCTTCATATTATTCCTCCTCTCCACTTCCTATCCCTTTCCTAAGAGTTGGCATCACACTGGCGTCTATAGGCTACGGTAACCTTTTACTATCATGCGTATTATAGTATAGTTGTATAAAAAAAATGTACTACCATTATTTTATAGATGATTTTTTTATATTAATCTAAAGTGCTTGATTATATTTTATTTGAAGTGTTTATTACATGTTCAGCTTTGTGTTAGGTTTCCTAGTAGCATTGTTGGACTTTAACACTAATACTAAAATTAATGGTAAGGTCACAGCCTAAACCAGATGCCTGATAACTGACTCTTCCGGACTTGCAAGCACATTGAGTACAGAGGCACAGTTACTGCCCACTGCAAAGTTGCATCAAGAGACGAGTAGAAACAATAATATTTTATATTTACATCCACCCTTTTATTGTCTATTGCTGAACATAGACTTCCTAAAACGAGCACAAGATTCGATTGAGTGGAGGCAGAATTTATTTTAATTTTTAATATATTATTGCAACTTCTGTTCCAGGTCTAACAGATCTCCAATGCGACAATGCGCATAAATTGCAAAACAAATTAGATTATCTCCGCAATTTACTCAATGATCCACAAATATTTAAGGCTATATACCGATATTCTTATGATTTTGCAAGGGTAAGTTTGGGGACAATTTGTTAGTAATATTCTTATGGTGACTGACCAACTTATGTAAGGCCAATTTTTATTTCCACTTGTGTAGTAAAATCGAGCCCAAAATAGAAATGTATTACTAGCTGTCCGAGTTTGTATGCATGGTATTAAATTTCCCATTGAATTCTTGTAAATAAACAACATTAAATTAAAGATAGCCTATATTCTGTTTCAATCCACGCTATATCTGCCTTTGAAAATTCAATAAAAATCGGTTCAGCAATTTTATACATAGGCAATCACCAAAAAAAATTGTCTGTTTTGTGTTATATTAGCTTTCTTGTAAGATCCCCTCTACATTTTAAACACATACTTTCAACATACAGAGACATATATGTATAAATGTAGATTTTGATTTTAGTTTTATTGTAATATTATACTATTTTATTTAAAACATTTTTTCTGTGCACTTACAAATAACTTTGAGATGACCGCTGAAAAAATCAAGACTGTCATTACGGCTATTGAACCTGTTTTAAAGTATAATAATATCACTTCTTGAACAAGTATTACTTTTAAAGGAATAGAGTGGGTTGAATGTATCGTTAAATATCTTAATAACGACTAAATCACTATGTTTTTCCCCGCAGGACAAAGACCAGCGCTCACTAGATACTAACACAGCCCGGGCGCTTTTAGGAGTGTTACTACCCCGCTGGGCGCTACGCCCCTTCCTCTCAGAGTTCCTACAGCGAGAGCGACGGTATCGCGTCGTGAACCGCGACCAGTGGTGTAATATACTGGAGTTTAGCCGCACTGTGGATACGCACCTCACTACGTATGACGCAGACGGCGCATGTTAGTTTCTTTTATAGTTACTTTTATACCATTAAGTTTTATATTACTGCTTCATTGATCTAATGCAATCTGCAACTGGCGACTTCGAGACCTCCGGATGTGAATCTTGGATCTGGCAGTAAATGTACATTGGGTATTTTAAGAAATTCTCAGTAGGATTATAAAATCTGGAGGTGTGGGTGCTAAATGGCGAGAGGCACCCCTCCAGTCACAATCACAATCCGTTCAGCAGTTTTTGGAGAAGCCTGAACAAACAGACAAACATTCTAAAAAAAATGCTATTGTGTTCCGAAGCCGTGTGGGGCCGGCTTTAGAATTGTCCCACCCCCCTCCACCCATGGGAGACGTAAGATCCGACTGAGGGAATACCGGGGGAGTGGGCAGCAGCACTCCTTCGTGTATTAACAACATCCACTGCGATCGCCAACCCGCCTGCCAAGCGTAGCGATTACGGCACTATCCCCCATTCTTGGGGAGGCTTATGTCCAGCAGTGGACTTTGAAAGGCTGATGGATGGATGTTCCGAGACGCCTAAATTACATTCATTTTTCCTCAAATATCGTAAATGTACGGACAGAGCTATTTATATGTATATCATGTAAAATAATTTTTAAAATTATTGTGTAAATCAACTGCTTATTATCGGAAAAAATTGCACTATTTAATTATATTCCCTATATTCCAGGGCCAGTAATGCTAGATGAATTTGTAGAATGGCTTCGAAGTGAACGGTCAGGAGATTCTGCCATGCCAGCCACCAGCTGAGGGCGTGAGTAAGCCATAGCACCATCAACACAGTACCCACCAGTCTCTTGTTTTGTTGTGAGAGGACGGAGAACAGCTTGCGTGCACTCGGGTTGCCAACATAAACTTATCTTAATATTGTGAGAATGAAGCATGTGTTCCGGGTTTTATACAACGTGCCTCCACTCTCTTACTGTACTCTGGTTTTCTATTAATAACCATTCTCTTATTGTATCGTGAGAATGGGGAAAAACTTGTGTATTCAAGTTTTCCGATTATCAAACTCATATTATGAGATATTGTTTAATGGAGATTTCCATACAAGTCTTATTCTATTTATTGTGTTGTGAGAGAACGATAATGTCACTCCTACGATGTCCCAATGATGGATTAAAACAAGGTAAAGACATGGGGATTTATCCACTAACCGTGTCACCACTGCTGTTAAGCTAAGTGATGGTTTTGGTTGTGCTGTTAGTTCTATAAACAACGGTTACCATAAACGATCTGGTGTGCCGTGGCTTCTCTGCTGTCGAAGGGAGTAAAGTAGCTGGAATATGATTGTTGAATATGCTGAATCGGACGTATTGGAGTATATTAGGAGAGAGCCACTATCTAGCAGGAGACTGCAATATGCTAATATTCCTAAATATATTTCTTCTTATTTCAATATGATATATTGGACTTGTACTAAGAAATTAAGGTTAATTAGAAATGGATAATAATGGCTGTGCAAACTTTGGGAGTTTTGAGATAATTATTTTAAGGTGTCTAATATGTTCGTTAAATTAAAGGGGGCTGTTGAATGTGAGTGTCAATTAGCGCTTGTGGCATTATCTATAGTCACTAGTGTCTATATTTGAAGCAAAAATTATTCTGTGGAATTTTATTGTTTAAAATTATTTCTGTTATTTTCAATGGTGTAGATGGGCTAGCGTATCCCCAATGCTAATCGGTAGTTAGAGCCGTCATCAAGAAATCTCTCACAACACAATACTCTAGTTAGAAAACCTTTATAAAGACCTATTGAAATATAGATGTGTCACTGATATATATTTTTTTATTTACTGATTGAGGGCTATGTCTTAATAACAAAATCTACCATGCAATTTACTTACATGCGTAAAATAAATTTCCTTATAATAGTGACAATATTCTCATTTAATTATGAACGGATATTACTTCGTTAATATTGTGAGAATGAAGCATGTCTCCCGAGTTTTATACAACGTGCCTCCACTCTCTTACTGTAATCTGGTCATAGTGTTTCGACTGAAATCGTACGCGTTCGTTAAGCAACTTTTTAATACTATTACATATAGTTACATCCATGTTTTCCACTTACGTAGTAAAAAACTCCGTATTCGCTAGCCATATTTCTGTATTACTGACAATATAATAAAATTGCTTTTCCACTTACTTTTTAAAATCGATTTACGTCGGATGTTTCCAGAAACTTACATGTTTAATACGAGGACCGCCCAACGTCTGTAATCTATCATAATTATTACAGAGTGACCATTTTATATGGCGGTCAAACTTGAAAAGTACAGTTTATGGCGCTAGTGTAGGCAGAGATATACGAACTACTTATTCAACAGTGCCGACTCCCTCTCGATAGTGTTTGAACTAGAATAATTAAATTATGTGAGCCTGCCGGCGTGCCGGTCCGTCCTGCCATACCATTTCATAGTGAAAGACTACTTTGAACAACATCTGATCATAGTGAAATAATACTAAAACACTGACCTGTAAAAAAGCAATGAACGGTTTGAGTCTGCACTATAAATTTGCATGAAACAGAACGCCGGCGCTAACAGTGTGCAGCACTTGACAGTATAATACAACACAACTCGACGCTATAAAAAAGAAAAGAAAAAAAACAGCGTTCTGATACACGTTAAGGACGCGTTCTGTTTGGCAAAACTTGGTAAAAACAGCGTTCTGATACACGTTAAGGACGCGTTCTGTTTGGCAAAACTTGGTAAAAACAGCGTTCTGATACACGTTAAGGACGCGTTATGTTTGGCAAAACTTGGTTTCTTTAAAAATGTTTGCCGTCCTAATTCAATTACTTTGCACTTTTTTATTCACGGATAAAGCCGCCCTTGTAATCTACGCTCCGTAATATAAATCCATATTGTATGACTATCAATGCCATGCCTATATTTATAGTCTTTAAATTTCGCTACATTTTATTTGTGTTAAGTAATAATGTATATCACAGTATTTTTATTTAATATGTTGGAGAAATGTTCCCGGTTGTCTCTTTGAAAGTTCTGCGATTATGTTACGTACGATTTTAGTAGCGACTAATGCAGGGATATACTTATAACTTCGAATAATTATGATGCATACGATAATCTTATATTTATTCGAAATCGACGATATAAGATTAAAACTATATATATGTACGACACGGTGGCAGACAAAGTGCCGCAATTTATAAAATATAACAGAGATTTTTCGTAAAATAAAATAAGAAAAATTCTCAGTAGCAGCCCGGAGTTTGGCTCGCCCCTTGTTACGTGGGACTTAAACATAGCTGGCGAGTCGTGGGTGTGTAATACACCTCTGCCTACCCCTTCGGGGAATACAGGCGTGATGCTGTTTTTTTTTTATTGCGATCCCACGCAATTCTGCATATTGACGTAATTTTTTTTTCATCCCGTTTTTGTCCCATTATTCATATTAGGGCATGGCTCTCTAATCTGTAAGAGATATTTAAATCGTATTCCACATTCCACCACGCTGGTCCCCTACACCTACCAGGATGCTGTTTACAAAAAAAAAATTAAACTTATTGCTGTTATGCAATACAGACGAGCGACAACATTTGAAACTAAAATTTACAATCCTACATTTCATTAAACAAAACATAATAAATTACACGTTTTTGAAGTCTTACCTCCTTGGACTTACGCCGATCTAATGATAACCTGAAAATGTTCCAGCAATTCTGCATGTTTAAATGTCAGTAACTGAAAAACCACTAAACATTGTTAAGCTGTATCACAATAACAAAGCTGTTGTGTGAAACAACTAGCAATTATATAAAACAGAAAATTTAGACTGCGACATATATAATACTTATGTCGTTAGTGACATTATTACAGTGTATTCGGTTCATGGAAGTCATAAATTATATCACTCCTTCCCGTTTAGGTGCGGCACAGACGACGTACTATCCGCGGCGCACTTTTTAGTCTGTAAAAATAGAACCTATGTAATTATATGCAGTAACGCATACGACGCACAAAAAGTCCGGCAGATAAAAAATCCGCGTGATTCTTGCAGACCGCGCCGCGCCTACAAGAAGTGCGCGAAAAAAATATAACGTTTGCTTCAACGAGTAACGCAGACGGCGCACACTTTAATCTGCAATCTACACTCGTAAGTGGTGGAGGTAAAGTATGGCGCTAGAGATCGATGTATCGATGTTAATACAAGAAGTACAAAACAGCCCAGCAATTTATTTATTATAAATACTTCTAAGCCAGAATATCATGATAGACATTTAAAGAGAAAAATGTGGGCTGAAGTGTGTTGTAGTGATCGCACGATTATTATATAAATTCACAACAATATCTTTTATAAAATGGCTCCCTATGTAAACACTGTTGAACACAACAACACAAACAGATAGAGAGATTACTTTTGTAGCAGACCAGAGGGGTCCTTACAGAAATCATAGAACATCAATTAATAATATATATCAATCGATTCACGACAGTAACTATATCTATGTTGAATGGAAAATACTATAATCCACACAACTTCAAGTATAAAATAATACATCGCGATCTCTGCATTTCCACAGCGTATACGTCCCTACAGTTCTGCCGACAAAATGATCGTAGATGTGCGTCGTGTGCGTTAAGTCTGCTGCTTTTAGCGCGCCATGCAGACTGTGCGCCGCAAATTCGATCGCACAAAAAGTGTGTCGTCTGAGCTGCACCGCACCTTATTGTCACAATTTTTGCGTTTGACTATCCTTAGGTTGTATGCGAAGGTATTTTTTAAAAGGTCTCTTGTCTGGTGACCAAGGGGTGGTCCCCGTTCTCGTGAAGTCGTACGAGGCGACTATTGGAAGAAAGCAATCATCATTTCCATTGCATTACTGGTGATAGGGTTGGGTACCATGTGGGATTATTCACTCGTTATCGGGCCCGAGCGAGTTCGTACCACTATCTTCTGTGTGAGCGACAGTGCAACGTTTTGTTGTAGCGAGACAATAGCCGTCCGTGAGCAATCATCGTGGCATTATTCTTAGTTGAGTCCTTGAGTGGTATTTACCACTTACCATCAGTAGGGCCTCGGCTCGTCTGCCACCATAAGCAATAAAAAAGGGAGTCTAGTCTTATATCGTCCGTGAATTTTGATAAAGAATTAGCTTTGTAAGTTGTTTTGCCTTGCTTTTTATGCTAGCATTGTCTCCCTCGCACTTACAACTATTTTTTTTTTCGTTTGTTCTATGCTAGTGTAGAAGGCATTCTGCCACTCATGCCAAAATAAAATAACGCGTGAACGATCTGATGTGTTTGTTCCTTTGAGTGTTTCTAATTTAACGCGTATTGTGTGGAATTTTAGCTTTTAGTTTCATTGAATTATTTTTAATCTATAATTTTGTAAATCAATTGATTGTTTATAACGATTATTGCGTACATTATATCTTCTTATTAAATCCGCACGCAAATTTCTGCAGGCATCTGTTTATTTAAATAATCTAACGTTATTTGGGCATAATATACGTAGAGATTGTAAAAAAAAAAATAAGTTGCCGCCCTCAGTCAAGGCGGGGGAGCAAGTGTGTTTTTTGCACATTCTCAATAATTTTCAATGAGATTATGATGGTTCATACATTGATCTATAAATTAAGGATACACAATTGTGTTTAGAAATCGTGGCAAAGTTGTATATATAATGTATAGCATTCATTTAGCATTAATTTTATAAAATAGTAACAACTTCTAACAGCGTGCGTGAGCGTAATGACACTATTCAGAAAGAACGAAAGAAAAAGAGACTCACGCGTCCGATCAACACTAAACGAAATGAGTTAGAGATAACATTCATTTATAGTGGACATTTTTAGTACCTAATGGTGGGTCTTCTCGTTTTATAAGTCAATGGGCTTATAACAGCTTATTTCCTATAGAAAATTACAATAAAACATTATCCAGCGTCAAAGAGATTTACTTCTTATTGTTATGTTCATTCAATCAATTTAAAGATTCTTTAAACCTCTTTTAAAATGACACTTCCATGATTACACAATCTTATCGCATTTTGTCTGCAACCAATGAAAGTAGAAAATTTAATTTCAATATAGTATCTAATTTGCTTTTCAGATAGCTGCAGAAATTTGCGTCCGGTTCTCGTACTAATAGGACAACCAGAATGTGATAGCGAAATTGAATTTACTGAGCATAAATGTCACATACAAGGCGTAAATAAGTTGACATGCGTCGATTATTAATATTTATCAAAATATAGTCTGCATAGCCTGCCTTACCTTCTATAGTTTCCATCCATCCATCAGCCTTTTAAAGTCCACTGCTGGTCATAGGCCTCCCCAAGAATGGGGGATAGTGCCGTAATCGCCACGCTTGGCAGGCGGGTTGGCATCGCAGTGGATGTTGTTAATACTCGAAGGAGTGCTGCTGCCCACTCCCTGGGTATTCCCTCAGTCGGCTCTTACGACTCCCATGGGGTGGGACAGTTCTAAAGCCGGCCCCACACGGCAATTTTTCTATAGTTTAGCTGCAATAAAATTTAAATTCATAAATTTTTGTACAAATCGCTGTACTGGGAAGTAAGTAACCTTTACTATATAATTATGTAAATATAATGCGTATAGTACATATTATACATATAGTTATGAAACTATAAATATAACTTTAATAAAGTTAGAAAAGTTAAATAAATACATTTTAAATAAGTATCACACCATGGGATATCATCACCCCATATTTTATCCCCGCAAATATAAAATATAAAGCAAATCGTTGAGCGAACGTTCGTTTCACTTGTATTGGTCGCATGAATCACGCGTCGATCGCTCGACCAAAATTATGACTCACGCGTCGGACTTTCGACCAATCACAATGAAGCAAAACGAACGTTTGTCTAAAGTTTCGTTTTACATTTTACAGGGGCTCTTTCCTTAAGGTTCATTCAGTTATTTTCGCGTTTATTAATAGTGTAGATACTGGTTAGTTTTACGAACGGGGTTTAGTTTACCATCTTGAGGCGTGTCAACTTATTTAAATGCTGATACTATCAGTGCCAATAAGAAAAAAAACTAGTATTGTTTATAGTAGTAAACATCGATACTAATTTTGATTGGAATGTTAATGACCGCTGTGTAATCATAATTACCGTCTACAGGATATTTTTTTTAATTCACAGTACAATCCAATTTTAACACACTTTCCTTTTAATAGGTAATTGTTAAAAAAAATAACCGGTGTAGATGTGAGTAGACATTGATTACTGTGGATAGTGTTTACAGCTTATACAGTGCAATAAACCTTTTGGGACTGATTTCAATATTGTGGGTCATAAGGTATTTATTTAACAATTTTCTAAAATAAAACAATTGATATTAAGGTCATTGACATTCCTGTTGATATTTCTATCGCATTATACATACGAAAGTTTTATTACTTTTCGTTTTTTTTTTTTTTATATACTTACCTATTTTAGTATCGCACTATTAACTTTTTTATTTATGCAGAGCTGCTACATTTTCTTTACAATTGAAAAAAAACTTTGGTTTTATAAATAAGGAGTATCTTTTTAAAAGGGGTTATTTGGCCTCAATTTCACATTCTCAAAGATATTATGTTGGCTATTTTGTCTAGAAAATTATCTACAAAAACAGCATTCTTTTCTGCGTCAATGAGACTTGCTTATGGTTTTTGCCGTAACTTAAATATTCTTGACTAAATAAGTTCTTTTGGAAAGACGCTCGTTTTATGATGTAAATAGGTATAAACATATTGTACTAAATATTTTCGGCCAATGAGGAGCTAACTTGTGGTCGAAGAAATGTATTTTATATATACTATTTTGTTTAGCTGTTAGATATAAATATAATTTACGTGTATAATTTTAGCATTTACGTTAGATGTATGTATGTATATTATGATTCAAAAGCTCCTCTCAAAGTAAATATATCGATAAATATAATCTCATTTGATACTTTCTGATATTTACGCAAATTATGAAATAAAACTTTTTTAATATCCCTCGCTATCGCATTCTTGAAATCTATCGCGTTTATTTGATTTTTTGCTATCCCGCCCACGACGTTTCAAATACTTTACGGTATCCATGGTTACAAGTGGAAGTGTTCGAAACGTCGACCTTGTAAACAATCAACTAAACGCCATACATTCTGTAAACATAGTTTTATTTCATAATCTCATTTGTATGAAAATTGTTGAGAATTGTTATGATTTGCCCACCGATTACTTCAATGAAATAATTACAGATATAATCACTTAAAAGTGTATTTATTTTTAACGGCCACAGCTGTGGTGGGATGGATGTATTTAAATAGAAAACATAAACGATGTCACTTGATGTAATAATATAAATAATCATCATCTCATTCCAGAGATGTAGCAAAAAATAACCTTTTATTTATTATTCTTAGTTTTTGTTTTATCTAAGGCAATGGCAATTCATTGATATTGATATGCGCAGGCGCGGAAAATACTCAATTCTTATTTTTTAAATATTACATTTTACCTACTATGACACAAAAATAGAGATTATTTTCGATTGCTTGGCATTAAAACCTTAATTTTGCGCAGTTTGTGAGTTGGATAATTTTTGTACAACACAGTCCCATTAATATATCGCGAAATGGTATTTAATTCCGTGTATTCGCATAGTAAGATCTTTGGATGAAATTCCACTGTGATATACCTCATTCTGAGAGAAGATCCGTGGCTGAATACTAGGAGGAAGAAGGTAATTGACCTTCCATTTAAACATGCGAAAATGCAAAAATTTGCACTGATAAGACAGTTTATGACATGCATTCACTAAAAAAAGTATATTTATTTTCTAACGCGATAGATTTTGCCTTCCAAAGGAATGAGTGATTAATTATTAAATAGTATCACATAATATTAAGTTAATAATAAAATTTACTACATTCGTGGATCTTAACATTAAAAACATTGTTAGATTGTTATCCTTCCCGAGGTAAATATAATCAAAAATAATTCTCTTTGAAACAAGTATTGATAATAATTAATTATACTATTACGATTTTTTTTTACTCGCTTGGACTATAGCGCCATTACATTATAAGTTACTGGATTCAAAGAAGACAGGTCCATTATAAGTTACTAGATTCAAAGAAGGCAGATCATTATAAGTTACTAGATTCAAAGAAGGCAGATCCATTATAAGTTACTAGATTCAAAGAAGGCAGATCCATTATAAGTTACTAGATTCAAAGAAGGCAGATCATTACAAGTTACTAGATTCAAAGAAGGCAGATCATTATAAGTTACTAGATTCAAAGAAGGCAGATCCATTATGAGTTACTAGATTCAAAGAAGGCAGATTATTATAAGTTACTAGATTCAAAGAAGGCAGATCCATTATGAGTTACTAGATTCAAAGAAGGCAGATCATTATAAGTTACTAGATTCAACGCGACATCGTCCGCGTGTACATCAGAATGTAAAAGCTTCACTACAGCAAATACAGCAGAAATTATACGTTTCTCCACACTATAAGTATGTATGCAAAATTTCAAAAAATAATGATGGAAAGGCAATAGAAATGGCCCACACCTTTCGTAGGATAGTGATTTTCAGTCTTCGCTTCGCCTATTGACGACCTACTGTAGATGAGACTTACCATCGAGTATTGTAAAATGCTAGCTTGTTTAAAAAATTCGTGCGAAGAATTGTTTGTAGCAAACTCTGTTAGTTTAGCTAGACTTTGCCATTTAAATATATAAAGTGATATCGTTTCTCTATGGCTTTCGTGATAAAAGATATACAATATAAACTGATTTGCCGAGGTCACTACAAGTTCTAATAGACTAGCTGTGTCTAGTCTCAAGCAATAGACTTAGGGTGTAGATATCGATTTTTTTATAAGGCAAGTAGTTAGTATATTCAAATTAATACTTTCTGATTTTTACGCGAATATTAGAAATGAAATAAAACTACTTTCGCGTCTGCATTTTGTTATTTAGGTGATATTGATTGTTACTATAAAAATGTGGGTTAAAATCAAACTAAAGCAATTTTTCAAATTGTGGGTAGTTGTAATTTTTAAGAGCTGATCACGATTGTACGTCAAACACTTAACGTCACCACCACACCCGTGACAATAAATGTAAAATATCCCAGACGTCGGGATATTATAAAATCGATTAAAAGTAGTTTTACTTCATTTATGATTGTATTGAAATTATCTGTTTGTGAGGTGTTTCTCTGTAAAAACACCGTGTAAACCAAATTAATTGTTACATGAGGAATAAATGAAATATTTGAAAATAACCATCTGTTTTCTTTATTTATTTGTAGTTGTACATCACTCTCATTAAATGCTTAGTGATAGCAACAACAAATCCAAAGACAAATTGCCGGTTGATTTTTTATTTTGGGTCGGTCTGTGGAAGTGATAGCGATTAAACGTGTTGGGAGTGTTTTAGTGCGAAATTTAGCCATTCAGGTGTATTAAATACCAGAATCACGTTCTGATTTATCGAATTGTTGTGTTGTCCTACTTTGGTGGTGTTAGGTAAGTATTGTATTAATAAATTAATATATATGATTAGTGATATTCATAACCTTAAAAATAGAGGTACCTCTTGATCCTGGCGGTCAGTCAAGTACAAATGTAAATAAGCGCCGTTTAGACAATACTGAACATCCTCCGACTAAAAAAAATAATAACTTCTCCCGCATTGGCGTCCGCATCTATTGAATCGGTTTATGTAGACCCGTCTATAGTTGTCGGAAATATTACATACACAGTGCTAGACAAGGGTCCATATGTAGTCCACGTGTCCCGTACAGAACCAGATTTGTCAACGGGCTTGGCTTTAAAAGCTATTAAATTCGGCCAATTCCTGAAAACTAATAAAGTTGCTAATATCTGTCATGATGGAGTAAAGAGGGTAGGTAGAAATAAAATATCAGTTCAGTTTAATTCGGCAGATGAGGCTAATAAATTTCTTTCCTCTCCTATATTACCTTTGCATAAGTTTACAGCACAGATTCCCACTTACAATGTAACCCGTATAGGTGTGATACGACAAGTCCCAGTAGATATATCTATGTCAGAATTAGTGGAATCCTTAGAACTCTCAGAAGGTTTTGGTAAGGTACTGTCATGATTTTAAAAACAAAATATAACATGACATAATTTTAGTAGTTACTTTAAGAATAATGTGGCAACACTGGTAACAGCTGTCTCCTGGCATAGGCCATAGTAGATGGTGGGGGAATTGTAAACGAGAAACGAAGGTCTCAGAAGACTACACATGACACATTCTGGTTCGACGGCCAGTAGAGTGAAGTCGCATGGAAGAGATCTAGTTGCTCCTGCTATGTTAGATAAAAAGTAGACCGTAGCTATAGTACTCAAATATAATTATTGATAATGTAGTAAGTTAATAATGTAGTTATTGATAATGTAGTTTTTCTACTAGATATTAATTATTATATATGTAACGTTGCATGCTGTAGGGCTGAATATGGTGCTACCTGCTTTGCATGTAATTCTTATAACCTTATGTATAGTGTAGTATGAATTGATAAGTGGCTGTAGTAAACCATATAGATCTGCTAGGTAGCGGCCATGCGTGCCGCAGAGTCAATTGTGTAGCAGCCATATAGGTGCGCTGACTACTATAGTGGCCACGTAGGTGTGCCGCAGAAGTAATTGTGCAACAGCCACGTAGGTGCGCTGTTGCGACAGTCATGTAGGTGAACTGTCAAGTCAATTGCGTAGCAACCATGTAGGTGTGCTGACTACTATAGTGGCCACGTAGGTGTGCCATAGAGATAGTTATGCAACAGGCATGTAGGTGCGCTGTTGCGACAGTCATGTAGGTGAACTGTCGAGTCAAGAGTCAATTGTGCAACAGCCATGCAGGTACGCTGTTGCGACAGTCATGTAAGTGAACTGTCGAGTCAATTGTAAAGCGGCCATGTGGGTACGCTACCTACTATAGTGGCTATGTCCGTGTGCCGTTGCAACAGTAGTTTGTTTGTGCATGTAGGTGGTCTGATTCTCCGGATTGAGTAGACTGCATGTTTTCTGGGTAATAATTAGAGGGCGGGGTATATAATACTCGCAAGTATATTGAGTGGTGATGTGTACCACTTGGTTGACGAGTGAGCTGTGTACTTTCGTTGGAATTTCTAATGAACTATGTCCGGCAGATAAAGTTTGCATGCTCGCAAGCATAATTGTGTGGTGATGTGCGCTGCTTGGTTGTCGAGTGAGTTGTATACTTTCCTTGTTTACTTGTTTTTTGTAAGGGTACGTAGCAGTAAAGGTAAATAATATTTCTGTGTATTTTAACAATATACTAACGGCTAAATTGTATGGGATTAATTTCACAATATCATAGAGGTACTTGCTAAAATAATGTACTGTAGCGTGCATTTTGTCACTGCAGAAACTATTTTATAGAAATTGAAAGACTAGGTAGGTAACGGGGAGGCTCCATGTATCAATACCGTTGTTACGCAGGAGCCCCAAAAAAAAATGCACCGCTAGTTGACCTAGTTGTAGGTATTTTGAACGCACCTGTCGTGTGTTAATAATACATTATCTGTTTGTAATAACAGCTGTCCCGTGGGAATCAGCTCCAGACTGTCTGCAAAAAATTTATAATGATTGGTTTAGTAGTTTCAGCGTGAAAGCGAAACAAAGAAACTCTCACTTTTGCAGGGTCAGTGTCATTGCTTTAGGCGACTGAATAGCATCATGTTTTTGATACAAGTACCCGAGACGCGAGCGTTTTTCAAAAAAAAAATACATATATTTATCTGCAATTAACATAGGAATATTTATGTTTTCAAATCAACGCCTAATGGTACGGTTGGTGATAAACTTTCAATATTAATAAAGGAGAATGTCAATTTTGTTAGGCGATTAGGCCAAGTACAATAATCCATGTGCCTTCTTGATTTCTCATATATCTAATAGAAAAAACTGCCTAGTTTCATAATCTATAAATAGTTTTCATTTCGGTACCAGAGTTAAAGAGAAATTCGTATTTTCATTTAATAAAGTGAGGTTATAATACCTGCAACTTAAACTGAATTTATTTAAAAATCTAGCATTTATGATCTATTTGTTCGGAACAATAATTTCAATCGGGAAAGTAATCAATAATAGTTCGGAGTCTGACTGAAACCACGACGCGTATTTATACTTAAGTTGGTTACCTATGTTTTATAGGGAATTATTATCCTGAAAACAAGTCTATGCCTAGTTAGAATGGTTAGAATATTCATCAATGGGAGTGGGGATCTTGTAGTGTGGACCATAGGAGCACTTCAGCCGATGCTGAAGGAGTGGGCAAGTCTTTATATTCCAACTGGTGCAGGTGCAGTCGAGGCATGGATACTACGGCAGATAGTACCTTAGGTCTGCAGATGCGTCACTCAGAGAGGGTACCTGAGGGTAAGCTGCCGGCGGACTACTGAAGTAATGGCATACAGTTCCAGTGATCCGCCAATACAGGCGGTCAAATGACACGTTTATTTAGTGGATGAGAGCACACTACCTCCTTGTTCTTTGGCCCAAACAACAGGGTGTGCGGTTAGGAATATTTCTTCGCGTCTTAACAAAAAAAGGGGGAGTCCTGTAGTAGCCATGTGCTGAATAATGTTAGATACCTGTACCTAGTCATCACAGAGCGTTTGCTGCATTTTAAGCAGAATACGCGCGCTGATAACCGCGTGCATGTTTGCAGTTTGTGCCCTATCTTATAGTACTATTTAAAAACTGAAGTGTGTATGTTTAGATGCAGTAGTCTCAGAAATTAGCCTTACGATTTAAAAAAAATCCTTGTGCGCTAGACAGCCCATTTATCTATTTATTCACAGACACAACTCTGACATTTTGACATTTTTAGAAGTTATGTGTGTATTTTTTTTTTTGCCATTTATCATTGCTCGGTGAAAGGAAATATCTTGAGAAAACCTGCATGCCTGAGAGATTTTCGCAAAAGCTTGTAGTCTGTCAATCCGCACTGGGCCAGCTTGGTGGACTATAGCCTAATCTCTCTTACCATGAGAGGAGACCCGTGCTCAATAGTAATACATAAAAAAGGGTTGAAAGAAAGATCCTGATAGAGCCTATTTATTGAGGAAGGTTACATAGGCTATATTAGTAAGTAAACCAAGTTGACGCGGATTAAACCACGTGAGGTAGTTAGCGAAATATAGAACGCAGCAAATTATCCATAAATAAATAAAAACAAACATGTTATGAGCACACTAATGAACAGACAAGAAGAAAATAATATCCCAAGTTTAGGAATTATAAATAATGAAATAATATCTCAAGTTTAGGATATGGTAATAAATAATGAACAAGAGTTTATTTTTAAAAGTTTTATTATATTCTTCTTCTTTTTTGATTATGGCAATCAGCCTAAGCCATTTGTTGCCAGTATCAAGTTTCACGTTGCATCAAGTAAGTATAGTAAAATTAATGTGTCTCACAAGTCAAACTCCTAGAAGATTAGTCATAGTCAAGTCAGTCATACCTTAGTAAAGCGGTGATGACTTTACTGGAAGCTTCTACGGAGTTTTGGAGAAACACGAAAAAACAGGATACAGCGCAATATGTCACTTGCCAACGCTTATGCACATACACAAGTAGTTAATTAGCAAATGCCACCACTTTTACACATTAATATATTGAGTATTAATGTATTACACAAGTTTTGGATAATAATGTAAAGTTACCACATGTTTCTTTCATGTTCCCGCCAAAACTCTCTTCATGACATTTCATTGCAATCGCCACTTTGTTATTGCGGTTGCACTCGCCTCAGGCGCTCGTGTTAATTATTTTAATTATTAGTGTATTATTGACGATTTTAAGTGCTACTTAATAGGCCTATGAAATAAAGATATTTTTGAATTTGAATTTGATTTTGTTTAAACAGAAAATATACCTAATCACACACCCCTTCTTTGGGGCAACGAACAACGTCGTGTGGAGCCGTCACCTCACCCACTAAATAAACCAGCCATCTATCTCTCTCTCCTCCTGTAAGTACTAGCGGACCATTGGTACTGTGTGTCTGTGTGACATTACTTCAGTGGTCCGCCGGCGGTTTACCCTTTTGGGTATCCTGTACTAACCGACGCGTCCGCACACCGAATTGTTGCACCTTCGCAGGGCTTACAGGTGGCGGACGTTCCCCGGTCCATCCATCCGACCCTATGGTGGCCAAGAAGTGTGCAGACGCTTTCCCTATAACTAAAATAGTAAGCTGTTAATGTTCTAAACAAAATCGCTTTTTTTAGTCTACTAATAAGTAAATAAGAATAATAAGCTCTATTGTGACATCTATTGTGAGTTCTATTGTTACATGTTGTGAATTGATTCTGGCTCTGATTAAATAATTATTTTGACCTAGTATTACGGGTAAATAACAATAAGCCACAAGTAATTTTTTTGACCCAAAATAATCTTATAATATATAAATATACTTAATATAATTAGGTTAGGCATTTCAATTAAAAAAATATATGTTTTAATTGTAAAATTCAGTTTAAATACTTTATACTTATTTTATTATTCATTATAACATTTTTAAACACATTTGCCGTGTGGTGCCGGCTTTAGAATTGTCCCACCCCTCACCCATGGGAGTCGTAAGAGCCGACTTACCCGGGCGTGATACCGGGGGAGTGGGCAGCAGCACTCCTTCGAGTATTAACAACTTCCACTGCGATCGCCAACCCGCCTGCCAAGCGTGGCGATTACGGCACTATCTTCCATTTTTGGGGAGTCCTATGTCCAGCAGTGGATGTTAAAAGGCTGATGGATGGATGGATGGAAACACATTTAATCTTGTTATTTATAAATACTTTATGTTGAATTCTAATCTCATATCAGTTTTTGCATCTTTGATGGCATTTCTTCAGCCTTAGAATCGATAAATCTTCCCGAGTCTAGCTGTCTAGTAGATCTTCGAAATCTTCGAGATCATCATCGTCTTCGTCTCCAATATGAAATATCTTCTGATGGGCTTTTGGTATACCATTCAGGTTTCAGTTATTTTCCGAAATTTTCAATTAAAGGGTGCTTAGTTTTTTATTTAAATATAAAATCAAAATAACGCGAAAAAGAAATATTTTGAATCAAAAAAATTACAATGTGTTATAAAAAGGTGCTTTCACCAAGTTTTGTAAGAAAAAATATTTTTTGTGGCACAGCCATTGATGTATGGCAGAACAATAAAAAACCAAAAAGTCAGATTTTGGATTTTGTGTAAATTTTGAGGTTATGTCAAAAAAAGTTAGTTTGTCGTCCCTGACGTAAAACTGGAAACTCATAACAGTACCCTTGAATAAATACAGAATACACCTGGCTTTTTTTGGAGCTGTTAAATTGCATTTATTTAGGGGTATTTCCCCTACACCACGCTATCAAATACCACAACCACGTCAAATAATTATCATTACGAATATAAGCGCAAATCACCAAATGGTAGATTTTTTGTCATTAGTGGGATATACAGAGAGATGGCGAAGCGATCTCACACGCTTGACATTCACACTGAACTTGATTAGACGGGACGGGACCACACAACGTGTAAATCCAGCCCGGGTCTGCTAAAATAAACTAAAAACATATTATATACATGTTAATTTTATTTACAGTACCGATCTGCCTTCATCTTACTTCTACGGTCTAACAATGTTTCATGCAGGGTGCCTTCCTTCTTCGCTTTCTTCAACTCTCTCACACCACCATCATTCAAACGAAGTTTCTTGTCTTGGAATTTCTGGAATTTCTTGCTATAATACCAAAGAAACATTACAACTATGTTATACAAAATAGATAAGCAGGGACTTATTGACGCTTAGTGCCCACTCAAGAAAAATACAATACAGGGGGGCTGCGAAATACTGTCCTCGGGATGCCGCCCCATTACTTAAAGGGCACACAAAACACGATGTTTCAGAGAAAGATATGCCAAACCAAATTCCAACCAGTTACATTAAACACAAAGTGAAAAATGTATAGTGCTAAGCATGTCAAATTCTAAAAATATATATAAAAATATCTAAATATTCCCAACCAATTAACTTTGCTTTATCTTACTACACCTGCGGAATAAGTTGGGTGTTGTGCCTTTATTTAGTTGTAATCTGTCACTCAACTGACAATTATACTAGTGAACAAAATTCCAATACTCACACATAATTAACTTCAACTTGTGACAAATCTGCTTGTTCCTCATCTGGAAGAACTGCTTTATTTTCTTCCTTTACTTTATTACTTCTGACATTACAAAACTCTTGCTCTCCCGCTGTTACTGCATTAGCTATTACAGAGTCATCCTCTGGGTTCACAGATATAAATTTATTTAGTGAACTTAAAATTGCCGTCTTGCCTAAAACAATTAATAGAAATTTTAAACATTTACTTAATCATCATTAGATCATTCACATCAACATCCAATGGATATGATGCAAAAATAGCACAGAGTAAAGTACCAAACAAAAATTACTTTTTACATACATAGTTCAGAAATTAGGTAATGTTTAAGTTATGTTTAGAGTTAAAATAATGTTAGTTAAGTATTGTACCTATATAATATATATTTGTTGTATTTAGTACTATTTTGTTTGTTTCAGTGTACCTACTCATATTAGTAGTTAGTCTCATAACCACCGGCTCTTTTATCTGTCACTGAACAAACTCCTTCATATGACGGTCTATTCGATATCTCTACATGACATTGGCAAAGTTGTGTCTATAAGTCTAACAACGCCATTAAATCAAGAATTTAATTGAATTACTTTTTAAATGTTAGTTACCTTCTTGCCAAACAGGCTCCCACTGTTCCATGGGTCCGACTGCATCAGATCTACCCATAACAACTCCTTCCTTACCAACACCCAAATATTTGCCATATCCAGATTTTAGAGCAAACTTATTATCCCCAGCTGGAAATGCAGTAAATATCTCCTCAGGTGAAGGCCCATCACCCTCATTGTGTGGTGCTCCAATCGTAAATAAACCATTGTCTAATGCGGACACATATGAATTATTCCCAAATTCTATAGATATGGAACCAGTGATGTCTTCTATTTTGGCTACTTTCCACCAGCCTCCATGTTTTACAGAGTCGTCATCTACCTTGGAAGCTTCTGAATGTTTTTTATCACTTTTGTGTTTGCGTTTTTTAGCTCTGAAATCAAATTAAAAGCACATTGATTATCATATAATGGAAAACATATTCCTTCCTTTCCTATTTGTGACTTCTCTGTCATGAACATAGTATATGACTATTGAATTATAAAGAAAATAGCTATACCATATCAGAAAATATCTGATCTAATAGATGACACACGAGTCAAGTTTATTATTTTTCTTTTAAAATATTAATACTTCTGTTTTAAGTATTCAGGTACACCTATTATTGATAATCATATTAGGTATATTGTGCATCATGACCAACAGGATATGCATTGTACAGCGGTGGATTAACACTAGGGGTTAGTGCAAGGAGACGTAATTCGGGGCGACCAAAAATATAGCATTGTACATAACAGATGGGAAGGCATTTTTCAGAGCCCAGGAGCCATCATCAATGAATAACTTCGCCTCTATCGTTATATACCAGTTGAGAGACATCTCTCTTACTTAAAATGCACCAGATTAAAAATAATATCAATTTTTTAAAGAGCGAGTGGCTAGCCTCCTAAAGACCAAAACATGAGTTTCACAGGAAATTGTCGAAAATGTCTCACGAGTTATATGTTGAAAATAGTAATTTCATATAAATTGTTAAGCAAATAAAATTGCTACGCTACTATAAACAAACATAAACGTAAACAGATTATGGTTATATTTATGTTTCACTCACTTGGGTTTATCACCTTTTAAAATTAATTTTCCACGTTTTACAGCGGCATATTCATCAGCCATATTTAATTCAATTCAAGTTCACATAAAAATACTATTTTATTGTGGAATGCATACGTAAAAACCAATAAAAATAAATAAAATTCATTAATTTTATACCGTACCGGGTCAAAACCACAGACTATACTACTATAATTTGCAAATTATCAAATTAGTAGAAATGTGTAACTTTTTTTTTTTGTGACCTGGTTACTAAGACCTTTAGGTCATTTCTTCGATTTCTTTCAATCTATTTCTTGTTTTATATTGATTTAAGGTGTGTTTACGGAGCTTGTTTAAAAAATAAAATCTAAAGCAAGCATTAACAAAAAATATTGATTTCATAGGAAAAAAACATTAAAACATCATAGTCATACTGTCAATGTTACCCGAAGGAATCAGTTACCCAGATTGACTGTAATCAATTCGATAAATTAAAACATCGATATATCGATAGTTCTGTTGTTGGTTCTTCCTGCATCCCTAATTGACAGCTGACATACAACAGATAAAGGCTTTGTTCCGATATACACTGCGAGCACTGTGATATCGCGTGATCAACAGCTTCCATAAATATAAAAATTTGCACTATGGAATATTATTATTAATATTATTGAATATTGTAAATCAAAGATACCCAAACATGGCAAATGTAAAGAAATTGTGTTTATTGCAGCGTAAAACCAATACTTTGTATGAAATGAAAGTAATGACAGATCAGTATACTGGACTGCATTCCGTTGTAACCAGTATAGCTAACTATAAAGGAATGACTTCACAGTACAATAAATTGACATCACACCTTACAGTGTATCTCGGACCACACCCAAATTACGCTGTCATCGTAACTATTAAGATGGCGGACGACAGCCGAAGTAAGTCACTTTTACTAGGTATATGAAGATTAGGGCGCCTCCACCTTATTAGAGCTCAATGCTTCAACTACGACTTGTTTGATGCTCAGACTAAATATATCTAGACAGAGCGAAGAAAATTCTTTAACATTTATGAGCGAGAACACAAAATACAATTTACTGGTGCAAAAAACAGATAAAGTCATAGATTTTTGTCTTTGTCGCCGTGGCCAGTTTTTGGTATTGTCACGATGTCAAAATGCTTTGTCTGTCACGATTCAACTGACATAATCGAACATTTGTATAAAAAATCGGGTTTTACATTATATTTACGTGTTAAATCAGTGTTTTGAGAAAAAGACTACGTGATAATAGTGCTTGTAAAATAGTGTACTATGCTACAAAAGCAACAGCGAGCGAAAAAATACAGGTATAACATTTCATTCATATATGTAGTCAAAAAGGAAATAATTTAATGATTGAATGCTATAAATATGATATTAAAATGGGTTTTTTTACTCGAAATTAAAATTGCTACTAAGATACACTCGCATAATACGTTTTCTAGCTAAATTTATATTACTGAGAATCTCTTTTTCCTTATTCACAAATAATTTGTACTTTAAAAGTGGCGGAGCATGTCAAATGCTAAAAAATATAGATCAAAAATGTTTACTGAGAATTGTTTCGGTGTTGCCTTATTGCGAATTTAATTTGCCCAGTTTTCACTTTACAAATAAATTTATATGTAATTTATAAGATGATGATAAAAAATACTACTTAAGGTTTTCCTCTAATCCAGATGCGAGATCGAAATGGGTGGATGCTACGGGAAAACGAGGCAACCCATGAAATACCCAAAATATGCTTCACGATATTTTGTTGATGTTTCATTATACATAATAAGAAAATAGTAACGTTGGGAGCAAAATCATTGCCAGTGAATATGTTCATGTAAGTATAGCGCTTAAAGTCTTTGTACTTCACCTTTGTAAGTAAATCTTAATTCTAGATTATGACTACCGCTGTAGTCATAATCTAGAATTCAGAGAAACTGATTTGCTCTCTCTCTCTTGTGACACCTGCCTGGGATTTAAGAGTTTCAAAATAAAACCCAGAAGTAGAACAAAATTAAATAAGATATATTCACACCCGAAATGGTAGGTGGCAACACAAATTTATAAGATCGTGGTATTCGTCCTATAGCAAACTAGACCAATTATAGTACTCTCTCTCCCGTGGGACCGGCCATGAAGCACATCGTTGCGTTTTAGTCGTAGCAGGAGATAGCCGTGTATTCTTTCATTATAATTATATGGGTGAAATGAAATGGTGAGCAGCGGCTTGATAATACTCTCAGTATAGTTGAATCCATGAGCGACGGTTGACATTTACCATCAGATGGGCCGTGGCTCGTCTGCCACTATGCAATAAAAAAAAGTTCTTATTCAATTAATTAAATCAGCGCTGGAAGGATGATAATTTTTTACATATTTAACCCAGAAAACAAAGAAAGGTTAATTTAATTGTATTCTTGTGTACTATTATTTTATTGAATATAACTTATTATTATTTACCAGATGAGATATCGAACAGAACGGCAATTTATGGAGAAGCAATACTTATATTGCATTAAGGCTTAAAGTCTTGGTATTTCTCTACGTGATCGAATTCTTATTACGGAGGTAGAACGTGAATATCCAACATAGGCCGCCGAGTTTGCATGCTGAAGTGGCAATGGGCAGGCCATATCACTCGACGAATTGACAACCATTGGGGAAAAAGGTTCTCGAGTGACGACCACGTACCGGACAGCGCAGCGTAATATGGCCACCCACCAGATCGACCAAATATTTGATCAAAGCTGCAGGGAGCCGTTGGATGCAGTCAACACAAGGCCGCTAGTTCTGGTGCTCTCTTGGGGAGGCCAATGTCCAGCAGTGGACGTTTAAAGACGGACGGTTGGATGGATAGAAGGGGTGGTAGATTTACTTTTACATAATTATTATAATAAAATTTGTGATTTTCAATAAAATATTTGTTACGAAGAGTTTCTTATTTACGACCAATTTACAGACCTCATTCTAACTATCGTTTAATTTGCCCAAATATGGTTAAATATTTGCCATCCTGGCAACATCTAAAAAAAATATTACTGTATCAAGTGCGGCCACGCCGTGGCTCTGTCTAGTTCTTAGTCTGAGGATTGATGAATTAAACTTACATGTGATCAGAGAATAACGATGTTGTTTCTGTTATGCTGATGGTTCTGCCAAAGCCTTAAAACAAATTTAAAAAAAATAGGATTTGGAGCAGACTTTTTTATCACCATGTAAGCACGTATAATTCAGTACAACATTTTTGTAATTTTCAGTCGATTAATAATCTGGAGTACGTGACAGCATTTCAACCGCGCACCATGACATCCTACAAAAATCTTCCGGGTGTACTGAAAAAGGATAAATTTGTACACAATGTTTGTACCAATAATATAAAATTTTGACAATCATTCCCAGAACACTCAGCACGAGGTTGATCGCGATAAATACAGTGATGAATCTTCTTCTTCTTCTTTTTTGATAATGGCAATCAGCCTAAAATGATGAATCTGTGATGGTGTTGAAACTTGGGATAAATAATCTATTTCCTATGAAGGATGTCACATCCTTCATAGGAAATAGATTATTAATTAATTGATTATTTTCCTTAACGTGAAAAATAGATTAAAATATAATAGATTTTTCGTAAAAAATAATCAATTTTATTTTAAATCGATTATTTTTTAATGATTGGTAGATTTTTTCAAATTTGTCAAATAAAATTTAAAATAAATACCTAAAACGTCATTAATCGCAGCTTTAATCATGCACTAGCCTTTGCCCGCGGCTCCGTCACAACCATAAGCTAGCATTCAATCAAAACGAGAACCATTGTCTTAAAAAACTAAAATATAAATCAAATCAAAACCTTACCCTTACCGTGTGGGGCCGGGTTTAGAATTTTCCCACCCCTCTCCACCCATTGGAGTCGTAAGAGCCGACTGAAGGAATACCGGGGGAGTGGGCAGCAGCACTCCTTCAAGTATTAACAACATCCACTGCGATCGCCAACCCGCCTGCCAAGCGTGGCGACGGCACTATCCCCCATACTTGGGGAGGCCTATGTCCAGCAGTGAACGTTAAAAGGCTGATGGATGGATGGATGGATGAAATCAAATAAAAAAAATTGCCATAAATGTCTAGTAGGTACTATTTAACATTTGATTAGTTAAACACAAAGTGAAAAATGTGAAATCGAAAATAACAGTCAGGAGCAGGATTTGAACCTGCATCTTCTGGATACCGTCCAGATGCTTTACCAATTCTGCATTTGATTAGTTTTAATATAAAATACTTAAAACGATAATGAAAAAACTAAATGACTACGTTGTAGTCTCAAACTAAAATATAAAACTAATCTTTCGTTAATCTTTAGTTTAAACAATAAAAATAATTATTGTTACAAATGCCCAGTCCTATTTTACATTTTGATTGTTTTTTATAATCAACTAAGTAATAATGAACTTCGAGTTTTTTATATGCTGGATAGATGGCGCAGTTTATAAAATTGAAACTTACTTCCAAAGCTTTTCATCCGTCGCATAGATGGTGCTGTTTTTGAAAATCGATTTAAACGAGTAATTTATATAATCGATTTATTAAAAATCGATTAATATTACTATAAAAATCTATTAAAAATCGATTATTTTTTTAACATCTCTACTGACCACCACATAAATTTAGCAAAATAATCAAGAGATTTGAAGAAGATTGCTTGAAACACCGCTAACTCCGGAACTGTTACTGATAATTTCTTGATGGAAAAACTCAAATAACTTTTTGCGGGCCGGAGATTCGAACCCAAGATCTCATGATCAGCATTCTCATATACTACCTTTATACCTAGATGCATCAAATTGATCTAATAAAATTGCACATCGGGTCTACTCGTAGTACAAATTTCACGAATTAAGTGTTTCTAGTCAATAGACAGTCTATATTAAAACATACAAACTTCAACATTCTAATTTAAAACCTTGTATCAATAAAATAGTAGGTATTGTTTTCTTTACTATAATTTATTAGCTTATGTAGCTTCTACCAATAATCCGCACCATTCTTACTTACTTATTTATCATCACGCCATTTCCCTTGCAGGGTAAGCAGAGAGAACAGAGTGCCAAAAGGCTCTATTCTTGCAAACATCGCTCGCTTCCTCAACATTCATGATTCTCCTCATATACTCTCGCCGGTTTCGGAGACTCCTGACTCCAGGGTCGAACTGGGCCGGAAGGGCCCGGGTGGCTCCCGTCAGGGCCCGAGACTGGATAATGGTAGATGTGATACTATTGGGAAATAATGAAATACACAAATTATAATTATCAACGATATAATAGTATTAGCTTTTAATACCGAAAGTACAGTTTCAGCTGAGCTGTTAATAACTCAATCGTAAAAGCTGCTGTTCTCGTCATTCTTGATTAGATCCGATTCGGTGTTCTAGCCTGCGCAAGCCCCCTATCCTACCTAGCAAGCCCCTCAAAATAAGCCCGGCTGGCAAACGCCACCTCGACTATATGGCCAGTCCGACTCCAACTTCCTTCAATACATGACCGATTTGGTCTAGGTAGGTGAGTCTCGGCCTCCCCCTGTAACAACATCCTTCCACTTTCGCATTGTATATCTTCTTAGCCAGTCGCTCGTCCGGCATTCTTTCCACATGTCCGAACCATCACAGCATTCCCTTTCGCATCTTTACACCAATACTTTCTTTTACCCGCTTTCTTACGTCATTGTTACGAATTCGCACCATGATCACCTTATGCAGCTTCTAGTGAATATTATGTGTTAATGATTTACTATCGCAAATAGGTATGCAAAATTCAATTAAAAAATATAAGTTTCCATGTCCCATTGATAAATAAAAAAAAAAACAAATTTATGATACAGAGATTGCAAGAAACATGCGAAAATATAAAATATATGTATTTTCTAAGTAGTAAAGATTGGATTTGAAGGGAATTGTATCAAAAAAAATGTGTCTGACGTTTCATGGATTTTATTATGGTTTTTCGATTGAAAATTAGGGTGACTTATATATTTAATCAAAATAAGAGGAAAAAATAAATATTTTGCATCAAAAAAATTACAATGTGTTTGAGATATAAAAAGGTAATATTTCACCAAATTTCAACAATTAAAAAATCCGGTTGAGTAATAAAATGACAAAAAATCAAAGACAGGTCCTACCAAAAAACTAATTATTATTGTTTAGTTTATCCGATGATTTAAAAAGAAAATTGTGTTACAATAGTTGATCTATAGTAACATATCGATTTATTATCAGAAAAAACTTTAACGCATGTAGATGATTTTATCATGAATCTTGTGCGTCAGAATCATGGACATGAACTAAGGTCACGCCCGAATCACCGCGTTTCTCTAGTACCTATACAAAAGAATTTAATAAGTTCAGTCGTTCCTTATATTTTTGATGTCGGGATACCATAATTTGTTAATATTTAGAAATTTTATATCTGCTTTAATAGCCAATCGGGGTTTTTGTGATGATTTTCTTCTGGACCTCTAAACTTCATTGTGTATACGCTGCCGTCTGACCAAAGCTTGCTATAAACTGAAATTATAACAAAAACAACGCACAACTAGTCAATGTGTGCAAAAGTGACCTCACACGTCGACTGGGAATCCACTGTGGTACACTAGAATCTAATCAAATATAACTCCAAATTATTTTATAAGTTTTATTCAAGCAAATATGACAAACATTGAAGCATGCACTGAAAATATAATGTTTATCTACACAGTTAAATTATACCTAGCACTTAAAAGTGGACACGAATATTATAAGTAAATATCAGTGATAAAAGCCCTACACTATGTATTTTATATAAAAATATGTTACATATAAACACTTGCTAAGCGTTCGAACATCGCGTTGTGTTCTTCAAATTAAATATATTCACCCCCAGCGTTTGATAAACTCTATACTAACTAATATCTTTAGTGCCTATTACAATTTTATAAAACATGTTCATATTCTATCAAATAGAGCAGTTATTTTTATTTCTTTTTCTACCGCCACCAATTTACCTACAGATAAAATGATTATATCATTAAAGACTTAGATAATTGTGAATAATTATATGAAATTGAGTAGTCAAAGCCTATAACATCAAACGCAACTGTAGTTGCTAAAAAGTAGACACAATTCGAGGTTATCAAGTGAATATAAGGCCAGGTTTACACTGAGCCAGTTTGCCCACTTCATATACAAGTTCGTATTAACATGTTACTGTCGAGCTAATTAATTTTAAACGCAGCTACGCCACTGAGACTTAGCGGATTTACAAGTTCTTATGGTTCAATAGAAAATAAATAGTAACACTAGATTTAAAAAATTGCATTTAAAAAATGGCTGTAACATTTTATTCATTTGCACTCATATATCTTAAAATTCTCTAGAATGAACTAGTGACGTCCTTTGTGCTGAACACGTAAGGTAAACAGCCTAAAAATGCATATAATTAGCAACAACTGCCAATATACAGTACTGACACCAGCAACTAAGTCAGTGTGAATCCACTATAATGAAAAACGCTTGTTATGTCGACGTAACATATTTGCTAAATTTGAGTCACAGTAATTTGAAGCTTCGATTCCTTCTGCAACTTTCCTTCTAAATATTTCCATGGCTGATTCGGGTGACGCGGCCGCCGTTGAGGTATTTTGCACACATTGCTAGCGATATCATATGTCGAAATGATAATCAATTATTGTATATAAAAACATTAAATACCTTTTTAATTACACTTGAAAAACCAAATTTTAAAAAAGAACTTGTTAGATTACATTTCGACATTATCAAATAATAAAAGAAAGACGCCCGCCGAGTACAATATGCAATTTTTGTTAGTGTTGCAACACGCTAATATCGGTATTTAAAAATACGAGAGAGTTAGTTACACAAGTTTTAACTTGTGTTGCAACATTTGCATATACCAGCCGTGAGGATAAATGGGTTTACAATAGTCGGCCAATGTTGTTTTCAAATAAATACCTTTTTTTTAGTTGCCCTTATATGTCTTCAAATTATTTATAATCCCATTTATACCAACATGGTTAGTAGATGATGTATTGTGCAATTGTTCTAGACGCGCGTATCTATCATTAGCAACCGTACCTGGCCCGGGTCACTCGACTTGAGCGCCCAGGCTTGTTCCTCTTCTACGCCCGACGCGTTGATCAAAACAAAACACCATATTGTAACCAATAAGGCACTCGTATATTTCAACTTTCGTGTATAAAAAAATATCTTTGGCGTTAACGGTTACGACCATAGAAATCTAAGACAATAGAAGTCGCAACATCGCGTGAACACTTATCCTGAAAAATTTGACAGTTTATTGTATTTGGGGATATTCTATAACACTGTCAATCTCATTTGACTATATGAGCGCTATGCCATTTCTATTGCCTTATATAGATTCCTATGATTCAGCGCAGCCCCGTAGCTGCGTCTTGGCGGACTCACTGCCGCACCCGAATCATGTCCACTGGAAATAGCCGACCCTCCATCGGCGCCGAGGTCAGGCATTCTCTACATTCTCTTTCGGTTCCCTATCAGTACTGAATATGTCTGACGTTTGCTCATTCTGTTCACCAGACGGCAAGTCTTTCGCAGGTTCTACTGGAGCTGATATCGAGAAGCTAGTATCGATAGACTCGTCTGCATCGTAAAGGTCCATTGGACGGTCATTCTTTACTTGATTATTTGTGTTTACAGGATCCGAATAAGTTTGTTCGAAACATTCTTGGCTTTCAGCATTATCTGATCTATCGTCACTATGATCAACATGTGCTTCTCTTTCATCACTTCTTTCTCTGTAATCTCTATGAGTAGCTTCTGGTGTCTCAATAGATTCAGGTTCTTCAGAAGCTTCTGCTTGGGTAACAGATAGTTCATGTTTAGGTGA
The DNA here is from genome assembly GCA_948253155.1 of Leucoma salicis. Taxonomy (NCBI): domain Eukaryota; kingdom Metazoa; phylum Arthropoda; class Insecta; order Lepidoptera; family Erebidae; genus Leucoma; species Leucoma salicis. The sequence goes on along the minus strand of OX411815.1, from coordinate 24,194,517 downwards.
ATCTCTCTCATATGCTTCTGGCACTGTTTGATTTGGGTCAGTCTCCACATTTTCTATGTCATGAGAAGCTTGTATGTGCTCAGTATCCTCAACAATGCTTGCATCTGCTTGACTTTGACCTGTCTCTACGCATTCTTGTGGATTATCACTGGCTGATTCCATATTTGATTCAGGAGTTTCTTCAGCAACCCCCCATCTGGATTTCCTGTCTCTATCTTTTCTGGGGTTTTTCTCTTCTCTTGGAGCCTCAGTCTGTTGTGGAGGATCCATTGGTATAGGAATCTCAGCCTGTTTAGGAGTATCTGGATAAGGAGTATTCTCTGTTTGCTTTGGAGTATCTGTTTGTCTTCTGGATCTATTATCATCGTACGGTCTTCTTCTATCATTACGGTCTCTATTAAACCTGTCATCGTGTTCCCTGGGTCTGCGGTCACGACGTCGGTCATCCCAATCAGGTCGGCGATCACGATCACCCCAGTCTCTGTCTCCGCGGTCACGATCACCCCCCGTCCATCCCCTATCTTGAAATTGTTCGCGATCGTCAAAGCGTCGTACACGGTCAAAGAATTCTGGTGGTCCATCAAACCGTGGTGGTCCGTCGAATGGCGGTCGGTCTCCATCGAACGGCGGCCCATCAAAAGGTGGCCGAGGCCCATCAAAAGGAGGCCGCGGCCCATCAAATGGCGGCCGTGGACCATTAAACGGAGGTCGTGGCCCATCGAAAGGAAGTCGTGATGCGTCAAACGGAGGTCGTGGTCCATCGAACGGAGGGCGTGGACCATCAAATGGAGGACGCGGTCCATCAAACGGTGGTCGATTCATCGCGTCGAAGGGCATCCTTCCAAAAGGTGGACGCTCGAATCGGGGTCCACCGTCAAACATTAGACCATCAAACGGCGGTCTTGGTCCGTCGAAAGGAGGTCGGTTGAATGGTGGTGGGCCCATACCATTAAAGCGTGGCCCAAAGGGACCAGGTCCGGGGCCCTCCATCCAGGGTCCTGCAATAGAAGAGAACATGAGATGAGAATTTGAACTGTAATTTGCTAACAAGATGCACTAAAACAGACTGAAGAAAAACTGATGTCATAGGACGCTCGACAGAAGCGAACATCGACGGGTGGAAGTATAATAAAGTTAAAAAAACTTATTACAAATGGTATAAAGGCATACCTTGCATGGGTGGTCCAGGAGGTCCCCTCATTCTCAATTCTGTAAATTGAAAAAGTCTTAATTTGACAACTGATTTTTATAAACCATCATAAACGATTTGGATACTAATAAAATTTACAGAGTTGTAAACTTTTAAGTCTTCTTTCCTTACCCAAAGTTGGGTCCAAAAACGGGTAAGTAAATGAAATATCTACAAGACTAAATTATTTTTTTCAGGTAATCCATTGTCTCATCTCAAATGTACTGAAATTTCATACAAATCTGTTTAGTCATAGTGTGTAATGGACAAAAACTAAACATTTTCCCCCGATGAAATTGTAAAAGCCCAGTGAAGTATTATACTGTGAGGAAAATGTATGCCAGAATAATTATCCGAAGCTCATAAACGCACTAGCAGCTCAGAGCCATCAGGCAACCGCCGCTATCGTGCTGCCACCTACAAGTGCGTCACGCTTACGGCGAGGGAGCGCTAACTAGCTACAAGCACAAGGAGCTGACCGGCGCGGGGACCGGGCCGCGGCGCCTGCAACCGACACACGCACGTGGCGCGTAAGTATGGCCAGCGAGTTGGACTTTGGGATTGACACCAGTTTAAAAGTGACGGTTACCAGTTGCCGTTAGGCGAGCCGTGGTTGATCTGTCACCGACGACAGTAAAAGGGCCTAGTTGGTAGGTAAAGAAAGAAAGAAAATATTTATTTCTTGCCACCCAACCAAGTATAAAATAAAATAAATTGTGAAACTTAATTATAACCAAAAAATAAAAACAAATAATACTATCATTTTACTATAACCAAAAAATAAAATAAAATAGACTCAACACACAATACAGTGTTAAGTGTGACAGAAAAAGGGCATAGCTCAGCTTGTTTTGTGATGGTTGCATCACAAAGCTGATTTTCAGTAATACCCCTCTTTCTTACGCTTGACATCAACCGTAAGCGGCTAGCTCACGTAAAAAAAAAAAAAAAAAGTAATAAACAACAGAAGTACATACATACATATTTCACTCAATGTACAATTGATTGTGTAAAGAATAACCGCAAAGAATAACCCTGTAAAAATCATCTGCCCGCTATAGTATAGTAGACACTTCAGATACTTGACGTTCTAATGCACTGTAAAGTTTAAAACATATCACGGGAGGTCCAAGGTGTTTGTTGTTAAATTGACGAATTTTACAGTTGTTAGTTGTTGTATCTACCCACAATTTATAATGATGTAACATTTGAAATGAATTACCAAGTTATAAACTTTTTAATATTATAAAAAGCTTTTCGCTATTCTTGTATTTAAAGGACATAACACAATTTATGTTTTTTTCAATGGCTATCCTATTGCCCTGTGTATTTCTTTTCACACTAAAACTTTTGGATGATGAGATAAAAGACATCTAAGATGGATTTTGAAATTGAAATACCTCAAAATAGAAAATTTGATCAAAAATAACATAATTATAAATAAATAAAATAATATCTACTTAAATAAACGAATACTTTGGAAAATCCAAAATCATTTTTCACAATAAAATTGATTATTTGATAAGTAACTATTAATGTATAGGTCTCACTAAGTAGTTTTAAATAAATCACATACATAGCGCTAATTTCAAAAAGTATTAATGTGGGTTTCATGTCTTTTAAGCCATCTAGCGCTAATTTTAAGAAGTACTTCTATATTAGTCTATAGAAATAGTTCTCATGAAAGGCGCAGGTTTTAGTGTCGCGTCGAGCGTAAATATTCAGTATTTTTTGTTTATTTAATAACAATTAAATCACATCGAATCAGACCGTGAATAGTAATAGGGCTTTATCGTAGATACTCAAGTTAAAAAGAATAAAAAAGACGCGATTAGTAAAGTATTTCGGTTGTTATCGTGTTAACATACATTACTTACAACAAACAGGCGTCCAAGCCAGAAATTTTTTAAACAGTTTTTTAACTAGTTTAAATAAAATGGCATAAAAAATATCATGAGTGTCAAAAATAGTGTTTTTTCTTGATATGTGTGTATATATATATATTGTTTTACAAGTGCAATATATGATTAATAGAGACATTTTAAGTTTGAGAAATCAGTTGTTCTGTGTAAAACGGGAATAGTACCCACCTCAACGCTTCGCTTATGAGGCGTGCAACAGTGAGGCTTAATATCATATATAACTTACACTCATAAAATCATAATACAATATTCACGATACACAACAACAACAGTAGATGAGTAGAATGACATGACATGACAGATTTAAAATGTTTTACCAATATTTTGAATCTTAATTGCTACTGTTGATATAAATAATATCAATTTTCACATAATTATATAATTTTTTTTTTTAAATAGGCATATTACTGTTCTCACGAAATTGTTTAGGAAATAATTACGTAATATTGTTTTGTAATAAATAAGTACCAAAGTTTTTAATGTCGTCAATTCAGCGTAACGGCAATGTCCTATTTGATTGTCAACAGATAACAATCATCCACCAATAACCATTACGATAAAGTACAAATTCAAAATAATAGTTTTTTAAGCTATAATCTTTTTCTAGACTGAAACGGTTTAAACGGATTTAGGGAACTACAGACCTATAGCAAAAGTACCTATATTCTCAAAGATTTTTGAAAAACTTATTTCTCTCTCAATATACAATTACTTTAGTAAATTTAATTTATTTTGCCATGAACAAAAGGGATTTCGCCAAAATATGTCAATAAACATGGCAATTTATGAATTCCTATCTCATGTTACAACTTCTGTTGATAAAAAAATACCAGTGTGTGCTATATATACGATATGACCAAAACTTTTGATTTTGTGGATCATAAGACTCTATTATAAACTTTATGGATACGGAATAAGAGGTAATATTCTGAAACTTTTACAATCATTTTTGACTAACCGAACCCAATGTACAGAATTTTTTAAAAGTATGTCCGAAAACAAAAATAGCATCCATGTATCTGTCAGAATCAAGATATATATAAAATATGGCGTACCACAAGGTAGTGTTCTAGGTCCACTACTCTTCTTAATTTATAATAATGATCTCCCAAAAATTACACGTCATAACATGGTTCTTTTTGCAGATGACAGTACAGCAATAATAAAATGTTCTAATCCCAATAATCTTAATGAATATGAAAATGAAATAAATAATTCTTTAAATGACATTATAAATTGGCTTAACAAAAATAATATGAAAATTAATTTCAGAAAAACAAGTGATGTACTTTCATCAAAGACGAAGTATTCCAAATACTAATGTTACATTTAACGGGTGTAAAATAGAGGAGACAAATCAAGCTACATTTTTAGGCATAATAATTGATAACCAACTCAAATGGAAGACTCATAATATAGAAGAGTTATGTAAAAAATTAAGCAAATCAGCCTTTGCGCTTTTACAACTTTCTAAAAAAATAAATCAAGAATCACTTATAACCGTCTATCATGGACTACTAGCTTCCTCACTAAGATATGGGTTGATATTCTGGGGGCAATCAACTGACAGGGAACTTATATTTAAAATGCAAAAAAGATGTATAAGGTCAATGTGTGGTCTGAAAATAACGGATAGATTTTTACCTTATTTTAAAACTTTAAAATTATTAACTCTCCCGGAATGTATATAAAGGAAATTGCGCGTTTCGTTAGGATGAATCCGAATTTGTTCCAAAAGGTGACAGATGTAAAAAAAAGGTCCAACGCGCACCCAATATGCTGATCAATTATGTAATATAAAATGCAATACAGCTTTATTGCAAAAGAGTGTAGGGTAAACTGTATAATGATTGGCACTCTAAGCATATATTATTTAAGATTGATATATCTATTTTTTAAATTGATAGGTGTTTAAAAAGTCAGCAAACATTGATAAAGGGTTCTCTAGTATGTATATTTTCAAATGAAAATGCACTAATCAATTTAATTAGAGATTTTTAATAGAAAAACAAAAAAGAAGAAATTAATATTTGAAATTACAGTCATTGGCACCATAAGTATTTAACACATAGAAATCAGTCATTGGCACCTAATAAAGTAAGATTATAACAGAAAAAGCACTCATTGCCATTATTTACTTAAAAACTAAGCATAATAATAAATAATCTATGTTACAGTCGTTAATTGATGACCCCTTATTAGAAAGTGATGTTTTAACAGTTCTGCATGGCGCCGGTATATATTTATTTTCTTTAGTGCTGCCAGCTATAATATTATAAAACCTACTTTTTTCTGCAATGTTACTATCGCAGATTATGAAAAAAACTACAGATGTTTGAACAGTTCTTAATATTTGAATTTAAAATCCAAAGTACCAATGACTAAGGGGGTGCCAGCAATACTACAGTTTACCCTATATGGTACAGCACCTAAAGTATTTAATAAAATACCTAGTGAAATAAAAAAAGTGCCTTTAATTACTTTAAAAAAATCTTTTCATAATCTGTTAATAAATAAATGTTATTACTCACTGCATGAATATTTTAGTGTTAAATTATTATGATACTTTTTTTTCATTATTATTAATATTATTTAATATTTATTGACATTTTAATTTAATGAATTAATTCTATTATCTTCAATTAATTAATTAAATTTAATACTATATTTGTATGTCCTAGTGATAAGGCATAATGAACTTACACATTATTTAAGATCTATATTTTACCTATGTTGTACAAATAAATAAATTCTGATTCTGAAAGTTCTATCAAGAAAAGAAAACCGCTGACAGATTTTATAAATTATTAGTTTAAATCTGCCACGGGCCGTAAATGGCACATGCCCTTTATTTGCTTCAGGAAACTCGAACGAAGGTACATTTTCTTAAATTGACTATTACTCAAAACTGTAACTGAAAATTAATTTCAATTCTAAAGCAAACGCAGATACGGGCGATTCTTATATAAGAGTTAGGCTTAGTATAAGAGAATGGCAAATATATAATTACAGACATTAATATAGTAAGAAAACAAAGTAAGAGTGACTATAGATTATGGAGTAAGCAACAAAATTATAAGAATCAGGGTATGGTGGAGACGCAATGGATATTTTTACTATCACTAATCCCAATGGCGACGATGGCATGGTTCGCCTCCCGTTACCTCTTAGAACGAGAGATGTGTTACCATTCCAAGTCATGTATAACAAAATACTCATTTCTTTTTCATTGTAAGGATGGACAAGAGGGTATACTCACCAGGCTCCACAGCAGGTGGAGGCTCATGCCGCGGAAGACGGTCGCCCATCGGCTGGCGTTCTCTGCTGTCAGCGCTTGACTCACGTTGTTCGTCGTCACGTTTGTCCTCCCGAGGTTTCCCGTTGGCCATCTCCCAGAGACGATCTTGGAGACTTTTCTCTTGGTTGTCATTGGGGTTTGTATTGCGCGGAGATCTTTCTCGACTTCGTTCTCTATTCAAACAAAACAATGTTTTTTTTCGTATATTTTTAAGCATGTCATACTTAGCCATATAAATTAAAACAAAATGCAAAAATGTAAAATAGAAAATAACAGTCACGAGCAGGATTCAAACCTGCATTTCCTGGAAAACCGTTCCAGATGCTTTGCTAATTCAGCAATCATGACAATGGGGATGTTGACTAAAATGATTATACGGTAGATGGCGTGGCAGAGGTGTTTATTTCTCAAAGATCTAACGTTTAAAAAAGTGGTCAATGTCGCAAAAAAATTGTGGCTACACAGCATGGCGGCTTTCAATTCTTTAATCTTCCAGGTACTATAAAACATATTTATATCATAAAATCATAAAAATAAAAATACGTATTTATAATCCTAACTATTATAAAGCAGTAACAGATGTGTGCATTCAAGATATTAGAAAATATATTACAACATAAAATATATTTTTTTTTAATTTCTGTCTGTTTATTCGCACATCACAAAAACTACTGAATGGGTTTATAGTCAAAACCCATTATCTAATGCGAATACAAGTCCACGATATTGATAAATTTAAAAATGTAAACAGTCTTCATCATTAAAATAATAATATTACAAATAATAATATTATAATTAATTCCGAAAATGACAACTTTACAGCTTCATGAATCCATTAAAACGATAATAATTATTTAGGTACCTACTGTTTCTTTTTTGGATATCATCAACATTCTCTCGAGAAATTTCACAAAGTTCATAAACTGGTATCACACAAAACATTACAAACTAAAATGAATTTGTTTTCGAAATATTTAAATGACTTATTTAGCCAGTAATGTTAGTAAATAATGTTACTTAGCTATTATATATTAGTACAGATCTTTAGTGCTGTTTTTCCAATTTTTGTAGTTTCAGCACGCATTAATTACAAACGTTGACATTTTAAATGACATATTTTCGCTTCTGGGGGGGTTAGACGGTATCTCATATCTCACAATCGACATTGTATCGTCTCGCTTGTGATTGGTAGAGAAACCGACGCGTGATGTCGCAGTAATCCGTTGGCCAATCACAGTGATCCCTCAACCAATCACAGTGATCACGATACGATGTCGATTGTGAGATATGAGATTCCATCTAACCCCCCTGGATACAACTGTGTCAAGTGACGTCAAGATTGACACTAACAGCATAAGGATGAAAAGTTCACCCCTATTTTTTGGACGCAGTCAAGAAACTACTAAACGGATTATGACGCAACTTTTTTGATTAGAATTAATAACTGGTATACATTTTATTCCGCTACTATATCGGGATATACTATATATGATGCCGTGTGGGGCCGGCTTTAGAATTGTCCCACCCCTCTCTACCCACGGGAGTCGTAAGAGCCGATTGAGGGAATACCGGGGGAGTGGGCAGCAGCACTCCCTCGAGTATTAATAACATCGACTGCGATCGCCAACCCGCCTGCCAAGCGTGGCGATTACGGTATTATTCCTCATGACGAGATGGCTGATGGATGGATGGATGGATGGACTATATCCGGAACGTGATATATAATACAAAAACTAGCATATGGCTGCGGCGGAGACGTGGGCAAAGTATAGTATTTTTATATGACTGGTAATTATTAGTATGTATATAAATAACGAGGCAGAGGTGTTTAAGTTACTAGAATCCACTGATTTGAGCAAGTCAGCTGGGCCCGATGGCATCCCGGCTATTCTTATAACTAAGTGCGCGCGAAGTTTGTCACGGCCACTAACCATTTTATTTCAACGTTCGCTTAGCGAAGGTGTGGTGCCACTTGTCTGGAAGACAGCCTTTATTACACCTATTCACAAAAATGGCCCCAAATATCAAATAGAAAATTATAGGCCAATATCTAAGCTGTCTGTTTGCCAAAGCATTGGAAAATATTGTTTACTCTACGGTATATCATAGTATTAAATATTCTATAAATAGCGATCAACACGGCTTTTTAAAAAATAGATCAACTGTGTCCAACTTACTCGTCTGTTCCGATTACCTAACGCAGGTCATGTCGGAGCCCTCTCAGGTAGATGTAGTTTATACAGACTAAAAGCTTTCGATCGTATACACCATACTATTCTTTTGCGCAAATTGCTTGAAGTGGGTATCAGGGGTGACTTGTTTAGGTGGTTTAAATCCTATATTGAGAACCGTTGTCAGACAGTAGTTCTGAATGGGTACAGTTCTGTGACAGTCCGCATACCTTCAGGTATTTCACAAGGTTCCCTTTTAGGCCCTTTGCTGTTCACAATATTTATTAATGGCATTGGTTCTTGTTTTTCACACTCAAAAATTATTCTCTATGCTGATGACATGAAAATTTTATGTCCCATATCAAGTGTTAGTGACTGTCATAAACTTCAGGAAGATTTGAACAGGTTGGCGGGGTACTGCCTCCTCAATAAGCTTGAACTCAATGTCTCCAAATGCTTCATCAATAGCTACACTCGTAAGCCGTGTCCCACCATCTATCCTTATGAACTTAACAATATTATTTTAAAGCGTATCAATGTCATTAGAGACTTGGGTCTCATGTTTGACAGCAAGTTACTCTTCGATGCTCACATTGATTATATTGTAAAAAAAGGCTTCTAAGGCACTAGGCTTTATTTTGAGACTTTTTGCAGATTTTAAAAACATTAAGACACTTAAAATTCTCTATTGTTCTTATGTGCGCAGTCATTTAGAATTCGCCTCACAAGTGTGGAACCCAAATTACAATATTTATATAGATAGAATTGAGAGCATTCAAAAGAGATTTTTGCGATTCCTGCAATATAAAACTAGACGTGTATCGGCTGATTAAAAGTTAAGATGTAAAAAATTCCACTATCTGCCTTTACACGAGCGTAGACGTATCACTGACGTAGCATACTTGTTCAAGGTTGCTAATGGTTCGACTGTCCAGAACTATTAAGTAAGTTAGGACTAATTACTCATTGCACATTCATGCGTAATCCTCGCTTGCTTTTTATTCCAACTGCCAAAATTACATCCATCCATCCAGCCAGCCGAAGTCCACTGCTGGACATAAGCCTCCCCAAGATAACGCCACAACATGATTGTGTTTCGCTCATATGGGGGATAGTGCCGTAATCGCTACTCTTGGCAGGCGGGTTGGCGATCGCAGTGGATGTTGTTAATACTCGAGAGAGTGCTGCTGCCCACTCCTCCGGAATTCCCTCAGTCGGCTCTTACGACTCCCATGGGTGGAGAGGGGTGGGACAATTCTAAAGCCGGCCCCACACGGCAAGCCAAAAGTACATATAGGCAGAATTCTTTTGTTTTACGTGCGAGTAGACTTTTTAATAAGCTGTCCTGTGAATATTGCGCTTGTGGCGATTGCAATCGCGACATTGCGGATGCACTTGCCTCAAGCGCTCGTGTTAGTTATTAGTAATTAACTTTACGATTTTAAGTGCTATTATAATAAGCTTATGAAATAAAGCTATTTTTGAATTTGATATGACTTAGACTTGTTTCATACCAGTGTTTCTAAGCTTAAAAATACTTTAGTGAAAGGTTTCTTCTCATAACTTCTATAGTTACATTTTGTTTACCGACCCGTAACTTTATTTATTATAAATCTATCAGTGGAAACTTGTCAATGAATAAAAAATAAAATAAAATAAAAGATATCTCACCTATTATTTTCGCCTGATCTGTTGGAGAAGCGATCTCTTTCCCTGTCTCTATCTCTGTCCCGGTCTCTCCTGTCGCGGCCGCCTCGGTCTCTATCGCGGTCTCGCCGGTCGTCTCTTTCACCCCTAAACAAAGACAATCACGTTATAATCATCTTCAATCTAAAATCTCCTTGCTGGCAACAGGGTGCTAGGCGTATTAGAAATTGTCTTAAAGGTTCTCGTATGGAAACTTTCATGCAACTCTAACCATTTTGATGTGAAAAAATCGAATGCGGAGGGAGGGTAAAACCGGCGGCATCTAACTAGGAAGTATAATGTCCAAACAATATTTGAAGAAAAAAAAGAAAATCGATGTTTTCACACCTGCGAGACGTCCCGTTTTTTTTATAAATTTATTGGAACAAACATCTTACAAAACAATTTGTTTACTCGATACCACAGTCTTTGCAGTCCTTGGTTTTACCGCTAGGCTATAGGCTATAGAAAAAAGTATTCATACAAGTACATATTCAAATGTAGGTTATGACAAATAATGTTTTGTGCGGTGAATGAACTACAGGTTATTTATAAAATATATTTTAAATTTTGATTTCAGAGTTTGTTTTGTTATACTGTCTTTTAAAGATGAATCAGGTTCATTAATTATTCTGGGTATAAGGTATAGTATAGTTCTTTGGCCATAGTATTTGTACATTTTTGTAATTATGAGTTTCCTATTGGTTTGTTGATTTGTATCTTATGTGAAATAAGAATTTTAAATATTCACGCCACTATGCCGTCATTAAAGCTAGCAAAAACAAAATCCTTACCTATCTCTATCTCTGCCACGATCTCTATCCCTGCGATCTCTGTCTCTTCTGTCGCCACGATCTCTATCCCTCCTGTCGCGATCTCTATCTCTTCTGTCCCGATCTTGTGACTTGTCTTTTCTGTCATCTTCCTGTTTCTCTTCGGTAGATGGCGGTGGTTGGTTCATATTGAACGGTGGAGGTTCCGAGAGTTTGAAACCAGGAGGTGGTTCAGACGCATTGAAGTTTGGTGGTGGTTTTGATAATAAAGCTTGAATCTAGGTAAAAAAAAGTTACTTCCAAATGCGATAGAGGATTATGTATCCATATCCAAATTACTAATTTTTTGCCAGTGAAAGTCCCACCCAAATAGGTCCAGCCGTTTCGGAGATAACCCGAAACAGACAAACACTTTCAAAATTCGTATTTTCTTATGTATTGTATACCTTCATATGCATTTAGTAAAAAGCTATTATTTAGATATACACAGACACCTCAATTTTATTTATTTGTCTGTTTATGTATTCAGTCTAGTTTTAAATATACAAAGATTATGGTATAATGTGACAAGTTCATACCTGGTCAGGCAATAATGGTGGTGGTGCATTGTCAGTAGCATCCCCATTAGAATCTTCGTGGGTCTCTTCTGTATCTAAATCCATAGCATCATCGTTCTGGGTCGTTTCAGGCACAGTCCGCTGTAAAACATAATTACATATTACATACTATGGTGATCCATTTAATTGTCTCGAATCCCTACTTACTATCGATGTGCAGGCCCAGATATTCCATATGGGCCTGCATAGACCCGGCAACACGAGACGAGACCCTCAGGTCCAACATATCGACCCGGTCGACGACGAGCGCAACTCCGACCTCCGCCGATCGAGTGGCTTCCTGCCTGGAAGCCGGCCCTCCTCACGGTGATAAGGGCCTCGTCCGCATAACAAATCACCCCCACCCCGGGAAGGAGACTGCCCCGCAAGACCCAATCGAATCCGACGTTCCACAGGATCAGACCAAGGACGGATCCCTGTAGAACGTCGCACTCTACCCGATGGCGGTATAAACACCCTTCGCCCCCCTTCCAGAGCATGTACTCCCCTCGAGGTACGCCTCCAACAGCCTCCGGAGTTACGGAGGCACTCCATGACACCAGAGATGAGAACCAGACCTTCAACGTGTCTTGAGGGAAACTGTTAAAGGCATTATTATTTTATTTAGGAACGGAGCTTGTTAAGCGCCGCGCGGTGCGGGCGTCCCCAGGGGTCATGCTCGAGACCCTCCAGCATCTCCTGCCTTTTTGCGTCTGTAGCGCGACAGATGGCCAGCTTAAACACGGTGCCCCGCACGCCGCATACAGCCGGCCCTCCCGCTCTTTGTCGCGGATTCAGCGACGTCGTGCAGGACCTCCGGGTACGAATACAGACTGCACGGAGGTGCATCAGCTCCGGGGACCAGCAGTATTGCGTAAGCATTTTGCGAATGCGGCCAGCCTCGCCGCCCATGTCATCCGTCATAGATAGGCATGAAAAATGGCCGCCTCCACCAGACAGATAGGGTCTCGACCTCCTCCAGGACAAGCCAGCTCGTTACGCGTGCGGCGATACTGGGTCTAGCCAACGAAAGGTCCACTATAGACCCGCCCCAGCGCCGCACGCACGTTAGGGCGGACCCTCGGTTGAACAACGCGGCCCACTCTTGGCCACCGCAGACATCCGCCCTAGGGAACCTCCACGCCGTGGAATTGGCGTGGGGAGCTGTGGCAGTAGTGGCAAATATATATTTGGGCTAAACGAAAGCAAACTTGCAACAAAATCAGAGGCATATACTGGCTCATCGGACGAAAATCGCAACTGACGCCAGGAAAAAAGTATAATACGAAAGTATAATCAAGCCTATTTGGACGTATGGGATACAGCTGCGGGACTCTGTTAGCCACAAAAATATTGAAATTTTGGAAAGATTTCAGAGTAAGACAATTAGAAATATGCTTCAAATACTCTATTATGTTAGCAACCAAAATATGTATATGGACTGATGTGGGGGGTGTAGGTATCTTGATAGATACCTACAGTTAAACAAGAAATACAAAATTATGGTAAAAAATAACAAATAAGATTGGAAAGACACAGAAATTACCTCGCTGCTAAACTTGTAGAGCAGGGAAGCATCCAATTCCAAAGACTAAAACTACAGCATTCGAACTTAGTAACAGGACAGATAGCTTAGTCAGTGGATCTCTATCAAAGAATAAAACAGCCATCAGAGAGGATTATTGATCACGAAGATTAGATAGCCAAGTAACAGAGTAAAAAAAAAATAGAGGTGACAAGTGGCAGTTTGTAGCCCTACTAAAAACACAATAGTTTTAAAGTATTGAGTGAATGATCGATTACAAGGACTTGTAAATTGAAATAAAATACCTCATTACCTTGGGAAATATCTGCCAAAGGTACAAAGTAGGTTGAGTATGAATCATGTCATGAGAGTAAAATTGTTTGTAAGATCTATAGATGATTTGCAAGTATAGATTTTTCACAATAGTCACAATATCGGAAATTAATTTTCTCCACTCAAACAAGTTTATTTATAGAAATACTGAAGTACTTACTGAAAAAAATTGTTATAAGAAAAATGAACTTTTTTTAGTATAAGTTTTATTTCTGTAGGAGTTCAGGCCGAAAACCGCCAGCCACCTTTGCATAGCTTGGTGTCACCTACGAGGGTTTTACTTTAAATGCGTAATGTCTAAATATTATTTATTGCTTCAAGATTTATTTGGTACAATATTTTTAAACTCGACAAATATGAACATACATCACTATACATGCCTATGTCCTAGGGCGCGAGGCAGAAATAACATCATACATATCATTTCTGCATCCCAGAAAACTTGCTCGCTCTTTTGCCTCATTCACTCTCATTATATTCCTCAAAAAACATTCACATCAGTTAAGGCTCCTTACCTGGTACTTTTCAAGGATGCTTTGGTCAGAGAATGTTCGACGAGGTCTCACTCTCCCAACTGAACCATTCACACTCAACATTGTTATAAACTTTAATCAAAATATTTAAATTGCATATAATAAATAAAATACTGGCAATCCAGGCAGTGTTGGTTCGATTTCCAAACATATTTGATTTTGTGAGAGGGATTGAGACCACAGTCAATCTCGCTGGCTCATTGCAGGTTGGCAGACTTTACAAGCAATCAATAAAATCTCTCAAACACGCTGATTTCCTCATTATGTGTTTATTCACAGGACAGAGATATTCTGCATTATAAATGTTTGCATTACCACCGTAACTTTAGCACAATACCAGCAACCCACCCCGGCTTTATACAAGTGTAATTTGCTAATGAAAAAAGTCCTATCATTTCTAACAACTTACAACAAAAAATTACAAGTTTTGCATTAATGTTCCAGCTCGTTCTGGAAAGTACCACCTGCTCACAAAAGATCATCGTGAAACAACGATTGGTACTCCTGCTGTTGACTTTCGTATGGTGAGTGTGAGTGCTCTCCTTATTATCCTTCCTATCCCTTTCGTTGGAGATGGCGACGCACCAGTGATGCCTCTGGTGTTGCTAGCGTCTATAAGCTACGGTAACCGCTTACCATCAGGTGGGTCATATGCTTTTTTGCCACCCACGTCGTATAAAAAAATGGATGTATTTGTCAAGGTTTAACAAGTGTAGGTTATGAAAATATTCTAACAAAATGAACTTCATTACAAAACATTAAAGATTTGCATAAAATACTTCTTTGAAAAACATCTAAATAACATTGAAATATCAAATATCACCGCATAGCTTAGAAGAAGTAAGCAGTAAAGAAATAGACGCTTTGTTTTATACAATTACGAGAAGAAGAGATACTCACAGTAGGCTGCGGTAATGCGGGCGGAGGCGTGGAGTGCGCGTTGTGTAGCGGCCCGTGGTGCAGGAGGGGGACTCCACCTACCAGTCCCCCCACCCCCACTCCTACGCCCAGCAGACTCCCTAAGAAACTGCTTACCATGCCTGCGACAAAAAACGATTTTTTAATGTGTTGGATACAGACATTTTATCATTACAGCGTGATCTAGAAGTATCATAAAACAGTACATAGTCAGCAATTTAAAATTTTGTTAAAATTTTATGTTCATTCATTCATTTCGTCTCACGCCTGTTCTCTTAGGGCCACTTGCGATATAATAACCAGATATAGGTAAACATGTTATTGAAAATAAATAAGAAACTGCTAGCGTTAACCTAAACTGACTAGGCCGTGTAGATAAGTGGTATCATAGATGATGCACTATAACTAGCGAAGTGACATAAATGCTAGTAGAATAGAATAAAATAGAAGTATAGAAGAATTACTCTAACAATCAATGTATGGGATTGACATAAGATTACGACGACATAATAAGCATATCCCGTTGTCTAGGGGGGCTGAACACACATGAACACATCATCAGAAACTAAAAAGTCACTCATCAGGACAATAAAAATAAACGATACAGTGTTATTCTGTTGTTGTTTTTCAAATACAAAACACAAACTAGCATAGACTCACAATTTTGACGTATCAAACCAAGTAATAGAAATAATAAATAATAGTTAATTATTTAACCCATAGGTTTGTGTTAACTTTTATCATAATTATTTAGCCCTGTGTTAGCAATCCGCTCAGAGTTATATAAATTAACTCTAGAACGCGCAAGTGGGCCTTAGAGTGGTACCCAAAAACAATTCCATTTTTATTTATATTACGGTAATTTAACTAAAAGATAATTAATTCCAGGAAAAAATAATAACGACGACCTAAGCGAGTAGCTCTGAAAGAGAGTATCGGTGTAAAGATGCAAAAGGGAATGCTCCAATTCTGATATGTGGAAAGAATACCGGACGTGCGACTAGCTAAGAAGATATACAATGCGAAAGTAGAAATATGTAGGTACAGGGGGAGACCGAGACTCACCTACCTAGACTAAATCGGTCATGTATCGAGAAGGCAGAGTCAGGAGTCGTGTATGAAGAGAATTATGAATGTTGAGGAAGCGAGATGTATGCAAGAATAAAGCCTTTTGGCACTCTGTTCTCTCTGCCTACCCCGTAAGGGAGACGGCATGATGATGGAAGTAATAAATAATATAATTTTATTGCTTGCAGTTTGATCTTTAGTATACAAAAACTCCAACTTCTAAATTAGATTTTTATTTGTTTATTTTTTAAATGAATTGACACACATGTTTTGAGACAAATGTGTGTTAAGAGTTAGAGTATACTTCGCGTACAAAAACTAAAAATTAACGAAATTTAAACTTTTTGATTTTTATTACTTCACTGTGCTTTTGTCATGTCTGATAGTTTTAAACACAAAGTGAAAAATGTGAAATCGAAAATAACAGTCAGGAGCAGGATTTGAACCTGCATCTTCTGGATACCGTCCAGATGCTTTTATCAATTCAGCCATCCTGACAATTGCTCCTGACTGCTAATTTCGATAACACATCATACTTAACGTCTTTGGGTGATGCCTGCGCCATCTGTCGGAAGTATTTTCATACATTATACCGACCAGGTAAACTTAATTTTACAATTAAGATTTTACCTAATAATGACGCAAACCCTTTAAATATTTAGATATTTTTATATATATTTTTAGCATTTGACATGCTTAGCACTATACATTAAACACAAAATTAAATTAAATTATTTTCGATTTCACATTTTTCACTTTGTGTTTAATGTATAGTGCTAAGCATGTCAAATGCTAAAAATATATATAAAAATATCTAAATATTTAAAGGGTTTGCGTCATTATTAGGTAAAATCTTAATTGTAAAATTAAGTTTACCTGGTCGGTATAATGTATGAAAATACTTCCGACAGATGGCGCAGGCATCACCCAAAGACGTTAAGTATGATGTGTTATCGAAATTAGCAGTCAGGAGCAATTGTCAGGATGGCTGAATTGGTAAAAGCATCTGGACGGTATCCAGAAGATGCAGGTTCAAATCCTGCTCCTGACTGTTATTTTCTATTTCACATTTTTCACTTTGTGTTTAATGTATAGTGCTAAGCATGTCAAATGCTAAAAATATATATAAAAATATCTGATAGTTTTTTTTAAAACAAGGATTCGGCCGCAGATGCCGCCCATGTGGTGGCGTTGCTTATTCTTAGGTGTTGCGGGTACAAGATTGCATCATTTGCATCTAAGCCTGTCATCTGTTCATACATTAACGCTATCGGGAGACTAGTTTATTCACGCTCCGTTGATAATCTGGTAGGAATCTGGTCACTTCTGAGTGAGATACTCGATATATTGTAACAGTGACTTTGCAAAAACGACACCTTAACGCTTTTCAACTGCAATAGCAGCTTCGTGTTCTACGAAGAGTAAGTGACCCTATTTAAGTAGAAAGGTTGAAGGAAAGTGGGCTGGTACCGCACCATCCAGCAAATAAGCCGAAAGAGTGTTACTTTCCGCAGCAGATCATCGAAGATCACACCTTAACTATGGACATACCTACAGCGGAGATAGGTTCTCTTCTTTTTGTCCTGAACTTTGTTGAAAGACTTCGTTATATTGATAATAAAATTATAGTAATATGAAGTTTCTATCACGTCTGATTAAACTAAAAACCGCGAAATATGTAAACAAGAACGTATCATTATACCTGGTTGAGACATAGATTGTGGGGCTAATCCAGGCGGGAAACGCAGTAACGGACCCGTCGGAG
Source organism: Leucoma salicis (assembly GCA_948253155.1). Classification (NCBI taxonomy): domain Eukaryota; kingdom Metazoa; phylum Arthropoda; class Insecta; order Lepidoptera; family Erebidae; genus Leucoma; species Leucoma salicis. The sequence goes on along the minus strand of OX411815.1, from coordinate 24,176,740 downwards.
GAAGACCTGCGTCAGCTTGTAATCCTGTAAAAAAGAAATTGTAATAATACACGCCCGAAAGAATATGTTTAGATTTCTTTATATACCTTTTCTAATAATAAATCTGAATAGTTGGTATATTTACTTAAAAACACTAATTTCTATAACTATCAGCCAGATTTGAATAATATTTTTTTTTATTTCATAGTACAATTTTTGAATAAGCCTATAGCCGGTTTATATCACACGCTATAACTATTGTCAAGAAACAATATTCTAATAAGCGCCATCTGACGGCATAAAATTAAAACGAAACTGCGATTTGTATAATATAGATGGCGCTATTCTAATTTATTGATCGTAAACCGCTTTAACAAATTATCCCACTAATATTATAAATGTGGTAGTTTGTGAAAATGTTTGCATATTTGTCTGTCAATCACGCCTAAACGACTAAGCCACGCCACGTCTGTTTGTCTGTAGGGAACTAAATTTTATAAAATATTAAACCTTTGCCCGCGGCTCCGCCACATACAGTAGCAGGATAAAACGTATACCAGTTTTTAAGTCTAATCAAGACCTATCAACCAAAAAAGTTTAATGAAAAACCATCCAGTAGTTTTTGCGTGATGTGTGAACAAACAGATAAACAGACAAAATTCTAGTTTTTTTTTTGATGTGAAACATCGAATCCGAATGGAGGGTAATATCGGCTGTTAGCGTGGCGACACTTTATTTTACTTGTCCTGTTCAAATCTTGCAAGTTAAATTTGACACACGGGAAGTGTGTCAAATTTAACTTGCAATTATGGTAAAATCTTACACGCATATGTATATTGCATGACAATGCAATATCATGATGACATGGAGCTGATCTGATGATGGAGCTAGATGGTGGACATAGGAACTCCAATATAAAACGACATCATCCATCCATCCATCCTTTTAAAGTCCACTGCTGGATATAGGCCTCCCCAAGAATGGGGGATAATGCCGTAAAACGACATAACCCCATAAGTAACGTAACCCCCGTAAGTTTGGGCTCGTATGATTCGCCTTGACGAGTACTTTGTCTTTAGATGATATCCAGGGTCAGATGATATCCAGGGTCTGATGATGGAGCAGGAAGGTGGCCACGAGTACGAGCGGGAATCGAACCTGCGTCCCTTCCTTTCCGGGGAAGTGCTCTAATCCATTGAGCTATCGTACCATTTCTAGAAATACCGAATTTCCTCATCACATTTGTCTTAACGACCTTTTTTGTCTTAATTCGGTATTTCTAGAAATGGTACGATAGCTCAATGGATTAGAGCACTTCCCCGGAAAGGAAGGGACGCAGGTTCGATTCCCGCTCGTACTAAAATACTCTTTTTCCTTATTTACAAATTATAATTTGTACTTTAAGAGTAGCTGAGCATGTCAAGTGCTAAAATATAGATCAAAATGTATGAGAACTCTGTAATTAAATTGCGCAACTCCATCGAGTTAGGGCTCGTTTGAACAGCTTTGACTAGTACTCCAGTCCTAGATGATATCCAGGATCTGATGAAGGAGGTGACAGGTGGCTACAGTAACTCTGTAATGAAACGACGCAACCCCATCGAGTATATACTCGTTTGATTCATCTTGACGAGTACTTTGTTTCTAGATAGTATCCAAGGTCTGATGATGGAGCTGTAAGGTGGTCATGGGTACTCGGTAATTAAACGTCGCAACCCATCGATTTAGAGCTAGTTTAAGTTATCTTAAATAGTACCATAGTCCTAGATGATATTCAGGGCCTGATGATGATGATTTATGTGCATTTTCGTTATTTTACACATTTGATAATTTTATACAAGCACACATTGAAAAAGGTATGATCATTTTATTTCTACTAAATAATTTCGATGTTTTCACATCTGGTAGACGTCCCACGACGTCTATTTTTTTTGTGTTTAAAGACGCTTAAGTAACAGTATAATACACAGCATATTTTTTCTAAAATATCTTAAATGTGACATAGCTCTATTGCAGATTTATAAAAATATACAGACGCACGCTAATGCTTTCTCACTTTACCGCTAAGCCATCATAGTTAGTACCTGCAATGATCAACTTCTATATCACATCCTTTTTATTGTTTTACTGGGACATGCCTACGTCATATATCGGATGTATAAGCGTGGATTTCTTAGTTGTTTTTTTTTCTCCTACATTAACTTATTCTAGTAAATAGACAAGCATGTAGTTCATCACCTCATGAACAAGATGTTGCTGATTGGCATTTATGATTAAGAAACATAGTGGATTAATTCACCTGGTATACCGGTGGGCATGTTCGGTGGTCTCATACCCGGCGGCATTCCTGCCGTCATGCCGGGTGGCATACCCGCTGTCATTCTGTGATTCACATTAAAGCATTACATATAATTTTTCATTATTATAGTTACGAGATTAACAAAAGCCCACTCAACCGAATATCGGCGTCACTTAACGATAGGTAGGTATAGTCTATAAGGTTTTTATGTCTCTATGGAACCAGTTTTTAAGTCCTTGCGAACAGAAGCTAGTTGTACTTTACTCGATAAGGGAAGGGTTCTTTGCATTAGTAAACACTTACCATCAGGCTGAGACTGAGACATGCGAGGACATCTCTCAGAGACAGTAACGTGTCGTAAAAAAAGGTATTCGATTTTTATTTAAATATCATACAAAAATTAATAAATGCTTACCCTGGTGGAGGCATTCGTGGTATCGGTATGCCAATACTGGCATTAGGCGCTGGCATGTTGGGTGGTAAGGACAAGTTGGCACCTGCCAAAGTGGTCATATTAGGCGCTAGGCTGACAGGTGGTAACGCTCCCGCTAAACTCGCTGGTGGTAATGACATGTTGACTGGTGGTAAGCTCGATGGGAGGTTCTGCAGATTGGGCATATTAGCCAAATTTGGCATGCTTGGTATGTTTCCAGCCGTCATATTCGGCAGGTTCCCGGATGACATATTTGGCATGTTCCCGCCTGGCATATTCGGCATGTTCCCGCCTGGCATATTCGGCATGTTCCCGCCTGGCATATTCGGCATGTTGCCGCCTGGCATATTCTGCATGGTCCCGCCTGGCATATTTGCCATGTTCCCGCCTGGCATATTCGGCATTATATTCGGAATGGGTGGCGGTATGCCACTCAACATTGACATGTTCTCCATCACCGATTTAGGTAAAATCTGCAAAACGTAAAAATATTAAAGTTAGGCTGGTAACAGTGAAACAGCATTCTATATGGGGTGATGACAGATGTTTATGTAAATTGCATATAATTAATTTCACTGATTTAATGCATTTGGACATACTATTATCATATAACCAACAGGATAAGATTTTATCCCATTTGAAGCGTCGTGACGGATGACGTCTCTACAGAACTACAATATTGCAAATGGCCGACTAACTTTTCAGGTAGTCAAAATAAGAAAAATATTTTATTATTATTTCTAGATAACTTAATATCATTGTAGTTTTAAAATGTCATTTAATATGACAAAATGTGTTTTGTAAAATTGATAAAAAAATGTATATATTACAATTTACCAGTTTTAGTTCTTTGTAAACCCGTATCGGTATATAGCGCCAAAATAGCGAAAAGCAAGTCAAAACATTATCAATAGGCTATTAATTGGTACAAATTACCACGTGACATGTCAGTTCCTCAACACACATACCCGGGGCGGTAGCCAAGGCGGCAGCGTGTCCTCGTCCACGGCACCACCGTCCTCAAGCGCGTCGAGCGAGAGTGCGCCCATGGCCCAACGCTGGTGCAGGGCGGCCCAGGGCAGGTACGACACGCCCATCTCCGCCTCCCAGTAGTCCTTCCACTCGCGGCCCTTCACGCCCTTGCCTGGCGCCCAGGCCACCTGCCGAATATTTACTGCTCAGACCTCTCTCATAAAGGAAAATTCACGAGTTACATCATTGTGTACCAAAAAAGAGACTGGTTGTTATAGAATGGATGCTAAGCAAACTGGACAAGTTATTGAGTAAATTGAGGATAGAATACGGCAATGTTTTGTTAATTCATTCCAAACGATATACGCTTGCTCATATGTTTAATGACTGTATTATGCAGGGAATATTTCCTGTCCAATATAAAATTGCAAAAGTTCTGCCAATCCACAAATCAGGTTCTAGAACGGATCCAACAAATTACAGACCTATCTCTTTGCTCCCCATTCTATCAAAAATATTTGAAAAGGTTATAAAAAAACATAGGCACCGTTGATGCTATTGCATCGTTACTGGATAGTATAGTTGTCAAATTAAATCTCAAACGCAAAGTAGCGGGCCTATTTCTGGACCTTAGTTCCGCGTTTGATAATGTAGATCATCACGTACTACTAGCAAAATTGGAACACTATGGTATAAGAGAAAAAGTCTTAAAATAATTTCAGTCATATCTAAAAAATAGAAAACATTATGTAGAAATAAAGCCAATTGTCCGAAACCGTGAAGTTTCGCGAAAATCAGACTTGGTTACCATAAAGCGGGGGGTGTCTAAGGGATCGGTCTTGGGCCCTGTTTTCTTTCTCATTTTCATTATGACCTATCGTGTTATATAAAAAAAATTGTGCCGCAGGCTGACCTAGTAATTTTTGCTGATGATACCAGTCCAGTCATAGACGGAGAGAGTATAGGTGATCTGGAGTCAAAGATAAATAGGTTGCTGACAGCCTTTTATGATTGGTTCTCCACTAACAACCTTCAGCTTAACATGAATTATGATTATGATCCCACAAAATAAAATGCTTATCTTTGTTATTTTTTTCCTTTTCCTACTAAATTTTTTTCCTACTAACATTGCATTCCACAAGTAATATAAGTCAATTACTGGAATAAGTTCTACTTTCACACGTATAATGCATTTGTAATGCAAGCTGGACGATAACATTAATGGAGCAGAAAAACTATTTCAACCCATCTGACTAGATAGGCATAGTAGGTGGTGTAGAATGAGCTACGGTTTAGTGGTGGGGGTACGTACGGTGATCTCCTTGGAGTGCAGCTTGTGCTTGTTGAGCTTCTGCAGCGCCTTGTGCGCGTCGCGGCGCCGCTCCATGACGACGAAGGCGCAGCCGCGCGGCGCCACCACGTCGATGGCGCCCACGCCGCCCACCGCGCCGAACAGGTCCGACAGCTCCTCCGCCGTCGCCAGCTTGGACAGGTGCCCCACCCACAGCGTCGTGCTGCATACTGCCGGCGCATCACACACGCTTATATAGGGCCAACAAGCGTATATTCCCTGATGGTAAGCGTCTACCTAGGGATTGCAATGCTGCAATCCAGCACACTTTTAAGCTTGCTGGATCCAGCATATCGCGTTGGATGCAGCAATAGGGATCCGCAATCAGCAAAAACAAGTTATAATTACCTTTTCCCCCAAAAAGACCCAAACGATCCCGTTTTATTGTGCCGGCTTTATTTAGTGCCTATTGAAGTATACGACGTTGTCGTTAAACAGCTCATTTCCAATGCTAAAAAATGCAATGCATTAGGCTATAAAAATATGCTCCCATCCATCCATCCATCAGCCTTTCAACGTCCACTGCTGGACATAGGCCTCCCCAAGAGATCGCCACAACGAGCGGTACCGGGCCGACCGCATTCAACGGCTTCCCGCGGCTTTGACCAGATCGTCGGTCCATCTGGTGGGAGGCCGTCTTACGCTGCGCCGTCCGATACGTGGTCGCTACTCGAGAACCTTTCTTCCCCAACGGTTGTCAGTTCGTCAAGCGATGTGGCCTGCCCATTGCCACTTCAGCATGGCAATCTGGCGGACTATGTCGGTCACTCTCGTTCTCCTACGGAGCTCCGTATTGCGGATTCAATCACGTAGGGAAATACCAAGCATAGCCCGCTCCATGGCCCGCTGAGCGACTTTGAGTCTTGATACGAGGCCAACATTCAGAGACCACGTCTCTGTTCCATATGTCATCACTGGCAACACACACTGGACGTAGACCTTCGTTTTTAGACATTGCGAAATATTGGACGAGATCTTCCTTAGCTTCCCGAACGCTGCCCAACCAAGTTGGATTCGTCGATTGACCTATTTCTCGAAGTTGTGCCTACCTAACTGGACTGTTTGTCCCAGGTAGACATAGTGTTCGACAACTTCGAGAAGCGCACTAGGACCGGTGCTGAAATGGCATGGACATTAGACATGAATTTCGTCTTGTCCATGTTCGGGAAACCCTGCTGAGATCATTGAGCATGGTGCCAAGGTCCTCCAGCGATTCTGCCATGACTACCATGTCGTCGGCATATCGAAGGTGAGTGATGTATTCGCCATTGATGTTGATGCCGAATTCGGTCCAGTCCAAGAGCTTGAAGACATCTTCCAATGCAGCGGTGAAGAGTTTCGGGGACATAACATCTCCCTGACTAACACCTCTCTGCAGTTGGATCGGTTTCGTACTCCTGTCCTGAACACGGACTGACTGGTGGCGTTTCTATACAAGCACTTCAGCACTTCGATGTACCGATTGTCAATTTGGCACCGCTGAATCCCTTCTGCAGCACCGCCCAAGTTTCGTTCGAATCGAAGGCTTTCTCATAGTCCACAAACGTCAGACACAGAGGCCGATTATATTCCTCGGTTTTCTGTATAATCTGGCGTAGCGTATGGATGTGGTCTATGGTACTATAGCCTTTTCGGAAACCGTCTTGTTCGGCAGGCTGGAAGTCGTCAAGCCTGTGCCTGTGCCTGTGTGAGTCGATTTGTAATGACCCTCGAAAACAACTTATAGACGTGACTCAAGAGCGAGATGGGTATATAGTTCTTCAGGCGGGTTCTGTCACCTTTCTTGAAGAACAGCACCACCGTTTCTGGTCAACGATTCTGGAACGTCGCCCCCAAGAACGACGGAATTGAACAGCCTCTGAAGAGCTTTTAAGACCGGCTTTCCACCTGCTCTCAGAAGCTCTGTGGTGTTTCCGTCATCTCCCGGTGCCTTTCCGTTCTTTAGTTGTTTAAGAGCCATTTTGATCTCGTACAGGCTGATGTCCAGGATATCTTCGGTAAAGTGCCGAGTTAGCTTGGATCTGGGATCTTGGACCAAGCCGACAACAGGACTCTGGTTTCTGTACAACTGTCCATAGAACTGGTGGACCTCTCTAAAGATGTCATCTTGGGATCGAATGATAGTGCCGTCGTTGGTCCTCAGGTTAGTCAACTGGCTTTGGCCGACAGACAGATCCCTTGCAAACACTTTGGAGCCTTGGTTCCGCTCTAAATAAATATAATAAATAATTCTTTATTTTTATTATTTATTCTAAGTATAAGTTACGCTACCCTACTCGACACACTCTCTATCCTCTCCACGTTGCCTACGAGAGACCTGCGAACGATAAACCCGACACCTCCTTGGGACTGGTGATCGCCCTCCCGGTGGAAGAGCAAGTTCCCAGACTGGAGGATTGTCGTGCCCTCACCCTCTCTTCGGACTTCTGACAACCCTATAATGTCCAAGCGGATTTTGCTCAATTCCTCTTCCAGCTCAGTGATTTTCTCGTCGGTCCGAAGTGTCCGAACGTTGTGCGTTACCAGGGCCAGAGGTCGTTGTTTGTAGTAACCTTTCCGCGACCAGAGATTCTTCGCACCCCCTGCTCCACTGTTACCGGGCCCGCTACCATTAGGCAACGGAATAGCGGAGCTGCCGTGACTTGGGGCCATTTTATATTGTGTGCTCGTCATGGGGGATAATGCCGTAAACGCCACGCTTGGCAGGCAGGTTGGCGATCGCAGTGGATGTTGTTAATAATGCCTCGGTGGTGAAGCGGTAGTGTATGCGACTGCTAATCCTGAGGTCTCGGGTTCGATCCCCGGGTCGGGCAAGGTATTAAGCTTTTTCCTAAAAAGAAAAATTCTCAGTAGCAGCCCGGCGTTTGGAAATGTGCCCGGTAGACGTCAATAGGCTTGCCCCCTATTACGTGGGACTTAAACATAGCTGGCGAATCGTGGGTGTGTAATACATCTCTGCCTACCCCTTCGAGGAATACAGGCGTGATACTATGTGTGAATTTAAATTTTAAGTTCACGAATACGACATCGCAGATAGAAAACATTAGAGTTAAAAAAATTGGATGCATTTTTTTGAAAGCTATGTGAAAAATGAATATTTTCAGTAGGTAGACTGTTGTTTTATCATTTGCAGGTACATAATATTTTGCTGAAAAACAAAGAATTTGTTTTAAATTTTGAATATTTGTAAAAATAAATCATCAACACTATAGCTCGACCGCTGTAAGCGCGGCCCTCCTAATAGTTTAGGGGACGCGGGGCGAGTGATGTTCTCGCTATACACGATGCAATGACTTAATATCTTGAGATATGATGAGAGAAAATTCTTCATTTGAAGATTGCGATAATTCAATAATAAATGGTTGATACATATCATCGTAGGTCTTGTCTATTAGATTATCTTTTTTTACCCATATATTCGTCTTCTATGTTGATCACACATTTACCCCATTGAGATAATGACTACAATGTAATAATGTAATGCTCTAATAGTAAACGTCTATCGACGTCGGCTGATGGTAAGTGCTAACCGTCGCTCATGGACACAACTATACCGAGAGTACTGTCAAGCCGCTGCGCACCTTTTCATTACTCAGATATGAAATTAAAGAATAAACGGCTATCTTCTACTACAGCCAAAATACACTGACATAGTAGAAAGAGTGGGAAGTGTGTTGCACCGCGCGCGGCTTGTATGTGTGCGCCATAGTATCGTACGCACACTAACAAAATCTCGACCCGTTTCTCAGTACCACAGTCAGGGCTAACGCCGCACAAGGTTCGCGCGTCACGGCTTTTCGGCACCGCTAAATAAATGAAAAATGTGTGATAATCGCAGGAGAACTTATTGCTGTGTGTTTGGCTATCTAAATGTCATGTCATGTCGATTTCTCAGTATTGTAGGTACAGTGACTAAGTAATAATCGTAAGTAAAAATCGTAAGTTAAAATAATCTGTGTTGTGTCGTCTGGGTTCAGGGTTAGTGAGGTCGGTTTTACCTAAACGATTACAAGTAAAAAATACAAGTTCCCGGTCCTTGCTAATTTCTAAGCACTGAATTAAAATTTAGCTAAAAGTGACAACCCTGAGACAGGCAAGTATGGTAGGTAACTATATCGCGGAATGGGCCGGAGATAGCCTACTTCCCCACTCTTTCTACTATGACACTGACGTGCTTCATGACCGGTAGCAAGTGAGAACTCTCATTTGTAACCAAGCCCTACCACCTGTAATGCAATGGGTGATAATTGCTTACTTCACCCACTCACTCACTATCGTAAAAAATAATAAAAATGATATTTGTTAAAAAAAGTATTTCATTTTAAAATTATAAAACAGCAAATATATGTTACAGTGTAACCTTGTTCAAATTTCCATTATTGAAGTGAAAACTTCTTTTAGCGCGGTGTGCATATTTTTAAATGAGATAAAATCTCTGGACTCGCGACACCGTTACGAGACGCAGCTTTAGTGTGTGCATTGGAAATTAAATTTGACATACCTACTTCCCAGTTTCGATTGAGCTGAAATTTTACACCCATATGTATATCGCGTGACAATGCAATATTATGATGACATGGAGCTGATCTGATGATAGAGCTGGAAGGTGGACCTAGGTACTCTATAATGAAACGGCGCAACCCCATCGAGTTTGGACTCGTTTGATTCGTTTTGATGACTACTTTGTCTTTAGATGGTATCCAGGGTTTGATGATGGAGCTAGAAGATGGCCATAGGAACTCCGTTATAAAACCACATAATACCATCGAGTTCGGGCTCGTATGACCTCCGTCTTGACCGTCGTATGAACCGTCTATTGACTAGACACTTTTTTCGAAAATTTTGTACTAGACCCGACGTCCATTTTAATTAGGGCAATGGAAATGCATTTGTACGAAATTATAGCATAGAAGTTACCCACCGCAAAAAATCTATTTCTATCACACGAATGTTGACTCTATACTATAACAATATGTTTTTTATTCGTTTGTATGCATCGTTACGTATATTAACGTATATATCGAGTCTAGATTAACGAGCCAGAATTTGTTGTTTTTTTTTATTGTGCGTGACGTGCAGTGCATTGACAAAAAAAAACCTTATGAAATGGACGAAATTTTTTATTGCTATGTAAAAAGTTACAGTTCTATCACGTTTACGATGCTGAATGCGTAATTTTTACACTAGTTACACAGACATTTTAATTATGATGGCACGAATCACAACTTCCACTTATTGAGGTATTATTATAAACTCAATTCAAAATTAACGCTTTATTCACATATGCCAGGCCTACTGCAGCTGGACAGGCCACAAAACCTGCATAGTTGGGTTGCTAATATAGACCTTGTGTACCGGCGGCCCAAAACAATGCAGTCAATTTGATTGATAAAAACACTCACCGCTAAGATTTTCCTTCTTTATTGGTGGCAGCCCTTTCTTCTCTCGTTCCCTCTGTTTTTCTCTTTCCATTTCACGATCTTTGTAACTCTTTTCTCTATCTTTATTATCCCTATCTTTATCTCTGTAACAATAAAGCTTAATAAATGATCATAACACATATCTTATGTTAACAGAAACTGTTTATGATTCAAGCAAGTGAACACAGATAGCGGGGACACTATCTGTGTATCAAAGCTGCTGGCAGCTGTTGGATGCGTGAGTGGAGTTTTTGACGAAACGTCATGGCGAATGGTTGAAATCCTGTCAAATACTCCAGTAAACTTATTCATTTACTGAAAATGACAGATATGTATAAGGTTAACGATGTATTCCACTGACATTAGTTTACATAGTGATGAAAAAACCCACTCCAAATACTAACTACTAAGGATGCGTGAGTGGAGCTCTCTTTAGGTTATATCTATAGTCTGTCCAAGCATATATTTTACTTTTGACATAAGCGCAACTATACCATAGGCAAAAACAATGCAATATTTCATGGACGAAGGTTGAAGAAGAATAGTAGTAGGGGATGAAAGACTGGTAGTTGGATTCATTAAATACATAATATTATATGAAGAAGAATTATTTTTCTTACTATTAGAAACAAACTAACGAATTAGCCTGTCCACACATGGAATACGGTGTGATGACATTTTTAGATTGCCACCGCTGACCATAACCAGGCGATTCTATTTATATTAGAAAAGAAGAAAAGATTCACCTTTCTCTATCTCTGTCTCTGTCGCGGTCTCTGTCCCTCCTTCTCCTTGGCGAGCGCGACCTTGACCGCGATCTTCGCCTACGCCGCGGCGATTTTGAACGTGAACGATGCCGCCTGGACTTTGGTGATGGACTGACAGTCAAGGAAATTATTATAAGCTTTATACTAATCCTCTGATTCATGGTTTGATATTGATAGCTCATGTTAGGCATAATGGTTTCGATTCCCATGCAAGCTTTTCAAATTATTAATTTTGTGTGTAAATTCGCCCATGACTCAGGGATTATTCCCTAGTGGCAGAATACCAATTTTCTATGATGTCATTGCCTTTTAACCTAAACAACCCACAAAATCTCGTAATGAATGTGTGGTTAAATTAACCTAAAAATAATACAAAACTCACCTAGAATCATTGGCATCAGGTATTTCTATAACTTGTGGTCCAGTTTCAACAAATTCTATGTCCGACTCATTGTTGGCAATTTCATCTTTAGCTTCCGATGGTTTTTGTGAATCTTGTTGTGAGGACTGCAATTGAAATTTACCTTTTTAATACACCAAATAAAATCGTAGATAAAGATATGTATCTAATATTAAACTGACAGTAAGAACATGGTATAATAAAAATTAGCTACCGCGGGATGTTCGTCAGATGTGAAACGCATATGAGATGATCATAACCTTTTATGCTCATCTATACTATTATAAAGCTGTAACAGAGCTGTGTCTGTACATTTAAGATATTTGAGAAAAATGACTGTAATAGGCTATATAGGCATGTCTAAACACAAAACAATTTTTTTTAGAATTTTTGTCTGTTTGTCTGTTCGCGCATCACACAAAAACTACTGAACGGATTTTGATGCAACTTTTTTTATTTGAAAAGCTTTGATGAGACTTAAAAACTGGTATACATTTTATCCCGCTACTATATCGGGAACCTGAGATATAACCGAAAAACTAGAAAATTATTTAAATTAGGTTTTTTTTTAGAATTTATTTAAATGAACTACTGGATGGAATTTGATGCAACTTTTTTTATTTGAAAGGCCTTGATGAGACTTAAAAACTGGTATACATTTTATCCCGCTACTATATCGGGAACCTGAGATATAACCGAAAAACTAGCTTTTGGCTGCGGCGAAGCCGCTGGCAAGGCCTAGTTATTTATAATATTCCATCCATCCATCCATCAGCCTTTCAACGTCCACTGCTGGACATAGGCCTCCCCCAATTGGTATAGTGTATAGTGCCGCAATCGCCACGCTTGGCAGGCGGGTTGACGATCGTAGTGGATGTCGTTAATACTCGAGGGAGTGCTGCTGCCCACTCTCCCCGGTATTGCCTCAGTCGGCTCTTACGACTCCCATAGGTGGAGAGGGGTGGGACAATTCTAAAGCCGGCCCCACACGGCCAATTTCAATTTGTGCTTGTATAAAATTATGGCATGTGTAATTAATAACAAAATTGGACATAAGGCAATGATCTTTTAAGTACCCTAGAATATATCCTATTATTTTGAGTCTCAATTGACGAATTAAAATGTTATTGGTCTATTGATTGACGTCATGCTTTCTTGTTACATCATTTCGTCAACAGATGACGTTAAACATAATCATGTGAAACAAATATTTGAATTTTATCTTCATGATCATTATTCAGAAAGGACTACCTATTGTTACCGACGAAAGGATGTAATCCTAAACGTTTTTACGGGATTTATACCATGTAAATTTTTACTTACGAGTTTTCGATATTTCGGCACTGTTGCAAGCGCCATGATCACGGAGCACCTGAAGTCCTTGCGGGTGGAAATAGTTTTTATTATTCTGCGGTTAGAAATATCTGTCTACCCGCTTTCTCACTCGTTTATGACACGCAACACTATCTATGGAACCACTACCACTGGTCTCACTCACGTATCGAGCTCGATCACGACACACAACACTTACGGTGTCGACCCTGGTTTTTGAGGTGTTTTTCTTCTTCTTTGTACATAGACGAATCACGGGACGCCAGGTGCTAGATAATTGAAAACCATCTTCACGGTTGAAATTTTTGTATTTCGTGATTTCAATGGCTTCTCTCACCAATCTGGGTATATAGTGGTGTTCTGTCTGGCCAATGTATGAACTTCCACAGCTACAGTCCACTTTGTACACGCCTGGTCTTTCCAATGGGAAAGTGGACTGTAGCTGTGGAAGTTCATACATTGGCCAAACTAAGCGTACTGTAGCATGTCGAATGAAAGAACACATTAGGGCTTATAAAAACAATGACCCAGGAAAATCGGCGATAGCACAACACCTTTTGGAGGCAGGAACGAGTCACTACATCGAGAATTTACATAATCCTCAAATACTTTCGACAGAACACCACTATATACCCAGATTGGTGAGAGAAGCCATTGAAATCACGAAATACAAAAATTTCAACCGTGAAGATGGTTTTCAATTATCTAGCACCTGGCGTCCCGTGATTCGTCTATGTACAAAGAAGAAGAAAAACACCTCAAAAACCAGGGTCGACACCGTAAGTGTTGTGTGTCGTGATCGAGCTCGATACGTGAGTGAGACCAGTGGTAGTGGTTCCATAGATAGTGTTGCGTGTCATAAACGAGTGAGAAAGCGGGTAGACAGATATTTCTAACCGCAGAATAATAAAAACTATTTCCACCCGCAAGGACTTCAGGTGCTCCGTGATCATGGCGCTTGCAACAGTGCCGAAATATCGGAAACTCGTAAGTAAAAATTTACATGGTATAAATCCCGTAAAAACGTTTAGAATTATAAGTGACCATGAAAGTTTGAAAAGGATGTAATCCTTTCATCACGACGTTAAAAATAATCAAATAAAGCTAACAGCCGGTCTGTGTCATTAGATGTTTCACATCAAAAATCGGAACCACACCACGCTGGCATCATGAGGATCGAACTCGTTTTGGAGGGAACTAACCCTTAGGACGTAAATTATAGCTCTGTCTAGCTAGGATAATCTTTTTGAACTTGTGTGTACAATAAGTCACAAGTCTTTACAACTGTAGTTTACAACATTTCCTTATGTTAGCTACAATAATGAACTGCACAAACAGTATATGTATAGACAATTGTATGAACTAGATTATAGTGCACCTAATAACAAAATATTGAGACCTAGATCCTGTACGGATAAAATTATTGTTCAGCCCTTACCATAAATGGATGA